>CM028130.1:1136835000-1138228750 GCA_016271365.2 Neoceratodus forsteri
ACTTCATGGACTAATGAAAATGTAAACAAATTTATGGACCTCTTCAACATCTTGCAAGTCATCACTTTTCCCCAGTGCTTTTTTAACTAAAAGATTTATAGTATGCATGGAACAAAATATACCCTGGAAGTGCCTGTCATCACACTTCTCAACTGTCCCTGATTAGAGGGTTGTCCCTTATTTTACTCCTGATAACTGTACTGTCCTTCTTTTGTCCCTCATGGAAAGGTTATTACCCACTCAGAGATGAAGAGAAATTTTAGCCTTTAAAGCAGGAATTCATAATATTCTAAGATGCAAAATCAAAATTAACTTTGTACAAATATACGCAATGGTTTCCACAGTGTTCTGAGCTTGTGTTTCCACTGCTGAGGATATGTCCCTCTTTCTGAGGGTCTGTGTCCCTCATTGCCCCTCATTTTAAGTGTCTAAAAATGTCCATGTCCCTCATTTCAGCAACAAAAGGTTAAGAGGTATGCTTGTCATAATAGACAGTCTTGTATTGCCTCTAAAATATCTAACACACACCTCGGTGCCTTCATTCTACCAGACCAACATGTCACGCAAGTAGAGATGTGTGAAGTTAAAAAAAAAATACTTCTCCAAAACTTCGCAAAGTTTACCATCTTTTTAAAGATTTTCACAGCTGAGAAAGTACATTTTTGCATCTTTTAGAACTTAGTGAAGTTGTGAAGTTGGAATTTCTGCTGTTGAGGGCCAGAAACAGGCCACCACACCACAGTTGTTCACAAGATTCAGTGTTTATTTACTAGCCCCACCATTTCACCTGTTCGGCTTCTTCTGGGGACATTAAAAACACATAGACCCGGATATTCAGACTGCGCCTGGCAATTGCGCAAGCATGGGCGTAGTGCAGCTGGGATGCGCTGGGGCCAGGACTAGGTGATATTCAATGGCGATGCAACATGGTGCAGCACCACTGAATATGGCATGGAATGCGCAGGCACAATAGCAATGCGCATGGGGGCAGTGACATTGTGCCAGCACAAGCCACAGATAGGGAGCACAGGAATGCATCAGCACAAATGCAATTGCGCTGGGTGCAGCACCCGTGATATTCAGAAGAGGGCATGCAAATGGGGCCATAATATATGCAAGGTGCAAATGGGACCATTCGCATGTCATTATGGCTCCATTTGCATGTGTTGCGCGAGGCAGCCCAGCGAAATATGCCGGGTGCCCTGCACAGAATGACATGTGGACTGAGGGGTCCTGGGGCATTCCTCGCCTCATAGCTGTGATCATGGGTAACATGAGATAAAACAGAATCCCTGGTAGTCTAGTAGTACCCCCTCCTCCCATAGCCATGATCATGGGTAATAGTAGTTAAAACAAAATCCCTGGTAGTCTAGTGTACCCTCTCCTCATAGCCACGATCACCAGTAAAATGTACCAACACAACTCCTGGTAGTCCAGTGGTCCACCCCACCCCAATCATAATGACACATTGTGCCCCTGTAGTCTAGTGGCCTCTACACACCACCCATAACCCGATCATGGGTAAACCCCGACGAATGTATGCCCTGGTGGTCCAGTTGCACCCCACCCTCCCACCCACACAGGATCCTTTGCCCCCCCAGCCCCCCATCGTCGGGCAGCTGCAACCCACCAGATGTCACCTGGGTCGCCCGCCAAATGACAGCTAGTAGTATGGGCTGTAAGCTCATTGATTCACACTGTGGACCAATAGGCTTGCAGAGCATACTGTACTAGACAGTCACAAATATGTGCATGAAGTCATTCACATATTTGTGGCTGTCTAGTACAGTATGCCCTGCAGGCCCATTGGTCCACAGAGTGACCAATTGCCTTGCAGCCCACACTGTTAGCTGTCATTCGGCAGGCAGCCAGGTGGTATGCAGGTAGGTTTCAGCCACCTGCCAATGACGGGAGGGATGGGTGGGCAAGGGGTCCTGTGTGGGTGGGAGGTGGGGTGCCACTGGACCACCAGGGTGTACATTCTGTGGGGGTTACCACGACTGGGCTTATAGGCGGTGTGTAGAGGCTACTAGACTACAGGGATTTCATTTTAACTACTATTACCTGTGATCGTGGCTACGGAGGGAGGGAGGTACCACTAGACTACCTGGGACCATGTGGTGCTTGTGGACAGTGTTCTGGTGGTGGTGGACACCCTTGGCTGGTGGCTGCTGTGTTGTGCCCTGCAATACAGCAACTTGCCTGTGGGTGGCTGGCAGTTGTTCTGGTTTTTCACAACTTTGTGCCCAGGTTTGCGGTGCATCTGGGGTTGTGCCAGCATATCGCCGCACATCCCGAGCTGAATATCAGGATGTGCCAAATATGCTTAAGCACGCCTCTCAGATGCATCACATACAATTGCAGTGCACCCCTGCACATTGGGATTTGCACTGTGCAAATGCCCTTTTAGATACCGTGGAGGGGCATTTGGTTAGGCGATGGACGAACCAAGTTGCGCCAGGCACATCCCTTTGAATATCCGGGCCTAAAACACATTATCTGTATAATGAATACATCCTAAAAAATTCCACTAAATTGACTGGTCAGATCCTATAAACCAAGATGAACTGCATACCTGATCCTGCCTTAATGATTCTCTTTATCTACTCACAATGCTTATGGAGTGCAAATGCTTGCATCACAATAATACACAGCAGTTTTGTATGTGCTTCCACTTAGTATACAGCCATCACCTGCACACACATATGTAGCCAATGTACTCTGTTCAACATATGCATAGTGCTGTTTCACTTCTAACCTACCACTGCAAACTTTTGCTGTGCAATGCTGCTGTGAGACACCCCACTTTGTTATAGTTCATATTGTAACTTGTATCAATGCCTTATTTGAACATTTCATGCAATTAGTATTGCAAGCTAATAACTGCTATCATATAACCAGGTGAAAAGTTACACTGTGGCAGTGTGCTATCATCTGCAGTATGCTGCAAGTATGCAAAACAGATAACACACTGTCAGGATATTAAAATCATTATGGTTCATCAGCAGTAGTAAACTACTTCTGTTGGATTTGCATTGAAGAATTTGCATTAAGCATTTAAGCCATTAGAGTTAATAAATTTACTAAGTAACTACAAACATGTATGACAGCACCTCTGGTTGCAGTCAACATTTAAAGAACATTACAAGGAGGTGGTAGCATTTTAGTTTCAAGACAGCAAAAACATTGTTAATATCCAGCACTACAAGTAGTTTGTTATTGCTGTTGAACTATATGCATTGTATACATTCAAGAGGGTATTATCTGTTTTGCATATTCGCAGCAGACTACAGGTGAATTACATCTATTGGAGCTGTGGTAAAGAGAAATGAATGTATTCATTTACTGGACTTTAACCTTGGCTGCCAACAGAAATAGAACATACAGGAGTTCTGGACTGATATATCAGCTTGCAGCACAGCAAGGGTTAATATTAACTGGCTTACCAATTGCAGTAAGTCTGTGGCAAATGCCCTTAGTGACTTCACTCTGATCCAGTTAACTTCTGAACCTACCAGAAGGTCCAACGATGGCAACATGCTAACCCTTATTGACTGGATACCCTTCCCCCCCACCCAGACAGGATTGAACGTTCAGGTGTGCCATCTGATGCAATAAGCGATTCCTCACCTGACTTCTGCATATGGTGTGCTAAACTGACCAAGTCACCCCCTAGACTCATCCAATTTCATGACTACTCCAATCTTGACCCAGACATTTCAGATCAGCTGAGTCCCAAACCAGTTGATCCACCCATATAAGACTTCTGACCCAAACTCTGCCATAGCCTCCTTCACTTCAGCCTTCATATACCTGCAAATGAATTTGACATCATAACCAAGAGAAGGTTTAACTGTTCTGTTACTAAATGGTTCAATCGCCTCCTCACCAAGCTACTCACTAGGAACAAAAATGGCATGTATATAAGGCCTCCTCCTCTCCCACTGACTGTGTAGCATATAGAGAATGCTGTAATAGAAACAGAAACATGGACAATGGCAGCAGAAAAACAGAGGTTCATCCAGTCTCCCCAAGTTCACTTTAATCACTGGAACCTACTGTTCCTCTAGGATACTAACCCTTCTCGTCATCTCTATTCTCCTCTGGGCCTGTCGCCCCATAATCACTATTCCTTCATTATGTCCCAGTCCTACTTGAATCCCCTGACTGTTTTCACAGCCACCACCTCAGCCGACAGACTGTTCCATCGTTCCCCCACCCTTTCTGTAAAGTAATACTTCCTCACATCCCTCCTGATCCTGCCTCCTGTTAATTTGTATTCGTGTCCACGTGACCGTGTATTGGTATTCAGGCTAAATAGTTCCCTGCAGTTCACTTTGTTAATTCCTTTAAGGAACTTTAAGGTCTTTATCATATCTCCCCTCTCCCTTCTAGTCTCCGGAGAGTATATATTCAGTGCCTTGAGGCGCTACTCATAAGAGCTGCCCTGCTGGCCCTGAATCATTTTAGTTACTCTGCACTGCACTGTCTCCAACCTGTGCTTGTCCTTTCTGAGGTGAGGACTCCAGAACTGGGTGCAGTACTCTAGGTGAGGCATCACCAGGGATTTGTAGAGGGGAAGTATTACATCTTTTCTTCTGCTATGAATACCCCTCTGAATACATCCTGTTAGCCTTACTATAGGCCTAGTTGCACGTATTTGATTGTTTAAATGAGTTGGTAATGATACCTTCCAGATACAGTTCCTCAGCTGTAATGCTGAGTCTCTCTCCTCCCTTCCAGTACTCTGTCTTGGGGTTCTTTTTCCATAGCTGCACTTTTATCATTGAATTTTCATTGCCAAACCTTTGACCACTCTTCTAGCTTTTGTAGGTCTCTACATTTCCCTTATGCCCTCGTCACTATCCACCCTCCCACATAGTTTTGTGTTATCTGCGAAGAGACACAACCTGCCCTGGATTCCTTCTCCAATGTCATTAATGAACATGTTGAGGAGGACCAGACCCAGGACCGATCCCTGTGGATCCCCACTCATGATCTTCCTCTCTTCTGATTTAACCCCACTGACCACCACCCTCTGCTGCCTCTCCTCTAAACAGTTACCCAGCCAGTTCACTATGGGTTAGCTGCACCCAGGTCTTCCATCTTCTTGAGTACTCGCTTGTGAGGTAACGAGTTATAAGCCTTGCTGAATTGACAGTAGAGCAGATCCGCGGCATGACCCTTGTTTAATTCCTTTGTTAACCAGCCAAAGAAAACTATCAGGTTAGTTTGACAAGATCTTCCTGCCACAAAACCATGCTGTCTGCAGTCTTGGAGCCTGTTGCTCTCCAGGTAGTTTATGAGGTTCTATTTGATCAGTGACTCCATCAGCTTCCCTACTATAGAGGTTAGACTGACAGGCCGGTAGTTCCTGCTTGCTCCTTACTCCCCCTTATGAAATGGTATAATGTCTGCCACCTTTCAATCCATTGGAACTTCCCCAGTTCTAGTGTGCTGCTGAGCAGACATACCAGTGGTTCAGCCAGCTCTACTGCTAATTTCCTGAGTATTCTCTTACATGCAAACCCATCTGGTCCTGGGGCCTTATCTATCTTAAAGGCAGTCAGCCCTTTCAGAACCCTTTCACTAGCGAACAATGGCTGTCTCATTTCTGGGATTTAATGCCACTCTCTGGCATGGACCCACTGTTCTTAGTGAAAACTGAGCAAAAGTAGTAATTTAGGATGGCGGTCTTTTGCCCATTCTCCCCTATCACCCTACCCCCCTCAACTAGACTTATGACTCCCTCTTTTTCCTTCTCCACTAATAGATCTGCAAAAACTGTTTTTTTCCATGACTGGACCCCCTCTCTGATATGCGGCTCTGTGTCTGCTTTTGCCATCCTAACAGCTCTCTTTGCCATCCTAGCTTTCTGTAGATAATCCTCCTCCTGTTTTTCCTTGTATTCATAGAAGGCCTTCTTTTTGGCCCTTACCACTTCCCTAACCCTTGCTGAGAACCATAGTGGTCTCTTAAGCCTGTTTTTCTTAGTTACTGTTCTTATGCATACTTTGGATGCCTCGAGGGTGGCCCCCTTAATTACCCCATATCTCCTCCACCCCACCTATGTCCTGCACCCCTACTAACTTATTCCTGACCAGTTCCTCATCCTATCAAAGTCAGCCCTTCTAAAGTCAGGGACTTCAGTTATCAGTTCTGGCTTGCTGGCCCTGAGGGCCAAATCAAACCACAGTTATGTTCACTGTTTCCTAGCAGCTCCCCTACTTCCACTGATCCCACCATCTCTGAGTTGGTGAGCACCACATCAAGGACTGAAGTCTACCTGGTGGGTTCCTTAACTAGCTCAGTGGCCCATAGTACAGCGACACTAAAATCCCGAAACCTGTGAAAAAGATCATTACAGCGAAATTCACTGTAATGGTCTGCGGTTTTCCGATGCGGGTTCTCCCGGTGTTGTGCTACCTTCCTGGAACAACTCCAACCTGGAGTTGATTATATTTAAATGCAAGGGGTGCAAAAACACATCAGTTACTGATGGCGCAATATCGAGTGTTGGCATTGTGCTGTCACTGTTGTGGATGTCAGCAGACTTACTGTCGATGAAATGTGGTGCCTCCTAACTAGCTGCGCTAGTAGACAGTCTTGGAAGGCATCCAGCAAGGCCTGACTCCTGCTGCTGTTGGCCACTGGAACCTCCCAGTCAATGTCTGGCAGGTTAATGAGTGCAAAAGAGCTGTTCAGCACAATAACAGTGCTCATTATAAATGGCACTTTGATTCCACTGTTCACAACCTGAAGCTCTTCAGGAAATATGATAAGGATATGTTGGGTAGAAATGGGACCTCTCTCCTCAGACATTATCTTATATTATATTAATTGTACAAACAATATTACAATAGTCATTGATTTTAGCAGCTTTTTTCAGAACACTTCCTTTGTACAAAGGCATTCTCTTATTCATCCATATCATCATCTGATAGTGTCTCTCACTTCAGTCCCCCACCCATTGGACACCCTTCCTTTACTTTAAGAGGGCTGGCACCTCTGAAGTCCACAAACTCCTAGAGCAAATTCCAGATACAAAATCTGTAGGTGCAGATGGAACAGAGTCCAAACTTACGCTTGCAGCCTATGAGCTTGCTCCCCATGTCAATAAAATGATTACTCTTTCGCTGTCTTCTTTATGATGCCTGACCACTGGAAGATCTCAAACATAGTGCCTGTCTTTAGGAAAGGAGATCATAAGCAGATCAAGAACTGCAGGTCCATCGCCACATGTCTAGTTTTAAATAAAATCCTGGGAAAAATTGTCTCCACCCAGCTCACCAATTATCTCATTCCACCTGACCTCCTCTCTCCCCTACTGCATGGCTTCTACAAGGTGTGCCCTGCTTACTCTCACCAATCACATTGTCACAGGCTTGGATAGTGGTAACCCCAAAGGAGCAGTCTTGACCTGACCAAGGCTTTTGATCTTGTTGACCACTCACTCTGTGACAAACTTACCTCTTTAGGTATATCTTTCATTCACTACCATGGTTCAAAATTATCTATCGGACAGATCACAGAGAGTTAAACTTGGATCTTTCTGTATGAACCTGTCCTGACAAGAGTGAGGGTTCCTCAAGGCTCTATACTGGGGCCACTTCTTTTGCCCTTCAGATAAACTTAATTAACCAATATGTATCCCATTGCACTGCTATCCTATATACAGACAGCTTGCTCCTTTACACCAGCTCTAAAGATATCAACAATATCAATCAGCAGCTCACCTCTGACCTTTGGGACGGCATAACTGACTATCTCGAAACAAATTTCACCTCAATACTGACAAAACACAATCCATGTTATTCGGGACAACCTCAAGACTGAGACACTGCCTAAGCTCATTATCAGTTGTCCCTTTTCACCTCTTTCTCCTACCTTGGTGTCATTCCTTGATTCCTCTCTAGATTATGCACCCATGTGCAGGGTGCCTGTAAAGCTACAAATTCCATGCTGGGCATCTCCTATAAAGCTGGCTGCAATCTGACCCCCCCCCATGCTCAAATGGCTATTGCCAAAGGAATACTCCTTCCCATGGTGCACCTGTTTTTACTGTGGCCTTGAAAACCACTCTACTTGGATGGAATGTGGCTTATGACAATATCAGCCACTTTGTACTGGCATCCTATGGACTGACACATCACTGTTCTGTCTAAGGCAAGCTTATATGGCTTCCATCCTCTCTGTCACATGCACTATCCTTTGAAGGTTTAATCTATGGTATCCAACATAACTGTATGCCACTATCTCTCACCTCCTCCTAAATCCAGTGTTTAATGCTTACCCTATGGTCCGACTCAAACTCCACTGTTTGTTCCACAACTTAAAACCAGGTAAGGGAATCCTCTCTGGCTATGCTGCCCCTACATTATGGAACTCCACCCGCCTGATATTAGACAATGTCCTATGGGCTGCCTCATTCAATAGTAGGTTCTGTGACCATTCACTTAAGGTAAAAGTGCTCCTGTCAATGATTTGGTTGACCTGTTCATTTATTGTAAGTAACTAATAGGATATCGAGGTATTGTGCAATTATGCATAGTTCATCAAGTACTACTCTAGGTAATGTTTTTATTGCTGTCTTTGTATAATCTTTCACAGTTTACTACGTAATTAGTCTGTATGCATTATACGCTTTATTTTGTATGTAATCTCTTGAGTCATGCCTGAAAGTAGGTATTTGTTTGCTTAGTACACTTAACTGGTCAACAAAAACTAAATACAATAAAATATTGCACACTGCAATAAGGTAACTCTTTATAGAAGTTGGAACCTTGTCAGAAAAAGTGTGGTTGAAGTTACACTATGCATAGTTCTCGCTGGGCAAAGCAGCACTTCCCCAGTATAAACAACACAAAGTGTTTTTTTTTTTTTTTATCTTGTTTGGAAATACGTAACCCACTCACTGTGATATACTGTTGCTACCCCCTACCACCAGCTAGACCCTTTTAAAGGAAGAACCCTACCATGCCACCCTCCAACATCCACCTCTCTTATCCTCCAAGTAATGGCAAAGTTTAATGTAACCTAATAGATGACCCTTCTCCTAACCAAGGTCATGTCAGCAAAACACACTGTCAGTCATCTCTCCACTTCATGCCTGTCCCCCATGTAACAAAAATATTTGCAAACCACCCACCATAATACCCTCTAATACCCAATCTCACTCCTCCCCCTCCAGCCCCAAAGGTCTGACCATCACTCCATAAGGTTCACCTCATGCCTCCTCCTTTGAGACCAACTCCTTTGGAGATGGTCCAGTACCGCCTTGAGGGAAGTTACCCCTGTGGGTCTGATGACGGTGCTGGACCTATCGAGTTGGCCTGTGGAGTGCATGGAACCAGATGTCTTAGTAGTGCACTATAATAATATGAGTTGAAGGCTCTGATTCCATAGCTCTTGTCCATGTTCGCCTTCCCTCTGCCTCGTCCCCTTGGTTTGATTGGACATTAAGGGAGTTGAGGAAAGGGGAAAGGTTGAACGCTGCTGGCGGAAATCTGGTCTGGATGATGACAGACTTATATCGATGGCTCATTATGTGGACTATCAATCAGAAATCTCCCATAAGAAGGCAGAGTTCCTGTCCAGGGAGATAGCTGCATCAAGAAATCGACCAGCTCAGCTCTTCCGAACTGTGGACAGATTGTGCAATTCAGCCTGTCTGTGGGGTCGGCAAGCTTTTTCACAAATAATGTGATGAGTTTGCTCGGTTCTTTGATGATAAGGTGTGGTCGATCAGGTCAGAGATCCACAGTATGAGTTCAAATGAGCATGGCAGTGGTCGATGCGAGGTTACAGGCCCTTGGTCTGTCTGGATGGATTCTGACCAGTCAGCAATCCCGTTATCTTGAAGATTGTCCAGGGCTTGCCACCGAGTTACTATAGTAGGGATCCTGGTCCACACGCCTTCCTGTGGGTGTATGGATGTGATCGGACCAGTCCTTGCTGAGATAGTCTGGTGCTCTTGGACCAAGGGTGTTTCAGAGTCTCAAAAGAGGCTACTGTGACACCTCTTTGAAGAAACCTTCCTCGACCCAGACTGTCTCGCCAACTACAGACTGATCGCTAACCTGCCCTTTTTGGGCAAGGTTATTGAGAAAGTAGTCACGTGGCAGCTTGAGGACTTTCATACCACCCATGAAGTCTATGATCCTCTCCAGTCCGGTTTCAGGAAGAGGCATAGTACCGAGACGACGTTGGTTCGGCACTTAATGATCTCCTAATACAGAGAGACAGAGGAGCTGTTCAATCTTGGTTCTTCTTGATCTCTGCATTTGACACCGTGACCATGGATGTTGCTAGAATGCCTCTGGCTGTTCTGTGGACTGTCAGGGCAGTCCTCAGATGGTTCCAGTCTTTCCTCATGGGCAGAACCCAGAGGGTAGTATCAGGATTTTTTCCTCAGCCTCTTTGCTCTGTCCTGTGGGGTGCTGCAGGGTTCTGTGCTTTCCATTTTGTTCTCGTGTATATCTGCTGTTGGGGACATTATAGTGTTATGAGCTGAGTTTTCACTGCTATGATGATGCTCAGCTCTATATGTCCTTATACCCGAACAAAATGATGCTTTATCGGTCTTAACAACTGCCTTGCTAAGATTCAGGGCTGGATGAGTGCTAACTGGTTAAGACTGAATCTGGACAAGACTGAGGTGTTGGTAGGACCTGGGTCATGGTGCAGAGAAGTTGACTCCTGGGTTTTCCTCTGGCCTTGTGTTAGGGGTAACCAGTTGAGACCTTCTGAACAGGTGTGGAATCTGGACATAATCTTGACGGCGGCTGACACTGAAGGCACAGGTGTCAGCCATTGTCAAGTCTTCCTTTTATCATCTGAGGAATATTGCCTGGATAAAACACCTTGTTCTACACGATGACCTTCCTGTATTAGTTCACGCTTTTGTTTTCTCGCCTTGACTACTGTAATGCTCTATATCTAGGGTTGCCGGGTGGATCTCCGTCGCTTGCAGCTGGTGCAGAGCATGTGTGCTGGGTTGTTGATGGGGCTGTCAACTTGCCGTATCACACCTTTGCTGCTCAAACTGCTCTGGCTGCCAGTGCAATGGAGAATCACCTTCAAGGTCGCGTTGCTGACCTATAAGACCCTACACGGTCAGGGACTGGACTACTTGCAAGATCTCCTGCGGCCCTACTGCCCTCTTCGCTCACTCCGCTCCACTGATGAGGGATTGCTAGAGGTTCCCACAGTTCATCTTCAATCATCAGGAGCCAGAGCTTTTTCTTTTGTGGCCCCAACCCTGTGGAATCCTCTACCTCGTCGGATTCGAGAGTGCCAGTCCACAGAGCTATTCAAGGCTTCTTTAAAGAGTTATTTATTCGAGCATGCCTTTGAATAGGCCACCCTGTTGTCTTTTAATTGTTTTTATATTCACATTTATTGTGTTGGCTGTTTTTTGTGTTGTATCTGCGCTTTGATCATTTTGAAAAGTGCATTATAAATAAAATCTTATTTGATTTGATTTGATTTGATAAGGATACACGACCTGTAAAAAAAAAAAAAAGGAAACCATCTAGCACTGAAGCAAGATATGCTCTTTAGTGTCTTGTCCTGCTGTAGAATAACTGAACAATGATGTCCTCATCTATAGTAATACCTGATTTACAGACAAGCCACCAGTCAGGTGTTATTATAGATGTGGATGCTATCGTTCATTAACTGCGGTCCAGCAGCAAGATCAGCACACTAAGCAAACTGCTTCACAATGAGGGAAAGACCTCGATGTGACTGTGTATTAGCTCAGTCACATGGTCAGATTTACTCTAGCAGCTCCTGACTGGCCACCTGATAAAAAAATCATGGTTGAATCTGCAAAAGCAAAATCAAGGCTGAATCAGTGTGAAATTCAGAATATGTTTCCTGGGCTGAGTTTATACAGTATAACAATGTATTTATTTCTATATCTTTATTCCCACTTTTTCTCTATTACTAACATACTAATTGCCAACAGATTAGGCCTTACAGTCTATTGAGTTGTCCACTTGTTCTTTCCTTACCCCTACCTATAACACATTCTTTCCTGGAGTGCATGTGTGAGTCAAAATGTTCTATGCACGAATATTCGAAATGATCATCACAGACAATTTGTTTTTGTATTTTAATTCTGGCATGTTAGGTAATACTCTTGCATCACTTTCATTGTTTGTGGGGTGGCACTGTATGTAAATTGGGATCTATATTATTTCCTGGGGAGGTAGTATTCCTGAGTGCCAACATTAGCTCCCTTTGACAGCCAGTCATCTGCTCAGTTGGTCCTTAGCTAAAAGCTTCCTGGGGCACACACAAATTACGCCAAGTGGATCCACCACATCATTATTGTTTACTCCTGTTTGCAACCAGGATGGTCCCCCTCAGCAAGATTAATTGAGGTTTCCCAAAGGTCCTGGTGGATTTACACAGTAATATCATCAATTCTTTGATTTTATTTTACAGTTGTTTTACCCATGATAGTGAAGGCAAGATATCTGCTGTATTCGGTCAAGGGTGTCTACTGTACTTCTAACCAGCTGCACAGCTGAGAGCAGCTGGAGCTCAGAGAGTGACTTGCTTAAGGTCACAGTGAGTAAGCAGCTCTGCTATGATATGAACTTGCTGCCATTCCCCAATGCACAGTCCTGTGCACTAAAACTCAGGACCACATTCCTTCCAGTGTTTCAGTAACCCACCCTTCCTGCTTATCACCACGCTGCTACCTACCCCTTCCTTAATTATTGTAGCTTGTGTAATAAAATACTATGCATCTTAACTTGTTAAGTAACTACGCCAGTACAAAAATAATTGATTGATGGAAGACTGGAATTCTCACCAATTGAATTTAACTTTCCATTATCAGAAAATACAGAAGAAAATCAACACATTGCAAACAAGCATTTGTCAATGCCGAATGTTGTCTTGATGACATTAACATTGTTAGTGCAGGAGTTAGAGAGATGCACACTAGGAATGGCAGTGAAGTATGGAACTGAAGCCAACACCACCCCACCCTGCAGAGACTGACAGGCATTGAGGTGTGCCTTTGGGTCGTCGGCCATAACGCTCATGCCTTTTCACCTTACCGTACCTTTCAGACTCTGACAAGTGTTGTGTTTGCCTTGGCATCATCAAGCCTTATGCTCATCTCATTCCATAAGGAAATACTTTGAGATGGGAGCAGTATAGAGAATGGGGTGAACTTTGGGGCTGAAGAGTCCAAGGCACACCTTGATGCCTGTCACTGGTTGTAGGGTTGGGGGTGGTGTTGGAGTTGCGTGAGCATTACAGATGACAGTCCAAAGTCACACCCTGATGTCTGTCAGTCTCTACAGGGTGGGAAATTATGGTTAGAAACCCTAACGCCCAGGCATTTGTTCGGTATTTGCACTCCAAATTTTCAACATGGGCTTTTTGTGACCCCACCTCATGAAAGCATTTGGGACCTCTGCTCATGAACAGTGGCACTATGATTTTCTTAATCTGTCCCGAATGTTGATTTCCCACAGTGACCGTGCCATTCTGTGCCAAATGTGCGAAAACACATTTTGGGCAGGATGTGAAAAATGGCAACTGTAGATTCATAAGGAAGTGTGAAGAAATGGCAATGTTGAAAATCTGGATTGAAAATATAAAACATTCTCAAAGTTCTGAGCATGTGTGGAAACTGTGCAGTGCACACTTGTAATATAGTCATTTTGTGGAATGTTTTCACCAAATTTTCAACATAGGCTTTTTGGGACCTCCACTCATGAACAGTGGCACTGTGATTTTGTTAATCTGTCCTGAACATTGATTTCTCACAGTGACCGCGCCATTGTCAGTGGCTCAGTAGGTAGCACACTCGCCTCTGAGGCTGGGAGATCAGAGGGCAGTGGGTTCAGTTCCACATCTGGCACTTGGGTTAATATCCCAGTACTGACACTGTAGTGCAGCATGAGAGGGGTGCTGCACTTCTGAGGTGCCGTCTTTCGGATGAGATGTTAAACCGAGGTCCCATCTGCCTTGATTTGTGGTAGTTCAGGTGGATGTTAAAGATCCCATGGCACTTATCGAAAAGAGTAGGGGAATTTTTTATTAAAATCTCAACAACTCGTAAACCATACAGAAAAAGGATGACATCATACCATGGCAAAACAAATAACATGAATGAAAACTATTCCTCACAATAAACCCAAAGTTTTTTTTTTTTCTTTATTCCTCCTATTCCAATATTTTCTTCCTGACCCTAGTTCCATAGAAAATCAAA
Organism: Neoceratodus forsteri; assembly: GCA_016271365.2. NCBI lineage: Eukaryota > Metazoa > Chordata > Ceratodontiformes > Ceratodontidae > Neoceratodus > Neoceratodus forsteri. The sequence continues at coordinate 1,136,849,240 of CM028130.1, forward strand.
TACGCCCATTCTGACCCCAAATTTGCTGATTGGAACTGTCCTAATTCACTACATTTCCATTTCATAACCTCCCACATAATAACAAAATACAGATCCGATGCTGAAATATCTTGTTGCTGTAAGACCAAATGACATCTACAAATCCAAATCCAATAAACAAAATGAGCATACAGAATTCTAAGCAGACCAATATGTGTCTGAGTAAAACCAGAGTCACGAATCCCAAAAAACAACAAAGCAGAAGATGGAGGTATTGATGCATTAATTTTCCACCTATTCTTAACTACATCCCAAAATTGCATAATATAAGGACAGGAATAGTATAAATGATCAATCGTTTCAACTATGTCCACACAACCCTCTCTTGGACAATATGTTTCATGCACTGCTTTGTGTTTCTGGTTTCCTTTAACGTTAATCTTCTGGTGCACACCCAACCAGACTGTATCCCACATATGCTCAGGAATCCGTGAGTCTGTAACATAGCTCAATATTGACTCTCGCTGAGAGCAAGTGAAATTCAAAAGGATGTTCTTGAAACTGAACCACCAACAGTTTGTCATATAAACGCTTCCTAGTAAAGGTTTGAACCATAGTAAAATGAATATCCCATTTAATTACCCAATCAAAAACCTCCTCCCAGCATTTAACCAAATGAGGTCTTCTTTTGTTTTTCTGGAAAAAAATACCCTTTTCCCATTCCAACAAAATTCCTTTAAGCACAAAAATAACCCATCTACACCATAACTGTGTAGATCCCTTAATTAAGGGAACAATATTAGCATATAGGAAAAAAACAAAATAGGGTTCAACATATTAATTCTACCATCTTTAATTTGTTTGAACAATACACTCCTTTTAATAGGGTTCAAACGACTACCCCCAAAACACGTAAAAAATAATCTAGATAATGAAACTTCAAATTTTTTTGGTACCATAAAATTAGCACTAATATATATAAAAATTGGAGCCAAAAAGGATTTGATCAAAAAGACCCGTTTCTTTTTACCAACCTTCCAACGATTCCACCTACTCACCTTCTCATTCCCCACTGATAATAATCTAGCCCAATTATAAACCACCATGTTTTTGCCACCAAAATAAACACCTAGAATTTTACATGGAGCGGAAGCCACCTCACTACCCCCAATCATTCTGAAATCCTCCCGGAAACCCTGCAAATCAATACATTTCGTTTTCTTCAAATTCAGTGTTGCCCCCGAAGCTTGTCCCAATACCTGGATCAAATTTAAAGCTATAATCACTGACTGGGCATCCTGAAGCAACAAACACATATCATCTGCATATGCGAGTACTTTACAACCAGATGAAAAACCTCCAGATAAACCTAAAATATTAGGGGAGAGCTGCACTAATCTCATAATGGGATCAAGAAAAAACACATACAAGAGGGGACTTAAGGGGCAACCTTGATGTACCCCTCTCAGCACCGGAATCTTTGGGCCCATAATACCATTCTCGAAAGGAACTACATAAGCAAGACCATAACATACTTTTAACCAATCTACAAACACTACCGTAGCCCATAGGCCAGTAAACATTCCCACAAAATGAATGAGACACCTTATCGAATGCCTTGGCCTGATCCAAACTGACCAAAAACCCAGAATTATCCTCCGTACTAGTCCTTCCATCCCCTTCCACTGTTTCCCGAAGTAATAACAAAGCATCCGTAATATTACGTCCAGGGATTGAACAAAATTGAGTTGGACTAATAAGGACATCCATAACCAAAGCTAATTGATTTCCCAGTAATTTAGCAAAAATTTTAAAATCAGTATTTAATAAAGTAAGTGGTCTCCAAGTCCCTAAATCCATAGAATCTCCCAATTTAAACAAAAAACAACAAACCTTCATACATATCATTCGGTAAGTAACATTCTTCCTGAAATAATCTAAAAACACCTAACATTTCCACCGGAATAATGTCCCATAATAGTTGATATAATTCTGTAGGTAATCCATCTGAACCAGGCGAAATACCCTTACGAAGACTCTTAACAACCTTGTCCATTTCTAAAGGAGAAAAAGGGGATATCAAAACCTCACAAAGTTTAGCATTAAGGTGAGGTAAAACTGCCGCCTGTAAAATCTGAGAGGTATAATAAGAAGGGTCGACTGAGGAACCAACATTTCAGTAACATAATGCACTATAATATCCATAATAGAACCATTATCCGAGGCCAGAGTGCCCAGTGAAGATTGCAAGCCAGTGATTAGCTTTCGCTCCCTACGTTGTTGACAGGAAACAAAAGGATTAACACCTTCAGCTTTCCCTTGAGTACCAAACATTTGTTCCCTCTGGAGAGAACATAAACGGCCATACTGATATGATCTCATCTGATGTGTAATGACAGCAATTTCTGCACTATGATCAACCTTTTCCACACATTGCCTGGATAATAACTCACCCAAAGTACACCTTAAAACCAAATATTCCTTTATATTTAGACATGGCTCAAACTTTCCTTGGTACTTAAAAATGCAACAAGAAGGACTTTCAAATCCTCCCACCAGGACCCCACATTGTCATATAAAAACATTGTGGAAACTTTATCAAAAATAAATTCCTTAAAGCGAGACAAAATCGCAGTATCCTCTAGTAAGGAGACATTTAACTGCCAAAATCCAAAACCAGGTTCTCTAACCGGTGGAATTGCAATAGTAACACCAATCAACATATGGTGGGAAGATTCCAAAGGCTTAATCAAAATGTCTGAAATATCTAATGATTGGTTCAAAAATAAAAAATCAATCCGTGAGGAAAGTGACCCTTTAAAATAAGTAGCTTTAGCTGAACCAAACTTATGCCCCTGAAAATCTTTCAACCCAGCCTGAAAGATCAGTGACTTCAAAAAAGTTTTATCACAATATTGTTTACTCGTAAATTCCGTAACCTGAAAATTGACATTAAAATCACCTCCCAAAAATCTGTCTATCAGAATAAATACGGCTGGATTTTGGTGAACAAGTCAACCTTAAAGCCTTAGTTTGTGGGCCGTAAACTGTAATTAATCTACATGATAGACAATTTATAATGACATCTAACAAAAACGCCCTACCAGGCTCAATATCTACTAAACGTAAACCTAACATTGGAAGGCGAAACAAAACCCACCCCACAACAGGCTTCCGATCCTATCGACCAAAAAGAAAAGCCCCACCACCAATCCTTTGAAGTTTTGAAGTTTCAGTCAAGGTATGAAGTCTTGTGTCTTGTAACATAAAGACATCAAACTGCAACTGACTGAAACAACCAAAAGTTAGTTTACATTTATAATCTGACTTAATACTATTGACATTTAAGCATGCCACCCATAAATTCAAAGGATCAAGGGGCTTGTTCACAGCTCTTACTGGACCTAGTAACCCTTTTTGTACCACCTTATTTTGTGAAGAATGTAATGCTGAATCAGAAAAATCTTTACTCATGCACTGTACCACATCCTCTAAAGAATCATCCTTGTCCACTTGCTCCTCCATGTAGCTAACATCGAAAATCTGTTTGAAAGGGCAATGGAGACACAGGAATGGGGCCGACCAGGGTTTACATCCTCCACATGACATAAGGGTGTAGAAGGATCTTGCAAACACTCATCTTGCAGGGTTAGCATCTCCGAGTGATCTGGAGGAGGAATGGGTAGCGAAGTCGAAACTCTCTTGGGGAACCTTGAGGGTCGCAGCGCGCGTCCACCATTACCAAACCTGATGAATCTAGCCCGCATCAGATATCAAGAGAACAGGGGGAAATTCTGTGCTATGGATACCCATATGCTGAACCACCATGCTACCTCTCTAGAAGAGGAGGCATTAATGCCACCCCTGCCTCTATGCCGGAGCGGAGGAGGGTGTACCCTAAACTGACCAACATCATCTACCCGTGGCCCATGAGCTCAGGAAAGAATTACCTCATGGTCAGAAGCGGCCTCTAAATTGTAGGCTGCCCAAGGACAGTCTTGAAAAGCATGGGCTTCATCCCCACACAGGTTGCACGTAGGAGAGGCAGAACACTGGACAGTCGAATGACCTAGTAAACCACACTGAAAACATTTAATTTTAACACAATCACTACTTAAATGAGACAGGTCGCCACATTTATAACAACTTTTCGGTTGTCCCACATAAAACAAAATACCCCTGTCACGCCCCAAAAAATAGGAGCTAGGTAGATGTTGGATCCCTCTATCCGATTGTGGCAATTGAACCCAAAAGTTCCAACCACCAGTCCAGAAACCATTCACATCCATAATAGGTTTAGGATGCTCAGAAATAGTATATTTTTCTAACCAAAATTTGATATCGTTAACATCAACCCCTTCATTCCAAATAACACTGTTATAGTTTTAATAGTGGGCTTAAAGATAGGAATAGCCACAAAATCTAACCAATCACTTGAATCCTGTTGTTCATAATATAACTTCCAAAACTTGTCCAACAGAGCCATCGAACAGAAACTAACGTCATAATTCCAGTCCCCTGAAGCATGGATGAAAGCATATACATCCATAGGGGTAAAACTCATCCTATCCTTAATCAGGGTTTTCCCCACCCAAACTCGATCAGGGACAAGCGGAGCCGACTCCACATATCTAAGATGAACCAAGAATCTCTGTTGGGCTGCAACTTCAGGTTTTCGAAAAAGTCCAGCATAAGTTCTCGCATCACCTTACTATGTGAAGTAGCTAGGTCGTCAACCATGTCAGCCTCCGTGTCCTTTACTGACGTTTTCAGCAAATCTGCCCCCATGTCTCTTACCTTTCCTCCATAGTGGAGAAAATACCATGTCGTTCCTCCTGCAAAACGGCGGAAACTGCACCAGACACCAAAGGAGCGACCGCATCTGTCACAGCATCCAAAACCGGAGCCTCCATGTAAACGAGCGCAGAAGCAGTGGAACTATGTGCAAACCTTGACTGCTGCTCAATCTACAGCCAGAGTGTGTCCCAGTGCAGTCTGAAGAACCAGGAAGTGGGACCAACGGATCGGGAACCCAGCGATTCCCATCATAGAACCAGCCAGCATGTTGCAAAGCTGACTCTAGACCATTCAGTATGAGACGCTGGTAACACAAGGTTAGTCTTTGAAACCACACACTCACTCTCCATATCCTCTTCCAAAACAGAATCTGCACATAAAGGGAGACGTTTGCCAGTACTCGATGTAGGACTGGCTACCGACCGCTTCCGTTTCTTTCTTTCTTCCTCCAACTTGGATTTACTGTGGTTATATTCCAGTTCAGCAGTAGAGATAAGAGCCAGTAAATGAGCTTTTTTGTCCTCCAGTTCCTTTTGCAGTTTAATTTCTTCCGAACTCATACCTCCAACATTATTCTGCAAACAAGGTGTTTCCAAACATGTTTCAGGAACAACTTCAGGGACCAAATTCTGCACAGAAAGATCGCCAACTGCAGACTGTAAGCATTCCTCCACTGGAGCTCTGAAGCCTGACCAGTCCCATCCATGGTCTGGGATGGACTGAGCTGCTCCACTCACTCCAACAGTGCAACAGCGCCCTCTACCTCCGCAGAGTAGGGGAATTTCCCTGTTGTCCTGGCCAAATTTCCCTCATTCACTAAAAATACCACCAACAGCTTAATCTGATTCAAGGTCAGTTGGAATTCATCTGCATCCCCCTCCCCCGGGTCGTGCCTGAAAATAGGCAGGATTTGTCTAGTGCATTTACCCGGTCAACAAAAACTAAATAAAAAATAAATAAATTCTGCGCCAGATGTGCGAAAACACATTTTGGGCAGGATGTGAAAAATGAGAGCTATACCATTCATAAGGAGGTGTGAAGAAATGGCAATGTTGAAAATCTGGACTGAAAATATGAAAAATTCTCAAACTTACGAGCATGCGTGGAAACTACGCAATGCACACTCATAACACTGTCATTTTTTGGAATTTCTTCCCCAAATTTGCAACATAGACTTTTTGGCAGCCCACCTCATGAACCCTGACACTGTCATTTCATTAATCAGTCCCTAAAGGTGATTCCACACACTTACCGTGAAATCAACTTTTGGGACCAAATAACAAAATTAGTGTTAATTCCACAAATATTAGGTGCACTCACCCCTTCCGAAATAAACACTCGAGCTGAAGATTTTCAGTTCATAAACTTGTTATTTCTGCAGCCTCAGCCCTATGCTGATGAAACACCAAAGGGTGTGAAACGTAAGATATTCCTTGGCAGTTTTTTCAGCCAGGGGCTGAGGCTGCAGAAATAAAAAGTTTATGAACTGAAAATCTGCAGCTCGAGTGTTTATTTCAGAGGGGTTGAGTGCATCTAATATTTGTGGAATTGACAAAAGTTGGATTTTATGCTGCATCACCATCCTAGTGCCCACTTCATTTGCTTTGAACATTAATGAAATGGATGATTGCGTCATGAGGTGGGGTCCCAAAACCGCATGTTGAAAATTTGGAGCCAAAGTCACAAAATGGCTGAGATATCCACCTAAGTTGAAACCCGGCCATTGATGCCATTATACAGCTTACCATGATTTTATTCAGTTCATGGTCAGCTTTGAAGAGTGCAGATATGTTCCCGCCTCCATCAAGATCATTGCGCCATGCTCCAGAGATAAGTATAGATGGGGGTGCACAGAGGTGGGGTGACAGAGGTGGTGCAGGTTGGGGAGGGAGGCTGTCATGTCATGAGGGACCGTCTTGTTTTATAGGGTAAAAAAAAATGTCACAGGAAGGTTTTTTCTTTCAGGGAGTGACAAGACATTTTGGCACACTGGGTGGGCTCCCAGTGTTCCACCTGTGTTTTTGGGGAACTTGGGACTGAAGCTGATGGGGACAGAGCCTCCCATCAGCAAAGAAAGCATGTCTGAGTTTGGGGGGATGATGCTGAGGGGAGGGCACCCCCCCGGCAGACAAAACAAGGAGGAACATTATGCTGAAGAGGATTGGGCTCCTGTCAGGAAACAAACTGGGAGGGGCATGCTGACAGGGGATTGGGCACCCCTGATGTCAGCTTCACAGGACTGTCAGAGGCAGATGGTGGCAGCGCTGCCATGTTTGTTGAAATGATTCAGCAGGCAAGGCATGCCCTACAATGACAGGGCGCTCCTCATTGCAGCTGTGAAATTCATTCAAATTGGTGGAACATTTCTGAACTGCTGTCATAGACAGCATGCTCATTCATTGGTGCCACAGAGCCCAACCAAAAAAGTAGTGGGCCATTGTCCACAGGAAGGCCCCACCCCACAACCTGCTACTCCAGCAAGTTGTCACAAAATGTTGCTTGCGCTCCACATGCAAAACAACATAAAAAGGAAGGGGAAAAGTATAGAAACAGAACCACGATGTAGAGTAGCAGTAGTAGCAAAGAAAATAAAGATGTGGATGTTCAAGCAAATCTGATTACTACTACAAACTTAATTGTAATGCTCAGGCAGTCTCAAATCAGTTGGACAAATCACATCAACTGCAATATGATTTAATTCTTTAATTCTATTAGATACACATCAAAATGTGTCCTCAATAGATACCATAATTACAGAAGAAGTTGGTGATGATTTGTTGCTGCAAGTAGCGGAGGCTATTGAAACTCCTGCAACATGACTGTTAATTCAAGGTAAATGTTCTTCCACTTCTCCCAATTTGTTAATCAGACTTAATAATTCAGCAAGCAAAGAAATGAATCTCAGTGATCATGTCTTGAGATGATGAAATACTTCATCACATGAAAATTAGACGGTCCTTTAAGAACTCTAACTTCCTTAGTTTGTTATCCAGTACAGGAGATAAGGACAAGAAAGCATTACTATTGTACATGGCTTAAGATGAAGATATAAGAGATTTACAGTGGAAAGCAACTATTTGTCATAACTTAGGAATGACTATGAAGTTATTACATCCTCAGACTCAGGCTAATCTGACATATGTTCATAAACCCCAAATCATGGAATCCACCGCAAAAATGGAATGTCTTGAAAACAGACTAAAAAGACTGGCAGATTACCAGGGGATGAGGAGGAAGACAAGAAGCAGTACGTAACCATTTTAGTATTTGGTATAAAGAAAACCAGATATGAAATAGATTATTCAAAACTTTTTTAAAAAATTCACTTACGTAGAAAAGGTATTATGGCTGCTAAAACAATTCAGACTGAGAGTCTTAAGAAGGCCAAGCTGTCCTTTTAATAAGAGAAAATGGCTCACAATGGTCACTATGAATAAGGATGAAAAACTGGATCCTCTAGGTCTAAACATCTTTGATTATAATGATATCTTGGAAAGCATAAACTCTTGAACTATCACACCTCCTTATATGTTGCCCCTTGTCTGTGACTATGTGGAAAGTCAGATGGTGACTCAGTTTTTACAGATTGATGCTCAGTTTTTTTTTGTCTCCAGTAGATTTAGTGTCTTAGAACAGTTGAATTAGCAAGGCCACTCATTTTATTGTGATTAAAATGGTTCACCCATGCGGCAATGACAACCAAGTTGCCAGCGTAAATGTGGGCACCAGCACTTTGCCCACACTCGGCACAGCGCTCCAAGAATCTGCCATCTGACAGTTGGAGTGACAGGAATTTGTTCCTGCACCCCCATTTATTTATATAACAAACTCCCAGTCACACCCTGGTGGCAAGAAGGGTGACCCATAAATAGGCAATATTGCTGCATGCCAAGAAACCAAAGTCGCACAAGAGGTGTGTGACATTACTCTGCAGACAACATTCTGGTGGCAGTATTCTGTCAGCACATTAATGGACTAAGATTAAAATTATAAAATGCCATTTTCAAGACCTGAAATTCCAGGGACTGTACCAGTGATTTTTTAGCATCTGTATAAATGGTCAGAATAAGACAAGGATTAACATACAGAGCATTAAATGAAGCAAATTGAAAATAACACAGGAAGCAATTCTAAAAAGATACATTCTGTTGATTTAACTATCTGGTATACAATGCCAAATTCCATTAAATTATTTGTTTTACTGGTGTAGCAGTCCAAATTCTGGAATTTTACCAGGTTTTTCTGTAAAAACTGAAAACTAGTGGCCTTGGCTGGCAAAGACCAGAAGGTAACAAAATTGATAACTCTTTGAATAACGGTAATTTTCTTCTATCCTGGAATGTAGCAGGTCTGTTGAATAAGCTGTCTGTTAAGGATTTGATTGCATCTTTCTTTATTATATGTTTCCAAGAAACTTGCTTAACAAACCTTACAGAGCCACCGGTCTATGGCTATCAAATTCTTAAGTCACCATTAAGAATGGTTAAGTCCAAAAGTAGAGCAATTGGAGGTCTGTTAACATTAGTGAAAATCATAGATAGGATGTCTGTTATTATTTCTAAATGCACTAAACACAATATCCTAATGTTGAATGTTTACTTAAATAATAGAGAATATTAATTACATAGCAAATGTATATGTTCCTCCTTGTGTCTCATTATATTATATGGTCAAAATGTGGGTATATTTAAATGATATCCTGGAACACCTTTAATTTAAAGATAATGTAACAGGAATAATATCTGGTGATTTTGACACTGAATTAGGGTTATCTGATAACCTGGCAGATCAAGACTCATTTACCCCAGACCTTGACACCACACTTTATGATCAGAATTGTAAAGATAAGTCATATAATGAAAATGCTACTTCTATGATGAGCTTGCTGAAGAACCTGAGCTTAAAATTATAAATGGCTGATTTAAATCAGACATGCGTGGAGAATATACATTTTGTTCACATAAAACAGTGCTGCAACAGTCATAGATTACATAATTGTTCCTATCTTTGAACTAATATGAACATACATACGAACATTTAAAAATGACAGCAGATTAGGCCCCAAGATCTATCACATCTGCTAGAGATACAGCTCACAGTACAGTCACTGCTGCTGCCCCCCCTTTCCCTCCAAGTTTTTTCCACCCTGAGTTCCCCTACTGATCACTTCCCTTCCCTCCTGTATCTTGCCGATGTACCTATCCCATCCCTTCTTAAAACTTCCTACTTATTCTATTAAAATCACCTCCTCAGGTAATGTATTCCAAGGCACCACCACCCTTTCCATGAAGTAATGTTTCTTCAGTTCTCTGTACTTCCCACCACCACCACCACCAGTTTTAGGCTATGACCCCTCATGGTCCCTTCCCCCTTTAATCTGAACAAACCCTCAGTGCTTGCTCTGTTGATGCCCTCCAAGTAGTTAATGCTCTTGATCATATGCCCTTTGTCCCTTCTATCTTTCAGGAAGTACAGTACTGTACAGGTTCCGCTCCCTAAGTCTCTCCACATAGGACTCCTCCCCCATTCCCTGTGTAACCCCTCACCCCTGCCTTTTTGCCAAAACGACAGGTGGCATGCTGTTGAAGCTGACAGCAGTACCTGGTGGGGGCTGGTCTGGGAGGATGAGGTTACTCGGCACAGGGGACCTAGGTTTGGCTACTCTGCACAGGGGCACCCAAGTAAATCCGAACACAGGAAGCAATAACTGTAATGTCCAGAACCAGGAATGGGATTCTTCAATGTGGCTTTTATTCACATCCAAGCTGAACAAACAAAGCATAGACGGACCCCCATGGGGCTACATTCCTGGTAATGCAGATTAGAGACAACAGAACACTTTATCACTATTTCCAGCCCTCAGGCTCTAAACCCACCAGGCACACAGCCCGGACTTACACGCAGCTTTGGGTACACAGCCCGACTTGTACACTACTTGGTTTTCCCACTGGCCCGCTTCCCCTGCCGCCACTTGATCCGTGGTCCATTTGAGGAATGAACCAATTATCCTGTTGTGGCTCCCCAAACCACACTAGAGTCTTTGACTCCTGGATAGAATTTTCCTTACAATCCCACATCTGGGTACTTCCCTCATCACTGGCCAAATGCCTGAGATAAAGCAGAAATCCACAGAAGAAATCCGTAGAGGTGGACCAGGTCACTAAAGATGGGGGGCCACCCACCTCCAGCTCCCACAGCCCATACCCAGCCATTTCTCTGGAAACTGCACAATTCCTTTACTGAATTTTCAAATGTAGATTCTGGGTAGACGTCTGTCACATCTCCTCTACATATCATTTGCATCCCAACAAGCTCTGTACTTGAACCTACTTTTACATTGCTTAGCCCATTACTCTAGGCTTCCCAATATTTAGTAGTTCAATCCCCACATTGTAACACAAGTCCCAGGGTGAAAAACATAGGCCCTTTTAGCAAGAGCAGACACTCACCCCCACATTGCAGGTGCCCCACAGGCGACTCACAAATCTTCTTGTTCTCCCAAATAAACTCTGGAACACATAGGCAGCTTTTTCTTCACAAGCAGAACTAGGGGGTTGCCCCAGGAATCTGCAGGGAACCCTTTCCTGCCCCCCCAAAGGGAGGGGCACTGAGACCCAAAAACAGCGGTCTCCACCATTTCAGTTATCTTCTGTGTCTCTCTTTAAGGTGGAGACACACACCCTTTAAACTAAAAGTAGCCCTCTGTCAGGCTGAGGGCTCTAGAGCCTTCACTGAGCTGCTTTCTCAGCAAACTCCCAACTTCACACTGAACTGACTCACACTCAACTGAAGACTGACTTCAAAACTTCCCAACGTTCTATCTAACTCCCTTGCTGCAGATTCCAATGTGGCTCATGCAGCAGCGATAGTTCTATTGGTGATGTCATCCCTCAGTCTCAACTGAGACTGAGAACAGAGGAGACAGTGTGAAACCCATTTAACTGGAGTTTCACAAGCTGCCTTCCCTGCCTACCACTAGGTCTGACTGGGATTCTAGTAATCCCAGGTAACAAGGGGGTTACATTCACCCTTGACCAGGAAAATGACTGTCCGCAGTCATTATTCACCCGGCCTTAGGCCATCCCACCCTATGTGCTACCTGCAGAGGAGGGTGATCAGGCCCCCTTCTACCATGTGCACGCACAGACAGGCAACACTAAGGGCCTAGAGGCCTTTAGCTGACATATCAGCCTCTACACTATCCACTTACTATGGACACGTAGTGGCTCTGGTAGAACCATCCAGAGCATAGCCCTGATAGATCAGCACTGCGGTCCCTACTGCAGGTCAGGGCCACAGCCTGTCTATCCCCCATACCCTCTAGGGAAAACCTATCTGCCTTTAACCTAATACCCCCAAAACCAAAACAACCCAGGGACCTCCCCGACCTTGGGCAACCTGCAACCACATACCATTAAAATATCACATTTTATACCATGTTACTGTCTCCTCCCTACCCCCACAACCACACCTGTGGAAGGAAAGGGTTAATACAGTAATAACAACCATAACACCACCAGTACTTTAAATTTCTACACACTAAAGCACTGATGAGGAACTCCGATGAGCCCTCCTCCTCTTCTTGTCTTCTCTTCTGTCTTCCCAGGAACACCTGTAAGAAAAAGAAAGACAACACACACTCTCCTAATCTGCATACACAGTCTACCTAGACCCCTACCATCAAAACACTGAATAATCCCAAAAAGATTTTTTTTAGAAAAAGTAGAAAAACAGTATTTACATTAGAAAACAATGACATTATTTACAATACACAATTGGGGATGGAGTGCCTAAAAGTCCCAACTAGTGACCACTGATGCCCGAAGGCTAGTCCAATAAAAGAGTCTCTCCTGGGCGGAGCCAGCGAAGCACAGTTCTAACAGGCCAAAGTCCCGAAAGGGAGAGTCTTTGAGGACAGTTCACACATTTTGAAGTCTGCTAGTGTAGGGTGTGTACTGCAATGTCATAAAGATAGAAAAGTTCGGACTTACCAGCCACTTGTAGAATGGAAAATTCTGCACCGACCTGCACCTCTGATGAAGACTCTCCCTGGCAGCATTTCTTCCGATACAGCTGGGAGGACATCTTCCAGGAACCACAGGAGGGCACATCTGGGAACTGCTGGGCTGATGTCATCTCTGGAGATGGAACCTTAGAACAGGAACAGAAAGAAAATAGCTGGTCCGACATCATCTGATTACCAGGTGATGAACAGGATACAGCTGGGCTGGTGTCCTCTCTGGATCTGAAGTCATCTGGTGGGCCAGTTGATGGATTCTGGAAAGGCCAGTACACTGTAGACTGATGAATGGGGCACCTGAGTCCTGGATGTCCATATTGGGAATCAATAAAGACACTTCACAGTCTGGTGTGCAGTATTGACTACCACTGCTCAGCTTTCCATTTAGTAGGCACGGGCACATTTGCTGAGAGAGGTCCTTGCACTGGGGCCAATAGTACCGAGGATCAGGGCTTGAATTATTACCCGGCTGGGCACTCATAATTCACGCAGTGGGAGATTTCACGTCCCTCTCCAATCACTATTCGCACTCTGTCCATAAACAGTGTCCTGCTTCTCTCCCACTGGGTATACTTCTCATGAAACAGTCTGTTCTTACATTCTTGTTGGCCCCAGGATGCACACTTTCATTGCTTCGTCCCAGATCCAGGACTTCCTGCAGTTCTCAATCTCCTCCCAGACTTTACGAGGAAAGGTAGGAAAGGTCATACCATAGATCTCATTAGCCTTCCTACGAACCAGTCTCTCCTCTTTAGTTGCTTTGTTCTATCTGAGACCGCTGGCCTGGCTTGGGGTGGCCAGTTCTGGTTCTGCCAGCTTGCATCCTTAAATAAATTAGAAATGGATCCCTGACTTCTTCCTCTTATGGCCAGGCAGTGGCATCACCACTTTCTTCCATGCATTCCTCCGAGGCAAGATCTTGAGGCTGTGTACCCGTTCCTTTTTCACAAGGCCACATAGGTTCCCCCTCATTTTCCTCTTCACTGAGGATCTGAGCCCAGGAGTGAGCAGTCGTCCTCACTCCTGAGACTATCCACTCATCACTAGGCACGGAGGTCGACACCTCCCACTCAAAGGCCTCCCGCATCTCATCTTTGCCTAAGAGACTTGGGCTAGGCACCCCTCCAGGGGTCTATTGATGCTTTATCTGAACTTTCCTTCTGGGATCCAGCATCCGAAACTTCAACTTCTGGTTCTGTCTCTAACTCTGCACCTCTAGCTTTGTGCCACACTCCACCGAGGGCCTTCCTCACAGGCCACAGTCTGCCTGGTGCTGTGTGCCAACTGCAGATTCCTGAACCTTTGTCCATGTGGGAGCCAAACGAATTTGAGGCGCTTTTACAAAGCTTCATATTTTTCTAGGCATCCAGCACAGTGAGGAATCATGAAGATGTTCCTTCCAGCTCTCAAGCATATTTGACATACATGCACTGGAAACCAGGAATCGCCACATGAGGAGGCAGTTGTCCTCCATAGCACCACTTTTCAATATCCTCAGTCTATTTACTGCTGCTGTTACTGCAACCCAGGCATGATCCGGGGAACAGCTGGTCCTGAGGCCATAACTGCAGAAAACAAACAAAAGTTCACTGTAACTGAAAGTCCCACTTTACTGAACACACTCTTTAGTTGTAAAATGGCTCCTCTGCTGCTGTGTTTACTTTACTACCCCACCCTGTAATGGCGAAGGCAGCCCTCCTGTGCATCAACATTCAGAATCTGGGTCAAGCCACTGCACACCCGATTTACACAAACTACTGATAACTTTTGATCAAACTGCACAACTTGCTCCGTTCTTGCTTTAAACACATTTACAGGATTTTCCATGGACTTTTTACATGCTGGTAACATTTATTTGATTCACAGTCCCTTAAAGCTTCAGGTTTTCAGCACAGGATTGCCTGTATTACTAGTGCTGCACTATGGCTACAATTCACAGTCTCTCTCTGGCTTCAAACTTTAAACTGAGGCTGAATTCATTACTATGCACACAGTCAATGGCTTAACAGACTTGCACTTGCTGGCAGGACTTGACACAGTCATTACTTGCAAAGTGACTACACTGCTGCACACACATTTATATGGCATAGGGCAGAAAATCGCTGTTTGAGCAGTTTTAAGGTTGTTACTTACTGTTATCAGTAGCAGTTTGCTGCGATGGGGAAAAACGGCCTGCAGCCAGTTCTTGGAGGCCTCAGAACAGAAACGGTGGGCAGTCTTGCCGATCGCTCTTTTGACCACCAAATTTGCAATTTCAACGATTGATTAGTGGGTTGAGCCCATTTTAAACTAGAAAGTCTATTTTACAAGATTTTAACACTCCGTGACACTCCTCCACTAGCTAGTACATGCACTCCACTCACACTCCCTCTCAAATGCTGGGGCAGTCACTGTAGAGCTGGCTGAGGGGGGGACTGATCTCAGCCTGACCAGTCACACAACGCCATGCAAATGAGCCTCTTCTTCCTCGCGAGGGCTCTTCTCCTCACAGCGATCGTCGAGCAGGCAAATTTAAACTGCAGAATGCAACTTTTTTTCTTTACCAACTGACTCCACGGCGGGAGCCCATTTCAGCCATTTAACATAGCCATTCTACCTGCAAGTCTCTCATTCATTCAAAAAGTATTTCCAACATCCAGGGCACAATTTTTCTGTTGCTACCCCTAGTCTTCCACACTTTTCTTTACAAGAGTTCATTTTAAAGCAGGCAAAATGCTGTAAACAATTTGATGCAGGACAAGGGCACACTCTTTGGCTTTACTGCTCCTTGGTAAACAGTTGGCAATTTTAAACAGCAACACAAGATCCACAGCACAGCAACACACTAGGAAATTGTTTAGCTTTTTGGGCTACCCACTGCCAGATAGCCAAAATGCTAGCCCCTTGCCGAGCACCTTCCTTCCCAGAACAAAATCCAAAGCGGTGCCTCCATTTTTGTAACCCCTCACCCCGCCTTTTGCCAAAATGACAGGTGGCATGCTGTTGAAGCTGACAGCAGTACCTGGTGGGGACTGTCTGGGGAGGATGAGGTACTTGGCACAGGGGACCTAGGTTTGGCTACTCTGGACAGGGGCACCCAAGTAAACCGATCATGAGGAAGCAATAACTGTAATGTCCAGAACCAGGAATGGGATTCTTCAGTGTGGCTTTTATTCACATCCAAGCTGAACAAACAAAGCATAGACGGACCCCCATGGGGCTACATTCCTGGTAAAGCAGATTAGAGACAACAGAACACTTTATCACTATTTCCAGCCCTCAGGCTCTAAACCCACCAGGCACACAGCCCGGACTTACACGCAGCTTTGGGTACACAGCCTGACTTGTACACTACTTGGGTTTTCCCCACTGGCCCAGCTCTCCTGCCGGCCACTTGATCCGCTGTCCTTTTGAGGAATGAACCAATTATCCTGTTGTGGCTCCCCAAACCACACTAGAGCCTTCGACTCCTGGATAGAATTTTCCTTACAATCCCACATCTGGGTACTTCCCTCATCACTGGCCAAGTGCCTGAGGTAAAGTAGAAATCCACAGAAGAAATCCGTAGAGGTGGGCCTGGTCACTGAAGATGGGGGGCCACCCACCTCCAGCTCCCACAGCCCATACCCAGCCATTTCTCTGGAAACTGCACAATTCCTTTACTGAACTTTCAAATGTAGATTCTGGGTAGACGTCTGTCACATCTCATCTACATATCATTTGCATCCCAACAAGCTCTGTACTTGAACCTACTTTTACATTGCTTAGCCCATTACTCTAGGCTTCCCAATATTTAGTAGTTCAATCCCCACATTGTCACACAAGTCCCAGGCTGAAAAACATAGGCCCTTTTAGCAAGAGCAGACACTCACCCCCACGTTTCAGGTGCCCCACAGGCGACTCACAAATCTTGTTCTCCCAAATAAACTCTGGAACACATAGGCAGCTTTTTCTTCACAAGCAGAACTAGGGGTTGCCCCAGGAATCTGCAGAGAACTCTTTCCTGCCCCCCAAAGGGAGGGGCACTGAGAGACCCAAACAGCGGTCTCCACCACTTCAATTATCTTCTGTGTCTCTCTTTAGGTGGAGACACACACCCTTTTAAACTAAAAGTAGCCCTCTGTCAGGGCTGAGGCTCCTAGAGCCTTCACTGAGCTGCTTTCTCAGCAAACTCCCAACTTCACACTGAACTGACTCACACTCAACTGAAGACTGATTTCAAAACTTCCCAACGTTCTATCTAACTCCCTTGCTGCAGATTCCAATGTGGCTCATGCAGCTGCAATAGTTCTATTGGTGATGTCATCCCTCAGTCTCAGCTGAGACTGAGAACAGAGTGAGACAGTGTGAAACCCATTTAACTGGAGTTTCAAAAGCTGCCTTCCCTGCCTACCATTAGGTCTGACCGGGGATTCTAGTAACCCCGGGTAACAAGGGGGTTACACCTGGATCATCTTAGATGCCCTCCTTTGGACTCTTTCCAAGACCATGCCATCCTTCTTTAAGTAAGGATACCAGAACTGCACACAGTACTCCAAGTGCTGCCTCACTAAGGATTTGTACTGTGGCAGGATAACCTCCTCCCCTCCTTGAAGAGATCCTCCTAGTAATAATGATATGTACAGATTTCAAAGTAACTCATAACCCAGAAAGTAATCCCTCTCAAATGATATTAAGGGCAGTGCTTATTATAAGATTGGATGTAATGAACAATATCCAGATCTGAGAACCTAAGATATTAAGATAATCAACAGAAGAATTAAATGGAATTGGGAAATCGAATAAAGCCTTCAGGGTCCATCACAATAATTCTTCAACTATAATTTTCAACACTACTTGAAACAATAAAGTTCACCAGTATCTGAACATAACCTTTTCATGGGATTTTTTTATGAACTAACTCCTTATTTATATAAAAATAAAATAAAATTATAGGCAATGGACACACTTGGTATAACAAAGAATGTAAAGAAATAGGACTGATAAATGTATTTTTTTATTCTTTGATAACCAGGTAATGTCAGCTAGACACAAGTGCCTGTTTTTGTAGGTGATAACAGGAGCTTTGGAGTGGTTAAGTGACTTGCTTAGAGTCACACTGTATGCAAGTGGATGTTGTGGGAACCAAACCAAGGTCTGCTGAATGTACCAGACTCATTCAAAGCTTGCTACTCTAACTTCACTGATATACTGCCAGCTGTGCTTTTTAGGCAGGCTAAATTAAATCCCACTAGGACCAATTTTAAAACTCTGAACAGAGCCAGAAGATCATATAAAAACATCATTGAGCACCAAAAGAAGTCTTTTGTTGAAAAAAAAATGGGAAAAAATGTTTGAAGCTCTAAAAAATATCATTTTATTTACATTTTATTATTTATTAAATATACATTGATTAGCTAAAGATTTATCTGACTCATTTAAGGGGCTCCAAGCGTATATCTTGTCCAATATTTGGATTAAACATTATGCTGATTTCTTTTTTGATAATCAAGTAAAAAAAAATACAAATCTCAATCACCTAATTATGTGTACTTGTTCATATCTAATTTTTACAAGACAGGAGGTGGTGTTGGCTGTGTCTTCACTTGAATTTGGTCAAGCACCAGGAAATGATAAAATCCCTGAAGAATTCTAGACTTGCAACATTGAGCAGTGGGGTGATACTCTTTTAGATTTTTTCAACTCCTGCCTGAAACATAATTGTGTACCAGAGTCCTGGAAAGGAAGCCCTATAATTCCAGTGTTCAAGAAGGTGAACAGGCTAAATCCAGAGTGTTATAGACCCATAAGTTTAATTGATAGTCAGGCAAAGATTTTCAGTAAAATAGTGTTATAGAGATTACAAATCTGGGTTGATAACAACAACTTAGAATCATTATACCAGGCAGGATTCCATTTGGGATATTCAAAAATAGATCATTATATTGTTCTAAATCATGTATTACATAAATAGGTTCATAGGTTCAAAGGTAATTTCAAGCTGAATTAGAGTTGCATCCATAGTGCTTGCCATTATTTATTTATATGTAATCCTCTTCTGGATTTATTTACTTTTCCAGAATGTCAATATATTGTATGCAAGCACAAAGTTTATGCTTCTTTATAGATTTAATTGTGGTATTTGATTCTTTAACAAGACTGATCTTATGGAAGAAACTGCTTGACTTAAGCATAGATCACACATTGTTGAAATGTATCACATTGCTTTATTTTAGTACATGGACCAAAGTCAGGTTTACAGTAGAAGCTGATACTACAAAAGTGTTCATATCAAACAAAAGCATGAAACAGGGTTGCCTACTGGCACCTGTGTTATTTAATCTTTATTTAAATGATTTCCTGATTCCTCTAGAAAAAACACCCTATAGTTCCACCAAAGATTAACTTACAAATTCCAACACTCATGTACACAGATGATGTGATATTGTCTTCACCTAGTAAGAAAGGTCTTCAAAAATCTCTCAACTTGTTTAATGTATTTTGCTTTGAGTATAAGTGAAAATTAAATTTGGAGAAAACAAAAATATTATAATTTGGTCATAAATGTAAAGAACTGTATAACTGGTATATTGATGGTAACAAGTTGGAAACAGTTTACTCTTACACATACAAAAGAAACTTTCATGGAAGGAACACCTAACCATGCAGGCTAAAATTTGGCTTTGTCCATAGCAGCCTTAACCATTTTAACTGTCATTACAGACAGTACTCAGTATTATCAGCTGTAAAACTGCTAATACAGAGTTATCATCAAAAAATGTTATTTTCCACTGAAATCGGGGGGTTTTACAGGTCTATCCTTAGCTCAATCTATACATATAGAATTCTGGCACCAAATTCTGTCCATACCCACCTTTATCCCAGCCTATGCTATCAGAACAGAATTAAGAGAACTCACCCTATCACCAGTTTGTAGTTCTAGAATATTTGCCTATAGGTTACAAGTCAGTACCATGTCCCCTGAAAGATTACTGATCTAAGCACTGAAGGAGATTAAATCCTTCCAGCAAAGAAGCCTTGACCTGGGTTGGCTAAAGCACCTAGAAAACAATTTATTGGACAATAATTTACATTTTTCTCTCCTTAATACAACAAGGAATCAATATTCATTGATCATATAGGAAAGTGGTCTTAAAGAAACTGAATGAAGGGTACCAACAGAAAGAGCTAGACTCCTTAACACATTATAAATTTAGTTGGTATGCCCCTAAACAGTAACACCAACATGGCAACCTAGCAATCCATCAACAAAATTGACAGGTTGCTGACAGGTCACTGTGTTGGTGCACATGACCTGAGGGCACATGTCTCCCAGTCCTGCACCTGCCCGAATCAACTCCATCTGAAGTTGATAATCCTAAAGATGGGGTTAGAAGAACCCCCACATGGGGTTTGGGGTGAAGCTCCTGAAGAAAACAGTGGACTGGGATATAAATGAGAATTATGTCAACCACAACTTGCGGTCAACATAATTTTGTCGAGATGCCGGTCTACAAAAGTCTTGTTGAACCTGCATCATAGAGCCAATTTAGTTTATGGTACATATCTCACAAGCTGTTGCATGGATATGAACCATTTAGACATAAAATTAAATTACCAAATCTAAGTAAAGCATTCACAGACTTTAGTTTACAAACCTTTGGCTTGAATGTGTTATGAGCCAGATATTTAGGAAAATCTAAATCTAGGAAGCTTCACTATGTACAATAGTTGGAAACTTGATATTATAGAAGAACTAACTCATGTCGTGATCTGTTGTCCAAAATATTCTCCACAAAGGAGAAAATAGTTAGCACCATTCTTTTCATATTCAATGGACACTCTTCAAAAAATGGCTTATTTGCTTTCTGGAGAGGATCCAGCTAACAATTAAGTGTGCTCACTTTCCAGATACAATCGTAATTTAAAAAAAAATTCATGGCACATTTCTACATATTATGAAATGAGGAGAGGAAATCCTGCCATCTGATTGATTTTTACCTGTGTATCAAATACATTTGATGCACAGGTAACAACTAGTACCCCAAAGCAGAGCCGAATTAAAAAACAAGAAACTGGTGAGCCGTTAGAAAGCTGGCATTTCAAATGCCACCATTTTTTTTTACTGCTAACACTGCTCACTCTTCTCAGACTCACCAACTGATAAGACAAACTTTGATGCTGTTCACTATACACTTCTTTCCCCATTTAGTCAAAAACAGATAAGTGTAAAACAAGTCAGCTCCATCCCTGCCACGTCAGTTCACATATGGTGCAGTACATCCTATAGGATCCATCTTTGTCGAGCATGATCTGTTAACTTTCTCTCCTGATACTGGTTCCCCCACTACAGATAACCTTGTTTTCCCATTGACAAGCCCTTCACACTGCCATCTCACAGTGAAGTCGATAAAATCAGCTGCTTCTGAGGGTTTTTTTTGTGCCTCTTAAATCAATTTGAGTTACACACTACATTCATGT
The DNA here is from genome assembly GCA_016271365.2 of Neoceratodus forsteri. Classification (NCBI taxonomy): domain Eukaryota; kingdom Metazoa; phylum Chordata; order Ceratodontiformes; family Ceratodontidae; genus Neoceratodus; species Neoceratodus forsteri. Next base: position 1,136,870,475 of record CM028130.1, read on the forward strand.
AGCACACTGTGTGTGTGTGTGTGTGGGGGTTTACAACCGATCAATGAAGTTAGGGCTGTGCATTGACTGAAGTGGAGGGTACCAGAAGTCCAGCCACTCTCTCCTATACTCCCGCTCATTCCAACACAATTTGTTTTAATCCCTGTGTTTGGGGATAAACTGAAAAAAAAAAAGAGTATTTACTTCAGGTCCCACTGTGCTGATTATCGTGCTACCACTCCTGCAAAACATTGCCTGCTGTTGGTTGTCAATTGCTTGCTACTCTTCACAAAATGGAGGTGTGCAACTAATTAATTATCACAGGAAGTGGAGGCACTGCTAAAAACAAAATCCACAGGTTCGTAAATGTAATCCTTTAAAATGAATATGCTTTAATTTTACCCAAAGAAACCCATTTTTCTACTGGTATTGCCCTACAGTTTCATTATGTCCCCATCTACTCCCACTGGAGTCCCCATCTATTCATGCTGTGCTAGTCCATGGTTCAATAAAAAAATACTTAAAAAAAAGGTACACATATTACAGTCTCTCTCTCTCTCTCTCTCTTCTATAATGAAACACTGCACTAATAAGTGGGAGGAGTAGGAGTAGTGCTCCTGCAGTGCTCCAGTAATAGTGATGGCAGTGGTTGCACAGCACATTCATGATGTAATTTTCTAACTGGCAGAAGAACTATTTAATTATAAATTCTCATTAACAAATTTAGTGTTTCTAAATGTAATATGATTTTACTGACTGTAAAAAGTAAAAAAAAATGTAGCCATTTTATAAGCACAAAGAGACACTCCCGAGGTGTACTTGGAACAGATATTGACAACCTTCCAGGGGCTGAAAGCACTTGGCCTGAGGCCTTGTGTCTCACTATGCCCCTGAGCGTCTGGTAATATCTGTTTAATGCACACCCTGTCATGTCTTATTGCTTACTTAACATCTTGTTCTAAAGTTATTTTATTATGTCTAAACCCATATCAATGGTAAAGAGTGCATTATGGTACTATCATAATTTATTCACTGGAATTCACTAGGAAAGTAAGAAGCAGAAGGCCAAAGCCCATATAATGCTTCATTTGTTCACCCATAATAGTCTAATATGCAGTTATCTAACAGAAAACTGTCAAATCTGTTTTGGAATGTAAGTTATGACTCACTTACTGTTGTCTCTAATGGCAGTGATGAATTTGGATCTAGAAATAAGCACGTTTTTTGGAGGATGATAAATTGCATTTCAACTGAAGCAGATGGCCTCTGGTATTTATATTAATCTGTTTGAATTCAAGACCTATCTCAGACATGAGGTGTTTGTCATTTATAAACTCTCTAGCTAACATCAGTTCATCTCTTAATCTGCTGCTTTTTAATGATGTTAAACTAAATTTACTGAGCCTATCTTCATAAAGAAGATTTGTGGCACCCTTCAAGTTTTTTGCAGTTTTATGTTGGATTTTCTCAGAGTGTGTAATGTCCTTTTTTTTTTTTTGTAGTGGCACCAAAGTTAAGAGGTGTGGTCGAGGAGGGGACGAACATAAGCTCTGTACATTGGGAGAAATACTGTTTCATCTCTTGATTTAAAATGATGTTTTATTGACCCTTATAGTTCATTAGCACTAGTTAATTTTTCTGTGATTTATCAAATGAGAATTGTTTTGTTATGAATACCCCGAAATCTTTTCACAATCAGTTTTGCTGAGTGAAAAACCTTTTAAGAAGTAGTTGTATATGCTGGCCTGCTGGCGCAGGGGCAGGGCACCCATCTGTGACTCTGACGACCTGGGTTCAAGAACGGACTCGGGATGTTGGAGGGCCAGCTGGGAGGGAAGGATGGAGCATCTTAGGGACTGCTCTCCATCTCCAGGGGGGAAGGGGGTAGAGTGCCTGGCACAACATGAACCACTGGCAGAAACTGGTGTAATCTCCATGCTAGCACTGTCACTTGTGGGGTGTGGGGGAGACATGAGAGGTATGTGCATGTCCCCTCCCCAGGTGAAAACAGAATACCAAAAATTGCTTCCACCCATTCAAGATGCATGCTCCTGGCTCCAACCATTTCCTCCGGTTCTCCCCCTGCTGACCAATTCTGATGTCTGTGGCTCTGGCCAGCCTCAAACCCCACCCTGGGGAAAGCCAGGAGTCAAAGTCAGTGGGTGCTCCTGCCAAAACCATCTGCCATCGCCAAGAGGTTCACCGACACCGTGGCCCTGCCATGGGGTTGCTTAGGAGCATCGACTGGGATTGGTAAGTCTGGATGAGCATGGTGAGGGTTGGGGACTTTGGGCAGAAATGGGAAGGTGGTGTGCAGAAAAAACTTAATTGTATTCTGGGTTTCTGGGGCCAAGATGCATGACACTACATTTCTTGATATTGAAATGAAGCTCCCAGTGATTTGATCAAGATGTTAACGTGTCTAAATCCTTTTGGAGTAATTTTTTTTCTCTTCTTGATGTTTACAGTGTCTACCAATTTTACAGTCATCAGCATATTTGATTGACCAGCTGTCTATGTTAATGGAAAGATTGGCTATAAATATCTGAAATATCAAGGGAGACACTACTGCACCTTGAGGGACAACACTTGTTACTGATTTCCAGTTGGAAGTAAATCCATTTATATTACTCTTTGGAAACATTCATATAACCAAGAACGTAGTGTCAGCCCTTTGTCAAAAATTACCCCCAGGTTTCGCGCCTGCTCAGAGGTCAGGAGTGATAAGCCCCCAAGAAAAAGTCCCGAGGGCAGACTTGCCCTCAACCCCCCTATCCGGTGCCCCGGGTCCACAACCAGCACCTCAGTCTTTTCCGAGTTCAACCTCAACAAGCTTGAATCCATCCAATCCTGGATTTCTGCAAGGCAGTTGTTAAAGTCTGAGAGAGCTCTATCCTGGTTGGGTGCAAAAGAAATGTAGAACTTGGCATCATCAGCAGAGCAGTGAAACCTCAGCCCATACCTTCTTACAATGTCTCTGAGGGGCAGCATGTACACTGCAAACAACATGGGGACAACACCGATCCTGAGGAACCCACATGATAGAGGGACTGGGTCTGAGGAATAAACCCCTGACACCACCCTCTGAGTTCTTCCGGTGAGGAAAGATGTAAACCACCTGAGGACTGTACCCAACAGGGCACAGATGAACCTCAGGTGACCAAACAGACCTTCATGGTCCACAGTGTCAAATGCTGATGAGAGATCTAGAAGAACCAAGATGGAAAGTTTTTTCTGATCTCTTGCCATCAGGAGATCATTGAGCACCCGAACTAGTGCCATCTCAGTACTGTGCCTCTTTCAAAAACTGGACTGGAGAGGTTCATAGATGTCATGGATGGTCAAATGGTTTCTAGTTGTACAGCCACTACTTTCTCAATCACCTTCCCTAAGAAGGGGAAGTTTGAGATTGGTCTATAGTTTGCATGGCAGTCTGGGTCCAAAGAAGCTTTCTTCAGGAAGGGTGTTACCATCGCCTCCTTCAGGGAGCTAGGAAATTCACCTGTTTCCAAGGAGAACCAGACAATCTGTGCAAGGACTGGACCAATGATGTCTATACAACCCAAAATCAGGGAAGTTTGTCCCGGATCCAAACTACAGTATAGAGGGCACATACCCTGGACAATCCACATGACATCCATGAACTCTGGCTGGCTGAAGGTATTCCAGGAAGACTGAAGGGCAGTGGCTCAACACCAGTCCACCACGCGTGCTATAGAGTGTGCTGGCTGGAGCGCCGCCCTGTTGTCAGCCACCCTTAGTTACAAAGAATTGAGCAAGTTCATTGCACTCTATTTGCGAAAAGGCTTTTTGAACCTGTAGACAGGGTGGGTTGCACAGTCTGTCCACTGTTCAAAAAAGCTAAGATGGTCGATTCTATGCAGCTGCAGTCTCTCCGGACTGGAACTCTGCCTTCTTATGGGTGATTGCAGATTGATAGGCTTGATAATGGTCCATCATTCTAATGTGGTCAGCATCCAGGGCTGATTTCTGCCAGCAATGCTCTAACCTTCATCCTAATCGCTGCATCTCCCTCAAGGTCCCATCAAACCAAGGGGACCGAGGGCGAAGTGAGAGAGGACAAACATGGACAGGAGCAATGACATCCAGGACCATAGAAGCAGCCATATTATAGGCCATCACTAGGGCCTCTGGGTAGCTGTTTCCCAATGGAAGGATCGATAGGTCAAGCACTGCCACCAGGCCTTCAAAGCTAACATCTTGTAAAGGGCGATATTTGACCATCTCCACAGGGGTAGGCCTATGAAGGGGGGGGCACTGAAACTGAACCCCACTGTGTAATGATCGGACCATCCGACTGGTTCCACCCCCAGATCTGAGACTTCGATCCCAAGGAAAAAGGCTAAGTCAAACGAGTGACCATGTTTATGGGTAGCAGAAAACGATGTCTCAGAGAATTGTGTTGTCCAAGTTTTGACTAATCTTCTCATAAAAGGAAAGTAGATTGGTTACACATGATCATCCTTTTGTGAATCTGTGTTGGTTGGTGTTAAAAATACCTAATGTTGAAGCTAGTCTGTCTTTTTTTGATACCTTCCATTATTTTACAGATTACTGGAGTTAGACTAATTGGTCTGTAGCTGTCGATGTCTCCCTTGTCAGCCTTCTTGAATATTGGTTTATGTTACGGTAGCTGTTTTCCAATCAGCAGGGATAAGGACTGATTTTATACTCTGATTGAATAGGAGTTTTAGCAGTAAAATAAGATGCTTTTGCATAAGTTTGATCATGTCTGTAGATATGTCATCAGGTCAAGGGAAGAGCCTGTTTAAGGATTTGATTTTGCTTATAATTTCAGCATTGTTAAAGATGATTGCTTCTGCTGGATTGTTATTAGGTAGAATAGGCATGGGGTGCTTGGACCAAAAACTTTACAAAATGGATCTTCAGTTGATTGACCATAACTATAGGGGAATCTGTAAGGATTAAGCCACGAGAAAGCATGGGTCTACTGTGGTATTAATCCATGGTTGGGGTTGGATCACAAGGCCGAAGGCCGAGTGGGTCCAACCAACCAACCATGGATTAATTCCACTGTAGACCCATCCTTTCGAGTGGCTTAATCCGCTTGTAACATGGCAGTGAGTGTATGACTAATAGTCTTTGAATAAATGAGTACAATCACACTGATTTACTTACAGAATACTATAAATTGAGCTATTAAACATGATGTACATATACTTGAAAACAATTGGAACACACCTATTGGAAATATCGTGGCTGCTATTTCACTTTTGTTAAAATAACTTTCATTACAAGCTTTAAGATTTCTAACATCAAAACTTATTTTACAACTTTTCAAAACCTTGCAATTCACTTTCTATTCTAGGTGTTTTGGTTTTCTCTCTATGTATTAGAAGATATGGGCTGCACTGCATGATGGGAGTGTGCTATGGTACATTTTAGTTTTCTTCCTCCAGTTCCTTTGCAGACCAATAGATGGCTGTCACACAATTCTAGTAGCACAAGCACCTTTTCTCCAAATGTACTGAACTAAGCCAATCTGAAAAAACTTTATTGAACAACTACTATTTTATGGAATATTATTTTCACTTTTTCCCTCTAAACTACCTAACTCAGCAGGACATAGAACAGCATAACGCTTACTGCTTTCACCTTTCAAATACTTGTTTTGACTACTGTTGTTAGTCTGTTTCTTTGATTTCTTTTTGTTTCTCTCAATTTATTTTCTTTTCACCCATAGAAGTATCCCTCTCTTTAATTTTGCTTTGTTTATCTCAGTGTCTGTTATTTTTGCTTTCGGTTATAGAAGCTGCATGCTCATCTTTACCACTGTGTATTCACCAAGAAAGGGCTAGGCCAGATAATGTTATTCAGTCATCCACAATGCATTGCACCCACAGTTACTTAGAAAGCAGTAGATCAGAAGGATGGTAACAGTATGTAACTGTTCACTTCTACAGAAATATTGCTGCAGCATAATTAACAGTATATGTGGAGTTTAAATGTACAATCTTTAGTAACTCATGAACTTCTGTTGTAGTTACAACATAGAACAATCTTGAAAAGTCAAAATCCTGTGCCAGGAGAATTCTTAGTAAATACAAGTTGGGACAACTACACACTGCAAGCTATTTGCATATTGCTTTCACTTGTATACTGCTTCTTAGCTGTAGTGGATTGCCAAGGTATTACAATACAAAACATGATCTACTATGGTATTAGACCATGGTTTCTACTTACCACATGGTGTGTTTGCACCTATCTGAGTGCTTCATTTCATTTTTTTTTTATGCCATGTTACAAATAGGGTTAGTGGTGGATGCAAGTGGTCCTACTTTACAATTTTTGTTTTTAATGAATTGACATAGCTGAAGAATTGTTTGCCATTTCCATTATTTGCTTGTGTTGCAAAAATTTGTTCAAAGTTAGCCTTTGCATTTTTATTTCATGTTTACACTCTTTGTATTTTTATAAATTCATCCCAGTGTATGGCAGATTTATGAGATCAGTATTTTTTGTACAGTTTCTTTTTTTTGGGAAATCTTTTTTTTAATTTTTTGTTCATCCATTTTGGCTTTCTGATTGAGTTTTTGTTATTTTTGTTTATTATAGGAATGCAACATTTTGCTGTGTTTAAAACTATTGTTTTAAAAATGTTTCACATTTGCTCTGTACTACTTTCCTGAAATAAATTACACTAGTCAATGGTCACTAATAACTCATTGATTTTGGCAGTGTCTGCCTGTGTGTGTGTATATATATATATATATGTTTATATTTATGTGTATATATATATATATATATATATATATGTTTTGGATGCTATTGTGATTTTTGTCCAAAGTGTATCATATTATGATCACTATTTGCTTATGGGATCAGAATCATGATTTAGTTATTTCATGTCTTCTATGTTAATAAATGTCTAAAATGTTATTACCTCAAGTAGGAATGAGAACATGCTATTTTAACGAGAGCTCATGACACAAATGAATAAAGGCTTTAGATATGTTATTTATTTGTATTCTGCAACTGTAAAACTCTGCAATCTAGACTATAAGTGTAGATTATAGTAGCTATTTTCTCAAGCTACACTACTTTTTATGCTGGCGCACTTGCGCAGCCAACATCTTGCAGTAGTGCAGATTTGGAGGAGTGGTCACTGTTGAGGAATGCAGGGCATGCATCAGTAGGTGCGTCCATCATTCCCCAATCAGCCTGCTTGCTGGCACCACACCATGCATACATAATGTGGCGAGCACATCTAAGGAAAGGTCTGCTGCAATCCGAGCAAAGCTCAGATGCAGTGGACCTCCTGACATGCTCGGCAACATTGTATACATGGTGGTCACTGACTTCGGGGGTGCCCAGTCCCCCTGCTGGCTTAGTGTGGCCCCAATGTATGTGCCGATGAGGGAGCCCACTCTCCATCGCCATAAAGCACTCTCCCATTCGTCATATGCTGAGAGGGGTGTCCAATCCCCCTTGGCTCTTGCCCACCCCACTTTTCCTGAGTGCCGAAAGGATGCCCAATCCCCATCGGCATAAATTAACCCCCCCTTGTGTTGTGTGCCGATGAGGGTGCCCAGTCCCCATCAGCTGCAGCACCTCCCCAAACAGTTAGGTAGCACACTGGGAGCCCACCCCAGCATGCAAAACCCCTGCAATAAAAACCGTCCCGATGTTTATTTATTTATTTTTTAACCTTTAAATAAGAAAACTGTCTCTCACCATCTCCTGCCCACCTCCCACAACCTGCACCCACCCACTGCGCACACTGCCTCCCCACACCCTCCCTGACCCCATACTTACCTCCGGAGTCCAGTGCAACAATCTTCCGTGGACCGGGAACATGTCTGCACTCTTCAAAGCTGACCGCGAACTGAGGAAATGATGGTAAGCTATATAATGGAATAAATAGGAGGTTTTCAACTTTGATGTAGATCTCAGGCATTTTTTGGAATTTTGGCACCAAATTTTCAACGTGGGTTTTTGGGACCCCTCCTAATGAATTCTCGCACTGTCATGGCGTCATTCGATCCCAAAAGGTGATTTCACAGTCACTGCATGGAATCACCTTTCAGGAGTGAGGAACAAAATGACAGTGGCAATGTTCATGAGGGGGGCTCTCAAAAAGCCTATGCTGCAAATCTGGTAGGAAAAAATCCAAAAAATGACTGTTTTACAAGTGTGCATTGCACAGTTGCTATGCACACTCATAACTTAGCGAATTTGCAATATTTTCACGCCACATGTTCAGCATTGGCATTTTTCCACACCTTTGTGAACTGTAGAGCTGTCATTTTCACGTCCGTCCGAAATGTGTTTCACACTTCTGGCAGAATAGCGTGGTTGATGTGGAAATCAGTGTTTGCACAATTATGAAATGACAGTTACACTGTTCATGAGCAGAGGTCCTAAAATGGTTATGCTGAAAATTTGGTGATGATACTCCATAACATGACTGTGTTATGAGCGTATGCTGCACAGTTTGCATGCACGCCTATGTTCGCAAATTTATATTTTCAATCCAGACTTTCAACATTGCCGTTGTTCTGCATCTCCTTATGAACAGTACAGCTGTCATTTTTCACATCCTGACCAAAATGTGTTTTCACAGTTCCGTGCATAATAGTGTGGTCACTGTGGAAAGTCTGTGTTCGAGATACATTATGAAAATGAAGTGACACTGTTCATTAGCACAAGTCCTATAATGCCTATGTTGAAAATATGGGTCCAAAAGTCCATAAAATTAGTGTTTTACTTAACGCAGATTGCGACTTTGCACGCACGCCAGGACTTTGTGCATTTGTAATATTTTCACTCCAGATGTTCAAAATTGGCATTTTACACCTCCTTAAGAACAGTACAGATGTCATTTTACATATCCTGGCTGAAATGTGTTTTTGCACGTCCGGTGAGAATTGCATGATCGCTGTGAAATCAGTTTTGTGACATTTTGAGGCAATGACAATGGCACTGTTCATGAGCAGAGGTCCTAAAATGCCTATGTTGAAAATTTGGTGCCGAAAGTCCATAAAATGACTGTGCTGCAAGCGTGCATTGCACAGCTTCCACGCAGCCTTGTAACTTCATAAATTTGCAATATTTTCTTGCCAGATTTTCACCACTGGCATTTGTGCACACCTCCTTATCAACAGTACAGCTGCCATTTTTCACAGCCTGCCCAAACCACATGTCCACAACTGTGGTGCACAATGGCGTGCTCGCTGTGGGAAACCACCTTTTGGGAAAATCATAGCACTACTGTTCATGAGGGGATGTCCCAAAATACCTATGTTGAAAATGTGCCTAAAAAACTCCCACAAATAATTGGGTTGCAGACATCTGTTGCGCAGTTTGTATGCATGCTCATTGCTTCACCAATATTTCATATTGCCACCCCAGATTTTCAACGTTGCAATTTTTTACACCTCCTCATGAACAATACAGTTGTCATTCTCCACATCCTGCCCAAAACTGTGTTTTCGTCCTCTGTCGCTAAACGGCACTGCTGCTGTGCAAAACCACATTTCAGCTCACAAAGTGATTGTGCCACTTTCATGAGGAGGCCTGACAAGCAGCCCATGTTGAAAATGTGGAGTGAAACTACCACTACCACACCTACAGTGTTAGGGTTTCCAACTGTAGCACCCTACCCGGTACGGACTGGCAGGCATCAGGGGTGTGATTTGCGATCATCGGATGTAATGCTCACGCTATTCCACTCCCACCCACCCTGCAGTCACTGACAGGCATTGTGGTGTGTCTTGCACTGTTCGCCATAAACTTCACCCTACGCTCCTATACTGCACCCACATCAGCGTATTTCTTATGGAATGGGGTAAGTATAATTCCAAAGACCCTAAGCACACCACAACACTTGTCAGTGTCTACAGGGTAGGGTGAGATACAATGCCATGAGCATTATAGCTGATGACTCAAAGGCACACCCAATGCCCGTTGCTCTCTCAGGGTGGGGTGGGGTGGCATCACTTCAATACTTCACTGCCATTCCTAATATGCATCTCTAGCTCTGCCACTGCCATTGCTAATGCCAGCGCGACAACATTTGGCATTAACAAATGCTTGTTTCTAAATGGATTAGGATTTCGTAAACTAACTGGATTACCTAGGCAGCATCATCTAATGCTTAAATTTCATCTTATGACCCAGCAGTGCTTAGAAAGATATTTATTTATTTATTTAAGAGTTTTACCAGGCAGGCATATAGAGTGGAGTACCGCTCGATTCCAGATGTGACCTGGGGGAGTAGGGAGAGGAGACATACAGTAGAAAGTACATTGAATATACGAGTAGCACTCTTACAATAGGATAAGAAATTTCAGTGATATTTACAACAGCATTTGCCCTACTAGAATAACAAACAAGATATACAGCATAAACATATGGCCTGCATGTGGGATTGTGGGACGCGGTAGGTCTACATTATCATGACCTGCAGCTTATAGCAGGTGGGTAGTAGTCTGGGGCCCAAAAAAAATGAAATAAAGTTCCTAGTCCATCACACTAAGGATGGGTGAAATTGGATTGGCTTGTACCAAAGTACCTGGTCTTCCATGGTGCTAGACACAGATGCAGGTGGAGGAGACATGAGTCTTGAGGAGAGAGTTTAGTTGCTGGGGACAGGTGGCGTGCCTGATGTCAGTCTGCTTCTGATAAGAAACTGATATTTTTCATCCCTATTGGTCTTGTGTTGTGATTAGTATATTAACAGGTTTTGTATTGCTGGATTACATGCAGTACAGCTAGCATTTTCTAATACAACACAGTGCACCTTCCTATACTTGGTTCCATCATCTCTGTATATGAAATACATGTGTGGGATACATCAGCCTCTGTCTAGCCCAAATTGGGTGCTGACACCTCATATTGCCCTTTCTTCACTGTTTATTTAATGGATCATATAACATAACTCATGGTTAATAGTCATATTTATATTTTTATATGTGATACAAGATTTTAATGTAATATGTGATATGATTTGTAGTGGCTTTATAGCTAAACAACAAAGAGCTATTACTACTACTACTATTCATCTTTTTGTATAAACCCCACTTCCTTTGCCCAAACCACTAGAACAGCTGAAGAATGGATCAACAGTATGTGATGCTGGAAGCTTGTGTACTGTAACATCTACTTTATGTAGAAGTTATTTGTTGGTGCAATAAAAGGTATCACAATATTAAAGGAATCGATTTTTCCACGGAATAAAATGACTAACCATTTTTTCCCCTACAATAATAAAATAAAAACTGATTGAGCATGGTGCATGGACACATCTACTCTTACTGTAGAATTAGTTATTTATTTAAGTTATTTAAGCTTGTCTGTATGAGCATCCAAAGGGTATGGCTTACATGAACCTATTTTATTGGGACGGGGAATGTTGGCTTGGACACAGGAGAAAATCTTCCATTCTTACAATATGTGCCATAAGGTCTTTAACATCTACCTAGACAGCACCAGAGATGGGCACAAGGGACCTCAGTTTCGCACTTCATCCAATGGATGGTGCCTCAGCAGAGCAGCACCCCATCATGGTTCACTACGGTTACAGTATTGGGTATTAGCTCATGTTCCTGGTGTAGGATGAGGGATGCTTGGAACTGACCAGTTTCAATTCAATAGAACATTTTAGGAGTTTAGTCATTTTCAATTCTGAATCGAATTCCAGAAAGGACCTTAGAATATGAATCGAATTTAGAATCCTAAATTCTAAAGTCCTATGTAACAAAAAAAAAGAGAAACATGTTTTTTTAACCTTAAACTTCAGAATTAGGATTTCTGGATTACAATTCCAAAACTTGTAATTCTGAAAATTGGATTGTAAACAAACATATCAAATTCTGTGACTAGGAACCCGAGCAACCCTAACTAAGACCCAAAGCCTTCTAACCCTTTATCCCCAGAGGTGAACATGCAAGTTACTGTGATCCAGATGCTGCTACATTACATATTTACCTCACAGATCATTTCATCAGTGGACTTCTTCTGTTAAATTTGAAGTATTGATGACAGTAAAAATCATAGTTCTTTTTCATTTTATTTATTTGTTATCCGTGATGTACACTGGAGCAAGCATGCCCGCTTTCAGGAACAGCTTAGGCCAAAACCATAAACAAATTAATGACAAATGAGCTATACATATTTGTATTGGAAAAAAACTTAGTAAACAACATGCATCCCAAGATGCACCTGCTTCTAAGGGATGAATTCCAAAATATAGGTCAGTGAAACTCTTTGCTTATGGCTGGAAATAAGCAAGTCAAAGAAGAAAGAAGAGAGGCTCAACTTCCAAGTAAAATTGAAAAAATCCATCTTACGGATCCATCCAATGACCAAGAAGTCAACATTTAATGGAACCTTGCCCCTTCATCAGGGTGATATGGTGGTAATTTGAAAAATGTATTCAAATACCTTTTATACGACATTACAGAGCAAAGAAAGACCAAGGCATGGATAGTGAGGCTTAATAAAGGGAGGGTGGTGGGCAGAGAGGACAGTGAAAAGCAGGGATACTGAATGAATACTCTGCTCAGTAGTCACAAAAGAAGAGGAGGGGAGGTACCTAATCCAATCAATAGAAGCACTCTGGATAGAGTGGTTGATACCAGTCCTTTCACAGATGAAAGGTTATTTATTTATTTATTTATTGAGCTTTTGTTAACCAGGTAGGTACACTAGACAATACAGTGCCTATTTTCAGGTACGACCCGTGAGAGTACAGGAAATGCAGGTACAGATACATTGAAATGCAGGTACAGATTACATTGGATACAAAAAGTGCAGGTACAGAATGAATAATAACTACATTGAAATGCAGGCACAGTTACGTGGGACATTACAGTACAAATACAGTCAGCTTACAGAGTCTGTAAAGATGATGCATGCACTAAGTTACACCATTTAGCCAAAGAGGCTGAGCAGGTGCAACACTTATCAATGGAGACATTGCAGACACTGGTTAAATAAATACAGTTACGGAGGGGGGGGGCCCTCCTCACAAACAATGTGGTAGGTTGAGTGGATTGGCATAAGGGTAGGGTGAAGGCATGGTTCTGAAAGAATTCCAAAACTGAAGCGGACAAAGCAATGGGACCTGACAGATTCACCTCAGAATTCTAAAAGAACTAACGGAGAACTAGTGACACCACTGACTACCCTTTTAACAAATCATGGGAGGATGGTGTGATACCCTAAGGACTGGAGGAGGGCAGATGTGATTTCTCTTCACAAAGTGGAGCAAAGCACAGGCAGGAAACTACAGACCTGTTAGCTTGACCTCAGTGGTAAGGAAAATGATGAAATTACTTTGAAAGAAAGAATTGTTAGCACTCTAGTGGCCAGAAAGGCAAAGGACCCAAGGCAGCATGGAGTCACAGCAGAAAGATCATGTGAGACAAATCTAATAGATTTCTTTGACTGGGTGACCAAAGTAGCAGACCAAGGAGGGGCTGTGGACATGGCCTACCTAGACTTTAGCAAGGCATTTGACATAGTCTCACACAAAGATTAATAAACAGATTAGCCAGCCTGGGAGTGGATCCTAGGTTGGTAGCCTGGGCAACATGTTGGCTGGACAACAGGACATAGAGGGTAATAGTAAACTGAGTCCTCTCCAAAGAAAGGGGATTACTAGTGGGTACTGCAGGATTCAGTACTGGGTCCAGTCCTTTTAATGTCTTTATAAGTGATATTGCAGACAGACTGGAAGGAAAAGTATGCCTCTTTGCAGATGACACAAATATCTGCAACAGAGATGATACACAAGGAGGGCTGGAAAGGATGAGAAGGGATTTGGCAAAGTTGGAGGAATTGTCAAAAGTATGGCAGCTTAGATTCAGTGCAATGAAGTGCAAAGTAATGCACCTGGGAAACAAAACCCAGGGAAGAGTACACAGTGGGGGTGAGGGGATTGACAACAACAAAAATGGAAAGAGACCTGGGGAGTTATATCAGATAACCTAAAGGTAGCAAGCAATGTGAGAAGGCAGTAAGGATGGCTGAGGGATACAGGGATGTATAGGAGAGGCATCACCAGTGGAAAACAGGAAGTTGTTATCCTCTGTACAGACAGTTGGTGAGCGCCATCTGGAGTAGAGGTGGGCAAAGTGGCCCAAAATTCACTCCACAAAGCAATTTGCAGAGTAATGTGGAATCCGAAGTACTCCATAGCGGGTGTACGCCTGTCATAATGAGGAATGCGAGTCCATTGAAACCCATGACTTTATACATCCGCCTTCTCCCAAGCACTTGCACTAATTTTAATGCAAAGTACATAGAAATCACTGTACTTTGCATCACGCCTTGTTATTGAGCTCCAAGGCGACTTTGCAGTGATTCATTGGCTTGCAGGTCACATGGGCTCTAGATTATTCTGTACAGCCTCAGTTCTGTGTAGTGTGCATCTAGTAGTAGCTAGAGACAGTTTGCTTTCAGAGCTCTGTGATTCAAACCCTCTAAAGTTGTTAAAAACCTTTTTGAGCCATATTTTGCTCAAAATTTAGTACATCAATTGTTGGAAACCCTCCTGTGCTCATATCATTGAGTGTTTATTGTTTGTGTGTGGATTTTGAATGTTAATTTAGAACATTCAGTCTGTCCACTGAAAGACACTTGAAGTGTGCTTGAGACGGGTGTATCTGTGGTGGAGGTAGACTAACTGGGAGAAAATGGCAGTCTTTCTGTTTTGGTTATATTTTTGTTGTATAACTGAGTTAATGTACACGCAGTAATATTGTCATCTGCTTTTGACATTTTTTTGCTGATGGTTGTGGTGCAGCAGTGCATAATTTCAGTTTGTTTAAAAGGTTTGGTTATATTAATGAAGTTTTCAATTTGCTGCACATTACTTGCAGTGCGTGTGTGATTGTGTGTGCAATGCGTGCCATCAAATCAGACACATTTTATTGTACAATAACTGCAGCAGTGTGAACCTGCTATCCACTGCACCTGCATGATTTTTTTTGTACTGCTTTGTGGTATCTTTACTGGTAGTGGTTTGTTACTGCCCCCCCCCAACCAACAAAAAAAAAAATTACTCACCACAGTAATCTTCTTTCTTCCATGGGGTCCTTTAGCATCAGTAACTTTTTTGCACTTAGCTGGCTAGGTGCAATTGCCCTGGAGGTATGTCTTTAAGATATTTAATGAGTGTAGGGCCAAGCCAATCAAAAGACAGGAGGGGGGGTGAACTGAGTGTGAGCTGTTGACTGCTTCAGAATTTTTTCAAGGAAAAATGAGGGCAAATGTCCCAAAAAAGAATTAACAGCATTCAAAAAACATGCAAATGTCCAAAAGTGGAAATAGAAACAACAGCAACACGAGGTAAAAACTCATCAATAAGAAATGCAAAATTTGGTAAAATGCAAAGTAAGAGCCCTTCTCCAACAGGTGAACCGGGAGGAGGGGTGGAGTTATTGATGCTAAAGGACCCCATGGAAGAAAGAAGATTACTGCAGTGAGTAATTTTTTTCTTACCCCAGGAGTCCTTTAGCATTAGTAACTTTTTGCAGACTACCAAGCAGTACCAAGTGGAGGCGGGCAGAGAACCTACTTAGAAAGAGGCTCTCCAGAACTGCCCTGCCAAATTTGGCATCAGATCTGGTCTGCACATCCAAACTGTAGTGTTTCACAAAGGTGTGCACAGATTTCCAGGTAGATGCTTATGGACATCCAGTAGGGGAATGTCCCTCGCTGGTGCAAGTGAGGCTGCAGCGTCCCTGGTGGAATGGTCCTAAGCCCCACTGGAAGTTGTTGACCAGCTTTCATAGCAGAATCTAATACAAGAGACCAACCAATGAGAAATAGTTCTCTTGGTAGCTGGTCTTCCTCTGCCTACATCCCCGTAGGTGAGGAATGACTGAGTGGAAGATCCTCTGGACTGTCTAGTATGTTCCTAGGTAGTAAAAGATGGCTCTTTTGACATCCAAGCTGTGGAGCTTTTGCTCGCCAGAAGTGGATGGCTCAGTAAAGAAGACAGCCAGAGTAATGAACCAGTTCAAGTAAAACTCTGAAACCACCTTTGGCAGAAATTTTTTATTTGTCCTGAGCTAAACTTTATTGTTGTGAGGGATGATGTAATTTGGTTCAGTGCACAGGGCCTGTAGCTCTGAAATCCTCCTGGCAGAAGTAATGGCTAGCAGGAAGTTGGTCTTCCAAGTTACAAACCTGATGTGGGCCATGGATGTAGGCTCGAAAGGTAGATTCAGGAGCCCATCTATGCAAAGATTCAGGCTCCAAGGAGGAACAAGCTCCCTGGTTGGAGGCTGGAGGTGCAAGAGGCCTTTGAAAAACTGTTTATAAATGTTGTGGGAAAAAAAATGATTGCTTCTTTCCCACCAAAAGGTAGGCTGAAATTGCCACCAAGTGTAGCTTGAGTGAAGATGGTTTCAAGCCTGACGCCTGTAGGTGTACCAGGTAGTCTAGCAGCTGAGTGTCTGAAGCCGATAGAGGTTCAACCTTTTTACTCTTGCACCAGAGGGAAAACCTTTTCCATTTGGCTGCATAAGTGTTCTTAGTGTTCATTTTTTTAGCCATCCTCAATATCTTAAGGACCTGTTCAGAGTACTGTGAGGATGAAAACTCTAACTCCTCAAGAACCAGACCTTGAGGTGAAGAGAGTGTATGTCTGGGTATTGCACTCCTGTCTGAGGAAGGGTCAGCAGAGAGCGAGTCAGAGGCAGGCGAATGGGTCTGTTGCAGAACATTGAGAGAAGGAGAGGGTGCCAGGCTTGCCTGGGCCAGCCCGGAGCCACTAGGATCATGGATGCAGGCTGCTGCCTGAGTTTCAGCAAAACCTTGAATATCAGGGGAATAGGAGGAAATGTGTATAGGAACCACTCTGACCAGTCCAGAATCAGGGCATCCAGAAGAAGTGTTCCCAGAACTGGGGGCCTGCAACAGTACTGAGGAAGCTGAAAATTGAGAGGCGAGGCAAAGAGATCCACTTCTGGTGTGCACCACTGCCTGAACACTGTGGCTAATACTTGCTTGCTCAGAGTCCATTCGCTCTGACCTTGATTGATGCAGCTTAGAGCATCCACCAGAGCACTGAGTTTGCCTGAGAGGTGAATAGCTGAGGTCTGACTCCCAGGAAGAATGCTAGAGACCAGAGCTTCAGAGCTTCCAAACAGAGTATTCCTGATCTGGTACCACCCTGCTTGTTTATGTAGAACATTGCAGTGGTGCTGTCCATTCAAATTTGAACTGCCTGCTCTTTTATGCTGAGAGCTAAAGCGTTGAGAGCTAGTAAGACTGCTCTGAGTTCCAAAAGATTTATGTGCGACTGTAACTCTTCGGGAGTCCAGTTGCCGCTTACTGAGGCCCTGTCTAGATGAGCTCCTCAGCCCAACAGGGAGGCATCTGTGGTGATCACCTCTGGGGGAAGAGGAGCTTGAAAGGGAACCCCTGCCTGCAAATTTGCAGGGTCCTTCCACCACAGCAAGTTTTGGAGGAACTGCTCCAACACCGGTATTAACTTTGAAAGTTTGTTGCTTCTCTGAGACCAGCGAGCTCTGAGGTAGGCTTGCAAGAGTCTCATCCTGTACCTGACCCCTGGGACTACTGCAGTCATAGAAGCCATATGTCTCAGAAGTTTGAGGAAATGTCTGGCTAATCTTGGCTGTCCCTGGGCAAAGGAATCTGCCACTGAAAGGAAACTCTGAATTCTTTCCTGTGGGAGGAAAGCATATCCCTTCTGAGTGTCCAGCAGGGCCCCTATGAAGGTGAGCAGCTGGGTGGGTTCCAGGTGAGATTTCTTGAGATTTACCAGGAAACCAAGAGACTCCAGAGTGCGTTCTGTGAGGGAAAGAGATTGCTTGACTTGGCAAGAAGACTTTGCTACTATGAGCCTGTCATCCAGATGGGGTAGAGAGCGACATCCAGTCTCCTGAGATGTGCTGCTACCACTGCGAGGCACTTTGTAAAGACTCTTGGGGCTGAGGACAGACCGAAGGGCATTGCGGTAAACTGATAGTGACCTGAAGGAAGTTTGAACCTGAGAAACTTCCTGTAGATCTCCTTATGGGTATGTGGAAGTAGGCATCCTTTAAGTCGAGAGAGGCTAACCAGTCTCCCTGCTGTAAGGACTGTATGACCAGTGACAGAGGGACCATTTTGAATTTGAGTTTTTCGATGTTTGTTTGAGTATCTGAGATCTAAGATAGGTTGCCACTCCCAGTTTTCTTTTGTGTCAGAAAATACCTGGAATAGAAGCCCTTGCCCTTCTCGTTGGTGGGACCCTCTCCACTGCTCGTAAAGCCAGAAGGTTTTGTACCTCCATTTCCAACAGCGGTATCTGTGTTGGGGACAGAGGTCTTGACACCTGGGTATGCTTGAGGTCTGGCAGCTACTTGAACTGTAATGACAGACCTTCTCCACTATCTCCAGCACCCACTTGTCCGATGTGATAAGGGACCAGTGCTGAAGATAGTGAGAGAGTCTGCCTCAACCAGAAATGGGAGGTGACCTGTGCACTCACAACAGGACTTAGACTGAGAGGCAGCTGGCTGGCTAGAGGTGGCTCTTCTTTGGCCCCTTCTGTCCATGCCTCTGAAAGACCCTTGTGCTGGCTAAAGTCAGATAGGGATAGGGATTGTAAGGCCTGGGAACAAAACTCTGCCCCTACTGCCCGGGACAGGTTCTCTGAGGAGTGGCAGGTTTAGGCTTGATGAATGGCTCTACCAGGAGGCCTTGTACTCATCGAACTTTTTCATGTAGTCAGTGGTTCTGTAATCAAACAACATATTTTGATCACAGGGAAAATCCATGGCCTTGTTATGAGTGTCTGTGGTCAGACTGGTTGTTCTAAGCCATGCGAAGTGTCTCAGAGAGATGGCATGGACCATCACCCTAGAGGCTGCATCATTATTGTCATCTGCCATGTGGAATTGGTACATAGTAGCTTCCAAGGCAGTTTTTGATGTGTCCACCAGCTCCTGCACCATAGAATCTGATATGTTGCTGGTGATAGCCTGGACAGATTTCCAAAGGGCTTTCTGATATTTGGCTGTGAATGCCATGTAAGAAGAAAGCCTGAGATGCAGGGAAGCTGTGGCATACATTTTCTTTGCTATAAAGTCAATTGTCCTGGAATCCTTGTCAGGGGGAGAGGGTGACAAGGAGACTCCATCTTTCTCACAAGCTGCCTGCTGCACTATACTGTCATGATTAGGGTGTGCAGACAGGAACTCGGTATCATTTTTAGACAATTTATATTTTCTCTCAAGCCACTTATCAACCCCTGGTACTGAAGTGGGGTGTTGAAGCACCTTCATGGTATTTTTTCTAAATGCATTATAGATAGGGATGACCAGTGTCTTTGAGGATGAAAGACCCTTCATCTCCCTATAATCTTCATCTTTATCGACATCCTGTTTGGGCTCCTGCAAAGGGAGGTCCAAGGTATCCAGCATATTTTGCATAAATGTAAACATAGAGAAGGGATCCTAATGGTCATCAGGGGGATCCCCAAGGTGAGGGTCCGGGGACTTCTGGGGCTCAAGGCCCTAAAACTCCATGTCAGGGGCATCATAAAATTGAGCATAATCTGCATCACCCTCACAGTCTACAGAAGTGAGAACTGTGGAAGAGTGCTTGCCACCTGCAGTAAATAGAGGACTCATCTTTTAAAGGGTCTGAAACAGTTGCCATACGTTTTCCATATCTTGCATTGATGGAAGAACCTGCACAGTTTGTAAGTGTTTTGTTTTTTCTGTATGCTTTAAGCTGCCTGTTGTTTCACTATTGACTTTCCCAGGGCAACAGGAGCATATCTGTCTTGACAGAGTTTCTTTTAGCCACTTCATCAGCGGCTTGATCAAGCTTCCTTTTTTCGTCACTCTTATTATTTTTCAATTTGTGAGGAACTTCATCTTTGGAAGCTTTATTTTTTGACTGGGATCTGGCAGGTTCCTCAGCACCTCTGCTTTTGATATTAGTACTTTTGAATGGCCCCTCATCGGAAGCCTTTGATTTATCCTCAGCCATAATAATCAAAGGTTTGTCTGCTATGTTCGCTAATTTAAGCAAAGCAACCCAGTTCTGGACCTACGAACTGAGTGCAGGTTTCTGTGAAAATGCCAGTCCTGCCCCAGCTAATAAACTCTGTCTATTACCAGTGCCTTTTTTTTCTTGGTTGTAAATCTGGGATCTATACCAGTGCCAATCTTAATAGAAACCCAGTAATACTCAACTGCGCACAGGTGGCTGCTGGACCCTTATGGACAGTCCTGACACAGATGATACCAAGGTCCAGTAATATAACAAAAAAGGTTTCCTTGCAATTGCCAATCTAGAGAGAAACCCCCCAGGCATGGTTTAAGTTTGAAATCTACTGCAGGTGCCTTGCGGTAAACCCTGCAAGGTCTGAGGTAAAAAACAAGGCAACTGTCCCTAATTCGATGGTTCCCACAAGAATTTGTCCAAAAATGAAGGAAACCATTGAAAATAAGTACCCACGATAAACTTAGGCTTTAAACTAAATAGTCACGGTAAAAATGAAGTCTAAATAGCGCTGTTGCACTAAAAATAAAAGCTTCATAAGTGCTAATGAAAAGTAAACTTTCACTCAGCACGCTAAAGGAAATAATTTGTGAGGAAAACTTTACTCAGATAAGCACTAGGAGGCTGTCAACAAGGAAAGTTGGGAGACACATCAGAGTCAATATTGCTCAGTCCAGCAGAGAAAAATTCTGAAGCAGTCAACAGCTCTCACTCAGTTCACACACCCTTCTGTCTTTTGATTGGCTTTGCCCTACACTCATTGAATGTTTCTTAAAGGCATACCTCCATGGAAATTGCACCTAGCCAGCTAAGTGCAAAAAAGTTACTGATGCTAAAGGACTCCTGGGGTAAGAAGGTATTCTTTTCCAGATTTGGATTTGTGACTTGTGAGCACTGGTTAGGTGTTGTTGTGCCTTTGCATCTGCATCTCTTGAGTACACAGCACAATCTTAATCTGTCTGTGCATTTGCATCTGTTTAGGGCCCAATCTCCATCTGTAACTTAGTCACAATTGTTTGTTTGGTTGCCCTTCAGAGTACTGGTGTGGTGCATATCTCCATGTGAACATTGTACTCATTAATGTATGTTTTTAACTCAGGGCGATCATCACTAGTCACTCACGATACAAATCGCGTTCTTCATCTTCCCGGTCACATTCACGAATTACAAAACTTTACATTTTTGGGTTGTTAGTTGCATATAAGCCTGTTTCGTAGTATCTTGGCTTGACCATTGTAGTTGTTAATATGAGTTTTCAATTCGGGTAGTTTTATATGGTACAGGTCAGGGAAGTACTGCCGAAGGTATTTGCTTACAGTTCATTAGTCATGTCACACCAGTCACTCATCACGAGACAAATCAAGTTCTTCATAAATCACAGCAGTTACATTTTTTTTCAGTTCTGATGATATGCTGAGGACCTGTAAATATTACCAAAACATTGATGAATCTTTTTTAACTTTTTTAAATAATGCCCCCCCCCCCAAAAAAAAAATATTTACCTTCACTGGCTTGACAGTATTTCAATGCCAAAATTTCCTCATCAAGCCAAGAAATGCACACCTGATGTTTGAATATGACTTGGGATACAAAACAAAAAGCAATGATTACATGTATATATATAAATGTATATATAGGTTCTGTGGAAAACCATGATGGTGCCAGGTACATTAACTTACCAAGGGTAATATTAGTGTACACACAGAAGGCATCCTTCCTGTTGGGGTCAGTGCAGCAGATGGACAACCAACAGCATTATCACATCATCATCATGGATGGTTAACTCAATGGTCGGGTCATCCTTCTAGCACATCATTTGGCAAGACACTGTGCATCAGCCCAGTCAGGTCAAGAAGCATTACATGAAAGTCCAACAGAAGCAGCAGGGGATAAAATTCTTATTGAAGTGTGTGCACACATGACTGAGTGCGTTATGAATTAATGGAGACTTTTCTTTCCATTTTATGCTCTCATTTCTCTTCGTCTGGAGTCGGGAATTTTCTGGACGTAAGACAGCAGCATTTTGTGGGTGTACATTACATCTGGAGATGAGATGGCAGCACTGAACGCATGACTGTGTGTGCCATTAATTAATGGAGACTTTTCATTCCATTTTGTGCTCTCATTTCTCTTCATCTGGCATTGGGAATTCTCTAGACATAAGACAGCATCCCAAGATTTTATGAACACTTCCCAAAACATTCTATATAAAATAAGCTAAAAAAGTGGCATCCTTCCTTCCTTGTTATATTCTGACTTAGTAGTCTCTCTTTTCCAAAAATAAATTATTTTAGTGGTCTCAGTAATGTTTTATTTGTGTCTTGCTGTGTGTGTGGAAAAGCAGGAGTGAGCAGTGTAATCTGCTAAATAGCATGTGTGCACTGCACTGTCAGGTGCACACACTGTTCAGCCCCCTGAAAACATATATGATAGCTGACTTGTTTCACTGTTGATGGTATAAAGAATATATAACATATGTTTTATTTGTACCATCATCAACAGCAGACCAACTCATATAATATGTTTTCAGAGGGCTTGGTGGGCAGTGTGCACCTGACAGTGCACACATGGGCCCAGATATTGAAACTGTGCCATTCTGAGGCGCAAGCCCCTGCGCTGCTCAAAATAGTTACAGGGGGGTGGCATGAGACGCTCCAAGGAGTTGCGCCATTGAGCAACTCCTTTGAATATCACCCCAGCCACAGCCACTGCGCAAGATGGCACAGTGGAACTTGCACCACCGCAAGTTGCCAGAGTTGAGCATTAAACTTGCGGTGGCGCAAGTACCATTCGCCATCTTGCAAATTTCCGATATTCAAAGGTGACATGCAAATGGGGCCATAATTTATGCAAAGCGCAGGGGTCCATTTGCATCTATTTATGGCCCCATTTGCATGCCATTAGCATGTAGGTGCGCTAATCGAGGACTTGTGCCTGGCCCCTGCCGGAATGGCAGCCCTCGGGGACGGCGACCCTGCAGCTGATCCGCGGGCAGTATCAGTGTATACATTCCCCCACACATCTCCTGAAGCCCGATCCGGGCATACAGTACTATGACCCCCCACATCTCCCGAAGCCCGATCGTGGGCAGAGCGTGTATCAACCCCCAGTGCCCGATCATGGGCAGAATGTAAAAGCCCACCCCAACCCGAATATCTCCTGGTGGTCCAGTGGACCCGTAATGCCCGATCGAGGGCAGAATGTCAATTACAACCCCCAAACATCTCCCTGGTGTCTAGTGTCCCCCACCCACGAAGCCCCTCACCCGCTCCCCGACAGCGGTAGGCGGCAGCATCTACCCACCTGCCGCCCGCCCCCGCCGACTGACTGTCGATATGGCTGCATGCCCATTGGTGCAGAGCTACAGCCAATGGGCGTGTATCCCATACCTACATGACAGTCAGATTTGTGAATGATGTTCATTCACAAATCTGGACTGTCATGTACTGACATAGGCTATCGCCCATTGCTGTAGCCTATCAAGCGTGCAGCCTCTACTGACAGGTCGGGGCAAGGGTGAGGCGCAGGTGGGTGGATGCTGCCACCGGACGCCGGGGAAGCGGGTGGAGGGGCTTCGGGGTGGGTGGGGGGACACTAGACACCAGGGAGATGTTTGGGGGTTGTAACTTGACATTCTGCCCGCGATCGGGCATTACTGTCCACTGGACCACCAGGAGATATTCGGGTTGGGAGGGCTTTTTACATTCTGCCCGCGATCGGGCACTGGTGGGGGTTGATACACATTCTGCCCATGATTGGGCTTCGAGATGTGTGTGGGGGCATGTTACCTGCCAGCGATCGGGCTTTGGGAGATGTGTGGGGGGGTCATGTTACTGTATGCCCGCAATCGGGCTTTGGGAGATGTGTGGGCGGGGGTTGTTTTTACGTTCTGCCCGTCGATCGGGCTGGTGGGGGGGCACAGGGACCGAGTTGGGGGCCAGCAAGGGGTGGCAGCTGCTGTGTTGCGCCCTGCAATACAGCAGCTCACCTGTGGGTGGCCCTCAACTTGATCCTTTTTTTTGGCTCAAGGTTGTGCAGGTGCAGGTTGGGGGTTGCGCATGCACAACTCTGCACAACCCGACTGAATATCGGGTTGCGCAGTTTATGCATGGTTCCTCCCCCTCCTGTTGAGCATGCATTCATTTGCATTGCGCTGTTGCGCAACCTGTTGTCAGTGGCATAACTGCCTCCTGCTGAATATCGCAGAATGGCGCATTTTTGGACTTGCGCATGCGCAGCCCTGTTGCGCATGGCGCAATCCTTTTGAATATCTGGGCCATGGTGTTTAGCAGATCATTGCACTGCTCACTCCTGCTTTTCAACAAACCATGACAGAAATGAAACATTGCTGAGGCACCAAAAATATTCATGGTAAACAGACATTATTAAGTAGGAATGTAACAGGTCCAGTAGCACGCTGTGCTAACACTGGGACCAGGTGTTGGTGGAGAGCAGCTAGCTGCAAAACTGGCAGACTAAACCAGAAAGCCAGCACTCCAGACGAATAAATGCAAAGAAAAAATGTTCATTGCTAGTGCGAATTTCTTGATGGAAAATCAAGCCTCACAAAGATGACCCCTGTGTGCTAGGCCTTCATTATGGGGCTATCAAAAGAAGGCCTAGCCACCAAAACACAAGGGACATTTCTGTGCCTTGTTTGCCATCAATACATTTGCACTAGCAGTTAACATTTTTTCTTGGCATGTATTCATCTGGACTCAACTGGTGGTGGGTTTCTGGTTAGTCTGGCAGTTTGCAGCTACGTTTCCACCAGCACCTGTCCCCAGTGCACATATAGTATGCTACTGGACCTGTTAGATTCCTACTAATAATGTCTTGTTTACCACAAAATATTTTTGGTGCCTCAGCAATGTTTCATTTCTGTCATGGTTTGTTGAAAGCAGGAGTGAGCAGTACAATGATCTGCTAAACACCATGTGTGCACTGTCGCCCACTGAGCCCTCTGAAAACATATTATATGAGTTGGTCCACTGTTGACGATGGTACGAATAAAATGTATGTTATATATTCTTTATTCTTTATACCATTAACAGTGGAAACAATACTGAGGTACCAAAAATGTTTCATGGTAAACAGACATTGTTAAGTAGGAATATAACAGGGCCGCTAGAAGCATGCTGAACTAACACTGTGGACAGGAGCTGGTACAGAGTAGCTAGCTCCAAAACTGCAAGACAAACCCACAAAGCCACCGCTTTATATGAATACATGCCAAGAAAAAGTGTTCAATGCTACTGCAACTTTATTGATGGCAAAACAAGCCACACACAAATGCCCCCTGCGAATCGGCGCTCAGGCCTTCATTAGGGAGCACACTAATGAAGGCCTAACCGCCAAAGCACGAGTCAGTAGTGTGCCTTGTTTTGCCATAAATACATTTGCACTAGCAGTGAACATATTTTATTAGCATTTATTTGTGTGGAGTTATGCTGTTTTTGTTAATTAGGAATATAATGAGGGCAAGGACAACACTTTTTACTCTATTTTATTTCAGCTGTTTTTGGGCATGGTTCTCACCATTTTGGGAGTTAAACAAGGTCATGCAAAGAAAAACAGAACACACTTAACGTTATTATATACATATACATAATGGTGCACAATGGGGGGGGGGAGAAAAACAACAACAAATATGGATAGTGATCTGTGTCAGATGACCTAAAGGTATGCAAGACAAAAGCCAGAAGGAAGTAAGGTGGGCTGGGGGACAGGGTATATTGGGATGTATTGGGAGCCATCACATCAAAAGGAAGTCCAAAAATGGCTGTACAAAGGAGGGGATCTAAAATGTTGAAGGGTATGCACCAGAATGAAGTCAGATGAAGATACACTAAAGGACATTGCATACAAACACACAAGGAAAGGGGGTCATGATAGAAACTATCAAGTACAGAAATGGACTCTACAACAGGGCAGCGAATGCAGAACAAAAGATGTGCATGAAGAAGGACCAAAATTTCAAGATAGAGGGGACGGATTGGGGCAACATTGAAACTATTTTTCCACACAAATGGTGGTGGTGATGGTGGGTGCAAGGACAAACTGAAAAACTAATACTCAATGTTGTGATTGGACAGCAGCAGTTGAAGCATCCCCATGATTTGTAGTTGGTGCCCCTCAATGCAGTCCAACTGCTGCTCAACATTGTCCAGTGGGTGGAATGCAGCATCCATCACACTCCACAGCAGGCCCAAATCAGCCTGTGTGGCAGGCAGTTGGAAAGGGTTGCCACCGTCATCAGGAACTGCTGCAGGTTGTGGTGGTGGAGCAGCCGGTTCTGCCATGGCCCTTCCCCACTTTACACCACATGCAGGTGGACGCTGTTCTGCCCCCTCTTCCCCAGCAGGGCCAGCAGGTGCATTACTGGCCTGTTCGGCGACCTTGGCCTGCCGCTGTAGGTGGTGGTGGTGGTTATACATGTGAGTGCGCTAACCCTCTGTGCCAAGGTGACTTCCTCTAGGGTCACAGCACACCTCAACACCACATAACTTGCACTTTAGTACACTGCTGTCCCATGGCAGTGTAGTAAAAAACTTACACGCTAAGGAGGTGTGGGGAGGACCAGGCACAGGTGGGGGGGGCCCAGGTGTTGTTGAAGCCAGGAGCTGCTGCTCTAAAATTGGGGCTGGGGTGCAGAAACCTACTGCTGTGGCTCCTCCTCCTGCTCCTCCTCCCTCACTTCTGGCTGCTGCTGAACCGCTGATACAGGGCCCATAGCAGGTGCTTCTGGCACTGGGAGGGCACTGGTTGGTGCCACAGGAGGTGGTGCTTCCATGGCACCAACTCCTATTGCTTTGGGGAACACTCAGGATGGTGCTCCAGTCCAGGCGCACATGGCCACCACACGTCACACATCCACTCCCTCATTGCCACATCAAAACCCCAAATCTCTCACCCTCCATTCTGGGCTCTCTCACTCTCTCCACAGCACCACATTCACACAGACACACAAAAACAATTAACAATGAACAAATACTAAACTGAAATACTGCACAAACACAAATCCAGACAACAAATACTCAAAAATAAGCACCTATAGCAAAAAAACTAAAAGGTTTAAAGTGTTTTTCCAACAGATTTTCCTCTCTCACTCTAACCAACACAACCTCTTTCTCCTACTACAAGGCGAAAGTGAAACTCTCTTTCAAGCATGAGTCACATCCTGCCTGACTACCTGAAGCATGTAACCTTCACTGTGTAAGCCATGTGATGTGTGTGGTCTGCCTGTGAAGTCACACTCCACCATAAAGCGATGTAAGGCAGAGTGAACAATGCAAAGTCATTATTACAAAGCAAAGTGGCGAAGTGAGGATTTAAAATGGACACTTCACGTAGCATGATGCTAATGTGAAGTGGTCACTTTGTGTCCTCTTCACGGGCAAAATTATACTTTGCTGCATTTCTAATCTGGAGTACTGTGTGCAGTTCTGGAGACCCCATGTCCACAAGGACATAGACAAGTGGAGGCAGTCTAGAAGAGGGCAACTAAAATGGTGCAGGATCTGCAAAAGAAGCCATATGAAGAGAGACTAAAGGAGCTTAATATGTATACCCTCGAGGAAAGGAGGGAGAGGGGGACATGATAGGAACTTTCAAGTACCTCAAGGGAATCAACAAAGTCCAAGAGGGTAGCATCTTTCAGAAAAAGAAATGTGCAAGAACAAGCGGACACAATTTAAAGATGGGGGAGTGGCGCAGGGGCAATGCAAGGAAGTATTTTTTCAGAGAGGGTGATGGATGCATGGAACGGCCTTCTGAGGAGACCATGGGATCAAAACCAGAGGGGAATTCAAGAATACATGGGACAGACATAAGGCAATTCTAGTGGGTGGTAGGAGGAAGTTGGCTGTTGGTTAACTAGGATCTGCAGCTTATCCAATAGGTAGGAAATGGTCAGATTAGGTGGGCCAAGCAGTCCTTATCTGCCTTCAAAGTCAATGTTTCTATGTTTCTCTGTTCAAATTGCCTGTTGGAATGCTGACTAAAACAAGTACAGTAACAATGTACATATCTCCTTGTAGTGGAGGAGACAGCTGCTCCTGAATGATATTTTTCTCCAAATTTTATTTTATTGATTTGTTTGTTTGTTTTTGATTACCAGGTAATCTAAATATCTGGCTGTGATTGTTGATATGACTAAGAAAACAGGGAGGGTGGGATACTGCAGGTACTTTGCAAAGACATTGGTGCTGAATTTAGCATCATTTCAGAGAGGCAATTTGAAGGAATTTTTCCTGTTACCATCATGTCGCCCTGATGAAGGGGTGATATGCCATGAAATGTTGAATTCTTGGTCACTGATTTGATCACCAAAGTGGAGTTTCACAATTTTACTTAGGAGTTGAGCCTCCCTTCTTTCTTTATACAAAAGCAATGCAAATAAAACATTTAGAGCATACATAATATTACCTATAAGCACTGTATTGCTTCAGGTTCCTCATGGGGTGTTAGTAAAGTATTCCAAAAATCTAGGATCAAATTTGAAGAAGGCACTTCGGTCCATGAATGATGAAGTATACACTACTGTAAGGAGAGGACTGTTTGCAATTAACCACCTAATGATTAATAACCAATGGTTAAATATTTTATTAATAAAACAACCCAAAAAGATATCCTTACTATTTTTTAAAATAAACCAGACTAGGTCTACATATAGAGACTGCAGTGATGTGTTTTGTAGTTAGCCAATAAAACAAAAGATATACTGTATATTGTTATGAACCATGTTCGACTGACCAATTTCAGTATTTTTAGTATTATGAGAAATAATATAACTTAAAACATATTGTAGTTCATGTTTTCTTCTCACTCTCTGTTTTAGGCATTTGTCTCTTAGCCACCAAGTCATTGGCTTCTTGTCTTTGTGCAGAAGATGTCTATCCCTAAACGTGCATTCATAACACTGATCATAACTCAGTCTCTGATTCTGATAACTCTGTATTGGAAAAAAGAAAACAACATGTGCCCACTTGCAGATAAACCTAGAAAAAAAATCACATCCTAATTCTTTCCTCCTGGTGGTCAGGGTCCTCTTTTGTTGGCCAAGTCTTCAGTCAGCATCCTGATGTCTTTTACATGATGGAGCCAGCCTGGCACGTGTGGAGGACAAAGTATCTGAACAGTGCCAGGGTTTTGCATATGGCGACCCGAGACTTGATACGATCAGTCTTCCAGTGTGACATGTCAGTTTTTGATGCCTATACATCTGAAAGCAAGAAATGTTCAGATCTGTTTATGTGGGCTGTGAGCCGGGCCCTTTGCTCACCCCCTGTTTGTAATTTTTTTGAACGCACAGATATTATTACAGAAAATGCCTGCAAGACAGTCTGCAGAAATGGCCAGTTCAGTAAAGTAGAAGAGGCCTGCCAGATGTACAGTCATATTGTCCTAAAGGAAGTACGGTTCTTTAGCTTGCAGGCACTCTATCCTCTTCTTGCTGACCCCTCTTTGAACCTTAAGATAATTTATCTTGTCCGTGACCCTTGAGCTGTTTTCCGCTCCAGAAATGAATCTGTTCATTATCTCTCAACTGATGCCAACATGATTTTGAACAACCCTAGCAAACCTGACAATGACGCAGAATATAAAATGATGCAAGAGGTCTGTAAGAGCCATGTGGAGATTTACGAGACTGCAACTCAGAGGGCCCGCAACATTTTGAAGGGTCGTTACTTGATGATACGCTATGAAGACCTGAGCAGGGACCCGCTGTCAAAAGTAAAAAAGATGTATTTATTTGCAAATCTAGATATGAACCCCAAACTTGAGGCCTGGATACACAACATTACTCATGGTAGTGGGACCGGGGGTAAATCTGCAGCCTTTAAAACAAGTGCCTGGATGCAGTGAATGTGTCCCAGGCATGGAGGAACAGCCTTTCATTCCAGACTGTCAGCAAAGTGCAGGATCTCTGCAAGGAAGCAATGGAACTGCTTGGGTATGGACTAGGAAGTCTGAGAAGGAACAGAAACTGCTGTCAGTGGATCTACTTTACCCAGGAAGTGCAATAATGCTGATGGCTGTTGATTAAAAATAATGAAAGTTATACTGACCCACTGCAAAAGCAAGGGCACATTGAAAGTATTCATATTAAAAGGACATAAATTAAGGAGGGAGAGTGTCACCAGGGGGCACGGGCTAAGAATGGAGGAGAGAAGATTTAGGAAGGAAATGAGGTGACACTATTTTACAGAGAGGGTGGTAGCAAAATGGAATGACCTACCAGAATGGGTGGTATCATGTAAATCTGTGAACAGCTTCAAAAGGGCATGGGACAGGGAACAGGGAGGGTGAGAGTAGGGGATGGCAGTGGGATGATAAAAGGGAGGGTTGGGGCAGCTGCAGACTAGGGGTGTTGGCTGCACACTCAAGCAGACTTAGATAGACCTGGTGGTCTGTTTCTGCTGGCACATTCGTGTGTTCATATGGACAGTCTCAAACCTTTTGCATCATAATATTTCTAGTTAAAACAAACATTTTATGATTGCTTACCTTCCTAAAATTAATTGATGTTGCTGTTTGTTTTATCTGCCTCCTTCTTACTAGAACTGAAATGCAGGCTAATGGTGTAATTCTACCCAACATTGTTTTGTTTCAAATCCTTGATCTACTCTTACTGCATGCTTCCTGAACATCAGGGACACCCCCAAAATAGTGTAGCCACTCATGATGCAATAGTCTCCTCTCTTCCACCTGCATCATGAGTAGCTAGACTGTGTTGGGTTGTTCCGAAGCCATGGAAATATGTAGTGGGGTGGATCAAGGATTGTGAACAAAACACATTTTAGTGTGGTAACACCAGTGTAGTGGGCAGACAGTTTTTCATGATTAAAAAGGAAAAAAATGATTCAGAATCAAACTACCAGCCACAGTACATAAGCAGATTCTACGGAATGTGTGCAATCATAAAATGTGTTTTTGAACTAGGGATGATTTAAGACCGAAGGGGATTGACATCACCTCTTTGACTCACTCAGCTTGAGGTGGCCATTTTAAAAGGTTAAGCAGAACACATTTCAAAGTATATAAATGCTCTGGGAGGAATGAATTTAAAGAATGCAAGTGTTTCTCTAAAACAACCAACACCAGAAAGGATTAAATATTACTATAGGCTTGAATGGCTGCCAAAGTTCCTTCATGTGTTAAAGGTAATTAGAACAAATTTTAAATTTCTAGACATTTCAAATAATTACTTGTTTCTTTATTTGAATATTGTTCTAAATTCCAGAATGCTTTGCTTGTCTATGTGTTCCTTCAAAAGGATTTCATTGCGATTTGCTTTTACTGAGTGTGCTTTATATTTTACTGCTTCAGTGTTTGATTTTTACCATTCAGGCAGCTGCAGGATTCAGTTAGTTAAATCAAACAGGATGGGTCCTTGGTTTTATGTCTAGCATTGCTTTTTTTCCTACATAATGCTTACACTCTGTTTCTAGGTTTCCTGGACATTCTGTGATGTACAGTATAGCCTAAAGTTAAGAGCACAGAGCTGTGACTCTGGAGCCCCAACCCAAGGATCGGAGTCCCACAACCACTGTTTGCATACTGCGTGTGACACTGAGCAAGTCACTGAATCCCCCTGTACTCCTGAGTAGACATGGGTGAAGTCGGCAAAATTCCCTCCACAAAATAATCAGTGAATTTCATGCAATTCGCAGACTGCGGATTGATACACAAGCATGACGTTTTGCCCTGAAGTGCAGAATTTCACCCACAAACAGGGCTGGATTAAGGGGGGGACAAATGGGGAAAATGCCCCAGGCCCCCCGCCATAGACTGACCCCCCCAGTAGTCGGAAGCAAGAGACACTTTTAGTAGAGTGGACTGGTGGTTTGTAAATCATGCCACCTCCCTCGCTGTAGCACATGAGTTAAGTACCTAGTCAACCTCCCCATAGGCCCCGGCAACTTGCTCCTTAAAAATGCTGTGAAAGCAGCCTGATTCTCGGAAGAAGCACATTTGTTAAATAAAAAAACAAAAACAAGCCCCCAGCCACAGATAGGCCCCCGCAAGCCTACATTGCAGATTTCCCTCGCTCCCCTTCCCTCAGGTGGTACAGTACTGGTAAGGATTTGTAATAAATCATGCCCCCCGCATGAGTCAAGCGTGAACCAACCCCCCAGAGCTTGCTCCATAAAACAAAACAAACAAAAAAAATGACTTTGGGAGAGGATTTCTTTAATTAAAAGAAAACAAAAACACAAGCCCCCCGGACCCTCCTGCTACAGATAGGCCCCCCGGCAAGCCAACATTGCAGAATATTTCTCTCGTCTCCCTCCCCACCTTCCTCCTCCGTTAGTTGCAGCCTGCAGCTAGGGTCAGGTGACTTGCTAGAAAAACAAACTGGCACTGTGTGGCACAAGAAGTGAAGAAGGCTAGCTATGCAAGCACCATGATCTACCTCCTTAGGATACTGACAGGTTTTCCACTTTTTTGAGTCTGGAACTGGACCTGGACCAGTGCAAGTTGCGACCAGACCCGGACTGCCACTGCATAATACGAGGAGCGGCACCAGGACCAGGAGCTTTGCATACAATCCATCTGGGCAGCATTTTTTAAACCACTCTTTCTTGGCGGTTTTTGAGGCTCAGCATGCACTTTGCCAGCGGCAGCACCTGCACTAGCTATCTGTACGCCACGGCCACTCTATCGTTAGCAGCATGATTAATCGATGCACTGTCCTAAACTGCCTGCTGCTGCTAAACTAAGGAGTTTCAAAGGAGCCAAGCAACAGCAGACAGCTTGAGTTCAGTAAGTGGCTTAGAAAGTTGATATCTGTATTTTATTTTTATGCTGAGATAATTGATCTGAGCTTGTTCAAAGAAGAGAAAAGGGACGGGTGTGTGTGTATACATGCATGGATCCTCTAACTCTGAAATAAATGGAATTAATCATTCCTTTGATATCCCATGAGGAGATAAAGGTATGACATCAGTCTGTTTATTTGGAGTCATAGCATTTGTACATTGAACTGCACACTTCTGTACAATGGGTACATACAGTAACTTACTGTTGTTTGGAGTAGGATGCATACCTCTTAGTAAAGCACTGTTTATTTTGTTTCATTTATTTCCTTAAAATAAACTTGTGATTAAAGAGGTTACTTAAAGATTACTTTGCTTTTCTGAACAGGGTCTAGAGGACTGACTTCAATAAAAGCCCCAAAACTCACCACAGAGCATCTAGACCCCAGACCATCTGGAGCCTGGCGGCCTTCATGTCTTGTACAGTACAATAAATATAACATTACAGACTATGACAACATGACAGGGTGTTGTACTTCAAGTTACTTTTTTCTCCTGTGAATAATGGGGGTAGTCTCCCCATATGGTGGTTGTTGTGGTTAATAAACAACGTGCTTAGTAAATGTTGCGCAAAATAAAACATTTTGGTATGGAAAGTTGGATGTTTTACATGGCCACCCAAGTTGTGAGTGTCCCAGGCCCCCCATGGCTTGATCTGGCCCTGCCCACAAAATGCAGAATTTTGCAGGCAAAATTCTGCACTTTGTGGTGAAATTCCATATTTCGCAGTGAAAACTTTGCACTTTGTGGTGAAAACGTTGCGACTTGTGTGAAGTCAAATTTGTTGAGGTCTGGAAAAACTTCACGAAGTTCTGCAAATGTGAATTTTCACCACTTCACAGCAACTTCGCCAGCGAATTAAAACTTTGCTGCATCACTACTCCTGAGACACAGCTGGCAAAGAGCTTTGGCTCAGTGTGCCTATCCCAGAAAAAAATTCTAACCAAATAAATAAACTATCAATTTACATTGATCCACAATGCTAATAGTGGCTAAACAGTCAAAGTTGATATTATATCACATCTAGGAAACAATGGAACAGAAAGGTATACAAGGAAAGATAAAAATCATGGCAGCATGACACAGGTGATTCAAACCATTTTCTGAAACAAATGCCAACCAACACCATGTGTCAGAACAGTGAATATCATTGCATGGATAGGACAGGATGGTGTTTAAATGTATCTAAATGTTTCCTGCCAGCCAGGGTGGAACAAATCAGGTCCTAGGTGCCCAACGGCAACTAAAAAAATTGGTTTGACTCCCAGATTTTGAAAGTTACTGGCCAACTGGCTACCTGCCCACAAAATGATTTGTGAGCCCTTTAAAATGATGGCCACAAAAACTATTTATTTGGCTACCAGATTTTGAAAGCTAGTGGCCACACTGACAACCAGCTCACAAACTGATTGGTCTCATCCTGCTGCCTGCTGACCCAGCAGCACAGATGCAGCAAACTTCCCTGTCACCTGGGGGCTCAGGGTTCTTGTGCAAGCCCTGGATTTCCATGCTGGATCCAGAAAGGTACATCATGAAAGTGATATGCTAAGCCCCTGAGAAGGTGGCAGCGAGCAGCCTGGTATTCACATCCTCCTCCTCGGTGCCTGACCCAGGAACTCCATTGGTATCCGTGATGAAGGCTGCTGCTTGCCCACCGTACCCACCATTAGAAGAGTGATGCTATGGTAGCACCTGCATCTTGCGAGTGGGAGTGTGCTAAACGAAAAATAATAATATGTGTCCTGTCACTTTAACTAAATGATATTTTGTTGACCTCTTGAGACAAATCTCAGTGCTTAAATCTCAAAACAGTGCAGGAATCCTTACAGTTGGTGTGTAAATTTCAGCCTTAGACATATCCTGCCTTGCCAGCCATGGGGAAGAAACAGAGGCATCGAAAATTATGGCAGAAAAGGATCAGTGGCCCATCAGTCTATCCACCCTACCTAAAAGCCCAACACTGGCCCTAGTTGCCACCCCTCTCACTTACTTGTTTGCCCATTGCCTTCCTAATCATCAAAACTGGTATATTCTTAGTTTTTTTGAATTAGCAAATTAATCAACAATGCATTTCATATGCACTGCAGCTCCTGGATTGCTACGAACCAATGAAGGAAACAGGCATATACCAGTACTGTAAATCATGAGATACAGTTTAGCCAGTCAGTATTGTTTATTTCTAAACATTCCAGACACTCTCATAACCATAAAAGGGTATTTCTTTCAAACAATTCTAGAATTATGGTCCACGTTCCTTGTGATGACCAAACTACTTCCTGGTTGGATTGTCTGAAATATTTCTAATTTAATTGCTGACTTTATCTCTGTATAAGTGTGGGGACCAGGGTTTTGATATCATGAGGCTGCATTAATCAACCATAACAAGAGACTGACCAAGTTCTGGAGATTTTAGCAGTCTAGATGAATCTTAACAGGTTCTTAAGCCTTCATTGTAAAGAGCCTCCTCGAGGGGGATAAGGTCAGTAGTGATACATGGGTCAAAGACATTCCATTTTGATGCGGTCCAGTCCAGGTTTTTCATATGCTAAATAATGATCAAGACAAAGTTCACTCTGAGGACTCAGGTTTGTCAGGTAACATGGCAAGGTAAGTTTTACCCCAATTTCAGGTCCAAGTCATCGTCAGTCAATTGAATGAATGTGGGTACAAGAAAAAGATGTAACAGCCTTGTTCAGCCAAGGCCCTGAGAGGAGATAGAGAGGGCATAAATGCTTCAGCCCAGCTTTGTTTCCTCTTTTTTTTGCTAAGGGATGCTAAGTGAGCATTTAAGGAGGGAGCCACATCCACAGTTCCAAAGTAACCAAACTTAGTGCATGTTAGTGAGCTTAGAGGAAACTTTGTAACTTGTAGGGAATGTAAGTGTTTACCTGCACAATAGTGCAAGTTTTATTTTGCAGTCCTGTATGTGTACTGTCATTTGCCTTTGTATAAAGAGTATAAATAGATGCCGTAATCTTCACAAGTAGTCCTTGCCTGGACTCCCTCACAAGGATCCTCCAAGGCAGTTTTCGGGCACTAGAGGACTGGTTTAAAAGAAACAAACTAGTTTTGGATTACAAAAAGACTAAGACAATGCTTTTTGAATGACTGCACATGAAGAATAAAGCCCATCCCTTGATCATCATTAGTAAGAATGGTGCTTTACTGGAGCAAGTCAGTACTTTCAAGTACCTGGGTGTCACAATT
The DNA here is from genome assembly GCA_016271365.2 of Neoceratodus forsteri. Lineage (NCBI taxonomy): Eukaryota > Metazoa > Chordata > Ceratodontiformes > Ceratodontidae > Neoceratodus > Neoceratodus forsteri. The sequence continues at coordinate 1,136,906,495 of CM028130.1, forward strand.
GATGACACCCTCTCATTTGTGCCACATGTGGACTGTATTGTAAGCTCAGTCAAATAAAAGCTGGGTGCTCTTTACAGACTGAGGCAGAATTTCATCCAAGAAGTCAGGCACACTGCAGTTATCAGTACAATTCTCCTTACAATTGATTATGGGATTGTGGTATATGGAGCTACCACTGACACTACCCTCAACAGAGTCAAGTTAGACTTGAACAAGGCCTGCCACTTAGCACCGGGAGCTGACAGGCTGACACAAACCTGCTCCCTCTACTACTTAAACAACTGGCTCCTGCTAAAGGACAGAATTAAATACCAAACCTGCTTCCTTGGAAAAAAGACCCAGTTAGGTCTCACTCCCTCTGAACTACAGAACCTACTGAAACCTTCCACTAACCCCTATCCCACTGCGGCCATGTTCAAAAACACCCTCAAAGTCCTGTTCCATAAGACTGGGCTGGCAACATGCTCCTTCACTGTTAGGGCCCCTCTGTTGCTAAATGAACTCTGGGATTCACTCGCAAACCTTAACAGAATTGGCCAGTTTAAGAGACAGCTCAAATAATATCTTACCATTAAGACTGTCTCTAACTGCCCCTGACCTCGCTCCCCCCCTCCCCTTGGTACAAGACACTGCTCTCTGGAGTTGCTTGTGCTACTGCTCCATCGGTCCTTGCTTACAATGACTCATATTCTACGTGTTGACAAAGCATATTATAAGTTGTCTGGGTCTATCTACATTTTGCCAATGCCACATATTTTCATGATGACAAAACTTACTGTAAGCTGCCTGTGGCTAACATCATACTGTCAAAGCTTAAAGTACATTCTTGGTGTAATCCATATATATCCAGTTGAATGTTACTGTAAACCCACTATTTATGTCATTTAAGCAATAATGCCTGACAGGGTGTGTGTCGTGCTGGGATAATGTCATGCCTCAGGTGGCTGGGCACAAGGCTGCAGGCCGAGTGCATCCAATGACTGAGGCATGACGTTATCCCAAACGACACACACCCTGGAGGGCATTATTGCTATTATACAATGGCTCATTGTTATACAGAATAAAAAAAATAATTTTAAAGATGTTTTTGTGTGGAAAAATATTTTTGGTTTTTAAGAGAAGATGAAACAATCAAACAAAAGCGCCATAAAATGCTCATCTGCAGGTTCACAGTGAGGCTGAGACTAGACCCGTGATGTTGTACTGGGATAACATCACGGGTCAAGCCCAAGACTGACCAATCAGAGTCCAGGATTTTTTCTTGCCATTGTATAATTAGCAATAGACTTGATGTTTATTGCTGTGCTCTGTTGACGATGAGGAACCTTTGTAAATGAGTTGTTACAGCTCAAAGGTGTTTGTACAAACTAATAAATACATTAGTTTACATACAGTATCTGAATATCACTACTGTATTTGGATAACCAGTATTTAGTAATAAATGAGTTATTTTTCTAAAGACTGCTGTACCTGGTTGTTTGTGACTGCATCTCTGAGGGAAGGGTACCTGGATAATGGGGTACATATTAAAGGGTCCCCAAAAAAGTAGAGTGTGTACCACCCAGAACAGAGATCTACACTTTTTGGCAAAGACTAGAGAGAGAGGCCCACTGGGGACTCTGGGGTTAACTGTCACAACCCCACATAATGGTTTCTCTTTCTATCTACAAGGTCAAACTATTTTTGTTAATTGGTTACATTCATGTAGTACAGATCCTATTATTCTGGCATGAACCCCAACCCCATCCAATCACCCAGCATCCAACAGACTTAGTTGGACCCACTTTCTCCCCCCATGGCAAAGTAAAAATCAAAGTACCAGTGGTGCTAAAGGGGCCAAATAAGGTTTGTGAAGTATGAAATAATTATGTATTAAAATACAACATACTGGGACTGGATTTAAACCACTGATCTGTGGCCTGCTTAGCAAACATACATTTGGTGTGCCACTGAGCTGCAGGTACAGGAACTGCAGTTCCTGTGGTGTAGTTAAGTCACAACCAGCAAACAGGCGGATGGGGATCTAATCCCAGCAGGAGATTTACAATCACAATATGATGTTCTCATACAATTTACTGTTCCACGCCATGCCACCATGAATTACCACTAAAGTGAGTTTCTATGTTAAAAAAAAATAATAATTTGGGAAAAAACATGTTTAAATCATTGCCAGGATTTGAACCACTAATGCATTGTCTGCTAAATAAATATACATTCAGCGTGCCACTTAGCTGCAGGTAAGTGAGTTGCAGTTCCTATGATGTAGAGGGTATGTCACATCCTCCAAAACAGGGAAATGAGGATGTAGTTCCTGCAGGCAATTTACTTTTACAAATTGTTATTCTTAGCTATATTTACTTGTCATAAAATGCATTATTTCAACTCCACACCACCAAGACTCACCACTAAAGTTAGTGTGCATCTTACAAAAGAAATGTTTTAGTTCCTGCCAGGGTATGAACCATTAATTATTTGCCTATTAAACAAACATGCATTCAGTGTGCCACTAAATTTCAAATAAGTGAATTGCAGTTCCTATGGAGGGGAGATTATGTCACAACCTGCAAAATCAGTGACTCAAATTGTATTCAAACCTAGACAATCCTCAGCTGGGACTAATTTAACTGACTACTACATACTGTAGAACCAAGTTCAATTATCTGAAGCTTTGCTATTTAACTCTGTGGAGATCCTTCACTACATCAGCAATGACATCTACAAATTTCTCTCATACAACTAAAGTTGTAGTGAGAAAGAAAAAGACGTGTAATGCAGGGGATCAAAGCCAGGCTTGTGTAGGCATGAAACCTCATGTCTAGACCTAAAAGCTCTGTCACTGACATCATCAATGACATTATGCAGCTGAATCACTCATAATGAAGGCAACATTAAATCTGACTGAATGCACAAAAGAGTATGCATGGGCACATTAGGTGTTAACAGCTATGCTGTTGCCACCTAAAAATGGAATGCATCTGATTTGATGAACACTCATGCCATATTAGCCACCTTGTTAATATGCATAGGACCCAGTTAAAATGGCACTTTAGAAAATGGTCAAAGTGTAATCTCGATCCTGATTGGTTAAAAGTGCCAAGCAGCTGATCCGGTGTGAAACAAAAGAGACCAGGAAATAACTAGTCCCAGTCTCCATTGCCTTATATCCTTCTAAAGATTATTGTACCATAGAATTTGTTAAAACAAATTCCACCATATTTTCTTGTCGCTTAGCAAGCAAAGAGCCCCACCAACACCCAAATGAAAGTGTCACCGGACACAGTGATACACATGAAAGCCGATAGTATTATCAATTTTATTTGTTTTCAGTCAGCAACAATATTTAACCGTCAAGCGGGTGAACAGTCTGCTATTACAAATCCATCAACTCTGCTCTGACACACTGAAATGTCCAGCTGCACTCTGCCATCCCTCCTGAGTGCTCTCTTTTGCTGAATCATAAGCATAGTTTCATCTGCTCAGTGTCGGCTCACCCTGCTCTCTATTTGTGGCACTAGCAAGCTGAAACTTTTCTTAAAAACCCCAATTCTTTCCCTATCGCCATCACCAGATCATGACCACGATTTCATCTGCTAAGTGTTGGCTCCTGCCCCTCCCCACACTCTCTCTATTTGCAGCACCAGAAAGTTAAATCTATTGCAATAGACTCTGGGTCAAGGTGATCTGTAAACCGCCTTGATCCACTGAATAAATTTAGCTGGGGAAACCAAACCTCTTAAGTAGCCCATAAAATCCCAATTGGCGGTCAAAGGCTTTTCCGCATCAGGTGACTAAGGCCATGAGGCGGGAGCGTTTTGAGCAACATGAAAAATATGTGAGAGAGAACCTCATATGATCTGATGCCGATCTCCTTGGATGAAGCTTACCTGCTCCGTGTTTCAAGAGTGATTAAGCACATTCTGCTTGATTCGCGAGTGAGAGGATCTTCGGTCAAGATTTTGACATCATAGTTGAGCAGCGCATGGGTCTATAACTGGCTGGGTCCAGAAGATTTGTCTAATTTGGGATTAGAATTATAATAGCTTCTAACAAGGAGGGATCCAATGGCTCAAAGTAAGGATGTATTAAACAGGTTGAGGAGAGTCGGCGCTAATTCTTTGCAGAAGGTCTTGTAAAAATTAGGTAGGCCATCCGGACCGGAGCTTTATCTAGAATTAAACTTTGGATGACTTCCTCCACTTCTCTAGTGTTATGGGAGCTGAAAGTAGATCACATTGATCGGGCTGAAGTCTGGGGAGGGGGTATTCTCTAGAAAGCTATTACTTCTGAAGTTGAGGACAGGCGAGGTCTTGTTCCCATATAGAGTCTTGGTGAAAGCCTCAAGACCTCCACTAATATCCTCTTGGGGCTGTTTTAATGGAACCATCCCTCTCTTTAAAGCAGGGATTAATCTAGAACTCTCTACTTTAAGTCTGAGAGCTAGTAACCTTCGGGCTTCTTCTCCCTGATCAAGATATTTTGTTTTAGATTTCAAAATGGCAACTGTTTTTCTTTAATCAAATCTTCATATTCGCCTCTGAGTTTAAACAAGCTCTCGAGAGTCTTTTGAGAATTAGTGGAGAGAGCTTTCTCAGCTAACTTAATTTGTTAGCTAAGGAAATAATTTTCCTCCTCAGTCAGCCTCTTTCTTCTGAAGACATTTTTATGAATTTCTAAGAAAGCATTTCAGTGAGCACCACACTAGATCATCTCGGATATTGACCCTTGATTACTCTCCAAAAGGATGAGATCAGTGATCAGAAGTGGAATTGGTCTGTTCGTTCTTTCAAATCTGGGTATTGAGCTTCCAAGAGGTATCTCGCTGCTCTGGGGATTAGGGTGAAAGTTTGACCCAAGCCAGAGCGTGGTCCTAGATAACAATGGGCTCAATACTCGTGAAGGGCAATATAGTAAGAAGGTTGGTACTCACTTCAAATGTAGTCCAGCCTCGACTCAGGAATTATGGATTGGAGTAGAAGGTATAGCACCGAGTAAAGGGTTCAGCAGTCTCCAAGGATCCTAGACCTAACATACTACATAGATCCTTCCGAGAGCCAATTGAGCAGGCAGGGGGTTTCAAGGGTCTGTAGGTTTCTGTCTAGTACTAACGATGGGGAGCAATGTTCAGTCACCTAAAATAAATAGCGTTGGCAGAAGGAACTCCAGTCTATCTTGCTAACTGCATTAAGAAGTTAGAATCGCCTCAACAGGACCATATATGGCTCCGAGGACCACGCCTATATTACAGAGCAGCCCTTTCACAAAAACAACAACCTGCCCTTCTAGATCCTGAATGCCTTTCTTAGTATAAAAGGCATATTACGCTTGATCATGATGGCCACCCTTTAGTCCCCATAGCCTAACCTGCCATTAAGACCTGTGGAAACCCCTTGAAGCTGAGATTTAGCCTCCGTGAATCAGACAGGGTTTTGTAGAAAGAGGATATCCACACCAATTAAGGAACAATTTAAGTATTTGACCTTTTTAGTTGCTCCCCATTCCCCTAACGTTCCATGTGGCAATTTTATGCCCTAAAGCCATTTATAGCAATAAATTGATATGCACTGGTACAGATTGAACCTTGATATTATCAGCCAGACTTGTTAGTGGTGACACCTTCCACCCATCCCGAAGACCACCCCTCCCGTTATTGCCATCACATAAAATAAACCTGCAATCACTAAAGCAAGTAAGTTGTACATTAGCACGTGCTTAAACAGCAACGGAAGAAGCACTGTGCCCTGATCATCCAATGTTTGAGGTGACATCCTCACCCTTCCTTCCCTCCCCTCCTGCCTCCTTCTTACTTACGAAAACTATTTACAGATGACCCCCAAACAACTAAGACTAAAGAGCCAAACAATTGAACCATACCTCGAACCCCACCCCTAGGATATCGTGGTCTTCATCGCATGTCCATATGATTAGGATCGTGTAGCAGTGAGCTAAAGACACCATCATACACTTTCCTAGAACTACTAGAAAGGGGTCCACACCACCTAACCTGGATTGACCATGATATTCTTACTCCAACTGCAGTCATGAAACAGGATCGGGATTCATACTCTGACCCACACTACCCACTCCTCCAACCTCCCAATAATTAAACTGCAGACCGGTGAGGACTGTATTGCAGGTCAGTACAGAACACGTAAATAAAAGCCTCCACCTAATCCGGGAGCCTTATACCTGCCATTTAAGCTCACCAGACTCGGCTGGAAAATGAGGGTAAATACTGAGTAGACTCCATAACTGGATGAGAAAACTGCCCCAGGTAAAGCATTGAGAGGGGTGCAGGCACTTTCACCGAAACCCGCCACGGAGGAAGTGCAAGTCGAGTCAACTGACAGACCAAAACGGTCTCGCCATTAGAGGTCCCCGGAAACTCATGCCTCACACTTTCAGTACCGGGACAGAAACAAGATGATGCATGTGGTGCCATGCAGATATCAGGTTCTCGTGGCCTCACGGCCTACTCCATCTCGTCCCTCCTCCTGCCCGCACCACCCGCAGCCCTCAAGAACCAGGTAGGCTATTAGCCAGTCATCCCAGACAAAATCCTAATTGAAGAAGAAAGGGATCAAAATGAACTAACTGTAACTTTATAGCAAATTAGATCCAAAGAGTAGGTAGTCTTAAGTATTATCAGTCTTCTTTAAACAGATCCAGAAACTTTTTGGAGAAATCGATTGAGTGTTTGCTCGGGTCTTCATATGTTCGAGGTGCTCTATAGAAACCAAAGTTTTGCTGGATAGTTTATTTAAAACTTTGCCTGTTGCAATAAGTTTCTTGACGATCGGATGGAATGCTGCTGTTTTTGTCTGAATCTCATGGGAGATCCTGCAATTCTCAACTTGATGTGTTCGTGGACAGCTTCGTAGCTTTTAACTTAGTTAGAATGTTGGTTCTTCGATATAGCAAGGAATTTGATAATGCTTGGTCTGGGGGAGCTCCGATCGAGGTTTGGGCTCAGAGATCTGTGAGCCTTCAATATGGTATTGTTGATTTATAGAGAGGGGCCCACTACTTTGTTGAGGAATTGCTGAATGCGTTAATGGTGTCTCCGCCTTCCTCTGATCTCTAGTAAGCCCAAAATTAGGACATTGTTCCTCCTGCTCCTGCCCTCTAAGTCTTCGGTCTTTGCTTGCAATTTCTGGATTTGTTGTCTCAATTTAATAATTTCTGGGTCTGTTTTGTGTCTCCAGTGCTCCAGAGAGACTGCCTTTGCCTCCATATCTCCTACTCTCCTCGAAAGATCTGCGAGGTCACTTCTGATTGATTTGATCTCACTCGAGATTTCCTGGAGGGTTTCCCTGAAGGGAGCCAATTCCTGGAGGAAACAATCCTCTGTTAAGGGATTGCTTGATACTCCAGTAGCCGTTTGTTTGATTGATTGTCCCGGTTTGCATTTCTGGCCTTCTTAGGTGCCTTCTCTGGCGATGCTGGAGGGTGTCTTCACCCCAGCCACCTTCATCTCCGAATCCATCGCTATAGGCTTTATTAAGCTCTGCAGAATGCCCTGAAATCAGCACAAATGAAACAGGAGTACTCAAAAAAACTTTTAGATCCCGATATGGCTGAAAGAGCAGCGTTATCAGTGAAATAAGTAGTTTTAATGGTGGAGAGTGGGAGCCAGCAGAAAGCTGCTTCGGTTCCTCTGCGTCACTTGTGCTGCTGCTTCTTCTGAAGACATTTGGGGGCCACCCTGCCCAGATGGTAGGGCTCTGTCATAAAAGAAGGGGTGGCTTTTCAGGTTTTAATTTTTATTGTCTTCTAGACTCCTGCAAACACCTCACACCTCATCTGGGAATTCCTCCGGTGCCTCTTCTTCAACTCAGGAGGGTCCCGGCGACTCCCAGTATCACTCTGCACCCACTTCCAATGACTCCACCAACTCCAAGTGTTTGCCACTACTTCCAGGTTCTGTTGCTGTCGGGGTGGTAGCCAGCTGGTAGCTAGGGTCCACCAAAGTGAGTCAGTTAGGGTCCACCCCAGCTCTAGCTTGAGGACTTAAGTCATCCACTGAACTCGAGTCACATTGCCCATTCTGCTGCATAGACATTGTCCCAAGGTGGCAATAGTATGGGTGAGCCTATACCAAGGCCTTGCGAGACTGCTAGGCTCTGTGCCTCATTCCCTGAGGTGGCATAAGTACTGGTGGCCCATGCAAGAGACCCCACCAAGGGTCGCCACACTTTATTGTACTTGCCCTAGGTGGCTCATGTTCCAGTGATGCATCAAGAGGTCTTCACCGAGGTTGTTGGATTCTTGGGCTACAGGGGTGAGGTGGCAGGGTTCCGGGTGCTGCCCAGAGGTCGCTCTAGTACATCATCACACCAGCATCCTTCTCTCTCTCGATTGAGATCATCGTCTGAGATCACCGTGAATCGACAAACCCAGATAAGGATTCTTTTCCCTACAACCTGGCGTCAACACCATCCTTGACCAGGCGCTTCCTTGACATTGCCTCAGTGATGCCAGGAGTCACCTTCTTCCCAGGGCCAGGAGGCCTACAGTGTTTATTTGGTTTCTGGTTTACTGGGGGGCCTTCCCTTTATGGCCTGTATAGAAGTTCTTTAGTGTTCAGGCGTTGTGCAGTTGGCTTGACCAAATACTAGTAACCCAAGCTTGTGCATCAGATTTGCTACATCCTTAGGACTGAATAACCTGTACTTTTGTAGGACATTAGTGGGGCCAGGTTGTGGTCCCAGTGCTCTTATTCACTCTTTCTCATGTGTGATAGTGTTAGTAAATGCTAAGTCTTTCTGTTGTGCTCCAACTGTTACTAATAAACCTTGCATCTTGGCTCTAGAGTGCCTCAGCCTCTCCTTCCAGATTTATTTGCTTCACCCTAAACTATAGAGTACGAACCACCACAGCTCTTCTATCACTGCCCCCTACTTCCTTCCCAAACCCAAGTGCGTGACCAGCACAGCCTTCCTTTCTCCATGGCTGGCTGTCTCTATTGTTGTCAATGAATGAGCATGTGCTTGTGCATGCTGCGCCGTACTCATTCATTGATAGCCCAGTAGTGTCCAGCTATGGAGGAGAGAGGAGGGTTGTGTTGGTACCCACTGGGTCTGGGATGGGGAGTGTGGTGGGACTGCTTTCTGGCAGGGTGGGGAAAGGGGTGCACTAGATCACCAGGGAATAAAATTGTAATTCACACGATTAGGGATCGGGGATAGGGAGGAGGGTTCACTAGACCACCAGGAAAGTGTTTTTTTTTTTTGGGGATTGGGATGGTGGAGGTTACACTGACACAAGTGCTGATGTTGTGGTTGGGTGGGTGATCGGGTGGAGGAGGGACCACTAGCCAGCAGGGTTCATTTATATATACTGGGCAGCTATTGGTGACCGATGTGGGAGGGGCACTAAGCATCACAGAGATTTATAGGGATAGAGAAAGTATCTCCTTAGTGGAACAGGGTGAGGTTGACCCAAACACAGTCAGAAGATTTCTGATCCACCACAGGCAGAGTTTGGAACTTTGGACAAAAGCTGTGATATTTTGAGAATTTCTGCTAAGGTGTAAACTGCAAGTTTTGCCCACTTCACTGTCATGGAAATAGAATTTTTGAGGGACAAAATCTCTAGCCTTGTTGGGAGTTCAGAGCATGTCCCTCCCGGTCAAAATTTGATGCCATATGGCATTTCAGTGGCTTTTAGTAGGCTGTGTGGTTGTTTCTAACATGGTAAATATTGTCAGAATGATAAGGCAATTTAGTATTTTGGGATGTTTTTGTTTAGTCTGTGGGATTGTTGGATGGCTACACCATCCAACAATCCCATTAGACTGAACAAAGACATCCAAAATGTATGGAGACCTTTTTTAGGAATGTTTTTTCACTATGATAGTATATATAATGGCATTCTGCGGTTTTAGCAGGCATGAAGCATGTTTACAACACAATAAATATTACCAGAATGATAATGTAGTTTTGCATCTTTGGATTTTTTTCAGTCTGTGTGGGATTGTGTTGGATAGTGACACCATCTAGTAATCTATAGACTGAACAAGCGTATCCAAAAATGTTCAGAGACATTAAATGTGGCTCCAAAATGTAGCATCTTGAAATGGTGTACACACTTAACCCAATAAATGTCACATAGATGTAAAATCAAATTTTTGTTTGAAAGGCATTAAAAAAAGTTTAGTGACAGCCAATCAACCTTTCTCACAAAAAGTTAACAGTTTTGCAAGTTACTTTGTCAAGACTCACACAGCCTGAACAAAGGCATCCAAAATCGCATGGTGACCATTTTTATTCTAGGAAATGTTTCAAAATACAGTACAAAAATGATATTCTGACTAATGAATCAGTTTACTATGTCTTGAAGAACATCATAATGGTGATTCTTTTTAATGACATAGTACTAAGTAATGCAAATGTTATGGAACAGCAAATAATGGCACAAGACATTTGTTCATACTGATATTTGTTTATTTATTATATTTATATATTTTTCTGTATTGCTTTGCTTTTTATAATGTCACACAGTACACATTTCTTTATTAGATGGCGGCATTAATTTCATCAAAATGTACATAGTTGGTAGCAACATAGTCAGGCACATTACTGAGTTATGCAATAAATGTTATAATTATTCACCACACTGTCACTGATCGGTCCCAGGCCATGTCAGTTCAGTACCCTGCCATATGACCATGGAAAGTTTCTCAATTATTGTTGTGGTGAGTTGTTTCCTGGCTATGTATCACATCGTTGTACTCTGCAAAGAGGTACTGCAGCCTGACATCTGCTATTACAGTCCCAAAAGCATACTGTTCCATTAGGTGAACCAGCCTATCCACTAGCTAAACAGTATGTTTTGTAGTGGTAGGTGAGCACCATTTTCTGTACTGGAACCAAAGGCTTTGGTGCAACTCACCTGAGTAATAAGATGTGGTACATGCCCATGAGCAACACTCAGTGTACCCTCCAGAGTAATTAATCAACTTTTCTACAATAGGTCTTACAAAGATGTGCAGACCTATACAGAGGACCTAACAATTCAGCACAGTTGTACTGTAGCCTGACATGTGGTATTACATCCTTCAAAACATACTGTTCAAGTAGGTGAACTAGCCCATGCTATTATGCTGTATGTTTTTGTAGTGGTTGGTGACGTATCCATTTCTAGTGGAACCATAGTCTTTCAGTGCAACTCACCTGAGTAATAAGATGCGATACATGCATGGCAACACACTATACTCTCAACAGTAATTAAACAAGTTTTTACAATAGGTTCTTACAAAGATGTGCACACCCGTATGGAAGGACCCAAGTACTTCAGTATAAATGTACTGTAGCCTGACATTGCCATTACTGCTGTGTTACTGATACACTTGTGGACCACTGTCAGTCCTTCCAGTCAGTATCAATGATAATGAACAAAAATATTTCTTTCTTTGAATTTGTGCTTCCACTGTGTTACCTTCTATCAGATAGTTCCAGAAATACACTCTGATTCTGTCGTGTTTTACAGATCGAGTTTGCTGTTTCCACAGCAATGACCATGAGGTCATCAAGATGTTCCTGGCCCATTGTTGTTCTTAAATGATTTTTAATGAATTTCAAAGCTGAGAAGCTTCTTTCATTACTATCTGATGTTACAGGGACAGTGAGAACCAGTCTGTAGAGTGTTTCTATTTGACAGTATGCATTTTTCATATTGGAATTACAGATTAATCTATATATGTCACCAATTCATCTTACCATCTTAGGAACATTGCCAGGGTGAAGCACCTTGTTCCATCCAATGATTTACCCGTGTTGGTTCATACCTTTGTGACCTCATGCCTTGACTACTGCAACTCCCTGTACTTGGGGCTTCCTGGGGTTGATATCCGCCACTTGCAGCTAGTGTAGAATGCTGCTTCTTAGTTGTTGACAGGGTCATCTAGAAGGACACATATTACCTCTGTGCTGCACGATCTGGCACTGGCTGCCTATACAGTGGCGGATCACCTTTAGAGTAGGTCTTTTGACCTTCAAAGCCCTGCACGGACTGGGCCATGACTACTTGAAAGAGCTTGATTCCATCACCTGTATGACAGCCTGTTCAATGACGCGGGGTTGCTAGAGGTTCTGAGGGTTACATTGAAGTCTCCTGGGGCCAGGGCTTTTGTGTTTGTGGCCCCAACCCTCTGGAATTCTCTGCCTCGTCGGCTTAGGGAATGCATGACCATGGAATCCTTTAAGCGGGATTTTAAGACACTTTTGTGGAGTAAGGCTTTTATGAATTGATGTTGCTGAGAATTTGATTTTATATGTGTATTTTTGTTTTTAATATTCATTTGTACAGTGCCTTGGCACTTGAAACGCACTTAATAAATATAGTTTTATTATTTTTATTATTATTAATTCTAACTGGTGGTGGGGTTTGTCTGGATAGTCTATGGATCAGTAGCTTATACTCTTGTTCTACCAAATGTGCATCTAAGTCTTCTGTGTAGCATTCTATTAGCTGCTTCAGGTTATCTAGCTTTCTAGAGAAGGATTTGTTAGGCAAGTAACATGTTTTAGCAATGGAAGTGTTTTAGAGCTAAATCTGTCACCTTAATCCCTGTTTACAAAGATCCAGTGTTGCAAAGTAGAACACAGTGGACTTTATCTTTCCAGTTGTATTGATTCAGTTTACCACAATTTGTCAATTCTGCTGATACTTTTCTAATATGTGGTTCCGCATAATTTACATCGATTTTTAAAGCTGGTACCTCAGTTGCCCTCCATATTTCTTCAGACATTTCATCTGATCTCAGTTCCATTAGGTCAGCTTTACAGTCCTCAATCATCTCAGCTGTGACAGGTGTATCTAAATCAATAGACTGAAGATATTTTGATGCTGCATTTGTAACCAACAAAATCTTGCCAAATGATATCAAATAGAAGCAAAATTGAAAGTCTGTGGATCTACTTGGGGCCATGGCTGTGCTAGCAGTCTCTCTCAATCAAAAGAGTCATCCTGTTGAATTTTAAGGGTTTGCATTACAGACTCAATTGTTGCCAGCATTGCTCGACAGTTTGTTTGTTTGTTTAAAATTATTTTTTATACAAGTTAATCTGTTGGGGAGTAAATCCCCATTTACAACAAAAATACCTGTGGTATTTTACAAAAAACACGAAACGTTAATAAAGTTTATGACACATACAGAATCATAATTACCTAAAACAACTACAACAGGCATTTAAATAATTATACAATTCTAGTTTAAAAATATGTGATCAGAAATTTCAATCATTTGGCAAGGTAATTCATTCCATGTCCTTGTTAGACTATTTTGCACACCATGTCCTCATTACAATTTATAATTTGAATCATAGGTAGTTTTCTTGTTGTCCTCCTAAACATATCTAAATATTTAGAGTCTGAGTTCAACATATCAAGTGTCTTAAGGAATGTACTTCTTTGAATGTATCAGACTATGACATATCATAAGCCATAAGTATTCTCTTTGGGCTGTCGGATGTAACCAACCAGCTCCTGATAAACTAAACAATAATGGACTCGGGAGATTTATTATTCAAAATATAATTCTCAATCTATAATAAATCTGGTCCAATTTATATAAAAATTTTTATAAGAGTGCATATATAATGGGAAACCATAATCTAGAACAGGTAATAACAATTGTTTTACCAATTTAGTCTTTATATCCCAGTCAAACATCCTGACACTCTTCTTAGTGCTCCCAGTCTTGGTTCACTTTTTGTTTGTAACAAAATATGTTCTGAAAGAGAAACGATAATCAACCAAAACTCCCAAGTAATTATAAGTGTTAACCCCTTGTACCTTTGTCCCATCCAAAAAACTAATCTTCAAATCAGTAAGATCTTTTTTTGTATAAGGTCCCACAGAAAAAATCATACTCTGAGTCTTCCCAGTACTTATTAAGAGTCCAGAATCTCTTATCCAAGTTTCAGTATTAGAAAAATCTGTCTGGAGTTGCTGCCTCAGTTCCCCTGGACTACTAGTAGATGCAACCAACACTATGTCATCTGCATAAAGTCTGACATCATTATTGATTACGTATTCAGGAAGGCAGTTAATATAGCTGTTAAATAATATAGGGCCCAAAATTGATCCCTGAGGTACACCTCGATATAAGTCCAGGAGATCCGAGACAGCGGCACCACAGACCACCCTTTGTTTTCGATTCATTAGATAAGATCTAAACCACTGTAGAGAATTATTATGTATCCCTATATTCTGTAATTCTAAACAAAAGTGTTTCATCATGAACTAAATCAAAAGCTTTACTAAGGTCTCACAAACACTGCCCCAGTTTGATTACTTGGTTCAAAGATGTTGCCATCAGGTTACTAAAATCAAGTAGGGCAGTATTTGTGGACCTACCTCTCTAAACCCATGCTAACAATTTGTAATAACCTTAAATGGTCATAGTATTGCCTAGCTGATTATTTATCAGCTTTTCCAATACCTTGACAAAATTGGGAGCAAAGTAATTGTTCTATAATTAGAAGGGGCTGTAAGGTCACCACCTCTGTGAATAGGAATAATTTCACCCATTTTCCAATAATCAGGGACATTACAGATTGTATTCTCCAGTTATAGAAATAGTGATTATAGGAGCTATGATATCAGACCCCAGTTTCAAGAATTTGGGACCGATACCATCTATTCCAGCACATTTTGATGTTTTTAATTTTTTTAATTCTTTAACTACATCTTGTACCCTTATATTTTTCAAATTAAAGCCCCCATTATTCATAACAGAGGCAACAGAATGTATGTATCCCTGGGCAATGGTCCCAAGGTTAGGTATCTCTATTTATCAGTTGTCAGTTCTGCTCGTCCAGCATGTCTCAGACAGTGGTTTCAGAGTGTGTGTTCTCTGTGAAGCATTGTCTTTTAAGAACTCTTCCTGTACAGCAAGAAACAGATTGTGTCTTTTAGTTGAATTTTCAATGAAAGTGTACAGCTGTTCAAGGACACCAAAACAGAGTATGATTCAGGGCAATCTTGCTGCCTGTGTCAACAAGAACCAACTGTAATCTATGAGCCTAGCAATGAACAAAATATGCTTTATCACAAGGTTGTCAAATAATAGCCTAAACTCGTCTGTGAATAGCAGACATTTCCATAAAGCCATCATATCCTTGCCTCCTCACATCTGAAATGCTAAGCTCACGTTGCTTCAATGTTTCACAAAGGTAATCTGCTACAGTGGCACTAGTACCTATTTCTGTGTGAACAACAGGAATTAATGAGTTGTGAATTGTGGCACCTCTAGAAACGTAACATAAAACTACAGATAACTGGTCATGTTTAGAAGCTTCAGGAGTTGTAGCAAGGTAAACTGCAAAATATACAGACTGTTTGACTCCTGAATTACTATGTTATGGACATCTCTTGTAACAAACATGATTAAGTCAATCTGACTTTGAGCTGCTAAGTAACTAGGGTAATCCTTTGGATTTTTAACAGTTAGTTCTAGGTGGTCTCTAAGCACTGGGTCATATCTTGCATGTAAATGTGTGATATCTCTGAACACACCCCTTGTTCTTTGAATCCTTACCCTCATCATAGCTTCTAAATGGGTCTTAAGTGAGCCAGTGTAGCAGTAATGTCAACAGGTCTGGTGACTGCCTTGTACCTATTCTCTCTGTTTTGATCTTAGGTGTACTTGCGTTACCCCCTGTTCAGAAAACTGTTCATCTAGTGGCATAGTAATCAAATGGAGTTGCCGTTTTTCAACATTTTCAATATGTTGTTTGCTGTTACCATGTTTAGAAAAATTTCTCCCAGACTCTACAGCTATTTTCTGTCTCAAGATCCATCCACCAAGAATGTTATGTCATACTTTGCTGTATCAGTACCAAATACATGACATGGGAAGCAAAAAGTTGCATCTGAACTGTCATATTCTAGTCAGTTATATTTAGAAAACCATCCTTTGTTAAAATATCTTTTCCTGTCACCAATCATTGTTTGTGGGACTTTTCTAAACATTTCTGAATACTGTAGTCCCTTTTCTGATGTGTTCTTCCCTAGCTAGATGATCCTGAGGCACTGTGAACTCAAACTTGAACTGTGTTTTAGTAGTTGCCTCTGTTAAAGAAGGTAAACATAGTCTTAATGACATATATTTCTTGAAAAATCTTTTTATCATGAGCCATCGCACCCCAATTGTACACTAACATACCTTGCTGTAGTTCTGTATTGACTTCAACATGACTGCTGAGCTATGGGTTGATAATGTGTTTTGTTGTTATTATCTTGCCCTTGCATCTGAAAAGTGGCTGAAGCACTTCTGAAAAATTTAAACATAGCTCTCTGCTGCATTAACACGTCATAAAAGGCTTTGCTTCTCCCTGGTAAAGAAATTAAATCCTTTATTTGCCTAATGAAAATGTATGCTTGACTTTCAGTGTCACATAAAATCAGATCAAATAAAACAATATGAAGATGCTGTATGACTGCTATGCAGGCTCAGCTGACACTGAAGATTCATTCCACTAAGCGACCATGATTGGCAGCAAAGGACATATGGGAGAAAAGTTGAAAACAAAACACCATAGTTTTAAACAGTAGCAGGGACTCGAGCACAGTACTATTGAGACATCAAAAATCTGGTGAAGAACAGGGACTGTACCACATTGATAACTACTATCAACTCAGATAAAGGCATAATGCCTCCCATGACTCCTCGGATGACGCAAGTGTCACACTCATCTGTGGACATGTGAAAGAAGATTGGAAGACAAAAGGAAGGATCAATGTTGGTTTTGAGGATCAACATTCACAGTTGCTAGATACAAAACATTCGTGCTAAGTTAATGCAGTTATTTGGTTCTCACACATCTGTGTTTCTGGTTGCTGTATAGGAAGAGTGTATGAAAAAACAGTTATTTTCAGAACATGACTGTAAGCTAAATGGTATCCTATCCTACAATGGCGATATACAGCTGTGATGACTGAGGAAAGTGGCACTAGCTGTGAACCTAGAAAAAAACCATCATGGGTTATGTAAGAAGGACATGATGACACAGATGAACATGGACTGACTGAAAGGACTGACAGTGACAGAAAACATATAATTACTTTACAGTTATAGATAGTGTAATGTATTGCAAATGCCACAATTGCAATACATTCCACTGGAACTGCCTCTCAAATTGGTGTCACTGCCTGCAGTGGTGCCTTTACATCTTTGTACAGTTCAGTTGACCTGGTCTGGGACTGGGCTACCTAGCTGCATAATGTAATTCATCAAACTAGACAGTATAGAGCTATAGTCATTAAGTAGTCACCACAGTTCATGATGCATGCAGAGTATACAGTGGAAGCTCAGCTTATCCACTGAATGAATTTAATGTGTGGCACCTCCACCCAGGTAAAGTACCAATTACACTTGCAATCCTATGAACCAGTGCTTCAATGTCATACTTGTGATAACAATTCTGTGTTGTGTGTCACTGACTGTAAACAAGGATGGTGATGTGCTGCAAATCACTGCATTCCCCTGAGACACGGAAAATCATGCCACTGCCTCGAATCACTTTGTCTGTAAGTGAGCAGCTGTGCATAGCAAATGGTTCAGTGGCACAGTGCCATCCTTGTTTTAGTTCAGGAACACAATGTAAGCCTGACTTAGTAGCACAAGCATGTTGCTGGCAATGAAAAAACATTACAGGCTAACATATGCAGCAATCAGTGGCTTGCATTTGGCCCCCAATTGGGGGTTGGGGGTACTAGTTAATTGTTTCATTAAAAAATATTAGAACATTGTGATCAGTGTGTAACACTGTAGGCATTGCAGGCATCGCAAACAGTTCATGTGTCACATAATTACTTGGAATAATTTAAGTAAATAATTGCATTTCACATAATTTAAGAAACCAATTTCATAAAATTGAAACCTGAGTGACCACTAAATATTGTATGCCATTGTGCAGGTTCCACAGTTCATGCGTCACATGTGACTAACTGAAATAATTTAAATAAATACTACTATGTTACATCATTTAACAAAGGCCCAGCTATTCAGAAAAGAACCAAAGGCTGGTGCAAGTCCGGCACAGTGCAAATCAGATGCGCCATGGCTCAACAGGAGCCATATTCAGAGGTTCTGCTGGCCGCACTGTGCCAGTGCAACCCAGCTGAGTATGGCACAGTTGTGCCATGCGGAAGTAGTCCGTGGTTGCACCATAGTGCAACCAGAGGTGTGCCATGGTGCAAACAGTTGCGCCATGGCACAGAAAGAGATGCACCAGGGCAATAATGAGAGCAGAGCAACAGAGCAACAAAGGGGGGCACGGCACAGAGAAGTGACCCAGGGACACAGCCAGGGAAGCACATTGACAGGCAACAGGAGGCCACTACCAGCTTGGCACAGCAGGGTGCACACAGACTCTCAGACACCCCCACCCCAGAACACAATAGTGGCACAGACAGTAGGCGACAGGAGGTGCCAATGGTGAATAGAGAGCCACCAAGGGGGCCCCCCCAGGCTGCAGGCTGTGCCCCCTACACACCCAGACCAGAGCAGGCCACACCCAGGACCATGCAGCCAAGCACATACACCTGCCGCATACCCCTGACAGCCGCCCCATGGGCACCCCATGACACAGCCACCAACCGAGGGGAGAGACACCACCACCACAGTGGGACACACCACAGCACACAGCAGTGAACCACAGAAGCACAACACGAGCCCCAACACATGCACACCACATGGCTAGGCACTGGGCCACTGCAGCTTGGCTCCTTATGCCACCTGCAAAGCAAACACTGACACAGGCAGGTATGTCAAAAGATAGATATATTGAATAACCTAACTATATACAAAACAAGGGTGTGGGAGTGAGTAGGAAAGCTAGGGAAGGGGATAGGGAACAGGGACTGTACAGTGGGAAGGGGAACTGAAGGGGGAGGTTCAGCTTGGAAAACAAGAGAATGCAGGGTCCTGACTAGCGGTGTCCATGTCCTGCCACCCCTTGCAGTCTTCGCAAGTATTGGTCCACCAGCAGCATCCTGCACACCTGCAGCACTGCCTCCATGGTGGTCGAGGCTATCAGTATTAGCTGGAAGAGCACCTGGCAGTAAATGGGCCTCCTGCGCCTCTGCCAGTCACCTAGGACAAGGGGGACAGGACAGGTGATCAGAGCAATGTCCCAAGAAACTATGCCCATCCACAGTGCACAATGGGCAGCAGGATCACACCCTCATGGAGGCCCTGTACTGGCCACCCACAGGGGGGTGGGCCAACACCTGTCAGTAATGCAGCACACCATGACAGTGCACAGCAGTGGTCCCTGCCGCACAGTGGCCACCTGACTGCACAATGGCAGTCATATGGCACAGTGCACTGGCAGCACCACAGCAACATCAGTGGTAGACAGGCACACACCCACCCCACCAACAGCTGGCACATGTGTCCAATGGATGCACCACAGTGGCAGGCACCATGCACAGTGTGACACACACAGCTGCCATGGCACACTGCACAGGTGGCCATGCCTGCACCCATGCCCCCACCACCCCCTACGTACGGTGCAAAGGACCATGACAGTGCCTACCTGCTCTCTGTGGCCCCACTGGTGCTGGAGCCGCCCCTGCAACAGCACCCTGGCCTGCTGTGGCCTGCCACCCTGCTACCACTGCTGCTGCTCTCCTCCTATTTTCAGGCCCTGGGAATGGAACATAGACAGGTACACATCAGTAACCAACCACAGCAACTGCCCACCACCCACACACCTGTACACAGGTTGAGCCCCTGCCTGACAGGTCCCACACAGCAGCATCACAAAGTAAGTGGCAGCGTGTAAAGCCACCCCACGATGTGCATGATGGCAGTGCACTGCTCTGCAGAGCATGCCAGGCAGATTAGCCAACACCACAGTACAGCATCAGGGCACACATGCAATATGGGCCTACTCACCTGGCTGTGGGCAGCCCCATGCCTGACATGTGCCTCCAGCCTCCTGAGGTGCTCTGAGTCCCTCATTGCCAGGTCTCCATAGCGGTGGCGACACTGCTCCCTCATCCTGGCCACCCTGTATGCTGCTGCAATGTGGCAGCAATGCCGTACTACACCACTACCTGTGGCTGCTGCAGGGCACCTGGCTGAATAGTTGGGGTGTGGCTGGCAGGTAACACTGTTGACTAGTGCCACCTGCATCCAGTTTGCTGCTCATGGTGCTCTCTGCTGTGCCATGCTGCAAGTCGTAGCCGGTGAGCAAAATAGCAGTGGTAAGTGCATGTGACCACAGCATGCGCCAGATGCATGATCCGAGGAGACATGAGCTGTGTCTGCCCATCACGCAGTCTCAGAGATGCACGGCATGGGCATGGCTTTGTGAGGTCATGGGTGTGGGGGTCACCCAGGGGCAGAGGTTACAGCAGGAGTCAGGGTTCGGCCACTGCACAGTGTGCATGTGCGCAACAACAGGCCTGGTGCACCATGCGCCATGGCTCCTATCATGCAGTCGGTGCATAGTGCACTATTAGTGACATTAAACTGTCCAGTGCATGCGCACTGTGGTCCTGAACACCGTGCATGCGTACACATTGCACCGCGACTTGCTCTGGAGGAATCTCATTGCACACAGAGCAAAACTGTGATATTCAGCCACCACATGCAAATGAGCTGATCAGCCAATGCGTGGCGCACCAGAGGAATTAGCATATCATTACCATTGCACCAAAGCTCATTTGCATGCAATGCACCATATAAGCGCCACAGAACAGCACAGACCATGGACCAGTATTGCATCCTTTGAGGTCGGTTGCACATACTGCTGCAGCTCCCTGGGAGCAGACGGCACAGCAGGGTAGGACGCTACAGGGGGATGCTGCCACTAACACACTGTGCTATCTATTCCACAGGAGGTGACATGGCCGGATGTGAGGAGGGTGAGGAGCGTGAGGTGCATGAGGAGCGTGAGGAGCATGGACCTGCTGGAAAGCGCAGGCCCAATTTCATGAAGGATGATATGGAGGCCCTGTTTGATGCTTACCTGGACAGGGAGCCACTGTTAAGTGGTGCCACAGGCACACCACAGGCCAGGGCTGGGGTCTGGGAGGAGGTGGCTGGCTACATTAAACAGCATGGCATCCACCAGCAGTTGGTGCAGGAGTGCCATAAAAAGGTAGGCACAGATAGGAGGTGCATAAAGGAGAAGGTGGCAGCTATCTGTGCCTCCCAAGGGGGGCTCCTGATGCACCACCGCTCATGGTGCAGGAGGAGTTGATGGCAGCCACCATACACTGCAGCACAGTGGAGGCTGTGCCTGGAGGAGGATTCCAGATGGGTGGCAGCCCATCACTGCATGTTAAGTATGTCAGCCACGCACAGCTGGTGGCACAGAGGGTGCGGCATGCTGGTGTACATGCTGCCGGCATGCATGTCCTGTGCATGTGTGCACAACACCATGCATGCCATGCTGCTGGACACATGCAGTGGCAGTTTGGGGGGGCACCTGTGGGAATTGCATCACTGACACACCTGTCTTCTCTTTCAGCACCAGCATGCCTCTGTGCGGAGGATGGGGCAGCGGCCATGGATGGAGGACCAGCCCCAGAGGACCAGCCTTCCCCCTCCACAGGCATTCAGGGGTCTTATAGGCTTCAGCACACCACCACAGTCCAGGCGGATGTCCTGGGCATGGGGTCAGATGATGCCCTGGATGTCTTCCTGTGGGATGCCAGTCTTGGTGTCCTCTGCATGGAGACATAGCTTGGGGCAGGGTCTGATGCCTATGACGACATCACCATCATCCTGGACAGCATGGATGATGTTGTGGAGGAGACACCCATGCCAGCCACCAACACAGGTACCATGCCCAGTGATCTGCCAGCGGGGGAACAACTGCCTGCTGCTACTGAGGGTGCAGCTGTGTGCACTGCCATGGCTGTGCCCTGTGGTGGTGTAGCTGCACAGGTGCTGGGCAGCATTCAGCGGCCAGACAAGCAGCGGTAGCAGGCTGCGGGTGCCACAGGGCAGCCAGATGCTGGGTCCACTACCTGGGTGCCAGCTAGTGACATTCCCCATGAGGACCCCACTGTGCAACATCCACCAGAGAGAGAGGGGCTGTTGGCTGAGCAGCATGATAGGGGCACTGCTCAGCTCCTGGCGGGGACGCAGTGCATGCAGAAAACCACGATTGCATCCCTAGATCGCATTGCCAATGCGATCACGGATGGCTTTGTGATGATGGCTGCCACAGGGCCTGGCTGGGCACCGCAGACCCCATGCAGTGCACTGTCCACCCCACAATACTGGTGTTGGGTGACACCCACACTGTTGACGCCGGGCTCTGATGTTGGCATCACAGGCACACCTGGGGCAGGCCTGTTTGGGTGCCTACGCACCCCCCCACAGGCTCATTCACACAGTTAAACCCCTGGGTGGCTGTTACAAACACCCCCTTTGGCTGATGTGCCGATCGACCCCAGTGTGGCTGTTGCAGTGGCCATGGTTCTATGCAACAGTCCTTATGTGTGTGCCACCCTGACCGCAGTCCGCAGATGCTGCCCTGTGCGTGCATGGGTGGTGTGTGTGTGTGTGTGTGTGTGTGTGCATACGACTGGTGTGGCGTCTGTGGCTATGTGCAAGTTTGCCCGGCCGCTGGACCATGTGGTGTGGGTGTGATGAGGGCAGTTCAGCACCGGTTGCACCTGTGCACCAGTGCAATGCATCTGATCCCTGCCACATGCCAACACCTGGGTGTGTGGATGCGTGGGCGTGTTTCTGTGTATGGTTGTGTGCCACCGACCCCTGCCCCACGCCTCTGTGTGTGCATGCCATTGCATTCCCACCCCTGCATGTGTGCTGTACTTGTGTGTGGCCCATGCATGGGTTACGTACACTTACTTGCAAGCACCATAGTGCCCTGTGTGATGGTGTCCCAGGTTATGCACTCTGCTGCAGCTGGGAACTCTCTCTCCACCCAGGGGGCTGTCAACCACCCTCCTGCCCATTGCCTCCATTGTCCCACTACTGTCACCCTTATCAACCTCGACAGCTATCCCACGGTCAATGGCCATGTTGTGCAGTATGCAGCAGGCCAGGAATGGGCCACAGGCTTTGAGGGACAATGACTGTAGGGCACCACCAGACATGTCTAGAGCAATGGAACTGTGCCTTCAGCATGCCAAATACACACTCAATGATGTTGCGCGTGCTAAGTGTGCCTCATTGTAGCATTCCTCTGCTGGGGTCAACGGTGCTGGTAGGGGTGAGCAGCCAGACCTCAGTGGATAGGTGCTGTCTGCTGTGTGAATGATGACATGGTTAGCCCTCTGCCATCCTTTGCTGTGCCCCTGCCTGTCCCTATCGAACACGCCAGCATGCCCACCCTGCCTCCCCATCCCACAGCCTGCTCTGCCTGTCACCCTTGCCTGTGCCATACTCACCCACTTGGTGGCCCATGGGGATGTCTCCACATTCAAACCTGTGGCACAGTGCAGAACTGTGCCAGATGAAGTTCATGTGCACTCACAGGTGTGTGGTGCAGACATTGGTGGTGTGCCCCATGGCATTGCACACCACCTGGCAGTAGACGCCAGGCTCCTATTCCTATTGATGTAAGCCATACCATCAGGGTCAGATGGCATGGATGCCCATGTAGTGCAGTCGATGGCCCTAATCACACCAAGCATACTTGCTACCCTGTGGAAGTCCTGCATGGTTGCTGTACGCTCCACCTGTGTGCTGGTGAAATGAATGTAGTCCGAAGCATGTGGCAGCAGAGCGTTGAGGAACTGTGTAAGGAGGTGGGATGTGGATGATTGGGTTATGCCTGTGGTGTCTGCTGTTGGTCTCTGGAAGGTGCCCATGGTGATCAGGCACATGACTGCTGTCACCTTTGTCTCCACGGACATGGCGTGGCTCCATCTGGTGGGTGCCTGCATCTCTTCACTGCACAGCTGCCTCAGAATAGCCCTATTCAGTTGGTACCAGCCCACTATCTCCATGTCACTATAGTTCTTGAAGGCGATGTGGACATAGTACCACCTGTGTTGGGCATACCGCCGATGGGCCCTTCCTCGGTCACGTAGCTGTTCCTCCTGCCCCCTTACACCCCTCATTATTACCTCCATCATGAAGGGTGCACTATCCATGGCCCCTGATGTACAACATCTCCCTGGGTGGTTGGCTGCTGCGGGCTGTGTGCCACCCTGGTGCACTGCCTGGCAGTGTGTCTGCCTGTCTCACTCACTGTCTCTGCCTCAGTCTCCCTCTCCACTGCCACCTCTGTCCCTCTCCCTGTATGTCTGCCTCGGTCTGTCTGTCTCTTGCTTTGTCTCTGTCTGTCTTTCTTTCTCTCTCTCACCCTCTCTCTCACTCACTCACTCTCACCTGGCACAAGTGCTTTCTATGTGCTTGTGCCCTATATTAATAGGAACAAGTCTGCTTGGTGCATCTCTGATTTGCTCCGCACTTGCACCATGGTTCCACAGTTGAATATCGCCACTGGATTTTCTTGGGCATGCTCTTGCACCTGCCTGCATTCATTATAGTTGTGCATTGGAGCAATGGTATTTGTGCTGTGCACAGGCTCCGCTGAATATCGCTCCTTGGCTGAAGTCCGCACTTGCAGTGTTGCGCCATGTGAAACTGCTTTGACTATCTTAGCCCAAGTATGTTGAAGCATTCAAACCTTCCAGTAAATATTCTATGCCATAATGCAGGCACCACAACAATTTACATTGCAGACAATATAAGTTACAGTATTGTAAGCTGAACTATTACAAAAAATTAAAAAACAAAACAAAATAGCCTTATTCCATTACTAATAACCAGGGCCCTGAGTTTTCCATGGTTCGGTGGCCGTGGCCGTCCTCAGAATTAACTGTGGAATTTGTGGTCAGCCACGGAAGTTGTAGCCAGCCGCAGAAGTTACAGCCATCTGCAGAAGTTACAGCCGACAGTGAGCTATGTGGTGCCCTACCGCTGGACTCATCAACTGAGGAGTTTTAATATTTGTGTCCCACTTGGAGCAGGGTTGTTAAACACAGAAATGCACTGTCTTTTGCTAAAACCAATTCACAGTAGAAGAAAGTGATTAGCTGCTGATTTTGTATTCATGTTAAGTGAGTCTTCTCGGCTTCTCTGATGGACCATTGAGATTGCACAACATTCTCCTTTAACTTATGAACAGCCTCATTTTATGTGGTGACTTGCTGTATGAAGCACTTTGTATAAGGTGAGCTTTTTTGTTTCCATTAGACTGCATTGGGAGCCTAACGTACTAGCCCACTTTTAGAGAGTTCTCACTTCTGGACTTTGCTGTGCCAGTTATACTGCCACTTTGCCACTTTCCTGAGTAGTTCTGATCTGGCTCCATGCCTTCTCGGTGTCTTGATGTCTGACCCTCTATTCTTGTGCTAGGGCTTTAGACTGGGTCCCCAGTTGCTCAATTGACTGCAGGAATAGCAGCTCTAGTCATCACTTGTATTGGTGCAGGGGCCTTGTCTCTATCTGGAATTATTTTCTCCATGTAAGCCCTGGGACTCAGTTCTGCTATTTGCGGCAAACAAACAATCATGAGCAGATCAGGATATTTTTTTTCATGCATAAACCCTGATCCGATCCTGCTCTTTTGTTTACTCTCAAATATTGGGACCGAGCCCGAGAGCAACGGAAGGGCTTATATGGAGGTGATTAATTTCAAGTTCAGACAAGCTGCTGTACATCACTCAGACAAGTGATGACTAGAGCTGCTACTGGTAGCCCAGGAAAGCCATGGGGGCTTCAGTTAAATAAAACCCATATTCAAAAAGAGGCATTTTCTACCAGCCCATTTGGTGAAAAAAGTTGCATGTAACGTCCTGTGCTCGTGGGTTCTCTCTACCTCTGCAATCGCTGTGTCTTGAGTGGTGCCTGAGGTCTGGGCTGCAGCTGTCAGTATGGAATATCAATGACTATGTGCAGGTTATGCAGTGCAGCTTGCCCCCTAGCATGGAGGATGCCATGATGGGACATCCTAGGGTTTTAATAACACCAATGTATGTATTGCATGCATTGGGCAAATGCCTTGGTGGTGGGGAAATTAATGGAATCACTACTAAAAGAAAGATTTGTGGTTTAGCTCAAATCAGAATGAGCACAAGATCTGAGGCAGCATGGATTCACAGCAGGAAGTTCATGTCAAACAAATCTGACGGATTTCTTTGACTGGGTGCCTAGGGAGTTGGATCAGGGAGGGTGGTGGATGTGGCCTACATGGATTTCAGCAATGCCTTTGACATTGTCCTACATAGGTTAATAAACATGCTGGGCAGCCTGGGAGTGGGTTCCAAGGTGGTAAACTGGGTCAACAATTGGCTGAGAGATAGGACACAGAGGGTGATGGTGAATGGAGTTCAATCTGAAGAGAGGGGTGACCAGCAAAGTCCTGCAGGGATCAGTGTATGGACCATTCCTCTTTAATGTCTTCATAAGCGACATTGCAGAGGGGCTAGAAGGAAAGGTGTGTCTTTTTGCAGATGACACAGAGATCTGCAGCAGGGTTGACACTCCAGGTGGGGTACAGAAAATTAGATGGGACCTATGCAAGCATGAGGAGTGGTTAAGGGTTTGACAGATATGATTCAATGCAAAGAAGTGCAAGATCTTGCACTTGGGGTACAGAAATGTGGGGGGAGGGATACATGATGGGGGGAGCTGTACTGATGGCCACCAAACAGGAACGGGACCAGGGAGTAATCATATCTGATGATCCAAAGTTTACCAAATAATGTGAGAAGGCTGTAAGGAGAGCCATTGGAATGCTGGGGTGCATAGGGAGAGGTATCTCTAGCAGAATGGAGGAGGTGGTGATACCAGTGTATAGAACATTGGTGAGACCTCATCTAGAGTACTGTGTTCGGTTCTGGGGGCCACATCTCTGGACGGACATGGACAGAGTTGAAGTAGTTCAGTGAAGGGCAACAAAAATGGTGCAGGGGCTGCATCAAAAGTCATATGTCGTGGGTGCGTGGCTTGGCTCCAGACGCAATGGCTGCCTAGAACAAACGCTCTCTACTACCCCGGGTTTCCCTCTGAGATTTACACTGCCTAAAATCAGCTAGACACAATGGTGTAGCGGGGGAAATATTGCTGAACCCACCAGGAGCAACATTTTCTTCTTTGATCATCTGTAGACGCGCTCTAAGCTGTAATAATCGAACTCACAGAATGGCACAATATAAATGACCTGAGGCCTCTGCAGAGCCGACTACGCTGCAAACTACTGAGATGTTCATGGCCTTACTTAATCAAATGGCCGATGTTACATTAGCCTCCAACAAAACTACGACTGCCATCCAGCAGCTTGAAGCTCGAATTACCCGCACAGAAACAAAAGCGGATCAGAATACTGCTGAAATAGGGAAGCTTACAGCCATTATCAGGTACCAGGGCAGAATGATCCAATCATTACAAAGCAAAATGGATGATATGGAGAACAGGAGCCATCGGAATAATCTTCGACTCCTTGGCTTCCCTGAGGGCGTGGAACGAGGCAATACTTTAGACTTTTTGTATGATATCCTGCCCGCGCTGCTAAGACACGAGGTTCCTCCTGGGCTTATGATAGAAAGGGTGCATAGAATGCTCAGCCCAACTCCGAAGATCGGGGAAAGACCTAGGGCTATCATGGCCCATATCCTAAATTTTGAAGACAAGGAGTGGATTACGGCAAGAGCATGAGAGCTTGGAGCTCTGTCCTGAAAGGCCACAAAGTCTTGAGTTTCCAGGACTACTCTCCTGAGTTGGCAGCCAGACAGAAGGAATACACAGAGACTCAGAAACTGATGCACTCACCAAAATCACCTCACTGCTACCCAGCAATTATGTGTCTAGAAGTAAATGGCTCCCATGCATCCTTCTCTACACCAGGTAGCCTAAAGCAGTATCTACAATCTAACTGGCCATCCCAACCAGCTCCAGAACTGAATAACAGTCGACAGTCAGTAAAAGAACAGGACCCGCTGAACACAATAACTACTATTGGCCAAAATACCACGACTCCCCCTCCTCCCAGCTTCCAATTCTAAGGCAGCCGGCCGGCCCTCCCAGCCAGAACCCACAAGTGGCAACAATCCGGAAGCCACCCGAGGTGAGACCATCCCAAAGACCAAATCGATGAGGCATCCTTGTTACCTCCAAGTCCTCTGGATGACACCCTAGCATGATTCTCCACACCAAACCGTTTTGCCATCCTAACTCCTACAGATCCAGCTGAGAGCACTTCTGAATTCCCTACCTATCCAGAGGAAGAGATGGTGCAAGAAACCGCAAGGACTGAGGCCCTTATTGAGGCCCCAATCGTAGTTACATCTTCTGATAGGGTCTCCTCCGTGACTAACTGGACACTATCCCATCCAGCCCAGTTAACCACGAACCTGCCGAAGAATGGTCTCGGCAAGCACCCTCAGACTTGGAACTTCTGCAGACGGTGGCTCAACAAAGTTGGACATAGACAAGTGTCCAGGATTTTTTTATTTCTCTCTCTGTCTTTCCCCTTATACAGTGTACACAGCCTGGCATTGACCCTGGGGAGGTGGCTTCCAGTTAACAGTAGTTCCTGTGTTAGCACGGCAGCAGCTCGATTAACGGCTTTCTTCCCCTGTTAACACCCCAGGCCACACTGTTCATTCACTGCCAAGGCCGCGCATGCCACAGAAAAAACTCAGGGCACTATTGTACAATTGCTGTATTCAGTAATAGAGTAGAGAAATATGTTTACTGTCTTAATTGCATGGAACAGTATGTTTGCATTGACCTCCCTTATTTTTCTCGTTTTTGGAGGCTGTTACATTACAAACTCAGTGCTCTATGCTGGATTAACCAGCCAAGCCTCTTTTGCCTTTCGACCAATATACCCCCTATCTGCTGTCCGAGATTCACTGTAACCCCAAAGGCTGTTCCTATACCTCCCAGGCTACACTGAACTAGGATATGAATTATCTTTAGGCAAGTGATTTTCCTTGTCCATATCATTCCTGGGGGAGCGCATTTTTCACTCTGGGTTAGCACAAGTGGCTGGGACTAAAGTCTATTCCCCCCCCGACCGGTAGGTTGGTGGGTGGGCTATTAAGGTCACTGAGACCTTTGGCCCATAATGCTCACCCGTACCAACGCGCAACGATGTGCACTATATGTGCATAGTTCAGGCACACTGTGCTTCTGTATAATATTACTGTCATTCCTGTATCTCCTGTTACTAATCGCAAAACGCATGCTTTAAAGTACAGTATATGTATATCTGTGTCTGACTTGTCAACTGTCACCTTCAACAGTATGAGCTCAAAAACAATGTTTGACCCTTTACAGTATCACTCCCCTGACAACACCTCTCCATTTCTTCTTACCTTAGCTACCATGTTCCACTACTGGTCTGACCATGGATGAAACAACCTTTATGACATGGAATTTCAGGGGTTTGAACTCTCCTTCAAAACGAAAACATGTAATAACTCTTTTAAAAAGGCTTAAAACCCAGGTTGCCCTATTACAAGAAACCAAATTGACCAAGCAGGATCACAGACATTTGGTGAAGGACTGGGCCGGGTCAGAAATCCATGCCAGAGCCCCCACAAAAGCAGAGCGTAGTTATCTTACTTCACAAATCACTCCCCTGGTCTATTTTGCATAGCAAAGCTTACCCTCAGGGCAGGTGGGTGATTGCTCTACTGGATACTTCACATGGTCAGTGACTAGTAGCCAGTATATATACACCAAATGAGGACAGTCCCTTCTTTTTTCTGGATCTCAGTTCTAAATTAGGGACAATGCTGAAACCTGGTATACCTATCCTGGTTTGGGGGGGGACTTCAACCTGACTCATGTCCCTACTTTGGCTAGAAGTGACCACAGTAAAGAATACCATACCTGAGGAGTGCAGGCTGTACTTAATCTTAGCTCCGAATATCAATTGGTTGATATCTGGCACCTAGTCCATCCCTCAGACCGGGACTATACTTTCCAATCTGAGGTACATGGCTCCTCTAGCAGACTTGATTTTTGGTTAGTTTCCCAGTCTCTGACACAATATGTCTTAGGAACTAATATCCTGTCCACGGTTATCTCAGATCATGTGCTTATGCAGCTGACACTGCTCTGGGGAACACCCACACCACGGTCCACATCCTGGAGACTGGATCCCCTTCTTATGCATGACCAAAAATTTATTGAATGGGCAAAATTACAAACCCAGCTCTTCCTACAAGAGAACCCCATTTCTGAGACTTCAGCCTCAAGCACATGGGAAGCATACAAAGCCACTATGCGGGGCACAATTATTGGATAAGCTTCCCATAGAAGGAAATGCAAAGAAAAGGAACTTACCCAGCTTGAAAGTGAGCTTTCTAATGCTGAACGAGAGCACAAAGCTCTACTGCACCCCTCTCTCCACTCCGAATCCGGAAGAAAAGTTTTACAACTATGTATTTAACTTAACAAATTATTATCCAGGAAAGCGGACCTAGCCCGTCTCAAGATTTTTCATACATATTGGGAAGGGCCGGGGACAAAAATGGGAAGGTCCTAGCATACCTACTCTGCAAACAGCAATCCCATTGATACATAGCTGGGCTAAAAAACCAAGTGCCGGAAAGGTTCAAACTAGCCCTCAAAGTGTGAAGCGATATCAGTGCGACTTTTATCCATAACTTTATGCATCCTCAGACCTAAAAATACCTCTGCAACCCAAGCCTTCCTTCAATCTATCAAGCTACCGAAACTTTCCCTATCCCACATTGATGCTCTTGAAGCCCCCCTCACACCACGAGAAGTTCACTCAGCGCTGATGACTCTCAAAACAGGGAAGGCACCTGGAGGTGATGGGTACCCTGTAAAATTCCTTCCGCTAATATCCCCTATGATTTCTACTCTGTTATGTCAAGTTTTTACTGAGGCTGTGGCTAAGGGCATCTTACCCCAAACGTTGAGAGAGGCCATTATAACTGTCCTACCAAAAAAAGGGAAGCACTTGAAGAACCAGCTAGCTACCATCCTATCTCCCTGATTAACACCGTTAACAAGGTATACGCTAGGGTGCTGGCAAACAGACTGCATCCTATACTCCCACTCTTGATACACCCATCCCAAGTAGGATTCGTGAAAGGTAGGTATAGCTCAGACCACCTGCGGACTCTTCTCAATCTCATCCACATAGCAAAATCTGCTCCAACACCTGTGGCTGCATTGGCTATTGATTTTGAGAAGGCGTCGACTCTGTGGAATGGGACTACCTTCACACTGTTCTTCAACATTTTGGATTCGCCCCTCACTTCCGTGCAGCTATAACAACTCTTTATACATCCCCCCTCGCCAAGGTACTCACCAACTCTGTATTATCAGATCCATTACAACTTTACAGAGGTACCAGACAGGGATGCCCTCTGTCTCCTCTTCTGTTTCTTCTGGCAGTGGAACCCATGGCAGCTGCAATCCGACAGCATCCCCTCATAGCAGGTATTGCTAGGGGTCATCCACAGCCCACTACTCTTATGTATGCTGATGACCTACTGGTTATCTATGGAGATGCCCCAAAATTTATCCCACCTCTTCTTACCCTATTAGGACACTTTTCCCATATCTCTGGAGTCAAAATTAACCAAACAAAAACAGAGTTTCTCCCACTTAACTCTACATGTCTCCCACACACCACATCCCACTATGGCCTTAAATGGTCACAACACACCATTACATATTTGGGAATTAATGTAGGAGCCAACAATGGGACATGGTGGGACAACAATCTAGGCCCCCTACTATCTACCTGTAAATCCAATCTGGATCGCTGGTCCTGTCTTAACCTCACACTAGCTGGTAAAATATTAGCTTATAAAATGTCAATTGCACCCAAAATCTTCCATTTAATATCTCACATCCCCCCTATTTTGTCCTATGGCATGGACTAAAAAAATTGATAAAAACCATTGGTCACTTTCTATGGGGTAAAGCTAAACCTTGATTTGGCAAAAATATACTTAGAGCACACTGGAGATATGGAGGATGGGGTCTCCCGTGGATAGAGGGCTACAAAATAGCATACCAATGTTCACAGACCATGAAATGGTTCAACCCACAATCTGAAGAGTCTCCCCTGTGGTTAACAATAGAACAAGGCCTCAGTGGATCCCCTCTTACATCCACCTTGCTATGGCCTAGGGCCTCTAAGGAGCTCATGTCACACCCCACTATAGGTCCCTCAATTTAGTACTGGTGACTCCTCCACAAAAAATTAAATATCTCTGCCATCCCATCCCCCTGCTATGTACTCCTCTGTAGAATAACCTCAGCATCACCATAGGCGGTCTGCCAGTGTCTTGGTCTGCTTGGCAAGAAAAAGGTATCCTATTCATAAAAGACCTTTTGGCCAAGGGCTGTTTACTGGTAGACACACTTCAACAACTACAGAGTAAATGGAAATTAAAGAGCTCTGATTTCTGGAAATATTTACAGATCAGAGATGCCCTGAAACAACTGTTACAACAAGCAAATACATCAACTGACCTCTCACCTCCATTACACTCATGGTTTGCCCTACAGAAAGGGACAGCCAGTGTTATTTACACCCTAATTAGAGATACTCTGCCCACCCCTAACCAATCCTCAAAGCTCAAATGGGAAAAGGTTCTAGAAATATTACTGACTGAATGTCAGTGGAATCAGTGCTGGCAAGTAGGACAGTAAGTGTTTACAGATGCTAGGAGGAGACTTATCCATAATAAAACAATGCACTCATGGTACAGAACCCCTGCAATGCTAAAGAGAATGCAAGTACTCCCACATGACAAATGTTAGAGATGCCACAGACATAGAGGAGACCTCTATCATGTGTTATGGCTTTTCCCTCTGTTCGCAGAAGTCTGGAAGTCTGTTCTTAGAGCAGCATACTCAATCCTATAATGTAGTACCCCTCCTAGTGCTCCCCCATGCTGCTAGGTCTTAAATCTGAAGCCCCAAATCTTAGCCCTCATGCATTCAGATGGCTAATACTCCTAAGCATGCAGGAGAAACGTTCTATCATTAAAAACTGGAGAACCTCTACTATACCTAATATAACGGAGATCTTGTCTGCACTTACCTATATATCTGAACTAGATAGACGTTCTCACCTGTTGAAAGGGCGAATGCCTCTCTACCATTACTGCTGGTCCCCCTATATGGCATATCTGGCCCCCAGAGCAGGTGTTGGTTGATTTATTCTATAGTATTCTTTGTTATCTACCCTTCCTCATATGATGTACAGCGTAATTAGACCACTGAACTTAATCTTAATTAAGTATGTGCTGTCTCCCTTTTATTCCACTTAGGATGACAGTATTGTCAATAGTTATTGTTGACATACCCTGTTACTGTTATGTTTCCTGTACTTTCTTTTCATATTTTATGTTCTAGTTGTAGAAGGTACGGTTCAGATTTACATTAGCACCTCATTTCTCCACAAATTATATTAATCACCCTTAGTTACTCTGTGGCACCATATTCACCTCTTTTTCAGATGTTCCCTCAGATTCGGCCATCGGAAGGTACATCTACCGAAATACATGAAGCCTTGTCTAAATCAGCAGTAGTACCTCCTCGTGGTTTTGGATTTTTGGAAAGATTTAAGGTAGGCGCCCTTTTACAGAAGGTAATACAATTATCAGGTTCTTTTCTTTCCAATCTAATAGATACCTTGTAATTTCTCCTTTAGAATTATGATATAATACAATATCTGTATTACCTCATACGTTAATTGTATGCTGCTGTACTGTACAATGCCAAAAATTAAGTTTTACTATAAAACTTTTAACTGAAAAAAAGTCATATGTGGGGAGACTGGAGGATCTCAATATATATTCCCTGGAGGAAAGGAGAGAGGGGGATATGATAGAGACTTTCAAATACCTCGAGGGTGTAAATAAGGTACAAGAGGATAGCATCTTTCCCCCCAAAAAAAGATGTTCAAAAACAAGGGGCCATGATATGAAAATGGCGGGGGGTAGAATTATGAGTAACGTGAGAAAATAATTTTGCATGGAAACGGTGGTGGATCCATGGAACAGCCTCCCAGCAGGGTCCGTAGGGGCAAAAACGGTAGGGGAATTCAGAAATGCATGGGACAAACATAAATGAACTCTAGTGATAGGACAGAGAGGGTACGCTGCAGATCATTTAGGATCTGCAGTATATGCAACAGGTAGGAGAAAATGGGCAGACTAGGTGGGCCAAGCCATCTGTATGTGCCATTAAATTCGATGTGTCGATGTAGGCAGGAGACCTTCCTAATGCTTACAATACAGTTGTCATCAGGTGATGGTGCACAGCCAGGGGTGCCAAGTTTTGAAAAAAATTGTGGGTGCTCAGAGAATTTATAAAAGGTCGGGGATCTGGGAGCCACCTATATCCCAAGAAGCTACAGGATTTTTCATGCTTGGTGGTGCATTTTGGGGGGGTATTTTGATACATTTTAGAATGCATATGCACCACCACCACTACTCCACTGTAGAGGATGCAAGGGTGACCTTGGGGGCTCTTTGAGGCCTGGCAAGGTGCTAAGACCCATAGAAGAGTGTTCTGGAGGGATATTTGATGCCCCGAGTGTTGCCAGCATGCCCCAAATATGGATTTCAGGGTACAGTACCACCACTCCACAAGGTGTAAGAGTGTCCTGGAGGGCTCTTTGATGTACCGAGGTGCCAAGGACCATAGAAGGGTACGCTGGAAGGCTCTTTGATGCCCCCCAGGGGCTGTAAGGATTCTCCAAATAGAAATTTTAGGTTACAGTGCTACCTCCCCCCACAGGGTGTAAGAGTGTCCTAGCTTCAAGCTCAGATGGCTCTGTTGTCTGTTCTTGTCATTCCTTAAAATTTACAGACTGAGTTTCATTAGGTAGCAAGCAACCAAACCCCAGCAAACACTGCCTGCTATCACCTCACACACAAACACAGACAGATTGCCAGTTTTATTTCCTTTTATTTAATGTTTAATTATTTTAAGTTTCCTTTAGTTTTTTTTTTGAGGGGGTGGACACTTCTGACTGGACAGGACAGTCAGAATACACACTGACAAGGTCAGAAATCAGCTTTTTGCTTTCCCCCAACAGCTCACACACTCGCAGACAGATCAAACTAGGAGGACTAAGCTTTTTGGTAGCGCCCTCCCTGCACTGTCCTAGTCAGTGACCTACTTTGACTGGACTGGAGAAAGACTAACAACAGGCAGTGTCCTGTGAGTCAGAAAACACACTGCTTTTCCTCTCCCCCACTGTTGAAACACTCACACAGAATGTTATTAATTTCTTAAGATCAAAGAGCTACAGCAAAGAGAAGGCAGGGAACTATAGGCCAGTAAATCTCACGTCAGTGGTGGGTAGGATCATGGAGACACTCCTTAAGGAATGAATTGTGGAACACCTGGAATCATGGGAGTGCAAGATCTAAGGCAACATGGATTCACAACAGGGAGGTCCTGCCAAACAAATCTAATCGATTTCTTTGACTGGGTAACAAAGGTAGTGGATCAAGGGGGTGTGGTGGATGTTGCCTACCTAGATTTCTGCAAATTGGACTTCAATACCGTTTCACATAGAAGGCTGGTCAAAAATCTGAGTAGTCTGGGGTTGTGCCACAAGGTGGTGAACTGGGTTAGTAACTGGCTCAGGGATAGAAGGCAGAAGATAGTAGTAAATGGAATCCAGTCTGAGGAAATGGAGGTGACCAGTGAAGTACCCCAGGGTTCAGTTTTGGGGTCAATTCTCTTCAGTGTCTTAATCAGTAACATTGCAGAAGGTCTGGAGGGGAAGGTTTGCCTGTTTGCAGATGACACCAAAATCTGCAACGGGGTTGATACACCAGAAGGAGTGGTAAATGAGAAAAGACCTAGAAGTTGGAAAGATGGCCTGAGGTGTAGCAGCAAAATTCAAGTGCTAAAAATGTAGATCATGCATGTGGGGAATGAAACCCGGGGAAAACTACGAGATGGGGAGCTGCTGTGTCACCACCAGTACTCTACTACAGAGGATGCAATGGTGCCTTTGAGGGCTCTTTGCTGCTGCCAGAGCTGCAATCACGAATTGAGTAGGGATTTTCCTTTTTTATCCCTAATCTTAGAGTTTCTGTAAGTTTTATTTATTTTTTAGTTTGGTGGACAAGAGGACCTCCCAAGACAGCATGACACAAACATTTCAAGTTCAGACAGCTACCCTTCCCTCCCCATGTCCTGCGCTTCTGCCTGCCTCGTCTCACAACAGAGTCAGACCACCAACCAAAAATGTTTATTTCAAGGAGGTTAAGTAGTGACTTGCTCAGCCTCAGGGACACAGTATGCAAGCAAGTGGAGGTTGCTGGAATTAAACTCAGGGATGCTCAATGTACCAAGCTCTGGCTCTGTGTTTGTGCAGCAGGGCAACTCTGACCATGAGGTTCCTTAAACCTCACAGAGGTTCTCTAGGCAGCAGAAAACCCCTTCCCTCACACACTGCCTGTTCAAATCTCAACACACAGCCAAGGCTGCCAAAAGTGCAAATTGATTTTCCTTTTTTTAATACTCCCTTAATCCTGAGTTTCTTTAGGTTTTATTTTATTTTTTTAGATAGAGTGGACAGGAGGACAAGTGACCACATCAAGACAGCGTGGTCTGACCTGTATCAAACACTTCAAGTCCAGGCAGCTACCCTTCCCATCCTTCCACAGCCCACATTGCTCTCTCAAGCTTCTGAATACATTGGTTGCTACCTGCTACCACTGTTTGCTGTTAATGGAACCCCTCTTAACAGCAAATTACAGGTTTTGAAGTCAATTCCACACTGTTTATTGCTATCCCAAACACATAAAAGTTTGTTTTCTTTCCAGTCACCAAAATTGTTTTGATCTTCTAGCAGCAAGTTTGTTTTTCTGTCTAGCCCCTGCACCCACCCATCCATCACCAAACTCATATTCCACAGATCAACAAAAGCCCTGAGCATTCTGTAGAAGCAGCAGCGGTTGCTCCTGCTGCTTTTATAAGTTTGGCCTTCCTGATCCAGTTAACCATCTCTGCCTGCCCCCATCACCCCCCAGTACCTCTCAACCTTTCAAATAATAGATGTAGAATACTGCACACCAAATGTGGAACAAATGGCCAAATGTGGACCACATCATAGCACAAACTAAAGCTCAGAATACTGTTTAAATGTATTAATGTGTTAATGTTCAAAGTTTTTTGTGTACTACTGAGCAACACATAAGCGCCCCAGCACCCACAAAGTCATTTTGGGCACCCACAAAAAAACTCTCCATGTAGTCATGTTTGAAAATGGCTCCAGTCACTTTAAAAAAAGGATCCTCGCTCCGTTTCCACCTCTTGCCGCTAGCCCCACCCAGTGGGCCGACCCCGATTGTGAAGAGCTACACTCGTAGGCTTTTTTAGCTTTGTCTCCTCCTCCTCTTGCATTCTGGCCCTACCCTATAGATTAACGCTGACTCACCCTTAAACTTCGCTTGGCACTCCTCGGCGCTTGCTATGCTCTCGCTGGTCATGCTGGCAGCTGCAACCTCTCAATGATCTTTCATCGTCATGCGTCGGTTAGCGTCAGTCCTTCCTGCACACTGAATTCTGAAACAGTGGAGACGGCGATTCGTGGACTCAGATACCAACTGCATAGCATAGGTAATTTTTGGTCAGCATTTTTTATGCTTAAGTTCTGGAACTTCTGGAAGTTCTTGTGGGGACTTGGGGAGTATTTTTGTGAGGGGGTGGAGTGGAGGAGGGCATACCTCAACTGTGTACCACATTGCAAGGAATAATTCCTCATTTCCTCAGGAAAGCCCTCTAAGTTCCACATTGAGATTTGAGTGTACTAGTGTCCAGCATTTTACACTAACATTTTACAGCAGAAATCTAAACAGGGATTGAATGTAAAAAATGTGTTGCTCAGTAGTACACAAAAAACTTTGAACATTAATACATTTAAATAGTATTCTGAGTTTTAGTTTGTGCTATGATGTGGTCCACATTTGGCCATTTGTTCCACATTTGGTGTGCAGTATTCTACATCTATTGTTTGAAAGGTTGAGAGGTACTGGGGGGGGGGTGATGGGGGGCAGGCAGAGATGGTTAACTGGATCAGGAAGGCCAAACTTATAAAAGCAGCAGGAGCAACCGGCTGCTGCTTCTACAGAATGCTCAGGGCTTTTGTTGATCTGTGGAGTTTGGTGATGGATGGGTGGGTGCAGGGGCTAGACAGAAAAACAAACTTGCTGCTAGAAGATCAAAACAATTTTGGTGACTGGAAAGAAAACAAACTTTTATGTGTTTGGGGTAGCAATCAACGGTGTGGAATTGACTTCAACCTGTAATTTGCTGTTAAGAGGGTCCATTAACAGCAAACAGTGGTAGCAGGTAGCAACCAATGTATTCAGAAGCTTGAGAGAGCAATGTGGGCTGTGGAAGTATGGGAAGTGCCTGGACTTGAAGTGTTTGATACAGGTCAGACCCCGCTGTCTTGATGTGGTCACTGTCCTCCTGTCCACTCTATCTAAAAAAATAAAATAAAACCTAAAGAAACTCAGGATTAGTGAGTATTAAAAAGGAAAATCAATTGCACTTTTTGCAGTCCTTTTGTGGTGTTGGTTGTTGGACAGTGAGACCTCTGTGAGGTTTAAGGAACCTCATGGTCAGAGTTGCACTGCTGCACAAACACAGAGCCAGAGATTGATACATTGAGCATCCCTGAGTTTAATTCCAGCAACCTCCACTTGCTTGCATACTGTGTCCCTGAGGCGGAGCAAGTCACTACTTAACCTCCTTGGAAATAAACATTTTTGGTTGGTGGTCTGACTCTGTTGTGAGACGAGGCAGGCAGAAGCAAGTGCAGGACATGGGGAGGGAAGGGTAGCTGTCTGAACTTGAAATGTTTGTGTCATGCTGTCTTGGGAGGTCCTCTTGTCCACCAAACTAAAAAAATAAATAAAACTTACAGAAACTCTAAGATTAGGGATAAAAAAAGGAAAATCCCTACTCAATTCATGATTGCAGCACTTGGCAGCAGCAAAGAGCCCTCAAAGGCACCATTGCATCCTCTGTAGTAGAGTACTGGGGGTGACTAACAGCAGCTCCCCATCTCGTAGTTTTCTCCCGGGGTTTCCATTCCTCACATGCATGATCTTACATTTTTTAGCACTTGAATTTTGCTGCTACACCTCAGGCCATCTTTCCAACTTCTAGGTCTTTTCTCATTTACCACTCCTTCTGGTGTATCAACTCCATTGCAGATTTTGGTGTCATCTGCAAACAGGCAAACCTTCCCCTCCAGACCTTCTACAATGTTACTGATTAAGACACTGAAGAGAATTGGCCCCAAAACTGAACCCTGGGGTACTTCACTGGTCACCTCCATTTCCCCAGACTGGATTCCATTTACTACTATCTTCTGCCTTCTATCCCTGAGCCAGTTACTAACCCAGTTCACCACCTTGGCACAAACCCCAGACTACTCAGATTTTTGACCAGCCTTCTATGTGAAACGGTATTGAAGTCCATTTGCAGAAATCTAGGTAGGCAACATCCACCACACCCCTTGATCCACTACCTTTGTTACCCAGTCAAAGAAATCGATTAGATTTGTTTGGCAGGACCTACCTTTTGTGAATCCATGTTGCCTTAGATCTTGCACTCTCATGATTCCAGGTGTTCCACAATTCATTCCTTAAGGAGTGTCTCCATGATCCTACTCACCACTAACGTGAGATTTACTGGCCTGTAGTTCCCTGCCTTCTCTTTGCTGTAGCTCTTTGATCTTAAGAAATTAATAACATTCTGTGTGAGTGTTGCAACAGTGGGGGAGAGGAAAAGCAGTGTGTTTTCTGACTCACAGGACGCTGCCTGTTGTTAGTCTTTCTCCAGTCCAGTCAAAGTAGGTCACTGACTAGGACAGTGCAGGGTGGGCACTACCAAAAAGCTTAGTCCTCCTAGTTTGATCTGTCTGCGAGTGTTTGAGCTGTTGGGGGGGAAAGCAAAAAGCTGACTTCTGAACTTGTCAGTGTGTATTCTGACTGTCCTGTCCAGTCAGAAGTGTCCACCCCCTCAAAAAAAAAAACTAAAGGAAACTTAAAATAATTAAACATTAAATAAAAGGAAATAAAACTGACAATCTGTCTGTGTTTGTGTGTGAGGTGATAGCAGGCAGTGTTTGCTGGGGTTTGATTGCTTGCTACCTAATGAAACTCAGTCTGTAAATTTTAAGGAATGACAAGAGCAGACAACAGAGCCATGTGAGCTTGAAGCTAGGACACTCTTACACCCTGTGGGGGAGGTAGCACTGTAACCTAAAATTTCTATTTGGAGAATCCTTGCAGCCCCTGGGGGCATCAAAGAGCCTTCCAGCGTACCCTTCTATGGTCCTTGGCACCTTGGTACATCAAAGAGCCCTCCAGGACACTCTTACACCTTGTGGAGT
Source organism: Neoceratodus forsteri (assembly GCA_016271365.2). Classification (NCBI taxonomy): domain Eukaryota; kingdom Metazoa; phylum Chordata; order Ceratodontiformes; family Ceratodontidae; genus Neoceratodus; species Neoceratodus forsteri. The sequence goes on from CM028130.1 coordinate 1,136,946,877, forward strand.
GGTGGTACTGTACCCTGAAATCCATATTTAGGGCATGCTGGCAACACTCGGGGCATCAAACATCCCTCCAGAACACTCTCCTATGGGTCTTAGCACCTTGCCGGGCCTCAAAGAGCCCCAAGGTCACCCTTGCATCCTCTACAGTGGAGTAGTGGTGGTGGTGCATATGCATTCTAAATGTATCAAAATACCCCCAAAATGCACCACCAAGCATGAAAAATCCTGTAGCTTCTTGGGATATAGGTGGCTCCCAGATCCCCGACCTTTTATAAATTCTCTGAGCACCCACAATTTTTTTCAAAACTTGGCACCCCTGGCTGTGCACCATCACCTGATGACAACTGTATTGTAAGCATTAGGAAGGTCTCCTGCCTACATCGACACATCGAATTTAATGGCAAATACAGATGGCTTGGCCCACCTAGTCTGCCCATTTTCTCCTACCTGTTTCATATACTGCCGATCCTAAATGATCTGCAGTGTACCCTCTCTCTCCTATCACTAGAGTTCCTTTATGTTTGTCCCATGCATTTCTGAATTCCCCTACCGTTTTTGCCCCTACGGACCCTGCTGGGAGGCTGTTCCATGGATCCACCACCGTTTCCATTCAAAATTATTTTCTCATGTTACTCATAATTCTACCCCCCGCCATTTTCATATCATGGCCCCTTGTTTTTGAACATCTTTTTTTGGGGGGAAGATGCTATCCTCTTGTACCTTATTTACACCCTCGAGGTATTTGAAAGTCTCTATCATATCCCCCCCTCTCTCCTTTCCTCCGGGGAATATATATTGAGATCCTCCAGTCTCCCCACATATGACTTTTTTTTCAGTTAAAAGTGTTATAGTAAAACTTAATTTTTGGCATTGTACAGTACAGCAGCATACAATTAACGTATGAGGTAATACAGATATTGTATTATGTCATAATTCTAAAGGAGAAATTACAAGGTATCTATTAGATTGGAAAGAAAAGAACCTGATAATTGTATTACCTTCTGTAAAAGCGCCTACCTTAAATCTTTCAAAATCCAAAACCACGAGGAGGTACTACTGCTGATTTAGACAAGGCTTCATGTATTTCGGTAGATGTACCTTCCGATGGCCGAATCTGAGGGAACATCTGAAAAAGAGGTGAATAAGGTGCCACAGAGTAACTAAGGGTGATTAATATAATTTGTGGAGAAATGAGGTGCTAACGTAAATCTCTGAACCGTATCTTCTACAACTAGACCATAAAACATGAAAAGAAAGTACAGGAAACATAACAGTAACAGGGTATGTCAACAATAACTATTGACAATATTTTCATCCTAAGTGGAATAAAAGGGAGACAGCACATACTTAATTAAGATTAAGTTCAGTGGTCCAATTACGCAGTACGTCATATGAGGAAGGGTAGATAACAAAGAATACTATAGAACAAATCAACCAACACTTGCTCTGGGGGCCAGATATGCCATATAGGGGGACCAGCAGTAATGGTAGAGAGGCATTCGCCCTTTCAACAGGTGAGAACGTCTATCTAGTTCAGATATATAGGTAAGTGCAGACAAGATCTCCGTTATATTAGGTATAGTAGAGGTTCTCCAGTTTTTCAGGATAGAACGTTTCACCTGCATGCTTAGGAGTATTAGCCATCTGAATGCATGAGGGCTAAGATTTGGGGCTTCGGATTTAAGACCTAGCAGCATGGGGGAGCACTAGGAGGTATATTACATTGTAGGATTGAGTTTGCTGCTCTAAGAACAGACTTCCAGACTTCTGCAAACAGAGGGAAAAGCCATAACACATGATAGAGGTCTCCTCCATGTCTGTGGCATCTCCAACATTTGTCATGTGGGGGCACTTGCATTCTATTTAGCATTGCAGGGGTTCTGTACCATGAGTGCATTGTTTTATTATGGATAAGTCTCCTCCTAGCATCTGTAAACACTTACTGTCCTACTTGCCAGCACTGATTCCACTGACATTCAGTCAGTGATATTTCTAGAACCTTTTCCCATTTGAGCTTTGAGGATTGGTTAGGGGTGGGCAGAGTATCTCTAATTAGGGTATAAATAACACTGGCTGTCCCTTTCTGTAGGGCAACCATGAGTGTAATGGAGGTGAGAGGTTAGTTGATGTATTTGCTTGTTGTAACAGTTGTTTCAGGGCATCTCTGATCTGTAAATATTTCCAGAAATCAGAGCTCTTTAATTTCCATTTACTCTGTAGTTGTTGAAGTGTGTCTACCAGTAAACAGCCCTTGGCCAAAAGGTCTTTTATGAATAGGATACCTTTTTCTTGCCAAGCAGACCAAGACACTGGCAGACCGCCTATGGTGATGCTGAGGTTATTCTACAGAGGAGTACATAGCAGGGGGATGGCAGAGATATTTAATTTTTTGTAGAGGAGTCACCAGTACTAGTGGGGTGTGACATGAGTCTCTTAGAGGCCCTAGGCCAAGCAAGGTGGCTGTAACAGGGGATCCACTGAGGCCTTGTTCTATTGTTACCCACTGGGGAGACTCTTCAGATTGTGGGTTGAACCATTTCATGGTCTGTGAACATTGGTATGCTATTTTGTAGCCCTCTATCCACGGGAGACCCCATCCTCCATATCTCCAATGTGCTCTAAGTATATTTTTGCCAAATCAAGGTTTAGCTTTACCCCATAGAAAGTGACCAATGGTTTTTATTGATTTTTTTAGTCCATGCCATAGGACAAAATAGGGGGATGTGAGATATTAAATGGAAGATTTTGGGTGCAATTGACATTTTATAAGCTAATATTTTACCAGCTAGTGTGAGGTTAAGACAGGACCAGCGATCCAGATTGGATTTACAGGTAGATAGTAGGGGGCCTAGATTGTTGTCCCACCATGTCCCATTGTTGGCTCCCACATTAATTCCCAAATATGTAATGGTGTGTTGTGACCATTTAAGGCCATAGTGGGACGTGGTGTGTGGGAGACATGTAGAGTTAAGTGGGAGAAACTCTGTTTTTGTTTGGTTAATTTTGAGTCCAGCGATACGGGAAAAGTGTCCTAATAGGGTAAGAAGAGGTGGGATAAATTTTGGGGCATCTCCATAGATAACCAGTAGGTCATCAGCATACATAAGAGTAGTGGGCTGTGGATGACCCCTAGCAATACCTGCTATGAGGGGATGCTGTCGGATTGCAGCCGCCATGGGTTCCACTGCCAGAAGAAACAGAAGAGGAGACAGAGGGCATCCCTGTCTGGTACCTCTGTAAAGTTGTAATGGATCTGATAATACAGAGTTGGTGAGTACCTTGGCGAGGGGGGATGTATAAAGAGTTGTTATAGCTGCACGGAAGTGAGGGGCGAATCCAAAATGTTGAAGAACAGTGTGAAGGTAGTCCCATTCCACAGAGTCGACGCCTTCTCAAAATCAATAGCCAATGCAGCCCCAGGTGTTGGAGCAGATTTTGCTATGTGGATGAGATTGAGAAGAGTCCGCAGGTGGTCTGAGCTATATCTACCTTTCACAAATCCTACTTGGGATGGGTGTATCAAGAGTGGGAGTATAGGATGCAGTCTGTTTGCAAGCACCCTAGCATATACCTTGTTATCGACGTTAATCAGGGAAATAGGATGGTAGCTAGCTGGTTCTTCAGGTGCTTCCCTTTTTTTTCGTAGGACAGTTATAATGGCCTCTCTCAAGGTTTGGGGTAAGATGCCCTTAGCCACAGCCTCAGTAAAAACTTGACATAACAGAGTAGAAATCATAGGGGATATTAGCTGAAGGAATTTTCAGGGTACCCATCACCTCCAGGTGCCTTCCCTGTTTTGAGAGTCATCAGCGCTGAGTGAACTTCTCGTGGTGTGAGGGGGCTTCAAGAGCATCAATGTGGGATAGGGAAAGTTTCGGTAGCTTGATAGATTGAAGGAAGGCTTGGGTTGCAGAGGTATTTTTTAGGTCTGGAGGATGCATAAAGTTGCGGATAAAAAGTCGCCATGATATCGTTCACACTTTGAGGGCTAGTTTGAACCTTTCCGGCACTTGGTTTTTTAGCCCAGCTATGTATCAATGGGATTGCTGTTTGCAGAGTAGGTATGCTAGGACCTTCCCATTTTTGTCCCCCGCCCTTCCCAATATGTATGACAAATCTTGAGAAGGGCTAGGTCCGCTTTCCTGGATAATAATTTGTTAAGTTTAATACGTAGTTGTAAAATGTTTCCTCCAGATTCAGAGTGGAGAGAGGGGTGCAGTAGAGCTTTGTGCTCTCGTTCAGCATTAGAAAGCTCACTTTCAAGCCGGGTAAGTTCCTTTTCTTTGCACTTCCTTCTATGGGAAGCATATCCAATAATTGTGCCCCACATAGTGGCTTTGTCTGCTTCGCATGTGCTTGAGGCTGAAGTCTCAGAAATGGGGTTTTCTTGTAGGAAGAGCTGGGTTTGTAATTTTGCCCATGCAATAAATTTTTGGTCATGCATAAGGAGGGGATCCAGTCTCCAGGATGTGGACCGTGGTGTGGGTGGTCCCCAGAGCAGTGTCAGCTGCATAAGCACATGATCTGAGATAACCGTGGACAGGATATTAGTTCCTAAGACATATTGTGTCAGAGACTGGGAAACTAACCAAAAATCAAGTCTGCTAGAGGAGCCATGTACCTCAAATTGGAAAGTATAGTCCCTGTCTGAGGGATAGACTAGGCACCAGATATCAACCAATTGATATTCGGAGCTAAGATTAAGTACAGCCTGCACTCCTCAGGTATGGTATTCTTTACTGTGGTCACTTCTATCCAAAGTAGGGACATGAGTCAGGTTGAAGTCCCCCCCCCAACCAGGATAGGTATACCAGGTTTCAACATTGTCCCTAATTTAGAACTGAGATCCAGATAAAAGGAGGGACTGTCCTCATTTGGTGTATATATACAGGCTACTAGTCACTGACCATGTGAAGTATCCAGTAGAGCAATCACCCACCTGCCCTGAGGGTCAGCTTTGCTATGCAAAATAGACCAGGGGAGTGATTTGTGAAGTAAGATAACTACGCCTCCCTTTTTTGTGGGGGCTCTGGCATTGAATTCTGACCCCGTCCAGTCCTTCACCAAATGTCTGTGATCCTGCTTGGTCAATTTGGTTTCTTGTAATAGGGCAACCTGGATTTTAAGCCTTTTTAAATGAGTTATTACATGTTTTCGTTTTGAAGGAGAGTTCAAACCCCTGAAATTCCATGTTATAAAGGTTGTTTCATCCATGGTCAGACCAGTAATGGAACATGGTAGCTAAGGTAAGAAGAAATGGAGAGGTATTGTCAGGGGAGTGATACTGCAATGGGTCAAACATTGTTTTTGCGCTCATACTGTTGAAGGTGACAGTTGACAAGTCAGACACAGATATACATATACTGTACTTTAAAGCCTGCGTTTTGCGATCAGTAACAGGAGATACAGGATTGACAGTAATATTATACAGAAGCACACTGTGCCTGAACTATGCACATACAGTGCACATCGTTGCGCGTTGGTACGGGTGAGCATTATGGGCCAAAGGTCTCAGTGACCTTAATAGCCCATCCACCAACCTACTGGTCGGGGGGGGGATAGACTTTAGTCCCAGCCACTTGGGCTAACCCAGAGCGAAAAATGTGCTCCCCCAGGAATGATATGGGCTAGGAAAATCACTTGCCTAAAGAGAATTCATATCCTAGTTCAGTGTAGCCTGGGAGGTATAGGAACAGCCTTTGGGGTTACAGTGAATCTCGGACAGCAGATAGGGGGTATATTGGTCGAAAGGCAAAAGAGGCTCGGCTGGTTAATCCAGCATAGAGCACTGAGTTTGTAATGTAACAGCCTCCAAAAATGAGAAAAATCAGGGAGGTCGATGCAAACATGCTGCTCCATGCAATTAAGACAGTAAACATATTTCTCTACTCTATTACTGAATACAGCAATTGTACAATAGTGCCCTGAGTTTTTTCTGCGGCATGCGCGGCCTTGGCAGTGAATGAACGGTGTGGCCTGTGGTGTTAACAGGGGAAGAAAGCCGTTAATCAAGCTGCTGCCATGCTAACCTAGGAACTACTGTTAACTGGAAGCCACCTCCCCAGGGTCAATGCCAGGCTGTGTACGCTGTATAAGGGGAAAGACAGAGGGAGAAAGAAAAAAATCCTGGACACTTATCTATGTCCAACTTTGTTGATCCACCGTCTGCAGAAGTTCCAAGTCTGAGGGTGCTTGCCGAGACCATTCTTCGGTAGGGTTCATGGTTAACTGGACTGGATGGGATAGTGTCCAGTTAGTCATGGAGGAGACCCTATCAGAAGATGTAACTACGATTGGGGCCTGAATAAGGGCCTCAGTCCTTGTGGTTTCTTGCACCATCTCTTCCTCTGGATAGGTATGGAATTCAGAAGCGCTCTCAGCTGGATCTGTAGGAGTTAGGATAGCAAAGCGGTTTTGTGTGGAGAATCATGCTAGGGTGTCATCCGGAGGACTTGGAGGTAACAAGGATGCCTCATCGATTTGGTCTTTGGGACGGTCTTGCCTCGGGTGGCTTCCGGATTGTTGCCGCTTGTGGGTTCTGGCTGGGAGGGCTGGCCGGCTGCCTTAGAATTGGAAGCTGGGAGGAGGGGGAGTCGTGGTATTTTGGCCAATAGTAGTTATTGTGTTCAGCGGGTCCTGTTCTTTTACTGACTGTCGACTGTTATTCAGTTCTGGAGCTGGTTGGGATGGCCAGTTAGATTGTAGATACTGCTTTAGGCTACCTGGTGTAGAGAAGGATGCATGGGAGCCATTTACTTCTAGACACATAATTGCTGGGTAGCGTAGTGAGAATTTGATTTTGAGTGAGTGCATCAGTTTCTGAGTCTCTGTGTATTCCTTCTGTCTGGCTGCCAACTCAGGAGAGTAGTCCTGGAAACTCAAGACTTTGTGGCCTTTCCAGGACAGAGCTCCAAGCTCTCATGCTCTTGCCGTAATCCACTCCTTGTCTGCAAAATTTAGGATATGGGCCATGATAGCCCTAGGTCTTTCCCTGATCTTCGGAGTTGGGCTGAGCATTCTATGCACCCTTTCTATCGTAAGACCAGGAGGAACCTCGTGTCTTAGCAGCGCGGGCAGGATATCATACAAAAAGTCTAAAGTATTGCCTCGTTCCACGCCCTCAGGGAAGCCAAGGAATCGAAGATTATTCCGATGGCTCCTGTTCTCCATATCATCCATTTTGCCTTGTAATGATTGGATCGTTCTGCCCTGGTACCTGATTATGGCTGTAAGCTTCCCCTATTTCAGCAGTATTCTGATCCGCTTTTGTTTCTGTGCAGGTAATTCGAGCTTCAAGCTGCTGGATGGCAGTCGTAGTTTTGTTGGAGGCTAATGTAACATCGGCCATTTGATTAAGTAAGGCCATGAACATCTCAGTATTTTGCAGTGTAGTCGGCTCTGCATAGGCCTCAGGTCATTTATATTGTGCCATTCTGTGAGTTTGATTATTACAGCTTAGAGCACGTCTACAGATGATCAAAGAAGAAAATGTTGCTCCTGTTGGGTTCAGCAATATTTCCCCCACTACACCATTGTGTCTAGCTGATTTTAGGCAGTGTAAATCTCAGACAGAAACCCGGGGTAGTAGAGAGCGTTTGTTCTAGGCAGCCATTGCGTCTGGAGCCAAGCCACGCACCCCCGACATATGACTTTTGATGCAGCCCCTGCACCATTTTTGTTGCCCTTCACTGAACTACTTCAACTCTGTCTATGTCCGTCCAGAGATGTGGCCCCCAGAACTGAACACAGTACTCTAGATAAGGTCTCACCAATGTTCTATACACTGGTATCACCACCTCCTCCATTCTGCTAGAGATACCTCTCCCTATGCACCCCAGCATTCCAATGGCTCTCCTTACAGCCTTCTCACATTGTTTGGTAACCTTTGGATCATCAGATATGATTACTCCCTGGTCCCTTTCCTGTTTGGTGGCCATCAGTACAGCTCCCCCATCATGTATCCCTCCCCCCACATTTCTGTGCCCCAAGTGCATGATCTTGCACTTTTTTGCATTGAATCTTATCTGTCACACCCTTAACCACTCCTCATGCTTGCATAGGTCCCATCTAATTTTCTGTACCCCACCTGGAGTGTCAACCCTGCTGCAGATCTCTGTGTCATCTGCAAAAAGACACACCTTCCCTTCTAGCCCCTCTGCAATGTCGCTTATGAAGACATTAAAGAGAATGGTCCAACACTGATCCCTGCAGGACTTTGCTGGTCACCCCTCTCTTCAGATTGAACTCCATTCACCATCACCCTCTGTGTCCTATCTCTCAGCCAATTGTTGACCCAGTTTACCACCTTGGAACCCACTCCCAGGCTGCCCAGCATGTTTATTAACCTATGTAGGACAATGTCAAAGGCATTGCTGAAATCCATGTAGGCCACATCCACCACCCTCCCTGATCCAACTCCCTAGGCACCCAGTCAAAGAAATCCGTCAGATGTTTGACATGATCTTCCTGCTGTGAATCCATGCTGCCTCGGATCTTGTGCTCATTCTGATTTGAGCTATACCACAAATCTTTCTTTTAGTAGTGATTCCATTAATTTCCCCACCACCAAGGCATTTGCCCAATGAATGCAATACATACATTGGTGTTATTAAAACCCTAGGACGTCCCATCATGGCATCCTCCATGCTAGGGGGCAAGCTGCACTGCATAACCTGCACATAGTCATTGATATTCCATACTGACAGCTGCAGCCCAGACCTCAGGCACCACTCAAGACACAGCGTTGCAGAGGTAGAGAGAACCCACGGGCACAGGACGTTACTTACAACTTTTTTCCCCAAATGGGCTGGTAGAAAATGCCTCTTTTTGAATATGGGATTTATTTAACTGAAGCCCCCTTGGCTTTCCTGGGCTACCAGTAGCAGCTCTAGTCATCACTTGTCTGAGTGATGTACAGCAGCCTTGTCTGAACTTGAAATCAATCACCTCCATGTAAGCCCTTCCGTTGCTCTCCGGGGCTCGGTCCCAATATTTGAGGTAAACAAAAAGAGCAGGATCGGATCAGGGTTTATGCATGAAAAAAAAATATCCCTGATCTGCTCATGATTGTTTGTTTGCCGCAAATAGCAGAACTGAGTCCCAGGGCTTACATGGAGGAAAATAATTCCAGATAGAGACAAGGCTCCTGCACCAATACAAGTGATGACTAGAGCTGCTATTCCTGCAGTCAATTGAGCAACTGGGGACCCAGTCTAAAGCCTAGCACAAGAATAGAGGGTCAGACATCAAGACACCGAGAAGGCATGGAGCCAGATCAGAACTACTCAGGAAAGTGGCAAAGTGGCAGTATAACTGGCACAGCAAAGTCCAGAAGTGAAAACTCTCTAAAAGTGGGCTAGTACTTTAGGCTCCCAGTGCAGTCTAATGGAAACAAAAAAGCTCACCTTATACAAAGTGCTTCATACAGCAAGTCGCCACATAAAATGAGGCTGTTCATAAGTTAAAGGAGAATGTTGTGCAATCTCAACGGTCCACCAGAGAAGCCGAGAAGACTCACTTAACATGAATACAAAATCAGCAGCTAATCACTTTCTTCTACTGTGAATTGGTTTTAGCAAAAAGACAGCGCATTTCCGTGTTTAACAACCCTGCTCCAAGTGGGTCACGAATATTAAAACTCCTCAGTTGATGAGTCCCGCGGTAGGGCACCATATGGCTCATGGTCGGCTGTAACTTCTGCAGATGGCTGTAACTTCTGCGGCTGGCTACAACTTCCGTGGCTGACCACAAATTCCACGGTTAATTCTGAGGACGGCCGCGGCCACGGAACCATGGAAAACTCAGGGCCCTGGTTATTAGTAATGGAATAAGGCTATTTTGTTTTGTTTTTTAATTTTTTGTAATAGTTCAGCTTACAATACTGTAACTTATATTGTCTGCAACGTGAATTGTTGTGGTGCCTGCATTATGGTATATAATATTTACTGGTAGGTTTGAATGCTTCAGCATACTTGGGCTAAGATATTCAAAGCAGTTGCACATGGTGCAAAAGAGTTGCACCACTGCAAGTGCGGACTTCAGCCAAGGAGCGATATTCAGCGGGAGCCTGTGCACAGCACAAATACCATTGCTCCAATGCACAACTATAATGAATGCAGGCGCAGGTGCAAGAGCATGCCCAAGAAAATCCAGTGAAAAGCGATATTCAACTGTGGAACCATGGTGCAAGTGCGGAGCAAATCATAGATGCATCAAGCAGACTTGTTCCTATAAATATAGGGCACAAGCACATAGGAAACACTTGTGCCAGGTGAGAGTGAGTGAGTGAGAGAGAGTGAGAGAGGGAGAGAAAAAGAAAGAAAGACAGACAGAGGCAGAGCAAGAGACAGACAGACTGAGGCAGACATACAGGGAGAGGGACAGAGGTGGCAGTGGAGAGGGAGACTGGGGCAGAGAGTGAGAGAGACAGGAAGACACACTGCCAGGCAGTGCACCAGGGTGGCAAACAGCCCACAGCAGCCAACCACCCAGGGAGATGTTGTACATCAGGGGCCATGGATAGTGCACCCTTCATGATGGAGGTCATAATGAGGGGTGTAAGGGGGCAGGAGGATCAGCTACGTGACCGAGGAAAGGCCCATCAGCGGTATGCGTAACACAGGTGGTACCATGCCCACATCACCTTCAAGAACTATAGTGACATGGAGATAGTGGGCTGGTATCACCTGAATAGGGCCATTCTGAGGCAGCTCTGCGAGCTGTGCAGTGAGGAGATGCAGAAACCCACCAGATGGAGCCACGCCATGTTCGTGGAGACAAAGGTGACAGCAGTCATGTGCCTGATCACCATGGGCACCTTCCAGAGACCAACAGCAGACACCACAGGCATAACCCAATCATCCACATCCCACCTCCTTACACAGTTCCTCAACGCTCTGCTGCCACATGCTTCGGACTACATTCATTTCACCAGTACACAGGTGGAGCGTACAGCAACCATGCAGGACTTCCACAGGGTAGCAAGTATGCTTGGTGTGATTGGGGCCATCGACTGCACCTACATGGGCATCCACATGCAACCTGACCCTGATGGTGTGGCTTACATCAATAGGAATGGGAGCCTGAGCGTCTACTGCCAGGTGGTGTGCGATGCCATGGGGCACACCACCAATGTCTGCACCACACACCCTGTGAGTGCACATGATACGTTCATCTGGCACAGTTCTGCACTGTGCCACAGGTTTGAATGTGGAGACATCCCCATGGGCCACTTAGTGGGTGAGTATGGCACAGGCAAGGGGTGACGGGCAGAGCAGGCCGTGGGATGGGGGAGGGCAGGGTGGGCATGCTGGTGTGTTCGATAGGGACAGACAAGGGGCACAGCAAAGGATGGCAGAGGGCTAACCATGTCATCATTCACACAGCAGACCGCACCTATCCACTGAGGTCCTGGCTGCTCACCCCCTACCAGCACCCGTTGACCCCAGCAGAGGAATGCTACAATGAGGCACACACCAGCACGCGCAACATCATTGAGTGTGTATTTGGCATGCTGAAGGCACAGTTCCATTGCCTAGACATGTCTGGTGGTGCCCTACAGTACTGTCCCTCAAAAGCCTGTGGCCCATTCCTGGCCTGCTGCATACTGCACAACATGGCCATTGACCGTGGGATAGCTGTCGAGGTTGATAAGGGTGACAGTAGTGGGGACAACGGAGGCAATGGGCAGGAGGGTGGTTGACAGCCCCCCTGGGTGGAGGGATTCCCAGCTGCAACGGCAGGTACGCCAACACTGGGACACCATCACACAGGAGCACTATGGTGCTTGCAAGTAAGTGGCACGTAACCCATGCATGGGCCACACACAAGTACAGCACACATGCAGGGGTGGGAATGCAATGGGCATGCACACACAGAGACGTGGGGCAGGGGGTCGGTGGCACACAACCATACACAGCAACACGCCCATGCATCCACACACCCAGGTGTTGGCATGTGGCAGGGATCAGATGCATTGCACTGGTGCACAGGTGCAACCGGTGCTGAACTGCCCTCATCACACCCACACCACATGGTCCAGCGGCCGGGCAAACTTGCACATAGCCACAGACGCCACACCAGTGGTATGCACACACACACACACACACACACACACACACACACACACACACACCACCCATGCACGCACAGGGCAGCATCTGCGGACTGCGTTCAGGGTGGCACACATATAAGGACTGTTGCATGGAACCATGGCCACTGCAACAGCCCCGCTGGGGTCGATCAGCACATCAGCCAAAGGGGGTGTTTGTAACAGCCCCCCAGGGGTTTAACTGTGTGAATGGGCCTGTGGGGGGGTGCATAGGCACGCAAACAGGCCTGCCCCAGGTATGCCTGGGATGCCAACATCAGAGCCCGGCGTCAACAGTGTGGGTGTCACCCAACAGAAGCATTGTGGGGTGGACAGTGCACTGCATGGGGTCTGCGGTGCCCAGCCAGGCCCTGTGGCAGCCATCATCACAAAGCCATTCATGATCGCATTGGCAATGCGATCTAGGGATGCAATCGTGGCCTCCTGCATGCACTGCATCCCTGACAGGAGCTGAGCAGTGCCCCTCTCATGCTGCTCAGCCAACTGGTGCACCTCCATATGCAGTGCATGCACCCCAGCAGCAAGCAGCACCTGTTGTTCTACAGAGGCCCACAGCAAATGGATGTGCTCAGCCAGCAGGTTGGCATCCTGGGGATCCCGGGCAGGACGCCGACCCTTCTGTGATGACCGGCCATGCTGCACAGCCCCTCTCTCTCTCTGGTGGATGCTGCACAGTGGGGTCCTCATGGGGAATGTCACTAGCTGGCACCCCGGCAGTGGACCCAGCATCTGGCTGCCCTGTGGCACCCGGAGCCTGCTACCGCTGCTTGTCCGGCCGCTGAATGCTGCCCAGCACCTGTGCAGCTGCACCACCACAGGGCACAGCCATGGCAATGCACACAGCTGCACCCTCAGTAGCAGCAGGCAGTTGTTCCCCCGCTCGCAGATCACTGGGCATGCTACCTGTGTTGGTGGCTGGCATGGGTGTCTCCTCCACAACATCACCCATGCTGTCCAGGATGATGGTGATGTCGTTATAGGCATCAGACCCTGCCAAGAGCTATGTCTCCATGCAGAGGACACCAAGAATAGCATCCCACAGGAAGACATCCAGGGCCTCATCTGACCCCATGCCCAGGACATCCGCCTGGACTGTGGTGGTGTGCTGAAGCCTATCAGACCCCTGAATGCCTGTGGAGGGGGAAGGCTGGTCCTCTGGTGCTGGTCCTCCATCCATGGCTGCTGCCCCATCCTCTGCACACAGGCATGCTGGTGCTGAAGGAGAAGACAGGTGTGTCAGTGATGCAATTCCCACAGGTGCCCCCCCAAACTGCCACTGCATGTGTCCAGCAGCATGGCATGCACGGTGTTGTGCACACATGCACAGGACATGCATGCCGGCAGCATGTACGCCAGCATGCCACACCCTCTGTGCCACCAGCTGTGCATGGCTGACATACTTAACATGCAGTGATGGGCTGCCACCCATCTGGAATCCTCCTCCAGGCACACCCTCCACTGTGATGCAGTGTATGGTGGCTGCCATCAACTCCTCCTGCACCATGAGCGGTGGTGCATCAGGAGCCACCCCGGGAGGCACAGATAGCTGCCACCTTCTCCTTTATGCACCTCCTATCTGTGCCTACCTTTTTATGGCACTCCTGCACCAACTGCTGGTGGATGCCATGCTGTTTAATGTAGCCAGCCACCTCCTCCCAGACCCCAGCCCTGGCCTGTGGTGTGCCTGTGGCACCACTTAACAGTGGCTCCCTGTCCAGGTAAGCATCAAACAGGGCCTCCATATCATCTTTCATGAAATTGGGCCTGCGCTTTCCAGCAGGTCCATGCTCCTCACCCTCCTCACATCCTGCCATGTCGCCTCCTGTGGAATAGATAGCACACTGTGTTAGTGGCAGCATCCCCCTGTAGCGTCCTACCCTGCTGTGCCGTCTGCTCCTAGGGAGCTGCAGCAGTATGTGCAACCCACCTCAAAGGATGCAATACTGATCCAAGGTCTGTGCAGTTCTGTGGCGCTTATATGGTGCATTGCATGCAAATGAGCTTTGATGCAACGGTAATGATATGCTAATTCCCCTGGTGCGCCATGCATTGGCTGATCAGCTCATTTGCATGTGGTGGCTGAATATCACAATTTTGCTCTGTGCGCAATGAGATTCCTCCAGAGCAAGTCGCAGTGCAATGCGTACACATGCACAGTGCTCAGGACCGCAGTGCACATGCACTGGACAGTTTAATGTCACTAATAGTGCACTGTGCACTGACTGCATGTTGGGAGCCATGGCGCATGGTGCACCAGGCCTGTTGTTGCGCACATGCACACTGTGCAGTGGTCGAACCCTGACCCCTGCTGTAACCTCTGCCCCTGGGTGACCCCCACACCCATGACCACACCCAGCCATGCCCATGCCGTGCATCTCTGAGACTGCGTGATGGGCAGACACAGCTCATGTCCCCTCGGATTGTGCATCTGGTGCATGCTGTGGTCACGTGCACTTACCACTGCTATTTTGCTCACCGGCTACGACTTGCAGCATGGCACAGGAGAGAGCACCATGAGCAGCAAACTGGATGCAGGTGGCACTAGTCAACCTGGTTACCTGCGTCCAGCCCCATGCACCCCAACTATTCAGCCAGGTGCCCCTGCAGCAGCCACAGGTAGTGGTGTAGTAGGGCATTGCTGCCACACTGCAGCAGCATACAGGGTGGCCAGGATGAGGGAGCAGTGTCGCCACCACTAAGGAGACCTGGCAATGAGGGACTCAGAGCACCTCAGGAGGCTGGAGGCACATGTCAGGCATGGGGCTGTCCCACAGCCAGGTGAGTAGGCCCGTATTGCATGTGTGCCCTGATGCTGTACTGTGGTGTTGGCTAATCTGCCTGGCATGCTCTGCAGAGCAGTGCACTGCCATCATGCACATCGTGGGGTGGCTTTACCCACTGCCACTTGCTTTGTGATGCTGCTGTGTGGGACCTGTCAGGCAGGGGCTCACCCTGTGTACAGGTGTGTGGGTGGTGGGCAGCTGCTGTGGTTAGTTACTGATGTGTACCTGTCTATGTTCCATTCCCAGGGCCTGAAAATAGGAGGAGAGCAGCAGCAGTGGTAGCAGGGTGGCAGGCCACAGCAGGCCAGGGTGGTGTTGCAGGGGTGGCTCCAGCACCAGTGGGGCCACAGAGAGCAGGTTGGCACTGTCATGGTCCTTTGCACCGTACGTGGGGGGTGGCGGGGGCATGGGTGCAGGCATGGCCACCTGTGCAGTGTGCCATGGCAGCTGTGTGTGTCACACTGTGTGTAGTGCCTGCCACTGTGGTGCATCCAATGGACACATGTGCCAGCTGTTGGTGGGGTGGGTGCACACCTGGCTGCCACTGATGTTGCTGTGGTGCTGAAAGTGCACTGTGCCATATGACTGATATTGTGCAGTCAGGTGGCCACTGTGCGGCAGGGTCCACTGCTGTGCACTGTCATGGTGTGCTGCGTTACTGACTGGCATTGGCCCACCCCACTGTGGGTGGCCGGTACAGGGCCTCCAGGAGGGTGTGATCCTGCTGCCCTTTGTGCACTGTGGATGGGCATGGTTTCTTGGGACATTGCTCTGATCTCCTGTCCTGTCCCACTTGTCCTAGGTGTCTGGCAGAGGCGCAGGAGGCCCATTTACTGCCAGCTGCTCTTCCAGCTAATATTGATAGCCTCGACCACCATGGAGGCAGTGCTGCAGGTGTGCAGGATGCTGCTGGTGGACCAATACCTGCGAAGACTGCAAGGGGTGGCAGGACATGGACACCGCTAGTCGGGACCCTGCATTCCCTTGTTTTCCCAGCTGAACCTCCCCCTTCAGTCCCCCTTCCCACTGTACAGTCCCTGTTCCCTATCCCCTTCCCTTGCTTTCCTACTCTCCCCCATGCCCTTGTTTTGTATATAGTTAGGTTATTCAATATATCTATCTTTTGACATACCTGCCTGTGTCAGTGTTTGCTTTGCAGGTGGCATGAGGAGCCAAGCTGCAGTGGCCCAGTGCCTAGCCATGTGGTGTGCATGTGTTGGGGCTCGTGTTGTGCTTCTGTGGTTCACTGCTGTGTGCTGTGGTGTGTCCCACTGTGGTGGTGTCTCTCCCCTTGGTTGGTGGCTGTGTCAAGGGGTGCCCATGGTGCGGCTGTCAGGGGTGTGTGGCGGGTGTATGTGCTTGGCTGCATGGTCCTGGGTGTGGCCTGCTCTGGCCTGGGTGTGTAGGGGCACAGCCTGCAGCCTGGGGGGCCCCCTTGGTGGCCCTCTCTTCACCATTGGCACCTCCTGTCGCCTACTGTCTGTGCCACTATTGTGTTCTGGGGTGGGGGTGTCTGAAAGTCTGTGTGCACCCTGCTGTGCCAAGCTGGTAGTGGCCTCCTGTTGCCTGTCACTGTGCTTCCCTGGCTGTGTCCCTGGGTCACTTCTCTGTGCCGTGCCCCCCTTTGTTGCTCTGTTGCTCTGCTCCCATTGTTGCCCTGGAGCATCTCTTTCTGTGCCATGGCGCAACTGTTTGCACCATGGCACACCTCTGGTTGCACCATGGTGCAACCACAGTTGCGCCATGGCACAACTGTGCCATACTCAGCTGGGTTGCACTGGCACAGTGCGGCCAGCAGAACCTCTGAATATGGCTCCTGTTGAGCCATGGTGCATCTGATTTGCACTGTGCCGGACTTGCACCAGCCTTTGGTTCTTTTCTGAATAGCTGGGCCTTTGTTAAATGATGTAACATAGTAGTATTTATTTAAATTATTTCAATTAGTCACATGTGACGCATGAACTGTGGAACCTGCACAATGGCATACAACATTTAGTGGTCACTCAGGTTTCAGTTTTATGAAATTGGTTTCTTAAATTATGTGAAATGCAATTATTTACTTAAATTATTCCAAGTAATCATGTGACACATGAACTGTTTGTGATGCCTGCAATGCTTACAGTGTTATACACTGATCACAATGTTCTAATATTTTTTAATGAAACAATTAACTAGTACCCCCCACCCCCACTTGGGGGCCAAATGCAAGCCACTGATTGCTGCATATGTTAGCCTGTAATGTTTTTTCGTTGCCAGCAACATGCTTGTGCTACTAAGTCAGGCTTACATTGTGTTCCTGAACTAAAACAAGGATGGCACTGTGCCACTGAACCATTTGCTATGCTGCAGCTGCTCACTTACAGACAAAGTGATCCGAGGCAGTGGCATGATTTTCCATGTCTCAGAGATGCAGTGATTTGCAGCACATCACCATCCTTGTTTACAGTCAGTGACACACAGCCCAAATTGATATCACAAGTATGACATTGAAGCACTGGTTCATAGGATTGCAAGTGTAATTGGTACTTTACCTGGGTGGAGGTGCCACACATTAAATTCATTCAGTGGATAAGCTGAGCTTCCACTGTATACTCTGCATGCATCATGAACTGTGGTGATTACTTAATGACTATAGCTCTATACTGTCTACTTTGATGAATTACATTATGCAGCTAGGTAGCCCAGTTCCAGACCAGGTCAACTGAACTGTACGAAGATGTAAAGGCACCACTGCAGGCAGTGACACCAATTTGAGAGGTAGTTCCAGTGGAATGTATTGCAATTGTGGCATTTGCAATACATTACACTATCTATAACTGTAAAGTAATTATATATTTTCTGTCACTGTCAGTCCTTTCAGTCAGTCCATGTTCATCTGTGTCATCATCTCCTTCTTACATAACCCACGATGGTTTTCTTCTAGGTTCACAGCTAGTGCCGCTTTCCTCAGTCATCACAGCTGTATGTTGCCATTGTAGGATAGGATACCATTTAGCTTACAGTCATGTTCTGAAAATAACTGTGTTTTTTCATACACTCTTCCTATACAGCAACCAGAAACACAGATGTGTGAGAACCAAATAACTGCATTAACTTAGCACGAATGTTTTGTATCTAGCAACTGTGAATGTTGATCCTCAAAACCAACATTGATCCTTCCTTTTGTCTTCCAATCTTCTTTCACATGACCATAGATGGAGTGTGACACTTGCGTCATCTGCGGAGTCATGGGAGGCATTATACCTTATCTGAGTTGTTAGTAGTTATCAATGTGGTACAGTCCCTGTTCTTCACCAGATTTTGATGTCTCAATAGTACTGTGCTCGAGTCCCTGCTACTGTTTAAAACTATGGTGTTTTGTTTTCAACTTTTCTCCCATATGTCCTTTGCTGCCAATCATGGTCGCTTAGTGGAATGAGTCTTCAGTGTCAGCTGAGCCTGCATAGCAGTCATACAGCATCTTCATATTGTCTTATTTGATCTGATTTTATGTGACACTGAAAGTCAAGCATACATTTTCATTAGGCAAATAAAGGATTTAATTTCTTTACCAGGAAGAAGCAAAGCCTTTTATAATGTGTTAATGCAGCAGAGTGCTATGTTTAAATTTTTCAGAAGTGCTTCAGCCACTTTTCAGATGCAAGGGCAAGATAATAACAACAAAACACATTATCAACCCATAGCTCAACAGTCATGTTGAAGTCAATACAGAACTACAGCAAGGTATGTTAGTGTACAATTGGGGTTCGATGGCTCATGATAAAAAGATTTTTCAAGAAATATATGTCATTAAGACTATGTTTACCTTCTTTAACAGAGGCAACTACTAAAACACAGTTCAAGTTTGAGTTCACAATGCCTAAGGATCATCTAGCTAGGGAAGAACACATCAGAAAAGGGACTACAATATTCAGAAATGTTTAGAAAAGTCCCACAAACAATGATTGGTGACAGGAAAAGATATTTTAACAAAGGATGGTTTTCTAAATATAGCTGACTAGAATATGACAGTTCAGATGCAGCTTTTTGCTTCCCATGTCATGTATTTGGTACTGATACAGCAAAGTATGACATAACATTCTTGGTGGATGGGTCTTGAGACAGGAAAATAGCTTTAGAGTCTGGGAGAAATTTTTCTAAACATGGTAACAGCAAACAACATATTGAAAATGTTGAAAAGCGGCAACTCCATTTGATTACTAAGCCACTAGATGAACAGTTTTCTGAACAGGGTTAACGCAAGTACACCTAAGATCAAAACAGAGAGAATAGGTACAAGGCATTCACCAGACCTGTTGACATTACTGCTACACTGGCTCACTTAAGACCCATTTAGAAGCTATGATGAGGGTAAGGATTCAAAGAACAGGGGTGTGTTCAGAGAAATCACAGATTTACATGCACGATATGACCCAGTGCTTAGAGACCACCTAGAACTAACTGTTAAAAATTCAAAGGATTACCCTAGTTACTTAGCAGCTCAAAGTCAGATTGACTTAATCATGTTTGTTACAAGAGATGTCCATAACACAGTAATTCAGGAAGTCAAACAGTCTGTATATTTTGCAGTTTACCTTGCTACAACTCCTGAAGCTTCTAAACATGACCAGTTATCTGTAGTTTTATGTTACGTTTCTAGAGGTGCCACAATTCACAACTCATTAATTCCTGTTGTTCACACAGAAATAGGTACTGGTGCCACTGTAGCAGAATACCTTTTGAAACATTGAAGCAACGTGAGCTTAGCATTTCAGATGTGAGGAGGCAAGGATATGATGGCTTTATAGAAATGTCTGCTACTCACAGACGAGTTTAGGCTATTATTAGACAACCTTGTGATAAAGCATATTTTGTTCATTGCTAGGCTCATAGATTACAGTTGGTTCTTGTTGACACAGGCAGCAAGATTGCCCTGAATCATACTCTGTTTTGGTGTCCTTGAACAGCTGTACACTTTCATTGAAAATTCAACTAAAAGACACAATCTGTTTCTTGCTGTACAGGAAGAGTTCTTTAAAGACAATGCTTCACAGAGAACACACACTCTGAAACCACTGTCCGAGACACGGTGGACGAGCAGAACTGACAACTGATAAATAGAGATACCTAACCTTGGGACCGTTGCCCAGGAATACATACATCCTGTTGCCTCTGTTATGAATAATGGGGGCTTTCATTTGAAAAATATAAGGGTACAGGATGTAGTTAAAGAATTAAAAAATTTAAAAACATCAAAACGTGCTGGAATAGATGGTATCGGTCCCAAACAGGGGCGCCGACTGTGCGGGTGCTTAGGTGCCCCAGCACCCATAAAGTCATTTTGGGCACCCACAAAAAAATCCCTCCATATAGTCACGTTTGAAAATGGCTCCAGTCACTTTAAAAAAAAGGATCCTCACTCCATTTTCACCTCTCGCCGCTAGCCCCACCCAGTGGGCCGACCCCGATTGTGAAGAGCTACACTAGTAGGCTTTTTTATCTTTGTCTCCTCCTCCTCTTGAATTCTGGCCCTACCCTGCAGACTAACGCTGACTCACCCTTAAACTTCGCTTGGCGCTCCTCGGCGCTTGCTATGCTCTCGCTGGTCATGCTGGCAGCTGCAACCTCTCAATGATCTTTCATCGTCATGCGTCAGTTAGCGTCAGTCCTTCCCGCACATGGAATTCTGAAACAGTGGAGACGGCGAGGCGTGGACACAGATACCAACTGCATAGCATAGGTATTTTTTGGTCAGCATTTTTTATGCTTAAGTTCTGGAACTTCTGGAAGTTCTTGTGGGGACTTAGGGAGTACTTTTGTGAGGGGTGGAGCCGGAGGGGGCATACCTCAACTGTACCACATTGCAAGGAATAATTCTCATTTCCTCAGGAAAGCCCTCTAAGTTCCACGTTGAGATTTGGGTGTACTAGTGTCCAGCATTTTACACTAACATTTTACAGCAGAAATCTAAACAGGGATTGAATGTAAAAAATGTGTTGCTCAGTAGTACACAAAAAACTTTGAACATTAATACATTTAAACAGTATTCTGAGCTTTAGTTTGTGCTATGATGTGGTCCACATTTGGCCATTTGTTCCACATTTGGTGTGCAGTATTCTACATCTATTGTTTGAAAGGTTGAGAGGTATTGGGGGGGTGATGGGGGACAGGCAGAGATGGTTAACTGGATCAGGAAGGCCAAACTTATAAAAGCAGCAGGAGCAACCGGCTGCTGCTTCTAGAATGCTCATGGCTTTTGTTGATCTGTGGAATATGGGTTTGGTGATGGATGGGTGGGTGCAGGGCTGAACAGAAAAACAAACTTGCTGTAGAAGATCAAAACAATTTTGGTGACTGGAAAGAAAACAAACTTTTATGTGTTGGGGTAGCAATAAACAGTGTGGAATTGACTTCAAAACCTGTAATTTGCTGTTAAGAGGTTCCATTAACAGCAAACAGTGGTAGCAGGTAGCAACCAATGTATTCAAAGCTTGAGAGAGCAATGTGGGCTGTGGAAGGATGGGAAGGGTAGCTGCCTGGACTTGAAGTGTTTGATACAGGTCAGACCCGCTGTTTTGATGTGGTCACTTGTCCTCCTGTTCACTATCTAAAAATAAAATAAAACCTAAAGAAACTCAGGATTAAGGAGTAATAAAAAGGAAAATCAATTTGCACTTTTGGCAGCCTTGGCTGTGTGTTGAGATTCGGACAGGCAGTGTGTGAGGGAAGGGGTTTTCTGCTGCCTAGAGAACCTCTGTGAGGTTTAAGGAACCTCATGGTCAGAGTTGCACTGCTGCACAAACACAGAGCCAGAGCTTGGTACATTGAGCATCCCTGAGTTTAATTCCAGCAACCTCCACTTGCTTGCATACTGTGTCCCTGAGGCGGAGCAAGTCACTACTTAACCTCCTTGGAAATAAACATTTTTGGTTGGTGGTCTGACTCTGTTGTGAGGCGAGGCAGGCAGAAGCAAGTGCAGGATGTGGGGAGGGAAGGGTAGCTGTCTGAACTTGAAATGTTTGTGCCATGCTGTCTTGGGAGGTCCTCTTGTCCACCAAACTAAAAAATAAATAAAACTTACAGAAACTCTAAGATTAGGGGATAAAAAGAAAATCCTATCAATTCATGATTGCAGCACTGGCAGCAGCAAAAGAGCCCTCAAAGGCACCATTGCATCCTCTGTAGTAGAGTACTGGTGGTGACTAACAGCAGCTCCCCATCTCGTAGTTTTCTCCGGGGTTTCCATTCCCCATGCATGATCTTACATTTTAGCACTTGAATTTTGGTTGCCACACCTCAGGCCATCTTTCCAACTTCTCTAGGTCTTTTCTCATTTACCACTCCTTCTGGTGTATCAACCCCATTGCATATTTTGGTGTCATCTGCAAACAGGCAAACCTTCCCCTTCAGACCTTCAGCAATGTTACTGATTAAGACACTGATGAGAATTGGCCCCAAAACTGAACCCTGGGGTACTTCACTGGTCACCTCCATTTCCTCAGACTGGGTTCCATGTATTACTATCTTCTGCCTTCTGTCCCTGAACCAGTTACTAACCCAGTTCACCACCTTGTGGCATAACCCCAGACTACTCAGCTTTTTGACCAGCCTTCTATGTGAAACGGTATTGAAGTCCAATTTGCAGAAATCTAGGTAGGCAACATCCACCACACCCCTTGATCCACTACCTTTGTTCCAGTTAAAGAAATCGATTAGATTTGTTTGGCAGGACCTTCCTGTTGTGAATCCATGTTGCCTAAGATCTTGCACTCCATGATTCCAAGTGTTCCACAATTCATTCCTTAAGGAGTGTCTCCATGATCCTACCCACCACTGACGTGAAGTTTTACTGGCCTGTGGTTCCCTGCCTTCTCTTTGCTGTTGCTCTTTGATGCTAAATTAATAACATTCTGTAGAGTGTTTCAACAGTGGGGAGAGGAAAAGCAGTGTGTTTCTGACTCACAGGACGCTGCCTGTTTTTAGTCTTTCTCCAGTCCAGTCAAGTAGGTCACTGACTAGGACAGTGCAGGAGGCGCTACCAAAAAGCTGATCCTCCTAGTTTGATCTGTCTGCGGTGTGTGAGCTGTTGGAGAAAGCAAAACTCTGACTTCTGAACTTGTCAGTGTGTATTCTGACTGTCCTGTCCAGTCAGAGTGTCCACCCTCAAAAAAAAATTAAAGGAAACTTAAAATAATTAAACATTAAATAAAAGAAATAAAACTGGCAATCTGTCTGTGTTTGTGTGTGAGGTGATAGCAGGCAGTGTTTGCTGGGGTTTGTTGTTGCTACCTAATGAAACTCAGTCTGTAAATTTTAAGGAATGACAAGAACAGACAACAGAGCCATCTGAGCTTGAAGCTAGGACACTCTTACACCCTGTGGGGGAGGTAGCACTGTAACCTAAAATTTCTATTTGGAGCATCCTTGCAGCCCCTGGGGGGCATCAAAGAGCCTTCCAGCGTACCCTTCTATGGTCCTTGGCACCTTGGTACATCAAAGACCCCTCCAGGACACTCTTATACCTTGTGGAGTGGTGGTACTGTACCCTGAAATCCATATTTGGGGCATGCTGGCAACACTTGGGGCATCAAATATCCCTCCAGAACACTCTCCTATGGGTCTTAGCACCTTGCCAGGCCTCAAAGAGCCCCCAAGGTCACCCTTGCATCCTCAACAGTGGAGTAGTGGTGGTGGTGCATATGCATTCTAAAATGTATCAAAATACCCCCCAAAATGCACCACCAAGCATGAAAAATCCTGTAGCTTCTTGGGATATAGGTGGCTCCCAGATCCCCAGCCTTTTATAAATTCTCTGAGCACCCACAATTTTTTTCAAAACTTGGCACCCCTGGTCCCGAATTCTTGAAATTGGGGTCTGATATCATAGCTCCTATAATCACTTATTTCTATAATTGGAGCATACAATCTTCAAGTTGTCCCTGATTGTTGGAAAATGGGTGAAATTATTCCTATTCACAAGGGTGGTGACCTTACAACCCTTTCTAATTATAGACCAATTACTTTGCTCCCAATTTTGTCAAAGGTATTGGAAAATTTGATAAATAATCAGCTTAGGCAATACCTTGACCATTTGGGGTTATTAACAAATTGTTAGCATGGGTTTAGAGAGGTAGGTCACAAATACTGCCCTACTTGATTTTAGTAACCTGGTGGCAACATCTTTGAACCAGGGTACTCAAACTGGGGCAGTGTTTGTGGACATAATCTTTGATTTAGTTCATCACGAAACACTTTTGTTTAGATTACAGAATATAAGGATACATAATAATTCTCTGCAGTGTTTAAAACTTATCTAACGAATTGAAAACAGAGGGTGGTCTGTGGTGCAGCTGTCTCAGATCTCCTGGACTTATATCAGTACCTCAGGGATCAATTTTGGGCCCTATGTTATTTAACATCTATATTAGCGGTCTTCCTGAATATGTAACCAATAATGATGTCAGACTTTATGCAGATGACATAGCGTTGGTTGCATCTGCTAGTAGTCCAGGAGATCTGAGCACGACTCAGACAGATTTTCTAATATTGAAACTTGGATAAGAGATTCTGGACTCTTAATAAGTACTAGGAAGACTCAGAGTATGATTTTTCTGTGGGACCTTATACAAAAAAAGATCTTACTGATTTGAAGATTAGTTTTTTGGATGGGACAAAGGTACAAGGGGTTAACACTTATAATTACTTGGGAGTTTTGGTTGATTATCATTTTTCTTTTTCAGAACATATTTTGTTACAAACAAAAAAAGTGAACCAAAGACTGGGAGCACTAAGAAGAGTGTCAGGATGTTTGACTAGGGATATAAAGACTAAATTGGTAAAACAATTGTTATTACCTGTTCTAGATTATGGTTTTCAAGTATATGCACTCTTATAAAATTTATATAAATTGGACCAGATTTATTATAGATTGGGGAATTATATTTTGAATAATAAATCCCGAGTCCATCATTGTTTGTTTATCAGGAACTTGGTTGGTTACATCCAAGAGCCCAAAGAGAATACTTATGGCTTATGATATGTCATTGCCTGATACATTCAAAAATGCATTCCTTAAGACACTTGATATGTTTGAACTCAGACTCTAAATATTTAGATATGTTTAGGAGGACAACTAGAAAACTGCCTATGATTCAAATTATAAATTGTATGGGGACATGGTATTACAAAATAGTCTATAAGGACATGGAATGAATTACCTTGCCAAATGATTGAAATTTCTGATCCACATATTTTTAAACTAGAATTGTATAATTATTTAAATGCCTGTTGTAGTTGTTTTAGGTAATTATGATTCTGTATTGTGTATTAAACTTTGTTACGTTTCGTGTTTTGTAAAATACAGGTATTTGTTGTAAATGGGATTTACTCCCCAACAGATTAACCTGTATAAAATAAATTTTAAACAAACAAACTATCCAGCAATGCTTGCAACAACTGAGTCTGTAATGCAAACCCTTAACAAAATTCAACAGGATGACTCTTTTGATTGAGAGAGACTGCTAGCACAGCCATGGCCCCGAGTAGATCCACAGACTTTCAATTTTGCTTCTATTTGATATCATTTGGCAAGATTTTGTTGGTTACAAATGCAGCATCAAAATATCTTCAGTCTATTGATTTAGATACACCTGTCACAGCTGAGATGATTGAGGACTGTAAAGCTGACCTAATGGAACTGAGATCAGATGAAATGTCTGAAGAAATATGGAGGGCAACTGAGGTACCAGCTTTAAAAATCGATGTAGAGTATGCGGAACCACATATTAGAAAAGTATCCAGCAGAATTGACAAATTGTGGTAAACTGAATCCAGTACAACTGGTAAAGATAAAGTCCACTGTGTGTTCTACTTTGCAACACTGGATCTTTGTAAACAGGGATTAAGTGACAGATTTAGCTCTAAAACACTTCCATTGCTAAAACATGTTACTTGCCTAACAAATCCTTCTCTAGAAAAGCTAGATAACCTGAAGCAGCTAATAGAATGCTACAGAAGACTTAGATGCACATTTGGTGAGAACAAGGTAGCTACTGATCCATAGACTATCCAGACAAACCCCACCACCAGTTAGAATTAATAATAATAAAATAATAAAACTGTATTTATTAAGTGCGTTTCAAGTGCCAAGGCACTGTACAAATGAATATTAAAAACCAAAATACACATATAAAATCAAATTCTCAGCAACATCAATTCATAAAAGCCTTACTCCACAAAAGTGTCTTAAAATCCCGCTTAAAGGATTCCACGGTCATGCATTCCCTAAGCCGACGAGGCAGATAATTCCTGAGGGTTGGGGCCACAAACACAAAAGCCCTGGCCCCAGAAGACTTCAATGTAACCCTCAGAACCTCTAGCAACCCCTCGTCAGCTGAACAGAGCTGTCGTACAGGGCAGTAAGAATCAGAAGCTCTTTCAAGTAGTAATGGCCCAGTCCGTGCAGGGCTTTGAAGGTCAAAGACCTACTCTAAAGGTGATCTGCCACTGTATAGGCAGCCAATGCAGATCGTGCAGCACAGGGTAATATGTGTCCTTCTAGATGACCCTGTCAACAACCTAGAAGCAGCATTCTACACTAGCTGCAAGCGGATATCAACCCCAGGAAGCCCCAAGTACAGGGAGTTGCAGTAGTCAAGGCATGGTCACAAGGTATGAACCAACACGGGTAATCATTGGCAGGAACAAGGTGCTTCACCCTGGCAATGTTCCTAAGATGGTAAGATGAATTGGTGACATATATAGATTAATCTGTAATTCCAATATGAAAAATGCATACTGTCAGATAGAAACACTCTACAGACTGGTTCTTACTGTCCCTGTAACATCACATAGTAATGAAAGAAGCTTCTCAGCTTTGAAATTCTTTAAAAATCATATTAGAACAACAATGGGCCAGGAACATCTTGATGACCTCATGGTCATTGCTGTGGAACCAGCGAACTCGATCTGTAAAACACGACAGAATCAGAGTGTATTTCTGGAACTTATCTGATAGAAGGTAACACAGTGGAGCACAACTTCAAAGAAAGAAATATTTTTGTTCATTATCATTGATACTGACTGGAAGGACTGACAGTGGTCCACAAGTGTATCAGTAACACAGCAGTAATGGCAATGTCAGGCTACAGTACATTTATACTGAGTACTTAGGTCCTCTGTATTGGGTGTGCACATCTTTGTAAGACCTATTGTAAAAACTTGCTTAATTACTGTTGAGAGGTATAGTGTGTGTTGCCTATGGCATGTATCGCATCTCATTACTCAGGTGAGTTGCACTGAAAGACTATGGTTCCACTAGGGGAAATGGATACTTCACCTACCACTACAAAAACATACAGCTTAATGGCATGGGCTAGTTCACCTACTTGAACAGTATGTTTTGGGGATGTAATACCACATGTCAGGCTGCAGTACAACTGTACTGAATTGTTAGGTCCTCTGTATAGGGTCGGCACATCTTTGTAAGACCTATTGTAGAAAAGTTGATTAATTACCCTTGAGAGGTACAGTGAGTGTTGCCTATGGCATGTACCACATCTTATTACTCAGGTGAGTTGCACCAAAAGCCTTTGGTTCCAATACGGAAAATGGGTAGCTCACCTACCACTACAAAACATACTGTTTAGCTATTGGATATAGGCTGGTTCACCTACTTGAACAGTATGCTTTTGGGGCTGTAATAGCAGATGTCAGGCTGCAGTACCTCTTTGCAGAGTACAACGATGTGATACATAGCCAGGAAACAACTTACCTCTCAACAATAATTGAGAAACTTTCCATGGTCAAATGGCAGGGTACTGAACTGACCTGGCCTGGGACTGATCAGTGACAGTGTGGTGTAATAATTATAACATTTATTGCATAACTGTAAGTAATGTGCCTGACTACATGTTGCTGCAACTGTGTACATTTTTATGAAATTAATGCCTGCCATCTAATAACAAAATTGTGTACTGTATGACATTATAAAGAAGCAAAGCAATACAGAAAAATATATAAATATAATAAATAAACAAATATCAGTATGAACAAATGTCTTGCCATTATTTTGCTGTTTCATAACATTTGCATTACTTAGTACTATGTCATTAAAAAGAATCACTATTATGATGGCTTTCAAGACATAGTGAAGCTGATTCACTGTGTCAGAATATCATTTTGTACTGTATTTTGAAACATTTCCTAGAATAAAAATGGTCACCATGCACTTTTGGATGCCTTTGTTCAGGTTGTGTGAGTCTTGACAAAGTGCTTGCAAAACTGTTGACTGTTTGAGGAAAGGTTGATTGGCTGTCACTAAACTTTTTTAATGCCTTTCAAACAAAATTTTAGGATTTTAGCATCTGTGTGACATTTGTTGGAGTTGGTATGTGCACCATTTCAAGCTGCTACATTTTGGAGCCACATTTTGTGTCTGAACATTTTTTGGATGCTTTGTTCAGTCTGTGGGATTACTGGATGGTGTCACCATCAACACAATCCCACAGACTGAAAAAAACATCCAAAGATGCAAAACTGCATTATCATTCTGGTAATATTTATTGTGTTGTAAACAAGCTTCATGGCCTGCTAAAAGCCACCAGAATGCCATTATATATATACTGTATTGTGAAAAACATTCCTAGAAAAAAGGGTCTCCATACATTTTTGGATGTCTTTGTTCAGTCTGTGGGATTGTTGGATGGTGTAGCCATCCAACAATCCCACAGACTAAACAAAAACATCCCAAAATACTAAATTGCCTCATTATTCTGACAATATTTACCATGTTGTGAAACAGCTTCACGACCTGCTAAAAGCCACTGAAATGCACCATATGGCATCAAATTTTTGACCTGGGGGACATGCTCCTGAACTCCCCAGCAAGGCTAGGATTTTGTACCCTCCAAAAAATTCTGTTTCCATGACAGTAGAGGTGGGCAAAAGTTGTGATTTACACCTTAGCAGAAATTCTGCGAAATATCACAGCTTTTGTCCAAAGTTTCCAAACTTCTGCCTGTGGTGGATCAGAAATCTTCTGACTGTGTTTGGGTGAATTTTCACCCTGTTCCACTTAGGAGATACTTTCTCTATCCCTATAAATTCCTGTGGTGTTTAGTGCCCCTTCCCACGTCGGTCACCAATCGCTGCCCAATGTATAATAAATTAATTCCCTGCCGGCTAGTGGTCCCTCCCTCCACCCGATCACCCACCCAACCAGGACATCATGCCCTTGTGTCCAGTGTAACCTCCCCACCATCAAACCCCCCATAGGAAAAAAAAAAAAACACTTTCCCTGGTGGTCTAGTAACCCCTCCTCCCTATCCCCAATCCCTAATCTGTGAATTACAATTTTATTGCCTGGTGATCTAGTGCACCCCCTTTCCCCCACCCTGCCAGAAAGTGTCCCACCACCCCACTCCCCCCATCCCAAACCCAAGTGGGTGACCAACACAGCCCTTCTCTCTCCTCCATGGCTGGACACTCACTGAGCTATCAATGAATGAGTGCATGCTTGTACAAGCACATGCTCATTCATTGACAGCTTAGTGGATAGCCAGCCATGGAGAAGAGAGGAAGGCTGTGCTGATCACCCACTTGAGTTTGGGAAGGGGGAGTGGGGTGGTAGTGTGGTGGATGAGCTGTGGTGGTTCGTACTTCTATAGTTTAGGGTGATGCCAAATAAAGCTGGAAGGAGAGGCTGGAGGCATACTCTAGAGCCAAGATGCAAGGTTTATTAGTAACAGTTGGAGCACACAGAAAAGACTTAGCATTTACTAACACTATTACACATGAGAAAGAGTGAATAAGATTACTGGGACCCACAACCTGGCCCCACTAATGTCCTACAAAAGTACAGGTTATTCAAGTCCTAAGGATGTAGCAAATCCGATGCACCAAGCTTGGGTTACTAGTATTTTGGTCAGCCAACTGCTGAGGGTGAACCTAAGGAAGCGCTTCCTATACAGGCCATAAAATGGGGCGTCCCCCAGTAAACCAGAAACCAAGTAAAACACTGTAGGCCTCCTGGCCCTGGGAAGAAGGTGACTCCTGGCATCACTGAGGCAATGTCAAAAGGGAAGCTCCTGGTCAAGGATGGGTGTTGACGCCGGGTTGTAGGGGAAAAGAACCCTTATCTGGGGTTGTCAGTTATGGTGATCTCGGGCAGGTGATCTCCAGTCGAGAGAAGGATGCTGGTTGTGATGATGTACTGGACAACCTCTGGGCAGGTCTTCGGAACCCTTACCACCTCACCCCTGCAGCTTCAGAATCCGACAATCTTCGGTGAGACCTCTTGATGCATCACTGGAACATGAGCCACCTAGGGGCAGTACAATCAAGAGTGTGGCGACCCTTGGTGTGGTCTCTTGCATGGGCCACCAGTACTTATGCCACCTCAGGGAATGAGGCACAGAGCCTAGCAGTCCTCGGCAAGGCCTTGGTATAGGCCACCGATACTATTGCCACCTTGGGACAATGTCTATGCAGCAGAATGGGCAATGTGACTCCGAGTTCAGTGGATGACTTAAGTCCCTCAAGCTAGAGCTGAGGTGGACCCTAACCTGACTCACTTTGGTGGACCCTAGCTACCAGCTGGCTACCACTTATGACCGGCAACTTGAACCTGGGGTGTAGTGGCAAACACTTGGAGTTGGTGGAGGTCATTGGAAGTGGGTGTAGGTGATACTGGGATTGCCAG
Organism: Neoceratodus forsteri; assembly: GCA_016271365.2. Taxonomy (NCBI): domain Eukaryota; kingdom Metazoa; phylum Chordata; order Ceratodontiformes; family Ceratodontidae; genus Neoceratodus; species Neoceratodus forsteri. The sequence goes on from CM028130.1 coordinate 1,136,977,445, forward strand.
GAACCTTCCCTGGGTTGAAGAAGAGGCACCGGAGGAATTCTAGATGAGGTGTGAGGTGTTTGCAGGAGTCTGGAAGAGAATAAAAATTAAAACCTGAAAGGCAATTCCCCCCCCTTCTTTTATGACTGAGAGCCCTGCCATCTGGGTTGGGGTGGCCCCAAATGTCTTCAGAAGAAGTAGCAGCTGGCAATTGCAGCAATCAATGCCCTCAGGGCAGTGCAGTCATACAGGACAACTGAGCAAATAAGGCAGTGCAGTCATGATACCCCAGCAAAAAGGTAGTTCAGTCACTTAAACGCTTCAATTGAATATAGCAGTTCAGTCACAGCAAGCAGTTCAACAACTTAAAACAGTTTGATTGAATAGAACAGTTCAGACACAGCAAGCTGTGGGTCCAGCAACCATACCTCTCAACCTTCCTCATCACAAATCAGGAACAAATAACCAAAATCAAGAAAACATCTGATAAAATAGTAATATTAGTCCCAGAAGCTGTATACAACATGTTTCTTAGTGTGGATAACATTTTCTTAATCAGAACTAGACTGTAACATCAATGGGTGGCATTATTCTGTGATCCCAATCCCTACTCTTTAGTACCAGAAATGCCAGACTTAGGTGGAACAGAAGAAATTTCTGAGGCAAAATCAGGGACATCCCTGAAAATCAGGAACAGCTGAGAGGGAGTACCCCAGTCTCTTTATTTAGAGCACAGATTGCCTGGAAGAAGTTAAACTAGCAGAGGTCCCTTCAAGATAGGCGTACACAAACACCTTTAATCTTGGTCCACCAATTATTTGGCTTGAACCCTCTTAGCTTCTGCCTTCTTGGTTCTCATTTCTCTCTCTCTCTCTGTCTCTATACAATCGGACAAGGCAGCAGCTTTCTTCCACCCTTGGTGGGGGGGGTACAATGGAAGCAATTTAACAATTCTAAACAATAATTACACAGTGCAACAGTACAATTGCTAAACAAACAATTCTTCCCTTGGCTGGAGCAGGTCTAGCTAGGACTAATTATTAAAGGAAATGCTGGCCAACAAGCCTACTCACCCCTGGAGTTCAACATGGATTTCTGTACTCTGGGGAATGCACAACCACACAGGAGTGATAAGGCCTCTTCTCCTGGAGACTGCAGCATGAAAGGTTCACTGGGTCTGTTTCCCGGCAAAATGAACTGACTCAATGCACTGGGGGCCTGACTAGATGGCAGATTTCTGTAAAAAAACAAACGAGGCTGCTACTGGGGATCTTCTGGAGGGAGTTACACTGAAGGGACCCAGGGGATTCGCTTCAACCTCCTAACAGGGAAGCTGACATCCATTGCCTTTCTGTCCTTCACCTTCCCTGGTCAAACTCTTTATCCTCTCTCTCCAGCCTGTGCAGAGCCTCCTCTAGGCTGGGGCGGTCCTGACTACCTGCCAGGGCTCCTTCATCCAGAGGTCAGCCTCCTGAAGCTGGATCAGTGGCTTAAAAAAAAAGTCTCCAAATTTGAATCTACCCTGGCCACAGGGACTGGCTGAGAGGGCCCAGCCTAGCTTCCTTCTCCACTGTGGGACAGGAATGTGGCCCATCTGGTTTGGCTTTGGTTGACTAGGTGTCAGTCTTGAGCAGGGGGGAGGGAGAACCAAGGAAGGGGAAAAAAATGGTTTTCTTTTAAAACCCTTAATTTAGACTGCTAGGACTATCTGCTGGAGTGGGGCCTATTCTGTGTTTCAGAGGGTCACCAAAGCTTTTCAAAGGGGTTCCCATTAAGCTGCCAGGGTCCCCATAACTGTCTGACCTCTCATATCTCTGAGGATCCCCTATTTTCTGTGGTGCCCCCAATTTCCCTGGGGCACTACAGATTCGGGCCCACCTAACAATACATGTTTTCATGTATTTTCCAAATTTTTACCTTCTTAATCTTAAACTGTTTGACAATTCCATCCATAAGCAATAACATATTCCTCTGTCGTGTTATGGTAACAAAACATTCTTAACAGCCTACAGATTATAAACTTTTCATCCTTAATTCTACATTTTACTAACACTCTAAACATTATGGTATTGTTTTTGTCAGCGTATGAGAACACATTTATGACTCCTTGCATCTTTAAAGCTCTGATTTATATCTTAGAACATTTCAATAATCCATATTTACAACTGGGCAATAGTCTTGGCTCTTCTTTCATTTTTATACTTGTAGGGCACCCTTTGTCAGCTTCAGTCACATACCTCCAAGGTGGTACCACAAAGTTTGACCTCTGGGATCTACATTGAGGGGGCTCTGCAGCAGTGGCTACTAGAGGGTGTGGCACCATTGGATACAGCCATGGGGTTGGTAGCAGGGTGGGAAATGACTCTGGGGTGGTTTTCTCAGTTGGGAGTAGTTCTCACCTCTCCTCCAGATTACTGTCCATGAGGTGACTTTCAAAGGGTGGAGCAGCTCTGAAGGTGCAGGGTTTAAGTCTGTTGTGATGAACAATCTGTGGCTGCTTCCTGACAGACTCCTTTTGGATCTTGTAAACAGGTAAGTCCAGGAACAGGATCTGAACAATCAAATATGGTTCTGACTCCCATTTGACATCCAGCTTGTGGCAGCAAGTCTTTCTTAATAGCACCCTTTCGCTGATGGCCAGAGGCATTGAATGGCTTGGACATCATAGTTTTCTTCTGTCATTCCCACTTTCTCCATGTTTTGTTCCACTATTTTCCAGCATCTCATAATTGTTGATGGTGCTCAGTCACCCACTCAGTTGTGGTATGGAGGGTTTCACTGGGTTTGATTTACATCTAGGACCAAGTGCATGGGGAGTCTCCCATGACAATCAAACATCAAATAGTATGGTGAGTACCCAGTGCTGCTGTGAGTTGTGTTATTGTAGAGGTACACTGGCTCTGGGAGGTCTTGGCCAGTGCAGTCACTGAGACTCTGGTAGGTTCTGAGCATGCCAAGGATAGTCCGGTTGACCCTCTCGTGAGCCCATTGCCCTGAGGGTGACAGGCAGTGGTATTGATCTTTTGCCATCCATACAAGGCACACAGTTCTTTAAACAACTCGACTCAAATGCTGAACCTTGGTCAGTCAGGATTTAGGTAGGGTGACCATAGGTTGAACAAACTGCCTCAGAACTTTTCAGCAGTGGTTCAGGCTGAAGCATTGCAGACAGAGCACAGTAATGACAAACTTTGAATAGTGGTCCATCATGGTAAGAATGCAGTTTAGGCCATCCCCACTTTAAGATGGTCCAGGGCCACCAGCTTGAGGGGTGCATGAACAGTGATTGGATGTAATGGGGTTCTTTGATCTTGCCCCAGTGCTCGCTTGAGGGTACATGTTGGGCATTTGTCACACCACTCTTGGATGTCCTCATGCATCCCAAACCAATAGAATCTGGTTCTCATATAAGCCTCTGTCTTTTTGCAGCCAAAGTGTCCAGATTTGTCATGATATGCCTCTAGGGCAACATCTGCAGCTTCATGAGGGAGCACAACTTGTCAAACTTGGTCATGTGTCTTTGGGTCAGTGATGGTGTGATAAGCCTTCCATCCACAACTGTCATATGAGCCACATGTCCCACAGTTTCACAAGTTCTGGGTCAAGCATGCTTTCTGTCCTCAGAGGTAGGGTCTGCTGGTTACTAATGAAGGCCTTTAGCTGTTGGCTCACTGGACTGTGGTCTTGGATCTGCTGCCATAAGTCAGGGGGTTCCTTTAATGTCTCGGGCATGTCATCTTCCAGTGCTTCTGCAGTTGCAGTGGGGCAGACAGCTGTGGGGAAGCTATAGCAGCAGGCTTGTACCACCGGTGCAGGGATCTGGAGAAAGGGAGGCATCTCTAGAACTTCTCTGTGGTTGTCATTCTCCTCCATCTCATCTTGGGCAGGTAACCTCAACAGGGCATCAGCATTTGCATTGGATTTACCTGCATGGTACTTGATTGTAAAATTGTAGTTGGCAAGTCTTGAGGCCACCTCTGCTCGAGTGCTTCCAGTCACACAGTGTTCAGATGAGTGAGGGGTTGTTGTCAGTGTAGACTGTGAAGGGTGTGGCTTAGTAAGCTTTGAATTTCTCAGTGATGGCCCACACTAGAGCAAAGAATTCCAGCTTGAAGGAGCTGTAGTGATCATCATTCTGTTCAGCTCCACAGAGCCCATGGCTTGCATAAGCAATGACCCTCTCAACTCCATCCTCGTCCTGGGAGAGGACAGCCCCAGCCCTTGATTGCTGGCATCAGTATATAATTTGAAGGAAAGTTGATAATCCGGATAGGCAAGTACTGGAGCTTGGATCGACATTACTTTTAGGCTGTTGAAGGACTCCTGCTGGAGTTGAACTCCACTGCACTGGGCTGGTTTTGTGCAGTTGTTTTGTTACCCTGAGCAATTCATGCAGTGGGGCAGCTATCTGGGTGAATTTAGGGACATATCACCAGTAGTACCCTACGAACCCCAGGAATCTCCTTACATCCTGGACTGTGACTGGAGTTGGCCACTCATGCACTGGTTGAATCTTGTCTGGGTCTGGTGACACCCGTGCTTACATACAACATGCCCCAGGTAGTGAACTTCTTCTTTGAGCAGGTGACACTTTGATGGCTTGACCTTGACCCCATAGTCAGCTAGGCAGGTAAAAACAGTTTCTAGGTGCTGTAGGTGTTCAGAATATTTTTTAGAGTAAATGATGATGTCATCCAAGTAGAGGAGGACCATGTCAAAATTATAGCTCCCCAAGCAGTGTTCCGCTAGTTGCTGAAAGGTCCCCGGGGCATTACACAATCTAAATGGTATTCGGGTAAATTCATAGTGGCCCATGGGGGTCACAAACACAGACTTCCCCCTGTCCTCAGGTGAAAGGGGAACTTGCCAGTAGCCACTAGCCAAGTCTAGGGTTGAAAACAGGGATGATGATTTCAATGCTGCCAGGGAATCCTCTATCCGTGGTAATGGGTAAGTATCCTTGTGCGTCACTTGGTTCAGCTTCCGATAGTTGACACAGAAGCAAATTTGTCCATCCTTTTTCTTGACCAGTACTATTGGAGCAGTCCATGGACTGTGACTATTAGTGATGATCTTGGCATCCTTCATCTCCTGGAGCATGGTTTTCACTGCTTGGTACAGTGCAGGTGGAATCGGGCGGAATCGTTCTCTGATGGGTGGGTGCTGTCCTGTGACTGTGTGGTGCTGCACGTTCTTGGCACACCCAAAGTCAAGGGGGTGCTTGAAAAAGACTCTTTCTAGTCTCTCTAGCATCAACAGCAACCCCTGTTTATGTTCTTCAGGGGTTTCTTTGGTGCCCAAGTCAATTTCCTCAAGCCAGCCCTTGGCATCTGCTCTTTCAGTTCCTACAGCTCCATTTAGTTGAAAGACATTCTCTCCATGGTCTTCTGAGGGCTCAATTATGTCCTCACTTCAGATCTTTATCAATCTGGCCACAGTCTGATTCCGGTATAGCTTAACAGAAGTTGTGCCATAGTTCAAGATGCGGATGGGGACCTGCCCCTTGGTAAGTATTGTGAGACTCCGTGCAACAATTACTGGCTTCTCCTCCATGGCACTGAGTGGTTCAACTACAGCCACATCATCCTTGCCTTGCAGCCCCACCTTGGCTTTGCACAGCAGTATGGTCTCTGTACCTGGGTCCAGTCTGACTGGCTGGACATCAAGAATCTGGATCTTCCCAATTTTTCCCTCACCATTGGTGAACCACTGGTGACACTGCAATATATTGATTGTGTGCTGCCAGGCCTTCTTGCTGGCTTTTGGGAGCTGTGTTACTTGCTTCCGGAGGGCAACCAGCAGTTCCTCATGACAGTTGTCCAGTACATTCATCCCCAAGATCACTGGAGGGAGGTTGTCATCATCAGGGTTGCTAATGATGACCCCTTGTTGTGGGTAAACCTTTTCTCCCAGCTGAATGTCCATTTTCTGGCAGCCCAAGTAAGGGATACTCATTCCATTGCCTGCAATCAGGTTGAGCAAAGTCTTTGGAGGGCATCTTAGTTGGTCTTGGTTCCAGTGCTTGAGAAATGGCAGCCTTGAATAGTGGTGACTTGGGAGCCGGTGTCCAGAAGTGCTGTAAAGGTGATACCATTAAGTTTTATGGGAACAGTCGGTCACCTCCCTACATACTTGGACCATTCCAGGTTTGGGTTTGGACCTAGGAGCTTTCTTCCAGAGGGTTGGTCCACTGCCTCGGGGATGCCCTGTTTAACAACACAGCAACTTCTCCTTCCTGGATACACTGTTGTTCCACATGGCCAATGATGCCACAGCGCCTGCAAACAGGTCGCCCATGATTATTGAACCGGTCAGTGGGTCGCCGGCCCATACTCCAGTCCGGTCTTGCTGGGCATTGGGGATGGTCCATAGAATACTCTAGGCCCCAGCTCCTCTTGAGGTCTTGTACAACTCAGCAAACTTCTGCAAGTCTTTGCGACATGGCCTCCAGCTGGCAAGACATCTCTCTAGTACTGTCTCCTACCTAGTCACTCAGCCGGTCCTGGGCTTGAGTGACCTGATGGTACAGTTTTTCTTTATCTCCTATGGGGTAGGAGCCATATTCTAGCTGATCCAGTAGATACTCTTTTTCCTGGCTGAAATCCTTCTCTGCTCTCCATCTAGTGAAGGCATTGCAAGACGAGCAGAGTCCAAACCTTGGACCCCCAGTGGCCATGGCTCCGGTGACACCAGCCATCTACTGGAAGGCCACCATTTCCTACTCAAGTTCTCCAGAGCCAAGGACTTCTATGGCTTCCTCTTTGAAGTCTATGAACTTTGCATCTAGGTTCTGGCAGTGCAACATCTTCAGCTTCTGACATGGAGGCTCTCCCCAGGCCCCCTCTATGAACCGCTCTATCAATACTTGGTCTGGGTCATGGTCCTCACTCGGGTCTCATTTTCACAGGGCTCAGTGTGCCTCTTGCAGGCTCAAGACAAAGTCCTGCAGTGTCTTCCAGGGACCCTGTGTGTGAGAGAAGAATTTCATTTTGCGGCCTGAGACACTCCGTATGTTGAAGATGTTGCTTAGTTGGGTCAGGATCCGTTCAGCAGTGTCCTTTTGTCCATCTGACCAGCTTTCAACTTCCCGTTTGGCAGCTTCTCCCATCTGCCCAATCAGGATTTCCACTCTCTGTTGCTCTGGCACTTGGTAGAGATGGAACATAGCCTGCAGCTTTGCACGGAAGTCGATGAGGCTGCAGGTGTCGGAGTTTCAGTCCCCCATGTACCTTGGAAGCCATGGTGCCCCAAAGTAATAAGGCATCATTATTGGGGGTGGTTGAACTGAAGGTGAGGATGATGCTGTGGCTCCCTCAGTATCTGAAGGCATCTTGGGTTGGAGTTGCTCTGACTTTGGGCTCCTTGTTGACTCTGATCCTGTCGACTAACGCCAAGTTTTTGTGGTGGATGACCTGTGGAGGTTCGTACCCCTACAGTTTAGGGTGATGCCAGATAAATCTGGAAGGAGAAGCTGGAGGCATACTCTAGAGCCAAGATGCAAGGTTTATTAGCAAAAGTTGGAGCACACAGAAAAGACAGCATTCACTAACACTATCACACATGAGAAAGAGTGAATAAGATTACCGGGACCTACAACCTGGCCCCACTAATGTCCTACAAAAGTACAGGTTATTCAAGTCCTAAGGATGTAGCAATCCGATGCACCAAGCTTAGGTTACTAGTATTTTGGTGACCAACTGCTGAGGTGAACCCAAGGAAGCGCTTCCTATACAGGCCATAAATGAGGCATCCCCAGTGAACCAGAAACCAAGTAAAATACTGTAGACCTCCTGGCCCTGGGAAGAAGGTGTTTCCTGGCATCACTGAGGCAATGTCAAAAGGGAAGCGCCTGGTCGAGGATGGGTGTTGACGCCGGGTTGTAGGGGAAGAGAACCCTTATCTGGGGTTGTCAGCTGTGGTGATCTCAGGCAGATGATCTCCAGTTGAGGAAAGGATGCTGGGTGTGATCCGGAACACTTACCACCTCACCCCTGCAGCTTCAGAATCTGGCAATCTTTGGTGTGACCTCTTGATGCATCACTGGAACACGAGCCACCTAGGGCAGTACAATCAAGAGTATGGTGACCCTTGGTGTGGCCTCTTGCTTGGGCCACTGGTACTTATGCCACCTCAGTGAATGAGGCACAGAGCCTGGCAATCCTCGGCAAGGCCCTGGTATAGGCCACCGGTACTATTGCCACCTTGGGACAATGTCTATGTAGAAGAACGGGCAATGTGACTCCGAGTTCAGTGGATGACTTAAGTCCCTCAAGCTAGAGCCAGGGTGGCCCGTAACCTGACTCACTTTGGTGGGCCCTAGCTACCAGCTGGCTACCACTTACGACCGGCAACTCGAACCTGGAGCATTGTGGCAAACACTTGGAGTTGGTGGAGGTCATTGGAAGTGGGTGCAGTTGATACTTGGCTTTCCGGGGACCCTCCCTGGGTTGAAGAAGAGGCACCAGAGGAATTCTAGATGAGGTGTGAGGTGTGTGCAAGAGCCTGGAAGAGAACAAAAATTAAAACCTGAAACGCAATCCCCCCCTTCTTTTATGACCAAAAGCCCTACCATCTGGGCTGAGGTGGCCCCAAATGTCTTCAGAAGAAGTAGCAGCAGGCAATTGCAGCAATCAATGTCCTCAGAGCAGTGCAGTCACACAGGACAATTGAACAAATAAGGCAGTGCAGTCATGATACCCCAGCAATAAGGTAGTTCAGTCACTTAAACACTTCAACTGAATGTAGCAGTTCAGTCACAGCAAGCAGTTCAACAACTTAAAACAGTTTCAGGGATCAATTTATCTCTATATTATTTAACAGCCATATTAACTGCCTCCGAATACGAATCAATAATGATGTCAGACTTATGCAGAGATATAGTTTGTTGCATCTACTAGTAGTCCAGGGAACTGAGGCAGCAACTCCAGACAGATTTTATACTGAACTTGATAAGAGATTCTGGATTTTAATAAGTACGGAAGACTCAGAGTATGATTTTTCTGTGGGACTTACACAGATCTTACTGATTTGAAGATTGGTTTTTGATGGACAAAGGTACAAGGGTTAACATTTATAATTACTTGGGAGTTTTGTTGATTATCGTTTTTTTTTTCAGAATATATTTTGTTACAAACAAAAAGAACCAAAGACTGGGAGCACTAAGAGTGTCAGGATGTTTGACTAGGGATATAAGACTAAATTGGTAAACAATTATTACCTGTTCTAGATTATGGTTTTCATTATATATGCATTTTAAAAATTTTTATATAAATTGACCAGATTATTATATTTGGGGAATTATATTTTGAATAATAACCTTGAGTCCATTATTGTTTAGTTTATCAGAGCTTGTTGTTACATCCACGGCCCAAAGAGAATACTATGGCTTATGATATCATGTTTGATACATTCAAAATGCATTCCTAAGACACTTGATATGTTTGAACTCAGACCTAAATATTTAGATATTTAGGAGGACAATAAGAAAACTGTTATGATTCAAATTATAAATTGTATGGGGGATATGTTATTAAAATAGTCTAGCAAGGATGGAATGAATTACCTTGCAATGATTGAAATTTCTGATCCGTATATTTTTAAACTAGAATTGTATAATTGTTTAAATGCTTTGTTGTTGTTTTAGGTACTTATGATTCTGTATTGTGTAAACTTTGTTACGTTGTTTTGTAAATACCACAGGTATTGTTGTAATGATTTACTCCCAACAGATTAACCTGTATAAAATAAATTTTAAACAAACAAACAACCGTTGAAAGCAATGCTGTAAATAATTGAGTCTGTAATGCAAACCCTTAAAATTCAACAGATGACTTTGATTGAGAGAGATGTTAACAGCTATGGCCCTAAGTAGATCCACAGACTTTCAATTTGCTTTGTTTGATATCATGGCAAGATTTGTTGTTATAAATGCAGCATCAAAATATCTTCAGTCTATTGATTTAGATACACCTGTGGCGCTGAGATGATTGAGGACTAAAGCTGACCTACTGAACTGAGACTGATGAAATGTCTGAAGAAATATGGAGGGCAACTGAGGTACCAGTTGCATCGATGTAAGAGCGGAACCACATATTAGAAAAGATCCAGCAGAATTATAAATTTGGTAAACTGAATCCAGTACAACTGGAAAGATAAAGTCCACTGTGTGTTCTACTTTAACACTGATCTTTGTAAACAGGGATTATGTGATGATTACCTAAAACACTCCATTGTTAAAACATGTTACTTGCCTACCAAATCCTTCTCTAGAAAAGCTAGATAACCTGAAGCAGCTATTAGAATGCTACACAGAAGACTTATACATTTGTAGAACAAGAGAAGGTTACTGATCCATAGACTATCCAGACAAACCTCACCACTAGTTAGAATTATTAATAATAAAATAATAAACTATATTTATTATGCTTCATGCCAAGGCACGTACAATGAATATTAAAACGAAATACATATAAAATCAAATTCTCAGCACATCATAAAAAGCCTTACTCCACAAAGTGTCTTAAACCTTTAAGGATTCCATGGTCATGATTTTCTAAGCCGACGAGGCAGAGAATCAGAGGTTGTGTTACAAACACAAAGTCCTGGCCCCAGAAGACTTCTTGGGCCCCTGAACTCTAGCAACCGTCGGCTGGAACAGAGCTGTCATACAGGGCGGTAAGGAATCAGAAGCTTTTCTGTGGTCATGGCCTGTCCATGTAGGCTTTGAAGGTCAAAGACCTACTCTAAAGGTGATCCGCCACTGTATAGGCAGCCAGTGCAGATCGTGCAGCATTGGTATTATGTGTCTCTAGATGACCCTGTCAACAACTCAGAAGCATCTTCACACTAGCTGCAAGTGGCGATATCAACCGAGGAAGCCCTGGCAGGGAGTTGCAGTAGTCAAGGCATGAGGTCACAAAGGCTGAACCAACACGGTAATCATTGGATGGAACAAGGTGCTTCACCCTGGCAATGTTCCTAAGATGGTAAGATGAATTGTGACATATATAGATTAATCTGTAATTCCAATATGAAAATGCATACTGTCAGTAGAAACACTCTACAGACTGGTTCTCACTGTCCTGTAACATCAGATAGTAACAGAAGCTTCAGCTTTGAAATTCATTAAAATCATTTAAGAACAACAATGGTCGGGAACATCTTGATGACTCATGGTCATTGCTGGAAACAGCAACTCGATCTGTAAAACACGACAGAATCAGAGGTATTTCTGAACTTATCTGATAGAAGGTAACACAGTGAGCAACTTCAAAGAAAGAAATATTTTTGTTCATCATTGATACTGACTGAAGACTGATAGTGGTCCACAAGTGTATCATAACACAGCAGTAATGGTAATGTTGTCACAGTACATTTATACTGAGTACGGTCCTTGCATTGGTGTACATCTTGTAAGACCTATTGTAAAACTTGTTTAATTACTGTTGAGAGTATATGGTGTGCCTATGGTATGTATGATCTTATTACTCAGTGAGTTGCACTGAAAGACTATGGTTCCATTAGGGAAATGGATACTTCACCAACCACTACAAAACATACAGCTTAATGGCATGGGCTAGTTCACCTACTTGAATAGTATGTTTTGGGATGTAATATCATATGTCAGTTCAGTACAACTGTACTGAATTGTTAGGTCCCTGTATAGGGTCTGTACATTGAAGACCTATTGTAGAAGTTATCATTACTCTTGAGGTACACTGAGGTTGCCTATGGCATGTACCACATCTATTACTCAGGGTGAGTTGCACCAAAGCCTTTGTTTCCAGTACAGAAAAGGGTAGTTCACTTACCACTACAAACATACTGTTTAGCTAGTGGATATAGGCTGTCACCTACTTGAACAGTATGCTTTTGGGACTGTAATAGCAGATGTCAGGTTGCAGTACCTCTTTGCAGAGTATAACGATGTGATATAGTCAGGAAACAACTTACCTCACACAATAATTGAGAAACTTCATTGTCATATGGCAGGGTACTGAACTGACTTGGCCTGGGACTGATCAGTGACAGGTGGTGTATTATAACATTTATTGCATAACTGTAAGTACTGTGCCTGACTACATGTTGCTGCAACTATGTACATTTTTATGAAATTAATGCTGCTATCTAATAAAGAAATTGTGTAATTGTATGACATTATGAAGATACAGTTCAATACAGAAAAATATATAAATATAATAAATAAACAAATATCAGTATGAACAAATGTCTTGTGCTATTATTTTGTTGTTCCATAACATTTGCATTACTTTAGTACTATGTCATTAAAAAGAATCACCATTATATGTCTTTCAAGACATAGTGAAGCTTGATTCATTGTGTCAGAATATCATTTTTGTACTGTATTTTGAAACATTTCTCAGAATAAAATAGTCAACTATGCATTTTTGATGCTTTTGTTCAGGCTGTGTGAGTCTTGACAAAGTGCTTGCAAACTGTTGACTGTTTTTAGGAAGGTTGATTGGCTGTCACTAAACTTTTTAATGCCTTTCAAACAAAATTTTAGGATTTTAGCATCTGTGTGACATTTGTTGGAGTTGGTGTGTGCACCATTTCAAGCTGCTACATTTTGGAGCCACATTTTGTGTCTGAACATTTTTTGGATGCTTTTGTTCAGTCTGTGGGATTACTGGATGGTGTCACTATCCAACACAATCCCACAGACTGAAAAAAAAACATCCAAAGATGCAAAACTGCATTATCATTCTGGTAATATTTATTGTGTTGTAAACATGCTTCATGGCCTGCTAAAAGCCACCAGAATGCCATTATATATACTGTATAGGAAAAACATTCCTAGGTAAAAGGGTCTCCATATTATTTTTGATGTTCTTTGTTCAGTTCAGGGATTGCTGATTGTGTAGCCATCAACAATCCCACAGACTAAACAAAAACATCCCAAAATACTAAATTGCCTTATCATTCTGACAATATTTACCTTTGTTGGAAACAGCTTCACAGCCTGCTAAAAGCCACTGAAATGCACCATATGGCATCAAATTTTTGACCGGGGGACATGTTCTTGAACTCCCCAGCAAGGCTAGGATTTTGTATTCTCCAAAAAATTCTGTTTCATGACAGTAGAGGTGGCAAACTTGTGATTACTTACTTTAGCAGAAATTCTGCGAAATATCACAGCTTTGTCCAAAGTTTCCAAACTTCTGCCTGTAGGATCAGAAATCTTCTGACTGTGTTTGGGTGAATTTTCACCCTGTTCCACTTAGAGATACTTTCTATCCCTATAAATTTCTGTGGTGTTTAGTGCCCTCCCACATCGGGTCACCAATAGCTGCTGTATATAATAAATGAATTCTGCTGGCTAGTGGTCCCTCCTCCACCTGGACACCACCCAACCAGGACATCATGCCCTTGTGTCCAGTGTAACCTCCCCACCATCCTATCCACTTCTAATAGTAAAAAACACTTTCCCTGGTGGTCTAGTGAACCCTCCTCCCTATCCTCCGATCCCTAATCTGTGAATTACAATTTTATTCCCTGGTGATCTAGTGTCTCCTTTCCCACCCTGCCAGAAAGTGTCCCACCACCCCTCTCTATCCCAAACCTGGGTAGACCAACACAGCCTCTCCTCTCCTCCATAGCTGGACACTTACTGAGCTATCAATGAATGAGTGCATGCTTGTACAAGCACATGCTCATTCATTGACAGCTTAGTGGACAGCCAGCCATGGAGAAGAGAGGAAGGCTGTGCTGGTCACGCACTTGGGTTTGGGAAGGGGGAGTGGGGGGTGTGGTGAAAGATCTGTGGTGGTTCGTACCTCTATAGTTTAGGGTGAAGCCAAATAAATTTGGAAGGAGAGGCTGGAGGCATACTCTAGAGCCAAGATGCAAGGTTTATTAGTAACAGTTGGAGCACACAGAAAAGACTTAGCATTTACTAACACTATCACACATGAGAAAGAGTGAATAAGATTACTGGGACCCACAACCTGGGCCCCTACTAATGTCCTACAAAAGTACAGGTTATTCTAGTCCTATGATGTAGCAAATCTGATGCACCAAGCTTGTTATTAGTATTTTTGGTCAGCCTAACTGTTGAGGGTGAACCTAAGGAAATGCTTCCTATACAGGCCATAAAATGGGGCGTCCCCCAGTAAACCAGAAACCAAATAAAACACTGTAGGCCTCCTGGCCCTGGGAAGAAGGTGACTCCTGGCATCACTGAGGCAATGTCAAAAGGGAAGCGCCTGGTCAAGGATGGGTGTTGACGCCAGGTTGTAGGGGAAAAGAATCCTTATCTGGGTTTGTCAGTTACGGTGATCTCGGGCAGGTGATCTCCAGTCGAGAGAAGGATGCTGGTTGTGATGATGTACTAGACGACCTCTGGGCAGGTCCCCGGAACCCTTACCACCTCACCCCTGTAGCTTCAGAATCCAACAATCTTCGGTGAGACCTCTTGATGCATCACTGGAACATGAGCCACCTAGGGGCAGTACAATCAAGAGTGTGGCGACCCTTGGTGTGGTCTCTTGTATGGGCCACCAGTACTTATGCCACTCAGGGAATGAGGCAGAGCGCCTAGCAGTCTCGGCAAGGCCTTGGTATAGGCTACATCGATACTATTGCCACCTTGGGACAATGTCATATGCAGCAGAATGGGCAATGACTCGAGTTCAGTGGATGACTAAGTCCCTCAAGCTAGAGCTGGGTGGACCCTAACCTGACTCACTTTGGTGGGACCCTAGTTACCAGCTGGCTACCACTTACAACCGCAACTTGAACCTGGGGTGTCGTGGCAAACACTTGGAGTTGGTGGAGGTCATTGGAAGTGGGTGCAGGTGATACTGGGATTGCCAGGGACCCTCCCTGGGTTGAAGAAGAGGCACCGGAGGAATTCTAGATGAGGTGTGAGGTGTTTGCAGGAGTCTGGAAGACAATAAAAATTAAAACCTGAAAGGCAATCTCCCCCCCCTTCTTTTATGACTGAGAGCCCTACCATCTGGGCCGGGGTGGCCCCAAATGTCTTCAGAAGAAGTAGCAGCAGGGGAGTCACGTGATGCAGAGGAACTGAAAGCAGCTTTCTGCTGAGCTCCCACTCTCCACCATTAAAACTACTTATTTCGCTGGGATAACGCTGCTCTTTCAGCCATATCGGGATCTAAAAGTTTTTTTTTGAGTACTCTGTTTCATTTGTGTTGATTTGTGTGGCATTCTGCAGAGCTTAATAAAGCCTATAGCGATGGATTCGAGATGAAGGTGGCTGGGTGAAGCAATGATACTGCAGCACGCCAGAGAAGGCACCTAAGAAGGCCAGAAATGCAAACCCGGACAATCAATCAAACAAACGGCTACTGAGTATCAAGCAATCCTTCACTAGAGGATTGTTTCTCCAGGAATTGGCTCCTTCAGGAAACCTCCAGGAAATCTCGAGTGAGATCAAATCAATCAGAAGTGACCCTTAGATTTCTAGGAGAGTAGGGAGATATGGAGGCAAAGGCAGTCTCTGGAGCACTGAGACACAAAACAGACCCAGAAATTATTAAATTGAGACAACAACCTGGTGTTAAAGACTGAAGACTTGAGGGGCAGGAGCAGGAGGAACAATGTCCTAATTTTTGGGCTTACTTAGAATCAGAGGAATGTGGAGACACCATTCGCTTCTGCTCAGCAATTCCTCAACAAAGTAGTGGGCCCTCTCCTATAAATCAACACCATATTGAGAGGGCTCACAGATCTCTAGGCCCCAAACCTCCGCTGAGCCTCCCCCAGACCAAGCATTATCAAATTCCTTAGCTATATCGAAAGACAACACATTCTAATTGAGTTAAAGAGCTAGAAGCTGTCCACTGGAACCATATCAGTTGAGAATTACCCAGGATCTCCTGCATGAGATTAGACAAAAAGAGCAGCATTCCATCCGATCTCAAGAAACTTATTGCAGCAGGCAAGGGTTTTAAATGAACTATCCAGCAAAACTTCTGGTTTCTATAGATGGCACCTGGCACGCTTATGAAGACCCCGGCAAGTTTCAATCGATTTTTCCAAAAGTTTCTGGATCTGTTTAAAGGAGACTGATAATACTTAAGACTACCTACTTTTTAGGATCTAATTTGTAATAAAGTTACAGTTAGTTCATTTTTGATCCTCTTCTTGGATTAGGATTTTGTCTGGGATGCTTGGCTATGGCCTACCTGGTTCTTGAGGGCTGCGGGTGGTGCCTGGCAGGAGGGAGGACAAGGATGGAGTAGGCCGTGAGGCTCATTTAGTGTCTGATATCTGCATGGCACCACATGCATCCATCTTGTTTCCTGTCCCGGTACTGAAAGTGTGGGGGCTGAGTTTCCGGGGACCTTCTAATGGGCAGACCGCTTTGGTCTGTCAGTTGTAAGCTTCCGACTTGCACTTCCTCCGTGTCGGGTTTCCGTGAAGGGTGCCTGTCCCTCAAATGCTTTACCTGGGCAGTTTTCTATCCATGGAGTCTACTTAGGTATTTACTCCTCATTTTTCCATGCCAGTCTGGTGAGCTTAAATGGGCAATATGAGGCTCCCTGCTGGGTGGAGGCTTATTTTGTGTTCTGTACTGGCCTGCAATACAGTCCTCACCGGTCTGCAGTTTAATTATTGGGAGGTTGGAGGGTGGGAGTCGGGGTAGAGTGTCGCTGGATCCTGTTTCACACTGCAGTTGGAGTAAAGGGGTACTTGTCAATCCAGGTTAGTGGTGTGGACCCCTTCTAGTAGTTCTAGGAAAGGTATGATGGTGTCTTTAGTTCTGGCTACTTTATCCTAATCCCATGGACATGCGATAGACCACGGTATCCTGGGGTGGGGTTCTGGGAGTATGGTTCAATTGTTTGGCTCTTTGGTTTAGTTTGTTTGGGGGTCATCTGTAAATAGTTTTCGATAAGGAGGGCAGGGAGTAGGGGAGGGGGAAGGGTGGGGGATATCACTTCTCAAACATTGGATGTATCAGGCTGAGTGCTTCTTCCGTGTGCTGTTTAACCGTGCTAGATGTACAACTTACTTGCTTTAGTGATTGCTGGTTTATTTTATTGATGGCAATAACGGGAGGGGTGTTCTTCGGGGTGGGTGGAAGGTGTCGCTAACAAGTCTGGCTGATAATATCATGGGGTTCAATCTGTACCAGTGCATTCAATTTATTGCTATAAATGGCTTTAGGCATATTAAAATTGCCACTTGGAACGTTAGGGGAATGGGAGGCAACCAAAAAAGGTCAAATACTTTTAAATTGTTCCTTAATTGGTGTGGATATCCTCTTTCTACAAGAAACCATGTCACAGTTCGCGGAGGCTAAATCTCATGCTCTAAGGGCTTTCTCAGGTCTTTTGGTAGGTTGGGCTATGGGGACTAAGAGTGGGCCATCATGATCAAGCCGTATATGCCTTTTATACTAGAGAAATGCATCTCAGATCTAGAGGGAGGTTTGTTTTTGTGAAAGGGCTGCTCTGTAATATAGGCGTGGTCCTCGGAGCCATATATGGTCCTGTTGGGGCGATTTTAACTCTTAATGCAGTTAGCACAGATAGACTGAGTGCCCTTGCCAACGCCATTTATTTTAGGGGGTGACTGAACATTGCTCCATCGCAAGTACTAGACAGAAACTACAGACCCCTGAAACCCCTCGCCTGCTCAATTGGCTCTGAAGGATCTATGTAGTATGTTAGGTCTAGAGGATCCTTGAGACTGCTGAACCCCTTTACTCGGTGGCTATACCTTCTACTCCCCAATCCATAATTCCTGGTCGAGGCTGTACTACATTTTAGTGAGTACCAACCTTCTTACCTAATATTTCTTACGGGTATTGAGCCCATTGTTATCTCGGACCACGCCTGGCTTAGTCAAACTTTCACCTAATCCCCCAGGGCAACGAGATACCTCTTGGAAGCTCACTACCAGATTTTGAAGGACTAACAGACTAATTCCCACTTGATCACTGATCTCATCCTTTTGGAAATTAATCAAGGGTCAATATCCAGAGATGATCTAGTGTGGTGCTCACTGAAATGCTTTTAGGGGGAATTTATAAAATGTCTTCCAGAAGAAAGAGGCTGAGGGAGGAGAAAATTATTTCCTTGGCTAACCAAATTGTTAGCTGAGAAAGCTTTCCTCCACTAATTCTCAAAGGGCTCTCGAGAGCTTGTTTAAACTCATGACTAATATGAAGATTTGATTAAAGAAAACTGACTTTGCTATTTTGAAATCTAAAACAAAATATCTTGATCAGGGAGAAGCCCGAAGGTTACTAGCTCAGACTTAGGGGAAGTAGAGAGTTCTAGATTAATCCCTGCTTTAAAAGCGAGGATGGTTCCATTAAACAGCCCCTAGATATTGCGAGGTCTTGAGGCTTTCTACCAAGACTTATATGGAACAAGACTCATTGCCCTCAACTTCTAGAAGTAATAGCTTTCCTAGAGAATACCTCCTCCCCAGACTTCAGCCTGATCAATGTGATCTACTTTCAGCTCCCATAACTTTAGGGAAGTGGAGGAAGTCATCCAAAGTTTAATTTTAGATAAAGTCCGGTCCGGATGGCCTACCCCTACTTTTTACAAGACCTTCTGCAAAGAATTAGCGCCTGCTCTCTCAACCTGTTTAATTACATCCTTATTTGAGCCATTGGATCCCTCCTTGTTAGAAGCTATTATAATTTAATCCCCAAATTAGATAAATCTTCTGGACCCAGCCAGTTATAGACCTATCTCGCTGCTCAACTATGATGTCAAATCTTGACCAAGATCCTCTCACTGCTAATCAGTGGTATGGCAATCACCTTGAGCACGGAGCAGGTAGGCTTCATCCAAGGGAGATCGCATCAGATCATATGAGGGTTCTCTCACATATTTTTCATGTTGCTCAAAACGCTCCGGCCCCCATGGCCTTAGTCACCTTGGATGCGGAAAAAGCCTTTGACCGCGTCAATTGGGATTTTTTATGGGCTACTTTAAGCAGGTTTGGTTTCCCAGCTAAATTTATTCAGTGGATCAAGGCGGTTTACAGATCACCTTCTGCCAGAGTCTATTGTGCAATGGGGTATTTCATCCTGATTCCTTGTACCTTGGTACCCGCTAGGTGTTCACTGTCACCAGATTTATTTAACCTCTATTTGAACCTCTCCTAATGCGACTAAATCTTCACCAAATATCTTAGGATGTGTCATTGCCCAACAAACACTGACGTTGTCGGTGTTTGCAGATGATCTCCTCCTACACCTTACCAATCCGGTTGATTCTTTGCGTATGGTCTTGAAGATAGTGGAGCTGTTTGGTGAAGTTTCCAATTACAGGCTGAACCTATCTAAATCCGAGATATCTCATCAATTCACACCTGTTCCACTCTAGTGTGGCTCAGTTTGTATGAAATGGGCCCCAATCACTTTCAAGTATCTGGGCATTTATCTGCCCCGAGATGAAGACATGATCAGAAACTTAATCTAGAGGACTTGGTGGACAAAATTCAGAATGATCTTAACAGATGGGATAACCTCCCTATAGCTATAGGAGGAAGGATCAATATACTTCAAACGTAACGTATTCGCAGATATTTTATCCCTTGAATCTGTTAAATATTTGGCTTCCTAAATCTTCTTTCAAAGGTCCACTCAATACTGACTAAATTTATTTGAGAGGTAAACGCCCAGGAGATCCTTCTTGCTTTTGTCTGCCTAAAGAAAAGGAGGCCTCCGCTGCATAATTTTGAATTTTATTACTGGGCCAGCTATTTAACTAAATGGGCAAATGGCTTTGCCCTCCAAACATCAATTACACACCCAAATGGCTTAACTTAGACCTTAACCTTTGAAGTACACAATATTGATCCTCAACACATTTTTCTACTACAGTTTCTTCTGCTTTTACCTGAGTCTTTAAAGAACTCAGTGGTAGGGTTGTCCGTGAGAGTCTTAAACCAATATTATACCTCTGTTAAGTTTCAGTATTCAAGACCCGGTCAGCCACTGATTCTAACCCCAACATTAGGATTGGGTCTCACTGGCTGACACCGATATGGTTGCCGAGATTCGGATTGCTCAGTTGAGGATCTGTACATACAAGGCCCCTTGGCTTCTCAGGGACCTGATGACAAAGTTGAATATTCCTTCACAGAATATTTTCAAATTATATCAACTGAGACACCCATAGGTAAAGAATTTGGATTGGTGTTATTACCACAAACATTAGGCCTTTTTCTGGATCAGTTAAAGAACTGTGCTGCAAAGCCCCACAGTATCTCTAACCTATATATGCAGCTTATGTTTACTAAAGTTCCAGAAGCTTTGGCTGGTTCCAAAGTTTGGGCATCTATAACTCCTGGGCCTTCCATATCTTGGAATTGCATGATAGATATATATACGCTTTTGCTTTAGAAGGAATAGACTCATACAATTTTGTATAGTTAACAACATGTACTACAGCTCATTTGAAACTGGCCAAATTTGGAAAGTCTGGATCAAGCTAACTGCACAAGATGTGGCAAGGAATTTGGGAGTATACTCTATGTGTTCTGGTTTTGTGTTAAAGTTGCCCCATTGTGGAAAGCTATCCGGGACAGCCTGGATCCAATTTAGGTCTGAGGATCTATTTACTCCCGAAATTTGTATATTAGGTATTTACTCAGTATTAAGGTTAAAGAGAAAAATACCATATGGCCTTTATTTCAATTGTTGTTAAAAGATTAGACCTCCGACATTGGTTAGGCTAATCAGAGATTTCCTATCAAGATTGGGTGGAGGAATGTCCTGTGTTTCAAAGTGGAAAAGTTAATTGCTAGCTCCAGGCATGTTTTACCTGCTTCCAAAAAAATGGGGCAAGCTTCTATGCTTTTGTACCTTCACTGAAACTCAACTTGTACTTTCTGATGTTTACTTTCCTGTTGCTAGGTTTGCCTCCCTTCCTATTACTTCCCCGCCTGGACTGCATAGTAATTAAGATACCTGTTATTCAATGACCCCAGATATAGGTTGCGATCATCCTAGGTGCATGTTGTTTAAGCGGTGACACCTTCCGGGGTGGGGTGGGTGTTGGGGGTGGGGTTTATACTGGATCTATGTACTGTTAATACTTTCACTATTGTGGGGTTTCTTCATATGTTCTGTTCCAGTTTCTGTATTTCACTTTGGTGTTATGTAAAATGAATAAACTGAGAATTCCAAAAAAAGTGAAAAAAAAAAAAAAAGACGAAGAAGTAGCAGCAGGCAATTGCAGCAATCAATGCCCTCAGGGCAGTGCAGTCATACAGGACAATTGAGCAAATAAGGCAGTGCAGTCATGATACCCCAGCAATAAGGTAGTTCAGTCACTTAAACGCTTCAATTGAATATAGCAGTTCAGTCACAGCAAGCAGTTCAAAAACTTAAAACAGTTTGATTGAATACAGCAGTTCAGACACAGCAAGCAGTGGGTCCAGCAACCATACCTCTCAACCTTCCTCATCACAAATCAGGGACAAATGACCAAAATCAGGAACACATCTGATAAAATAGTAATATTAGTCCCAGATGCTGTATACAACATGTTTCTTAGTGTGAATAGCATTTTCTTAATCAGAACTAGACTGTAACATCAATGGGTAGAATTATTCTGCGATCCCAATCCCTACTCTTTAGTAGCAGAAATGCCAGACTTAGGAGGAACAGAAGAAATTTCTGAGGCAAAATCAGGGACATCCCTGAAAATCAGGAACAGCTGAGAGGGAGTGCCCCAGTCTCTTTATTTAGAGCACAGACTGCCTGGAAGAAGTTAAACTAGCAGAGGACCCTTCAAGATAGGCGTACACAAACACCTTTAATCTTGGTCCACCAATTATTTGGTTTGAACCCTCCTAGCTTCTGCCTTCTTGGTTCTCATTTCTCTCTCTGTCTCTCTCTCATACAATCGGACAAGGCAGCAGCTTTTCCACCCTTGGGAGAGGGGCACAATGGAAGCAACTTAATAATTTTAAACAATAATTACACAGTGCAACAGTACAATTGTTAAACAAAACAATCCTTCCTCTGGCTGGAGCAGGTCTAGCTTAGGACTCATTATTAAAGGAAATGCTGGCCAACAAGCCTACTCACCCCTGGAGTTCAACATGGATTTCTGTACTCTGGGGAATGCACAACCACAAAGGAGTGATAAGGCCTCTTCCTGAGACTGCAGTATGAAAGGTTCACTGGGTCTGTTTCGGCAAAATGAACTGACTCAATGCACTGGGGCCTGACTAGATGGCAGATTTCAAAACAAACGAGGCTGCTACTGGGGATCTTCTGGAGGAGTTACACTAAAGGGACCCAGGGGATTCGCTTCAACCTCCTAACAGGGAAGCCGACATCCATTGCCTTTCTGTACTTCACCATCCCTGGTCAAACTCTTTCTCCTCTCTCTCCAGCCTGTGCAGAGCCTCCTCTAGGCTGGGGCGGTCCTGACTACCTGCCAGGGGATTGGCTCCTTCATCCAGAGTTCAGCCTCCAGAAGCTAGGTCAGTGGCTTAAAAAAAAAGTCTCCAAATTTGAATCTACCCTGGCCACAGGGACTGGCTGAGAGGGCTCAGCCTAGCTTCCTTCTCCACTGTGGGACAGGAATGTGGCCCATCTGGTTTGGCTTTGGTTGACTAGGTGTCGGTCTTGAGCAGGGGGGAGAGAGAACCAAGGAAGGGGAAAAAAATGGTTTTCTTTTAAAACCCTGAATTTAGACTGCTAGGACTGTCTGCTGGAGTGGGGCCTATTCTGTGTTTCAGAGGATTACCAAAGCTTTTCAAGGGGTTCCTATTGCTTTCAGGGTCCCCATAACTGTCTTGACCTCTCATATCTCTGAGGACTTTCATTTTCTGTGGTACCCCAATTTCCTGGGGCACTATAGATCAGGCCCACCTAACAATATATGTCATGTATTTTCCAAATTTTTACCTTCTTAATCTTAAACTCTTTGACAATTCCATCCATAAGCAATAACATATTCCTCTGTCATGTTATGGTAACAAAACATTCTTAACAGCCTACAGATTATAAACTTTTCATCCTTAATTCTACATTTTACTAACACTCTAAACATTATGGTATTGGTTTTGTCAGTGTATGAGAACACATTTATGACTCCTTGCATCTTTAAAGCTCTGATTTATATCTTAGAACATTTCAATAGACCATATTTACAACTGGGCAATGGTCTTGGCTCTTCTTTCATTTTTATACTTGTATGGGGACACCCTTTGTACAGCTTCAGTCACATACCTCCAAGGTGGTACCCCAAAGTTTGACCTCTGGGGATCTACATGAGGGGGCTCTAGCAGTGGCTACTGAGGGTGTGGCACCATTGGATACAGCCATGGGGTTGGTAGCAGGTGGGAAATGACTCTGGGGTGGTTTTCTAGTTGGGAGTAGTTCCCACCTCTCCTCCAGATTAATGTCCGTGAGGTGACTTTCAAAGGGTGGAGCAGCTCTGAAGGTGCAGGGTTTAAGTCTGTTGCAATGAACAATCTGTGGCTGCTTCCTGACAGACTCCTTTTGGATCTTGTAAACAGGTAAGTCCAGGAACAGAATCTGAACAATCAAATATGGTTCTGACTTCCATTTGACATCCAGCTTGTGGCAGCAAGTCTTTCTTAATAGCACCCTTTCGCCGATGGCCAGCGGCATTGAATGGCTTGGACATCATAGTTTTCTTTCTGTCATTCTCACACTTTCTCTATGTTTTGTTCCACTATTTTTCCAGCATCTCATAATTGATGATGGTGCTCAGTCACCCACTCAGTTGTGGTATGGAGGGGTTTCACTGGGTTTGATTTTACATCTAGAACCAAGTCCATGGGGAGTCTCCCATGATGACCAAACATCAAATAGTATGGTGAGTACCCAGTGCTGCTGTGAGTTGTGTTATTGTAGAGGTACACTGACTCTGGGAGGAGTCTTGGCCAGTGCAGTCACTGAGACTCTGGTAGGGTTCTGAGCATGTCAAGGATAGTCTGGTTGACCCTCTCGTATAGCCCATTGCCCTGAGGGTGACAGGCAGTGGTATTGATCTTTTGCCCTCCATACAAGGCACACAGTTCTTTAAACAACTGAGACTCAAATGCTGAACCTTGGTCAGTCAGGATTTTGCTAAGGTGACCATAGGGTTGAACAAACTGCCTCCAGAACTTTTCAGCAGTGGTTCGGGCTGAAGGATTGCGGACAGGCACAACAATGACAGACTTTGAATAGTGGTCCATCATGGTGAGAATGTAGTTTAGGCCATCCCCACTTTAAGATGGTCCAGGGTCACCAGCTCGAGGGGTGCATGAACAGTGATTGGATGTAATGGGGTTCTTTGATCTTGCCCCGGTGCTCGCTTGAGGGTACATGTTGGGCATTTGTCACACCACTCTTGGATGTCCTCATGCATCCCAAACCAATAGAATCTGGTTCTCATATATTCTCTTGTCTTTTGCAGCCAAACTGTCCAGATTTGTCATGATATGCCTCTAGGGCAACATCTGCAGCTTCATGAGGGAGCACAACTTGTCAAACTTGGTCATGTGTCTTTGTGTCAGTGATGGTGTGGATAAGTTCCATCCACAACTGTCATATGAGCCACATGTCACCACAGTTTCACAAGTTCTGGGTCAGTGGCTTTCTGTCCTCAGAGGTAGGGTCTGCTGTTACTAATGAAGGCCTTTAGCTGTTGGCTCACTGGACTGTGGTCTTGGATCTGCTGCCATAAGTCAAGGGGTTCCATTAATGTCTCGGGCATGTCATCTTCCAGTGCTTCTGCAGTTGCAGTGGGGCAGACAGCTGTGGGGAAGCTATAGCAGCAGGCTTGTACCACCGGTGCAGGGATCTGGAGAAAGGGAGGCATCTCTAGAGCTTCTCTGTGGTTGTCATTCTCCTCCATCTCATCTTGGGCAGATAACTTCAACAGGGCATCAGCATTTGCATTGGATTTATTTAGTTGTTTAACCAGGTATAGCACACTAAGCTGAAAGCTTTTTTACAGGAGCGACCTGGGAGCACAAGGAGGTTAAGTGACTTGCTCAGGGTCACACAGTATGCAAGTGGAAGCTGTGGGATTCAAACCCAGGTCTGGTCTGCTGGATGTCACCAGATCTGCAGCTCAGAGCCTTAGACCACTGCGCTATACTGCCTCCTATAAAGGATTTACCAGCATGGTACTTGATTGTAAAATTGTAGTTGGCAAGTCTTGAGGCCCACCTCTGCTCGAGTGCTTCCAGTCACACAGTGTTCAGATGAGTGAGGGGGTTGTTGTCAGTGTAGACTGTGAAGGGTGTGGCGGCTAGGAAAGCTTTGAGTTTCTCAGTGATGGCCCACACTAGAGCAAAGAATTCCAGCTTGAAGGAGCTGTAGTGATCATCATTCTGTTCAGCTCCACAGAGCCCATGGCTTGCATTAGCAATGACCCTCTCAACTCCATCCTGGTCCTGGGAGAGGACAGCCCCAGCCCTCGATTGCTGGCATCAGTATATAATTTGAAGGAAAGCTGATAATCCGGATAGGCAAGTACTGGAGCTTGGATCAACATTACTTTTAGGCTGTTGAAGGACTCCTGCTGAGTTGAACTCACTGCACTGGGCTGGTTTTGTGCAGTTGTTTTGTTCCCTGAGCAATTCATGCAGTGGGCAGCTATCTGGGTGAATTTAGGACATATCACCAGTAGTACCCTACGAACCCCAGGAATCTCCTTACATCCTGGACTGTGACTGGAGTTGGCCACTCATGCACTGCTTGAATCTTGTCTGGGTCTGGGTACACTCCGTGCTTATATACAACATGCCCCAGGTAGTGAACTTCTTCTTTGAGCAGGTGACACTTTGATGGCTTGACCTTGAGCCCATAGTCAGCTAGGCAGGTAAAAACAGTTTCTAGGTGCTGTAGGTGTTCAGAATATTTTTTAGAGTAAATGATGATGTCATCCAAGTAGAGGAGGACCATGTCAAAATTATAGCTCCCCAAGCAGTGTTCCGCTAGTTGCTGAAAGGTCCCTGGGCATTACACAATCTAAATGGTATTCGGTAATTCATAGTGGCCCATGGGGTCAAAACACAGACTCTCCTGTCCTCAGGTGAAAGGGAACTTGCCAGTAGCCACTAGCCAAGTCTAGGGTTGAAAACAGGGATGCTGATTTCAATGCTGCCAGGAATCCTCTATCCGTGGTAATGGGTAGTATCCTTGTGTCACTTGGTTCAGCTCCGATAGTTGACACAGAAGCAAATTTGTCCATCGTTTTCTTGACCAGTACTATTGGAGCAGTCCATGGACTGTGACTATTGGTGATGATCTTGGCATCCTTCATCTCCTGGAGCATGGTTTTCACTGCTTGGTACAGTGCAGGTGGAATAGGTGGAATCGTTCTCTCGATGGGTGGGTGCTGTCCTGTGACTGTGGTGCTGCACGTTCTGGCACACCCAAAGTCAAGGGGTGCTTGAAAAGACTCTTTCAGTCTCTCTAGCATCAACAGCAACCCCTGTTTATGTTCTTCAGGGTTTCTTTGGTGCCCAAGTCAATTCCTCAAGCCAGCCCTTGGCATCCGCTCTTTCAGTTCCTACAGCTCCATTTAGTTGGAAAGACATCTCTCCATGGTCTTCTGAGGGCTCAGTTATGTCCTCACTTCAGATCTTTATCAATCTGGCCACAGTCTGATTCTGGTATAGCTTAACAGAAGTTGTGCCATAGTTCAAGATGCGGATGGGGACCTGCCCCTTGGTAAGTATTGTGAGACTCCGTGCAACAATTACTGGCTTCTCCTCCGTGGCACCGAGTGGTTCAACTACAGCCACATCATCCTTGCCTTGCAGCCCCACCTTGGCTTTGCACAGCAGTATGGTCTCTGTACCTGGGTCCAGTCTGACTGGCTGGACATCAAGAATCCGGATCTTCCCAATTTTTCCCTCACCATTGGTGAACCACTGGTGACACTGCAATATATTGATTGTGTGCTGCCAGGCCTTCTTGCTGGCTTTTGGGAGCTGTGTTACTTGCTTCCGGAGGGCAACCAGCAGTTCCTCATGACAGTTGTCCAGTACATTCATCCCCAAGATCACTGGAGGGAGGTTGTCATCATCAGGGTTGCTAATGATGACCCCTTGTTGTGGGTAAACCTTTTCTCCCAGCTGAATGTCCATTTTCTGGTAGCCCAAGTAAGGGATACTCATTCCATTGCCTGCAATCAGGTTGAGCAAAGTCTTTGGAGGGCATCTTAGTTGGTCTTGGTTCCAGTGCTTGAGGAAATGGCAGCCTTGAATAGTGGTGACTTGGGAGCCGGTGTCCAGAAGTGCTGTAAAGGTGATACCATTGAGTTTTATGGGAACAGTCGGTCACCTCCCTACATACTTGGACCATTCCAGGTTTGGGTTTGGACCTAGGAGCTTTCTTCCAGAGGGTTGGTCCACTGCCTCGGGGATGCCCTGTTTAACAACACAGCAACTTCTCCTTCCTGGATACACTGTCATTCCACATGGCCAATGATGCCACAGCACCTGCAAACAGGTCGCCCATGATTGTTGAACTGGTCAGTGGGTCGCCGCCCATACTCCAGTCCGGTCTTGTTGGGCATTGGGGATGGTCCATAGAATACTCTAGGCCCCAGCTCCTCTTGAGGTCTTGTACAACTCAGCAAACTTCTGCAAGTCTTTGCGACATGGCCTCCATCTGGCAAGACATCTCTCTAGTACTGTCTCCTACCTAGTCACTCAGCCAGTCCTGGGTTTGAGTGACCTGATTGTACAGTTTTTCTCTATCTCCTATGGGGTAGGAGCCATATTCTAGCTGATCCAGTAGATACTCTTTTTCCTGGCTGAAATCCTTCTCTGCTCTCCATCTAGTGAAGGCATTGCAAGATGAGCAGAGTCCAAACATTGGATCCCCAGTGGCCATGGCTCCGGCGACACCACCCATCTGCTGGAAGGCCACCATTTCCTCCTCAAGTTGTCCAGAACCTAGGACTTCTATGGCTTCCTCTTTGAAGTCTACGAACTTTGCATCTAGGTTCTGGCAGTGCAACATCTGCAGCTTCTGACGTGGAGGCTCTCCCCAGGCCCCCTCAATGAAGCGCTCTATCAATACTTGGTCTGGGTCATGGTCCTCACTCGGGTCTCATTTTCACAGGGCTCAGTGTGCCTCTTGCAGGCTCAAGGCAAAGTCCTGCAGTGTCTTCCAGGGACCCTGTGTGTGAGAGAAGAATTTCATTTTGCGGCCTGAGACACTCCGCTTGTCGAAGATGTTGCTTAGTTGGGTCAGGATCCATCCAGCAGTGTCCTTTTGTCCATCTGACCAGCTTTCGACTTCCCGTTTGGCAGTCTCCCATCTGCCCAATCAGGATTTCCACTCTCTGTTGCTCTGGCACTTGGTAGAGATGGAACATAGCCTGCAGCTTTGCACAGAAGTCGATGAGGCTGCAGGTGTCTGAGTTTCGGTCCCCCATGTACCTTGGTAGCCATGGTGCCCCAAAGTAATAAGGCATCATTATTGGGGGTGGTTGAACTGAAGGTGAGGAAGATGCTGTGGCTCCCTCAGTATCTGAAGGCATCTTGGGTTGGAGTTGCTCTGACTTTGGCTCCTTGTTGACTCTGATCCTGTCGACAACGCCAAGGTTTTGTGGTGGATGACCTGTGGAGGTTCGTGCACTCTACAGTTTAGGGTGATGCCAGATAAATCTGGAAGGAGAAGCTGAGGCATACTCTAGAGCCAAGATGCAAGGTTTATTAGCAACAGTTGGAGCACACAGAAAAGACAGCATTCACTAACACTATCACACATGAGAAAGAGTGAATAAGATTACCGGACCTACAACCTGGCCCCACTAATGTCCTACAAAAGTACAGGTTATTCAAGTCCTAAGGATGTAGCAATCCGATGCACCAAGCTTAGGTTACTAGTATTTTGTCGGCTGACTGCTGAGGGTGAACCCAAGGAAGCGCTTCCTATACAGGCCATAAAATGGGGCATCCCCCAGTGAACCAGAAACCAAGTAAAATACTGTGGACCTCCTGGCCCTGGGAAGAAGGTGACTCCTGGCATCACTGAGGCAATGTCAAAAGGGAAGCGCCTGGTTGAGGATGGGTGTTGACGCCGGGTTGTAGGAGAAGAGAACCCTTATCTGGGGTTGTCAGCTGTGGTCATCTCAGGCAGATGATCTCCAGTCGAGGAAAGGATGCTGGGTGTGATCTGGAACACTTACCACCTCACCCCTGCAGCTTCAGAATCTGACAATCTTTGGTGTGACCTCTTGATGCATCACTGGAACATGAGCCACCTAGGGCAGTACAATCAAGAGTATGGTGACCCTTGGTGTGGCCTCTTGCGTGAGCCACTGGTACTTATGCCACCTCAGGGAATGAGGCACAGAGCCTGGCAATCCTCGGCAAGGCCTTGGTATAGGCCACCGGTACTATTGCCACCTTGGGACAATGTCTATCCAGGTGAATGGGCAATGTGACTCCGAGTTCAGCGGATGACTTCAGTCCCTCAAGCTAGAGCCAGGGTGGCTCCTAACCTGACTCACTTTGGTGGGCCCTAGCTACCAGCTGGCTACCACTTACGACCAGCAACTCGAACCTGGAGCATTGTGGCAAACACTTGGAGTTGGTGGAGGTCATTGGAAGTGGGTGCAGTTGATACTTGGCTTTCCGGGGGACCCTCCCTGGGTTGAAGAAGAGGCACCAGAGGAATTCTAGATGAGGTGTGAGGTGTGTGCAAGAGCCTGGAAGAGAACAAAAATTAAAACCTGAAAGGCAATCCCCCCATTCTTTTATGACCAAAAGCCCTACCATCTGGGCTGAGGTGGCCCCAAATGTCTTCAGAAGAAGTAGCAGCAGGCAATTGCAGCAATCAATGTCCTCAGAGCAGTGCAGTCACACAGGACAATTGAGCAAATAAGGCAGTGCAGTCATGATACCCCAGCAATAAGGTAGTTCAGTCACTTAAACACTTCAACTGAATGTAGCAGTTCAGTCACAGCAAGCAGTTCAACAACTTAAAACATTTGAATACAGCAGTTCAGACACAGCAAGCAATGGGTCCAGCAACCATACCTCTCAACCTTCCTCATCACAAATCAGGTACAAATGACCAAAATCAAGAACACATCTGATAAAATAGTAATATTAGTCCCAGAAGCTGCATACAACATGTTTCTCAGTGTGAACAGTATTTTCCTAATAAGAACTACACTGTAACATCAATGGCTGGCATTATTATGTGATGCCAATCCCTACTCTTTAGTGCCAGAAATGCCAGACTTAGGAGGGACAGAAGAAATTTCTGAGGCAAAATCAGGGACATCCCTGAAAATCAGGAACAGCTGAGATGGAGTGTCCAAGTTTCTCTATTTGGAGCACAGACTGCCTAGAAGAAGTTAAACTAGCAGAGGTCCCTTCAAGATAGGAGTTCACAAACATCTTTAATCTTGGTCCAACAATTATTTGGTTTGAACCCTCCAAACTTCTGCCTTCTTGGTTCTCATTTCTCTCTCTCTCTCTGTCTGTCTCTATACAATTTGACAAAGTAGCAGCTTTCCTCCACCTTTGTGGGGGTACAATGGAAGTAATTTAACAATTTTAAACAATAATTACACAGTGCAACAATACAATTGCTAAACAAACAATCCTTCCCCTGGCTGCAGCAGGTCTAGCTAGGACTAATTATTAAAGGAAATGCTGGCCAACAAGCCTACTCACCCCTGGAGTTCAACAAGGATTTCTGTACTCTGGG
Organism: Neoceratodus forsteri; assembly: GCA_016271365.2. Classification (NCBI taxonomy): domain Eukaryota; kingdom Metazoa; phylum Chordata; order Ceratodontiformes; family Ceratodontidae; genus Neoceratodus; species Neoceratodus forsteri. The sequence continues at coordinate 1,137,008,094 of CM028130.1, forward strand.
GAATGCACAACCACAAAGGAGTGATAAGGACTTTTCTCCTGGAGACTGCTGCATGAAAGGTTCAATGGGTATGTTTCCCAGCCAAATGAACTGACTCGACACACTGGGGGACCCGACTAGATGGCATATTTCTGTAAAAGAACGAACGAGGCTGCTACTGGGTATCCTCTGGAGGGAGTTACGTTGAAGGGACCCAGGGGATTCACTTCAAACTCCTAACAGGAAGCCGACAACCATTTCCTTGCTGTCCTTCACCCTCCCTGGTTAAACTCTTTCTCCTATTTCTCCAGCCTGTGCAGAGCCTCCTCTAGGCTGGGGCGGTCCTGGCTACCTGCCAGGGATTGTCTCCTTCATCCAGAGGCCAGGGTCCTGAAGCTGGTTCTGTGGCTTAAAAAGTCTCCAAATTTGAATCTACCCTGGCCACAGCGATTGGCTGAGAAGGCTCAGCCTGGCTTCCTTCTCCACTGTGGGACAGGAATGTGGCCCAACTGGTTTGGCTTTGGCAGACTAGGTGTCAGTCTTGAGCAGGGGGGAGGGAGAACCAAGGAAGGAAAAAAATAGTTTTCTTTTAAAACCCTGAATTTAGATTATGACTGTCTGCTGTGCTATGACTGTCTGCTGAAGTGGGGCCTATTCTGTGTTTCAGAGGGTCACCAAAGCTTTTCAAGGGGTTCCCATTAAGCTGCCAGGGTCCTCATAACTGTCTGACCCCACTTATCTCTGAGGATCCCCTATTTTCTGTGGTGCCCCCAATTTCCCTGGGGCACTACAGTAGGACACTTCCTAATGGGGTGGGGAGGGCAGGGGGTACACTAGACCACCAGGGAATAAAATTGTTATTCACCGACTGGGGATCTGGGATAGAGAGGAGATTCACTAGACCACCACATAGAATTTTTTTGTTTGTTTTTTGTTTATTGTATGGGGATCAGGATTGGAGTTTCACTGGCTGGGCAGGTGATGAGGTGGGGGAGAGACCACTAGCCTCCAGGAACTTTTTTAAATGTGGGGTGAGTGATTGGGTGGTGGGAGAGACTGCTAGCCAGCAGAGATTTTTTTTTTTATATGGGGTGGGTGATCAGTGGGGGGAAGGACCACTAGCCACCAGGAAATTCATTTATTATACATCGGGCGGTGATCAGTGACCAGCAGGGGGGCCTCTAGACACTAGGTATTTTTTTTAGGTATGCAGTCGCTGATGGGGTAGGGGTTGAGGGACAGCTAGCCACCAGGGAATTGATTTATTATACATCAGGCAGTGATCAGTGACTGGTGGGGGAGCATTAGACACAAGGGAAGAGTAATTTATTGTAGGGTGCAGGCAGGCAGAATTTCCATGAAAGTTCGCAAAAGGATTTCCAAACTTTCACAGAAGCAAAAGTCTGACTTTCACTTCAGTTCTGCCAGTGACATTTTTTTTTGTAAACCTCTACATGATACCCCTGCCTTTGAGACTGGTATTAGGGCTGTACTCGGCCAGACAATACAGGGGGAAGAACATCCAGTTATATACATAAGTAGGAAACTGTATGAAAGAGAACAAAAATATTCTACCATAGAGAAAGAATGCTTGGCAGTTAGATGGGCCATAGAAGCACCATGATTTTATTTGTGGGGTGCTGAATTCAAACTGACTACAGACCATAACCCCCTTTGTTGGATACAACAAATGAAAGATAAAAATCCACAAATTATGAGGTGGTAGCTTGCTTTAAAGTCCTATCATTTTACTGTGCAACATAGACCCGATGCCCAACACAAAAATGCAGATTTTCTGTCTAGACATGTATAAAATAATGCTGTGAAAGGTATCTCATATGTTAGATACTATATAGCCCCAGGGTATATGTGTATGAATATGCCTACAGGGTCAAAATGTCGTACACTTAATACTGTATGACAAAACCCCATAACTGCAACAGCACAGTACAACTGAGCGAGAGGTTGCATTACCACGAATGGGTCTGTGCACGGTACTGCACCCTCTCACTGTTCCAGGCAGAGGATAAGACCTCTGCTTGGACAGGGTTCTGCTGAGCAGCTGCCATAGCTCAATGCAGTGAGCCACTGGCAGCAAGAAAACGAAGCAATGCGTCTGGGACTGGTTTGATTCCCGGTCCAGATGCATGGAAATTTTCCTTTTTTTTTTGCACTTTGTGCGATATTTGTGTTACGCCCTCGAGTTAGTTATATTAGTTGTAGGTGGATCAGTGGGCGCAGTCCCATCCATAATGGGGGGTGGGTGGCATAGTCCCATGCATAAAAAAAAAACTTATGCTGCATGGCATATATTGCACTGTTTTGGCAGTGCGATATGTGCATACGGCATAATGTCTTGCGACATTATGACCCCATTCCATGAATATGTATATGTTTTGTAGATCTACAGAAACTTGAAGAAATGTTTTTCTATTGTTTAAGAGGAACCCTGGGGTGGAGCTCCTGTAAAAGGTGGGTGGAATCTCCCATTGCTCCGTTATGCCTGAGTGTATGAAAGCCAGTTAACTAAAAAGTCACTGGTTTCCTCCTGAACAGAGTTGTATGTGATAGGGCTGATCATCCTACCTTGGAATTAGAGGGACTGTATTCTAATTTATTTTTCTAGAGCCTATTGCAACAGCATTCTAACTATTCTATACTGTACTATCCTCTCCCTGTTCTGTCAGGAAGGCCAACTACAGACACCCCCTTTTTATGTTGGCTCGCTACTATGACCAGCCCACATCTTGCAGTAGCAGCAGATTTGGAGGTGTGGTCACTGTTGGGCGTAATGCAGGCACGATCAATAGATGTATCCCTCATTCCAATAAGCCAGCAGCAGGCGCTGACATCATGCATCCCTAATGTGGCCATCAGATCTAAGAAAGGTCCACTGCAATGAAAGCAGCCTCTGCGCAGGACCACAACACACCTCCTGACGCGGCACGTTACATGGCAGTGACTGCCGCCACTGCCTGACATAATGCAGATGGGGTGTCCACCCCATCAGCATAATGACCCCTCCCATTTTAAATGTATGCCGAGGGTGTCCAACTCTCAGCATCATGCCCCCAACAGCTTTTCTTTGCCAATGTGGGGCACAATCCACATCAGCCTTAATCCCCCTTCCCCATTTATTTTGCCAATGGGGGAGCCTACTCCCTGTTGGCTACAGCAACCCCCCAAAAAACACTTAGGTGGCACGCTGGGAGCCCACCCTAGCAAGCCAAATCCCCATAAAAATAAAAACTGTCCCGCAATTTTTTTTTTTAAACCTGTAAAAAAGAAAACGGTCCCTCACGGTCTCCTGCCCTCCCCTAATCTGCACCCACCCTCTGCGCACACTGCCTCCCACACCCCTTCCACCCCATACTACCTCCAGAGTTCGGTGCGACGATCTTCGATGGACCGGAACACGTCTGCACTCTTCAAAGCTCGATCACTTAACTGAAGAAATGCCGTAAGCTGTATAATGGCATAAATAGGGGTGGTTATCTCAGACATTTTTGGGAATTCTGGTACCAAATTTTCAACATGGGGTTACTGTGACCCTCCTCATGAATTCAGGCACAGCCATGGCATTATTCGTCCAGAAAGGTGATTTTGCGGTCACTGTGCGGAATCACCTTTTGGGACCATTTAATAAAACAACAGTGCCACTGTTCATGACGGGGGCTCTCAAAAAGCCTATGTTGCAAATTTGGTGGAAAAATAAAAAGAAATGGCTGTTTTACGAGCATGCATTGCGCAGTTTCCACACATGCTCATAACTTCGTGAATTTGTAATATTTTCACTCCAGATTTTCAAACTTGGAATTTTTCCACACCTTCCTTATGAACAGTACAGTTGTCATTTTATAGATCCTGGCCGAAATTTGTTTTCACACGTCCAGCGCAGAATAGTGCGGTTTCCGAGTGAAAACAGTTTCCGGGACAGTCTGAGGAAATGATGGTGACACTGTTCATGAGCAAAAGTCCTAAAATGCCTATGTTGAAAATTTGGTGATGAAATTCCATAAAATGACTGTGTTACAAGTGTGCATTACGCAGTTTCCATGCACCCTTGAAACTTCGCAAATTTGCAATGTTTTTATGCCAGATTTTCAACACTGCCATTTTTTCACACCTCCTTATGAACAGTACAGCTGTCATTTTTCACATCCTGCTCTAAATGTGTTTTCGCACCTGTGGTGCACAATGGCATGGTCACTATGCAAAATCAACGTTTCTGACAAATTAACAAAATCACAGTGCCACTGTTCATGATGGGAGGTCCCAAAATGCCTATGTTAAAAATGTGGTTAAAAAAATCCCAAAAATAATTGGGTTACGGATGTGTGCTGCTCAGTTTCTATGCATGCTCGTGACTTCACCAATTTTTCATATTTTCACTCAAGATTTTCAACGTTGCCATTTTTTTACATCTCCTCATAAACAATACAGTTGCCATTTTCCACATACTGCTCAAAATGTGTTTTCATCTCTGTGTCACCAAATGGCATAGCCACTGTGCAAATCCACCTTTCAGCTAACAAACTGATAGTGCAGCTTTTCATGAGGTGGGCTCACAAAAAGCCCATGTTGAAAATTAGGAGTGAAAATACCAACACATGCCTACGGTGTTAGGATTTCCAACTATTGCACCCCACCTTGTAGAGATTGACAGGCATCAGGGGTGTGACTTGGAATCATCGGCTGTAATTCTCATGCCATTCCACCCCCACCCCCACCCTGCAGCCAGTGACAGGCATCGTGGTGTGCCTTGCAGTGTTTGGCCACAAAGTTCACCCCATTCTGCTATACTGCATCCATCTCAGCATATTCCCTTATGGAATGGGGTAAGTATAACTCCCAAAGACCCCAAAGCACACCACAACACTTGTTACTGTTTACAGGTTAGGGTGAGGTAAAATGGCATGAGCGTTAAAGCTGATGACCCAAAGGCACACCCCCATGCCTGTCTGTCTCTACAGGGTGGGGTTGGCATCACTTTAATACTTCACTGCCATTCCTACTATGCATCTCTAACTCTGGCTCTACGAATGCCAATGTCAGCGAGGCAACATTCGGCATTGACAAATGCTTGTTCTTATTTGCTCTAAGCTTCCTTTTCAAGTCTCTCTAAAATGCATCCTGCAGGGCTCAAAGTGATCACCAAATGTAATAGCTAGCTAGCACAGTTTCATTTGCCAATATAAAACCAGATACCTGTTGTTAAATATTTAAACATTTAAAATATGAGCCATTTTTTGATGCACTGTTATGCCGCACATATACAGTAGTATAAAATATGTTTTATTGTCTAAAGTTGAAAATGTTATAGAAACATAGAAACATAGAATCTGGCAGCAGATAAGGACCGCTTGGCCCACCTAGTCTGCCCATTTTCCTGCCTAACAGATAAGCTGCAGATCCTAGTTAACCAACAGCTTACTTCCTCCTACCCCCCACTAGGACTGCCTTATGTCTGTCCCATACATTCTTGAATTCCCCCACTGTTCTTGACTCCACAACCTCCTCATGGAGGCTGTTCCATGTATCCACAACCCTCTCTGTGAAAAAATACTTCCTCACATTACCTCTGAGCCATCCCCCCTCTATCTTCAAATTGTGCCCCCTTGTTCTTGCACATCTCTTTTTCTGAAAGATGCTACCCTCTTGGACTTTGTTGATTCCCTTGAGGTACTTGAAAGTTTCTATCATGTCCCCTCTCTCCCTTCTTTCCTCAAGGATATACATATTAAGTTCCTTTAGTCTTTCTTCATATGTCTTCTGGTGCAGACCCTGCACCATTTTGGTTGCCCTCCTCTGGACAGCCTCCACTCTGTCTATGTCTTTGTGGAGATGGGGTCTCCAGAACTGCACACAGTACTCCAGATGGGGTCTCACCAACTGTCTGTACAGAGAGATAACAACTTCCTATTTTCTACTATTGATGCCTCTTCCTATGCATCCCAGTATCCCCCCAGCCTTCCTTACTGCCTTCTCACATTGCTTGCCCACCTTTAGGTCATCTGATGTAATTACCCCCAGGTCCCTTTCCATTTTTACTGTTGTCAGTATCTCACCCCCCATTGTGTACTCTTCCTCTGGGTTTTTGCTTCCCATGTGCATTACCTTGCACTTCTTTGCATTGAATCTGAGCTGCCATGCATTTGACCATTCCTCCAACCTTGCCAAGTCCCTTCTCATCCTTTCCACTCCATCTTGTGTATCAACCCTGTTGCAGATCTTTGTGTCATCTGCAAAGAGACATACTTTTCCTTCCAGTTCCTCTGAAATGTCACTTATAAAGACATTAAAAAGGACCAGTCCCAGTACTGAACCCTGTGGTACCCCGCTAGTAACCCTCCTTTCTTCACTGTGTACTCCATTTACTACTACCCTTTGTGACCTGTTGTCTAGCAAGTTTTTATCCAGGCTACCACCTTGGGGCCCACTCCAAGGCTGGCTAACTTGTGTATTAATCTTTGTGTGGGACTGTATCAAATGCCTTGCTAAAATCTAGGTAGGCCATATCCACAGCCTCCTCCCTGGTCTACTACTTTGTCACCCAGTCAAATAAATCTATTAGATTCATCTGACATGACCTTCCCATCGTGAATCCATGCTGCCTTGGGTCCCAGCCCCACTGGCCTCTAGGTACTGACAATTCTTCCTTCAGAAGTGATTCCATCATTTTCCTACCACTGAGGTCAAACTAACTGGTCTGTAGTTTCCTGCCTCTGTCCTGCTCCCACTTTTGTGAAGAGGAATCACATCTGCCCTCCTCCAGTCCTCAGGTACCACCCCATCCTCCCATGATTTATTAAAAAGAGTAGCTAGTGGTTTCACTAGTTCCTCCCTTAATTCTTTTAGAATTCTGGGGTGAATTCCATCAGGACCCATTGCTTTGATCACCTTCAGTTTTAGGAGTTCTTGCAGAACCCTTTCTTCTGTGAAAGGACTGGGATCGACCCCCCTATCAAGAGTGCTTCTGTTAATTGGATTAGGCACTTCCCTCTCCTCTTTTGTGAATACTGAACAGAAATATTCATTCAGTATCCCTGCTTTTTCACTGTCCTCCTCTGCCCACCCACCGTTCATTCTATTCAGCCTCACTATCCCTCCCTTTGTCTTTCTATGCTCGCTGATATACCTATAAAAGGTTTTATCCCCCTTCTTAACTGAGTTGGCTATGTTTTCCTCAGTTTGGGGCTTTGCTATTCTGACTTCCTCCTGCTTCCTTCTGCCTTAACTGGTACAGCCTCTGTCCTGCTCCTTCTGTGTTTCCTTATACTTCTGGAATGCTATCTTTTCTTCCTGACTTTCACAGCCACCTCTTTGAGAACCATAGTGGCTTTTTCTTTCATTTTGATTTGTTTATTTGCTTCACACAAAGGCTTGTTGCCTCTGTGATGGCAGTTTTGATGATTCCCCATTGTTGCTCCACACTTCCTTCTAGCCTGTTTGCTTGTGCTTTTCTGAGTCATTCTCCCATCTTGCCAAAGTCAGCCCTCCTAAAGTCCAGTAGCCTCACTTTTGTATGGCTTGACTCTGTAGCTGAGTTTAACGTGAACCACACTGTTTGATAGTCACTTGTCCCCAGATGGCAACCCACTTCTTGATCTGAAATCCACTCACTGCCCCCATTTGAGAGTATGAGGTTTAAGATTGCTCCCTCATGAGTGGGTTCCGAAACTAGCTGTCTGAGGCCTGCCACCTGTAGGGCATTAAGAATGGCCCTGCTCTTGGATGTGGCTGCAGCAAATGTGCTCCAGTTAACATCTGGCATACTCAGGTCTCCCATCAACAGTATCTCCCTTTTCTCTGCCATTCTAAGAATGCCTTCTATCATATCCTTGTCCATTCCCTCCCTCAGTGGTAGGGAAAATGATGGAATCACTTCTGAAGGAAAGAATGGTCGAGTACCTAGAGGCCAGTGGGGCACAGGACCCAAGGCAGCATGGATTCATGATGGGAAGGTCGTATCAGAATAATCTAATAGATTTCTTTGACTGGGAGGATGGTGTGGTACCCGAGGACTGGAGGAAGGCGGATGTGATTCCTCTTCACAAAAGTGGGACCAAGACAGAGAGAGGAAACTATAGACCTGTCAGTCTGACCTCTGTGGTAGGGAAAGTGATGGAGTCACTTCTGAAGGAAAGAATAGTTGAGTACCTAGAGGCCAGTGGAGCACAGGACCCAAGGCAGCATGGGTTCACAGCGGGAAGGTCATGTCAGATGAATCTAATAGATTTCTTTGACTGGGTGACCAAAGTAGTAGACCAGGGAGGGCTGTGGACATGGCCTACCTAGACTTTAGCAAGGAATTTGACACAGTCCCACACAAAAGATTAATAGTCAAATTAACCAGCCTGGGAGGGTCCCAGGGTGGTAGCCTGGTAAAACATTGGCTGCACAACAGGACACAGAAGGTAATTGTAAATGGAGTCCACTCTGAAGAAAGAGGGGTTACTAGTGGGGACCGAGGGTTCAGTATTGGGTCCAGTCCTTTAATGTCTTCATCAGTGACATTGCAGAGGGACTGAAGGAAAAGTATGCCTTTTGCAGATGACACAAAGATCTGCAACAGGGTTGATACACAAGGAGGCATGGAAAGGATGAAAAGAGATTGGCAATGTTGGAGGAATGGGCAGAAGTATGGCAGCTAGGATTCAATGCAAAGAAGTGCAAAATAATGCACCTGGGAAACAAGAACCCAGGGAAGACTACACAATGGGTGGGAGGTAGTAACAACAACAAAAGGAAAGGGACCTGGGGATAATCATATCAGATGACCTTAAGGTTAGCAAGCAATGTGAGAAGGCAGTAGGGAGGGCTGGGGTATACTGGGATGTATAGGGAGAGGCAACAGCAGCAGAAAACAGGATGTTGTTATCCCTCTGTACAGACAGTTGGTGAGACCCCATCTGGAGTATTGTGTCCAGTTCTGGAGACCCCATCTCTGCAAGGACATAGAAAGGATAGAGGTAGTCCAGAGGAGGGCAACTAAAATGGTGCAGGGTCTGCAAGAGAAGCCGTATGAGGACAAACTAAAGGAGCTTAATATGTATAACCTTGAGGAAAGAAGGGAGAGGGGGGACATGATAGAAACTTTTAAGTACCTCAGTGGAATCAACAAAGTCCAAGAGGGTAGCATCTCTCAGAAAAAGAGACGTGCAAGAACAAGGGGACACCATTTAAAGATAGAAGGAGGGCGGTTCAGGGGCAATGTGAGGAAGTATTATTTCACAGAAAGGGTAGTGGATGCATGGAACTGCCTTCCTGAGGAGGTTGTGGGATCTAAAACTGTGGGAGAATTCAAGAATGCATGGGACAGACATAAGGCAATTCTTGTGGGGGGTAGGAAGAAATAGGCTGTTGGTTAACTAGGATCTGCGGCCTATCCTGTAGGTAGGGAAATGGGCAGACTAGATGGGCCAAGCGGTCCTTATCTGTCGTCAAAGTCTATGTTTCTATGTTTTCTGCCATTCTAAGGAAGCCTTCTATCATTTCCTTGTCCATTCCCTCCCCCTGAGATGGGGGTCTGTATACAACCCCCGTGCGGATTGTGATGTCATGTCCTGTCTCCAGAGTGACCCAGAGTGCCTCATCTGCTCCCTGTTTACTCTTTAGTTCTGTTGCTTTGATCCCTTCCTTTACATAGAGAGCTACTCCTCCTCCTCTTTTACCCTCCCTGTCCCTCCTGTAGCTTGTGAATCCTGGTATGTTGACATCCCAATCATGGTTCTCTGGGTACCATGTTTCTGTGACTGCCACAATATCCAGGCAACCCTCTTCCATCAAGGCCACTAGTTCAGGGAGCTTGTTACATAGACTACGGGCATTGGTACTCATCACCCTCCACTTTTTGATAGCCTTACCCCTTTTAACCCCATTCCTGTCTTTACTGCCTTTGCCTTTTTTTACGTTTACCTCTGTCCTGCTCCCTAATAACTTCTCTACCTTGGTGTTTACCTCACTAATTACCATGTTTTGTGGTGGGAGGCTGGGATTTCCCTGCTCCTTTTCAGTGCCTCCCCCCTTGGCTAGTTTAAATGCTTGCCAATGAAGCATTTAAACCTCTCACCTAGGATCTTGGTTCCCCCATGGAAAGATGCAGACCATCGCACCAGTATAGGTCTGCATCCCTCCAGGTGGCTACCCAGTCCCCAATGAAGCCAAAACCCTGAGCTCCACACCAGTTTTTCAACCACTCATTGAATTCCCTGGTGAGGAGTGCCCCAGCATCACTCTTGCCATAGACAGGCAGCACCTCCAAGAAGGTTACCATATGCGCTACTTGTCTAAGACCCCTCCCCAACTCTACAAGCTCCTCTTGCACTGCTCTGATCCCATTCCTAGCCAGGTCATTTGTCCCTAGGTGGACAATGACATCCAGCTCCCTCCCTCGTGCAGCTCCTCCCACGATCCTGAGGATTCGCTCCTGTCCCTCCAAGCTGTGGCCAGGAAGGCACCCTACCTCCCTCTCCCCTTCCTCCCCAATTTCTACCCCCCTAATGATTGAGTCCCCCACCAGGAGTTGTTTCCTTCCCCTGTGGAGTCCCATGCCACCCTCCTGTGGGTCTCCTTTGTGAAGGTTCCCAGCATCCTCCTTGGTCTCCACTGCAGGTGCCTCCATAGAGAAACCACTATCCACCAGAAGAGCAAATGAATTGTGGAGAGGTACAGCTGGAGGGATGCAACTCTATTCCACCAGCCTCTCCCTCTCTGAGCCCACCCTGGTCCAGCCTCTCCTCTTTCTTGGCAACCTCTGAGGTAGTGACATTGGCCCTGGTGGTCCCTGGGTGAGGGAGGAGGTTTCACAAATCCTAGCCAGGTCAGCCTGGAGACAGGCAACCTCCTCTCTCAGACCAGATGTCTGCCTGAAGCATGAGAGAGGGAAGGACATGCAGTCTTCATATCCTCAAAGCAATCTGAAGCACAGATGAGAAAAAAATCCCGGTGATGTTATGAGATCCCGACTGTTGCATCCTGACAAATGCTATGTAATGATTTATTTTCTTTTATTTATTTTTACTTCCTTGTGTTTGTCATTTTTGGAACCTTGTTGAAATAAAATCACACAGCAAGCATATTGTACCTTTTATGAATTCAATCGGTCTCTGTCTTTTACACCCACACCCTGGGACACCACTTCCTATTCACATAGGCATCCACTCCATCACCAGTGGGTGCCGGGATGACAACATGGGTGCAGTCAATGCCAAAGAGTACAGATGGCAGATGTTCAACTCGATAGAACTACTGTATGGTTGCGGTTCACTCAGGTGGCGTGCTGGTGAATATAAAGAGCTCACCAGCATGGATCAACAGGGCATCTAGAAAATGTCCCAACAGCCGCAAGGTGGCTGACAGAGAGATTTCAGTCATGTCCTCTGCTGGCATGTATAATGTTCTGGTGAAGAGGAAGCACAGTGCAGCTGTCACCTTGAGCTCTACAGACATCACGTGGCTGTAGTGGGTGTCTATCTGGAACTGTCATGCAGCAGCTCACACAGATGCCTCAACATGAGCCTATTGAGTCTGTACCAGTCCATGATCTGGTTGTCACTGAGGACTTCAAATGTGGCTCCTTGACGGTACTGTCTATTTGCAGCATAGCATCTCCATGGCTTCGCCTGGGCCCAGGGTAGCTATTGGCCCTCTACTCAACCTCCATAACCTGCTACATCAGGCACAATGTGCTGCCATGAGCACCATCTTGGTGTGTTGCCTGCAGTGTCAACCTCTGCCTCTAAGGATTGACCCAGCTTAAGATGGCTTTTTATACGTGATATTTCCACAGTGCTATGTAACCTGTGCAATCCTGTTTGTGCAGTGCTATCCCAGTGAATATCATGCAGTACCCATTTTATGCAAGTTACTGCCTCTGGATTTGGGCACTGCATACATTAACTCTGCACTAGTGCACTGGCGACAATAGCACGTGCAGCGATACCCTCTGACTATGGGATTCCAGTGCAAATACATGCACTGCAGGGTGCAGCCACGTTTTGAATATCTGGGCCCAGGTCTTTGCTCCCACTTTCCTCTCTCCTACTGGAGGTTGCAGCTTTCTTTTCTATGGTACCATTGGTCTAAGGGACCACATCTATGCAACACTAGGGGTGGAACTTTACTCAAGATGGTTACTGCTCCTTGAGAGGGTGGTAACCCTTGAGAAGGGGCATAGTGACTGAAAAGTAAAGTTGCAATCAGGATTAACAAGCATTTACGCACTATTTGCCAGAGAATCCACTCCTACCGAATCATCAACACTACAGTGCTAAGCTAGAATTCACTGCTGTAAAAGAGACCCATTTGTGAGTGTGGTGGACCAGTGTTCCACCATAGTAGCTAAGTAAGGCTCTAGGAAGTCCTTTCCTTTCTTCTTTGTTTTCCTTAACTTAAATCTACTGTGCAGTAGTATCTTTATCTCGTCCCTAGCCCCTTTTCAGGTTATCGGGCATGGCCACCCATCGTAGCCCCTGTCCTGTCCTTCTTACTTATTCTGCCTTCTTTCTGTATCCTTTCCTTTCGGTACTTCCCTGGAAAGGAGTCTCAGGGAAAAAGCATGTTAAGAAACATGCCTAGAAGCAACCAGCATACATGGAGTACACTCCTAGAATAAAAGATGTCTGTATAGGTTGCTAGGTTTGAAGCCATTTGGAATAAAAAAAATAATGGTAACAGTGTGGCATGTATGAATATAATGCCTGTATGAGTTCATGTAGTATATAGCTTTAATGACCAAAAGGGAAAAGTACAGAGAAAAATAAATCCTAGGCTGTTTATGTACTTCCAGTCCCTAATAAGGTTTTTTTGTTGTATGTTTTGTTAACAAAATATTGAGTTCAGGTGTATAAGTAGAGCACCACTAAGCAAGGTACATTTTTGGCAGTTTTATCAATTCGCAGTGAACCGGCAGGACGGCATGCCTGTAAGTAATTATGTTTTGCCACCCTGTATGCTAAAGGCATAATGTTATGGAGACGCCATGCAGAGAAAAGGGAACAAGTCTTCACCTCCCTGGGAGTAAACATAGGGAAATGCACTAACAAAAGTGTAAAATACCTTACAATTCTAAAAATAATGTTTGTGGGGAAGCATAAAGGTGAGGTGCCAAGTTAATTTTTCAGACCGCAAGCCCTTCTCAGAGTTCTTCAAGAAATAAAGGACACAGTTACTGGCTAGTAGAAAGTCCCAGTAAATGTATCATGGGGGAAGCCACAGAAGGTATTGCCTTATTCATTCAGAACCCCCACCACCACCACCACCACCAATTACAAGCTATTCGGAGACCTCAGGAAAGAGCATTTTTTATTATTACAGGGCTACAATAAAAGGGGAAGAGGCAAACAAATAAAGAACTGCAAATCTTAGGAAAACTATCTTCCAAAATGTAATAAAAGTAATTAATACTTGTTTTCACAGTGTAAATATGAAGTTAGGTTAACTGCTTTGGTTTCTTCTTGCAAACATTTGTTTTAGATAAAACAAACAGGTATTACCTTAGGGTTTTGCAAATCCATTGTGCCATGTTCCTTATTTTCTCTGGAGCTAGACCCTCTGCAGTCTATGATACTAGAGAAATGATCTGCTATAGGAAAAGCAGCGCCCTCTAAAGCCTACTTTTATAAGAATAAGAAACATAGAAACATAGAAACATAGAAACATAGAAGTTGACGGCAGATAAGGACCGCAAGGCCCATCCAGTCTGCCCATTTCTTTTTCTACCTTATAAATGTGCCATCGGCCTTTGCTCTGTCAGTGACCTATCTATTCATAGTCATTTGTATTGCTCCCTTATGCCTATCCCATGCCTGTTTGAAGCCCTGCACTGTATTCATAGCCACCACTTCTTGTGGTAAGCTATTCCATGCATCTACCACCCTTTCTGTGAAAAAGAATTTCTCACATTCCCCTTAATTGGCCTCCCTCTAATCTCATGCTGTGTCCTCTTGTCCTGCTATTTTTCTTATATTTAAACATGTTAGACTCTTTCACCTTGTTTATGCCCTTAAGGTGTTTAAATGTCTCGATCATATCACCTCTCTCTCCTTTGCTCAAGATTATACATATTGAGCTCCGTTAATCTGTCCTCATATGTCTTCTGATGCAGTCCCTGCACCATTTTGTTGCCCTTCTCTGGACTGCCTCAATTTGGTTAATGTCCTTGTGAGTGTGGCCTCCAATACTGCACGCAGTACTCAGATGGGGCCTAACCAATGTCTTGTACAGAGGATTATTACCTCCCTCTTACGACTTTGATACCCCTACTAATACACCCTAACACCCCTTAGCCTTACCTACTGCTTTAGAGGTCTGCTTGGATGATTTTAGGTCATCAGTGATGATGATGCCCAAGTCTCTTTCTTCCTTTGTGACTGCTAGCAACTCCCCTCCCAGCCTATAAGTGGCTTCAGGGTTTCTCTTCTCTATGTGCATGATTTTGCACTTCTTTGCATTAAATCCCAATTGCCACTCTTCTGACCATTTTGCTAGTTTATCCAGATCTCTTCTCATTCTGCCCACCCCATCTGGATCATCTACTCTGTTGCAGATCTTGGTGTCATCTGCAAACAGACAAGCCTTACCCTCTAGTCCATCTGCAGGTCACTAATGAAGATGTTGAATAGGACTGGCCCCAGGACTGATCCCTGAGGTACCCACTTGTGACTCTGCATCTCTTCTGACTGTATACCATTTACCACCACTCTCTGTTTTCTGCCAGTCAACCAGTTTGCCACCCAGTTGACCAACTTCTGACCCACCCCGAGCCTACCTAGCTTATTTATCAATCTTCTATGTGGAACAGTGTCAAAAGCTTTGCTGAAGTCAAGGTAGGCGACATCAACTGCTCCCCCTTGGTCCACCACTCTGGTTACCCAGTCAAAGAAATCTATGAGATTAGTTTGACAGGACCTTCCTTTTGTAAACCCATGCTGTCTTGGATCCTGTGCCCCTATGGAGCTGTTACTCTCACATTGTAGGAGGTGTTTCGGGGAACATTATAGCTTGTTTTTTATTCATGGGATATTTCTCAGCCCTTACAGATGTTATAAGAATTTAGGTTATACAATAAAATGTTATGTACGAAACTGTTTATGTTTAATGAGTGTCCTGACCAGATTTGATTTGATAAAAGGTAATAAAATGTATATGTATCTTAAGAGTCATGTCAGGTGACCCAGCATAGGACTATATATACACCTCCTTGAGGTGAGCAAGTCAGAGCAGCCTGGGTAATGATAAAGTGAAGAGCTACCTAAGTGAAGTAGCCAGTCTAGAGATAATATTATTGTACCTGTATTGACAGGGTGAACACTCTGGAAACTACTCCAGTAGCAGATTTTATTTATTGTCTTGCTTTTTGATTTCTGTTTGGCTATTTTTTTAGTTTAATAAATATCACACCCTTGGTGTGTTTTAAACCTTAAACTCTAAGTCTGTGTCTCAATTCCACACCCATTTACAGCAAGGTTATATTTTATTTATTTAATATTCATTGACATTTGCCAGGTAATCATACAGGGATTCACAAAACATGTTGTTTATAGAAGTGACGGGAGGGGGGCAGATAAAAATAAGTTACTCACCTGTAACTGTAGTTCTACAAGTGGTAAATGGTATACATCCACACTTCTGGCAGAATTCCTTTCCCTTTACATCTTTCCAGAAGATATTCAAACTGGCTCCTCCCACCCATCTGGATGGTGTCCTCCTTGGCACTGCCCCGTGACACCAGATCTGACCTACTGGAAGTCAGAACAGTGTGCCACTTGCCAGGGGAGGTTGGGGTGGACTTTGAGGATGTACACCATATACCACTCCTGGAACTACAGTTACAGGTGAGTAACTTGTTTTTCTAGGGGCATGGATATGGTGTATGTATCCATACTTCTGGCAGACTACTAGCAGTTCTCCAGGAGGAGGGGTCAAGATGCATACCTCCTATCTAGGGAACAGCAACTGGAGAATGGAGGCCCCAAAACCAACATCCTGGCATGACTCAAGGCTGATTTGGTAATGAGAGGTGAAGGTGTGTGCTGACTTCCAGGTAGCAGCCCTGCAGAGTTCCTGGATAGGGACATCCCTGGAAGCAGCCACCAGGCATAGTATGTCTGGTGGAATGAGCCTGGCCCAATGGGAGGCTCCTACCAGCCAACTTATAGCACAGGTCAATGCAGGAGACTATCCACCTACTAATCATCCACTTTGCTGCCAGTCTGCCTGGTGCAGCTTCAGTATAAGTGACAAACAGCTGGCAAACCTCTCCTTGAACTCCAGCCTTGCGCTCCATGTAGTAGGCAAGCGCTCACCTTGGCCTGCGAGGTGTGGTTGGTGAAGTACACCAGGAGAGTGATCACCTGGTTCAGGTGAAACTCCAAGACAACTTTCAGAAGAAACTTCGGGTTGGGGTGAAAGACAACCTTGTCCCTGTGGAAGACCAAGCAAGGAGACCCCACCGAGAGCACCTGGAGCTCACTGATCGTCCTGGCGGATGTGATGGCCACCAAGAAGGTGGTTTTCCATGACAGGTGTGACAGCTCACACCTGTGCTTTGGTTCAAGTGGCTTGCCCATGAGCATTGCCAACACCAGCAACAAGTCCCAAGGTTGTGGTGGTTCATGCACCAGAGGGGAAATGCAGCCAAGGCCCTAAGAAGCACCCAGCCACCTTCTGCATCACCACTGGCATACCAGTCCACACCCAGTATGCAGAAATGGCTGCCAGGTGCACCTTGAGGGTCGTCGACCAAAAGCCCAACTGAGATAAGGACCATAAGTAATCAAGGATGCTAGCCACAGGACAGGACAGGGGGTCAAGCTCCCTGCCCTGGCACCAAATGGAGAATCTTTTCCATTTGAAGGCATAGCATCAATGAATGACTCCTTCTGAGAAACATCCACCACATGGAGCACCTTGTCAGAGAGACCCAGAGCCTGGAACTCTAGCTGCTCAGAAACCAGGCTGTCAGGTACAGGGATTGAAGGTCTGGTGAAGGACCTTCCCTCTAGAGCAAGAGAGCAGGTCTGAGTAAAGTAGCAGATACCACAGAGGCCTGTTGCTGAGGCTGAGGAGATCAGGGTACCAGAACTGGAAAGGCCAGTCAGAAGCCACCAAGGTCATCCATGCCTTGTCCCTCCAAGCTTTGATCAGGACCATGTAGATCAGAGGAAAGGAAGGGAAGGCATAAAGGAGGCCAGGGGTCCAGAGCCTCACAAAGACTTCCCCTGCAGCATACATATGTCCTGGAATACCCCAGTAAAAAAGGTGCCAAAACTCAGTGGGGCCAGCATGAACACCAAGGAAGCACGAGCTGTAGCCTGAGCTGCAACTTCTTCAAAAACTGGCTACTGAACAGCAGACCCTGCAGCTGTGGAGACTGCGTGATGGGCATCCATAGACTCAACAGGTGGATCCCACTCATCCAGATGGAAAAGAACAAGTTGTGCATACCAGTCCTCCAAAGTGGAGAAGTGGAGAGGTGAAGAGTGTGGCATTGACCCCAAGCCTGGGGATCATGTTTGTGGCCTAGGCAGTAACCGCACAAGGTGTGAGGGTCCGTGGACAACATTTTTGGGCTGTTCGAACAAACCTTAAAACCGATGCTGACTTTGAAATGGTGGAATCCATGAAGCTATTATGGAAAAAAATGTGGAGTAAACAAAGACCTAGTTTAGGAAAAATGATAGGGCCTACACCAAGTATGGAGCTGCAATGGAGGGCACCTGCTTCTTCCAGGGAAAGGAAGATCTGGGATCACAAGGTGGGGCTAGGAGGATACCACCCAGGTGTGTGGGAGGAGCCAGCTTGAAGACCTTCCTGTAAGATTTAAAGGGGAGGAATTTTTTTTTTCTACTTTCTATTTATACTCTTCCCTGCCCCCTAGACTCCACCACCTCGGGAGTCACCAATTGCATTTTGCCCGGCCTCACCTTACCTGGACCCATGGTAGTCCCTCCATGTAGCCACAGATTTCCCCCAGGCAGGGACAGAGATGGGGACCTACACCCCCGGACCATGTCCATTCATCAGGGCACCAGACTGGGGCAGGCAGGTGGGCTTATGGGGTCTGTGCTAGGGTGCTCTGTCTTCCAGGAGCCTAAGGGGCATTTTATCTGATGTTCCGTGCATGCTGTGTGTCCCCAATGTCAAGGCGTACCCACCTGCATCTTCCATGCATTTTCCCCTCAATGTAGGACAGGGAGCGCGCTGCACCTCAGGCCTTCACCAGAGGGCAGTCATGCTCCAAGCCATGGACCCCCTCCCTTCCGGGAGAAGAGAGCTGTCCTCCAGATGCTAGATCCTCTCCTTCCCCTGCCAACCCCCAGAGGGAAAGGAATTCTGCCAGAAGTGTGGATACGTACACCATAGCCACACTCCAAAAGGAACAATGTACAGCAGTTATGAAGGCAGATAATATACAACATAACATGGTAGTAGGAAGAGCAGCATGTATACTGGATTAGCATGCCAGCAGGCACTTTACAGTAGAAAACAATAAATTGATGAAAAGCAACAAATGAATGGATTACAATACTGTATTCAAAAAATTAATTTTCCCCTTCCCTACCCCCCTGTTGCATCTATAACCAAGATTTTGTTTTTGTGTATCCATGTATGCTTACCTAGCAAACCAATTTCGATAAATAAAACATTGCAGAAATAGGTCTCTTACAGAAATTATATCTATAACAGGAAAGCTGGGACATTTTTTGACTTTCAAAATAACTGGAATTACTTTCAAATTTGGACTATGAATGTTTTTGACACACCTCCCTCCATTAACCCCCCCCACCCACTGAGTCCTTAGTTCCAATCTTTTCATCTACAGTGACACATGCTAGTCATAAATGCTATAACAGTAACTAAGAAACATTTCATTGTCGAGCCGGGCCAAGATTATGACTTGTTTTTGGCATAATTACTCCTGCCAATCCCTTTTGTTTCCATAGACATAAAACACCTGTTGGAGATTGCTCAAATGATGACTCCTGTGGGTAAGGTAATATCTGCAACATCATGCAATAAAACAGATGGGCACAAACTGTACATTACTGCAAGGCTGTCCAGCCCTAAAATAAAACAAAGCCACTTGTTGAGAAATCAACTGTATAAACATTACTTGACTGTCACCTATACCAATAAACTTTCATGAGAAAAGACAAAAGGCTCATTGCCAGCTTTACAGCTCCAGAGTTCAAGGTACAATTCCTCGCTGTATGTGGCCAGTAGAATTACGATGTAGCCACTTCACTCACCTGGTATCGGTGGCTTGCAACAGAGGACATTCTGCAGATGAAGTGCAAAATAAGATTCTTCTGGACATCTGTAGGAGAGTCACACATTTCAAATTCTTAACATGAAGATGAGCATTATCCTGTGAACGGAGTAAGTGCCGAAGAAATGTTCTAGAGTGGGGATCAGTACAAGGCATAGATCTTAGATTTGACACAACTCACCAGGATTAAATGCCCTCTTTACACATACCTTTCTGCAATGCTGTGAGTCTTGGAGAGGAAGCCAGGTAATCCACTTGTAATTATCCACAGCTACCAATGTGTGGACATAGAGGAAATAGCACCAGTGGTGTGACCCACATATAGAAGCTATAACCCTGTGAGTACACAATGGTACAAGGGTGTAAACGAGCATATGCACTGTACACATTTGTGGTATTTTTTTCATATCTGCCCATATTAGAAGACTTTTCTAGTCAGTCTTATCTGCAGTGATGGAGAATATGCCTCTTCTGTACAATATTTGAAAGTGAGCACTGAGTAGTAGCTGTGACACTTTAAAGTTTTTTTTTTTGGACATCACCTAAACATACATAGTTGGTAGAGCATAATATTAACCAGAAATGAGGCCCTATCTTCTCTGCATCTGCCTAACATGATGTCACACCAGGTTGATATGGCATTGTATCAGGTTAATACACATAAACTCGCAGCTGATCTGGCAGCCATGCCACGGTGCATTACCCTGTACCAGTAATTGACAATAGCTGTGACAGCGTCTCTTGACTTACTCACATGCTTCAAGTCCCAAGACTAAAATGCTCTCAGTTGTAAATCAAAACCTAACAATTATTATAAAACATAAAATATGGGTGACTGTGACTTCTCATTTTTTTATGCATCCTCTGTTTGTTTTTCCTTTACAAACCACTCACATTTCACACTCATGATTTATGTGGCAAACAATGCCTCAGCTGTGTAAAAAAAATTCTATCTACAGTATGGACATTGTTGATTGTTCTGTTATAGTCACAGTCAGTTCTCACTGTTATGCTGATTTATTTTAGGATTAGACACTGTTGGTATAGCATGTGTTAAAAAGTATGCAATACGTGACATTAGAAATCAATGGCAGGATTTGGAGAGAATGGTTGCACAACTGAAACTTCTGTCTACACCCCTGAGTGCTAATGTAAACATACCTAAAGTTTCAGGCATCAGGTTTGCTTTGAAATAATACTCCAGAAGGATATAATAGCTTGATCCCATAACCCTGTTTTAGTGCTTCAAATATATGGGTGTCATTTGTAACATTAACATTTTGCCCACACTATGGTATATATGAACCATCATTCTGTCCACTGAAGAAGTTCTGATGTTTTCATTATGTACACAAAAATGGAGAGGTGTTTCCAGCACCTGAAAATATTAGGGATTGAGCCCCACCCTCCCACCCAGTGAAAAAATAAGCCAGGTCAGTTTTAGTAACTGGGAATCTTTTATTAGGGACTCAATGAATAAAGATTCTGATTTCAGTCTCTAACGCCCACCCTTAGTGACACCCCAGCAAAATGTAACATAAATAATTTTGTGAAAGAAATGGTTAGAAACATAGACAATGACGGCAGAAAAAGACCAGAGGTCCATCCAGTCTGCCAAGTTCCCTATAATCCCTGGAGCCTGCTGTTCCTTCAGGGTACCAACCTTCCCCGTCCTCACTCTTATTCTCCTCCTTGGTCCTGTCGCCCCTGATAACCACTGTTCCCTTTATTATGTCCCAGCCCTGCTTGAATCCCTTGTTTTTGTACCCATCACTTCAGCTGACAGACTGTTCTTCCACCACCGTTTCCGTACAGTAGTACTTCCTCACATTTCTCCTGAACCTACCTCCTGTTAATTTCCATTCTTGTCCATCTGACCACAAATTGGTATTCCAGCTAAATAGTTCCCTGCAGTCCACTTTGTTAATTCCTTTAAGGAATTTAAAGGTCTCTATCATACTTCCCCTTTCCCTTCTGGTCTGCAGTGAGTACATATTTAGTATCTTGAGGTGCTGCTCATAGGATCTGCACTGCTGGCCCTAAATCATTTTTGTTACTCTGCGCTGCACTGTCTCCAGTCTATCCTTATCCTTTTGAAGTGAAGACTCCAGAACTGGGCACAGTACTCTAGGTAAGGCCTCACCAGGAACAGAGGTGGGCTAAGTGCTCCACTTTGCTTCACGGAGCACTTCATATTGTTTCTTAATCTCGTAGTGTTCTGCAACATGAAGCGGAGTACTCCGCCTTTACATTTAATTGCAAAGTGTATTGTCTTCAATGTACTATGTGTTACTCGCCTTGCAATACAGCATTCCATTAATTTTAACATGAAGTGCCATTGATTTGAATGGACTTCGCTTTGCCTATTTGTTGCTATGTGAGGCTAATTTGCATTGATTCATGGGATGGAAGGTTACATGGCTCCATATTGTCTTCATGTAGTCTCAGTTCTGCTTAGTGTGTAGTGGAAAGCTGAAGACAGTTTGTTCTCAGAGCTCTGAGGATTAAACCATCGAAAAAACTTTACAAAATCACTTTTGATCCAATTATTTTGGTCCAAATTTAGTACATGAACTGTAGAAAACCCTTCTATGCTTAGAACATCAAGTGTTGATTGTCTTTGTGTGCATTTTGAATGTTAATTTAAAACATTCAGCCTGTGTACTGGCAGACACTGCTGAAGTGTGCTTCGGGGGAGGGGCGTATATGTAGTGGAGTGAGAGTCACATGAGAAAGGCACTCTTTCTAACTGTTTTGTACTAGTGTGTGTCAGTATTTGTGTGTTTATGTGCACACAGTAATACCTGAATTAATTTTTGATAATTATTTTCTATTTGTTGTGGTGCAGTGCATATTTTCATTCCGTTTAAAAGATTTAGTTATATAGTGTACTAAACTTTTACATTTTCTGTGCATTACCTCACTGTAGTGTGTGTGGTTGTGTGTGGGACGTGTGCCATCAAGTCAGACACATTTTATTGTGCCACACAGTAATCACCGCACTCTGAATTGGTGATCCATATGTGGTATTTTTTACTGCTTCCTTCTATCTAGATAGTGAACTGCTACTGCAGCGCACCCCCAACCGGCAAAAGGTATAATTTATTTTTCAGTTTTTGATTTGTGTGAACACTGGTTCAGGTGTTTTGTGCCTGTGTGGCTGCATCTCTTTATAGCGTGCAATCTGTGTCTGTGCATTTGCATCTGCTTAGTGCCAAATAAGCATCTGTAAGCCACAGTTGTTGTTTTAAGCTTCCCATCCACCACAAATTTTAAAATCTCAATTTGTTGTGAATATTCTGTGCAATCCCCAAAATGCCTGCAAAGAGACATGCATGCAAAGATGCTTCTGCATTATGGCACTATTGCCAGTGGCAAGAATGGCTATGGAGTGGTAGTAGTAGCAGAAGTGTATAGCTGATGCAAGTAAAGGGATTTCTGTTTTTCACAGCGCAATCAGTAGCTTCAATCATGGTTGGACATGCTGTTGCCCCTGCTGGTGGTAGTGAAATTGCTGATGGAATGAGCATTGCCTCATGTTCAGCCCATGCCAATGACAACAAGTTAATCGGTTTCCCAAATATTGGGGAGTTTAAAGATGTGACCGTGAGTCAGAGTGTAGTAGATGTTACACTCCCCGATGTCCCCATCCCCGTCCCCACATTGGTTGAACATGATTCTGATGCTGATGAAGAGTCATCGCAATCTCATATTTCCAGTGCTGTTGATGAGGTCATACCGTGCCATCCAACTCTTCAAATGTTGGAGAAAAATATTATATGATCATAATGATGCTGCAGTTGGTACTTGTTCTCCAAAGTACAGCATCCAAGCTGACATTGTGGATGAGGAATATGATGATGATTTTAGTGACCCCAGTTGGAAGCCAGAGAAAAGAAATTAAAGTTGACTGTGTGTAAACAGTCTCAGTCTGTTCTGTGTTAAATCACCCCATCTTCAAAGTTGTGATGTATGTTTTTGTTGATGATGATGACCCAGTAGTAGTCATCACAGATAGTGATAGGCCGGTAGAGCCCAAGTGTGGCCAGCAACAGAAATCATGTAGTAGTACACTCCTCGTGTCATTGTCTAAAAATCTGGTGTCCTATCTGCAGCATCAGGGACCTGTAAAAACTAAAAGTAGGGATCAAAATCTCTCATTTGGGATTTTTTTTGTACAAGACCCAAGTGATGAAGCAGTGGCAATCTGCCAGCTTTGCCAAGTGTGTGTCAGACATAGTAAAAAGGGTAGTCATCTGGGCACTGGGAGCCAGCATACACATTTGAAGAACAGGCACATGGCACTGTGGACTCAACACCAGAAGGGAGCTAATGCAATAGTGGGGCATTCACCATCATTCACTTTATTAAGTATGTTAACCCCTTCCATGACTGTAAGTAGACCAAGTAGCCATGTCTGTAGTAGTGGTGAAATAACAGCTGAGGATTACTACAGGCATGAGAAGGAGGAGGATTTTGAATTGTGGTCAAGTGGTGGTCAGAGCAGCAGCAGTGGTGGTGGTCTATGCAGCAGTATTTCTAGTCCAACATCAACCCCTGTGCTTAAAATGGGTAAAATAAAATAATTTGTGGACTTGTCAGTGTCACCTGTGCACCCCTCTTCATGACATGGCAAACGCACCATGCCCATGGCCATTCGCAGAGCACAGCCATTTGGCACACATTGTGCAAAACGAGTAACAACTCAGCCCACGTTGCAGAGTCTTTTTTGCCTAGAACATGAAATACCCACCCAATCATGTGGTGTCATGTGAACTGAATGCTGCTGTAGTGGAAATGCTGGCAATTGACCAGTTGCCCTTCTCCTTTGTAGAGAATTCTGGATTCCAGCATTTTGAGGCATGTGCCTGTCCCAAATGGAAAGTCCCCTTCCAGGACATACTTTTCCACCCGTGCTGTCCTAGAGTTATACCAGACTGTGACAGAGTCTGTAAGACATGCACTCCAACATTCCTCATCACTATTTATCCACTTAAGTATGGATATGTGGACAAGTGGCAAAATGGCAGGCAGTTCATATCTGTGTATTACTACACATTGGGCACAGGTACCGGAGGTTGCCTGTGCTGGCTGTATTGGAAATCAGTGTAGTAAGGCAGACTGTTGTGGTAGCAACCTTCCTGGAATTTAGCAGCATGCAATGCTTGTAATGCACAGTGTGGCCGGTTCCCACACTGGTGAACACATGCTTGACTTGCTACTGACTGAAACTGATGAGTGGCTGAACCCCCTGTCCTGAAAGCTGGCTTTACAGCCAGTGATAATGGCTCAAGCATTGTGAAATGTATCATCAATGGTGGCTTTGTTCGGATTACACGATGGCCCACTGTTTAAATCTCTTGGTCCAGGAGTTTCTGCAGCACCCTGACATCAAGGAAATGTTGACAGAGGGAACAACACAAGATGAGACCCACAAGTGGAATGAGGAAGCATAATAAGTCAAACATTCTCCTTGCATATAGGCCAGTATGAGGAGCACAGTATGAGGAGCACACCCAGCAGCATGTGTAACCTTGAATGTCTGTTGCACTTTGAAAGCTAGGATTTAGTGGCATTCACAGAAACTTGGGGAGGAAGAAATGACTGAGACACTGGGCTAGAGAATTATAGACTATTACGATAAAATGGGATGCAGTGGCTCTCTTTGAGGGGACACTGGAAAAAGGAAAAGAAGGAGGAAAGTTGAATCCATCGGAGTTGAGTTAGTTGAAAAGAGAGGCAATAGAGTCATCTGGGGAAGCAGACTCCAAAACATTCAGCAAAGCAAGATGCCCAGCTAGTTGGTGAAATACAGGAGGACAAATCAAATGCAGTGGTGACTTTGGTGACTTTAATCTCCCACGCGTAGATGGCATCTTGAGAACGCTAACAGCAAGGAGGAGACTGAGTTCCTGTCTACTTTTAAGAACTGCTTCCTTGAACAGAACTTCCACCAAGGGGCTAGATTTGAAGCCATCCTTGTCCTTGTTCTCATCAATAGGTTTGAGATGATCTCTAGTCTGAGAATCAAGGAACCAGTGGGAGGCAATCAGGTAACCTTCTCCCTGGTGACAGGGAAGACTAGTCGGGCCTCACCCACAGGGAACCAGAACTTCTGAAAGGCAGATTTTTTTCCAAGATGAGCAATCTGGTGGCCAGTGGTCTATAGGAGATGTATGAGGATCCATGTCTGGTCGTCGACAAATTAGTCATCAAATGACCAGACAGCAAAACTGGCGGGTAGACCACTTTTCGCGGTCAGCTGCTGGTCATGATATGTTTTCTTAGGGAGGCTTTGCCCCCGAACCCCCCCAGTCCCCTGCACCCACCCCACTAAATATAAGCAACTCTGAGCCAGAGCTGATTGGAGGGGGTTCAAGACCCCCGACAGACAGTTCTGGGTTCCAGCGCAGACACTACAGTGATGTGGGGCTGTAGTTGCTGTAGTGTTGTTCGCTGTGTTGGGGGGTATACGGATGCATGAAGCTAGTAACATAGACTACACGGTGGGGGTTGTTTAAGAAGGTACTTAAAGCAGCTGCAGAGGTCTGCATTACTGTAAGCAAATATGGAAAAAGGGTCAAAAAGCACACCTGGCTTATCAGTGACTTAAGGTAATAACCCATATGAAAAATAAATATATTTTAGATACATTTATAAAAGTATATTTCAAATACATGTTTGATCATATGTCTGAAGTATATGCAAAATATCTCAACTTACTTGATTTTGAAATATCTGATTTGCAGAATATATTTGACAGACATATTTAAGCTATATCATAAATATATCTCCATGATATATTTATTATAGGTGCATGATATATATTTTATATATCTGGGAGGATGGTGTGGTACCTGAGGACTGAAGGAGGGCAGATGTGATTCCCCTTCACAAAATTGGGACCAAGACAGAGGCAGGAAACCACAGACCTGTCAGTTTGACCTCAGT
The DNA here is from genome assembly GCA_016271365.2 of Neoceratodus forsteri. Taxonomy (NCBI): domain Eukaryota; kingdom Metazoa; phylum Chordata; order Ceratodontiformes; family Ceratodontidae; genus Neoceratodus; species Neoceratodus forsteri. Next base: position 1,137,034,297 of record CM028130.1, read on the forward strand.
GGTAGGGAAAATGATGGAATCACTTCTGAAGGAAAGAATTGTTGAGTACCTAGAGGCCAGTGAGGCACAGGACTCAAGGCAGCATGGATTCACAGCAGGAAGGTCATGTCAGACAAATCTAATTGATTTCTTTGACTGGGTGACCAAAGTAGTAGACCAGGGAGGGGCTGTGGACATGGCCTACCTAGACTTTAGCAAGGCATTTGACACAGTCCCACACAAAATATTAATAAATAAATTAGCCAGCCTAGGAGTGGGTCCCAGGGTGGTAGCCTGCGTAAAACACTGGCTGGATAATTGGAAACATACGGTAAAAAGGGGGGTTACTAGTGGGTGTACTGCAGGGTTCAGTTCTGGGGCGGGTACTCTTTAATGTCTTTATAAGTGATGTCGCAGAAGGACTGGAAAGAAAAGTATGTCTCTTTGCAGATGACACAAAGATCTGCAACAGGATTGATACACAAGGTGGGGTGGAAAGGATGAAAAGGGACTTGACAAGGTTGGAGGAATGGTCAAATGTATGGCAGCTTAGATTCAATGCAAAGAAGTGCAAAGTAATGCATCTGGGAAACAAAAACACAGGGGAAGAGTACACAATGGGGGATGAGATACTGACAACAACAAAAATGGAAAGGGACCTGGGGTAGTCATATCAGATGACCTAAAGGTGGGCCAGCAATGTGAGAAGGCAGTAAGGAGGGCTAGGGGGATATTGGTATGCATAGGGAGAGGCATCACCAGTAGAAAACAGTAAGTTGTTGTCCCTCTTTACAGACAGTTGGTAAGACCACATCTGGAGTACTGTGTACAGTGCTGGAGACCACATCTCCACAAAGACATAGACAGGGTGGAGGCTGTTCAGAGGAGGGCAACCAAAATGGTGCAGGGTCTGCACCTGAAAACATATGAAGAAAGACTAAAGGAGCATAATATGTATACGCTTGAGGAAAAGAGGGAGAGGCGTGACATGATAGAAACTTTCAAATACCTCAAGGAATCAACAAATTCCAAGAGGTAACATCTTTCAGAAAAAGAGATGTGCAAGAACAACGGGCATGATGGAAGATAGAGGAGGATGGCTCAGAGTAATGTGAGGAAGTATTTATTCACAGAGAGGGTTGTAGATGCATGGAACAGCTTTTCTGAGGAGGTCGTAGAGTCAAAAACAGTGGGGGATTCATGGGACAGACATAAGGCAATTCTAGTGGCAGTTCTAGTGGGGGATAGGAGGAAGTAGGCTGTTGGTTAACTAGGATCTGCAGCTTATCCATTAGGTAGGGACATGGGCAGACTAGGTGGGCCAAGTTGCCCTTATCTGCCATCAAATTCTTTGTTTCTTATATGTCTTGAATATTTAATAGATATAATTTTTTCTGCAGTTGATATATATCTAAAATATATTTTAAATGTATGCATTGTAAAAATATCTTAAAATACCCAGACAAAAAGACAACTGATTAATCTGGATGTAACATATCTTTAATTGTACATTTGGAATTCTTCTTATTAGTAACCATTTAGATATCTATAGTAGAATTATCATTTAATGATGCACCATTACCACAGATTATACAGTTACACTTACATATAGGACTTATCTCTTGATATCACAATTTAGCAAGGTTCAAATTAGTATTTATGTCACCACTGTTTGGTTCCCTTTTATGGCAGGGTGAGATCCTACATGTACTTGTTTTTTTACTCTTTACCTTTCCCTCGGTACGTAAGATAATGCTGTCAATTCAAAACTATTTTAAAAATAAAAATATTACCATGATTTTGGTTGTTAAACTGTACTTTTGAAATATGCACATTAGTTATGCAAATATGTACAAAGTACAATAGCAGGCATTTGCAAAAATGTATTTGACATATATAAAAATATATATTCTGCATATATTCTACACATACTGTATCTTGTAAGCAAACAAGATACATATTTTACTCACAGCAGAAGTAAGTACATTATCGTCTCTGGACCAAGAGTCTAGAAGATTTCTTGATTTTCCATCCCAAAGTTTATTTGTACAGTTAAGAAACAAAATTGCAAAACCATCCTTTGAGTAGCAATAGTCAAAACAGATCTTCCCACAGGACTGACATTTTCCCTGTTTTTGAAAAAGCGTGAGAACAGTATGAAATGTCAGTCCTGTTGGGAGGTTTATTTTTTATTATTGCTACTTTTGTCTTTGATTTAACATTTTATTTTTTGTACAAATAATCTTTGCGGTGGAAAATCTAAGAACTGATCTGGAGTTCTTGATCCAGTGGGTGTGTGTCTGTACGCGTGTGTGCGCTGTTTACATTTACATTGACAAGGGTCGGAAGCTGAGTCAGAACACTGTAGCATCATCATGAAAACTGTGCACATGCATGATCAGCAGTAGGAGCTCCTCTTGTTTGACTGAGGCCATGCGTCTACACCCGAACAATGATTTCCAGCTCGCAGCGAGAAAAGCAGAGCTGGGACACAAACGTACACCAAGTCAGTGTTAAAAAAAAAGTGTTTTCTGGTCCCAGGACAGGGTGCAGATTCAGGAAAAAGGACAAACAGAAACTGCTGCATCAGTGGGCCATCATGCATATTCAGAAGGCTCAAAACAGAAGCTGCAACTGGTCCTAACAACCTATTCCAGCTACAGGGCTAACAGCAGGGTTGGGACTTGCCACTACCTGCCCTGTGGAACTCCACTGAAGCAGCAGCAGACTGCAAGAAAGAGAAAAACAACTTTTGAAACAATGCAAAGAAACATAGTGGCCCCCCAGCGAACTACAGGGCCGCCATGCATCATGGTAAAGAACTAGGGCTGTCATGATTGGCTGGATAGTCACAGAGACCAACAACAGATGAATGGGCACTCAGACATAAACTTTCATCCCTGAAAGAGAGGGAAAGTTGTTCCCTCAAGATTAGTTAGAGATGGGAGAGAGCGAAAGAGAGAGAGAGAGACGGAGGAGTGACTGAAGAGGTGGGTTGTGTAGCTGAAAGCCACCTCAGTGACTGCCTAGATTAAGCTCTCAAGAGTCTGGTACCTGAAGCAGTGGCAGAGCTGGGGAGGTGGGGGTGTCGCCTCCTAGCTGTGCCAGAATGAATAGTAGTGTCCTCACCATTTTTATTCACTGTTGTGCCCATTGTGGAGCCCATGGTTGATTGGATTGCCTCTCAGCTCCCAAACCGTGCTCCACTACTGCCTGAAAGAAGTATATTTCACCTACAAAATCTGTAAAGGAGAAAGGTGTTGAAGTGAAACACCAGTGAAAAAAGGAAATTTCTGTTGGAAGGTGCTAATCTGTCCTTACAGTGTTCTCAACCAGGATCAGATCCAATGCTTCCGGCATTAGTCTCAAAATGACCCAAGCCAACCACTGTTCTAGAGGAACCGTGAGAAAAGAGAAGATGCAGAGGGAGGACTCTAGCTGTAGATGAACCCCTGTACAGGAAAAAGCCTCAGCAGTGGTTGCCAACCCTCATCCAATGTCAAGTGGAGGGGGGATGTCTGAGCCCCTGTAAGGAGGGGGTCTGGAGCAACTTTCCTGCGTGCTGCAGCAGCCACCCACCAAGGAGTTTGACAAAAAGCCCTAGGGGAGCAGTCTGTGAAAGGCCTTAGAGGTGAAGCTGATGAAAGGCCTGAGAGGTGAAGGTGCTGCAGCCAGTCCAGTTAAAGGACCTTGCAAGGGTAAATTCACAGCTCACATCTGTTCCTGCCAAAGCTTAGGTGTCTCCAAGAACCAGTCCAGAACTGATGTGCAGTAAGGACAAAAAACCACCTGTAAGAACACTTCTGAACTGTGAGTTTTGCAGACCTGCAGTTCTGGGGATTTTCTTTGGGGCAGTGAGATCGTTGGGAAGGGGGCTGAAGTCCTGGGCAGGACTGTGTGATCTACCAGACAGGCCCAGGCAGAAGACCTTCAGCCCTGTTACAGATTACAATTAGGGACCCTTTTGCTCCTTTGTTGCAATTTGTCTTTAAGTTGTAGAATTTTCTTCAAGCATACCAGCTCGTCACCACCCTGGTTAGCTACCAGCATCTCTGTTGATGTACCCACTGCCATGCAGAGAGCTCACACTAAGGACTTTGGGGGAAAGGCCAGGTGCTCTCGCATTTTGGGGCTGGGAATGCTAAGGGACTGTGAGATTGTTTACTAGTTGCACAGAGTAGAATAATTTCCTCCATTGTCTTCATTTTCCCCTCATGTCCCTTTGTTCTTTCCTTACCCATCCCTTTTAAATGGCAAATTTTACTCTTTATGTTCTGGGAATTGATGTTTAGTACTATGTTTTGGGGGTTATCATACTGAGTGTGGGAGGTTTATACAGAATCTTCTTGGGGGTTGGTAGTCACTGGTACCACAGGTAGAGGCACCAAAACACTACTTTATAATCCTGTTTGTCTCCTGTTATCCAAATAACCCAGGCAGGTCCACTCAGGATTGAAGGGATAGGAGGTGGACCTGAGGGCCCAGGTCAGCCTTCAGGACAGCCCTAATGATTGCCCTACTACTGAAACCAATGAAGTTTGGGAAGCCACATGACATTTGGACTTGAGACAGACATATAACCTCCACGTCAAAGTACACCAATGTAGTAGAAACAGTGCCTATATTTGTGGTTGATGGGCACTGCTCTGAGGGGAAAGGGGTACTCAGCAGTGTCCCTCAGGGACTGTTGCTGGTGCCCCTGCTTTTCAATATTTTCATCAATGATTTGAAAGCTGGAGTCTCCAAAAGACTGCTTGAGTTTGCAGATGGCATTAAACTGGCCCAAGTGATGGACTTCTTTGAAGATGGGGACACATTTTAGCAGGATCTGAATGATCTAGGAGGCAGATCAGACTCCTGGAGTCTTGGATTCAGTGTAGGCAAATGTGAGGTGCTACACTTGGGGGGGGAAACAGAGGTAGGACCTATACAATGTGTGAAACTGCTGGCTGCATTGAAGGAGGAAAAGGACTTGTGGATCATAACAGGCAAGGGCTACACCACGCACAGCTGCTGTCAAGAAAACTGGAAGAATGCTGGGGTACATTAAAACATATGGGTTACCAGCAGAGATGGAAAGTAATCCTTCCACTTTGCATGGCCCTGATTAGTCCTCAACCAGAGTACTGAGTGCAGAACTGGGTTCCTAAATTCAACAGGGACACTGAGGCAGTACAGAGTGTGCAATGCAAGGCCACCAAAATGAGCAGGGGTATGCAGAATATAAGCTATGCAGAGAGACTGGAGGCCTTTAACTTATTCCTCCTGGAGTAAAGGGGCTGAGGGTGGACATGAACTCAGTCTTCTGTATACTGAAGGGTGTTAACATGTGAGGAAGTACTGTACTGATGTCATGTTCTAATGTGTTTGAAGCAATAGAATACTGTGATCTAAGATAAATAATAAGCAGGTCAACTTCAAAGATGTTAGTTTTTCCATTATTAACAACATTAGCATTTGTTGGTGGTAAGAGATAACTGTGCCCCCAGTTCTAACACATCTTGCATGTAGGCAAGAAACTTGCAACAACATTGCATCTGATAGTAATAGTCAGGAAAGATGCAATATCTACAGCCTTAGTATATCAGCACACCTTTCAGTTTAGCCAGCTTAAAAATAAAGTCTCTGAGTCAAAAGCTAGGGTAGCTAAAATTGTGGATTTCACTGATGCATTATGGTCAGTATTTTTTCTTTCGTAGCCTGAAAGCATGAGCCAACAACAGAGAGTTATCAATTGGGAGCTCAAAAGTGGTAATGAGGATATCTTTTACCAAATCTCTCACTGTAGTAAATTCAGAGTCCAGTGATTCAGGAACACTAAGCATTCAGAAATTTCTGTGTCATAATTGGTTTTCATTTTGCTCCAGCTTACATGAAATATTACAAATTTCCTTTATTACTCCTCGTAATGTAGCATTAACTGCTTGCAGTTTTCCCCTCATGTTGTTCTAATTTGGTGGCTTGGTTCACCAAAGTTTGGTCTGTTGCAGTTGATTTCTCTTGTACTTTCTTTACCTCTGCCTGCAGGTAATCAGTTTTTATTGCTAAAGCTTCAAACAGGTGGTTGTTTTCTCTCCATCCACTCGAGTAACGTATCCAAAGCTTTGCCAAGTGAGCCCATAGTGTTATGCTATTGCTCTGTGGGGGAGGATTGCACAATAGGTTGTTCACCAGTGATACAGTATATGCAACAGGTGAAGTTGATTCTGTTGTCAGATCATCTGGCTTGCCTGCTGGAGAAAATGCCATAGCCTGCAGTGTGGCTGGGGATGTTATCCCACTACCACTCTCTGAGCTAGTTACAGAATGAAACTGCTGTTCAAGCGGTGTTGACTTAGACAAAATGAATTCATGAGTAGCAACACTCAATCTCTTTTTGTTTTCTGATATTATTGTCTTTCTTTAGGATCATAACATCAGATTTGAAGTCTAAGTCAGTCGGAGCTCAGGAACAACGTTGTTGCTAGATCGTCATTTTCATTCTGACATGTGATGAATTAATTTTTGCTTGTGGGTGACCTACCTAGTAAAGCTGTGTGAGTAATGAATACTAATTCCCAAATATATCCAATAATAAGGTAATCATTATTTAGAATCAAATAAATAATAATTTCCATTATAGGACTATGCTAGTAATGAGTATTAATTTCCTAATAACACAAATAATAGGGTACTTGTTACTAGGATACAGCTACTGAGTATTTTCCCTATTCATGGGTTTTCAAAGAAGAGTATTTTTAAACCTTAAAAGAATGACAATATCAAAACTACATCCCAATCAAAATGGAAAGAGCTAGTCCCATGAACATCCACTGCTTTGATCTGAACGCAGTTCTGCCTAGAAACTTTTTCGGACCACACCCCTAATTCCTCAGAGCCCAGCAACACCTACGCCCTTTCTACCTCGGGGTCATTACTATGAATGAAGCAAGTTCTTACCTTAAAAAAGTGCTAGGGGCTCAAACTACTGCACAGACTCCTTTGACATGGAAATCCTTAACTTGGTACTTGACTCAATGCTATCTACCTTGACTGATCTCCTTAACCTCTAGGGCAGTTCCCAAGCGACTGGAAGATGGCCATCATCACTCCAGTACTGAAGAATGGGGACCCCACATTGCCCAATTACTACAGGCCCATCTCCATACTCCCTCCCCTTTCGAAAGCCCTGTAAAAAATCATTGCAAACCAACTCACAGACTACCTACTTGTACACGACATTCTATACAGGGAACCACATAGTTTTAGAGCCAGACACAGCACTGCCACTGCCCTCATAGAGTTCTCCAATTCACTGTACAATGCCCTAGATATAAAGCTGCTAGCAGGAGCCGTATTCCTAGACCGGTCAAAAGCGTTCAACACAGTTTCCCACACCCTCCTCATAAATACTCTTCTCCGCACAGGCCTGTCCTCTGGACCCACCGCATGGTTCACAAGTTACCTCACAGACAGGTCCCAATGTGTGAAGATAAACAGCACCTTCTCACCCGCTCTACCAGTCCACTCGGGGGTGCCTCAGGGCTCCATCCTTGGCCCATTGCTATTCAGCATCTTCCTGAATACCCTGCCTAAATCCTGTCCTTGTAACCTTCTGCTCTATGCAGATGATGCTGTAATTTATGCTTCTCACCAGATCCCACAATCCTTCAGTCCTCCCTACAACTTGCCTTCAACCATGTTGAACACTGTTTCACTGACCACAGACTTGTGGTCAATGTAAAAAGACTAAATCAATGCTCTTCTCCCACCGCCAGAGTAAGGACCACAATGCCCAACTAACAATCTTCTTTAAAACCCTCCTCCCACTGGAACAGGTCTACACTTATAAATATCTGGGCATTACCTTGATCCTAATCTCTCATTTCACCTACATATAAGTAATCTTTCCTCTGCCATAAATATATGCACAGGACTGCTGTATTGGCACAAAGTCTGCCTACCTCCAGATGCCCCAAACATTGCTGTTACCTCCTCTGTTCTCTCCCTTGTAGACTATGGGCTAACTGTCTACTCAGCAGCTGATCACACTGCACTAAATAAAATCCACCTATCCATTAACAAAACCTGTAGGCTCCTTGCTGGAATGGATGAGCGTACCCACAGCTGCACCCTGTATGCACTAACAAAGATCCTCACCCTAGACAAAAGAATACATTATCAAACATGTCTCCTTACTAAGAAAATACACCTAGGCCTTACTCCCACTGGAGTCTCATACTGCAGCAAAAACTCATGCGGCAGATAAATTAACGTGAGCTGTTCCCAGAGTCTCAATCACCCTGGCACAACAGTCCTTCTCCTACACAGCACCATCCTGGTACAATGAACTCGCCCTGGCCATCACCTCTATCTCCAGACTAGGCCCCTTCAAAACAGCCCTCAAGAACCACATAATCTCTACCTACCTCTGCCTTTGCCTCCACTAATAAACAGATATCTGCCCACAGATGGCTAGACCCTGGGTTATAGATATCCCAGTCCCACTTCTGCAGCTGTGCATTAATGACAACGTTGGTAATCCAACTGCTCGCATCACCTGATAGCTTTTAGGCCATGCCTTAATTTTTGATTGCACTGTTCGCTGATGTTCTCAAGCTCCCTGAAGGACTGTATAGTTACCAAATCTGTATAGGTCTAGCAGCACTGCTCACTTGTCTCCTACTTATTGTAATCTGCCTATATTTGACACATATTGTTTATACCCTGTTGTCGCTTCCTTCCTCCACCCTTCTGTAACATTGTACAATGGCTGCTTCTTGTTACGTTTTGTATTTTTACGTGGAGCCTTTGAAAATGAGTCTCTGACTCAAAGGCTGTAATCTGATTTTTTCAATAAATAAATAAATAAATGAAACTCACCATACCCTGCCTTCCATTCCTCTTCCTCATCCTCCCAAAGACAGAGGTGTTTTGTAAAACAAATTGTCTTTTCAAAGCCTCCTTGCTTCTTAATTCAGTCCCCCAAATCCCCAAAATACTATTATTTGAATCGTGGGCCCCCTTCCGACCCTTTCCCAATTCATGATTTGGGAAGCCAATAGTGAGAAATCCTAGTTGCCCAGCAGGGGTGTAGCGCTGTGGGGTCCTGTGGGAGCCCCGACCCCTTACTTTATAATGAGAGGGAGCGCCACTCCCATACTTTTTTAAAGAGCAGATTTTTTTGTTGTTGTTGAATATATTTCTCAGTATCGGCACATGCACATTTAAAGCTGACTTCAAGTCCTCCAGGTTACAACACTGATCTTGAGGGCTTCATTTTTTGACTAGACATCATGCAGTGTGCACATTGTGGTGGCATCTCACACACAGCATGCATGCTTTCCATTCACCACAGTCTGTAAGGCATCAAGGTGTCGAGGCTTCTTTGCAGGTGGCATTGCGTTTGTTTTCCTTGCAGAGTAGCCATTCTGGCTGTCATTTTCTGTACTGCCAAGAAGGGTTCAAGGAGAAGGTGGCTTTTTGAGGGGGCCTATCTGTACTGGTGATTAGACTCTGGGCTTCAGCAGGTAGCTTTTGTTTTTGAAACAGCGGCCCATTTTCTGTCTGGCACATGCCGCATGGCTGAAAAGGATTTGTGCCTGTGACTATGAGGATTATTGTAATTTAAAGTTCACAACCACTACCAACCACAAACTGGGAGTACTAAAGTGGAACTTTGTCAGGACAGCTAATGCCCAGTCATTCTGCTTTCTCCTGAAGCATGCCACTCCCAATGGTCTGAATCAGTCACTGATACAGTGCAAGGCTATGTGTGACCAGAAAGAAACAACAGAGTTGTTTTCATGAACAGTGAGGCACACTGCTTCACCAGTCCTTCAAAGTTGTGCACAGCTTCATGCTGAATCAGTGATGGGCAGAGACTAAAAGGTGTGGTGTACTTCATAAGTGGAGATGACTGGGCTAGCTGTATTTTCCTACTTTCACCCCCAGTCATGGATTGCGGTGTTGAGGGGGGCATAGGAACATTTCAAGTAACTGTTGAGTCCTGGCACAGTGTCAATGATTGCAATTTTTGAAAACAGATTTTCTCTCCATCTTCTCTTTTGGAAGATGGGAATGGTGAGAGGGGAGAAGAGTGGGAAAATTCCTTTAACTGGGGAGGAAGGTAGCCACAGATTTAACCCTGCACACCTGTTGAGGGATAAAGCTTTTTGCATTTTTCATTCATTTGGGCCGAATATCAAGTACCCAAGTACTGAGTATCTGAGGGTGCAAAGTATTTCTACTTGCTGAGTTTCTAAATGAAAGCACCTGCAGATCAGCATTTTGCACTATTTGAAGCATTCCTATTTAGGAAATAAATTGTTAAGAAATATGAAAAAAAGAAATTCCAGCCCTTCCCAGGTGACCAGGGCTAGACCCCAAACGACCACCATCTTCCTATAAGGTCTGCTGCCAAGACTATTCAGGCTCATCAGTAGGACTCCTCCCACTTTACCTGTAGTGCACTGCCATAATTGATGACTCACTTAGCTGACACTCTACCTTGATCCTGGAAGAGGAGTCTTTATTAGAAATGTTACAGATTCAAACTTCACCAGTGAAGTTGGTTTGAAGTATTGAAGGAATATGCACTACATGTAACAGGGCAGTTTCACAACTTCAACCCAACTTCTCAGGGCAAAGTTCTTTTAAAAGTTCAAAACAGTTTAACTCATCCCTCCCTGTGACACACAGTTCCCATCCACCCCACAACCCAGACCCTTTAAAAAACAGTGCATCCATGTCACCACCATCTTGCACCCACCTCCCTCCCCGGCACAGTGCATGCAAAGTTGTTACTATGCAATAATATTATGATACAAGTACTGAAGTTGTCACAATAAGAAAAGTATGATACTATTGTAATATCCCTTGAATTCCCTTTCCCAATCCATACCATTTAAACACACCAACCACCTCCCTCACTCTGTGCCTTCCCCGAGTCATAATAAAATCAGTGACCTTCCACCCTACTTGCCTTCTAGCACTCAGACTCATTCATCCTCCTATACCCAAATTTATTAGACTTTATAATAGCACACATGGTACCTGTTAAGAAAGAAAACCATCCAGTGCTGCAGACAGGTGCCCTCTTCTATCATCTTGCTCCAACTCTGGTGTTTTTAAATAGGTGATGTGCAAGCTCTACTGACTGTAACTAAATCAAGGAGTTCCTCTGCTAATCACGTATCAGAAAGGCACTCAGTTTTTCCCCACTTGCTGTCTCCACTTGAACTACCTCTACCATCATTTGCACTACTGCTACCATCCTTTCCACCTCCACCAGGCTGTGCAACACTACTAGACTGCCCAACAGTGCCATCATCACTAGACTGCCCCAGTCCAGATTCAGTCTTGCTCATGTGCTCAGCCTGCAACTGCATCCTCAACTCGTTCATGCTATTGGTAATTTCTACACAAAGTAACCTCTGAAAAAGAGTGACCCTGTAACTCTGCGTGGTAATGTGCATAGTGGCATACTTAAACCTAGGAATGAGGATGGTTGCAAGGATGTATTTTGTGTCAGACAGTACATGTGCAAACCAAGCATATAGTTCCAATTGAAGGTTATCAATCAGTGTGAAGGTCTCACCTATAAAATGCAATGGATCACGCTTTGATTCCTCCAAAGAGCTGTCCGGGTATTGCTCCACTACATGAACATCTGGGATGATTTTACTGGGGACGCTGAGTGTGCTCTTAGATCTGTGGTGGTCCTCTCAAATGGAGTTGGTACCAGTTCAGAACCACTCACAGTGTCCTGATGTACCACCAGTGTTTCCCCCCGTCAACATCTGGGGCCCAATATGCAAAAGTTCATGCGGGCACTATTGGGTTTTTGCCCACACAAACCGGGGTTTCTGGATCCCCATATTCAAAAGCGACTGTTGCATGGGTAAAGAGGGTTAGCACCATGCAAAACATAATATATGTGTGCAGGCAAGGGGAGGGATGTGGCCATGAATATGCACATTACCCCATATTCAGTGGCTTTGTGCTGTGCAAAAGGGTTTAGTGTGGTCCTTTGAGCAGAGCAAATAGTGCCAAACAAAACCCTGACTTAACTCCAGGCAACTCTAGCGGCTGCTGGAGATAGTGCAGCCACAAAGCTAGTTGGCCACAGGAGAGCACAACTGCCCCTGGGGTCCCTGGAACTCCTTGACAATTGCCAGCCCATTATGTAGAAAATAATGTCCCTGGTAGTAGTGGTCCCCCCTCCCACCATTATTATCTCTGGTGGTAGTGGTGTCCCCACTTCCCTCCAATTGCCAGCCCCATCGTAAATAGTAGTATCACTGGTGGTAGTGGTGACCCCCCCTTCCTCTAATCACCAGCACTGTCGTAAATAATATCCCTGGTGAAAGTGGTGTCACCCACCTCTCTCCTCCATAACCAGCCATGCCACACATAGTAATCCTGGTGGTACTGGTGTCCCATCTCCTCAAACACCAGTCCCACTGTACATAGTAGTATCCATGGTGGTAGTGGTGTCCCCTCTTATTGCCAGCCCACCATAGATAGTAGTATCCCTGCTGGAAGTGTATCCCTGCCTCTCCCGATTGCCAGCCTGGCAGTACAAAACCAAAAACTCCCCAGCATCCAGTGGTGCCCCCTCCACAGCACTGAGCATACACCCCACACTCAATACAGCAATCTATGCCATGGGAGCATACACCAGCCAGTATGGCCCTCCTCATGCCTCCTCAGCCAGACAGTGTATGTACAGGAAGGGAGTGCACCTCTTATTTATAGGACTGGACACATCACCCTGTCCTATAAATAAGAGGCATTGCTCCCTGCCTGTACATATGGTGGGTGGCCAAGGAGGTGTGAAGAAAGCTGTGCCAGTCAGGTATACTCCCACAGCACTGCAGATAATGCTATAGTGAGTGGGGGGTATTCCCAGTGCCATGGAAGAACCACTGCACACCAGGGAGATTTTGTATTTTGTACAGCCAGTTTGGCAATCTGGAGTGGGGGACACCACTACCACCAGGGATACTTCTATTTATGGCAGGGCTGGTGATCAAAGGGGGGACACCACTACCACCAGGGATACTACTATGTACAGCTGAGCTGGTGATCGGAGGGAAGGGGGACACCACTACCAGCAGGGATACTACCATGTATGGCAGGGGTGGAGATTGAAGGGAGAGTGGGACACCACTACCACCAGGGATACTACTTTTTACAGCAGGGCTGGTGACCGGAGGGATGGGGGACACCAGTACCACCAGAGATACTACTATTTATGATGTGACTGGTGATCAGAGGGACCCACTACCATGAGAAATACTACTATGTGTGGCAGGGCTGGTGATAGTAGGGAGGGGGGACCACTAGCACTAGGGATATCTAGACATCTGTGAATGGGCAATTGGGGGATGCCATGCTAATCTGCCTCACTACCCATGCAAATGAGCTCATAATGGACATGCAAACAGCCCCTTAGTGCCTTGCATGCCCAATGGACTAATTTGCATGGGTCCCTTTGAATGTTGCAAATAGCACTCCAATGCAACCCATTCTTGTGGCATACTTTGGGAGCCCTATTGGGGTAGTACTAAGTGGCTTAGTACTGGGCTGACATGGCCCTGTATTTAGTGGAATAGTGCCAGTGTGCTATTCAATGGAATATAACATCTTTGGGCACCCGGGCAATTGCAAGGTGCAGCGAAATATATGCACTCCTTTGTGCATATTTGAATATTGGGTCTGTAGATGCCATTTAAGTTCTAATAAATGCTCTAATATGTACTGTGCTGAGTTCCATTATGTGGCAATGTCATGCGAAGAACTGGACGGGTTAGCACCTGTTGTATGCTATGCGGACTGTGTGCTGACTTCATGGACTAATGAAATGTAAACAAATTTTATGGACCTCTTCAACATCTTGCAAGTCATCACTTTTCCCCAGTGCTTTTTTTAACTAAAAGATTTATAGCATGCATGGAACAAAATATACCCTGGAAGTGCCTGTCATCACACTTCTCAACTGTCCCTGATTAGGAGGGTTGTCCCTTATTTTACTCCTGATAACTGTCCTGTCCTTCTTTTGTCCCTCATGGAAAGGTTATTACCCACACAGAGAATGAAGAGAAATTTTAGCCTTTAAAGCAGGAATTCATAATATTCTAAGATGCAAAATCAAAATTAACTTTGTACAAATATACGCAATGGTTTCCACAGTGTTCTGAGCTTGTGTTTCCATTGCTGAGGATATGTCCCTCTTTCTGAGGGTTTGTGTCCCTCATTGCCCCTCATTTTAAGTGTCTAAAAATGTCCATGTCCCTCATTTCAGCAACAAAAGGTTAAGAGGTATGCTTGTCATAATAGACAGTCTTGTATTGCCTCTAAAATATCTAACACACACCTCGGTGCCTTCATTCTACCAGACCAACATGTCACGAAGTAGAGATGTGTGAAGTTAAAAAATACTTCTCCAAAACTTCGCAAAGTTTACCATCTTTTTAAAGATTTTCACAGCTGAGAAAGTACATTTTTGCATCTTTTAGAACTTAGTGAAGTTGTGAAGTTGGAATTTCTGCTGTTGAGGGCCAGAAACAGGCCACCACACCAAAGTTGTTCACAAGATTCAGTGTTTATTTACTAGCCCCACCATTTCACCTGTTCGGCTTCTTCTGGGGACATTAAAAACACATAGACCCGGATATTCAGACTGCGCCTGGCAATAGCGCAAGCATGGGCACAGTGCAGCTGGGATGCGCTGGAGCCAGGACTAGGTGATATTCGATGGCAATGCAACATGGCGCAGCACCACTGAATATGGCATGGAATGCGCAAGGCACAATAGCAATGCAAGATGGGGGCAGTGACATTGTGCCAGCACAAGCCATCAGATAGGGAGCACAGGAATGCATCAGCACAAATGCAACTGCGCTGGGTGCAGCACCCGTGATATTCAGAAGAGGGCATGCAAATGGGGCCATAATGTATGCAAGGTGCAAATGGGACCATTCGCATGTCATTATGGCTCCATTTGCATGTGTTGCGTAGGGCAGCCCAGCAAAATATGCCGGGTGCCCTGCACAGAATGACATGTGGACTGAGGGGTCCTGGGGCATTCCTCGCCTCATAGCTGCGATCATGGGTAACATGAGATAAAACAGAATCCCTGGTAGTCTAGTAGTACCCCCCTCTCCCTCCCATAGCCATGATCATGGGTAATAGTAGTTAAAACAAAATCCCTGGTAGTCTAGTGGTACCCCCTCCCTTCCCATAGCCACGATCACCAGTAAAATGTACTAAATACAATCCCTGGTAGTCCAGTGGTCCACCCCACCCCAATCATAATGACACATTGCATGCCCTCGTAGTCTAGTGGCCTCTACACACCACCCATAACCCCATCATGGGTAAACCCCGACGGAATGTATGCCCTGGTGGTCCAGTTGCACCCCACCCTCCCACCCACACAGGATCCTTTTCCGCCCCCCTCATCATCGAGCCGGCAGTTGCAACCCACCCGCATACTTGCCCGGCCGCCCGCCAAATGACAGCTAGTAGTATGGGCTGTAAGCTCATTGATTCACACTGTGGACCAATAGGCTTGCAGAGCATACTGTACTTAGATAGTCACAAATATGTGCATGAAGTCATTCCATATTTGTGGTTGTCTAGTACAGTATGCCCTGCAGGCCCATTGGTCCACAGAGTGGACCAACTGCCTTGCAGCCCACACTGTTAGCTGTCATTCGGCAGGCAGCTGGGTGGTATGCAGGTAGGTTTCAGCCCCCAATGACGGGGAGGGATGGTGGGCAAGGGGTCCTGTGTGGGTGGAGGTGGTGTGCCACTGGACCACCAGGGTGTACATTCTGTGGGGGTTACCCACGATCGGGTTATAGGCGTGTGTAGAGGCTACTAGACTACTAGGATTTCATTTTAACTACTATTACCTGTGATCGTGGCTACGGGGAGGGAGGTACCACTAGACTACCAGGGACCATGTGGGTGCTGTGGGACAGTGTTCTGGTGGTGGTGGACACCTTTTGGCTGGTGGCTGCTGTGTTGTGCCCTGCAATACAGCAACTTGCCTGTGGGTGGCTGGCAGTTGTTCCTGGTTTTCACAACTTTGTGCCCAGGTTTGCGGTGCATCTGGGGTTGTGCCAGCATATGCGCCGCACATCCCGAGCTGAATATCAGGATGTGCCAAATATGCTTGGGCACGCCCCCCTTCAGATGCATCACATACAATTGCAGTGCACCCCTGCGCATTGGGATTTGCACTGTGCAAATGCCCCTTTTAGATACCGTGCAAGGGCACATTGCGGGGTTGTGCATGGCACAACCAAGTTGCGCCAGGCACATCCCTTTGAATATCCGGGGCCTAAAACACATTATCCGTATAATGAATACATCCTAAAAAAAATTCCACTAAATTGACTGGTCAGATCCTATAAACCAAGATGAACTGCATACCTGATCCTGCCTTAATGATTCTCTTTATCTACTCACAATGCTTATGGAGTGCAAATGCTTGCATCACAATAATACACAGCAGTTTTGTATGTGCTTCCACTTAGTATACAGCCATCACCTGCACACACATATGTAGCCAATGTACTCTGTTCAACATATGCATAGTGCTGTTTCACTTCTAACCTACCACTGCAAACTTTTGCTGTGCAATGCTGCTGTGAGACACCCCACTTTGTTATAGTTCATATTGTAACTTGGTATCAATGCCTTATTTGAACATTTCATGCAATTAGTATTGCAAGCTAATAACTGCCATCATATAACCAGGTGAAAAGTTACACTGTGGCAGTGTGCTATCACCTGCAGTATGCTGCAAATATGCAAAACAGATAACACACTGTCAGGATATTAAAATCATTATGGTTCATCAGCAGTAGTAAACTACTTCTGGTTGGATTTGCATTTAAGAATTTGCATTAAGCATTTAAGCCATTAGAGTTAATACATTTACTAAGTACCTACAAAACATGTATGACAGCACCTCTGGTTGCAGTCTACATTTAAAGAACATTACAAGGAGGTGGTAGCATTTTAGTTTCAAGACAGCAAAAACATTGTTAATATCCAGCACTACAAGTAGTTTGTTATTGCTGTTGAACTATATGCATTGTATACATTCAAGAGGGTATTATCTGTTTTGCATATTCGCAGCAGACTACAGGTGAATTACATCTATTGGAGCTGTGGTAGAGAAATGAATGTATTCATTTACTGGACTTTAACCTTGGCTGCCAACAGAAATAGAACATACAGGAGTTCTGGACTGATATATCAGCTTGCAGCACAGCAAGGGTTAATATTAACTGGCTTACCAATTGCAGTAAGTCTGGGCAAATGCCCTTAGTGACTTCACTGATCCAGTTAACTTCTGAACCTACCAGAAGGTCCAACGATGGCAACATGCTAACCCTTATTGACTGGATACCCTTCCCCACCCAGACAGGATTGAACGTTCAGGTGTGCCATCTGATGCAATAAGCGATTCCTCACCTGACTTCTGCATATGGTGTGCTAAACTGACCAAGTCACCCCCTAGACTCATCCAATTTCATGACTACTCCAATCTTGATCCTGACATTTCAGATCAGCTGAGTCCCAAACCAGTTGATCCACCCATATAAGACTTCTGACCCAAACTCTGCCATAGCCTCCTTCACTTCAGCCTTCATATACCTGCAAAATGAATTTGACATCATAACCAAGAGAAGGTTTAACTGTTCTGTTACTAAATGGTTCAATCGCTCTCTCCTCACCAAGCTACTCACTAGGAACAAAAAATGGCATGTATATAAGGTCTCCTCCTCTCCCACTGACTGTGTAGCATATAGAGAATGCTGTAATAGAAACAGGAACATGGACAATGGCAGCAGAAAAAACAGAGGTTCATCCAGTCTCCCCAAGTTCACTTTAATCACCGGAACCTACTATTCCTCCAGGATACTAACCTTCTCGTCATCTCTCTATTCTCCTCTCTGGGCCTGTCGCCCCATAATCACTATTCCTTTCATTATGTCCCAGTCCTACTTGAATCCCTGACTGTTTTCACAGCCACCACCTCAGCCGACAGACTGTTCCATCGGTTCCCCACCCTTTCGTGTAAGTAATACTTCCTCACATCCTCCTGATCCTGCCTCCTGTTAATTTGTATTCGTGTCCTCGTGACCGTGTATTGGTATTCAGGCTAAATAGTTCCCTGCAGTTCACTTTGTTAATTCCTTTAAGGAACTTTAAGGTCTGTATCATATCTCCCCTCTCCCTTCTAGTCTCCGGAGAGTATATATTCAGTGCCTTGAGGCGCTACTCATAAGAGCTGCCCTGCTGGCCCTGAATCATTTCAGTTACTCTGCACTGCACTGTCTCCAACCTGTGCTTGTCCTTTCTGAGGTGAGGACTCAGAACTGGGTGCAGTACTCTAGGTGAGGCATCACCAGGGATTTGTAGAGGAAGTATTACATCTTTCTTCACATGAATACCTCTGAATACATCCTGTTAGCCTTACTATAGGCCTAGTTGCACGTATTTGATTGTTTAAATGAGTTGGTAATGATACCTTCCAGATACAGTTCCTCAGCTGTAATGCTGAGTCTCTCTCCTCCCTTCCAGTACTCTGTCTTGGGGTTCTTTTTCCATAGCTGCACTTTTATCATTGAATTTTCATTGCCAAACCTTTGACCACTCTTCTAGCTTTTGTAGGTCTCTACATTTCCCTTATGCCCTCGTCACTATCCACCCTCCCACATAGTTTTGTGTTATCTGCGAAGAGACACAACCTGCCCTGGATTCCTTCTCCAATGTCATTAATGAACATGTTGAGGAGGACCAGACCCAGGACCGATCCCTGTGGATCCCCACTCATGATCTTCCTCTCTGATTTAACCCCACTGACCACCACCCTCTGCTGCCTCTCCTCTAAACAGTTACCCAGCCAGTTCACTATGGGTTAGCTGCACCCAGGTCTTCCATCTTCTTGAGTACCGCCATGAGGTAACGAGTTATAAGCCTTGCTGAATTGACAGTAGAGCAGATCCGCTGCATGACCCTTGTTTAATTCCTTTGTTAACCAGCCAAAGAAAACTATCAGGTTAGTTTGACAAGATCTTCCTGCCACAAAACCATGCTGTCTGCAGTCTTGGAGCCTGTTGCTCTCCAGGTAGTTTATGAGGTTCTATTTGATCAGTGACTCCATCAGCTTCCCTACTATAGAGGTTAGACTGACAGGCCGTAGTTCCCTGCTTGCTCCTTACCCCCTTATGAAATGGTATAATGTCTGCCACCTTTCAATCCATGGAACTTCCCCAGTTCTAGTGTGCCGCTGAGCAGACATACCAGTGGTTCAGCCAGCTCTACTGCTAATTTCCTGAGTATTCTCGTTACGCAAACCCATCTGGTCCTGGGGCCTTATCTATCTTAAAGGCAGTCAGCCCTTTCAGAACCCTTTCACTAGCGAACAATGGCTGTCTCATTTCTGGGATTTAATGCCACTCTCTGGCATGGACCCACTGTTCTTAGTGAAAACTGAGCAAAAGTAGTAATTTAGGATGGCGGTCTTTTGCCCATTCTCCCCTATCACCCTACCCCCCTCAACTAGACTTATGACTCCCTCTTTTTCCTTTTCCACTAATAGATCTGCAAAAACTGTTTTTTCCATGACTGGACCCCCTCTCTGATATGAGGCTCTGTGTCTGCTTTTGCCATCCTAACAGCTCTCTTTGCCACCCTAGCTTTCTGAAGATAATCCTCCTCCTGTTTTTCCTTGTATTCATAGAAGGCCTCCTTTTTGGCCCTTACCACTTCCCTGACCCTTGCTGAGAACCATAGTGGTCTCTTAAGCCTGTTTTTCTTAGTTACTGTTCTTATGCATACTTTGGATGCCTCGAGGGTGGCCCCCTTAATTACCCCATATCTCCTCCACCCCACCTATGTCCTGCACCCCTACTAACTTATTCCTGACCAGTTCCTCATCCTATCAAAGTCAGCCCTTCTAAAGTCAGGGACTTCAGTTATCAGTTCTGGCTTGCTGGACCTGAGGGCCAAATCAAACCAAACAGAGTTATGTTCACTGTTTCCCAGCATCTCCCCTACTTCCACTGCTCCCACCATCTCTGAGTTGGTGAGCACCACATCAAGGACTGAAGTCTACCTGGTGGGTTCCTTAACTAGCTCAGTGGCCCATAGTACAGCGACACTAAAATCCCAAAACCTGTGAAAAAGATCATTACAGCGAAAGTCACTGTAATGGTCTGCGGTTTCCCAATGCGGTTCTCCCGTGTTGTGCTCCTTCCTGGAAACAACTCCAACCTGGAGTTGATTATATTTAAATGCAAGGGTGCAAAACACATCAGTTACTGATGGCGCAATATCGAGTGTTGGCATTGTGCTGTCACTGTTGTGGATGTCAGCAGACTTACTGTCGATGAAATGTGGTGCCTCCTAACTAGCTGCGCTTAGTAGACAGTCTTGGAAGGCATCCAGCAAGGCCTGACTCCTGCTGCTGTTGGTCACTGGAACCTCCCAGTCAATGTCTGCAGGTTAATGAGTGCAAAGAGCTGTTCAGCACAATAACAGTGCTCATTATAAATGGCACTTTGATTCCACTGTTCACAACCTGAAGCTCTTCAGGAAATATGATAAGGATATGTTGGGTAGAAATGGACTCTCTTCCTCAGACATTATCTTATATTATATTAATTGTACAAACAATATTACAATAGTCATTGATTTTAGCAGCTTTTTTCAGAACACTTCCCTTGTACAAAGGCATTCTCTTATTCATCCATATCATCATCTGATAGTGTCTCCCACTTCAGTCCCCCACCCATTGGACACCCTTCCTTTTACTTTAAGAGGGCTGGCACCTCTGAAGTCCACAAACTCCTAGAGCAAATTCCAGATGCAAAATCTGTAGGTGCAGATGGAACAGAGTCCAAACTTCTTACACTTGCAGCCTATGAGCTTGCTCCCCATGTCAATAAAATGATTAATCTTTCCCTGTCTGCTTTATGATGCCTGACCACTGGAAGATCTCAAACATAGTGCCTGTCTTTAGGAAAGGAGATCATAAGCAGATCAAGAACTGCAGGTCCATCGCCACATGTCTAGCTTTAAATAAAATCCTGGGAAAAATTGTCTCCACCCAGCTCACCAATTATCTCATTCCACCTGACCTCCTCTCTCCCCTACTGCATGGCTTCTACAAGGGGTGTGCCCTGCTTACTCTCACTAATCACATTCTCACAGGCTTGGATAGTGGTAACCCCAAAGGAGCAGTCTTGATCTGACCAAGGCTTTTGATCTTGTTGACCACTCACTACTCTGTGACAAACTTACCTGTTTAGGTATATCTTTCACTTCACTACCATGGTTCAAAATTATCTATCGGACAGATCACAGAGAGTTAAACTTGGATCTTTTCTGTATGAACCTGTCCTGACAAGAGTGAGGGTTCCTCAAGGCTCTATACTGGGGCCACTTCTTTTTGCCCTTCAGATAAACTTAATTAACCAATATGTATCCCATTGCACTGCTATCCTATATACAGACAGCTTGCTCCTTTACACCAGCTCTAAAGATATCAACAATATCAATCAGCAGCTCACCTCTGACCTTTGGGACGTGCATAACTGACTATCTCAAAACAAATTTCACCTCAATACTGACAAAAACACAATCCATGTTATTTGGGACAACCTCAAGACTGAGACACTGCCTAGGCTCATTATCAGTTGTCCTTTTCACCTCTTTCTCCTACCTTGGTGTCATTCCTTGATTCCTCTCTAGATTATGCACTCCATGTGCAGGGTGCCTGTAAAGCTACAAATTCCATGCTGGGCATCTCCTATAAAGCTGGCTGCAATCTGACCCCCCCCCATGCTCAAATGGCTATTGCCAAAGGAATACTCCTTCCCATGGTGCACCTGTTTTTACTGTGGCCTTGAAAACCACTCTACTTGGATGGAATGTGGCTTATGACAATATCAGCCACTTTGTACTGGCATCCTATGGACTGACACATCACTGTTCTGTCTAAGGCAAGCTTATATGGCTTCCATCCTCTCTGTCACATGCACTATCCTTTGAAGGTTTAATCTAT
This sequence comes from Neoceratodus forsteri, assembly GCA_016271365.2. Lineage (NCBI taxonomy): Eukaryota > Metazoa > Chordata > Ceratodontiformes > Ceratodontidae > Neoceratodus > Neoceratodus forsteri. The sequence continues at coordinate 1,137,056,351 of CM028130.1, forward strand.
GGTATCCAACATAACTGTATGCCACTATCTCTCACCTCCCTCATAAATCCAGTGTTTAATGCTTACCCCTATGGTCTGACTCAAACTCCACTGTTTGTTCCACAACTTAAAACCAGGTAAGGGGAATCCTTCTCTGGCTATGCTGCCCCTACATTATGGAACTCCACCCCGCCTGATATTAGACAATGTCCTATGGGCTGCCTCATTCCATAGTAGGTTCTGTGACCATTCACTTAAGGTAACAAAGTGCTCCTGTCAATGATTTGGTTTGACCTGTTCATTTATTGTAAGTAACTACTAGGATATCGAGGTATTGTGCAATTATGCATAGTTCATTAAGTACTACTCTAGGTAATGTTTTTTTATTGCTGTCTTTGTATAATCTTTCACAGTTTACTATGTAATTAGTCTGTATGCATTATACGCTTTATTTTGTATGTAATCTCTTGAGTCATGCCTGAAAGTAGATATTTGTTTGCTTAGTACACTTAACTGGTCAACAAAAACTAAATACAATAAAATATTGCACACTGCAATAAGGTAGCTCTTTATAGAAGTTGGAACCTTGTCAGAAAAAGTGTGTTGAAGTTACACTATGCATAGTTCTCGCTGCAAAGCAGCACTTCCAGTATAAACACACAAAGTGTTTTTTTTTTTTTTAATCTTGTTTGGAAATCACGTAACCCACTCACTGTGATATACTGTTGCTACCCTCACCACCAGCTAGACCCTTTTAAAGGAAGAACCCTACCATGCCACCCTCCAACATCCACCTCTCTTATCCTCCAAGTAATGGCAAAGTTTAATGTAACCTAATAGATGACCCTTCTCCTAACCAAGGTCATGTCAGCAAAACACACTGTCAGTCATCTCTCCACTTCATGCCTGTCCCCCATGTAACAAAAATCTTTGCAAACCACCCACCATAATACCCTCTAATACCCAATCTCACTCCTCCCCCTCCAGCCCCAAAGATCTGACCATCACTCCATAAGGTTCAATTTCACGGCCCCCCGCCTTTGAGACCAACTCCTTTGGAGATGGTCCAGTACCGCCCTTTGAGGGAAGTTACCCCTGTGGGTCTGATGACGGTGCTGGACCTATCGAGTTGGCCTGTGGAGTGCATGGAACCAGATGTCTTAGTAGTGCACTATATAATATGGAGTTGAAGGCTCTGATTCCATAGCTCTTGTCCATGTTCGCCCTCTCCTCTGCCTCGGTCCCCTTTGGTTTGATTGGACATTAAGGGAGTTGAGGAAAGGGCAAAGGTTGAACGCTGCCAGGAAATCTGGTCTGGATGATGACAGACTTATATCGATGGCTCATTATGTGGACTATCAATCAGAAATCTCCCATAAGAAGGCAGAGTTCCTGTCCAGGGAGATAGCTGCATCAAGAAATTGACCAGCTCAGCTCTTCCGGACCGTGGACAGATTGTGCAATTCAGCCTGTCTGTGGGGTCGGCGAGCTTTTTCACAAATAATGTGATGAGTTTGCTCGGTTCTTTGATGATAAGGTGTGGTCGATCAGGTCAGAGATCCACAGTATGAGTTCAAATGAGCATGGCAGTGGTCGATGCGAGGTTACAGGCCCTTGGTCTGTCTGGATGGATTCTGACCAGTCAGCAATCCCGGTTATCTTGAAGATTGTCCAGGGCTTGCCACCGAGTTACTATAGTAGGGATCCTGGTCCTACACGCCTTCCTGTGGGGTGTATGGATGTGATCGGACCAGTCCTTGCTGAGATAGTCTGGTGCTCTTGGACCAAGGGTGTTTCAGAGTCTCAAAAGAGGCTACTGTGACACCTCTTTGAAGAAACCTTCCCTCGACCCAGACTGTCTCGCTAACTACAGACTGATCGCTAACCTGCCCTTTTTGGGCAAGGTTATTGATAAAGTAGTCACGTTGCAGCTTGAGGACTTTCTTACCACCCATGAAGTCTATGATCCTCTCCAGTCCGGTTTCAGGAAGAGGCATAGTACCGAGACGACGTTGGTTCGGCTACTTAATGATCTCCTAATACAGAGAGATCAGAGGAGCTGTTCAATCTTGGTTCTTCTTGATCTCTCTGCAGTATTTGACACCGTGGACCATGGGATGTTGCTAGAATGCCTCTGGCTGTTCTGTGGACTGTCAGGGGCAGCCTCAGATGGTTCTAGTCTTTCCTCATGGGCAGAACCCAGAGGGTAGTATCAGGATTTTTTTCCTCAGCTCTCTTTGCTCTGTCCTGTGGGGTGCTGCAGGGTTCTATGCTTTCCCACATTTTGTTCCCGGTGTATATGCTGCTGTTGGGGGACATTATAAGGTGTTATGAGCTGAGTTTTCACTGCTATGCAGATGATGCTCAGCTCTATATGTCCTTTATACCCGAACAAAATGATGCTTTATCGGTCTTTAACAACTGCCTTGCTGAGATTCAGGGCTGGATGAGTGCTAACTGGTTAAGACTGAATCTGGACAAGACTGAGGTGTTGGTAGTGGACCTGGGTAATCGTGCAGAGAAGTTGACTCCTGGGTTTTCCTCCGGCCTTGTGTTAGGGGGTAACCAGTTGAGACCTTCTGAACAGGTGTGGAATCTGGGCATAATCTTTAACGGTGAGCTGACACTGAAGGCACAGGTTCTGCCATTGTCAAGTCTTCCTTTTATCAACTGAGGAATATTGCCCGGATAAAACACCTTGTTCCACACGATGACCTTCCTGTATTAGTTCACGCTTTTGTTTTCTCGCATCTTGACTACTGTAATGCTCTATATCTAGGGTTGCCGGGGGTGTATCTCCATCGCTTGCAGCTGGTGCAGAACGCTGTGGCCAGGTTGTTGATGGGGCTGCCAACTTGCCGTATCACACCTGTGCTGCTCAAACTGCACTGGCTGCCAGTGCAATGGAGAATCACCTTCAAGGTCGCGTTGCTGATCTATAAGACCCTACACGGTCAGGGACTGGACTACTTGCAAGATCTCCTGCAGCCCTACTGCCCTCTTCGCTCACTCCGCTCCACTGATGAGGGATTGCTAGAGGTTCCACAGTTCATCTTCAATCATCAGGAGCCAGAGCTTTTTCTTGTGGCTCAACCCTGTGGAATCCTCTCACCGTCGGATTCGAGAGTGCCAGTCCACAGAGCTATTCAAGGCTTCTTTAAAGAGTTATTTATTCGAGCATGCCTTTGAATAGGCCACCCTGTTGTCTTTTAATTGTTTTTATATTCACATTTATTGTGTTGGCTGTTTTTTGTGTTGTATCTGCGCTTTGATCATTTTGAAAAGCGCATTATAAATAAAATCTGATTTGATTTGATTTGATTTGATAAGGATACATGACCTGTAAAAAAAAAAAAAAGAAAACCATCTAGCACTGAAGCAAGATATGCTCTTAGTGTCTTGTCCTGCTGTAGAATAACTGAACAATGATGTCCTCATCTATAGTAATACCTGATTTACAGACAAGCCACCAGTCAGGTGTTATTATAGATGTGGATGCTATCGTTCATTAACTGCAGTCCAGCAGCAAGATCAGCACACTAAGCAAACTGCTTCACAATGAGGCAAAGTCCACGATGTGACTGTGTATTAGCTCAGTCACATGGTCAGATTTACTCTAGCAGCTCCTGACTGGCCACCTGATAACCAATCATGGTTGAATCTGCAAAAGCAAAATCAAGGCTGAATCAGTGTGAAATTCAGAATATGTTTCCTGGACTGAGTTTATACAGTATAATAATGTATTTACTTCTATATCTTTATTCCCACTTTTTCTCTATTACTAACATATTAATTGCCAACAGATTAGGCCTTACAGTCTATTGAGTTGTCCACTTGTTCTTTCCTTACCCCTACCTATAACACATTCTTTCCTGGAGTGCATGTGTGAGTCAAAATGTTCTATGCACGAATATTCCAAATGATCATCACAGACAATTTGTTTTTGTATTTTAATTCTGGCATGTTAGGTAATACTTGCATCACTCTCATTGTTTGTGGGGTGGCACTGTATGTAAATGGGGATCTATATTATTTCCTGGGGGGGTAGTATTCCTGAGTGCCAACATTAGCTCCCTTTGACAGCCAGTCATCTGCTCAGTTGGTCCTTAGCTAAGAGCTTCCTGGGGCACACACAAATTACGCCAAGTGGATCCACCACATCGTTATTGTTTACTCCTGTTTGCAACCGCAAGAATCCAGGATGGTCCTCTCAGCAAGATTAATTGAAGTTTCCCAAAGGTCCTGGTGGATTTACACAGTAATATCATCAATTCTTTGATTTTATTTTACAGTTGTTTTACCCATGATAGTGAAGGCAAGATATCTGCTGTATTTGGTCAAGGGTGTCTACTGTACTTCTAACCAGCTGCACAGCTGAGAGCAGCTGGAGCTCAGAGAGTGACTTGCTTAAGGCTCACAGTGAGTAAGCAGCTCTGCTATGATATGAACTTGCTGCCATTCCCCAATGCACAGTCCTGTGCACTAAAACTCAGGACCACATTCCTTCCAGTGTTTCAGTAACCCACCCTTCCTGCTTATCACCATGCTGCTACCTACCCCTTCCTTAATTATTGTAGCTGTGTAATAAAATACTATGCATCTTAACTTGTTAAGTAACTACGCCAGTACAAAAATAATTGATTGATGGAAGACTGGAATTCTCACCAATTGAATTTAACTTTCCATTATCAGAAAATACAGAAGAAAATCAACACATTGCAAACAAGCATTTGTCAATGCCGAATGTTGTCTTGATGGCATTAACATTGTTAGTGCAGGAGTTAGAGAGATGCACACTAGGAATGGCAGTGAAGTATGGAACTGAAGCCAACACCACCCACCCTGCAGAGACTGACAGGCATTGAGGTGCCTTTGGGTCGCCGGCCATAACGCCATGCCTTTTCACCTTACTCGTACCTTTCAGACTCTGACAAGTGTTGTGGTTTGCCTTGGCATCATCAAGCCTTATGCTCATCTCATTCCATAAGGAAATACTTTGAGATGGGAGCAGTATAGGAGAATGGGGTGAACTTTGGGGCTGAAGAGTCCAAGGCACACCTTGATGCCTGTCACTGGTTGTAGGGTTGGGGGGGTGGTGTTGGAGTTGCGTGAGCATTACAGATGACAGTCCAAAGTCACACCCCTGATGTCTGTCAGTCTCTACAGGGTGGGAAATTATGGTTAGAAACCCTAACGCCCCAGGCATTTGTTCGGTATTTGCACTCCAAATTTTCAACATGGGCTTTTTGTGACCCCACCTCATGAAAGCATTTGGGACCTCTGCTCATGAACAGTGGCACTATGATTTTCTTAATCTGTCCCTAATGTTGATTTCCCACAGTGACCGTGCATATTCTGTGCCAAATGTGCGAAAACACATTTTGGGCAGGATGAAAATGGCAACTGTAGATTCATAAGGAAGTGTGAAGAAATGGCAATGTTGAAAATCTGGATTGAAAATATAAAACATTCTCAAAGTTCTGAGCATGTGTGAAACTGTGCAGTGCACACTTGTAATATAGTCATTTTGTGGAATGTTTTCACCAAATTTCAACATAGGCTTTTTGGGACCTCCACTCATGAACAGTGGCACTGTGATTTTGTTAATCTGTCCTGAACATTGATTTCTCACAGTGACCGCGCCATTGTCAGTGGCTCAGTAGGTAGCACACGCCTGAGGCTGGGAGATCAGAGGGCAGTGGGTTCAGTTCCACATCTGGCACTTGGGTTAATATCCCAGTACTGACACTGTAGTGCAGCATGAGAGGGTGCTGCACTCTGAGGTGCCGCTTTTCGGATGAGATGTTAAACCGAGGTCCCATCTGCCTTGATTTGTGGTAGTTCAGGTGGATGTTAAAGATCCCATGGCACTTATCGAAAAGAGTAGGGGAATTTTTTATTAAAATCTCAACAACTCGTAAACCATACAGAAAAAAGGATGACATCATACCATGGCAAAACAAATAACATGAATGAAAACTATTCCTCACAATAAAACCCCAAAGTTGTTTTTTTTTCTCTTTATTCCCCCTCCCTATTCCAATATTTTCTTCCCTGACCCTAGTTCCATAGAAAATCAAAATACGCCCATTCTGACCCCAAATTTGCTGATTGGAACTGTCCTAATTCACTACATTTCCATTTCATAACCTCCCACATAATAACAAAATACAGATCCGATGCTGAAATATCTTGTTGCTGTAAGACCAAATGGCATCTACAAATCCAATAAACAAAATGAGCATAAGAATTCTAAGCAGACCAATATGTGTCTGAGTAAAACGAGAGTCAGGAATCCCAAAAAACAACAAAGCAGAAGATGGAGGTATTGATGCATTAATTTTCCACCTATTCTTAACTACATCCCAAAATTGCATAATATAAGGACAAGAATAGTATAAATGATCAATTGTTTCAACTATGTCCACACAACCCTCTCTTGGACAATATCTTTCATGCACTGCTTTGTGTTTCTGGTTTCCTTTAACGTTAATCTTCTGGTGCACACCCAACCAGACTGTATCCCACATATGCTCAGGAATCCGTGAGTCTGTAACATAGCTCAATATTGACTCTCGCTGAGAGCAAGTGAAATTCGAAAAAGGATGTTCTTGAAACTGAACCACCAACAGTTTGTCATATAAACGCTTCCTAGTAAAGGTTTGAACCATAGTAAAATGAATATCCCATTTAATTACCCAATCAAAAACCTCCTCCCAGCATTTAACCAAATGAGGTCTTTTGTTTTTCTGGAAAAATACCCTTTTCCCATTCCAACAAAATTCCTTTAGCAATAAAATAACCCATCTACACCATAACTGTGTAGATCCCTTAATTAAGGAACAATATTAGCATATAAAAAAAAAAAACAAAATAGGGTTCAACATATTAATTCTACCATCTTTAATTTGTTTGAACAATACACTCTTTTAATAGGGTTCAAACGACTACCCCAAAACACGAAAAATAATCTAGATAATGAAACTTCAAATTTTTTGGTACCATAAAATTAGCACTAATATATATAAAAATTGGAGCCAAAAAGGATTTGATCAAAAAGACCCATTTCTTTTTACCAACCTTCCAACGATTCCACCTACTCACCTTCTCATTCCCCACTGATAATAATCTAGCCCAATTATAAACCGCCATGTTTTTGCCACCAAAATAAACACCTAGAATTTTACATGGAGCGGAAGCCACCTCACTAACCCCAATCATTCTGAAATCCTCCCGGAAACCCTGAAAATCAATACATTCCATTTTCTTCAAATTCAATGTTGCCCCCAAAGCTTGTCCCAATACCTGGATCAAATTTAAACCTATAATCACTGACTGGGCATCCTGAAGCAACAAACACATATCACCTGTTTGGTGGGATTTGCTTGGAGATGGTTCCTTAGCTGCAGGACTTGGAGGGGAGACACAGGCTGATGCACTCTCTCTGTCAGGTGTCTGCCCAAGACCCACCCTCCCCCACCCCTCCCTGCCCAGAAGTCTGCAAATTTATAGGGAAGACCTGCCTGCAATTGGAGGAAAGGCTGCTGGTGCAGCTCATGTAGTTCTAGCCACTGGGGTTGGACGAAGGCCAGAGAGAGGAGCTTAGAGTTGTTCATTTTCCTTACATGTATAATGTGTTGTACTGCACCTAGTAAAAGAGTTACTGGTGTAAAGTGGGACTGTCTCTAGGATTAGGGTGGACCTGATTAGGCAGTAGGGGTATCTTGAATAGGGGAACCTGGTGGCTCACCCAAAGAAAACTATTTGAAAGGGATGGAACCACACATCATTAGGGCTGGCATCTTTGGGAGGTGGTGGGTGCACAGGGTGTGGGCAGCCATGATACTGGACTGGGCTTGAAGTTTGGTGGTTGCCCAGTGTGCTATAGCTGCACAGCTTAGGAGGAGGTTAAGGGATGAGGAGAAAGCTGGGGAGAGGGGGTGGTATGGTTAGGGAAGGGGCTGAAATCTCCCACAGGGTTGCACCAAGCACTGGGGGCGGGGTATAGGGAAAGGAGTGCAGGAGAATACCTAGGGTCACATAGGGACCCTGGCAGAGGGACCCAAAGGACACTACCAAGGAAGCAGGCAGGTAACTGGGACCCTCCAAAGGGGGACGGAGGGACAGCATTCTTAGGAAGTAGGCGGATAGCCAGTGCTGACAGAAGGAAGCAAGGCAGGGAGGTGGATCAGACCTTATACTTAGTAAACGCTTCAATTCTCTTCTTCTGCTCAAGGATGGGGTAGGGGATGTAGCCACGGCAGAGGTGGTTAGAGATGGAAGGGTGTGGGAGGTGGGGGCAAGGAGGCAGGGGCCAGATAGTTAGGAAGAACAGGGGGGACCTGGAATGCAGGAGTGATGGGGAGCAGTAATTGGAGCAGGGAAGAGGGAGGAAAGCGCAAGGAGAAGGACCAGTTGGGAAGAAAGGTAAAGAAGGACCAGAAGTACAAGGATGATTCAGTAAAGAGAGCTGGGGGTTAGCCAGGGGAGCACGACAAGCAAGGAGGAACTAAATGGAGACAGGAAGGAAGGAGGATGAGCCAGGCTAGTTTAGCAGATGGGGAGAAGGACCAGCGTGTAGTGAGGGGGGGGAATTAACAAGGTACAGAAGGATACTCAGGAGGAGGAGGAGAGGCACAGGGATTGAGGGAGGGAGGCCATGGTAACAAGGAACGGTGGCATGTGGCACCCAGATAGGGGAGGAACAAGGAGCCAGCTGGGTGGATGGGCCGTAGAAAGGATGAGGGACATGGAAGGGGGAAATGGAGGAAAAGAGTGGCTGAGTGCTCCTGCTGGGATTCTTTAAGATCAGGGTATCAAATGGATAGGAGGAGAAGTCTGGCCAGTTAGAACAAGATGCTTCCTGGACTAACGGCACAGGGCTAAGCATGAGGTATATCAGCTGGCAAAGGACTGTGGGGGTTCCCAGACATATTGGTCCACCTAGGCACAAATGACATTGAGGGAAATAGTAGCTAGAGATACAGGCAAGATTCAGGAGCCTCCAGGGTCTGTCATGACATAGGATGCACAGTTTCCTTCTCAGAAATCCTGCCAGTGCAAGGGCTAGTGGGGAACACAAAAGAAAAATTAGGAGATAAACCAGTGGCTCAGGGAGTGTGTGAGGCCAGAGGGTATGGGTTGATGGGGGATTGGGGGAGACCTTTGAGGATAAGGAGCTGTATGCTAGAGAGACTACATCTCAATTTGGAGGGAGGGAACTTAGTTGAAAATGGAGGAGTTCATTGGTGAAAAGTGGGGTTTAAACTTGTGAAGGGGGTGGGATGGGAGAAAAGGCAGTCAAGGGATGCCGATAAAGGAGGGACTCTGTTCCACCCCCTGGGGACCAGGAGGATTGCAGGAAAGACCAACTGGCAAAAGTGCAGACCAGGAGAAAACAAAATCCCCAAGGGAACACGAGCAGGGAAATGAAACTATGGGAAAGGGTGGAAGGTAGTCCCATAAATGCCAGGAGCTTGGGAATAAAATGCCTGAGCTCCAGGCGATGTTAACTGAGGGAGCAGTGGATGTGGCAGCGGTCACTGAGACTTGGGCCACTGCAAGACATGACTGGACCTGAACCTGGAGGTTACACTATGTTCAGGAAGGACAGGGGGAGGGAAGGGAGGAGGCAGTAATGATAGTAAAAACTGCATTGGCATAGGGGAGTTGAGGAGGCGGAGGGAACCGTGGAGGCGACGGTTGGGTCACCTTGATAACAAGGAGGAAGAGAGTAAAAATAGGAGTGGTGTATAGACCCCTGCCCTGGCAGGAGCTGAGGACAGTCTGGTGGCAGATGTTAGGAGACACTGCAGACTGGGCAGAGGAAAGGTGGTGGTGTTAGGGGACCTAAACATGCCAGGAACAGACTGGAGACTAGACATCCTCTCTGACCAGGGAACAGAGGTTGTTGGATGTCTTTCAAGACGCGGTCCTAACTCAGCAGGTGAGGGAACCGACCAGGGAGGCACGGGTACTGGATGTGGTCCTGGCAGACAGTGACCAGATTGGGGGCCTGGAGGTAAGGGACCCATTGGCAGGGGAGTGACCATGCCACGGTCTGGTTCTGCCTGGACCTAGGAGGGGTAGAAGGCTGCACAAAGACGGAAGTAACCGACTTCAGGGGGGTGGATTTTAAGGAAATGGGAAGGATCCTTAAGGAGCATTTGGATGGGATTGGGTCAGACATGGACGCTGATAGTAGGGGAAATAATCAGGAGAGGGTGCAGGATGCTACCAGCACCTGTGCAAGAGTAAGATGAAAATGCGGTAGGGCCCAAAAACCCTGTTGGTGGACCAGGGAGGTCCAGGAGGTGGTGCGGGGAAAGAAAGCAGCCTATAAGAAATTCAAGTGCTCAAGGAGTGAAAGGGATCGAGGGGAGTATGAGCTGTTGGCTAGAAGGGCCACTAGAGTGGTGAGGGCGGCTAAGGCAAGGAAGGAGCAGAACCTGGCCAGGGAAATTAGGAGAGGGAAAAAGGGGTTCTTTAGATACATTGGGAAAGACGAAGGGTGAAGGGCAGATTAGCAGGATTAAATCAGGGAGAGATGGGCACAAGACCCAGAGGAGCAGACTGAGGTACTAAATGAGTACTTCCACCTCAGTTTTCACCAGGGAAAATGGGGATGCTGCATCATACATGGAGGAGACAGAGATAATGAGGAGGGGGGGCCCCTCACCAATCGGCAGGTCTGGGGAGAGGGGGGGATCACTGGCAGGTGGGGGAGGGCTAACAGGAGAAGAGGTACTGGAAGTGGAAATCACAGCAGAGAGAGTGAGGGAACCCTCAGCCCCTTTAAGACGAGAAAGCACCGGGCCAGATAAATTACATCCCAGAGTGCTGAAGGAACTTGTAGATGTCCTAGCGAAACCCCTGGCAGAGCTTTTCACCATCTCTGAGGACAGGGTGGTGCCCCAAGACTGGAAGGTGGTGCATGTAGTGCCTATCCACAAGGGGGATCAAGGGAGCTATAGGGAATCACAGGCCTGTCAGCCTGACATCAGTGGTGGGCAAGGTGATGGAGGGCATTGTCAAGGAGAGGCTGGGGGGGCCCTGGATAAGTCAGGGTGCCTGGATGATAGACAGCATGGATTCATCCTGGGGAAATCGTATCAGACAAACCTGGTGGAGTTCTATGACTGGGTGACAAGTGCCTTGGACCTGGGTAGACCAGTGGATGTCCTCTTTCTGGACTTCAGCAAGGCATTTGACTCTGTTCCTCATGTGGGCCTGTTGGATAAACTAGGAGAAATGTGGGTGGGAAACCAGATGATCCGATGGATAGGCAATTGGCTCCAGGACCGGACCCAGAGGGTCATAGTTGGTGGGATAATCTCTTCCCAAGGAGGGTCATTAGTGGGGTCCCACAGGATCAGTCCTTGGGCCCCTTCTGTTCAACGCCCACGATCTCGACATAAGGACAGGAATCAGGAGTGAGATGAGTCTCTTGCAGATGACTTGAAACTGGGGCAGTGGTGGATGGGGAGGAGGGGAGGGTGGCTCCTGCAGGGGACCTGGAGGCTCTGGAAAGATGGTCTAGAAAGTGGAAGCTGAGGTTTAATGCAGGGAAATGCAAGGTACTCCACCTGGGGGCCAGAAACCCAGGCCAAGTGTACACCCTGGGGGAATACTACAAGTCTCAATGGCTGAGAGGGACCTGGGGTGGTGGTGGATGTCAAGATGAACAACTCTGAGACTTGTAGGAGGGCAGCAGCCAAGGCCAACAGGATGCTGGGATGCATCGCTAGGGGGATCACCTCCAGAAGGAGGGAAGTGATACTCCCTCTGTATAACTGCTTGGTGAGGCCGCACCTGAGTACTGCGTGCAGTTTTGGAGGCCACACTTAAAGAGGGACATTAACCTCCTGGAGAGGGTCCAGAGGAGGGCAACCAAAATGATTTGGGCTTGGGGAGAGACCTATGAGGAGAGGCTCAAGAGCTAAATATGTACACTTTGAAGAGAGAAGGGACCGGGGTCATGATAGAGGTCTTCAGGTACATGAAGAGGGTAAATAGGGAGGAACAGTGAGGTGCTTGAAGGAAGGAGGAAGGGGCCACTAGAGGGCATGGGTGGAAGCTGGAGGGGGAAGATTCAGGGAGAAAGGAGGAGGTGCTACTCACTGAGAGGGGTGGTAGAGCCATGGAATGCACTTCCTAGGGGGCTGGTGGAGGCAGAGACAGTGGAGGGGTTCAAGACGGTGGGACAGGTACAGGAAGGGTTCAGGGAAGCAAAATCCAATGCAGCAAGAATATCCGGAACTGGGAAGGGAGAAGCCAGAGAAGGCAAGGGGGACAGCAAGGTCAGCACCCAGGGTGGGGGCTGACCAAACGAGCAGACAAGAAAGACCATTAGGCCTATTCTGCTGGCATTTTAGTATGTTAGTATGTTAGTATCTGCATATGCGAGTACTTTACAACCAGATGAAAAACCTCCAGAGAAACCTAAAATATTAGGGGAAAGCTGCACTAATCTCATAATGGGATCAAGAAAAAACACATACAAGAGGGGACTTAAGGGGCAACCTTGACGAACCCCTCTCAGCACCAGAATCTTTGGGCCCATAATACCATTCTCGAAAGGAACTACATAAGCAAGACCATAACATACTTTTAACCAATCTACAAACACTACCGGTAGCCCATAGGCCAGTAAACATTCCCACAAAAATGAATGAGACACCTTATCGAATGCCTTGGCCTGATCCAAACTGACCAAAAACCCAGAATTATCCTCCTCGTACTAGTCCTTCCATCCCCTTCCACTGTTTCCAGTAATAACAAAGCATCCGTAATATTACGTCCAGGATTGAACAAAATTGAGTTGGACTAATAAGGACATCCATAACCAAAGCTAATCGATTTCCCAGTAATTTAACAAAAATTTTAAAATCAGTATTTAATAAAGTAAGTGGTCTCCAAGTCCCTAAATCCGTAGAATCTCCCAATTTAAACAAAAAAAACAACAAACCTTCATACATATCATTCGGTAAGTAACATTCTTCCTGAAAAAATCTAAAAACACCTAACATTTCCACCGGAATAATATCCCATAATAGTTGATATAATTCCGTAGGTAATCCATCTGAACCAGGTGAAATACCCTTACGAAGACTCTTAACAACCTTGTCCATTTCTAAAGGAGAAAAAGGGATATCAAAACATCACAAAGTTTAGCATTACGAGAGGTAAAAGCTGTCACTGTAAAATCTGAGAGGTATAATAAGAAGGGTCGACTGAGGAACCAAACATTTCAGTAACATAATGCACTATAATATCCATAATAGAACCATTATCCGAGGCCAGAGTGCCCAGTGAAGATTGCAAGCCAGTGATTAGCTTTCGCTCCCTACGTTGTTGACAGGAAACAAAATGATTAACACCTTCAGCTTTCCCTTGAGTACCAAACATTTGTTCCCTCTGGAGAGAACATAAACGGTCATACTGATATGATCTCATCTGATGTATAATGACAGCAATTTCTGCACTAAGATCAACCTTTTCCACACATTGCCTGGATAATAATTCACCTAAAGTACACCTTAAAACCAAATATTCCTTATATTTAGACATGGCTCGAAACTTTCCTTGGTACTTAAAAAAACGCAACAAGAAGGACTTTCAAATCCTCCCACCAGGACCCCACATTGTCATATAAAAACATTGTGGAAACTTTATCAAAAAAAATTCCTAAAGCAGACAAAATCGCAGTATCCTCTAGTAAGGAGACATTTAACTGCCAAAACTAAAACCAGGTTCTCTAACCGTGGAATTGCAATAGTAACACCAATCAACATATGGTGGAAGATTCCAAAGGCTTAATCAAAATGTCTGAAATATCTAATGATTGCTTCAAAAATAAAAAATCAATCCGTGAGGAAAGTGACCCTTTAAAAAAAGTAGCTTTAGCTGAACCAAACTTATGCCCCTGAAAATCTTTCAACCCAGCCTGAAAGATCAGTGACTTCAAAAAAGTTTTATCACAATATTGTTTACTTGTAAATTCCTTAACCTGAAAATTGACATTAAAATCACCTCCCCAAAAAATCTGTCTACTCGTAAATAAATACGGCTGGATTTTGGTGAACAAGTCAATCCTTAAAGCCTTAGTTTGTGGGCCGTAAACTGTAATTAATCTACATGATAGACAATTTATAATGACATCTAAAAAAAACGCCCTACCAGGCTCAATATCTACTAAACGTAAAACATAAACATTGGAAGCTCGAAAACAAAAACCCACCCCACAACAGGCTTCTGATCCTATCGACCAAAAAGAAGAGCCCCACCACCAATCCTTTGAAGTCTTTGAAGTTTCAGTCAAGGTATGAAGTCTTGTGTCTTGTAATATAAAGACATCAAACTGCAACTGACTGAAACAACCAAAAGTTAGTTTACGTTTATAATCCGACTTAATACTATTGACATTTAAGCATGCCACCCATAAATTCAAAGGATCAAGGGGGCTTGTTCACAGCTTTCTTACTGGACCTAGTAACCCTTTTTTGTACCACCTTATTTTGTGAAGAATGTAATGCTGAATCAGAAAAATCTTTACTCATGCACTGTACCACATCCTCTAAAGGATCATCCTTGTCCACTTGCTCCCCCCATGTAGCTAACATCGAAAATCTGTTTGAAAGGGGCAATGGAGACACAGGGAATGGGGCCGACCCAGGGTTTACATCCTCCACATGACATAAGGGTGTAGAAGGATCTTGCAAACACTCATCTTGCAGGGTTAGCATCTCCGAGTGATCTGGAGGAGGAATGGGTAGCGAAGTCGAAACTCTCTTGGGGGAACCTTGAGGGGTCGCAAAGGGCGTGTCCACCATTACCAAACCTGATGAATCTAGCCCCGCATCAGATATCAAGAGAACAGGGGGAAATTCTGTGCTATGGATACCCATATGCTGAACCACCATGCTACCTCTAGAAGAGGAGGCATTAATGCCACCCCTGCCTCTATGCCGGAGCGGAGGAGGGTGTACCCTAAACTGACCAACATCATCTACCCGTGGCCCATGAGCTCAGGAAAGAATTACCTCATGGTCAGAAGTGGCCTCTAAATTGTAGGCTGCCCAAGGACAGTCTTGAAAAGCATGGGCTTCATCCCCACACAGGTTGCACGTAGGAGAGGCAGAACACTGGACAGTCGAATGACCTAGTAAACCACACTGAAAACATTTAATTTTAACACAATCACTACTTAAATGAGACAGGTCGCCAACTTTATAACAACTTTTCGGTTGTCCCACTTAAAACAAAATACCCCTGTCACGACCAAAAAATAGGAGCTAGGTAGATGTTGGATCCCTCTATCCGATTGTGGCAATTGAACCCAAAAGTTCTAACCACCAGTCCAGAAACCATTCACATCCATAATAGGTTTAGGATGCTCAGAAATAGTACATTTCTTTTCTAACCAAAATTTGATATCGTTAACATCAACCCCTTCATTCCGAAATAACACTGTTATAGTTTTAATAGTGGGCTTAAAGATAGAATAGCCACAAAATCTAACCAATCACTTGAATCCTGTTGTTCATAATATAACTTCCAAAACTTGTCCAACAGAGCCATCGAACAGAAACCAACGCCATAATTCCAGTCCCCTGAAGCATGGATGAAAGCATATACATCCATAGGGTAAACCCATCCTATCCTTAATCAGGGTTTTCCCACCCAAACCTCGATCAGGGACAAGCGGAGCCGACTCCACATATCTAAGATGAACCAAGAATCTCTGTTGGGCTGCAACTTCAGGTTTTCAAAAAGTCCAGCATAAGTTCTCGCATCACCTCTACTATGTGAAGTAGCTATCGGGTCGTCAACCATGTCAGCCTCCGTGTCCTTTACTGAAGTTTTCAGCAAATCTGCCCCCATGTCTCTTACCTTTTCCTCCATAGTGGAGAAAATACCATGTCGTTCCTCCTGCAAAACAGCGGAACTGCACCAGACACCAAAGGAGCGACGGCATCTGTCGCAGCATCCAAAACCGGAGCCTCCATGTCAACGTGCGCAGAAGCAGTGGAACTATGTGCAAACCTTGACTGCTGCTCCAATCTACAGCCAGAGTGTGTCCCGGTGCAGTCTGAAGAACCAGGAAGTGGGACCAACGGATCGGGAACCCAGCGATTCCCATCATAGAACCAGCCAGCATGTTGCAAAGCCGACTCCATAGATCATTCAGTATGAGATGCTGGTAACACAAGGTTAGACTTTGAAACCACACGCTCGCTCTCCATATCCTCTTCCAAAACAGAATCTGCACATAAAGGAGACGCTTGCCAGTACTCGATGTAGGACTGGCTACCGACCGCTCCTCTTTTCTTTCTTCCTCCAACTTGGATTTACTGTGGTTATATTCCAGTTCAGCAGTAGAGATAAGAGCCAGTAAATGAGCTTTTTTGTCCTCCAGTTCCTTTTGCAGTTTAATTTCTTCCGAACTCATACTCCAACATTATCCTGCAAACAAGGTGTTTCCAAACATGTTTCAGGAACAACTTCAGGGACCAAATTCTGCACAGAAAGATCGCCAACTGCAGACTGTAAGCATTCCTCCACTGGAGCTCCGTAAGCCTGACCAGTCCCATCCATGGTCTGGGATGGACTGAGCTGCTCCACTCACTCCAACAGCGCAACTGCGCCCTCTGCCTCCGCAGAGTAGGGTAATTTCCCCGGTGTCCTGGCCAAATTTCCCTCATTCACTAAAAATACCACCAACAGCTTAATCTGGTTCAAGGTCAGTTGGAATTCATCTGCATCCCCCTCCCCCGGGTCATGCCTGAAAATAGGCAGGATTTGTCTAGTGCACTTACCCGGTCAACAAAAACTAAATAAAAAATAAATAAATTCTGCGCCAGATGTGCGAAAACACATTTTGGGCAGATTGTGAAAAATGAGAGCTGTACCATTCATAAGGAGGTGTGAAGAAATAGCAATGTTGAAAATCTGGACTGAAAATATGAAAAATTCTCGAACTTACAAGCATGCGTGGAAACTACGCAATGCACACTCATAACACTGTCATTTTTTGGAATTTCTTCCCCAAATTTGCAACATAGACTTTTGGCAGCCCACCTCATGAACCCTGACACTGTCATTTCATTAATCAGTCCCTAAAGGTGATTCCACACACTTACCGGAAATCAACTTTGGGACCAAATAATTATAGAACATTCCACAAATATTAGGTGCACTCACCCTTCCAAATAAACACTGAGCTGAAGATTTTCAGTTCATAAACTTGTTATTTCTGCAGCCTCAGCCCTATGCTGATGAAACACCAAAGGGTGTGAAACGTAAGATATTCCTTGGCAGTTTTTTCAGCAAGGGCTGAGGCTGCAGAAATAAAAAGTTTATGAACTGAAAATCTGCAGCTCGAGTGTTTATTTCAGAGGGGTTGAGTGCATCTAATATTTGTGGAATTGACAAAAGTTGGATTTTTATGCTGCATCACCATCCTAGTGCCCACTTCATTTGCTTTGAACATTAACAAAATGGATGATTGAGTTCATGAGGTGGGGTCCCAAAAACCGCATGTTGAAAATTTGGAGCCAAAAGTCACAAAAATGGCTGAGATATCCACCTAAGTTGAAACCTGGCCATTGATGCCATTATACAGCTTACCATGATTTTATTCAGTTCGCGGTCAGCTTTGAAGAGTGCAGACATGTTCCCACTCCACCGAAGATCATTGCGCCATGCTCCGGAGATAAGTATGGGGTCAGGGGGTGCACAGAGGTGGGGTGCACAGAGGGTGGTGCAGGTTGGGGGAGGGAGGCTGTTATGTCCATGAGGGACCGTTTTCTGTTTTATAGGGTAAAAAAAAAAATGTCACAGGAAGGTTTTTTCTTTCAGGGAGTGACAAGGACATTTTGGCACACTGGGGTGGGCTCCCAGTGTTCCACCTGTGTTTTTGGGGAACTTGGGACTGAAGCTGATGGGGACTGAGCCTCCCATCAGCAAAGAAAGCATGTCTGAGCTTGGGGGGGCATGATGCTGAGGGGAAGTGGGCACCCCCCCCCTCGGCAGACAAAACAAGGAGGAACATTATGCTGAAGAGGATTGGGCTCCTGTCAGGAAACAAACTGGGAAGGGGGCATGCTGACAGGGGGATTGGGCACCCCTGATGCCAGCTTTCACAGGACTGTGAGAGGTGGATGGTGGCAGCTGCCACCATGTTTATTGAAATGATTCAGCAGGCAAAGCATGCCCTACAATGACAGGGCACTCCCTCATTGCAGCTGTGAAATTCTTTCAAATTGGTGGAACACTTCTGAACTGCTGTCATAGACAGCATGCTCATTCATTGGTGCCACAGAGCCCAACCAAAAAAAGTAGTGGTGCCATTGTCCACAGGAAGGCCCTACCCCCACAACCTGCTACTCCAGCAAGCTGTCACAAAATGTTGCTTGTGCTCCATATGCAAGACAACATAAAAAGGAAGGGGAAAAAGTATAGAAACAGAACCATGATGTAGAGTAGCAGTA
Organism: Neoceratodus forsteri; assembly: GCA_016271365.2. Lineage (NCBI taxonomy): Eukaryota > Metazoa > Chordata > Ceratodontiformes > Ceratodontidae > Neoceratodus > Neoceratodus forsteri. Next base: position 1,137,074,821 of record CM028130.1, read on the forward strand.
GTAGCAAAGAAAAATAAAGATATGGATGTTCAAGCAAATCTGATTACTACTACAAACTTAATTGTAATGCTCAGGCAGTCTCAAATCAGTTGGACAAATCACATCAACTGCAATATGATTTAATTCTTTAATTCTATTAGATACACATTAAAATGTGTCCCCAATAGATACCATAATTACAGAAAAAGTTGGTGATGATTTGTTGCTGGAAGTAGCGGAGGCTATTGAAACTCCTGCAACATGACTGTTAATTCAAGGTAAATGTTCTTCCACTTCTCCCAAGTTGTTAATCAGACTTAATAATTCAGCAAGCAAAGAAATGAATCTCAGTGATCATTTCTTGAGACGATGAAACACTTCATCACATGAAAATTAGACGGTCCTTTTAAGAACTCTAACTTCCTTAGTTTGTTATCCAGTACAGGGAGATAAGGACAAGAAAGCATTACTATTGTACATGGCTTAAGATGAAGATATAAGAGATTTACGGTGGAAAGCAACTATTTGTCATAACTTAGGAATGACTATGAAGTTATTACATCCTCAGACTCAGGCTAATTTGACATATGTTCATAAACCCCAAATCATGGAATCCACCACAAAAATGGAATGTCTTGAACACAGACTAAAAAGAATGGCAGATTACCAGGGGATGAGGAGGAAGACAAGGAGCAGTAGGTAACCATTTTAGTATTTGGTATAAAGAAAACCAGATATGAAATAGATTATTCAAAACTTTTTTTAAAAATTCACTTACATAGAAAAGGTATTATGGCTGCTAAAAGAATTCAGACTGAGAGTCTTAAGAAGGCCATGCTGTCCTTTTAATAAGAGAAAATGGCTCACAATGGTCACTATGAATGAAGATGAAAAACTGGATCCTTTAGGTCTAAACATCTTTGATTATAATGATATCTTGGAAAGCATAAACTCTTGAACTATCACACCTCCTTATATGTTGCCCCTTGTCCGTGACTATGTGGAAAGTCATGTGATGGTGACTCAGTTTTTACAGATTGATACTCAGTTTTTTTTTGTCTCCAGTAGATTTAGTGTCTTAGAACAGTTGAATTAGCAAGGCCACTGATTTTACTGTGATTAAAATGGTTCACCCATGCGGCAATGACAACCAAGTTGCCAGCGTAAATGTGGGCACCAGCACTTTGCCCACACTCGGCACCAGCACTTTGCCCACACTCGGCACAGCGCTCCAAGAATCTGCCATCTGACAGTTGGAGTGACAGGAATTTGTTCCTGCACCCCCATTTATTTATATAACAAACTCCCAGTCACACCCTGGCGGCAAGAAGGGTGACCCATAAATAGGCAACATTGCTGCATGCCAAGAAACCAAAGTCGCACAAGAGGTGTGTGACATTACTTCTGCAGACAACATTCTGGTGGCAATATTCTGTCAGCGCATTAATGGACTAAGATTAAAATTATAAAATGCCATTTTCAAGACCTGAAATTCCAGGGACTGTACCAGTGATTTTTTAGCATCTGTATAAATGGTCAGAATAAGACAAGGCTTAACATACAGAGCATTAAATGAAGCAAATTGAAAATAACACAGGAAGCAATTCTAAAAAAATACATTCTGTTGATTTAACTATCTGGTATACAATGCCAAATTCCATTAAATTATTTGTTTTTACTGGTGTGCAGCAGTCCAAATTCTGGAATTTTACCAGGTTTTTCTGTAAAAAACTGAAAACTAGTGGCCTTGGCTGGCAAAGACCAGAAGGTAACAAAATTGATAACTCTTTGAATAACGGTAATTTTCTTCTATCCTGGAATGTAGCAGGTCTGTTGAATAAGCTGTCTGTTAAGGATTTGATTGCATCTTTCTTTATTATATGTTTCCAAGAAACTTGCTTAACAAACCTACAGAGCCACCGTCTATGGCTATCAAATTCTTAAGTCACCATTAAGAATGGTTAAGTCCAAAAGTAGAGCAATTGGAGGTCTGTTAACATTAGTGAAAATCATAGATAGGATGTCTGTTATTATTTCTAAATGCACTAAACACAATATCCTAATGTTGAATGTTTACTTAAATAATAGAGAATATTAATTACATAGCAAATGTATATGTTCCTCCTTGTGTCTCATTATATTATATGGTCAAAATGCGGGTATATTTAAATGATATCCTGGAACACCTTTAATTTAAAGATAATGTAATAGGAATAATATCTGGTGATTTTGACACTGAATTGGGGTTATCTGATAACCTGGCAGATCAAGACTCGTTTACCCCAGACCTTGACACCACACTTTATGATCAGAATTGTAAAGATAAATCATATAATGAAAATGCTACTTCTATGATGAGCTAGCTGGAAGAACCTGAGCTTAAAATTATAAATGGCTGATTTAAATCAGACATGCGTGGAGAATATACATTTTGTTCACATAAAACAGTGCTGCAACAGTCATAGATTACATAATTGTTCCTATCTTTGAACTAATATGAACATACATACGAACATTTAAAAATGACAGCAGATTAGGCCCCAAGATCTATCACATCTGCTAGAGATACAGCTCACAGTACAGTCACTGCTGCTGCCCCCCCCTTTCCCTCCAAGTCTTTTCCACCCTGAGTTCCCCTACTGATCACTTCCTTCCCCTCCTGTATCTTGCCGATGTACCTATCCCATCCCTTCTTAAAACTTCCTACTTATTCTATTAAAATCACCTCCTCAGGTAATGTATTCCAAGGCACCACCACCCTTTCCATGAAGTAATGTTTCTTCAGTTCTCTTGTACTTCCCACCACCACCACCACCAGTTTTAGGCTATGACCCCTGTGGTCCCTTCCCTTTAATCTGAACAAACCTCAGTGCTTGCTCTGTTGATGCCTCCAAGTAGTTAATGCTCTGAGATCATATGCCCTTTGTCCCTTCTATCTTTCAGGAAGTACAGTACTGTACAGGTTCCGCTCCTAAGTCTCTCCACATAGGACTCCTCCCCATTCCTGTGTAACCTCACCACTGCCTTTTTGCCAAAACGACAGGTGGCATGCTGTTGAAGCTGACAGCAGTACCTGGTGGGGACTGGGTTCGGGGAGGATGAGGTTACTCGGCACAGGGGACCTAGGTTTGGCTACTCTGACAGGGGCACCCAAGTAAATCCGATCACAGGAAGCAATAACTGTAATGTCCAGAACCAGGAATGGGATTCTTCAGTGTGGCTTTTATTCACATCCAAGCTGAACAAACAAAGCCTAGACGGACCCCCATGGGGCTACATTCCTGGTAATGCAGATTAGAGACAACAGAACACTTTATCACTATTTCCAGCCCTCAGGCTCTAAACCCACCAGGCACACAGCCCAGACTTGCACGCAGCTTTGGGTACACAGCCTGACTTGTACACTACTTGGGTTTTCCCCACTGGCCCGGCTCTCCTGCCGGACACTTGATCCGTGGTCCTTTTGAGGAATGAACCAATTATCCTGTTGTGGCTCCCTCAACCACACTAGAGTCTTTGACTCCTGGATAGAATTTTCCTTACAATCCCACATCTGGACTTCCTCAACACTGGCCAAGTGCCTGAGGTAAAGCAGAAACCACAGAAGAAATCTAGAGGTGACCTGGTCACTAAAGATGGGGGCCACCCACCTCCAGCTCCCACAGCCCATACCCGGCCATTTCTCTGGAAACTGCACAATTCCTTTACTGAATTTTCAAATGTAGATTCTGGGTAGATGTCTGTCACATCTCCTCTACATATCATTTGCATCCCAACAAGCTCTGTACTTGAACCTACTTTTACATTGCTTAGCCCATTACTCTAGGCTTCCCAATATTTAGTAGTTCAATCCCCACATTGTCAGACAAGTCCCAGGGTGAAAAACATAGGCCCTTTTAGCAAGAGCAGACACTCACCCCTCACGTTGCAGGTGCCCCACAGGCGACTCACAAATCTTCTTGTTCTCCCAAATAAACTCTGGAACACATAGGCAGCTTTTTCTTCACAAGCAGAACTAGGGGGTTGCCCCAGGAATCTGCAGGGAACCCTTTCCTGCCCCCAAGGGAGGGGCACTGAGACCCAAAACAGCGGTCTCCACCATTTCAGTTATCTTCTGTGTCTCTCTTTAAGGTGGAGACACACACCCTTTTAAACTAAAAGTAGCCCTCTGTCAGGGCTGAGGCTCCTAGAGCCTTCACTGAGCTGCTTTCTCAGCAAACTCCCAACTTCACACTGAACTGACTCACACTCAACTGAAGACTGACTTCAAAACTTCCCAACGTTCTATCTAACTCCCTTGCTGCAGATTCCAATGTGGCTCATGCAGCAGCGATAGTTCTATTGGTGATGTCATCCCTCAGTCTCAACTGAGACTGAGAACAGAGTGAGACAGTGTGAAACCCATTTAACTGGAGTTTCACAAGCTGCCTTCCCTGCCTACCACTAGGTCTGACTGGGATTCTAGTAATCCCAGGTAACAAGGGGGTTACACTCACCCTTGACCAGGAAAATGACTGTCCGCAGTCATTATTCACCCAGCCTTAGGCCATCCCACCCTATGTGCTACCTGCAGAGGGGGGTGATCAGGCTCCCTCCTACCATGTGCACGCACAGGCAGGCAACACTAAGGGCCTAGAGACCTTTAGCTGACATATCAGCCTCTACACTATCCACTTACTATGGACACCTAGTGGCTCTGGTAGAACCATCCAGAGCATAGCCCTGATAGATCAGCACTGCAGTCCCTACTGCAGGTCAGGGCCACAGCCTGTCTATCCCCCATACCCTCTAGGGAAAACCTATCTGCCTTTAACCTAATACCCTCAAAACAAAAACAACCCGGGGACCTCCCCGACCTTGGGCAACCTGCAACCACATACCATTAAAATATCACTTTAACTATGTTACTGTCTCCTCCCTACCCCCACAACCACACCTGTGGAAGGAAAGGGTTAATACAGTAATAACAACCATAACACCACCAGTACTTTAAATTTCTACACACTAAAGCACTGATGAGGAACTCCGATGAGCCCCTCCTCCTCTTCTTGTCTTCTCTTCTGTCTTCCCAGGAACACCTGTAAGAAAAAGAAAGACAACACACACTCTCCTAATCTGCATACATAGTCTACCTAGACCCCTACCATCAAAACACTGAAAAATCCCCAAAAGATTTTTTTTAGAAAAAAGGTAGAAAAACAGTATTTACATTAGAAAACAATGACATTGTTTACAAAACACATTTGGGGGGATGGAGTGCCCTGAAAGTCCCAACTAGTGACCACAATGCCCGGAGGCTAGTCCAATAAAGAGTCTCTCCTGGGCCGGAGCCCGGCGAAGCACAGTTCTAACAGGCCAAAGTCCCAAAGGGGAGAGTCTTTGAGGACAGTTCACACATTTTGAAGTCTGCTAGTGTAGGGTGTGTACTGCAATGTCATAAAGATAGAAAAGTTCGGACTTACCAGCCACTTGCAGAATGGAAAATTCTGCACCGACCTGCACCTCTGATGAAGACTCTCCCCTGGCAGCATTTCTTCCGATACAGCTGGGAGGACATCTTCCAGGAACCACAGGAGGGCACATCTGGGAACTGCTGGGTTGATGTCATCTCTGGAGATGGAACCTTAGAACAGGAACAGAAAGAAAACAGCTGGTCCGACATCATCCGATTACCAGGTGATGAACAGGATACAGCTGGGCTGGTGTCCTCTGGATCTGAAGTCATCTGGTGGGCCAGTTGATGGATTCTGGAAAGGCCAGTACACTGTAGACTGATGAATGGGGCACCTGAGTCCTGGATGTCCATATTGGCGAATCAATAAAGGCACTTCACAGTCTGGTGGCAGTATTGACTACCACTGCTCAGCTTTCTATTTAGTAGGCACGGGCACATTTGCTGAGAGGTCCTTGCACTGAGGCCAATAGTACCGAGGATCAGGAGCTTGAATTATTACCCCGGCTGGGCGCACATAATTCACACAGTGGGAGATTTCACGTCCCTCTCCATGCACTATTCGTACTCTGTCCATAAACAGTGTCCTGCTTCTCTTCCACTGGGTATACTTCTCGTGAAACAGTCTGTTCTTTACATTCTTGTTGGCCCCAGGATGCACACTTTTCATTGCTTCGTCCCAGATCCAGGATTTCCTGCAGTTCTCAATCTCCTCCCAGACTTTACGAGGAAAGGTAGGAAAGGTCATACCATAGATCTCATTAGCCTTCCTACGAACCAGTCTCTCCTCTTTACTTGCTTTGGTCAATCTGAGACCGCTGGCCTGGCTTGGGGGTGGCCAGTTCTGGTTCTGCCAGCTTCACATCCTATAATAAATTAGAAATGGATCCCTGACTTCTTCATCTTGCGAAGCCAGGGCAGTGGCATCACCACTTTCTTCCATGCATTTCTCCGAGGCAAGATCTTGAGGCTGTGTACCCGTTTCTTTTTCACAAGGCCATATAGGTTCCCCCTCATCTTCCTCTTCACTGAGGATCTGAGCCCAGGAGTGAGCAGTCGTCCTCACTCCTGAGACTATCCACTCATCACTAGGTGCGGAGGTCGACACCTCCCACTCAAAGGCCTCCCGCATCTCATCTTTGCCTAAGAGACTTGGGCTAGGCCCCCCCCCCCCCAGGGGTCTATTGATGCTTTATCTGAACTTTCCTTCTGGGATCCAGCATCTTAAACTTCAACTTCTGGTTCTGTCTCTAACTCTGCACCCTCTAGCTTTGTGCCACACTCCACCGAGGGGCCTTCCTCCACAGGCTCCATCTGGTGCTGTGTGCTGCCAACTGCAGATTCCTGAACCTTTGTCCATGTGGGAGCCAAATGAATTTGAGGCGCTTTATACAAGCCATATTTTTCTAGGCATCCAGCACAGTGAGGAATCATGAAGATGTTCCTTCCAGCTCTCAAGCATATTTGACATACATGCACTGGAAACCAGGAATCGCCACATGAGGAGGCAGTTGTCCTCCATAGCACCACTTTTCAATATCCCTCAGTCTATTTACTGCTGCTGTTACTGCAACCCAGGCATGATCCGGGGAACGAGCTGGTCCTGAGGCCATAACTGCAGAAAAACAAACAAAAGTTCACTGTAACTGAAAGTCCCACTTTACTGAACACACTCTTTAGTTGTAAAATGGCTCCTCTGCTGCTGTGTTTACTTTACTACCCCACCCTGTAATGGCGAAGGCAGCACTCCTGTGCATCAACATTCAGAATCTGGGTCAAGCCACTGCACACCCGATTTACACAAACCTACTGATAACTTTTGATCAAACTGCACAACTTGCTCCGTTCTTGCTTTAAACACATTTACAGGATTTTCCATGGACTTTTTACATGCTGGTAACATTTATTTTGATTCACAGTCCCTTAAAGCTTCAGGTTTCAAAAGTACAGGATTGCCTGTATTACTAGTGCGCACTATGGCTACAATTCACAGTCTCTCTCTGGCTTCAAACTTTAAACTGAGGCTGAATTCATTACTATGCACACAGTCAATGGCTTAACAGACTTGCACTTGCTGGCAGGACTTGACACAGTCATTACTTGCAAAGCGACTACACTGCTGCACACACATTTATATGGCATAGGGCAGAAAATCGCTGTTTGAGCAGTTTTAAGGTTGTTTACTTACTGTTATCAGTAGCAGTTTGCTGCAATGGGGAAAAGCGGCCTGCAGCCAGTTCTTGGAGGCCTCAGAACAGAAACAGGCGGGCAGTCTTGCCGATCGTTTTTTTGACCACCAAATTTGCAATTTCAACGATTGATTAGTGGGTTGAGCCCATTTAAACTAGAAAGTCTATTTTACAAGATTTTAACACTCCGTGACACTCCTCCACTAGCAAGTACATGCACTCCACTCACACTCCTCTCGAATGCTGGGGCAGTCACTGTAGAGCTGGCTGAGGGTGGGACTGATCTCAGCCTGACCAGTCACACGACGCCATGCAATGAGCCTCTTCTTCCTCGCGAGGCTCTTCTCTCACAGCGATCGCTCGAGCAGGCAAATTTAAACTGCAGAATGCAACTTTTTCTTACCAACTGACTCCACGGTGGAGCCCATTTCAGCCATTTAACATAGCATTCTACCTGCAAGTCTCATTCATTCAAAAGCATTTCCAACATCCAGGGCACAATTTTCCTGTTGCTACCCCTAGTCTGCCACACTTTTCTTTACCATAGTTCATTTTAAAAGCATTTCAAACGTCCAGGGCACAATTTTCCTGTTGCTACCCCTAGTCTTCCACACTTTTCTTTACCACAATTCATTTTAAAAGCATTTCCAATGTCCAGAGCACAATTTTCCTGTTGCTACCCCTAGTCTTCCACACTTTTCTTTACAAGAGTTCATTTTAAAGCAGGCAAAAATGCTGTAAACAATTTGATGCAGGACAAGGGCACACTCTTTGGCTTTACTGCCCTTTGGTAAACAGTTGGCAATTTTAAACAGCAACACAAGATCCACAGCACACAGCAACACACTAGGAAATTGCTTCAGCTTTTGGGCTACCCATTGCCAGATAGCCAAAACGCTAGCCCCCTTGCCCAAGCACCTTCCTTTCCAGAACAAAATCCAAAGTGGTGCCTCCATTTTTGTAACCCCTCACCCCTGCCTTTTTGCCAAAATGACAGGTGGCATGCTGTTGAAGCTGACAGCAGTACCTGGTGGGGACTGGGTTCGGGGAGGATGAGGTTACTTGGCACAGGGGACCTAGGTTTGGCTACTCTGGACAGGGGCACCCAAGTAAATCCGATCATAGGAAGCAATAACTGTAATGTCCAGAACCAGGAATGGGATTCTTCAGAGTGGCTTTTATTCACATCCAAGCTGAACAAACAAAGCATAGACGGACCCCCATGGGGCTACATTCCTGGTAAAGCAGATTAGAGACAACAGAACACTTTATCACTATTTCCAGCCCTCAGGCTCTAAACCCACCAGGCACACAGCCCGGACTTACACGCAGCTTTGGTACACAGCCTGACTTGTACACTACTTGGGTTTTCCCACTGGGTTCGCTCTCCTGCCGCCACTTGATCCGGGCGGTCCTTGAGGAATGAACCACTATCCTGTTGTGGCTCCCTCAAACCACACTAGAGTCTTCGACTCCTGGAGAGAATTTTCCTACAATCCCACATCTGGGTACTTCCTCATCACTGCCAAGTGCCTGAGGTAAAGCAGAAATCCACAGAAGAAATCCATAAGTGGATCTGGTCACTGAAGATGGGGCCACCCACCTCCAGCTCCCACAGCCCATACCCAGTCATTTCTCTGGAAACTGCACAATTCCTTTACTGAACTTTCAAATGTAGATTCTGCAGACGCTCTGTCACATCTCATCTACATATCATTTGCATCCCAACAAGCTCTGTACTTGAACTTACTTTTACATTGTTTAGCCCATTACTCTAGGCTTCCAATATTTAGTAGTTCAATCCCCACATTGTCACACAAGTCCCAGGGTGAAAACATAGGCCCTTTTAGCAAGAGCAGACACTCACCCCCACGTTGCAGGTGCTCCACAGGCGACTCACAAATCTTGTTCTCCCAAATAAACTCTGGAACACATAGGCAGCATTTTCTTCACAAGCAGAACTAGGGGTTGAACCAGGAATCTGCAGAGAACCCTTCCTGCCCCCAAAGGGAGGGCACTGAGACTCCAAAACAGTGGTCTCCACCACTTCACTATCTTCTGTGTCTCTTTAAGGTGGAGACACACACCCTTTTAAACTAAAAGTAGCCTCTGTCAGGGCTGAGGCTCCTAGAGCCTCTCACTGAGCTGCTTTCCAGCAAACTCCCAACTTCACACTGAACTGACTCACACTCAACTGAAGACTGACTTCAAACTTCCCAACGTTCTATCTAACCCCTTGCTGCAGATTCTAATGTGGCTCATGCAGCTCGATAGTTCTATTGGTGATGTCATCCTCAGTCTCAGCTGAGACTGAGAACAGAGTGAGACAGTGTGAAACCCATTTAACTGGAGTTTCTAAAGCTGCCTTCCTGCCTACCATTAGGTCTGACTGGGATTCTTGTAACCCGGGTAACAAGGGGTTACACCTGGATCATCTTAGATGCCCTCCTTTGGACTCTTTCCAGGACCATGCCATCCTTCTTTAAGTAAGGATATCAGAACTGCACACAGTACTCCAAGTGCTGCCTCACTAAGGATTTGTACTGTGGCAGGATAACCTCCTCCCTCCTCGAAGAGATCCCCCTAGTAATAATGATATGTACAGATTTCAAAGTAACTTATAACCCAGAAATTAATCCCTCTCAAATGATATTAAGGGCAGTGCTTATTACAAGATTGGATGTAATGAACAATATCCAGATCTGAGAACCTAAGATACTAACATACTATTTGCCAGCAGATTAGGCCTTATGGTCTATCAAGTCTGCTCGAACCTAGATCCTTAGTTGGGTGCCGAGACCCTCCCATCCCTTGTGCTCCAGAAACCCCTATCATCCATCCCCACCCCCCCAGGACAGGCCATCATCTGATACATCCACTTTCTGTGTCTGTCCCACCCTCTCTTAAAGCTCTCCACTGTGATCTCTGAACCAGCTCACCAGGCAAAGCATTCCAAGGTCCACCACCCTCTCAGTGAAAAAACCTCCTCCTCTTTTCCCCTCACCCTTCCACCTTCCAACTTCAAACCATGCCTCTGGTGATGCCTCCCTGCTTTAGTCTAAAGATCCCTCCATGTTTACCCTATTTATTCCCTTGAGGTACTTGAAGACCTCAATCATGTCCCCTGTCTCTCCTCTCCTCCAATGAAAACAGGCAGAGCTCCTCAAGTCTGTCCTCGTAAGTCAAACCCCTAGCCCCTAGATATCATCTTTGTTGCCCTCCTCTGTACCCTCTCCAGGAGCTGTATGTCCTCTTCAAGTGTGGTCTCCAGTACTGTACACAGTACTCAAGTGTGGTCTAACCAGTCCATTGTACAGTGGCAGAATCACTTCCTTGCTCCTAGAGGTGATCCCCCTGCATGCATCCCAACATCCTGTTTGCCTTGCTAGCTGCTCTCCTGCACTGCTCAGTGTTATTCATACATGTATCCACCATGACCCTAGGTCTTTTCCCCTGTTGAGGCTTCCAGCACCTCCTCCCAGGGTGTACATGTGTTTAGGGTTTCCCCGACCAAGATGCAACACCTTGCACTTGGTGATATTGAAATTTAATTTCCATGTGTGAGCCCAGCTTTCCAGGGTGTCCAGGTCTCCTTGCAGGGCCAACCTCCCCTCTTCTCCCTCAACTACTGCTCCCATCTTGGAGTCATCCGAAGAGACTCATTTCACACCCTATACCATCCCTGATGTCTGATATGTATGCATTAAACAGGATTGGACCCAGGACCGAGCCCTGTGGTACCCCACTACCAACCTCTGTAGGGTCTCGAGAGCTCCCCACAGACCACTACTCTCTGAGTGCGTCCAGCTATCCAGTTTTCAATCCATCTGACCATCAAAGGGCCTACTCCTAACCCCATCAGTTTCTCCACCAGACCATTGTGGGGGACAGAGTCAAACGCCTTGCTGAAGTCCAAGAATAATGCATCCACAGGCTTACCCCTGTCCAGTTCTGATGTTACCCATTCATAGAACTCCACAAGGTTGGTTTGACATGATCTACCTGGCACAAACCCATGCTGCCGACTATCCAGACCTCCCACCTCCTCCAAGTAAACCCCCAATCGTTCCTTTAGTATACTCTCCATTAATTTTCCCACCACCGAGGTTAAACTGATGGGTCTATAGTTTTCTGGTACTTCCTTCGACCCCCCTTTATGGATTGGTACCACATGTGCCTCTCGCCAATCCCTAGGTACCCTCCCTGTCTCAAGTGACCTGTTGAAAAGCTCCGCCAGGGGTGCAGCCAGTATGTCCGCCAATTCCCAGTACTCTCGGATGAATGCCATCCGCCCAGGAGATTTGTCTTTCTTTGTAGCTTGAGGGCAAAACCACACCCTTTTGGTGGGATGGCATCATCCGTCCCCTCCACCTTACTGGTCTTTTTATCCTTATCCAGATGTGACACCCCTGGGGTACCTTTCCTCCCTTTTGCTCCATTTCTACTGCTCCCCTGATCCCTCCCTGCCGCCTTCTATCCCTTCTGTGCCTTGCTTTGTAGATATCCCATCTATCCCTTAGTGAACACAGAGGCAAAGTACTCGCAAATACCTCTGTTGGTCCCTCGCTCTCTTCCACCCACCTCCTTCTGATCTCTGATCTTCTGATATTAAGATAATCAACAGAAGAATTAAATGGAATTGGCAAATCGAATAAAGCCTTCAGGGTCCATCACAAAAATTCTTCAACTATAATTTTCAACACTACTTGAAACAATAAAGTTCACCAGTATCTGAACATAACCTTTTCATGGGATTTTTTTTATGAACTAACTCCTTATTTATATAAAAATAAAATAAAATTATAGGCAATGGATACACTTGGTATAACAAAGAATGTAAAGAAATAGGACTGATAAATGTATTTTTTTATTCTTTGATAACCAGGTAATGTCAGCTAGACACAAGTGCCTGTTTTCGTAGGTGATAACAGGAGCTTTGGGGTGGTTAAGTGACTTGCTTAGAGTCACACTGTATGCAAGTGGAGGTTGTGGGAACCAAACCAAGGTCTGCTGAATGTACCAGACTCATTCAAAGCTTGCTACTCTAACTTCACTGATATACTGCCAGCTGTGCTTTTTAGGCAGGCTAAATTAAATCTCACTAGGACCAATTTTAAAACTCTGAACAGAGCCAGAAGATCATATAAAAACATTGAGCACCAAAAGAAGTCTTTTGTTGAAAAAAAATGGGAAAAATGTTTGAAGCTCTAAAAAATATCATTTTATTTACATTTTATTATTTATTAAATATACATTTATTAGCTAACGATTTATCTGACTCATTTAAGGGGCTCCAAGCGTATATCTTGCCCAATATTTGGATTAAACATTATGCTGATTTCTTTTTTGATAATCAAGTAAAAAAATACAAATCTCAATCACCTAATTATGTGGACTTGTTCATATCTAATTTTTACAAGACAGGAGGTGGTGTTGGCTGTGTCTTCACTTGAATTTGGTCAAGCACCAGGAAATGATAAAATCCCTGAAGAATTCTAGACTTGCAACATTGAGCAGTGGGGTGATACTCTTTTAGATTTTTTCAACTGCTGCCTGAAACATAATAGTGTACCAGAGTCCTGGAAAGGAAGCCCTATAATTCCAGTGTTCAAGAAGGTGAACAGGCTAAATCCAGAGTGTTATAGACCCATAAATTTAATTGATATTCAGGCAAAGATTTTCAGTAAATAGTGTTATAGAGATTACAAATCTGGGTTGAATAACAACTTAGAATCATTATACCAGGCAGGATTCCATTTGGGATATTCAAAATAGATCATTATATTGTTCTAAATCATGTATTACATAAATAGGTTCATAGGTTCAAAGGTAATTTCAAGTTGAATTAGAGTTGCATCCATAGTGCTTGCCATTATTTATTTATATGTAATCCCTCTTCTGGATTTATTTACTTTTCCAGAATGTCAATATATTGTATGCAAGCACAAAGTTTATGCTTCTTTTATAGATTTAATTGTGGTATTTGATTCTTTAACAAGACTGATCTTATGGAAGAAACTGCTTGACTTAAGCATAGATCACACATTGTTGAAATGTATCACACTGCTTTATTTTAGTACATGGACCAAAGTCAGGTTTACAGTAGAAGCTGATACTACAAAAGTGTTCATATCAAACAAAAGCATGAAACAGGGTTGCCTACTGGCACCTGTGTTATTTAATCTTTATTTAAATGATTTCCTGATTCCTCAAGAAAAAAAACCCTATAGATCCACCAAAGATTAACTTACAAATTCCAACACTCATGTACACAGATGATGTGATATTGTCTTCACCTAGTAAGAAAGGTCTTCAAAAATCTCTTAACTTGTTTAATGTATTTTGCTTTGAATATAAGTGAAAATTAAATTTGGAGAAAACAAAAATATTATAATTTGGTCATAAATGTAAAGAACTGTATAACTGGTATATTGATGGTAACAAGCTGGAAACAATTTACTCTTACACATACAAAAGAAACTTTCATGGAAGGAACATCTAACCACGCAGGCTAAAATTTGGCTTTGTCCATAGCAGCCTTAACCATTTTAACTGTCATTACAGAGAGTACTCAGTATTATCAGCTCTAAAACTGCTAATACAGAGTTATCATCAAAAATGTTATTTTCCACTGAAATCGGGGGTTTTACAGGTCTATCCTTAGCTCAATCTATACATATAGAATTCTGGCACCAAATTCTGTCCATACCCACCTTTATCCCAGCCTATGCTATCAGAACAGAATTAAGAGAACTCACCCTATCACCAGTTTGTAGTTCTAGAATATTTGCCTATAGGTTACAAGTCAGTACCATGTCCCCTGAAAGATTACTGATCTAAGCACTGAAGGAGATTAAATCCTTCCAGCAAAGAAGCCTTGACCTGGGTTGGCTAAAGCACCTAGAAAACAATTTATTGGACAATAATTTACATTTTTTTCTCTCTTTAACACAACAAGGAATCAATATTCATTGATCGTATAGGAAAGTGGTCTTAAAGAAACTGAATGAAGGGTACCAACAGAAAGATCTAGACTCCTTAACACATTATAAATTTAGTTGGTATGCCCCCCCCAACAGTAACACCAACATGGCAACCTACCAATCCATCAACAAAATTGACAGGTTGCTGACAGGTCACTGTGTTGGTGCACATGACACAGGGGCACACTGTCTCCCAGTCCTGCACCCCTGCCCCGAATCAACTCCAACTGGAGTTGATAATCCTAAAGATGGGGGGTGGGGGAAGAACCCCCCACATGGGGATTTAGGGATGAAGCCCCCTCCCCTGAAGAAAACAGTGGACTGGGAGATAATGAATTATGTCGACAGAACTTGCGGTCACATAACCTTGTCGGCGAGATGTCGGTCCACAAAAGTCTTGTTGAACCTGCATCATAGAGCCATTTAGTTTATGGTACATATTCTCACAAGCTGTTGCATGGATATGAATCATTTAGACATAAAATTAAATTACCAAATCTAAGTAAAGCATTCACAGACTTTAGTTTACAAACCTTTGGCTTGAATGTGTTATGAGCCAGATATTTAGGAAAATCTAAATCTAGGAAGCTTCACTATGTACAATAGTTGGAAACTTGATATTATAGAAGAACTAACTCATGTCATGATCTGTTGTCCAAAATATTCTCCACAAAGGAAAAAATAGTTAGCACCATTCTTTTCACATTCAATGGACACTCCTTCAAAAAAATGGCTTATTTGCTTTCTGGAGAGGATCCGTTGCTAACAATTAAGTGTGCTCACTTTCCAGATACAATCATAATTAAAAAAAAAAAATTCATGGCACATTTCTACATATTATGAAATGAGGAGAGGAAATCCTGCCATCTGATTGATTTTTACCTGTGTATCAAATACATTTGATGCACAGGTAACAACTAGTACCCCAAAGCAGAGCCGCATTAAAAAACAAGAAACTGGTGAGCCGTTAGAAAGCTGGCATTTCAAATGCCACCATTTTTTTTTACTGCTAACACTGCTCACTCTTCTCAGACTCACCAACTGATAAGACAAACTTTAATGCTGTTCACTATACACTTCTTTCCCCATTTAGTCAAAAACAGATAAGTGTAAAACAAAAGTCAGCTCCATCCCTGCCACGTCAGTTCACATATGGTGCAGTACATCCTATAGGATCCATCTTTGTCGAGCGTGATCTGTTAACTTTCTCTCCTGATACTGGTTCCCCCACTACAGATAACCTTGTTTTCCCATTGACAAGCCCTTCACACTGCCATCTCACAGTGAAGTCGATAAAATCAGCTGCTTCTGAGGGTTTTTTTTGTGCCTCTTAAATCAATTTGAGTTACACACTACATTCATGTAGCACACTGTGTGTGTGTGTGTGGTGGGTTACAACCGATCAATGAAGTTAGGGCTGTGCATTGACTGAAGTGAGAGTTCCTGGAAGTCCAGCCACTCTCTCCTATACTCCCGCTCATTCCAACACAATTTGTTTTAATCCCTGTGTTTGGGGATAAACTGAAAAAAAAGAGTATTTACTTCAGGTCCCACTGTGCTGATTATCGTGCTACCACTCCTGCAGAACATTGCCTGCTGTTGCTTGTCAATTGCTTGCTACTCTTCACAAAACGGAGGTGTGCAACTAATTAATTATCACAGGAAGTGGAGGCACTGCTAAAAACAAAATCCACAGGTTCGTAAATGTAATCCTTTAAAAATGAATATGCTTTAATTTTACCCAAAGAAACCCATTTTTCTACTGGTATTGCCCTACAGTTTCATTATGTCCCCATCTGCTCCCACTGGAGTCCCCATCTATTCATGCTGTGCTAGTCCATGGTTCAATAAAAAAATACTTAAAAAAAAAGGTACACATACTACAGTCTCTCTCTCTCTCTCTTCTATAATGAAACACTGCACTAATAAGTGGGAGGAGTAGGAGTAGTGCTACTGCAGTGCTCCAGTAATAGTGATGGCAGTGGTTGCACAGCACATTCATGATGTAATTTTCTAACTGGCAGAAGAACTATTTAATTATAAATTCTCATTAACAAATTTAGGGCCAGATATTCAAAACTTTGCCCAGGGGCAAAATTAGCACTACTTAGCCAGACAAACTTAGCCAGACACAGAGCATGCTATATTCAAAAGGAATAGCCCAGGGCAAACAGCTTCGAATATGGCATGGTAATGAGGCCATGCAAACTTGGCTGGGAGTGCAGGGCAAAATAGCCCTGGAATAAGACAGCACTGAATAAAGCAACCAGGAAGTGCAACCCACAACAACAACACAGTACACAGCAACATGAGGGCAGGTACAGACGAACTACGTGGCCAATGTGTGTGCCAGCAAATGCATGGACTCAGTACAGCTGCAGGAAGCAGCAGATGTGAAAGAACAGTGATCAAAACTGTATAATATTCCCCGTACTGTTAGCGCTGCGCTAACACATTAGCGTGCATTAGCGCAGAGCTAAGCAGTTAGCCCGGAGCAAACACGTTTGCCCGGGGCTAAAATGTGCCATATTCAAAAGTGCAAATGAGCCTACTTACGTAGTCTCTAGGCAAACAACCAGATTAGTATCTCATTATACCCTGATTTGCATGCAGTTTGCCCAGCATTACTGCAGAGTCCCACAGAGCCACCTGTAGGTCAGTCTGGAAGTACAGGGGCTGACCAGGTCCAACCGCAGCTCCACCTGTAGGTCAGTCTGGCAGTGCATGATGATAGCTGCAGGCTACATGTAAACAGTACAGCATAGCATAGCATAGCATATTATACCCCAGGGGACAGGACAACATAGGCACAGGTGGTGGTGGTGCTGCATGCAACTGTCACATTGTAGGGCATGCTACAGTGCACAGCAGAAACTACAGTAGCAAAGGGGCCAGTAGTACGTGGACACAGCAATGCCTATGGTGTGTAGGGCAGTGATGATGACTGCACTATACACAGTGAGCGGCCCAACCTGCGGATGTTTTCTGACACTGGACATTACTGTTACGCTGTTGTGTGACCCACAGATGCTGCACCTGTGGCATGGATGCTCACAGTGACATGTACATTTCTGGCTTTGTGTGCTATGGCAGTTGTACAGCTGTGTGATATGATAGGGGGCATATATTATCTGAAAGGCACACTGGTGTTGGGGTATTCCCAATACTGACCCATGTACACTGCATGATGTGTCCCAGCCTTGTGGCCACACCTGATCTGTAGCACAGCCTCGCCACCCATATATGCTCCCCTCAACATCCTCCATGCCCACAGTGCTGCATGTGTGTGCTGGCATCTGCTGGTGTCCATGGAAGTGTGGTCCACAGGTGTGTGCTGTATGGCCACACTGCCGTGCTGTCCACTGGTGGCAGGGTCAACACTTACTGCCTGGCATGGCTGGGACTGGTGATAGATGATGGCATCATTGTGATACCATCAGTTAGCAGCATGCTTCCTCTATGTTTGGCTTTATCTGTGTGTCATATTTATTTGTTAGGGTCGCGCAAAACCCGCACTAAACCCGCGCAAATGCCGCGCAAAGCCATAATGTCACGCAAAGCTGATTGCCCAGGATTAAGACCAGCTTTTCCTGGGCGGTAATGTGCACCGCGCTAAGTGTCGCGCTAAGTCGCGCAAAACCACTTAGCGCGGCGCTAGTCACTGAATATAGCATTGCGCCTGTATTCATGTCAGTTTGCCCCTTGCATACATTATAATTTTGCCCGGCGCTAATGCAGTTTGCCCGCGCTATTTGGCCTTTTGAATATGGCAGACCAGGCGCTAATCCTCACTTAAACCGCAAATGGTTTTTGCCAGCGCAAGTTTTGAATATCTGGCCCTTAGTGTTTCTAAATGTAATATGATTTTACTGACTGTAAAAGTAAAAAAATGTAGCAATTTTATAAGCACAAAAGACACTCCCGAGGTGTACTTGGAACAGATATTGACAAACTTCCAGGGGCTGAAAGCACTTGGCCTGAGGCCTTGTGTCTCACTATGCCCCTGAGCGTCTGGTAATATCTGTTTAATGCACACCCTGTCATGTCTTATTGCTTACTTAACATCTTGTTCTATTTTATTATGTCTAAACCCATATCAATGGTAAAGAGTGCATTGTGGTACTATCATAATTTATTCACTGGGATTCACTAGGAAAGTAAGAAGCAGAAGGCCAAAGCCCATATAATGCTTCATTTGTTCACCCATAATAGTCTAATGTGCAGTTATCTAACAGAAAACTGTCAAATCTGTTTTGGAATGTAAGTTATGACTCACTTACTGTTGTTTCTAATGGCAGTGATGAATTTGGGTCTAGAAATAAGCACGTTTTTTGGAGGATGATAAATTGCATTTCAACTGAAGCAGATGGCCTCTGGTATTTATATTAATCTGTTTGAATTCAAGACCTATCTCAGACATGAGGTGTTTGTTATTTATAAATTCTCTAGCTAACATCAGTTCATCTCTTAATCTGCTGCTTTTTAATGATGTTAAACTAAATTTACTGAGCCTATCTTCATAAAGAAGGTTTGTGGCACCCTTCAAGTATTTTGCAGCTTTATGTTGGATTTTCTCAGAGTGTGTAATGTCCTTTTTTTTGTTTGTAGTGGCACCAAAGTTAAGAGGTGTGGTCGAGGAGGGGACAAACATAAGCTCTGTACATTGGGAGAAATACTGTTTCATCTCTTGATTTAAAATTATGTTTTATTGACCATTATACTTCATTAGCACTAGCTAGTTTTTCTGTGATTTATCGAATGAGAATTGTTTTGTTATGAATACCCCTAAATCTTTTCACAGTCAGTTCTGCTGAGTGAAAAACCTTATAAGAAGTAGTTGTATATGCTGGCCTGCTGGCACAGGGGCAGGGCACCCATCTGTGACTCTGACGACCTGGGTTCAAGAATGGACTCGGGATGTTGGAGGGCCAGCTGGGAGGGAAGGATGGAGCATCTTAGGGACTGCTCTCCCTCTCCGGGGAGGGGTAGAGTGCCTGGTACAACATGAACCCCTGGCAGAAGCTGGTGTAATCTCCATGCTAGCACTGTCACTTGTGGGGGGGGTGGGGGAGACATGAGAGGTATGTGCATGTCCCCTCCCCAGGTGAAAACAGAATACCAAAAATTGCTTCCACCCATTCAAGATGCATGCTCCTGGCTCCAATCATTTCCTCTGGTTCTCCCCCTGCTGATCAATTCTGATGTCTGTGGCTCTGGCCAGCCTCAAACCCCACCCTGGGGGGAAAGCCAGGGAGGCAAAGTCAGTGGGTGCTCCCTGCCAAAACCATCTGCCATCGTCAAGAGGTTCACCGACACCGTGGCCCTGCCATGGGGGTAAGCCAGGGAGCATCGACTGGGATTGGTAAGTCTGGATGAGCATGGTGAGGGTTGGGGACTTTGGGCAGAAATGGGAAGGGTGGTGTGCAGAAAAAAAACTTAATTGTATTCTGGGTTTCTGGGGCCAAGATGCATGACACTACATTTCTTGATATTGAAATGAAGCTCCCAGTGATTTGATCAAGATGTTAACGTGTCTAAAT
Organism: Neoceratodus forsteri; assembly: GCA_016271365.2. Lineage (NCBI taxonomy): Eukaryota > Metazoa > Chordata > Ceratodontiformes > Ceratodontidae > Neoceratodus > Neoceratodus forsteri. The sequence continues at coordinate 1,137,094,964 of CM028130.1, forward strand.
CCTTTTGGAGTAATTTTTTTTCTCTTCTTGATGTTTACAGTGTCTACCAATTTTACAGTCATCAGCATATTTGATTGACCAGCTGTCTATGTTAATGGAAAGATTGGCTATAAATATCTGAAATATCAAGGGAGACACTACTGCACCTTGAGGGACAACACTTGTTACTGGTTTGCAGTTGGAAGTAAATCCATCTATATTACTCTTTGGAAACATTCATATAACCAAGAACGTAGTGTCAGCCCTTCGTCAAAAATTACCCCCAGGTTTCGCACCTGCTCAGAGGTCAGGAGTGATAAGCCCCCAAGAAAAAGTCCAGAGAGCAGACTTGCCCCCAACCCCCCTATCCGGGGCCCCGGGTCCACAACCAGCACCTCAGTCTTTTCCGAGTTCAACCTCAACAAGCTTGAATCCATCCAATCCTGGATTTCTGCAAGGCAGTTGTTAAAGTCTGAGAGAGCTCTATCCTGGTTGGGTGCAAAAGAAATGTAGAACTTGGCATCATCAGCAGAGCAGTGAAACCTCAGCCCATACCTTCTTACAATGTCTCCGAGGGGCAGCATGTACACTGCAAACAACATGGGGGACAACACCGATCCCTGAGGAACCCACATGATAGAGGGACTGGGTCTGAGGAATAAACCCTGACACCACCCTCTGAGTTCTTCCGTGAGGAAAGATGAAACCACCTGAGGACTGTACCCAACAGGGCACAGATGAACCTCAGGTGACCAAACAGACCTTCATGGTCCACAGTGTCAAATGCTGATGAGAGATCTAGATATGTAGATTAACTATATATAATATTTTCATTCATTTATTGGTTTTCAAATGTAATATATGATAGGAAAATACACTGAAGCATTTATTATAGAAGCATTGTGTAATAACAATGGAGTTAGCTAATCTTTATTAGAATACAGCATGAGAGATAAAACTCTTATAGAAATGCAGGTTAAAGCAGACGCTATACACCAATGGATTAGATGCTGCCCTGCATAATCCTATAGTACCTGTATTGAATTTATTTATTTACTTCCCAAATTGATGACAAGAGAATTTGATGTATAGTCATTTGATTGTGACCATATTCTGTAGTATCTCAAGCACTCTACCAAAAAGACGTCTTCATTTCCATCCCAAATCCTGCAATGGGAAACCCAGGCAAGTATTCAGACAAACAGGGCAAACTGTATATGCTCTGTAAAAATGAGCTTAATACAGAAGGATTGTAAGCAACATGTCATCAAAATACACAAACGACGGGGCGCTATAAAAGCACAGGGAGATTTACGTCCCCTCCATACTATTCAGATTGTCCATAAACAGTGTCCTGCTTCTCTTCCACTGTATCTTCTCGTGAAACAGTCTGTTCTTTACATTCTTGTTGGCCCCAGGATGCACACTTTTCATTGCTTCGTCCCAGATCCAGGATTTCCTGCAGTTCTCAATCTCCTCCAGACTTTACGAGGAAAGGTAGGAAAGGTCATACCATAGATCTCATTAGCCTTCCTACAACCAGTCTCTCCTCTTTACTTGCTTTGGTCAATCTGAGACCGCTGGCCTGGTTTGGGGTGGCCAGTTCTGGTTCTGCCAGCTTCACATCCTATAATAAATTAGAAATGGATCCCTGACTTCTTCATCTCTATGGCCAGGGCAGTGGCATCACCACTTTCTTCCATGCATTTCTCCAGCAAGATCTTGAGGCTGTGTACCCGTTCCTTTTTCACAAGGCCATATAGGTTCCCCTCATCTTCCTCTTCACTGAGGATCGAGCCCAGGAGTGAGCAGTCGTCCTCACTCCTGAGACTATCCACTCATCACTAGGTGCGGAGGTCGACACCTCCCACTCAAAGGCCTCCCGCGATCTCATCTTTGCCTAAGAGACTGGGCTAGGCCCCTCCAGGGGTCTATTGATGCTTTATCTGAACTTTCCTTCTGGGATCCAGCATCTTAAACTCAACTTCAGTTCTGTCTCAACTCTGCACCCTCTAGCTTTGTGCCACACTCCACCGAGGGGCCTTCCTCCACAGGCTCCATCTGGTGCTGTGTGCTGCCAACTGCAGATTCCTGAACCTTTGTCCATGTGGGAGCCAAATGAATTTGAGGCGCTTTATACAAGCCATATTTTTCTAGGCATCCAGCACAGTGAGGAATCATGAAGATGTTCCTTCCAGCTCTCAAGCATATTTGACATACATGCACTGGGAAAACCAGGAATCGCCACATGAGGAGGCAGTTGTCCTCCATAGCACCACTTTTCAATATCCCTCAGTCTATTTACTGCTGCTGTTACTGCAACCCAGGCATGATCCGGGGAACGAGCTGGTCCTGAGGCCATAACTGCAGAAAAACAAACAAAAGTTCACTGTAACTGAAAGTCCCACTTTACTGAACACACTCTTTAGTTGTAAAATGGCTCCTCTGCTACTGTGTTTACTTTACTACCCCACCCTGTAATGGCAAAGGCAGCACTCCTGTGCATCAACATTCAGAATCTGGGTCAAGCCACTGCACACCCGATTTACACAAACTACTGATAACTTTTGCTCAAACTGCACAACTTGCTCCGTTCTTGCTTTAAACACATTTACAGGATTTTCCATGGACTTTTTACATGCTGGTAACATTTATTTGATTCACAGTCCCTTAAAGCTTCAGGTTTTCAGCACAGGATTGCCTGTATTACTAGTGCTGCACTATGGCTACAATTCACAGTCTCTCTCTGGCTTCAAACTTTAAACTGAGGCTGAATTCATTACTATGCACACAGTCAATGGCTTAACAGACTTGCACTTGCTGGCAGGACTTGACACAGTCATTACTTGCAAAGCGACTACACTGCTGCACACACATTTATATGGCATAGGGCAGAAAATCGCTGTTTGAGCAGTTTTAAGGTTGTTTACTTACTGTTATCAGTAGCAGTTTGCTGCAATGGAAAGCGGCTCAGCCAGTTCTTGGAGGCCTCAGAACAGAAACAGGCGGGCAGTCTTGCCGATCGCTTTTTGACCACCAAATTTGCAATTTCAATCCATTGATTAGTGGGTTGAGCCCATTTTAAACTAGAAAGTCTATTTTTACAAGATTTTAACACTCCGTGACACTCCTCCACTAGCAAGTACATGCACTCCACTCACACTCCCTCTCGAATGCTGGGGCAGTCACTGTAGAGCTGGCTGAGGGGTGGGACTGATCTCAGCCTGACCAGTCACACGACGCCATGCAAATGAGCCTCTTCTTCCTCGCGAGGGCTCTTCTCCTCACAGCGATCGTCGAGCAGGCAAATTTAAACTGCAGAATGCAACTTTTTTCCTTTACCAACTGACTCCACGGTGGGAGCCCATTTCAGCCATTTAACATAGCCATTCTACCTGCAAGTCTCTCATTCATTCAAAAAGCATTTCCAACATCCAGGGCACAATTTTCCTGTTGCTACCCCTAGTCTGCCACACTTTTCTTTACCATAGTTCATTTTAAAAGCATTTCAAACGTCCAGGGCACAATTTTCCTGTTGCTACCCCTAGTCTTCCACACTTTTCTTTACCACAATTCATTTTAAAAGCATTTCCAATGTCCAGAGCACAATTTTCCTGTTGCTACCCCTAGTCTTCCACACTTTTCTTTACAAGAGTTCATTTTAAAGCAGGCAAAAATGCTGTAAACAATTTGATGCAGGACAAGGGCACACTCTTTGGCTTTACTGCTCCTTGGTAAACAGTTGGCAATTTTAAACAGCAACACAAGATCCACAGCACACAGCAACACACTATGGAAATTGCTTCTAGCTTTGGGCTACCCATTGCCAGATAGCCAAAACGCACCCTTGCTCAAGCACCTTCCTTTCCAGAACAAAATCCAAAGTGGTGCCTCCATTTTTGTAACCCTCACCCTGCCTTTTGCCAAAATGACAGGTGGCATGCTGTTGAAGCTGACAGCAGTACCTGGTGGGGACTGGGTTCGGGAGGATGAGGTTACTTGGCACAGGGACCTAGGTTTGGCTACTCTGGACAGGGCACCAAGTAAAATCCGATCATAGGAAGCAATAACTGTAATGTCCAGAACCAGGAATGGGATTCTTCAGAGTGGCTTTTATTCACATCCAAGCTGAACAAACAAAGCATAGACGGACCCCATGGGGCTACATTCCTGGTAAAGCAGATTAGAGACAACAGAACACTTTATCACTATTTCCAGCCCTCAGGCTCCTAAAACCCACCAGGCACACAGCCCGGACTTACACGCAGCTTTGGCACACAGCCTGACTTGTACACTACTTGGGTTTTCCCACTGGGTCTCGCTCTCCTGCCGCCACTTGATCCCGCGGGTCCTTTGAGGAATGAACCACTTATCCTGTTGTGGCTCCCCAAACCACACTAGAGTCTTCGACTCCTGGAGAGAATTTTCCTTACAATCCCACATCTGGGTACTTCCCTCATCACTGGCCAAGTGCCTGAGGTAAAGCAGAAATCCACAGAAGAAATCCGTACAGGTGGATCTGGTCACTGAAGATGGGGGGGGCCACCCACCTCCAGCTCCCACAGCCCATACCCAGTCATTTCTCTGGAAACTGCACAATTCCTTTACTGAACTTTCAAATGTAGATTCTGGGTAGACGTCTGTCACATCTCATCTACATATCATTTGCATCCCAACAAGCTCTGTACTTGAACCTACTTTTACATTGCTTAGCCCATTACTCTAGGCTTCCCAATATTTAGTAGTTCAATCCCCACATTGTCACACAAGTCCCAGGGTGAAAAACATAGGCCCTTTTAGCAAGAGCAGACACTCACCCCCACGTTGCAGGTGCTCCACAGGCGACTCACAAATCTTGTTCTCCCAAATAAACTCTGGAACACATAGGCAGCATTTTCTTCACAAGCAGAACTAGGGGGTTGAACCAGGAATCTGCAGAGAACCCTTTCCTGCCCCCAAAGGGAGGGGCACTGAGACCCAAAAACAGTGGTCTCCACCACTTCAATTATCTTCTGTGTCTCTCTCTTTAAGGTGGAGACACACACCCTTTTAAACTAAAAGTAGCCCTCTGTCAGGGCTGAGGCTCCTAGAGCCTTCACTGAGCTGCTTTCTCAGCAAACTCCCAACTTCACACTGAACTGACTCACACTCAACTGAAGACTGACTTCAAAACTTCCCAACGTTCTATCTAACTCCCTTGCTGCAGATTCTAATGTGGCTCATGCAGCTGCGATAGTTCTATTGGTGATGTCATCCCTCAGTCTCAGCTGAGACTGAGAACAGAGTGAGACAGTGTGAAACCCATTTAACTGGAGTTTCAAAAGCTGCCTTCCCTGCCTACCATTAGGTCTGACTGGGATTCTTGTAACCCCGGGTAACAAGGGGGTTACACCTGGATCATCTTAGATGCCCTCCTTTGGACTCTTTCCAGGACCATGCCATCCTTCTTTAAGTAAGGATATCAGAACTGCACACAGTACTCCAAGTGCTGCCTCACTAAGGATTTGTACTGTGGCAGGATAACCTCCTCCCTCCTCGAAGAGATCCCCCTAGTAATAATGATATGTACAGATTTCAAAGTAACTTATAACCCAGAAATTAATCCCTCTCAAATGATATTAAGGGCAGTGCTTATTACAAGATTGGATGTAATGAACAATATCCAGATCTGAGAACCTAAGATACTAACATACTATTTGCCAGCAGATTAGGCCTTATGGTCTATCAAGTCTGCTCGAACCTAGATCCTTAGTTGGGTGCCGAGACCCTCCCATCCCTTGTGCTCCAGAAACCCCTATCATCCATCCCCCCCCCAGGACAGGCCATCATCTGATACATCCACTTTCTGTGTCTGTCCCACCCTCTCTTAAAGCTCTCCACTGTGGATCTCTGAACCAGCTCACCAGGCAGAGCATTCCAAGGGTCCACCACCCTCTCAGTAAAAAACCTCCTCCTCTTTTCCCCCCTCACCCTTCCACCTTCCAACTTCAAACCATGCCCTCTGGTGATGCCTCCCTGCTTTAGTCTAAAGATCCCCTCCATGTTTACCCTATTTATTCCCTTGAGGTACTTGAAGACCTCAATCATGTCCCCCTGTCTCTCCTCTCCTCCAATGAAAACAGGCAGAGCTCCTCAAGTCTGTCCTCATAAGTCAAATCCCCTAGCCCTTGATCATCTTTGTTGCCCTCCTCTGTACCCTCTCCAGGAGCTGTATGTCCCTCTTCAAGTGTGGTCTCCAGTACTGTACACAGTACTCAAGGTGTGGTCTAACCAGTCCATTGTACAGTGGCAGAATCACTTCTCTCCTAGAGGTGATCCCCCTGCGATGCATCCCAACATCCTGTTTGCCTTGCTAGCTGCTCTCCTGCACTGCTCAGTGTTATTCATACATGTATCCACCATGACCCTAGGTCTTTTCCCCTGTTGAGGCTTCCAGCACCTCCCTCCCAGGGTGTACATGTGTTTAGGGTTTCCCCGACCAAGATGCAACACCTTGCACTTGGTGATATTGAAATTTAATTTCCATGTGTGAGCCCAGCTTTCCAGGGTGTCAGGTCCCTTGCAGGGCCAACCTCCCTCTTCTCCCTCAACTACTGCTCCCATCTTGGAGTCATCCATGAAGAGACTCATTTCACACCCTATACCATCCCTGATGTCTGATATGTATGCATTAAACAGGATTGGACCCAGGACCGAGCCTGTGGTACCCCACTACCAACCTCTGTAGGGTTGAGAGCTCCCCACAGACCACTACTCTCTGAGTCGTCCAGCTATCCAGTTTTCAATCCATCTGACCATCAAAGGGCCTACTCCTAACCCCATCAGTTTCTCCACCAGACCATTATGGGGGACAGAGTCAAACGCCTTGCTGAAGTCCAAGAATAATACATCCACAGGCTTCCCCCTGTCCAGTTCTGATGTTACCCATTCATAGAACTCCACAAGGTTGGTTTGACATGATCTACCTGGCACAAACCCATGTTGCCGACTATCCAGACCTCCCACCTCCTCCAAGTACACCCCCAATCGTTCCTTTAGTATACTCTCCATTAATTTTCCACCACGAGGTTAAACTGATGGGTCTATAGTTTCCTGGTACTTCCTTCGACCCCCTTTATGGATTGGTACCACATGTGCCTCTGCCAATCCCTAGGTACCCTCCTGTCTCAAGTGACCTGTTGAAAAGCTCCGCCAGGGTGCAGCCAGTATGTCCGCCAATTCCCAGTACTCTCGGATGAATGCCATCCGCCCAGGAGATTTGTCTTTCTTTGTAGGCCTTGAGGGCAAACCACACCCTTTTGGTGGGATGGCATCATCCGTCCCTCCACCTTACTGGTCTTTTTATCCTTATCCAGATGTGACACCCCTGGGGTACCTTTCCCTCCCTTTTGCTCCATTTCTACTGCTCCCCTGATCCCGCTCCCTGCCGCTTCTATCCCCTTTGTGCCTTGCTTTGTAGATATCCCATCCCCCTCCCTAGTGAACACAGAGGCAAAGTACTCGCTAAATACCTCTGTCTGGTCCCTCGCCTCTTCCACCCACCCTCCTTCTGATCTCTGATCTTCTGATATTAAGATAATCAACAGAAGAATTAAATGGAATTGGCAAATCGAATAAAGCCTTCAGGGTCCATCACAAAAATTCTTCAACTATAATTTTCAACACTACTTGAAACAATAAAGTTCACCAGTATCTGAACATAACCTTTTCATGGGATTTTTTTTATGAACTAACTCCTTATTTATATAAAAATAAAATAAAATTATAGGCAATGGATACACTTGGTATAACAAAGAATGTAAAGAAATAGGACTGATAAATGTATTTTTTTATTCTTTGATAACCAGGTAATGTCAGCTAGACACAAGTGCCTGTTTTTGTAGGTGATAACAGGAGCTTTGGGGTGGTTAAGTGACTTGCTTAGAGTCACACTGTATGCAAGTGGATGTTGTGGGAACCAAACCAAGGTCTGCTGAATGTACCAGACTCATTCAAAGCTTGCTACTCTAACTTCACTTGATATACTGCCAGCTGTGCTTTTAGGCAGGCTAAATTAAATCTCACTAGGACCAATTTTAAAACTCTGAACAGAGCCAGAAGATCATATAAAAACATCATTGAGCACCAAAGAAGTCTTTTGTTGAAAAAATGGGAAAAAATGTTTGAAGCTCTAAAAAATATCATTTTATTTACATTTTATTATTTATTAAATATACATTTATTAGCTAACGATTTATCTGACTCATTTAAGGGGCTCCAAGCGTATATCTTGCCCAATATTTGGATTAAACATTATGCTGATTTCTTTTTTGATAATCAAGTAAAAAAATACAAATCTCAATCACCTAATTATGTGGACTTGTTCATATCTAATTTTTACAAGACAGGAGGTGGTGTTGGCTGTGTCTTCACTTGAATTTGGTCAAGCACCAGGAAATGATAAAATCCCTGAAGAATTCTAGACTTGCAACATTGAGCAGTGGGGTGATACTCTTTTAGATTTTTCAACTCTGCCTGAAACATATAGTGTACCAGAGTCCTGGAAAAGCCCTATAATTCCAGTGTTCAAGAAGGTGAACAGGCTAAATCCAGAGTGTTATAGACCCATAAATTTAATTGATATTCAGGCAAAGATTTTCAGTAAAATAGTGTTATAGAGATTACAAATCTGGGTTGATAACAACAACTTAGAATCATTATACCAGGCAGGATTCCATTTGGGATATTCAAAAATAGATCATTATATTGTTCTAAATCATGTATTACATAAATAGGTTCATAGGTTCAAAGGTAATTTCAAGCTGAATTAGAGTTGCATCCATAGTGCTTGCCATTATTTATTTATATGTAATCCCTCTTCTGGATTTATTTACTTTTCCAGAATGTCAATATATTGTATGCAAGCACAAAGTTTATGCTTCTTTTATAGATTTAATTGTGGTATTTGATTCTTTAACAAGACTGATCTTATGGAAGAAACTGCTTGACTTAAGCATAGATCACACATTGTTGAAATGTATCACACTGCTTTATTTTAGTACATGGACCAAAGTCAGGTTTACAGTAGGCTGATACTACAAAAGTGTTCATATCAAACAAAAGCATGAAACAGGGTTGCCTACTGGCACCTGTGTTATTTAATCTTTATTTAAATGATTTCCTGATTCCTCAAAAAAAAACCCTATAGATCCACCAAAGATTAACACAAATTCCAACACTCATGTACACAGATGATGTGATATTGTCTTCACCTAGTAAGAAAGGTCTTCAAAATCTCTTAACTTGTTTAATGTATTTTGCTTTGAATATAAGTGAAAATTAAATTTGGAAAAACAAAAATATTATAATTTGGTCATAAATGTAAAGAACTGTATAACTGGTATATTGATGGTAACAAGCTGGAAACAATTTACTCTTACACATACAAAAGAAACTTTCATGGAAGGAACATCTAACCACATGCAGGCTAAAATTTGGCTTTGTCCTAGCAGCCTTAACCATTTTAACTGTCATTACAGACAGTACTCAGTATTATCAGCTCTAAAACTGCTAATACAGAGTTATCATCAAAATGTTATTTTCCACTGAAATCGGGTTTTACAGGTCTATCTTAGCTCAATCTATACATATAGAATTCTGGCACCAAATTCTGTCCATACCCACCTTTATCCCAGCCTATGCTATCAGAACAGAATTAAGAGAACTCACCCTATCACCAGTTTGTAGTTCTAGAATATTTGCCTATAGGTTACAAGTCAGTACCATGTCCCCTGAAAGATTACTGATCTAAGCACTGAAGGAGATTAAATCCTTCCAGCAAAGAAGCCTTGACCTGGGTTGGCTAAAGCACCTAGAAAACAATTTATTGGACAATAATTTACATTTTTTTCTCTCTTTAACACAACAAGGAATCAATATTCATTGATCGTATAGGAAAGTGGTCTTAAAGAAACTGAATGAAGGGTACCAACAGAAGATCTAGACTCCTTAACACATTATAAATTTAGTTGGTATGCCCCAAAACAGTAACACCAACATGGCAACCTACCAATCCATCAACAAAATTGACAGGTTGCTGACAGGTCACTGTGTTGGTGCACATGACCTGAGGGCACTGTCTCTCCCAGTCCTGCACCCCTGCCCGAATCAACTCCAACTGGGTTGATAATCCTAAAGATGGGGGTGGGAAGAACCCCCCACATGGGGATTTAGGGATGAAGCCCCCTCCCCTGAAGAAAACAGTGGACTGGGATACAAATGAGAATTATGTCAACCACAACTTGCGGTCAACATAATTCCTGTCGATGAGATGCCGGTCTACAAAAGTCTTGTTGAACCTGCATCATAGAGCCAATTTAGTTTATGGTACATATCTCACAAGCTGTTGCATGGATATGAATCATTTAGACATAAAATTAAATTACCAAATCTAAGTAAAGCATTCACAGACTTTAGTTTACAAACCTTTGGCTTGAATGTGTTATGAGCCAGATATTTAGGAAAATCTAAATCTAGGGAAGCTTCACTATGTACAATAGTTGGAAACTTGATATTATAGAAGAACTAACTCATGTCATGATCTGTTGTCCAAAATATTCTCCACAAAGGAAAAATAGTTAGCACCATTCTTTTCACATTCAATGGACACTCCTTCAAAAAAATGGCTTATTTGCTTTCTGGAGAGGATCCGTTGCTAACAATTAAGTGTGCTCACTTTCCAGATACAATCATAATTAAAAAAAAAAAATTCATGGCACATTTCTACATATTATGAAATGAGGAGAGGAAATCCTGCCATCTGATTGATTTTACCTGTGTATCAAATACATTTGATGCACAGGTAACAACAAGTACCAAAGCAGAGCCGCATTAAAAACAAGAAACTGGTGAGCCGTTAGAAAGCTGGCATTTCAAATGCCACCATTTTTTACTGCTAACACTGCTCACTCTTCTCAGACTCACCAACTGATAAGACAAACTTTAATGCTGTTCACTATACACTTCTTCCCCATTTAGTCAAAAACAGATAAGTGTAAAACAAAGTCAGCTCCATCCCTGCCACGTCAGTTCACATATGGTGCAGTACATCCTATAGGATCCATCTTTGTCGAGCGTGATCTGTTAACTTTCTCTCCTGATACTGGTTCCCCCACTACAGATAACCTTGTTTTCCCATTGACAAGCCCTTCACACTGCCATCTCACAGTGAAGTCGATAAAATCAGCTGCTTCTGAGGGTTTTTTTTGTGCCTCTTAAATCAATTTGAGTTACACACTACATTCATGTAGCACACTGTGTGTGTGTGTGTGTGGGGGGGGGGTTTACAACCGATCAATGAAGTTAGGGCTGTGCATTGACTGAAGTGGGAGAGTTCCCGGGAAGTCCAGCCACTCTCTCCTATACTCCCGCTCATTCCAACACAATTTGTTTTAATCCCTGTGTTTGGGGATAAACTGAAAAAAAAGAGTATTTACTTCAGGTCCCACTGTGCTGATTATCGTGCTACCACTCCTGCAGAACATTGCCTGCTGTTGCTTGTCAATTGCTTGCTACTCTTCACAAAACGGAGGTGTGCAACTAATTAATTATCACAGGAAGTGGAGGCACTGCTAAAACAAAATCCACAGGTTCGTAAATGTAATCCTTTAAAATGAATATGCTTTAATTTTACCCAAAGAAACCCATTTTCTACTGGTATTGCCCTACAGTTTCATTATGTCCCCATCTGCTCCACTGGAGTCCCCATCTATTCATGCTGTGCTAGTCCATGGTTCAATAAAAATACTAAAAAAAAGGTACACATACTACAGTCTCTCTCTCTCTCTCTTCTATAATGAAACACTGCACTAATAAGTGGGAGGAGTAGGAGTAGTGCTACTGCAGTGCTCCAGTAATAGTGATGGCAGTGGTTGCACAGCACATTCATGATGTAATTTTCTAACTGGCAGAAGAACTATTTAATTATAAATTCTCATTAACAAATTTAGGGCCAGATATTCAAAACTTTGCCCCGGGGCAAAATTAGCACTGCTCAGCGGGCAAACTTAGCCCGAAGCACAGAGCATGCTATATTCAAAAGGAATAGCCCAGGGCAAACAGCTTCCGAATATGGCATGGTAATGAGGCCATGCAAACTTGGCTGGGAGTGCAGGGCAAAAATAGCCCTGGAATAAGACAGCACTGAATAAAGCAACCAGGAAGTGCAACCCACAACAACAACACAGTACACAGCAACATGAGGGCAGGTACAGAGCGAACTACGTGGCCAATGTATGTGTGCCAGCAAATGCATGGACTCAGTACAGCTGCAGGAAGCAGCAGATGTGAAAGAACAGTGATCAAAACTGTATAATATTCCCGTACTGTTAGCGCCCGGCGCCCAACACATTAAGCCGCTTACATTAAGCGCCAGAGCTAAGCAGTTAGCCGAACAAAACACGTTTGCCAGGCTAAAATGTGCCATATTCAAAAGTGCCATGCAAATGAGCCTACTTACGTAGTCTCTAGGCAAACAACCAGATTAGTATCTCATTATACCCTGATTTGCATGCAGTTTGCCCAGCATTACTGCAGAGTCCCACAGAGCCACCTGTAGGTCAGTCTGGAAGTACAGGGGCTGACCAGGTCCAACCGCAGCTCCACCTGTAGGTCAGTCTGGCAGTGCATGATGATAGCTGCAGGCTACATGTAAACAGTACAGCATAGCATAGCATAGCATATTATACCCCAGGGGACAGGACAACATAGGCACAGGTGGTGGTGGTGCTGCATGCAACTGTCACATTGTAGGGCATGCTACAGTGCACAGCAGAAACTACAGTAGCAAAGGGGCCAGTATGCGTGGACACAGCAATGCCTATGGTGTGTAGGGCAGTGATGATGACTGCACTATACACAGTGGCGGCCCAACCTACGGATGTTTTCTGACACTGGACATTACTGTTACGCTGTTGTGTGACCCACAGATGCTGCACCTGTGGCATGGATGCTCACAGTGACATGTACATTTCTGGCTTTGTGTGCTATGGCAGTTGTACAGCTGTGCGGTATGTGGCCAGGGGGGCATATATTATCTGAAAGGCACACTGGTGTTGGGGTATTCCCAATACTGACCCATGTACACTGCATGATGTGTCCCAGCCTTGTGGCCACACCTGATCTGTAGCACAGCCTCGCCACCCATATATGCTCCCCTCAACATCCTCCATGCCCACAGTGCTGCATGTGTGTGCTGGCATCTGCTGGTGTCCATGGAAGTGTGGTCCACAGGTGTGTGCTGTATGGCCACACTGCCGTGCTGTCCACTGGTGGCAGGGTCAACACTTACTGCCTGGCATGGCTGGGACTGGTGATAGATGATGGCATCATTGTGATACCATCAGTTAGCAGCATGCTTCCTCTATGTTTGGCTTTATCTGTGTGTCATATTTATTTGTTGGGTCGCGCAAAACCAGCATAAACCAGCGCAAATGCCAGCGAAAAGCTATAATGTCACGCAAAGCTTGATTGCCCAGGATTAAGACCAGCTTCTGGCGGTATTGTGCACCGCTGCTTAAGTGTCGCGCTAAGTCGCGCAAAACCACTTAGCGTGGCGCTAGTCGCTGAATATAGTATTGCACCTGTATTCATGTCAGTTTGCCCCTTGCATACATTATAATTTTGCCCGGCGCTAATGCAGTTTGCCCATGCTATTTGGCCTTTTGAATATGGCAGACCCGCGCTAATCCCGCGCTAAACCTGCGCAAATGGTTTTTGCCCAGCGCAAAGTTTTGAATATCTGGCCCTTAGTGTTTCTAAATGTAATATGATTTTACTGACTGTAAAAAGTAAAAAAAAATGTAGCAATTTTATAAGCACAAAAAGACACTCCCGAGGTGTACTTGGAACAGATATTGACAAACTTCCAGGGGCTGAAAGCACTTGGCCTGAGGCCTTGTGTCTCACTATGCCCCTGAGCGTCTGGTAATATCTGTTTAATGCACACCCTGTCATGTCTTATTGCTTACTTAACATCTTGTTCTATTTTATTATGTCTAAACCCATATCAATGGTAAAGAGTGCATTGTGGTACTATCATAATTTATTCACTGGGATTCACTAGGAAAGTAAGAAGCAGAAGGCCAAAGCCCATATAATGCTTCATTTGTTCACCCATAATAGTCTAATGTGCAGTTATCTAACAGAAAACTGTCAAATCTGTTTGGAATGTAGTTATGACTCACTTACTGTTGTTTCTAATGGCAGTGATGAATTTGGATCTAGAAATAAGCACGTTTTTGGAGGATGATAAATTGCATTTCAACTGAAGCAGATGGCCTCTGGTATTTATATTAATCTGTTTGAATTCAAGACCTATCTCAGACATGAGGTGTTTGTTATTTATAAATTCTCTAGCTAACATCAGTTCATCTCTTAATCTGCTGCTTTTTAATGATGTTAAACTAAATTTACTGAGCCTATCTTCATAAAGAAGGTTTGTGGCACCCTTCAAGTATTTTGCAGCTTTATGTTGGATTTTCTCAGAGTGTGTAATGTCCTTTTTTTTGTTTGTAGTGGCACCAAAGTTAAGAGGTGTGGTCGAGGAGGGGACAAACATAAGCTCTGTACATTGGGAGAAATACTGTTTCATCTCTTGATTTAAAATTATGTTTTATTGACCATTATACTTCATTAGCACTAGCTAGTTTTTCTGTGATTTATCGAATGAGAATTGTTTTGTTATGAATACCCTAAATCTTTTCACAGTCAGTTCTGCTGGTGAAAACCTATAAAGTAGTTGTATATGCTGGCCTGCTGGCACAGGGCAGGGCACCCATCTGTGACTCTGACGACCTGGGTTCAAGAATGGACTCGGGATGTTGGAGGGCCAGCCGGGAGGAAGGATGGAGGCATCTTAGGGACTGCTCTCCTCTCCAGGGAGGGGTAGAGTGCCTGGTACAACATGAACCACTGGCAGAAGCTGGTGTAATCTCCATGCTAGCACTGTCACTTGTGGGGGTGTGGGGAGACATGAGAGGTATGTGCATGTCCCTCCCAGGTGAAAACAGAATACCAAAATTGCTTCCACCCATTCAAGATGCATGCTCCTGGCTCCAACCATTTCCTCTGGTTCTCCCCTGCTGATCCAATTCTGATGTCTGTGGCTCTGGCCAGCCTCAAACCCCACCCTGGAAAGCCAGGAGGCAAAGTCAGTGGGTGCTCCTGCCAAAACCATCTGCCATCGTCAAGAGGTTCACCGACACCGTGGCCCTGCCATGGGGTAAGCCAGGAGCATCGACTGGGATTAGTAAGTCTGGATGAGCATGGTGAGGGTTGGGGACTTTGGGCAGAAATGGGAAGGGTGGTGTGCAGAAAAAACTTAATTGTATTCTGGGTTTCTGGGGCCAAGATGCATGACACTACATTTCTTGATATTGAAATGAAGCTCCCAGTGATTTGATCAAGATGTTAACGTGTCTAAATCCTTTTGGAGTAATTTTTTTTCTCTTCTTGATGTTTACAGTGTCTACCAATTTTACAGTCATCAGCATATTTGATTGACCAGCTGTCTATGTTAATGGAAAGATTGGCTATAAATATCTGAAATATCAAGGGAGACACTACTGCACCTTGAGGGACAACACTTGTTACTGATTTCCAGTTGGAAGTAAATCCATTTATATTACTCTTTGGAAACATTCATATAACCAAAGAACGTAGTGTCAGCCCTTTGTCAAAATTACCCCAGGTTTCGCACCTGCTCAGAGGTCAGGAGTGATAAGCCCCAAGAAAAAGTCCCGAGAGCAGACTTGCCCTCAACCCCTATCGGTGCCCGGGTCACAACCAGCACCTCAGTCTTTTCCGAGTTCAACCTCAACAAGCTTGAATCCATCCAATCCTGGATTTCTGCAAGGCAGTTGTTAAAGTCTGAGAGAGCTCTATCCTGGTTGGGTGCAAAAGAAATGTAGAACTTGGCATCATCAGCAGAGCAGTGAAACCTCAGCCCATACCTTCTTACAATGTCTCTGAGGGGCAGCATGTACACTGCAAACAACATGGGGGACAACACCGATCCCTGAGGAACCCCACATGATAGAGGGACTGGGTCTGAGGAATAAACCCCTGACACCACCCTCTGAGTTCTTCCGGTGAGGAAAGATGTAAACCACCTGAGGACTGTACCCAACAGGGCACAGATGAACCTCAGGTGACCAAACAGACCTTCATGGTCCACAGTGTCAAATGCTGATGAGAGATCTAGAAGAACCAAGATGGAAAGTTTTTTCTGATCTCTTGCCATCAGGAGATCATTGAGCACCCGAACTAGTGCCATCTCAGTACTGTGCCTCTTTCAAAAACTGGACTGGAGAGGTTCATAGATGTCATGGATGGTCAAATGGTTTCTAGTTGTACAGCCACTACTTTCTCAATCACCTCCCTAAGAAGGGAAGTTTGAGATTGGTCTATAGTTTGCATGGCAGTCTGGGTCCAAAGAAGCTTTCTTCAGGAAGGGTGTTACCATCGCCTCCTTCAGGGAGCTAGGAAATTCACCTGTTTCCAAGGAGAACCAGACAATCTGTGCAAGGACTGGACCAATGATGTCTATACAACCCAAAATCAGGAAGTTTGTCCGGATCCAAACTACAGTATAGAGGGCACATACCCTGGACAATCCACATGACATCCATGAACTCTGGCTGGCTGAAGGTATTCCAGGAAGACTGAAGGGCAGTGGCTCAACACCAGTCCACCACGACGTCTATAGAGTGTGCTGGCTGGAGCGCCGCCCTGTTGTCAGCCACCTTAGTTACAAAGAATTGAGCAAGTTCATTGCACTCTATTTGCAAAAGGCTTTTTGAACCTGTAGACAGGGTGGGTTGCACAGTCTGTCCACTGTTCAAAAAAGCTAAGATGGTCGATTCTATGCAGCTGCAGTCTCTCCGGACTGGAACTCTGCCTTCTTATGGGTGATTGCAGATTGATAGGCTTGATAATGGTCCATCATTCTAATGTGGTCAGCATCCAGGGCTGATTTCTGCCAGCAATGCTCTAACCTTCATCCTAATCGCTGCATCTCCCTCAAGGTCCCATCAAACCAAGGGGACCGGGGGCGAAGTGAGAGGACAAACATGGACAGGAGCAATGACATCCAGGACCATAGAGCAGCCATATTATAGGCCATCACTAGGGCCTCTGGGTAGCTGTTTCCCAATGGAAGGATCGATGGGTCAAGCACTGCCACCAGGCCTTCAAAGCTAACATCTTGTAAAGGCGATATTGACCATCTCCACAGGGTAGGCCTATGAAGGGGCACTGAAACTGAACCCCACTGTGTAATGATCGGACCATCCGACTGGTTCCACCCCAGATCTGAGACTTGATCCCAAGGAAAAAGGCTAAGTCAAACGAGTGACCATGTTTATGGGTAGCAGAAAGCGATGTCACAGAGAATTGTGTTGTCAAGTTTTGACTAATCTTCTCATAAAAGGAAAGTAGATTGGTTACACATGATCATCCTTTGTGAATCTGTGTTGGTTGGTGTTAAAATACCTAATGTTGAAGCTAGTCTGTCTTTTGATACCTTCCATTATTTTACAGATTACTGGAGTTAGACTAATTGGTCTGTAGCTGTCGATGTCTCCCTTGTCAGCCTTCTTGAATAATGGTTTACGTTACAGTAGCTGTTTTCCAATCAGCAGGGATAAGGACTGATTTTATACTCTGATTGAATAGGAGTTTTAGCAGTAAAATAAGATGCTTTTGCATAAGTTTGCTCATGTCTGTAGATATGTCATCAGGGTCAAGGGAAGAGCCTGTTTAAGGGATTTGATTTTGCTTATAATTTCAGCATTGTTAAAGATGATTGCTTCTGCTGGATTGTTATTAGGTAGAATAGGGCATGGGGTGCTTGGACCAAAAACTTTACAAAAATGGATCTTCAGTTGATTGACCATAACTATAGGGGAATCTGTAAGGATTAAGCCACGAGAAAGCATGGGTCTACTGTGGTATTAATCCATGGTTGGGGGTTGGATCACAAGGCCGAAGGCCGAGTGGGTCCAACCAACCAACCATGGATTAATTCCACTGTAGACCCATCCTTTCGAGTGGCTTAATCCGCTTGTAACATGGCAGTGAGTGTATGACTAATAGTCTTTGAATAAATGAGTACAATCACACTGATTTACTTACAGAATACTATAAATTGAGCTATTAAACATGATGTACATATACTTGAAAACAATTGGAACACACCTATTGGAAATATTGTGGCTGCTATTTCACTTTTGTTAAAATAACTTTCATTACAAGCTTTAAGCTTTCTAACATCAAAACATATTTTACAACTTTTCAAAACCTTGCAATTCACTTTCTATTCTAGGTGTTTTGGTTTTCCTCTCTATGTATTAGAAGATATGGGCTGCACTGCATGATGGGAGTGTGCTATGGTACATTTTAGTTTTCTTCCTCCAGTTCCTTTGCAGACCAATAGATGGCTGTCACACAATTCTAGTAGCACAAGCATCTTTTCTTCTAATGTACTGAACTAAGCCAATCTGAAAAACACTTTATTGAACAACTACTATTTTGCGGAATATTATTTTCACTTTTTTTCCCTCTAAACTACCTAACTCAGCAGGACATAGAACAACATAACGTTTACTGCTTTCACCTTTCAAATACTTGTTTTGACTACTGTTGTTAGTCTGTTTCTTTGATTTCTTTTTGTTTCTCTCAATTTATTTTTTCTTTTCACCCATAGAAGTATCCTCTCTCTTTAATTTTGCTTTGTTTATCTCAGTGTCTGTTATTTTTGCTTTCGGTTATAGAAGCTGCATGCTCATCTTTACCACTGTGTATTCACCAAGAAAGGGCTAGGCCAGATAATGTTATTCAGTCATCCACAATGCATTGCACCCACAGTTACTTAGAAAGCAGTAGATCAGAAGGGATGGTAACAGTATGTAACTGTTCACTTCTACAGAAATATTGCTGCAGCATAATTAACAGTATATGTGGAGTTTAAATGTACAATCTTTAGTAACTCATGAACTTCTGTTGTAGTTACAACATAGAACAATCTTGAAAAAGTCAAAAATCCTGTGCCAGGAAAATTCTTAGTAAATACAAGTTGGGACAACTACACACTGCAAGCTATTTGCATATTGCTTTCACTTGTATACTGATTTTTAGCTGTAGTGGATTGCCAAGGTATTACAATACAAAACATGATCTACTATGGTATTAGACCATGGTTTCTACTGTACCACATGGTGTGTTTGCACCTATCTGAGTGCTTCATTTCATTTTTCTTTTTTATGCCATGTTACAAATAGGGTTAGTGGTGGATGCAAGTGGTCCTACTTTACAATTTTTGTTTTTTAATGAATTGACATAGCTGAAGAATTGTTTGCCATTTCCATTATTTGCTTGTGTTGCAAAAATTTGTTCAAAGTTAGCCTTTGCATTTCTTATTTCATGTTTACACTCTTTTGTATTTTTATAAATTCATCCCAATGTATGGCAGATTTATGAGATCAGTATTTTTGTACAGTTTCTTTTTTTGGGAAATCTTTTTATTTTTTGTTCATCCATTTTGGCTTTCTGATTGAGTTTTGTTATTTTTGTTTATTATAGGAATGCAACATTTTGCTGTGTTTAAAACTATTGTTTTAAAATTGTTTCACATTTGCTCTGTATTACTTTCCTGAAATAAATTACACTAGTCAATGGTCGCTAATAACTCATTGATTTTGGCAGTGTCTGCCTGTGTGTGTATATATATATATATGTTTATATTTATGTATATATATATATATATATATATATATGTTTTTGGATGCTATTGTGATTTTTGTCCAAAGTGTATCATATTATGATCACTATTTGCTTATGGGATCGTAACTGCGCATTTAGTTATTTCGATGTCTTCAGATGTTAATAAAATGTCTAAAATGTTATTACCTCAAGTAGGAATGAGAACATGCTATTTTAACGAGAGCTCATGACACAAATGAATAAAGGCTTTAGATATGTTATTTATTTGTATTCTGCAACTGTAAAACTCTGCAATCTAGACTATAAGTGTAGATTATAGTAGCTATTTTCTCAAGCTACACTACTTTTTATGCTGGCGCACTTGCGCAGCCAACATCTTGCAGTAGTGCAGATTTGGAGGAGTGGTCACTGTTGAGGAATGCAGGGCATGCATCAGTAGGTCGTCCATCATTCCCCAATCAGCCTGCTTGCTGGCACCACACCATGCATACATAATGTGAGGCACATCTAAGGAAAGGTCTGCTGCAATCCGAGCAAAGCTCAGATGCAGTGGACCTCCTGACATGCTTTCGGCAACATTGTATACATGGTGGTCACTGACCTCGGGGGTGCCCAGTCCCCCTGCTGGCTTAGTGTGGTCCCAATGTATGTGCTGATGAGGGAGCCCACTCTCCATAGCCATAAAACACTCCCCCCCATTCGTCATATGCCGAGAGGGGTGTCCAATCCCCCTTGGCTCTTGCCCACCCCACTTTTCCTGAGTGCCAAAGGGATGCCCAATCTCCATCAGCATAAATTAACCCCCCCTTGTGTTGTGTGCTGATGAGGGTGCCCAGTCCCCATCAGCTGCAGCACCTCCCCCAAACAGTTAGGTAGCACACTGGGAGCCCAC
The DNA here is from genome assembly GCA_016271365.2 of Neoceratodus forsteri. NCBI lineage: Eukaryota > Metazoa > Chordata > Ceratodontiformes > Ceratodontidae > Neoceratodus > Neoceratodus forsteri. The sequence continues at coordinate 1,137,115,593 of CM028130.1, forward strand.
CCCAGCATGCAAAAACCCCTGCAAATAAAAAACCGTCCCCCGATGTTTATTTATTTATTTTTTTAACCTTTAAATAAGAAAACTGTCTCTCACCATCTCCCTGCCCACCTCCCACAACCTGCACCCACCCACTGCACACTGCCTCCCCACACCCTCCCTGACCCCATACTTACCTCCGGAGTCCAGTGCAACAATCTTCGTTGGACGGGAACATGTCTGCACTCTTCAAAGCTGACCGCGAACTGAGGAAATGATGGTAAGCTATATAATGGAATAAATAGGAGGTTTTCAACTTTGATGTAGATCTCAGGCATTTTTGGAATTTTGGCACAAATTTTCAGCGTGGGTTTTGGGACCCCTCTAATGAATTCTCGCACTGTCATGGCTCATTCGATCCCAAAGGTGATTTCACAGTCACTGCATGGAATCACCTTTCAGGAGTGAGGAACAAAATGACAGTGGCAATGTTCATGAGGGGCTCTAAAAGCCTATGCTGCAAATCTGGTAGGAAAAATCCAAAAATGACTGAATGGCTAAGTGTGCATTGCACAGTTGCTATGCACACTCATAACTTAGCGAATTTGGTAATATTTCATCGCCACATGTTCAGCATTGGCATTTTTCCACACCTTTTTGTGAACCGTAGAGCTGTCATTTTTCACATCCGGCCCGAAATGTGTTTTCGCACTTCTGGCGCAGAATTGCGTGGTTGATGTGGGAAATCAGTGTTTGGCACAAATTATGAAAATGACAGTTACACTGTTCATGAGCAGAGGTCCTAAAATGGTTATGCTGAAAATTTGGTGACGATACTCCATAACATGACTGTGTTATGAGCGTGCGTTGCGCAGTTTGCATGCACGCTCATAAGTTCGCAAATTTATATTTTCAATCCAGACTTTCAACATTGCCATTGTTCTGCATCTCCTTATGAACAGTACAGCTGTCATTTTTCACATCCTGACCAAAATGTGTTTTCGCAGTTCCGGTGCATAATAGTGTGGTCACTGTGGAAAGTCTGTGTTCGAGATACATTATGAAAATGAAGTGACACTGTTCATTAGCACAAGTCCTAAAATGCCTATGTTGAAAATATGGGTCAAAAGTCCATAAAATTAGTGTTTCTGAGCGTCATTGCACACTTTGCACGCCTTCGTGACTCTGTGCATTTGTAATATTTTCACTCCAGATGTTCAAAATTGGCATTTTCACACCTCCTAAGAACAGTACAGATGTCATTTACATATCCTGGCTGAAATGTGTTTTTGCGTCGGGCGCAGAATTGCATGGTCGCTGTGCGAAATCAGTTTTTGTGACATTTTGAGGCAATGACAATGGCACTGTTCATGAGCAGAGGTCCTAAAATGCCTATGTTGAAAATTTGGTGCCGAAAGTCCATAAAATGACTGTGCTGCAAGCGTGCATTGCACAGTTTCCATGCAGCCTTGTAACTTCATAAATTTGCAATATTTTCTTGCCAGATTTTCACCACTGGCATTTGTGCACACCTCCTTATCAACAGTACAGCTGCCATTTTTCACAGCCTGCCCAAACCACATTTCCACAACTGTGGTGCACAATGGCATGCTCACTGTGGGAAACCACCTTTTGGGACACATTAATAAAATCATAGCCCTACTGTTCATGAGGGGATGTCCCAAAATACCTATGTTGAAAATGTGCCTAAAAAATTCCCACAAATAATTGGGTTGCAGACATCTGTTGCGCAGTTTGTATGCACGTTCATTGCTTCATCAATATTTCATATTGCCACCCCAGATTTTCAACGTTGCAATTTTTTACGCCTCCTCATGAACAATACAGTTGTCATTCTCCACATCCTGCCCAAAACTGTGTTTTCGTCCCTCTGTCACTAAGCGGCACTTGCTGTGCAAAACCACATTTCAGCTCACAAAGTGATTGTGCCACTTTTCATGAGGAGGCCTGACAAGCAGCCCATGTTGAAAATGTGGAGTGAAACTATCACTACCACACCTACAGTGTGGGTTTCCAGCTGCAGCACCTACCCGATAACGGACTGGCAGGCATCAGGGTGTGACTTGGGATCATCGGATGTAATGCTCACGCCATTCCACCCCCCACCCACCCTGCAGTCACTGACAGGCATCGTGGTGTGTCTTGCACTGTTCGGCCATAAACTTCACCCTACGCTCCTATACTGCACCCACATCAGCGTATTTCCTTATGGAATGGGGTAAGTATAATTCCCAAAGACCCCTAGGCACACCACAACACTTGTCAGTGTCTACAGGGTAGGGTGAGATACAATGCCATGAGCATTATAGCTGATGACTCAAAGGCACACCCCAATGCCCGTTGCTCTCTACAGGGTGGGGGTGGGGGTGGCATCACTTCAATACTTCACTGCCATTCCTATTATGCATCTCTAGCTCTGCCACTGCCAATGCTAATGCCAGCGCGACAACATTTGGCATTAACAAATGCTTGTTTCTAAATGGATTAGGGATTTCCAATAAACTAACTGGATTACCTAGGCAGCATCATCTAATGCTTAAATTTCATCTTATGACCCAGCAGTGCTTAGAAAGATATTTATTTATTTATTTAAGAGTTTTACCAGGCAGGCATATAGAGTGGAGTACCGCTCGATTCCAGATGTGACCTGGGGGAGTAGGTAGAGGAGACATACAGTAGAAAGTACATTGAATATACAAGTAGCACTCTTACAATAGGATAAGAAATTTCAGTGATATTTACAACAGCATTTGCCCTACTAGAATAACAAACAAGATATACAGCATAAACATATGGCCTGCATTGTGGGATTGTGGGATCGTGGGACGCGGTAGGTCTACATTATCATGACCTGCAGCTTATAGCAGGTGGGTAGTAGTCTGGGGCCCCAAAAAAATGAAATAAAGTTCCTAGTCCATCACACTAGGGATGGGTGAAATTGGATTGGCTTGTACCAAAGTACCGGGTCTTCCATGGTGCTAGACACAGATGCAGGTGGACGAGACATGAGTCTTGAGGAGAGAGTTTAGTTGCTGGGGACAGGTGGCGTGCCTGATGTCAGTCTGCGTTCTGATAAGAAACTGATATTTTCATCCCTATTGGTCTTGTGTTGTGATTAGTATATTAACAGGTTTTGTATTGCTGGATTACATGCAGTACAGCTAGCATTTTCTAATACAACACAGTGCACCTTCCTATACGTGGTTCCATCATGTCTGTATATGAAATACATGTGTGAGATACATCAGCCTCTGTCTAGCCCAAATTGGGTGCTGACACCTCATATTGCCCTTTCTTCACTGTTTATTTAGTGGATCATATAACATAACTCATGGTTAATAGTCATATTTATATTTTTATATGTGATACAAGATTTTAATGTGATATGTGGTATGATTTGTAGTGGCATTATAGCTAAACAACAAAGAGCTATTACTACTACTACTATTCATCTTTTTGTATAAACCCCACTTCCTTTGCCCAAACCACTAGAACAGCTGAAGAATGGATCAACAGTATGTGATGCTGGAAGCTTGTGTACTGTAACATCTACTTTATGTAGAAGTTATTTGTTGGTCCAATAAAAGGTATCACAATATTAAAGGAATCCATTTTTCCATGGAATAAAATGACTAACCATTTTTTCCCCTACAATAATAAAATAAAAACTGATTGAGCATGGTGCATGGACACATCTACTCTTACTGTAGAATTAGTTATTTATTTAAGTTATTTAAGCTTGTCTGTATGAGCATCCAAAGGGTATGGCTTACATGAACCTATTTTATTGGGCGGGGAATGTTGGCTTGGACACAGGAGAAAATCTTCCATTCTTACAATATGTGCCATAAGGTCTTTAACATCTACCTAGACAGCACCAGAGATGGGCACAAGGGACCTCAGTTTCGCACTCATCCAATGGATGGTGCCTCAGCAAACAACACCCCATCATGGTTCACTACGGTTACAGTATTGGGTATTAGCTCATGTTCCTGGTGTGAGGATGAGGGATGCTGAGAACTGACCAGTTTCAATTCAATAGAACATTTTAGGAGTTTAGTCATTTTCAATTCTGAATCGAATTCCAGAAAGGACCTTAGAATATGAATCGAATTTAGAATCCTAAATTCTAAAGTCCTATGTAGCAAAAAAAAAGAGAAACATGTTTTTTTAACCTTAAACTTCAGAATTAGGATTTCTGGATTACAATTCCAAAAGTTGTAATTCTGAAAATTGGATTGGAAACAAACATATCAAATTCTGTGACTAGGAACCTGAGCAACCCTAACTAAGACCCAAAGCCTTCTAACCCTTTATCCCCAGAGGTGAACATGCAAGTTACTGTGATCCAGATGCTGCTACATTACATATTTACCTCACAGATCAATTCATCAGTGGACTTCTTCTGTTAAATTTGAAGTATTGATGACAGTAAAAATCATAGTTCTTTTTCATTTTATTTATTTGTTATCCGGTGATGTACACTGGAGCAAGCATGCCACGTTTTCAGGAACAGCTTAGGGCAAAACCATAAACAAATTAATGACAAATGAGCTATACATATTTGTATTGGAAAAAAAAACTCTAGTAAACAACATGCATCCCAAGATGCACCTGCTTCTAAGGGATGAATTCCAAAATATAGGTCAGTGAAACTCTTTTGCTTATGGCTGGAAATAAGCAAGTCAAAGAAGAAAGAAGAGAGGCTCAACTTCCAAGTAAAATTGAAAAAAATCCATCTTACGGATCCATCCAATGACCAAGAAGTCAACATTTAATGGAACCTTGCCCCTTCATCAGGGAGATATGGTGGTAACTTGAAAAATGTATTCAAATACCTTTTATACGTACATTACTGAGCAAAGAAAGACCAAGGCATGGATAGTGAGGCTTAATAAAGGGGAGGGTGGGTGGGCAGAGAGGACAGTGAAAAGCAGGGATACTGAATGAATACTTCTGCTCAGTAGTCACAAAAGAAGAGGAGGAGGTACCTAATCCAATCAATAGAAGCACTCTGGATAGAGTGGTTGATACCAGTCCTTTCACAGATGAAATGTTTATTTATTTATTTATTTATTTATTTATTGAGCTTTTGTTAACCAGGCAGGTACACTAGACAATACAGTGCCTATTTTCAGGTACGACCCTGGACAGTACAGGAAATGCAGGTACAGATACATTGAAATGCAGGTACAGATTACATTGGATACAAAAAGTGCAGGTACAGAATGAATAATAACTACATTGAAATGCAGGCACAGTTACGTGGGACATTACAGTACAAATACAGTCAGCTTACAGAGTCTGTAAGGATGATGCATGCGCTAAGTTACACCATTTAGCCAAAGAGGCTGAGCAGGTGCAACACTTATCAATGGAGACATTGCAGACACTGGTAAATAAATACAGTTCATGGGGCCTCCTCACAAACACAAACACTTCTTACCCCAGGAGTCCTTTAGCATTAGTAACTTTTTGCAGACTACCAAGCAGTACCAAAAATGTGGTAGGTTGAGTGGATTGGCATAAGGGCAGGGTGAAGGCATGGTTCTGAAAGAATTCCTAAAACTGAAGGCGGACAAAGCAATGGGACCTGACAGGATTTACCTCAGAATTCTAAAAGAACTACCGGGAGAACTAGTGACACCACTGACTACCCTTTTTAACAAATCATGAGAGGATGGTGTGATACCTAAGGACTGGAGGAGGGCGGATGTGATTTCTCTTCACAAAAGTGGGAGCAAAGCACAGGCAGGAAACTACAGACCTGTTAGCTTGACCTCAGTGGTAAGGAAAATGATGAAATTACTTCTGAAAGAAAGAATTGTTGCGTACCTAGTGGCCAGAGAGGCAAAGGACCCAAGGCAGCATGGAGTCACAGCAGAAAGATCATGTGAGACAAATCTAATAGATTTCTTTGACTGGGTGACCAAAGTAGCAGACCAAGGAGGGGCTGTGGACATGGCCTACCTAGACTTTAGCAAGGCATTTGACATAGTCTCACACAAAAGATTAATAAACAGATTAGCCAGCCTGGGAGTGGATCCTAGGTTGGTAGCCTGGGTAACATGTTGGCTGGACAACAGGACATAGAGGGTAATAGTAAACTGAGTCCTCTCCAAAGAAAGGGGGATTACTAGTGGGGTACAGCAGGATTCAGTACTGGGTCCAGTCCTTTTTAATGTCTTTATAAGTGATATTGCAGACAGACTGGAAGGAAAAGTATGCCTCTTTGCAGATGACACAAATATCTGCAACAGAGATGATACACAAGGAGGGCTGGAAAGGATGAGAAGGGATTTGGCAAAGTTGGAGGAATTGTCAAAAGTATGGCAGCTTAGATTCAGTGCAAAGAAGTGCAAAGTAATGCACCTGGGAAACAAAAACCCAGGGGAAGAGTACACAGTGGGGGTGAGGGGTATTAACAACAACAAAAATGGAAAGAGACCTGGGGGGAGTTATATCAGATAACCTAAAGGTAAGCAAGCAATGTGAGAAGGCAGTAAGGATGGCTGAGGGGATACAGGGATGTATAGGGAGAGGCATCACCAGTGGAAAACAGGAAGTTGTTATCCCTCTGTACAGACAGTTGGTGAGACGCCATCTGGAGTAGAGGTGGGCAAAGTGGCCAAAATTCACTCCACAAAGCAATTTGCAGAGTAATGTGGAATCCTCGAAGTACTCCACAACGCGAAGTGGTGTACGTCTCGTCATAATGAGGAATGCAAGTCCATTGAAACCCATGACTTTGCGTTACTCCGCCTTCTCCCAAGCACTTCTGCACCAATTTTAATGCAAAGTACATAGAAATCACTGTACTTTGCATCCACCTCTGTTATTGAGCTCAAGGCGAATTTTGCAGTGATTCATTGGATTGCAGGTCACATGGGCTCTAGATTATTCTGTACAGCCTCAGTTCTGTGTAGTGTGCATCTAGTGGTAGCTGGAGACAGTTTGCTTTCAGAGCTCTGTGATTCAAACCCTCTAAAAGTTGGTAAAAACGCTTTTTTGAGCCATATTTTTGCTCAAAATTTAGTACATCAATTGTTGGAAACCCTCCTGTGCTCATATCATTGAGTGTTTATTGTTTGTGTGTGGATTTTGAATGTTAATTTAGAACATTCAGTCTGTCCACTGAAAGACACTTGAAGTGTGCTTTGGGGGACGGGTGTATCTGTGGTGGAGGTAGACTAACTGGGAGAAAATGGCAGTCTTTCTGTTTTGGTTATATTTTGTTGTATAACTGAGTTAATGTACACGCAGTAATATTGTCATTCTGTTTTTGACATTTTTTTGCTGATGGTTGTGGTGCAGCAGTGCATAATTTCAGTTTGTTTAAAAGGTTTGGTTATATTAATGAAGTTTTCAATTTGCTGCACATTACTTGCAGTGCATGTGTGAGTGTGTGTGCAATGCGTGCCATCAAATCAGACACATTTTATTGTACAGCAACTGCAGCAGTGTGAACCTGCTATCCACTGCACCTGCATGATTTTTTTTATACTGCTTTGTGGTATCTTTACTGGTAGTGGTTTGTTACTGCTGTGCACTGCCCCCCCAACCAACAAAAGAAAAAATTACTCACCACAGTAATCTTCTTTCTTCCATGGGGTCCTTTAGCATCAGTAACTTTTTTGCACTTAGCTGGCTAGGTGCAATTGCCTCGGAGGTATGTCTTTAAGATATTTAATGAGCGTAGGCCAAGCCAATCAAAAGATGGGGGGGGGTGAACTGAGGTGAGCTGTTGACTGTTTCAGAATTTTTCAAGGAAAATGAGGGCAAATGTCCCAAAAAAGAATTAACAGCATTCAAAAAACATGCAAATGTCCAAAAGTGGAAATAGAAACAACAGCAACACGAGGTAAAAACTCATCAATAAGAAATGCAAAATTTGGTAAAAGGCAAAATAAGAGCCCTTCTCCAACAGGTGAACCGGGGAGGAGGGGTGGGAGCTTACTGATGCTAAAGGACCCCATGGAAGAAAGAAGATTACTGCAGTGAGTAATTTTTTCTTCTTACCCCAGGAGTCCTTTAGCATTAGTAACTTTTTTGCAGACTACCAAGCAGTACCAAGTGGGAGGCGGGCAGAGAACCTACTTAGGAAAGAGGCTCTCCAGAACTGCCCTGCCAAATTTGGCATCAGATCTGGTCTGCACATCCAAACTGTAGTGTTTCACAAAGGTGTGCACAGATTTCCAGGTAGATGCTTTTCGGACATCCAGTAGGGGAATGTCCCTCGCTGGTGCAAGTGAGGCTGCAGCGTCCCTGGTGGAATGGTCCTAAGCCCCACTGGAAGTTGTTGACCAGCTTTCTCATAGCAGAATCTAATACAAGAGACCAACCAATGAGAAATAGTTCTCTTGGTAGCTGGACTTCCTCTGCCTACATCCCCGTAGGTGAGGAACGACTGAGTGGAAGATCCTCTGGACTGTCTAGTATGTTCCTAGGTAGTGAAAGATGGCTCTTTTGACATCCAAGCTGTGGAGCTTTTGCTCGCCAGAAGTGGATGGCTCAGTAAAGAAGACAGCCAGAGTAATGAACCAGTTCAAGTAAAACTCTGAAACCACCTTTGGCAGAAATTTTTTATTTGTCCTGAGCTAAACTTTATTGTTGTGAGGGATGATGTAATTTGGTTCAGTGCACAGGGCCTGTAGCTCTGAAATCCTCCTGGCAGAAGTAATGGCTAGCAGGAAGATGGTCTTCCAAGTTACAAACCTAATGTGGGCCATGGACATAGGCTCAAAATGTAGATTCAGGAGCCCATCTATGCAAAGGTTCAGGCTCCAAGGAGGAACAAGCTCCCTGGTTGGAGGCTGGAGGTGCAAGAGGCCTTTGAAAAACTGTTTATAAATGTTGTGGGAAAAAAATGATTGCTTCTTTCCCACCAAAAGGTAGGCTGAAATTGCCACCAGGTGTAGCTTGAGTGAAGATGGTTTCAAGCCTGACGCCTGTAGGTGTACCAGGTAGTCTAGCAGCTGAGTGTCTGAAGCCAATAGAGGTTCAACCTTTTTACTCTTGCACCAGAGGGAAAACCTTTTCCATTTGGCTGCATAAGTGTTCTTAGTGTTCATTTTTTTAGCCATCCTCAATATCTTAAGGACCTGTTCAGAGTACTGTGAGGATGGAAACTCTAACTCCTCAAGAACCAGACCTTGAGGTGAAGAGAGTGTATGTCTGGGTATTGCACTCCTGTCTGAGGAAGGGTCAGCAGAGAGCGAGTCAGAGGAAGGTGAAAGGGTCTGTTGCAGGACATTGAGAGAAGGAGAGGGTGCCAGGCTTGCCTGGGCCAGCCCGGAGCCACTAGGATCATGGATGCAGGCTGCTGCCTGAGTTTCAGCAAAACCTTGACTATCAGGGGAATAGGAGGAAATGTGTATAGGAACCTCTCTGACCAGTCCAGAATCAGGGCATCCAGAAGAAGTGTTCCCAGAACTGGGGGCCTGCAACAGTACTGAGGAAGCTGAAAATTTAGAGGCGAGGCAAACAGATCCACTTCTGGTGTGCACCACTGCCTGAACACTGTGGTTAGTACTTGCTTGCTCAGAGTCCATTCGCTCTGACCTTGATTGATGCAGCTTAGAGCATCCACCAGAGCACTGAGTTTGCCTGAGAGGTGAATAGCTGAGGGCTGACTCCCAGGAAGAATGCTAGAGACCAGAGCTTCAGAGCTTCCAAACAGAGTATTCCTGATCTGGTACCACCCTGCTTGTTTATGTAGAACATTGCAGTGGTGCTGTCCATTCAAATTTGAACTGCCTGCTCTTTTATGCTGAGAGCTAAAGCGTTGAGAGCTAGTAAGACTGCTCTGAGTTCCAAAAGATTATGTGCGACTGTAACTCTTGAGTCAGTTGCCGCTTACTGAGGCCCTGTCTAGATGAGCTCCTCAGCCCAACAGGGAGGCATCTGTGGTGATCACCTCTGGGGAAGAGGAGCTTGAAAGGGAACCCCTGCCTGCAAATTTGCAGGGTCCTTCCACCACAGCAAGTTTTGGAGGAACTGCTCCAACACCGGTATTAACTTTGAAAGTTTGTTGCTTCTCTGACACCAGCGAGCTCTGAGGTAGGCTTGCAAGAGTCTCATCCTGTACCTGACCCCTGGGACTACTGCAGTCATAGAAGCCATATGTCTCAGAAGTTTGAGGAAATGTCTGGCTAATCTTGGCTGTCCCTGGGCAAAGGAATCTGCCACTGAAAGGAAACTCTGAATTCTTTCCTGTGGGAGGAAAGCATATCCCTTCTGAGTGTCCAGCAGGGCCCTATGAAGGTGAGCAGCTGGGTGGGTTCCAGGTGAGATTTCTTGAGATTTACCAGGAAACCAAGAGACCCCAGAGTGCGTTCTGTGAGGGAAAGAGATTGCTTGACTTGGCAAGGAGACTTTGCTACTATGAGCCTGTCATCCAGATAGGGGTAGAGAGTGGCATCCAGTCTCCTGAGATGTGCTGCTACCACTGCGAGGCACTTCGTAAAGACTCTTGGGGCTGAGGACAGACCGAAGGGCATTGTGGTAAACTGATAGTGACCTGAAGGAAGCTTGAACCTGAGAAACTTCCTGTGAGATCTCCTTATGGGTATGTGGAAGTAGGCATCCTTTAAGTCGAGAGAGGCTAGCCAGTCTCCCTGCTGTAAGGACTGTATGACCAGTGACAGAGGGACCATTTTGAATTTGAGTTTTTTCAGATGTTTGTTTGAATATCTGAGATCTAAGATAGGTTGCCACTCCCCAGTTTTCTTTTGTGTCAGAAAATACCTGGAATAGAAGCCCTTGCCCTTCTCGTTGGTGGGGACCCTCTCCACTGCTTGTAAAGCCAGAAGGTTTTGTACCTCCATTTCCAACAGCGGTATCTGTGTTGGGGACAGAGGTCTTGACACCTGGGTATGCTTGAGGTCTGGCAGCTACTTGAACTGTAATGACAGACCCTTCTCCACTATCTCCAGCACCCACTTGTCCGATGTGATAAGGGACCAGTGCTGAAGATAGTGAGAGAGTCTGCCTCCAACCAGAAATGGGGAGGCGACCTGTGCACTCACAACAGGATTTAGACTGAGAGGAAGCTGGCTGGGTAGAGGTGGCTCTTCTTTGGCCCTTTCTGTCCATGCCTCTGAAAGACCCTCTGTGCTGGCTAAAGTCAGATAGGGGATAGGGATTGTAAGGCCTGGGAACAAAACTTCTGCCCTACTGCGGGACAGGATCTCTGAGGAGTGGCGAGTTTAGGCTTGGATGAATGGCTCTGCCAGGAGGCCTTGTACTCATCAAACTTTTCATGTAGTCAGTGGTTCTGTAATCAAACAACATATTTTGATCACAGGGAAAATCCATGGCCTTGTTATGAGTGTCTGTGGCCAGACTGGTTGTTCTAAGCCATGCGAAGTGTCTCAGAGAGATGGCATGGACCATCACCCTAGAGGCTGCATCATTATTGTCATCTGCAATGTGGAATTGGTACATAGTATCTTCCAAGGCAGTTTTTGATGTGTCCACCAGCTCCTGCACCATAGAATCTGATCTGTTGCGGGTGATAGCCTGGACAGATTTCCAAAGAGCTTTCTGATATTTAGCTGTGAATGCCATGTAAGAAGAAAGCCTGAGACGCAGGGAAGCTGTGGCATACATTTTCTTTGCTATAAAGTCAATTGTCCTGGAATCCTTGTCAGTGGGAGAGGGTGACAAGGAGACTCCATCTTTCTCACAAGCTGTCTGCTGCACTATACTGTCATGGTTAGGGTGTGCAGACAGGAACTCGGTATCATTTTTAGACAATTGATATTTTCTCTCAAGCCACTTATCAACCCCTGGTACTGAAGTGGGGTGTTGAAGCACCTTCATGGTATTTTTTCTAAATGCATTATAGATAGGGATGACCAGTGTCTTTGAGGATGAAAGACCCTTCATCTCCCTATAATCTTCATCTTCATCGACATCCTGTTTGGGCTCCTGCAAAGGGGTCCAAGGTATCCAGCATATTTTGCATAAATGTAAACATAGAAGGGATCCTAATGGTCACCAGGGGATCCCCAAGGTGAGGGTCCGGGGACTTCTGGGGCTCAAGGCCCTCAAACTCCATGTCAGGGGCATCATAAAATTGATCATCATCTGCATCACCCTCACAGTCTACAGAAGTGAGAACTGTGGAAGAGTGCTTGCCACCTGCAGTAAATAGAGGACCCATCTTTTAAAGGGTCTGAAACAGTTGCCATACGTTTTCCATATCTTGCATTGATGGAAGAACCTGCACAGTTTGTAAGTGTTTTGTTTTTTCTGTATGCTTTAAACTGCCTGTTGTTTCACTATTGACTTTCCCAGGGGCAACAGGAGCATATCTGTCTTGACAGAGTTTCTTTTTAGCCACTTCATCAGAGGCTTGATCAAGCTTCCTTTTTACGTCACTCTTATTATTTTTCAATTTGTGAGGAACTTCATCTTTGGAAGCTTTATTTTTTGACTGGGATCTGGCGGGTTCCTCAGCACCTCTGCTTTTGATATTAGTACTTTTCAAATGGCCCCTCATCGGAAGCCTTTGATTTATCCTCAGCCATAATAATCAAAGGTTTGTCTGCTATGTTTGCTAATTTAAGCAAAGCAACCCAGTTCTGGACCTACGAACTGAGTGCAGGTTTCTGTGAAAATGCCAGTCCTGCCCCAGTTAATAAACTCTGTCTATTACCAGTGCCTTTTTTTCTTGGTTGTAAATCTGGGATCTATACCAGTGCCGATCTTAATAGAAACCCAGTAATACTCAACTGCGCACAGGTGGCTGCTGGACCCTTATGGACAGTCCTGACACAGATGATACCAAGGTCCAGTAATATAACAAAAAAGGTTTCCTTGCAATTGCCAATCTAGAGAGAAACCCCCCAGGCTCGGTTTAAGTTTGAAATCTACTGCAGGTGCCTTGCGGTAAACCCTGCAAGGTCTGAGGTAAAAAACAAGGTAACTGTCCCTAATTCGATGGTTCCCACAAGAATTTGTCCAAAAATGAAGGAAACCATTGAAAATAAGTACCCACGATAAACTTAGGCTTTAAACTAAATAGTCACAGTAAAAATAAAGTCTAAATAGCGCTGTTGCACTAAAAATAAAAAGCTTGCGAAGTGCTAATGAAAAAGTAAAACTTTCACTCAGCACGCTAAAGGAAATAATTTGTGAGGAAAACTTTACTCAGATAAGCACTAGGAGGCTGTCAACAAGGAAAGTTGGGAGACACATCAGAGTCAATATTGCTTAGTCCGGCGGAGAAAAAATTCTGAAGCAGTCAACAGCTCTCACTCAGTTCACACACCCTTCTGTCTTTTGATTGGCTTTGCCCTACACTCATTGAATGTTTCTTAAAGGCATACCTCCATGGAAATTGCACCTAGCCAGCTAAGTGCAAAAAAGTTACTGATGCTAAAGGACTCCTGGGGTAAGAAGGTATTCTTTTCCAGATTTGGATTTGTGACTTGTGAGCACTGGTTAGGTGTTGTTTTGCCTTTACATCTGCATCTATTGAGTACACAGCACAATCTTAATCTGTCTGTGCATTTGCATCTGTTTAGGGCCCAATCTTCATCTGTAACTTAGTCACAATTGTTTGTTTGGTTGCCCTTCAGAGTACTGGTGTGGTGCATATCTCCACGTGAACATTGTACTCATTAATGTATGTTTTTAACTCAGGGCGATCATCACTAGTCACTCACGATACAAATCGTGTTCTTCATCTTCCTGGTCACAATTCACGAATTACAAAACTTTACATTTTTGGGTTGTTAGTTGCATATAAGCCTGTTTCGTAGTATCTTGGCTTGACCATTGTAGTTATTAATATGAGTTTTCAAATCGGGTAGTTTTATATGGTACAGGTCAGGGAAGTACTGCCGAAGGTATTTGCTTACAGTTCATTAGTCATGTCACACCAGTCACTCATCACGAGACAAATCAAGTTCTTCACAAATCACAGCAGTTACATTTTTTTTTCAGTTCTGATGATATGCTGAGGACCTGTAAAGATTACCAAAACATTGATGAATCTCTTTTAACTTTTTTAAATAATGCCCCCCCCCCCTTAAAAAAAATATTTACCTTCACTGGCTTGACAGTATTTCAATGCCAAAATTTCTCATCAAGCCAAGAAATGCACCTGACATTTGAATATGACTTGTGATACAAAACAAAAGCAATGATTACATGTATATATAAATGTATATATAGGTTCTATGGAAAACCATGATGGTGCCAGGTACATTAACTTACCAAGGGTAATATTAGTGTACACACAGAAGGCATCCTTCCTGTTGAGGTCAGTGCAGCAGATGGACAACCAACAGCATTATCACATCATCATCATGGATGGTTAACTCAATGGTCGGGTCATCCTTCTAGCACATCATTTGGCAAGACACTGTGCATCAGCCCAGTCAGGTCAAGAAGCATTACATGAAAATCCAACAGAAGCAGCAGGGGATAAAATTCTTATTGAAGTGTGTGCACACATAATTGAGTGCATCATGAATTAATGGAGACTTTTCTTTCCATTTTATGCTCTCATTTCTCTTCGTCTGGAGTCGGGAATTTTCTGGACGTAAGACAGCAGCATTTTGTGGGTGCACATTACATCTGGAGATTAGATGGCAGCACTGAACGCATGACTGTGTGTGCCATTAATTAATGGAGACTTTTCATTCCATTTTGTGCTCTCATTTCTCTTCATCTGGCATTGGGAATTCTCTGGACATAAGACAGCATCCCAATATTTTTATGAACACTTCCCAAAAACATTCTATATAAAATAAGCTAAAAAAGTGGCATCCTTCCCTTCCTTGTTATATTCTGACTTAGTAGTCTCTCTTTCCAAAAATAAATTATTTTAGTGGTCTCAGTAATGTTTTATTTGTGTCTTGCTGTGTGCGTGTGTGGAAAAGCAGGAGTGAGCAGTGTAATCTGCTAAATAGCATGTGTGCACTGCACTGTCAGGTGCACACACTGTTCAGCCCCCTGAAAACATATATGATAGCTGACTTGTTTCACTGTTGATGGTATAAAGAATATATAACATTTATTTTATTTGTACCATCATCAACAGCAGACCAACACATATAATATGTTTTCAGAGGGCTTGATGGGCAGTGTGCACCTGACAGTGCACGCATGGTGTTTAGCAGATCATTGCACTGCTCACTCCTGCTTTTCAACAAACCATGACAGAAATGAAACATTGCTGAGGCACCAAAAATGTTCATGGTAAACAGACATTATTAAGTAGGAATATAACAGGTCCAGTAGCATGCTGTGCTAACACTGGGACCAGGTGTTGGTGGAGAGCAGCTAGCTGCAAAACTGGCAGACTAAACCAGAAAGCCAGCACTCCAGATGAATAAATGCAAAGAAAAAATGTTCATTGCTAGTGCGAATTTCTTGATGGAAAATCAAGCCTCACAAAGATGACCCCAGTGTGCTAGGCCTTCATTATGGGGCTATCAAAAGAAGGCCTAACCACCAAAACACAAGGGACATTTCTGTGCCTTGTTTGCCATCAATACATTTGCACTAGCAGTTAACATTTTTTCTTGGCATGTATTCATCTGGACTCAACTGGTGGTGGGTTTCTGGTTTAGTCTGGCAGTTTGCAGCTAGCTGCTCTCCACCAGCACCCATCCCCAGTGTTAGCGTAGCATGCTACTGGACCTGTTATATTCCTACTTAATAATGTCTGTTTACCATAAAATATTTTTGGTGCCTCAGCAATGTTTCATTTCTGTCATGGTTTGTTGAAAAGCAGGAGTGAGCAGTACAATGATCTGCTAAACACCATGTGTGCACTGTCACCCACTGAGCCCTCTGAAAACATATTATATGAGTTGGTCCACTGTTGACGATGGTACGAATAAAATGTATGTTATATATTCTTTATTCTTTATACCATTAACAGTGGAAACAATACTGAGGTACCAAAAATGTTTCATGGTAAACAGACATTGTTAAGTAGGAATATAACAGGGCGCTAGAAGCATGCTGAACTAACACTGTGGACGGAGCTGGTACAGAGTAGCTAGCTCAAAACTGCAGAACAAACCCACAAAGCCACCACTTTATATGAATACATGCCAAGAAAAGTGTTCAATGCTACTGCAACTTTATTGATGGCAAAACAAGCCACACACAAATGCCCCCTGCGACTCGGCGCTCAGGCCTTCATTAGGGAGCACACTAATGAAGGCCTAACCGCCAAAGCACAAGAGTCAGTAGTGTGCCTTGTTTTGCCATAAATACATTTGCACTAGCAGTGAACATATTTTATTGGCATTTATTTGTGTGGAGTTAAGGCTTTCTGTTTTTGTTAATTAGGAATATAATGAGGGCAAGGACAACACTTTTTTACTCTATTTTATTTCAGCTGTTTTTGGGCATGGTTCTCACCATTTTTGGGAGTTAAACAAGGTTATGCAAAAGAAAAACAGAACACACTTAACGTTATTATATACATATACATAATGGTGCACAATGGGGGGGGGAGAAAAACAACAACAATTATGGATAGTGATCTGTGTCAGATGACCTAAAGGTATGCAAGACAAATGCCAGAAGGAAGTAAGGTGGGCTGGGGGACAGGGTATACTGGGATGTATTGGGAGCCATCACATCAAAAGGAAGTCCAAAAATGGCTGTACAAAGGAGGGGGATCTAAAATGTTGAAGGGTATGCACCAGAATGAAGTCAGATGAAGATACACTAAAGGACATTACATACAAACACAAGGAAAGGGGGGGTCATGATAGAAACTATCAAGTACAGAAATGGACTCTACAACAGGGCAGCAGAATGCAGAACAAAAGATGTGCATGAAGAAGGGACCAAAATTTCAAGATAGAAGGGGGACGGATTGGGGGCAACATTGGAAACTATTTTTTCCACACAAATGGTGGTGGTGATGGTGGGTGCAAGGACAAACTAAAAAACTAATACTCAATGTTGTGATTGGACAGCAGCAGTTGAAGCATCCCCATGATTTGTAGTTGGTGCCCCTCAATGCAGTCCAACTGCTGCTCAACATTGTCCATTGGGTGGAATGCAGCATCCATCACACTCCACAGCAGGCCCAAATCAGCCTGTGTGGCAGGCAGTTGGAAAGGGTTGCCACCGTCATCAGGAACTGCTGCAGGTTGTGGTGGTGGAGCAGCCGGTTCTGCCATGGCCCTTCCCCGCTTTACACCACATGCAGGTGGACGCTGTTCTGCCCCCTCTTCCCCAGCAGGGCCAGCAGGTGCATTACTGGCCTGTTCGGCGACCTTGGCCTGCCACTGTAGGTGGTGGTGGTGGTTATACATGTGAGTGCGCTGACCCTCTGTGCCAAGGTGACTTCCTCTAGGGTCACGGCACACCTGAACACCACACAAATTGCACTTTAGTACACTGCTGTCTCATGGCAGTGTAGTAAAAACCTTACACGCTAAGGAGGTGTGGGGAGGACCAGGCACAGGCGGAGGGGGCCCAGGTGTTGTTGAAGCCAGGAACTGCTGCTCTAAAATTGGGGCTGGGGTACAGAAACCTGCTGCTGTGGCTCCTCCTCCTCCTGCTCCTCCTCCCTCACTTCTGGCTGCTGCTGAACCACTGACACAGGGCCCATAGCAGGTGCTTCTGGCACTGGGAGGGCACTGGTTGGTGCCACAGGAGGTGGTGCTTCCATGGCACCAACTCCTATTGCTTTGGGGGGGAACACTCAGGATGGTGCTCCAGTCCAGACGCACATGGCCACCACACGTGCACACATCCACTCCCTCATTGCCACATCAACGAAAACCCCCAAATCTCTCACCCTCCATTCTGGGCTCTCTCTCACTCTCTCACAGCACCACATTCACACAGACACACAAAAACAATTAACAATGAACAAATACTAAACTGAAATACTGCACAAACACAAATCCAGACAACAAATACTCAAAAATAAGCACCTATAGCAAAAAAACTAAAAGGTTTAAAGTGTTTTTCCAACAGATTTTCCTCTCTCACTCTAACCAACACAACCTCTTTCTCCTACTACAAGGCGAAAGTGAAACTCTCTTTCAAGCATGAGTCACATCCTGCCTGACTACCTGAAGCATGTGACCTTCACTGTGTAAGCCATGTGATGTGTGTGGTCTGCCTGTGAAGTCACACTCCACCATAAAGCGATGTAAGGCAGAGTGAACAATGCAAAGTCATTATTACAAAGCAAAGTGGCGAAGTGAGGATTTAAAATGGACACTTCACGTAGCATGATGCTAATGTGAAGTGGTCACTTGCGTCCTCTTCACGGGCAAATTATACTTTGCTGCATTTCTAATCTGGAGTACTGTGTGCAGTTCTGGAGACCCCAAGTCCACAAGGACATAGACAAGTGGAGGCAGTCTAGAAGAGGGCAACTAAAATGGTGCAGGATCTGCAAAAGAAGCCATATGAAGAGAGACTAAAGGAGCTTAATATGTATACCCTCGAGGAAAGGAGGGAGAGGGGACATGATAGGAACTTTCAAGTACCTCAAGGGAATCAACAAAGTCCAAGAGGGTAGCATCTTTCAGAAAAATAAATGTGCAAGAACAAGCGGACACAATTTAAAGATGGGGGAGTGGCGCAGGGGCAATGCAAGGAAGTATTTTTTCAGAGAGGGTGATGGATGCATGGAACGGCCTTCCTGAGGAGGCCTAGGGATCAAAACCAGTGGGGGAATTCAAGAATACATGGGACAGACATAAGGCAATTCTAGTGGGTGGTAGGAGGAAGTTGGCTGTTGGTTAACTAGGATCTGCAGCTTATCCAATAGGTAGGAAATGGGCAGATTAGGTGGGCCAAGCAGTCCTTATCTGCCATCAAAGTCAATGTTTCTATGTTTCTCTGTTCAAATTGCCTGTTGGAATGCTGACTAAAATAAGTACAGTAATAATGTACATATCTCCTTGTAGTGGAGGAGACAGCTGCTCCTGAATGATATTTTTCTCCAAATTTTATTTTATTGATTTGTTTGTTTGTTTTTGATTACCAGGTAATCTAAATATCTGGCTGTGATTGTTGATATGACTAAGCAAACAGGGAGGGTGGGATACTGCAGGTACTTTGCAAAGACATTGGTGCTGAATTTAACATCATTTCAGAGAGGCAATTTGAAGGAATTTTTCCTGTTACCATCATGTTGCCCTGATGAAGGGGTGATATGCCATGAAATGTTGAATTCTTGGTCACTGATTTGATCACCAAAGTGGAGTTTCACAATTTTACTTAGGAGTTGAGCCTCCCTTCTTTCTTTATACAAAAGCAATGCAAATAAAACATTTAGAGCATACATAATATTACCTATAAGCACTGTATTGCTTCAGGTTCCTCATGAAGGTTAGTAAAGTATTCCAAAATCTAGGAGCAAATTTGAAGAAGGCACTTCGTCCATGAATGATGAAGTATACAATACTGTAAGGAGAGGACTGTTTGCAATTAACCACCTAATGATTAATAACCAATGGTTAAATATTTTATTAATAAAACAACCCAAAAGATATCCTTACTATTTTTTAAAATAAACCAGACTAGGTCTACATATAGAGACTGCAGTGATGTGTTTTGTAGTTAGTCAATAAAACAAAAGATATACTGTATATTGTTATGAACCATGTTCGACTGACCAATTTCAGTATTTTTAGTATTATGAGAAATAATATAACTTAAAACATATTGTAGTTCATGTTTTCTTCTCACTCTCTGTTTTAGGCATTTGTCTCTTAGCCACCAAGTCATTGGCTTCTTGTCATTGTGCAGAAGATGTCTATCCATAAACGTGCGTTCATAACACTGATCATAACTCAGTCTCTGATTCTGATAACTCTGTATTGGAAAAAAGAAAACAACATGTGCCCACTTGCAGATAAACCTAGAAAAAATCACATCCTAATTCTTTCCTCCTGGCGGTCAGGGTCCTCTTTTGTTGGCCAAGTCTTCAGTCAGCATCCTGATGTCTTTTACATGATGGAGCCAGCCTGGCACGTGTGGAGGACAATGCATCAGAACAGTGCCAGGGTTTTGCATATGGCGACCCGAGACTTGATACGATCAGTCTTCCAGTGTGACATGTCAGTTTTTGATGCCTATACATCTGAAAACAAGAAATGTTCAGATCTGTTTATGTGGGCTGTGAGCCGGGCCCTTTGCTCACCCCCTGTTTGTAATTTTTTTGAACGCACAGATATTATTACAGAAAATGCCTGCAAGACAGTCTGCAGAAATGGCCAGTTCAGTAAAGTAGAAGAGGCCTGCCAGATGTACAGTCATATTGTCCTAAAGGAAGTACGGTTCTTTAGCTTGCAGGCACTCTATCCTCTTCTTGCTGACCCCTCTTTGAACCTTAAGATAATTCATCTTGTCCGTGACCCTCGAGCTGTTTTCCGCTCCAGAAATGAATCTGTTCATTATCTCTCAACTGATGCCAACATGATTTTGAACAACCCTAGCAAACCTGACAATGACACAGAATATAAAGTGATGCAAAAGGTCTGTAAGAGCCATGTGGAGATTTACGAGACTGCAACTCAGAGGGCCCCCAACATTTTGAAGGGTCGTTACTTGATGATACGCTATGAAGACCTGAGCAGGGACCCGCTGTCAAAAGTAAAAAAGATGTATTTATTTGCAAATCTAGATATGACCCCAAACTTGAGGCCTGGATACACAACATTACTCATGGTAGTGGGACCGGGGAAAATCTGCAGCCTTTAAAACAAGCGCTCGTGATGCAGTGAATGTGTCCCAGGCATGGAGGAACAGCCTTTCATTCCAGACTGTCAGCAAAGTGCAGGATCTCTGCAAGGAAGCAATGGAACTGCTTGGGTATGGACTAGTGAAGTCTGAGAAGGAACAGAAACTGCTGTCAGTGGATCTACTTTTACCCAGGAAGTGCAATAATGCTGATGGCTGTTGATTAAAAATAATGAAAGTTATACTGACCCACTGCAAAAGCAAGGGCACATTGAAAGTATTCATATTAAAGGGACATAAATTAAGGAGGGAGAGTGTCACCAGGGGGCATGGGCTAAGAATGGAGGGGAGAAGATTTAGGAAGGAAATGAGGTGACACTATTTTACAGAGAGGGTGGTAGCAAAATGGAATGACCTACTAGAATGGGTGGTATCATGTAAATCTGTGAACAGCTTCAAAAGCATTGGGACAGGGAACAGGGGAGAGTGAGGGTAGGGGATGGCAGTGGGATGACAAAAGGGAAGGGGGCTGGGGCAGCTGCAGACTAGGGGTGTTGGCTGCACACTCAAGCAGACTTAGATAGACCTGGTGGTCTGTTTCTGCTGGCACATTCATGTGTTCATATGGACACTCTCAAACCTTTTTGCATCATAATATTTCTAGTTAAAAACAAACATTTTATGATTGCTTACCTTCCCTAAAATTAATTGATGTTGCTGTTTGTTTTATCTGCCTCCTTCTTACTAGAACTGAAATGCAGGCTAATGGTGTAATTCTACCCAACATTGTTTTGTTTCAAATCCTTGATCTACTCTTATTGCATGCTTCCTGAACATCAGGGACACCCCCAAAATAGTGTAGCCACTCATGATGCAATAGTCTCCTCTCTTCCACCTGCATCATGAGTAGCTAGACTGTGTTGGGTTGTTCCAAAGCCATGGAAATATGTAGTGGGGTGGATCAAGGATTGTGAACAAAACACATTTTAGTGTGGTAACACCAGTATAGTGGGCAGACAGTTTTTCATGATTAAAAAGAAAAA
Organism: Neoceratodus forsteri; assembly: GCA_016271365.2. Taxonomy (NCBI): domain Eukaryota; kingdom Metazoa; phylum Chordata; order Ceratodontiformes; family Ceratodontidae; genus Neoceratodus; species Neoceratodus forsteri. The sequence continues at coordinate 1,137,137,321 of CM028130.1, forward strand.
AAAATGATTCAGAATCAAACTACCAGCCACAGTACATAAGCAGATTCTACGGAATGTGTGCAATCATAAAATGTGTTTTTGAACTAGGGATGATTTAAGACCGAAGGGGATTGACATCACCTCTTTGACTCACTCAGCTTGAGGTGGCCATTTTTAAAAAGGTTAAGCAGAACACATTTCAAAGTATATAAATGCTCTGGGAGGGAATGAATTTAAAGAATGCAAGTGTTTCTCTCAAAACAACCAACACCAGAAAGGATTAAATATTACTGTAGGCTTGAATGGCTGCCAAAGTTCCTTCATGTGTTAAAGGTAATTAGAACAAATTTTAAATTTCTAGACATTTCAAATAATTACTTGTTTCTTTATTTGAATATTGTTCTAAATTCCAGAATGCTTTGCTTGTCTATGTGTTCCTTCAAAAAGGATTTCATTGCGATTTGCTTTTACTGAGTGTGCTTTATATTTTACTGCTTCAGTGTTTGATTTTTACCATTCAGGCAGCTGCAGGATTCAGTTAGTTAAATCAAACAGGATGGGTCCTTGGTTTTAAGTCTAGCATTGCTTTTTTTCCTACATAATGCTTACACTCTGTTTCTAGGTTTCCTGGACATTCTGTGATATACAGTATAGCCTAAAGTTAAGAGCACAGAGCTGTGACTCTGGAGCCCCAACCTAAGGATCGGAGTCCCACAACCACTGTTTGCATACTGCGTGTGACACTGAGCAAGTCACTAAATCCCCCTGTACTCCTGAGTAGACATGGGTGAAGTCGGCAAAATTCCCTCCACAAATTAATCAATGAATTTCATGCAATTCGCAGACTGCGGATTGATACACAAGCATAACGTTTTGCCCTGAAGTGCAGAATTTCACCCACAAAATGCAGAATTTTGCAGGCAAAATTCTGCACTTTGTGGTGAAATTCCACATTTCGCAGTGAAAACTTTGCACTTTGTGGTGAAAACTTTGCGATTTGTGTGAAGTCAAATTTGTTGAGGTCTGGAAAAACTTCACGAAGTTCTGCAAATGTGAATTTTCACCACTTCACAGCAACTTCGCCAGCGAATTAAAACTTTGCTGCATCACTACTCCTGAGACACAGCTGGCAAAGAGCTTTGGCTCAGTGTGCCTATCTCAGAAAAAAATTCTAACCAAATAAATAAACTGTCAATTTACATTGATCCACAATGCTAAAAGTGGCTAAACAGTCAAAGTTGATATTATATCACATCTAGGAAACAATGGAACAGAAAGGTATACAAGGAAAGATAAAAATCATAGCAGCATGAAACAGGTGATTCAAACCATTTTCTGAAACAAATGCCAACCAACACCATGTGTCAGAACAGTGAATATCATTGCATGGACAGGACAGGATGGTGTTTAAATGTATCTAAATGTTTCCTGCCAGCCAGGGTGGAACAAATCAGGTCCTAGGTGCCCAACGGCAACTAAAAAAATTGGTTTGACTCCCAGATTTTGAAAGTTACTGGCCAACTGGCTACCTGCCCACAAAATGATTTGTGAGCCCTTTAAAATGATGGCCACAAAACTATTTATTTGGCTACCAGATTTTGAAAGCTAGTGGCCACACTGACAACCAGCTCACAAACTGATTGGTCTCATCCTGCTGCCTGCTGACCCAGCAGCACAGATGCAGCAAACTTCCCTGTCACCTGGGGGCTCAGGGTTCTTGTGCAAGCCCTGGATTTCCATGCTGGATCCAGAAAGGTACATCATGAAAGTGATATGCTAAGCCCCTGAGAAGGTGGCAGCGAGCAGCCTGGTATTCACATCCTCCTCAGTGCCTGACCCAGGAACTCCATTGATATCCGTGATGAAGGCTGCTGCTTGCCCACCGTACCCACCATTAGAAGAGTGATGCTATGGTAGCACCTGCATCTTGGGAGTGGGAGTGTGCTAAATGAAAAATAATAATATGTGTCCTGTCACTTTTAACTAAATGATATTTTTGTTGACCTCTTGAGACAAATCTCAGTACTTAAATCTCAAAACAGTGCAGGAATCCTTACAGTTGGGTGTGTAAATTTCAGCCTTAGACATATCCTGCCTTGCCAGCCATGGTGGAAGAAACATAGAGGCATCGAAAATTATGGCAGAAAAAGGATCAGTGGCCCATCCAGTCTATCCACCCTACCTAAAAGCCCAACACTGGCCCTAGTTGCCACCCCTCTCACTTACTTGTTTGCCCATTGCCTTCCTAATCATCAAAACTGGTATATTCTTAGTTTTTTTGAATTAGCAAATTAATCAACAATGCATTTCATATGCACTGCAGCTCCTGGATTGCTACGAACCAATGAAGGAAACAGGCATATATCAGTACTGTAAATCATGAGATACAGTTTAGCCAGTTAGTATTGTTTATTTCTAAACATTCCAGACACTCTCATAACCATAAAAGAGTATTTCTTTCAAACAATTCTAGAATTATGGTCCACGTTCCTTGTGATGACTAAACTACCTCCTGGTTGGATTGTCTGAAATATTTCTAATTTATTTGCTGACTTTATCTCTGTATAAGTGTGGGGACCAGGGTTTTGATATCATGAGGCTGCATTAATCAACCATAACAAGAGACTGACCAAGTTCTGGAGATTTTAGCAGTCTAGATGAATCTTAACAGGTTCTTAAGCCTTCATTGTAAAAAGCCTCCTTGAGGGGGATAAGGTCGGTAGTGATACATGGGTCAAAGACATTCCGTTTTGATGCGGTCCAGTCAAGGTTTTTCATATGCTAAATAATGATCAAGACAAAGTTCACTCTGAGGACTCAGGTTTGTCAGGTAACATGGCAGGGTAAGTTTTACCCCAATTTCAGGTCCAAGTCATCGTCAGTCAATTGAATGAATGTGGGTACAAGAAAAAGATGTAACAGCCTTGTTCAGCCAAGGCCCTGAGAGGAGATAGAGAGGGCATAAATGCTTCAGCCCAGCTTTGTTTCCTCTTTTTTTTGCTAAGGGATGCTAAGTGAGCATTCAAGGAGGGAGCCACATCCACAGTTCCAAAGTAACAAAACTTAGTGCATGTTAGTGAGCTTAGAGGAAACTTTGTAACTTGTAGGGAAGGTAAGTGTTTACCTGCACAATAGTGCAAGTTTTATTTTGCAGTCCTGTATGTGTACTGTCATTTGCCTTTGTATAAACAGTATAAATAGATGCCGTAATCTTCACAAGTAGTCCTTGCCTGGACTCCCTCACAAGGATCCTCCAAGGCAGTTTTCGGGCACTAGAGGACTGGTTTAAAAGAAACAAACTAGTTTTGGATTACAAAAAGACTTAAGACAATGGTTTTTGAAGGACTGCACATGAAGAATAAAGCCCATCCCTTGATCATCATTAGTAAGAATGATGCTTTACTGGAGCAAGTCAGTACTTTCAAGTACCTGGGTGTCACAATTAATGACACCCTCTCATTTGTGCCACATGTGGACTGTATTGTAAGCTCGGTCAAATAAAAGCTGGGGGCTCTTTACAGACTGAGGCAGAATTTCATCCAAGAAGTCAGGCACACTGCAGTTATCAGTACAATTCTCCTTAAAATTGATTATGGGATCGTGGTATATGGAGCTACCACTGACACTACCCTCAACAGAGTCAAGTTAGTCCTGAACAAGGCCTGCCACTTAGCACTGGGAGCTGACAGGCTGACACAAACCTGCTCCCTCTACTACTTAAACAACTGGCTCCTGCTTAAAGGACAGAATTAAATACCAAACCTGCTTCCTTGGAAAAAAGACCCAGTTAGGTCTCACTCCCTCTGTACTACAGAACCTACTGAAACCTTCCACTAACCCCTATCCCACTGCGGCCATGTTCAAAAACACCCTCAAAGTCCTGTTCCATAAGACTGGGCTGGCAACATGCTCCGTCACTGTTAGGACCCCTCTGTTGCTAAATGAACTCTGGGATTCACTTGCAAACCTTAACAGAATTGGCCAGTTTAAGAGACAGCTCAAATAATATCTTACCACTAAGACTGTCTCTAAGTGCCCCTGACCTCGCCCCCCCCCCCCGGTACAAGACACTGCTCTCTTGAGTTGCTTGTGCTACTGCTCCATCGGTCCTTGCTTACAATGACTCATATTCTACATGTTGACAAAGCATATTATAAGTTGTCTGGGTCTATCTACATTTTGCCAATGCCACATATTTTCATGATGACAAAACTTACTGTAAGCTGCCTGTGGCTAACATCATACTGTCAAAGCTTAAAGTACATTCTTGGTGTAATCCATATATATCTAGTTGAATGTTACTGTAAACTCACTATTTATGTCATTTAAGCAATAATGCCTGACAGGGTGTGTGTCGTGCTGGGATAATGTCATGCCTCAGGTGGCTGGGCACAAGGCTGCAGGCGAGTGCATCAATGACTGAGGCATGACGTTATCCCAAACGACACACCAGAGGGCATTATTGCTATCTATAATGGCTCATTGTTATACAGAATAAAAAAAATAATTTTAAAGATGTTTTGTGTGGAAAAATATTTTGTTTTTAAGAGAAGATGAAACAATCAATCAAAAGCGCCATAAAATGCTCATCTGCAGGTTCACAGTGAGGCTGAGACTAGACCCATGATGTTGTACTGGGATAACATCACGGGTCAAGCCCAAGACTGACCAATCAGAGTCCAGGATTTTTTCCTACCATTGTATAATTAGCAATAGACTTGATGTTTATTGCTGTGCTCTGTTGATGATGAGGAACCTTTGTAAATGAGTTGTTACAGCTCAAAGGTGTTTGTCCAAACTAATAAACAAATTAGTTTACATACAGTATCTGAATATCACTACTGTATTTGGATAACCAGTATTTAGTAATAAATTAGTTATTTTTCTAAAGACTGCTGTACCTGGTTGTTTGTGACTGCATCTCAGAGGGAAGGGTACCTGGATAATGGGGTACATATTAAAGGGTCCCCAAAAAAGTAGAGTGTGTACGACCCAGAACAGAGATCTACACTTTTTGGCAAAGACTAGAGAGAGAGGCCCACTGGGGACTCTGGGGTTAACTGTCACAACCCCACATAATGGTTTCTCTTTCTATCTACAAGGTCAAACTTTTTGTTAATTGGTTACATTCATGTAGTACAGATCCTATTATTCTGGCATGAACCCCACCCCCATCCTATCACTCAGCATCCAACAGACTTAGTTGGACCTACTTTCTCCCCCCATGGCAAAGTAAAAATTGAAGTACCAGTGGTGCTAAAGGGGCCAAATAAGGTTTGTGAAGTATGAAATAATTATGTATTAAAATACAACATACTGGGACTGGATTTAAACCACTGATCTGTGGCCTGCTTAGCAAACATACATTTGGTGTGCCACTGAGCTGCAGGTACAGGAGATTTACAATCACAATATGATGTTCTCATACAATTTATTATTCCACGCCATGCCACCATGAATTACCACTAAAGTGAGTTTCTATGTTACAAAAAAAATAATAATTTGGGAAAAAACATGTTTAAATCATTGCCAGGATTTGAACCACTAATGCATTGTCTGCTAAACAAATATACATTCAGCATGCCACTTAGCTGCAGGTAAGTGAGTTGCAGTTCCTATGATGTAGAGGGTATGTCACATCCTCCAAAACAGGGAAATGAGGATGTAGTCCCTGCAGGCAATTTACTTTTACAAATTGTTATTCTTAGCTATATTTACTTTTCATAAAATGCATTATTTCAACTCCACACCACCAAGACTCACCACTAAAGTTAGTGTGCATCTTACAAAAGAAATGTTTTAGTTTCTGCCAGGGTATGAACCATTAATTATTTGCCTATTAAACAAACATGCATTCAGTGTGCCACTAAATTTCAAATAAGTGAATTGCAGTTCCTGTGGTGGGGAGGTTATGTCACAACCTGCAAAATCAGTGACTCAAACTGTATTCAAACCTAGACAAGCCTCAGCTGGGACTAATTTAACTGACTACTACATACTGTAGAACCAAGTTCAATTATCTGAAGCCTCGCTATTTAACTCTGTGGAGATCCTTCACTACATCAGCAATGACATCTACAAATTTCTCTCATACAACTAAAGTTGTAGTGAGAAAGAAAAAGACGTGTAATGCAGGGGATCAAAGCCAGGCTTGTGTAGGCATGAAACCTCATGTCTAGACCTAAAAGCTCTGTCACTGACATCATCAATGACATTATGCAGCTGAATCACTCATAATGAAGGCAACATTAAATCTGACTGAATGCACAAAAGAGTATGCATGGGCACATTAGGGTGTTAACAGCTATGCTGTTGCCACCTAAAAATGGAATGCATCTGATTTGATGAACACTCATGCCATATTAGCCACCTTGTTAATATGCATAGGACCCAGTTAAAATGGCACTTTAGAAAATGGGCAAAGTGTAATCTCGATCCTGATTGGTTAAAAGTGCCAAGCAGCTGATCCGGTGTGAAACAAAAGAGACCGGGAAATAACTAGTCCCAGTCTCCATTGCCTTATATCCTTCTAAAGACTATTGTACCATAGAATTTGTTAAAAACAAATTCCACCATGTTTTTCTTGTCGCTTAGCAAGCAAGAGCCCCACCAACACCCAAATTAAAGTGTCACCGGACACAGTGATACACAATGAAAGCCGATAGTATTATCAATTTTATTTGTTTTCAGTCAGCAACAATATTTAACCGTCAAGCGGGTGAACAGTCTGCTATTACAAATCCATCAACCCTGCTCTGACACACTGAAATGTCCAGCTGCACTCTGCCATCCCTCCTGAGTGCTCTCTTTTTGCTGAATCATAAGCATAGTTTCATCTGCTCAGTGTCGGCTCACCCCTGCTCTCTATTTGTGGCACTAGCAAGCTGAAACTTTTTTGCTTAAAAAACCCCAATTCTTTCCCTATCGCCATCACCAGATCATGACCACGATTTCATCTGCTAAGTGTTGGCTCCTGCCCCCCCCCACACTCTCTCTATTTGCAGCACCAGAAAGTTAAATTTTTTTAACAATAATAAAAAAAAACTCTTTTCCCTAGCACCATCACTTTCTCAGTCTCACCTACAGGCTTTTAAGAACTCCTCTTCCAGACTGCATTCCCCAAGCCCACAACTATGCTCACTTTGTTGATGGTGCTTTCAATTTCTCCTCTCTCTCTCTTTCTCTTCCCACTTGGATCGCAATCAACAAAAGCTCCCTTTCCTAGTTTAAACAAAATCTGGCCAGAGCAGATAGGGCTGCAGCTGCGGAATTTGGGGTACAAATATTGAAAATCTGTTTTTTAATATAAATTCATCAGTCTCTCATGCCCTTGATGACAATTTAACCCAACCCAGAGAGAAGCTGTTTTTTTTTTCATTGTTTCAAAAGTCCATACTTCTCGTCATGAATGCCTATCCCTAATCTACATCATTCTTAACAGTTTGAAAAGGATGACATATAGAAAGGACTCCGTTTGGGATATACCCAAATAGACATTACCCAGATACCTTATATTGAAGGAATGATAGGGAGGCAGTATAGCACAGTGGTTTCAGGCTCTGAGCTGCAACCCTGGAGGCCAGGGTTTGAATCCCATAGCCCCCACTTGCACACTGAGTGACCCTGAGCAAGTCACTTAACTTCCTTGTGCTGCCAGGCAGCAACTCAAAACAAGCTTTCAGATTAGTGTGTTTCTTCTGGTAAAAAAAAAATCTAAATTCAGTAGAAAAGAAAGAGAATAGGAAAGCAAGATCTAACAGTAAAACTTGTCTAGAACTAGAAGCTAAAGGGCTATGCATCTAAATGCAAAATTCTTCTCATTTTTTTGAGGTGCTGCAATGGATCCACCCCACCCCAAAACGTACTAACACATACCCCACCCCCACCCCCAACAGAGTCTTCATTACCGTATGGGTAAAAAAGACCACCTAAATAAAGAAATTATTTAAAAAGCTAAAAGAAAAAAACTGAAATGAATCAACCCATTGAACTGAATGAGCTTGGTATGCCGTCATATGGGTGACTTGAGATTGAACGACTCAGATATGAGCGACTCAGTCTCAGCACCTTTGTTTTGAGCTAGCCTGAAAAGGTATTGACAGGCAAAAGGGAGGGAAGGTAACCAGAACAACCTCAGTGAATGGAAGAGGAGGGAAGGTATGTGGCAGACAGTGCAGCAGAAGGCTGCTGTGCTGGCATGTGGCGTGGTGGTGAGGGTGGCTCGCTATGGTTGGGACGGTACAAGATTCAAGTTTGGAGAGTGCGAGTAATTTTGCAGTCGGCAGGAATTGTATTTTTTTTACAAGTTTCACCCCTTCCCCGACATGTACCCCTCTGGAGATGAGAATCTGTAGTTAGGGGGGTGCGGGAGGTGAAGCCCCCCCATGAGGAGGTATGGGGGTGAAGCCTCCCACATACATAGAGATGTGTGTCAGCACAGTTGTCTTCACCATGAGTGTACATCGCCGTTTTTATTTTTGGCGATGTACACTCGCCTAACGGTGATCGCCAAATGGCGATCACCATTATAACATAGAACAAATGAGCTCTATTCATTTTAAAGCAGTGTAACCTGACAGACTCAGCTATTGAAGAGGGAATTATAACACAATTAAAAGAAAAAAAACTAAAAATAATCAGCTATGAATATGAGGGGTTAACTGGTTGTTAGATGGATTACACTGAAGAAAGGTACTTTTACTCTATCCACAGCAGTTTACTCTATGACAACCCTGTTATGAGCAGACATCCATGGTACCATAAACTATCTGCCATGGGGGGGTGGTTGTGCATACACAGCGCGCCTTCTCCTACAGAGCCCCTCTCTGGATTAACGAGGTACCTAAGTCCATTCAGAACTCCACTAGCCTGTCTGTCTTCAAATCAGACCTTAAGCACTACTTGACCTCCAGCTCTGTATGCACCTGCTTCTCCAACAGCTGATAGACTCTGGAAGACAAGGCCTGGCTCTGCTAACAGCATCTATTCTCAGCAAAAGACAGAAGCCCCCCTCCCACACGCTCCTTGACTATGCCTCTGAATCACTCTAAGGGGCTGCTCCTGTACACCCATCCCCCTCCACACTAGGATGGGTCTATGCCTCCCTGGCCTCAGCTCTGCCTCCTTGAGCACTTTTACTAGAGCCCCCACCTCCTCCCCTACCAAAATCCTGTCCTTACTGACCCTCTGCCCAACCTAACCTAACCTAACCTCTAGTGCCTCTGCACCTTACCTGCACTTGTAATCAACTAAAGTTGATGTCCATATGCTGTATAGTGTTTTAAATGACTAAGAAACTATGTAACCTTTTCTTGATTGTTGTGCTGTTCAGTGCCTCAAATGTCTTAAAACTCTGTAACCTTCTTGATTGAATGTCTATACTCTGTTCACATGACACTGAACCTTTGCAAAAGAGCCTTGGCTCAAAGGTTATTTTTTCCGAATACCAAGTAAATAAATAAAAATAAATAAATAAAACAGCTGTCAAGTCCAATACAAGGCACATATACATAAGTGAGAAAGCCAGGGGTTCACAGACACCAGATCGACCAGTAGAATGGTAACAGCTCTTATTTATTGCATACTGCAAGATGTGAGAGTTCAACTACATTTGCACACAGATTACCTTGGCAGGGTTGAGGTGGGGATCCAGGAATTTACATGACAGACTTTGTGACACTTGCGAATTATGAAGAATCAGTAAGACATACAGTAACATGTCCCACAAAAGGTAAAGATGTCTGTGAGAAAAAGGTGAGCATACTAAGTGACATTGCATACCATGACAGGATATATCAGGTAGTGTCATGCTTCAACAGATCGTCATGCAAGTTCATAGGATTAGGTGACAAATATAAAAACACACACACACACACACACACACACACACCATAAATCAGCATGTTAAACATAGCCAGTAATACACTTTTGCTTTACAAAACACTAACAGATGAAAGTTGGAAGTCAGCATTCACTGCAGACAAAAACAGGATTTATCTCACTGACTGACAAGATGACACAATGTTAAACTTTTGATGCCATCAGCTCAAGCAAACTGCGAGCACACGTGATGTCACATAGAGCAGTGACAGGCAGGCACACCTAGAACAGCCTAAGACAGCCGGTGCAGTTCAGAGCTTAAAAATGTAAGCAATTGCTGTGGAGAGGTGTGGGAACACCAGCGAGGCTCTAAATGAGTTTTGTAGCAAACAAATGGAATGAAACCTTGTTTAACAAAAAAAATATATATTATGCCACAACATAAATATTTAATGTTGAAAAAATACCATCAAAATTTTCACCGAGGTTGACAGTGCCCATTTAAAGGGTATCTAAAAAAGCAGTTTTTTTAAAACTGCAAACTCCAAAATCTGACTTCATAACAAGGTAAAGTAGAGGCTGCTGTTTACATTTATGGTAAAACTGCATTTATGTAAATAATATAAATGCAGTTTCATAGCTTTTGAAAAATGCAAACATCAGCCTTTCACTTTCAAAAAACAGCCTTGGTTTCTCCCTAAGATGTCTGCCAAGTCTGTTAAGTGATGAGTCATGATGACATCATCTGAGCCAAAGACACAGACCCACATATATTTCTATAGTGTTTACTAGTTCTTCTTTCCCTCTTTGTTTTGAATTGTTGTACCAGAATGATCAACACCATGTATTAATTTGTGGATTATTTTGATCAGTACACGTTAGGCTATGATTTTGTTCATTTTGTTTACTTGAACTTGTGGAAAATGTTTTGCAATCCAGCTGACTTTTTCCTTGGCAAACTGCATTACAGTACACCGCTTCAATTACCTGATGATCTAGTAGTTATGTGATGCACTGAATTTAGTTTTTGTTAACCAGGAGAGACACACTGCTGTAAGCTTGTTTACAAGTGTGGCCTGGGAGCACAAGAAATGTAATGACTTGCTCAGGGTCACAGAGCAAAGTACTGGTCTGGTTCAATTCCAAAGCCCATGCTCTCTTGTTAATCAACAAATAAGGCTTTCTTTTTCCATGTGAACCTCCTGCATCTAGCCTGTCTTCTGTTGAACACCCCACCATCCATACCGTCCTTAGTACTGCCTGGTGCCACATATGTGCTTACGGTCTCATGAAGAGAATTATCATGCCTCAGATTGTAATCTTGTATCTCAGAGAGTTGTGCACACCTATACCAATATGCATCATCAGCTGGCACTGTTAAAAAATGCCTCCCAAATCACTCTCCAGTCCACATTCTCAGTGTTTGACTTCTGCTCCCACAGGAAACATTGAGTGGATCACCACCCTTCTGCACAGTGACGGTAGTATGTACAGTTCCCCTGTTGTGCTTTTTCCTGCCTCATTAAAGAACAACTAGGTCTTCCCAGACGGCCAAGCAATAAGCATCATGACCCACCAGAATAACTGCTGTTCATGCCCTCATAAGGTCTGCACTTACAATGGATAACGATATTATTAGCAGGAGAGGCATACTAATACCTTGAGCAAATCCACCCAAATTCCAGTGTCAGTCTACTCCTTTACCTGTGTTCTGCAGAACCCCGCAGGACAGTTCCCAGCAATTCTTCTAAAGTACTTTTCTGTGCTGTACTCCACAGTTCGAGTTGGCTGGCTACCACCCTTCCAAATTTTGAATGAGCTATACACAACTCCTTTAATACTGTCCTAGCAAACGTCAACACCCCACCCGAGGGTAATCTCCTTACACTGAATTCAAGTAACAGTTTAGGTGCAGCCCTGCCACTTTGAGTATTAGTCATCACTGGCTGCTCTCATCCACAGTGAGGTAGTGATCACGATGTTGGCAGCCCCACATTTCAGATCTCACAGTGATCTGCTCAACGTACTCCTTCATGTCTTCAACTAACTTGAATATAGCTATACCCTGCTGGAATGGTCTCTTCAATCCATCTCTGGCATTCATTCTCCTCACCTGCTCCTCACACCAAAAACAGGTGAGTTCACTACCCTTCTGCATCATGAATGTAGTTAGTACTGTCTCCCATGTTATTGTTACATATTAATAATAAACATGATCTTTTGGTAAGCCAGGCTGATAGCTGCATTGCACAAGTGGAAAAATAGGTTTTCTACCCATGTAAGATCTAAGCTACCTATGATTAGGCACTGTTAAATGATGTGCATAATGATGTGCACACCCACCATTTAGCAGTGCCTAATCAAAGGTAGCCTAGATCTTTTAAGGATAGGAAAGCCCATCATTCCCCTTGTTTCCTGTTGCTATCAGCCTGACTTACTGGAAAGATATGTTTATATTTGATATGTCAAAATAAAATGGGGACTATATTACTTGCATTCATGATGCAGAAGGGTGATGAGCTCACTGGTTTTAGGTGTGAGGAGGAATAGTGAAGAATGAATACCAGAGGGGGACTGAGAAGGCCAGTCTTGCAAGGTACTGTTATATTCAGGGAAGGGGGAAGACAGAGGAGAGAAATATGAGCAGATTACTGTCAGAAATAAGATATGGGTTGCCAGCACCTTGATCACTACGTGACCCCGTTATCCTGGCCAACAATCCCCTTCCCATAAAACCAGTTCATGCAATTGTCCAAGGCTGTGTGTGGATATTAATATATAAAATGGCTGCCACTACATGTTCAGTCATTTCACTACCAGTCTAGTATTGCTTGTAAAGCACTTTGGGATACAATGTATATGAAAACTACTATATAAATGCTGATTCTTCTTATTATTATTATTTCCCATGGAAAAAGAAGACAAGACAAGCATATATTTGAGTTTCGAGAAAGTATGAACTCTAACATTGGACTGAACAAGAACTTTGCTACAAAAAAGTGGTGGATCTAGGGGGTGGTGAAGGGTGTGGCTGCACCCCCCACACACATAGTAATGTACTTGTGTGCTGCTGCTGCTGCATTTCATTTTGTTGAAGAAGTCTGATTTATTTATTGTACAAATGTTTACATTAAAACTATGGATTACGTTTGTAGGTTCTGTCAAAAATGTACTAGAAAAGAATAGCAGAAAATATAAAGGTTTAATAAAAATGTTAAAAAGTGCATATTAAGCAATGCACACCACGCCAGCACCCCCACTGTAGCATCGTGGATCCACCATAACCACTAGACCACCAGGTTATTCAAGATTTGTACTGCACTGTGGTTTGCCACAGAGAAAGTCGGTTGCAATAAAACACCAATTTCAGCATGTTAAAATAAACAAAATGAACAGAACCATAGCCTAACATGTGTATTATACAAAATAATGCAAATGATTTTGACCATTTGGGTGAAACAATTCTATATAAAGGGAAAAAATAACTAGTTAGTACTATAGAGAGCCATATATCTTTCTGACTTTGGCTCCAATGATGTCATCACATAACACATTTGGCGGCCATTTTAGGAAGCAGGTAAGAGTTTTTTGAAATTAGAAGGCTGATTTTACAATATTCAAATGCTCTGGAACCACATTTAGGTAAATTATATAAATGTAGTTTTAGTCTTAATGAATACAGCAGCCTTTCATTTAGTCACCTAAGGAATCAGATTTTTGAATAGTTTGTTGTCAAAATGTTGTTTAGGTATCCTTTAAAGAGTATTTCATAAAAAGTGGGGATTAAAATAGGATTAACAAGCATTTGTCAATGCCGAATGTTTGCTTGCTGGCATTAGCAGTGGAAGCTGCACTCGGGGGCCTTAATAGGCCGTGGAACACTCTCCCACGCCACAACACTCACCGGCTCACAGGAGCTCTATTGGGAGCTGGAAGCTGCATTCGGGGGCCTTAATAGGTAAGGCTGACCTCCCTGCAAGTTGTCTTTGTGTGGGATGTTAGCCTATTGGCACGCTGCACACGTCGACTGCCACACCCGCCCCAGCCATCCTCCCACCCAGGCCCGACTCTCAATTTATTTCCTTATCCCATCACATAACTTCCTGTAACCTCCTGTAATTAAGTCCCCACTTTCCCATTTGCAACTTATACTCTTCAGCCACTGGAGGGAGCTCGCTCCCTCCCTTTCTGTATACAGTCTTTCTATATCTCCCGTGTCTCTACTACTTGCAGGCACTCTTGTCCTCCCAGCTACTCCACTGCCCAGTCTCCTGCCTAGTACCTCCCTGCTCCTCTCACCACCTTTCCACCTCACCCTACTCTGCCCTCTTTTCTTCTCTACCTCCCTACCACCTACCCCTCTCAGTCCCCCCCTTCTGCCTTTCTAAGTACCCAGAGCAGCCACTAGGAGTTGCTATTTCACCTCCCTCTGAGCACCATTTCCCAGCCTCTCACTGCCCAATAGCCAGGCCCGCCAGCCTCTATACCAAGGTCCCACAACCCCACTGGGGTTCAAACCTGGTACCCTTGGCACCAAAGGCAGCAGCACTACCACTACTCCACAGTGGCAGTCACCCTCACTGAAGGTCAGTTATCCCTCCATACCACCAATAGGAAATAGCAATGAGCACCGCGGCTATCACACTTAGCCTACTCTTGGTTACCTTTCTCGCTCAGCCCATGTCCCATCCTGCTCCCCTACCCTCCAGCCTGAGCCCCACCCCCCTCCACCACCCCACAGCAACCAACCCCCCCACCGTGGACACCCCTATTACTCCACGGCACCCATCACCAACCAATACCCCTCCCCATCCTCCTTTGGGTCACCCTGGGCCCACACCTTCCTTGCTATACCTACCCTCCACTCCCTACCCATCCTCTGCACCCCCACTAATTAGGACAGTGCATCGGTGCCTGGCTAAGGTCCTAGTCATCACAGTCTGCTCATAAGATTAATTGCTCTATTCCTTCTGCTCTCCGGGAACATACACCCCAACCCGGGGATGTTGTCAACTAGCCACCCCACACCCCCCACTCGATCAGGCCTCCACGTTGCCTCTATAAATATTTGCAGCCTCTTAAAAACATCCGCCACTCTCCAGTGCTGGGTAGTACAACACTGACCAGATATTATAGTGCTAGTCGAGACCTGGCTCTCCAAAAAAACTCCCGACTCTGTTATCTCCTTCCCTGGCTACATTCTGTTTAGAGAAGACCGTACAGGCAAATGTGGTTGCGGGTGTGCAGTCTTTATGCGTGACACACTGTTAGGCCATGCACTCCCAGCCCCCAAGCTCAGTTTTAGTGCCCAAGCCCTCACCCTTAAGGTTACCCATGATCCAGCCAGGGCCTCCCTTTTCCTCACAGTATCTTACTTACCCCCGAGGGACCAGGGACAAGCTGTCAAATCCCTCATTGATTACCTCACCACTCCCATACAAGGCAGAGCAGCTCATCCTAGGTGACCTTAATGTCAACTAGCTGGGTACCTCTGCCTCCCATGTCAGGGACTTCACCACTCTAGACATGACCCTATTTGTTACCTCACCTACTAGATATAACCGGTCAAGTGGCTCCAGCACCTTCCTAGATGTAATTCTGTCAAACTGCCCTCATAAAATTAGGGACATTATTGTATTACCCGACTCTCTTAGTGACCACTCTCCTGTCCTCTGTCACTGGTCATCCTTCACACCGAAACCAGTATCCTACATCACCTTGCACCAGTGCTTTTGCCCCAGGGGTATCAGCAAACTAAAAATGCACCTAGCCCAGCTTGATTGGTCCCCAATCCTACTCACAGCAGATACTGGCTCTGCCCTAGCCTACTTCTCCAGTGCCTTCAGCAAGGTCTATGACCTTTTCATCCCCCTGACCAGAATCCGCACCAAAAAACAAAACTCCTCATGGATCTCCCCATCCCTTATCCAAAAACTGAAACAAAGCGATAATCTCTGGCATATTGCCATTGAGATGGGCAAACTGGCTGACAGACAAGCCTATAACGCAGCACATAACAAGTGCATCTGGGCTATAAGGCAGGCTAAGGCCGAATATTATCAAACCACACTTGCATCCACTTGGGGCTCATTCCATGCCTTCTGGGACAATATGAAGGAGCTCAATGGAAAGACCCACTCCCCCCACCATCACTGCTCTCCGTAGATGGTACCGTCACTACTGATCCTCCCCGCATAGGTGAATGCATAGCTAAGTGCCTCAATATGACTTTCTCAGATCTAAGCTCTGTTCCCCCCAACTACTTTTTCGATCCTATCCCTGCCTCCACCCCCCGGATCACCCCCCCTTTCTGCCTGCACGCCATATCCCTCCTTGAAGCCAGGCCTCATCTGCAAAAATCCCTAGCTAGCAACAACCCGAGCTGTGATCCCTTGGACTCCAGGATCCTCCATTTAGTCTTGGATACTGTACTGGCCCCTCTCACCGACCTCTTAAACTGGTCACTATGCCTTGGTCAGTTCCCAAGTGCTTGGAAAATTGCAGAAATCACCCCAATCCATAAGAGTGGAGATAGAACCTCCCCTAACAACTTCAGACCCATCTCCATTCTCCCCACACTCTCCAAAGCACTAGAAAAAATAGTAGCCATTCAGCTCTCCGAGTACCTAGCCAAATACAACCTGATGTGTCCGGAACAGCATGGATTCCACCCTAGACACAGCACCACTACAGCCCTCCTAGACTTCTTCCAGCACCTTCACTCTGCTCTCAACTCTAGTCACATTGCTGGTGTAGTGTTCATCGACCTCTGCAAGGCCTTTGACACTGTCTGTCACCCCCTCCTACTTGACTCCCTCCACCAACTTGGCTTCTCCCCTGGCCCCCTTGCCTGGTTTACCAGTTACCTCTCTACCAGATCCCAGCATGTGAAGGTAAACAGCACCCTGTCTAATACCCTACCCGTTCACTCTGAGGTCCCCTCAGGGTTCCATCCTCGGCTCCGTTCTGTTCAGCCTCTTTCTCAACTCTCTCCCCAGCTCAGGCAATATGCTCCTCTATGCTGATGATGTGGTCCTTTTTGCATCCCATCCTGACCCCGTATCTCTTCAGAAATCCCTGCAGCATACATTCAACCAAGCCGAAAAGTGGTTCCTCGACCACCGGCTGGTCATTAACCTCAAGAAAACCAAATCCATGCTTTTTGCTCACCACCAGAATAAGGCTAAAAATGCCCCCCTCTGCATCCTCCCCAGTAATCCACACCTCTTGAGCAGGTGTCATCCCACAAATACCTGAGCGTCACCTTTGACTCAGCTCTTACCTTCAAAACCCACATAAATATCCTGTCCTCAGCTATTAATTCTAAGATTGGCCTTCTCTATTGACATAGAGATTGCCTCCCCCTAACTGCCCTCTGACTGGTGATCAACTCCTCCGTTCTGTCGTTAGTGGACTACAGCCTACCCATCTATGCCACGGCCGACAATACCGCCCTCGCCAAAATCCAGACCTCAATAAATAAGGCCTGCAGGCTCCTGCCTGGCTCATCCAAACACACTCATACTTACCTGCTCTATTTCTCCCCCAACCTGCTCACCTTTGAGGAGTGCTTACACTATCAAACCTGCCTACTTGCCAAAAAATCCCTGCTAGGAATCTCCCCACGGGGGTCACTGCATCCCTGCTGCAGGCATCCCCAACTGTAGCCACCCGTAGTGCAGCTGAGGCTACTTTCCAGGTGCCCCGCACCAAGACCTCTTTAGCCCAAAGGTCCTTCCACTGCAGTGCCCCCACATGGTTCAACTCCCTCCCTCCCACTAATCTTACCAAAACTGGGCCTTTCAAAGTCTCTCTCTGTAACCTCCTCTTTGACGCCCGAAGCTGTAATTACCCCTAAATAATGTACAGTAATGTTGGGGTCCCTCTCACCCAGCCTATAGCCTTGACAATGTCCATTGGACTGCTATTCCCCCCCCTTTTTCCCTTAACCCTTTCATAGGTATTCCTCCCTGGTACGTCCAGGGTTGTACCTTCCATTATAGTAATATTTTATATGAATGTAACTTACTGCATGCAACTTTATCTGTAAACCACTATTGTAAATGTGCACTTTTTGTTATCTGTATTGCACCTGTATGTTACCACTGTTGTACCTCACACTGTAATAATGTCTACCCTGCCTGCGATGAGGGCCTTTGTAAATGAGTCCATGGCTCAAAGGTTGTAAACCTGACTTCAAATAAACAAATTAATAAATAAAAAGTGCAGGAGTTAGACAAATGCAGTATAGGAATGGCATTGAAGTATTGAACTGACGCCAACTCCACCCTCACCTTGCAGAGATGGACAGGCATTAGGGTGTGCCTTTGGGTCATCGCCCATGATGGTCATGACATTTCACCTCATCCTACCCTTCACACACTGACAAGTGTCGAGGTGTGCCTTGGGGTGCTTGGGCTTTACATTCACCTCATTCCATAAGGAAATATGCTGAAATAGGTGCAGTAGAGGAGAATGGGGTGAACTCTGGGGACAAAGGGTCCAAGGTGCACCTCAATGCTTGTCACTGGCTGTAGGGTGGGGGTGGGGGTGGAATGGCATTAGCATTACTGTTGACAATCCCAAGTCACTCCCCTGATGCCTGTCAGTCCCTACAGGGTAGGGCGTTATGGTTGAAATCCCTAATGCCCTGGGCATTTCTTGGTATTTTTACTCCAAGTTTCCACATGGGCTTTTTGTGACCCCACTGCATGAACAGTGACACTATCAGTTTGTTAGGCGAAAGGTGATTTTGCAAAGCGACTGCGCCATTTTGCACACAGTTTGAACAGGATGTGAAAAGTGACAGGTGTACTGTTCATGAGGAGGTGTAAAAAATGGCATTGTTGAAAATCTGAAGTGAAAATATAAAAACACTGGTAAAGTCACGAGCATGCGTAGAAACTGCACAATGTACACCCATAATGTAATAAGTTTGGGGATGTTTTACAGCAGATTTTCAACATAGGCATTTTGGGACCTCTGCTCATGAACAGTGTCATTGTGATTTTCTTAATCTGTCCTGAACACTAATTTCCCACAGTGACTGGGCTATTCTGCGCCGGAAGCACGAAAACACATTTCAGCCAGGATATGAAAAATGACCACTGTACTGTTCATAAGGAGGTGTGGAAAAATGTAAATGTTGAAAATCTGGACTGAAAATATTACAAATTTGTGAACTTACAAGGGTGTGTGGAAATTGCTCAATGCATGCTTGTAACACAGTCAGTTAATAGATTTTTGTCACCAAATTTTTAACATAGCCATTTTAACACCTCTGCTCATGAACAGTGTCACTGTGATTTTCGTAATGTGTCCCAAACATTGATTTCACACACCGACCATGCCAATGTGTGCTACATGTACGAAAACACATTTTGGGTGAGATGTGAAAAATGACAGCTGTACTGTTCATAAGGAGATGTGGTAAAATGGCAATGTTTAAAATCTGGAGTGAAAATATTAAAAATTATCAAAGTTACAAGCGTGTGTAGGAACTGCACAATGCACGCTCATGAAACAGTAATTTTTGGGGAATTATTTCACCAAATTTTCAACATAGGGTTTTTGGGGCCCTACCTCATGAAAAGTGACACTGTTGTTTCATTACTCAGTCCAGAAAGGTGGTTCCGTGCAGTGACCACAAAATCACCTTTCGGGATTGAACAACAAAATGACAGTGACTGTGTTCATGAGGTGGGGTCCCAAGAACCCCATGTTGAAAATTTGTTGAAAAACTTCCCAAAAATGGCCGAGATATGCACCTAAGTTGAAATAACCCCATTTATGCCATTATACAGCTTACCAGCAATTCTTCAGTTCATGGTTGGCCTCAAAGAGTGCAGGCGTGTTCCCAGTCCACCAAAGATCATCTTACCAGCATCCCGAGGTAAGTATAGGGTGAGGTGGGGGTGTGGGGAGGTGGGATACACAGAGGGTGGGCGCGGGGTTGGAGGAGGGGCGAGAGACTGTTTTTTCTTATAGGTGTTTTCCTTTTTTTAGAAAGATGATGCGGAACATTTGTCCTGCTGGGGTGAGCTGCTAGCGTGGCAGCTGGAAGTTTGTTTGGGGGTGCAGTGGAGCCAACGGGGAACTGGGCACTCCTGTCAGCCATACAGACTTTTGGCTGGGGTGGGCTCCCAGCGTGTC
Organism: Neoceratodus forsteri; assembly: GCA_016271365.2. Classification (NCBI taxonomy): domain Eukaryota; kingdom Metazoa; phylum Chordata; order Ceratodontiformes; family Ceratodontidae; genus Neoceratodus; species Neoceratodus forsteri. The sequence continues at coordinate 1,137,157,271 of CM028130.1, forward strand.
ACATGCAAGTCTTTTTTTGGGGGGGGCAGTGGAGCTGATGGGGATTGGGAACCCCGTTGTCCATACAGTGTGTGGGGTGGGGGGAGTGCATGAGCATGCTGGGGTGGTCTCCAGTGTGCTACTTAGGTGTTTGTTGGGTGGGGTGATCCAAGAAACAAACAGAGCTGTCTAGGACAGCTGTTCAGGTGCAGTGGTGATGTAGGTACTTTGCATACTGCCGATGGCAATATGTAAATTGCCTGCCCACGGCAGTATGCAAATTGCCTACACATTACCACCACTCATTGTAGCGGTCTTTTGCTTTGAACTGTATGCCACTGCATCTGAACTGCTGTCATAGACAGCTCGGACATTTATTGGTGGGGTGAGGCCGTGCCTGCAAGAAGGAGAAGAGCATTGGAAGTGGGGTGGCACACCTATGAAAATTTGTTTGGTGGCACTATGTTTCTTGCACATGTGTGCAAGCAAACATAAAAATGGGTAGGTGGCAAGTTACACTTATATACAAGAGATAAGTGGGAAATGGACATCTGTTCTTTGTGATTTTTCTTTCTTCGGCCTCCTCGAAAAAAGGCTTCAACAGCTACTTCAAAGAAATGTATTCAGGGGCCCTTTGGAATCATAGACTTCACACAATATGATATAAAATTCAATCTTTTATACATATAAGAAATTCTAAAGACAAAATACATACAGTCAATATAACATATATGAGAGCACGGACAGTGACAGTAGTTACTCCAGGGACCCACAAAGAGGGACAGAAGAACTACAACAACCAGATGAACAAAGGCCAGGAAATACAGCAGAAAATGTAAGGGAAGTATGATATGAATGGAGAAACACAAGAAATCAGTATAGACAGGGGGAAAAATATGGAGGGGGAGGGGAGGCAGAGGATGAGGAAAGGTGGAAGGCCAAGCAGGCCACCGAGAGGAGGGAGAGGCAGAAGTCAATAAACAATGACCTAATACCAATATTTAACCTCAGTAAACAGAACTTATCAATGGAAGAAACCAGGGTCCTCAGTCTAGGTCTATTATTTGCCCCAACACAAGCAAGCAAGCAATCTATTTGATCTAGAAGTAGACCTTCAGAAATTCTATAGAAATCTGAGATTAAAACAACAATCTGGAATAGACACAAGTAATATAGACACATACAAACAGAAACTGAGACAGGAAAGAAAAGTTAAATCCAGGTACAACCCGCCCACTGGGATGGAATAGAAACTTTTGTAAAGTAATAGAGAGAGAAATAATGGGACTATTCTCAGAACAAGGAAGTAGATACCCAGCAAAAAAGAACTTAAATAATAAAGACAGGCTAGCACTAGAAAACATAAAAAAGATAGCAGTATAATAATAAAAAGTGCAGACAAGGGAGGGGGTATAGTAATACAAGACAGAGACAAATACAAAGAAATGTGTCTAAAATTATTGGACAATCAAGAGAACTATTCCTTTCTACTGAATAATTCCACAGAAAAAATAAAACAGTTGATAGACATTATGCTTGAGGAATATGCCTCTATCGGATGGATACAGCCATGGAAAGAGAAATACTTACAAAGATTATCCCAGAATCCCAACTTTCGCAATACCCCAAATACATAAAACCCAGAAGATCCCCAGAAAGACCCATAGTCTAAGGAAATGACTCGATATTTGAACCAGTCTCGAGATACATTAACTTCCATCTCCAACCCCTAATACTGTAGAAAATTCAAAATCCTATGTCAAAGACACTACAGACATGATTTGGAAACTAAAAAGTATCTCAGAAAAGGGAATACAAGAAAATGCAATATAGGTGACACTAGATGTTGCTGACCTATATACATCAATTCCACACTAGGAGGGAATTCAATGTATAGGAAAACTATTAGACCAAAGAGTAAGAGGGAGCAAGCCTAAAACACAGGTTTTACAGGAGATGGTGGTAATAATATTAACAACAAACTATTTTGAATTTGATGGAGTTTATTACAAGCAATCAAGAGGCACAGCCATGGATAGACAATGGCACCGGCATATGCCAATGCATACATGGATGATTTTGAACAACAATATATATACAACAGAACAGACAACAAAATAGATATATGGCTATGCTACATAGATGATGTATTCATGATATGGAATGTTAGTGAAGAAGAATTTACATAAAGAACAAATCCCATATTTGGATTTAATGATCAAAATAGATGGACATAAACTAGAAACCTCGCTATATAGAAAAGAAGCAGACAGAAATACAGTCCTGTATGGCACAAGTTTTCATGAAACAAAACTCAAGATGAGTATACCATATTCCCAACTCACCAGAGTCAAGAAAAACTGTAGTTCAGAAAGGGACCAAGAAAAAGCAACAGCGTGTATGATAGGGAGATTCAGAAATAGAGGATATCAGGAAGACATATTACAAACAGTTAAAGACAAAATAAAACAAAAAGACAAGATAGACCTTCTAGGACCCAAAACAACAGAAGAAAGCAAACAGAGAGTTGTACTAGCAACAAAGCAAAAAAGGAGGGAGAGGGGGGACATGATAGAAACGTTCAAGTACCTCAAGGAAATCAACAAAGTCCAAGAGGGTAGCATCTTTCAAAAAAAGAAACATAGAAACATAGACTTTGATGGCAGATAAGGACCGCTAGGCCCATCTAGTCTGCCCATTTCCCTAACTACAGGATAGGCTGCAGATCCTAGTTAACCAACAGCCTATATCTTCCTGCCCCCCACAAGAATTGCCTTATGTCTGTCCCATGCATTCTTGAATTCTCCCATAGTTTTAGACCCCACAACTTCCTCAGGAAGGCTGTTCCATGCATCCACTACCCTCTCTGTGAAATAATACTTCCTCACATTGCCCCTGAACTGCCATCCTTCTATCTTTAAATTGTGTTCCCTTGTTCTTGCAAGTCTCTTTTCTGAAAGATACTACCCTCTTGGACTTTGTTGATTCCCTTGAGGTACTTGAAAGTTTCTATCATGTCCCCCCTCTCCCTTCTTTCCTCAAGGGTATACATATTAAGCTCCTTTAGTCTCTCCTTATACGGCTTCTCTTGCAGACCATGCACCATTTTAGTTGCCCTCCTCTGGACTGCCTCTATCCTGTCTATGTCCTTGCGGAGATGGGGTCTCCAGAACTGGACACAGTATTCCAGAAGGGTCTCACCAACTGTCTGTACAGAGGGATAACAACTTCCTGTTTTCTGCTGCTGATGCCTCTCCTATACATCCCAGTATACCCCCAGCCCTCCCTACTGCCTTCTCACATTGCTTGCTAACCTTAAGGTCATCTGATATGATTACCCCCAGGTCCCTTTCCTGTTTTGTTGTTGTTACTACCTCCCCACCCATTGTGTATTCTTCCCCTGGGTTCTTGTTTCCCAGGTGCATTATTTTGCACTTTTTTGCATTGAATCCTAGCTGCCATACTTCTGACCATTCCTCCAACCTTGCCAAGTCCCTTTTCATCCTTTCCATGCCTCCTTGTGTATAAACCCTGCTGCAAATCTTTGTGTCATCTGCAAAAAGGCATACTTTTCCTTCCAGTCCCTCTGCAATGTCACTGATGAAGACATTAAAAAGGACTGGACCCAATACTGAACCCTGCGGTACCCCACTAGTAACCGCCCTTTCTTCAGAGTGGACTCCATTTACAATTACCTTCTGTGTCCTGTTGTCCAGCCAATGTTTTACCCAGGCTACCACCCTGGGACCCACTCCCTGGCTGGTTAATTTGACTATTAATCTTTTGTGTGGGACTGTGTCAAATGCCTTGCTAAAGTCTAGGTAGGCCACGTCCACAGCCCCTCCCTGGTCTACTACTTTGGTCACCCAGTCAAAGAAATCTATTAGATTTGTCTGACATGACCTTCCCGCTGTGAACCCATGCTGCCTTGGGCCCTGTGCTCCACTGACCTCTAGGTACTCAACTATTCTTTCCTTCAGAAGTGACTCCATCACTTTCCCTACCACAGAGGTCAGACTGACAGGTCTGTAGTTTCCTGCTGCTGTCTTGGTCCCACTTTTGTGAAGGGGAATCACATCCGCCTTCCTCCAGTCCTTGGGTACCACACCATCCTCCCATGATTTATTAAAAAGAGTAGCCAGTGGTTTCACTAGTTCCTTCCTTAATTCTTTTAGAATTCTGGGGTGAATTCCATCAGGACCCATTGCTTTGTCCACCTTCAGTTTTAGGAGTTCTTGCAGAACCCTTTCTTCTGTGAAAGGACTGGGATCGACCCCCCTATCAAGAGTGCTTCTGTTAATTGGATTAGGCACTTCCCCTCCTCTTTTGTGAATACTGAGCAGAAATATTCGTTCAGTATTCCTGCTTTTTCACTGTCCCCCTCTGCCCACCCACTGTTCATTCTATTCAGCCTCACTATCCCTCCCTTTGTCTTTCTACGCTGGCTGATGTACCTATAAAAGGTTTTATTCCCCTTCTTAACTGAGTTGGCTATCTTTTCCTCAGTTTGGGCCTTTGCTATTCTGACTTCCCTCCCTGCTTCTTTCTGCCTTAACTGGTACAGCTCTCTGTCCTGCTCCTTCTGTGTTTCCTTATACTTCCGGAATGCTATCTTTTTCTTCCTGACTTTCACAGCCACCTCTCTTGAGAACCATAGTGGCTTTTTCTTTCATTTTGATTTGTTTATTTGCTTCACACAAAGCTTTGCCTCTGTGATGGCAGTTTTGATAATTCCCCATTGTTGCTCCACACTTCCTTCTAGCCTGTTTGCTAGTGCTCTTGAGCACTCTCCCATCTTGCCAAAGTCAGCCTCCTAAAGTCCAGTACCCTCACTTTTGTATGGCTTGACTCTGTAGCTGAGTTTAACGTGAACCACACTGTTTGATGGTCACTTGTCCCCAGATGGCAACCCATTTCTAGATCTGAGATCCTCTCACTGCCCCTGTTTGAGAGTACGAGGTCTAAGATTGCTCCCTCACGAGTGGGTTCCGAAACTAGCGGTCTAATGCCTGCCACCTGTAGGGCATCAAGAATGGCCCTGCTCTTGGATGTGGCTGCAGCAAATGTGCTCCAGTTAACATCTGGCGTATTCAGGTCTCCCATCAACAGTATCTCCCCTTTCTCTGCCATTCTAAGAATGCCTTCCATCATATCCTTGTCCATTCCTTCCCCCTGACAAGGGGTCTGTACACAACCCCTGTGCAGATTGTGGTGCCCTTTCCAGTCTCCAAGGTGACCCACAGTGCCTCCTCTCCTCCCTGTTTACTCTTTTGTTCAGTTGCTTTTATCCCTTCCTTTACATAGAGAGCTACTCCTCCCTCTTCTCCCCTGCCTGTCTCTCCTGTAGGTTATGTACCCTGGTATGTTAACATCCCAGTCATGGTTCTCTGTGTACCATGTTTCTGTGTCTACACATATCCAGGCATCCCTCTTCCATTAAGGCCACCAGCTCAGGAGCTTGTTGCCCAGACTACGGGCATTGGTACTCATTACCCTCCATTTCCAGATGGCCTTACCCCTTTTCCCCATCCCTGTCCTTCTTGCCTTTGTCACTTTCTCCAGTTACCCCTACCCTTCTCCCTATCGACACCTCTATGTTGGTGTTTGCCGCACTTACTACCGTGATTGTTTGGGGGGGGCTAGGATTTTCCTGCTCCTTTCCAGTGCCTCCCCCCTTGGCTAGTTTAAAAGCTTGCCAATGAAGCATTTAAACCTATCACCTAGGATCCTGGTTCCCCTCCCGGACAGATGCAGCCCATCATGCCAGTATAGGCTTGGATCACTTCAGGTGGACCCCCAGTCCCCAATGAAGCCAAATCCCTGAGCTCCACACCAGTTTTTCAACCACTGATTGAATCCCATGGTACAGAACACCCTAGCCTCTCCTATGCCATAGATGGGTAGCACCTCCGAGAAGGTTACCGTGCGTGCTACTTGACTAAGGCCCCTCCCCAATTCCACAAACTCTTCCTGAACTTCTCTAATCCCTTTCTTAGCCAGGTCATTTGTCCCTAGGTGGACAATGACATCCAGCTCCCTCCCCTGTGCAGCTGCTCCGCAATCCTGAGGATTCACTCCCTGTCCCTCCAAGCCATGGCGCCAGGCAGGCACCTTACCTCCCTCTCCCCTTCTTCCCCCAGTTCTACCTTCCTAACAATGAAGTCCCCCACCAGGAGTTGTTTCCTTCCCCTGCAGGGTCCCCTGCCACCCTCCTGTGGGTCTCCTTTGTGGAGGTTCCCAGCATCCTCCTTGGTCTCCACTGTGGGTGCCTCCATAGAGGAACCACACTTTGCCAGAATGGCATAGGAATTGTGGAGAGGTACAACTGGAGGGATGCACCTCTGTTCCACCACCCTCACCCTCCCTGAGCCCACTGTGGTCCAACCGCTCCTCTTTCTTGGCAACCTCTGAGGCAACGGCAGTGGCACTGGTGGTCCCTGGATGGAAGAGGAGGTCCCACAAATCCTGGCCAACTCAGCCTGGAGATGAGCAACCTCCTCCCTCAGCCCAGAGAGGTGCCTGCAGATGGGACAACACCGCATCCTCCAGAACATCTCCCGGAAGACTGCTGCTCCACAGCCACTGCACTGCACCACTCCAATCATGTCTTATTTCTGGCCCCTTAACTGTTTGCAATCCTTACTCTTTCCTCTGTTTTTTTTCTCACTCTCCTTACTTTCTACCTGAGTGCCCTTTAAGCTCCTGATTGTCCTGTTCTGAGACAAGAATATCCTATATTTCTCAGTAGACCACTTACTTGTTCAGAGGCAGACCTCCAGCAGCTAGAGGGGGCCGGAGAGCTACTCTTGCCCTTCTAGGATGGTGGGTCCTTGGTGGTTCTGTGATCACTCTCTTCCTGCCCCTAAACAGGAAGTTTCTGTTGTCAGTCAAATCCTGTGCCTATAAAAATAGAACTAGCTTTGGGTGGGGGGGGTGGAGGGGAGTGAAGGAGGGCAATATAGTCCCAGCAGAGAAGTTCAGTCACACAGCAGTCCTTTCACCTCATGTCTTCTGCCAAACTATTAGCAGAATCTTTCTAAGGCAGTCTTTAAATGTAGCTTCCTTCTAGCTAAGCCACTCCCCCTACTTACCAGATCGTTCTACAAGTAATTTAAACCTCACAGCAGTTAAATCCTTTCAGTCACCTGAGATTTACACCTAGATACTCTTCGGTTACCTATTCAGTTCAGTTAACCCAAACACACACTTTTTTGTTTGTTTTGTATGTTAGTTTTTTTATCCTAAATTAAAGGTCCAAATACAAAAGTTCTTCTACTTTAGTCCCAGCAGAGAAGTTCAGTCACACAGCAGTCCTTCCTCCTGGCGTCTTCTTCCAATAGAGGTGTGCAAGAACAAGAGGGCACAATTTGAAGATGGGGGTAGTGGCTCAGAGGTAATTTAAGGAAGTATTTTTTCACAGAGAGGGTTGTGGATGCACGGAAAGACCTTCCGGAGGAGGTTCTGGAGTCAAAATCAGTGGTGGCATTCAAGCATGCATGGGATAGTCATAAGGCCATTCTAGGGGGTGGGGGTAGGAAGAAGTAGGCTGCTGGTTAACTAGGATCTGCAGCTTATCCAGTAGGTAGGGAAATGGGCAGACTGGGTGGGCCAAGCGGTCCTTATCTGCCTTCTAATTCTATGTTTCTATGTTTCTATGTAAAGTATAACCATAAAACAATGGAAATTAGAAAAATGGTCAACAAACACTGGCATTTAGTGCAGATTGACAATGAGAACATTCGAGCTCCAAAATAGGCCAATAATAGCAGCCAAAATAGTAAAAACCTCAAAGACCAACTGGTAAGGTCACAGTATAAACTACCTGAGAAAAAAGAAAATCAGTTATTCCTAGGGCCTTTAGCACCAGGTATGGGACCATGTGGTAAATGTTCTGTGTGTAATCATACCTCTAAGAAAAACTTTTTTCTCCATCCACACACAGGGCACAAACACCAAATCCATCAACATATTGATTGCACCACAGAGGGCACAATATATGTCATACAATGTCCCTGTGACATGCTATATGTCGGACAGACAAGTCGTATGCTAAAAACCAGAATCCAAGAACATAAGGAGATATCAGAAGGAGGGATGAGAGCTCCCCAGCTGCCACACACTTTATGCAAGCTGGACGTAGTGGAGCCTCCCTAAGATTTTAGGGGCTAGAGAAAGTTTACATACCAGAAAGAGGGGGCAACTATAGAGACATTACTCAGCCCTGAAATGCGCTGGATTTTTTACGTGAAAACTCTGAAGCCCCATATAGACATGAACATAGAAACTAATTGAGGCATGCAGTTGAAATAACAGGCAAAAAAATACAAACAAAAAATATAAGACACATTAGAACAGCATGGACACTGTCAGAATAACAACCGGACAAGAACAGTGTGAAACTACAGAGGTGACGGATATAGAAAAGTATTTTGAAAAATAACCAGAATGTAAACTAAATGTAACCTACTTTAAGAAACAGATTTCAGGGAACTGTCACAATCATAACACCTTGTTCACAAAAAAAGATAGCACAAAGCATATTCTATGCAAATAAGGAAAGGTCAAATTAAGTTGACCTTCTTCCACTGTATCCTTTTATGTATGAAAGAAAAATTATAATCATATATTCTAGCTAAATAAGCAAAAGGTACGAGAAGAATGGAATATATTACAGCTAGAAAGCAAATTGTGACTTCAGCTATACAAACATTTCTTTGTGTTCAGTTTTTTCAAAGACTTTATACGATGAATGTTGTGTTTCCTTTGGATCAAATCAAATCAAATCATCTTTATTTACAAAGCGCCTTTCAGAACCAAGGCGCTGTACAGTAAAATCACATATGCACATAAATTAAAATAATCATAAATTAACAGCCATAACTAGGATATGCTAAACTAAATAAATATGTCTTTAGCTCCTTTTTAAATTTCTCGATGGTTGGACATTCTCTCAACCAACAAGGTAGAGAATTCCACAGGGTTGGTGCTGAAAAAGCAAAAGCATTGGATCCTGATGTTTTTAATTGAACCTGGGAATCTCCAGCAATCCCTCGTTGGCGGAGTGGAGAGGATGGAGGGGGAAATAGGGTACCAAGAGATCTTTCAGGTAACCGGGTCCCTGATCATGTAGGGCTTTAAAGGTTAGTAAACCAACCTTATAGGTGATCCGCCACCTTACCGGCAGCCAGTGCAGTTCGCAGAGCACAGGCATAATATGGCTGGATCTAGAGATCCCAGTCAGAAGCCTTGCCACCGCGTTCTGCACCAGCTGCAGGCAACGGATATCAACCCCAGATAGCCCTAGGTAGAGGGAATTAAAGTAATCAAGATGGGCAGTGATAAAGGCATGGACCAACGTTGGCAGATCACCCAGTGGGACCAGGTGTTTTACCCGGGCGATATTCCTCAGATGAAAAAAAGAGGATTTGACTACGGCTGATATCTGAGATTTTAAAGTCAAGCCATTGTCAAAAATAATGCCCAGATTTCATACCTGATCAGAGGTAGTGAGCGACATACCACCGAGCGATAAGCCCGGTGGTTGGCCAGACCCAAAACCTACCATCGGATGACCCGGTTCCACTACCAATACCTCAGTCTTATCAGGGTTCAGTCTCAGCCAGCTAGAACTCATCCATAATCTGATTTCAGCAAGGCAGTTGTCTAGCACAGAGAAAGCACCATCCTGCCCGGGCAGAAAGGACAACTACAGCTGAGTATCATCTGCATAGCAGTGAAAACCCAGACTGTATTGCCTAATTATATCTCCCAAAGGCAGCATATTCACTGCAAACAGCATGGGTGCTAAAATGGAACCCTGTGGTACCCCACAAGGCAGGAAGTGAGCACCAGAGGAATAAATTCCAGTGGTGACCCTCTGAAACCTGTCTGTGAGGTAAGACTGAAACCATTTGAGGACTGTTCCAGACAGTCCACAATAAATCAACAGGTGCTTCAGCAGCACACCATGGTCTACAGTGTCAAATGCTGCAGAGAGATCGAGAAGGACCAGAATGGTACATGCCTTTCGATCTCTAGCCATTAGGAGGTCGTTCAACACCCGGACAAGGGCAGTTTCTGTGCTATGCTTCTTCCTAAAACCACATTGGAGAGTATCATAGACATTGTGAGTTGTAAGATGATCATCCAGTTGTAACGCAACCGCCTTCTCAATAACCTTACCAACAAAAGGCAGGTTAGAGATAGGCCGGTAGTTAGTTAGACAGTCTGATCCAAGGAGGTTTTTTAGGAGTGGTCGAACAACCACCTCCTTAAGGGGATCAGGAAAGACCCCTCTCCAAGGATTTCCAGACAATGTCAGCAAGGATCAGGCAGATAACCTCTACACATCCTACTAAGAGGGGTGTAGGGCCCGGATCCAAACTACAACTGGTTGGTCGCAATGTTTGGATGATCTTCACAATGTCAGTGAAATCCAGCCAGCGAAACTCTGACCAGACTGACCGGGTGCATAGCACTTCCTGTCGACAACTGCAATCCCTCAAAGGAGGAGTCAGACCGATGCCAGACCTGATGCTAGCAACCTTATCCGCAAAGAAACGCGCGAACTCCTCGCATCTTAGCTGAGAAAAAGCTTCTCTGGGCTGAAGACAGATTGGATTGCACAATCTGTCAACACTCCGGAAAAGCTGAGCTGGTCGATTCTGTGCAGCAGAAATCTCCCTGGACAGGAATTCTGCCTTCTTACGCTTGATTTCTGATTGATAGCCATCATAATGTACCATCAATCTAAGCCTGTCAGCATCATTACCAGACTTCCACCAGACTCTCTCCAACCTTCGGCCAACTCTCCTTAACTCCTTCAAGGAGCCATCAAACCAGGGGCTCCTTGAACAGAGGGTGAGAGGCCGAACACGAACAGGAGCAATCTTGTCCAGAGCATCTCCCACAGCCTTATTATAGGCTAATATGAGATTGTCTGGACTCATGCATTCACCAGACATGCACGATAGATCCAGTACCGCCATCAGGTCACTGGGACTAATACCCCTTAAACGGCAGTACTGAGCCATCTCTGTAGGGGCAGACCTATTAGGGGGAGCCCTGAAACTGAACCTTATGGTGTGATGGTCAGACCAGCTGACTGGTTCCACCCCCAAGTCAGCAATCTCCATATCCAAAAGGAAGATCAGGTCCAATGAATGACCTTTTATATGGGTTGAGGAGGTAACAACCCGTGTTAGGCCCAGTAAGGTCATCAACTGGAGGAGATTTTGACCAAAATGAGAGAGTTCATCGTCGACCCAGGCATTGAAGTCCCCCAAAATTAATAATCTGGGGGACCGCAATACCAGGTCGACGACAAAGTCTGCTATCTCCTGCAAGAATTCTCCACCATCTCCTGGTGGACGGTAGATGAGGAGAATTCCACAACCTACACCCTCACCCAAGATATATTCAAAGGATATGGTACTTCCTAGTGGCACATCCACAAGGCCCAGCTCAGTCTTAAACATAATGGCTACACCACCGCCCCTACGATCCAACCTTGGACGGTGTATCACCGAGAACCCAGCTGGTGTTGCCGAAGCCAATACAGGGCCTGTATTTTCATCCAGCCAGGTCTCGGTGATGTAAGCCAGATCAGTTGACCCAACAAGATCAGCTATAATAGCTGTCTTGTTTTTAATAGATCTGACATTGCATAACACCGCCAACGCTGGATGAGCTGTCTGGGAAGACCTCGGCTCCTGCCTACTAAAGTCGGAACCCTTGGGTATGGGAACAAGACAAGAATGACCTCTATCTTGGCCCCATTTCACCCCAGGTTGTCTCCTGGATCCCACCACCCCAATCCGCCCTCCCCTCTCCTGTCCCCCACTAGGATCCGCTCTCCGTCTTCTTTTATGTTTCCTTAAAATGCCCAGTAATGAAAGGCCAAATAAAGTTGACCTCCCTGTGCAGTGCGTATGTATGCATGAAAGAATTATAAATTGTATACGACAACTAGAAGCTAAGAAAAGCACAAGTTATGACAAAAATGAATATATGTATAACTTAGAAGCAGATTGTAATTTGAAAGGTCAAGATGGAGTGACCTCCCTGCCATGCACCAGCATACAGCATGAAAAGGATGTTATAATATTACACACCACTAAAGACTCAAGATGAGCAAAAGTTAGAAAGAAACTGAAAGATTCTTAATGAAAAGCATTATTATATAGTCTTATTTATTATTTTGTATAACGGTAAATAGAACACATCACAAAACTGTACCATTTCCACCATAATCAGCTCTCCCACCCCACTAAGTTTTCCAAAAAAAGCCATGGCACTACAGATGTTTCTCCTCTCACATCTACGATTGAATGTATTCTAAACAAACTGATAAAAAAAAACATAAAAGTGATGGAATGAACAGGAAACTAGGAACAAGCCTGTTTTGTGCTGTAAACTGGTCAAGTTAATGGTTGCTTGGCAACTGTTGGGGGACCTCTGATCAACACAAAACAGGCAAGAGGATAAGAGGCAGCACCTGCAGGAAGTAGGGCAAGTCCCAGATTCACATTGGAGGAATACAGGAACATGAGCACTAAGGAGGCGGTAAGAGAGACAACCTTTTAAACTAAAAAAGACTTAACTTATAAGGAATTAAGCACTGAACTTTGAAAAATTTAACTTGGGTTAAAACATGACCAAATTTGTTGTCTCCCTGCAGCCAAAAGAAAAAAAATCACAAACAGTGAGGGCCATAACCATGACTGGGAGATGGCCATACCTGGCTACAACATATTCAGAAGAGACAGAGCAGGCAGGAAGGGAGGAGGAGTGGCACTGTATGTGAAAAATGACATAAGGGCCACACAGATCCAGGAGGAACAAAATGGGGAGAGATACTGTGGGTTAAGCTGGAAAGGAAAATGGGGCCAGCCATCCTGACAGGTGTGTGTCTATAGACCACCAGCCCAGGAGGGAAGAAACAGATAGGAGTTGATGCCAGCCATCCAAAGGATGGCTGACAAGGGGAGGTAGTACTGGTTGGAGACTTCAATATACCAGATGTGGACTGGAGCATCCCAGCAGCAGCATCAACTAGGAGCAGATTTATCCTGGACTACCTTCAGGTGCCTTCCTCAAGCAACTGGTCATGGAACCAACTCGGCAGAAGGCAATACTGGACCTTGTGCTCACAAACAGGGACAGTGTGATGGGGGTAACAGTGGGGAGCACCTGGTAACAGTGACTACCAGTCATTGTGGTTTGAAATCACAGAAAGAGCAGAACCAAACCACACAAAAACACGTATCCTGGATTTTAGGGGCAGACTTTGGGAAAATGGGGAGATGCTTGAAAGAGGCATTAAGGAATGGGACAGGAATCAGGATTGAGGAACAGTGGGCAGTATTTAAAATGGGATTATAAGAACAACAGAATTATGCATTGCAGGTTAGCAAGAGGAAAAGAAAGAGGAGACCATTATGGTTTTCCAAAGAGGTAGCAAAAGAAAGTGAAAGCCAAAAGACTGCATTCAGGTAATACAAAAGACACAGGCAGAAGGGGATAGGGAGAAGTACCAGGAGAAACAAAGGAGGCAGGGAAGTCAGTAAGGAAGCCAAAGCTCAGACAGAAGAACACATTGCAAAATCAGTGGTTAAAGGGACAAAACCTTTTACAGGTACATAAGTGAAAAAGAAGGACAAAGGGAGGATAGTTAGACTGAAGGGGAGGATGGGAGCAGCGTGGAGGATGACAACAGTAAAGCTGACATATTGAACAGGTATTTCTGGTCAGTCTTTACTAAGGAAGAGGGTAATGGGTCTGAAGGGAGTACAAGGGTGAGAATGGTGCAGAAATGGACACAAGTCCCTTTACACGAGAAAGGGTCCTGAAGGAACTGGAAGTAATAAGAGTTGACAGCAATGGGGCCAGATGGGTGCACCCTAGGGTCCTTAAAGAACTAAGAGAGGTGGTGGCTGAACCTCTGGCTATCCTGTTCAGCCAATCACTGGAAACAGGGAGGTACCCAAAGACTGGAGGACAGCAGATGTAGTCCCCTTATACAAAAGTGGGAACAAAGAGGAAGCAGGGAACTACAGACCAGTCAGCCTCACCTCGGTAGTGGGAAAGATCATGGAAGCACTACTGAAGGAGAGATTGTGGAACATCTGGTTGTCAATGGACTACAGGACCCAAGGCAGCATGGTTTCACCAGGGGAGGTCATGTCAGACCAACCTCATTGAATTTTTGACTGGGTGACTAGGAGGTGGATCAGGGAGGGCAGTGGACATGGCCTATCTGGACTTCAGCAAGGCCTTTGACACTGTGCCACATAGAAGACTATTACACAAACTGGGGAATATGGGTGTGGGCAGGACAGTAGTGTGGTGGGTAGGTAACTGGCTGGGTGGCAGGACACAGAGGGTGGTGGTAAATGGATGTCACTCCACAGAGGGAAGAGTGACCAGTGGGGTACCACAGGGATCAGTGCTGGGACCGGTCCTATTCAACATTTTCATCAGTGACATTGCACAGGATATAGAAGGCAGAATTTCACTGTTCGCTGATGACACAAAGCTCTGTAACAGAGTAGACACACCAGAGGGTGTAGACAGAATGAGAAGGGACCTGCAGAAACTTGAAGAATGGTCAAGGGTTTGGCAGTTGAAATTCAATGCAAAGAAGTGCAAGATAATGCATATGGGGCACAAAACCCTGGCACAATATATCAGTTGGGGGTGAGGATATAGCATGCACCAAGCAGGAAAGGGATCTTGGGTTGTCATCTCTGATGACCTCAAGGTAGGGAAACAGTGTGACAAGGCATCAGGTAAAGCAAATAGGATGCTGGGATGTATAGGCAGGGCATCACCAGCAGGAAAAGGAGGTCATAATTCCGCATACAAGACACTAGTGAGGCCCCACCTGGAGTACAGTGTACAGTTCTGAGACCATACCTACGTAAGGACATAGACAGGTAGAGAAGGTTCAGAGGAGGGCACAAAGATGGTGCATGGGTTGCATCACAAATCCTATGAAGACAGGTTGAAGGAACTGAACATGTACTCCCTGGAGGAGAGGAGGAGAGAGGATATGATAGAGACATACAAGTATCTTACAGGAGGAACAGGTGCAGGAAAACACTATTTTAAGCGAAAAGATGTTTCAGGACTAGAGGGCATGGGATGAAGTTGGAGGAGGACGATTCAGAGGAAACATGAGAAAGAATTTCTTCACAGAACGGTGGTGGACAAGTGGAACACCCTGCCAGAGGAAGTGGTGGGGGCTGAAACAATCACGGGATTTAAGAATGCATGGGATAGACATAAAGAAATTCTAGAGGTCAGGGATAAGGGGAAATAGACTTCTAGGAAAACAAACTGAACTTACAAGCTCAAATGGGCAGACTAGGTGGGCCATAGGCCCTTATCTGCCGACACTGTCTATGTATCTATGTATCTATGTACCTCTGTGTTACTCGAAGTATTCCAGCAGGTAGGCTGCTCCATTTGTTAATGGGGGAGGGGGTCAAGCTTCAATAGCTGCAGAAACAAGAGAAACCTAGTTCCCACACATTCCCTCACAGTGATATGCATTGCTTTATGGTCTTATCTCATTTCAGAAAAAGTGCATGAGCACTATAGACTAGAAAAAGAGAAAAAGAAAGAAAAGTTTAAAAAAAAGTAGACCAAGCGATGCAAGTATACTAATAATTGGTATGTGATTGTGCTAAAAACTTTAACTAAAGATTGTTTCAAAAGAACAATAACAGAAATACTAAAGTACAATTTTGTGTTTGAAAACAGAATGAAATAAGAAAAAGGAAAAAGAATTAAAAACCCCGTGAACAAACTCCATGCAGGATTGGCACGTAAAAGGGGAGATGAAATAAAAAGATTTAATTTTATATCATATTTTGTGAAGTCTATGACTCCAAAGGGCCCCCTGAACAAATTTTCTTTGAAGTAGGTGACAAGTTACCCTAGATTGCTGTTTGAAACATAGCCAGGTTTTGAACAGAGTGACAGAAAGGGCATTGTGTAATTGTGCAAACTTATTTCATGGGAGAAAATAGATGCCATTCCTGTCACAAAAAGAAGTCTCAGCTAACAGTGTCTGCACCAAATGCCATCCATTGCTTAACATTTGAACAGAGCCTACCTACGAACTGAGTAAGCCATTGTGGGACACAGACAACTACTGTAAGAGTGCTATGATGCTTTCAATTTTTTAAACTGTTTAAAACACTCAAAAAATAGCCCCAAGATAAGTTAAGGTCAATAATAAGGAACCATGATAAGATTTAGAAATTTTAGCAACAAGCACCTCATAAAGGAGCTCATTAAGAATTTAAACAGCACTCTGTATTCTTTCTGATTTACAGCTTGCACTTTTCTTATGCAGGAATCTGGTTTAAATAAACAAGCTTGTTCACTCTGTTTTAAAACTGAAGGCTTGAACTATGACAAATGTATCATGGATTATATGTATGCAGCAGCATAAAGAATAAAACATGCTACATACAGTAACTTTTAGATATTATGGTTACAATTCAGAGTTACTGGTTTTTAGCACTGTTGCAATGTCAGTAACAAAATACACACAGCAGTGCATACAACTTGAGCCAGCTGCAACTGTGTAGGATTGAAGCTAACTTCAAATAATTCTATTTGGAGACACAACATAATGTAATTTCAAACTTTCACTTAGCATTAAGGCATGTATTGCAATCACTGAAAAAGCCCATTTTGGAATATTTTAGATTTAAGCTTTCTTGTCTTGAGTTAGAGTTTGATACTGACAATTTGGCACGTTGTGAGGCATAGTCAGTATTTAACTATAAATGTCTGGGCAGCAATATGTCAAGAAAAAGTAATGTGCTATAACAGAATATCAGTTATGATACCTCTGACAGAGGAGTTGTGTGTGCACTGCCTTTTTTTTTGTAGAGTCTTAAAGACACAGTACACCTTTCAATTGAATTTTATATGTTACTTGTAGAAGCTGAAACTGCTCTATCATGAGAAAATAAAGTACTTTGAATCTTTTCTGACCTGTAATCTGGCAGAGAGACCGCACAGGTTAGTTAAGATCAATACTTAGGAGCCATGGCAAAATTCAGGACTTTTATAATAAGCACGCTCATAAGAGAGCTCATTAAGGATTCAAACAGCACTCTGTGTTCTGATTTACAACTTGTGCTTGTCTTCTGCACTTAGAAACATAACAAGCTAAGGACTTGACAGCAGTGTCAGAAAGTACTACCAGCATTATAATGTGCATTAACTGGAATGATGTTTACTTAATAATTAATTAAATTGCCATTTTGAAATGGAATGTTAATTTAAAAATGGCCATCCTACCACAAAATGAGCATTTAAAATAGGAATGGAGGGTTAGCAGGATGGATAGAGGAGTTCAGAGGCCTAGTAATGTGAAACCAAATGTTAACTTCCGATAGCAAGGTAAGGAGGAAGGCACTACTAAGGGAGCAGACGTAAGGGAGAAAGGTGGGGAAGGGTAGAGACAAGGGTTGGATGGTGGTAACACTAAATGCTAGGAGGCTGGGGAATAAGTGGTGGAACTACATGCTTTCCTGAAGGAGAGAGGAGTGGACTTGGTGGCTATAACTGAGACATGGGCAACCCACATCCACGACTGGGACATGATGGTTCTGGGGTTCAGATTACACCAGAAGGATAGGGGAAAAGGGGGAGAGGGTGGCACTATACATAAAGGAGGGATTAAAATGTGTATGGGAGGAGGAAGTAGATGAGGGAGATACTGAAGCACTCTGGGTGCAACTACAGAAAATACAGTAGATCACTAAGCCAGGGGGTGGTGTACAGGCCACCCTCTCAGTCTGAAGTGATGGGCAGGGTACTGGCAGAACAGATCAGGAGGAACTGCAGGAAGGAGGGATAGTGATAGTAGGGGACTTCAACCTTCTGGGGGTGGAGTGGGACACACCTACCACAAAGAATAGAAGAGAGCAGGAAATGCTGGACGCTTTCCAGGAAAGCTTTCTAGTACAATTGATCAAGGAACCAACTAAGAAAAGGAACACCCTTGGACCTCATACTTACAAACGGGAGTGGGTGAGGGATATGAGGGTGAAGGAACCACTGGGGGGGGATTGACCACCAGACAGTGGTTCCAGTTACAGATGGCTACAGAGAGGGTGGCATCTGGCACAAGGGTGCTGGATTTCAGGAATGCCAACTTTAAGATGATGAGGGAAGTGGTACAGGGGTTCCTGTGTAAAATTCAACCAGGTATGGACACACAACAAAGGTGGGAACTGATAAGACAGGGGATAGTGGAGGCAACAGAAACTTGCTGTAGGGCCCAGACTAAGCAGGCAAGGGGAAAGAAACCCAGCTGGATAAGCAAAGGGGTGTTAGACAGGGTGAGGAGGAAAAAGGCAGCTTACAGGAGATACAGAAAATCGGGGAGGGAGGAGGATAGGGAGGAATATCTGCAAGAAGTAAAGGAAGTGACCAGGGGGGTAAGGACAGCCAAGGTGGCAAGAGAACTCTGGTTGGCGCAGGGCATATAAAAATAGAAGAAAAGACTTCTTTAGGTACATCAGGGAGAAAAGAAGCTGTAAGGACCAAATTGAAAGAATTAAGAAGGAGGGGAGAAGGGTGGAAGAGGGGGTGAAAAGGCAGAAGTTCTCAATGACTACTTCTGTTCAGTCTTTATGAAAGAAAGGGAGGGAGTGCTACCCATAGTAGGAGGGAGGATAGAAACAGATGGGGGAGATGACAGACAGAAATCACAATGGGGAGGGTGCTGGAGGGGTTAAGGCATTGAGGGTGGATAAGGCACCAGGACCAGATGGAGTATATCCAAAAGTGCTGAAGGAGCTGGCAGATGTCTGGCAGGACCCTTGGCAGAATTATTTAATTAATCTCTAGACACAGGATGCGTACCCCATGACTGGAGACTGGCTCGTGTGGTTCCCCTCCACAAGAGTGAACCCAAGGGTGAACTGGGGAACAATAGGCCAGCAAGTCTAAAGTCCATAGTGGGGAAGTTAATGGAGACCATCCTAAAGGAGAGGCTAGTGGCACTACTGGAGGTGAATGGGGTGCAGGATGGGAGGTAGCATGGCTTCACCAAGGGCAGGTCATGCCAGACCAACCTGATGGAATACTATGACTGGTTGACTAGGCAAATTGACAGGGGCTATGCGGTGAATGTCCTGTACCTAGACTTCAGTAAGGTCTTCAATCCAGTACCACATGGGAAACTTGGAAGCAAGCTACGGGGCATGGGGCAGGAGCAAAACTGGTGGGATGGGTGGAGAACTGGCTAAAATATAGGCAACAAAGGGTGGTGGTAGGTGGGGAATACTCATCCCCATAGCCTGTGACAAGTGGTGTTCCACAGGGGTCAGTGTTGGGCACAGTGCTGTTTGGCATATTTATTGTAGACATCTCGGAGGGGATGAGCAGCAAAATCAGCCTATTTGTGGATGACACCAAGAAGGGAGTGGATGTGGACAACCAGGCTGAGTGGCGGGGGCTACAGGATGATCTGGTAAGGCTAGAGGTATGGTCTGACAGATAGTAGCTGGGGTTCAATGCAAAAAAATGCAAGGTACTGCACTTCGGAACAAAAAATCCAAGGAGAAGCTACCATCTGTGTGTGTGTGTGTGTGTGTGTGTGTGTGTGTGTGTGTGGCAGGAGGTAACAGAAGAGGAGAAGGATCTGGGGTGCTCATCACAGGAGCAATGAATAATTCTGTGTAATGCAGAAAGGCAGCAGCAATGGCTAACAAAATGTTGGGGTGCATTGCAAGGGGAATTACCTCGAGAAGAAGGGAGGTTACTCTACCATTATACGGATCATTGGTTAGACCCCACCTGGAATATTGCATGCAGTACTGGCACCCGTACCTACAAAAGGACATTAGGCTGCTGGAGGGGGTGCAGCATAGGGCAACGAAGATGATTCAGGTCCTAGGGGAATTGCCATATGAGGTCAGACTAAGAGAGTTAAACATGTACATACTGGAGGAGGGATGGGGGACATCATGGAGACCTTCAAATGCATTAAGGAGATAATCAAAACAGACAGAGAGTCTATTCAGGAGGAGGGTGGGAAGAGACACTAGGGGCCATGACATGAGATTGAAGGGTAGATTCAGGAGGGATGTGAGGAGGCATTTTTTATGAAGAGGGTGGTGGCAAGTGGAACGTACTACCAGCTGAGGTAGTGGCATGTAACACAGTGGAATGCTTCAAGAAGGGGTGGGACAAGGAAAAGGGAAGGGGGTGGGGCAGCTGCTGAATAGGGAGCTAGCTGCAATCTTGAGCAGCCTAGATAAACCAGGATGGCCTTTTGCTGCTGGCAACTTTCGCATGTTCGTAAAGTCTGAACACAGCCTACCTGAGAACTGGGCTGTCAGGACACAGAAAACTAATGTAAGACTGCTGTGATGCTTTTACTTTTTTTTTAAATATCTAAAACACTCAAAAAATAGCCCCAAGATAATTCACTGTCAATTATAGGGAACCATCATAAGATACAGAATTGTTAGCAACAAGCATACTCATAAAAGAGCTCATTAAGGATTCAAACAACACTCTGTGTTCTGATTTACAGCTTGTGTTTTGCTTGTCTCCTGCAGGAATCAGACAAGAAGAAAAACATAGAACCTTTATAGCTTAGAGGGAAGAATCAGTCTCAGCTTTTATATAAATAAAATCTTGCAGAGCCATTATGGCTGCAAATGCATTAAATAGATAAGGATGTATAATGAGATTAATGGGATTAATGTTGTCAGCTCAATGTGTATTTTATATATGTTGGTAAAGTCTGATAATTTATCTGGTTGATCCCATGTTTCCAATGTGTGTAAAATACAAATGATAAGTGCACCTTGTACTATATTGGGAAGGAGCGGGAGCATCAGACTAAGTCCTTCAAATAGTGGTAGAAGCAATGGCGCAGAGAGAAGAGGAAAGGAGAGGTATGGCTACATTGGAAATTGTGGACTAACCTGGAAGGATGAGATCTTATACCAAAGTCATAGCCTGCTTCCAGTGGCATGATCACAGCTTCTTTTTTTTTTTTTTTGTCTTTCTTTTGATACATTTTTCAGTTTAATTGCTACTTACATCATTGCACTTAAATTGCATGTCATATAACATTCAGCCACATTTTAAACATTTTTTCTTTCGTTTTTTCAACAACCTATAAGTTGTTTAAGTGCTACCTTATATATACTTCTCATGACCCTAATCTCAATTGCAAAGGTGACTCGCAATTGGGTCTCATTTATCTGAATTTGTTGCAGCTGTGAACAGCACTTTTCTTCTGCTGGCATTTATTTCAATCACTGTTCTTCTTTAAATATCTTGTGCCAGTTTTTAGCAGTCTTATAACTACTGGTCTTTGTGTATTTTGTCATGTATTTGTTGCTTGAATTTTGGCTGAAATTACTGCCTTCAAATTGTATGTCAAGATAACAACTAAATAAAAAAAAAAAAAAAGATGCTAGGTGGTTCCATGTTTCCTTTTTCAGATTTGAAGACTAGAGTAGCCTCATTAGGAGACAGGAGAGGATATGACAGCCACTATGTTGAACTGCCAGTAAAAGCAGTCCTTTCAGCAGGTTTGATAATCACAGCATGGCCCCCTCCTAGTTCTAGGCACTCAAACAATGGTATTTGTATATGTTATGATAGCTGTCATAATGCTTGTGTGGTAGGGTTCGTGGGGTAGGGTAATGAAAGCATACACGGTACTCAGATTTGTTCAACACACAAATTCTGTGTGATGTTTAATTTTGTAAAAATAATATAGAGCAAATCATGCTATACAAAAATAAAAACAAATTAATAATAAAGTAATACTGTCAAACTTCAGACTATAAACAAAAGAAAACAATAAAGAAATAAATAAGCTATCCTCAAGCTTCAGAATCACTTCCCTCCAGTGATTCGGCCACAGTGTAGAATACTTTAACCAGTACAATTTTCTACCAAATTCTGTGCTCTCAGACCAACCTCTCAGGATACTCTCCCAGGATAATCTGATAAACCTTAGCTCAGTGGCAGCTTTTATAGTGCAGTCCTCCTATGACACTAGTATCAGCTGATCCGCCCCTTTACTAATTCACGGGAATATTCTGGATAGTACAAACATATGGGGGATCAGACTGACTGTATATACAGAGGGAAAACCTACAATCATAAGGTGTTATTACATTTTGCTTTTAACACTCTGTCACTGAAGCTGTTGAGAAAGACTTCTTAATTACTTGCAAACAAGAAAACTCCGCCCCTTTTCAGCCGAGTGACAGCTGGGGAGTTTCTTATAAAACAGCCTCATCATGGGGCTGCTGGCTCCTAGAAGTACCTTTTTTTTCCCCCAGGAAGGCTTAACTCAGGTAAGAGCACTCTCTGCATAGAATTCGAAAGGAAACACTCCTATATTTAGTTTCTACACATTAGTTATGCCTTCCTTGGGGTTATATACTGTACAAACTACTTTAAAAAGACAAATCCCATGTCTGCATTTAAAACACCCAACGGCTGCAACCAGTCGCTTTAACTCCTACACTGCTGCTAGAAAGCGAGACCACAGTACTCCCTTAATGCTTCCCTTGCAGACCAAAAAGGACATTAAAACAATCGTCTGCTAAACATTTCTTGAAACGGAGTGCAGCTTTTCAAAAGGGACACTCACTTACTGCCTTTCACTCCAGGGCACTTTCATTAGTGCAAACGCACATCGGGGTACATTTTAAACAGCAAATAGCACAACAGTGCCCAAAAAGATATTGTCCTGCCTCTGTCTAAGCATTATACTAAATTCTTTAACAGAGCATAACATAGTAAACAAGGACACAAACCAACTCTGTGCAGATTATTTCTGCTCATTATTATTTAAACTTTATTCTTTATGTCAGTTTACTGTTCTAGTGCTCATTCTCATAAGGGCATATGGCAGGGGAGGAAAACGAGTAAAAAGAGGGAATAGACAAGGGAGAAGCGGTACTAATATGGGTGGCCTACCCATAGTAGTAGTAGAAAAATGAAAATTAGTTATTCAAAAAAGGTAAGAAATGCTACTGCAGTAGACTGTAGGGGTACAAAGAAAAATGTCATAGCCTTATTTCCAACAGGGGGTAGTCTAAACTATCACAGCTTGTTGTAATAGACAAAATTCCAAGGTGAAAAAATGTATTAATGTCACATCACTTTTTTCCTTTATTCTGCTGTAATGTTGATTAATTTAAAAAGACAATAAAAATTATTAAAAAAAATAAATTGTATCTTATATAACATTCATCCATATCTTTAACATTTTTTTTCTAAATTGCCTTTTTTCATATTTTACACTACCATACGTATAAGGAACCTTATCTCAATTGTTAAGCAAAGTGTCCTATTGTTTCATTATTTTGAAAATGGGAAGAGTAGTTGAAGATAAAACATGTGGTAGGTAATGAAACAATAAGATCCCTTAGCAATTGAGAAAAGGTTCAATATAAATATGATAGGGTAAAACATGAGCAAGGAGAATTATGACAAAAACCTCAAAGTATGACTGAAAGTTATACGATATACAATATAAAGGCAGTAATGGTTGATGACTAGTTTCTGTGTTCTGTGTAATTCCAGCCAGAATTCCAGCAACCAAATACAGGCTAAATATGCAAATGGCAGCTGAGATAAGGCTAATAAAAAAAAAGGCACAAGATAGATAACGAAGGCATTGAAATAAGAGCTAGCAGAACAAAAATGCCCTTCATAGCTGCAGTACATGGTACAAGGTGCAAAAGTGTTATTGCTCAGCATATATGCCTTTACAAAGTTCAAATTTACAAGGACATTGATTAAAATTACATGCAAGGTACTTAGTGTTTCTTATATCTTTGCATACACAATAATAAAGTACATAGAGAACTACATATAATCTTAGCTATATTACAATTTCTTAAAATATTCAAAACATCATTTTCTTTAGATAATTCGCCAACTGTTGAAGTACATACATATCACTTGTATTAAAAAATGTCCATTATAATCCATATTTTGTCATGTGGTGTATTATAATACTTCAAAATGGGACTAAGCCAGTACTTCCTGTGTCTCTCATATAATGGATAATATACTAGCACATGTTCCAAGTCATCTTCTGTTTTTAAGTCACATTTACATTAAGGGTTTGTGACTCGCCTCTACAGCTGTGAAAAGTCTGATAAATGGAAAAATAGTGAGACTCCTTTGCAACTGAGATCGGTTGTTACTGAACAAATTACAGGTTCCTGCTTTTGATGGTCCCACTGTCTGACTCCCGATGTTCCTCAGAGTTCACTCTCAGCTCACACTACAGTCACCCAATGACTGCTACTTTCTGTCTCTCCATCTGTAGTATTGTGTGCAGCTGGACACTCATAATATAGCAGGGAAAGCTGACACTGAATTTCTTGAATTCCAAAGTGTATTTCAATCTGAATGTCAGTTTACAAACATGGACCAATCCTTGGTAGTTTTATGCAGTCAGTGTCCAAGTGCAAGATGTCAGGGTATGCTTTTCCCTACTGTATCTCTGCAAGGCAAAGATGATTTTGGACTCTAACTGCTATATTTACAAGCACCCAGACCAGCTAGCAGAGTTCTTGTAGATTTGAACTTCAAGAATACCGGATAAAGCCCCTTCATCCTCTAATAAATTGGTGTCAGTTATTTAAAAGGGTTATCTGACATGTGAAGTGTGCAGAGCTGTTCAATGCTCCCTATAAATAAGTAAATTATGTAAGTAAACTAACAAACAAATACATACAGAACAAGTGTTTCATTAGAGGATCAGAACGATATGCAAATGAATGTGTTTATTTCAGCAAAATGTTATTCTGATTTAGTAATGTTAAAAAATTACAATTATCGGGTTTGCAATTTGATAGCATCTTCTCTGTGTGGCCAAAACCTCTGGCACATTGGATGGATGTGGAACAGAGCAGTTATGAAGGGTTTTGGGCTGGGTTGGGCCTGACAACAGTCTTGAAATCAGTGCACCAATCCAAGTATTGAATGAATGAATAAATAACCGCAGCGTATAATTTAAAGCGCCACAGTATATATCAGCCTTATATCAGGCATCCCAGTGCCTAACAATATTCGTTAGTATTGTGCTGAGGCGCACACACACACACACACACACACATATACACACTCGCTCTCTCTCAAAACTTGGTGTAGCAGGATGAAACTGCATTTAGCATAATACTATTTATTACATTAGTTAACAGACAAAAGCACAGAGTAGGGCAGGAGACACAGGTTTTGGAGGTGCATGCATCTAGTTCTCAATGTGTAATGTTTGGCTTCTTTTATCATGGTTGTGTTTATTCTCTAAAGATTTTTAAAAATACATGTGAATCCTACAAAAACAAGTATAGCATTTGTCTGTGGTAGCTTAACCATGGTCTTTGCACGAATTGTTTGATACTGATCATGACTATGGCTTTTTGTTTTGCCTGCTGGCTAAATATACTTTCTCATCTCAGGTCCCTAAAAGTGCATAATTCCCAGAGCTGTACATGTAGTGTAGGTTTCTGTAGTGCAACACTATCTCTGCACTAAATACTACTAACTGATAAAACAAAACAATAACTATAATATTGCAGGAAGATATAGGCATTACCTTCATAATGAAGAAGGAGAAGGGGGGGGTAGGAGGAAGTAGGCTATTGGTTAACTAGGATCTGCAGCTTATCCATTAAGTAGGGAAATGGGCAGACTAGGTGGGCCAAGCGGTCCTTATCTGCCAACAAATTCTATGTTTCTATGAGGAGGAGGAGAAGGAGAAGAAGAATAATCAGCATTTATATAGCACATTTCATACACAGTGCATCCCAAAGTGTTTTTACAAGCAATGCTAGACTGGTAGCGAAGTCACTGAATGTGTAGTGGTGATCATATCGCAAATCAACACCCGCACATAACCTGGACAATTGCATGATCCGGTGTTACATTTTGTACATAGAATATGCTTGTTCTGAAGTGTATCGTATGTATTAATCTGTTTATTTATTGATTTATAAAATTTCACCAAAAAAGACATTCTTAGCTGTTCATTGCCAAAATGATTTAAGTCAAGTAGTGTACAAAGTTATGTGTGGGTTGAACTTCCACCACATGTATCAATAGATAATTTTGTACTGTGTTTGTTGTAAATAAAATAGTGTTACAATTGATTTCAATACTGGCAGCTTAAAGAGGGCAAGACATGTTGTTTGAATGATTAAATATGTATGGTCCTCATTTATAATAAAATATGTTTCAAATTATAGTGTGTGTTTTTTTTTTCTTATTTGTATATGTGAAAAGTTAGTGAATTTGTCAATATAGCAGATACTACAGAAGGGAGACATGAGGGAGATGGTGTTCTAATTAGGTGTTTTTTTTTGTACTCTGGCACTCTCTTTTCCCCTAGACAACCATACCCACACATTAAATTCACTCCAAGCTGTCAGACAATTCAGTCAAAAGGAAATGAAGAGCCCATCGTTTTTTCTTAGATTATCTATTGCATTCCTACTTATATTTCTGTTTTAGCTAAACACTTACAAAAATAAGAAATAAAAAATAAACTCCACAAAGCATTTTAAAGACATGTTTAAGTCTTATATATGTGTTTTGTTAGAAACTGTATATTTATACTTGCCGGCTCATGGTCATTGTATCAGTGCTGAAATACTTAGCAGTATGCTCTAGTCACAGCAGGTTTTCCCTTTTATTTATTTTTTTAAGTCATATTTTATTACTGACACATTTTGAAAAGTTGCTCTTCACTCTGTTACACCCACCATTCTGCCACCACACCTAAGACATGGCCATAGTCAGCAGGGACACTAATGATACACTGCAGTTATACTTACTACTCACACTTGATTTATGTATTAAAAAATAACTCTGTTTTATTTCCACTGAGCCCTGAACATTTTAGACTTTATGGGCCCGATTCTAGTACAATTATGCCTGGCATAACAGCACTTGAGCCAAGTAGATTGGCGCATGTAGCAACTTATGCCAGCAGTTGCGACATGCACAATTCTACAAAGTGGCCTGCGACATAGCGTAGGCCACTTGCGTAACAACAGTTAGCGCCGCATTTGCCAGAAACTCAATGTGACATGGTGCTAGATATATGGCAGCAGTTGCGCTCATTCCAGAAGGGCAGCAACAAAGTCCCCAATGTTGGGATTCTACAAGAACCCCCAGAGGAGAACCAGCAACGTAAGTTACACCAGTTTTAGCTGGTATAACTTACAGATGCCCCTCAGGGGTCCTGTAGACCCGACAGCTGCCCAGCAGTCATTGCACAGTGTCCCTCCACCCCATGCCCAGAAGACCTCCTGTGGGTGCCCCACAGTGCTGCCCACCCCCCTGCTCCCAAGTCCTACATTTATAGCCCCGCATGGCTGCCCACACCAACTGCACCTGATTCCCTGATGTAATTGCCCGCAGGCTATTTTACCTTCTGCCTGACTCCATCTTTGATATGCCCCTCAGGGTGGCAGGTCAACCCCACGCATGCCCCTACCCCAAGTCACCATCCGATCATTGTAGAATAAATACATCTCCCCCATGTCCCTGATAGTCTAGTGCCCCCGATCATTGTACAATATTAAACATCATCCCCCATTTCCCTGGTAGTCTAGTCCCCCCAATCATTGTAAATTATTTAAACATCACCCCATTTCCATGGTGGTCTAGTGGCCCCCCACGCCCACCCAGTCATGCCAGTCCACCCAGCAACCCACCCTTACTGTGAAGATGTGCTCAGAAATTAATTTCTGAGAGCATCTTTGCAGTAGTGCTCCAACAGCACTCAGTCAGTGGCTCGCCATGGAGGTGAGAGGTGGGCTGTGCCAGTCGTCAGCTGAGGACAGGTGGGGGATACTGGGTGGACTGGCACATCTGGGTGAGGGGGTCATTAGACCACCATGGTAATGGGGGTGATGTTTACATATTTTACAATGATTGGGGGGCACTAGACTACCAGGGAAATGGGGGTGATGTTTTAATATTGTACAATGATCGGTGGGCACTGGACTACCAGGGACATGTGGGTGATGTTTAATTATTTTACAATGATCGGGAGGGGGGCACTAGACTACCAGGGAAATGGGGAGATGTCTATATATACTACAGTGATTGGAGGGCACTAGACTAGCAGAGACATGGAGGCAATGTATATTTATTATATAATGATCGGGGGGCACTGGACTACCAGGGACATGGAGGCGATGTATATTTATTATACAATGATCGTTGGGGGGCACTAGACTGCCATGGCTTTACTGAGTATATACCACATTTGCAACTGGTGACTCGGGGTCAAGGCACAGGTGGGGGGTTGACTGCAGCGCACAAATTCTATGTGATGTTTATTTTTATAAAAATAATAAAGAGCAAATCATGCTATACAAAAATAAAAACAAATCAATAATAAAGTAATACTGTCAAACTTCAGACTATAAACAAAAGAAAACAATAAAGAAATAAATAAGCTCTCCTCGAGCTTCAGAATCACTTCCCTCCAGTGATTCAGCCACAGTGTAGAATACTTTAACCAGTACAATTTTCTATTTTTTTCCAATTCAAAGTTTATTCACCACTTTTTCCACATTACAGGAGGCAGTAATGAACATTTTGACATGAGATTTGTAAGACAAGTCATACTTCCCCCAACCCTTCCTTCCCCTCCTTCCCCAGCACAGCAGTCCATTCTAATACTGTTATCACCCTCTAACTACCTTTATCAAGGGTAAATAAGTTAGTAATCTCAACCACACATTATTTCATAGACATCGTAATTCAAGTGTGAAGGGGATCCCAAATAACCTTGAAACTGTGTAATCTGTTTTGAAGGCTGGCAATAGCCTTCTCTGTGCATAGATTTGCAAAGATCTCATTGATCCACTCCTGATATGTTGGACAGGTCCCTTCTTTCCAATGCCTAAGAATGATTTTTTTGGCCGGAAACACAACCATGGATATATGAAATCTCCGGATGCTAACCTTTATGGAAGACAAATCTCCCAACAGACAAATATCAGGTGTAAAATAGTCCTGTAAACCCAATAAAGGATCCAGGTTGGCTTTTAAAAGCTCCCACAACAAAGCTATCTGGGGGCATGACCAAAATAGATGAAAAAGTGACCCTGTGTCCAGGGAACACTTATTGCACCTATCAGTATCGAGAAGGCCCCATTTCACCAGTTTAGCTGGGGTATAAAACAGATTATGTAGGATGTGAAACTGCATAAGACATAATCTATCTTGGGATACATATTTATGGCAATACATCCAGAGGACGGGCCAATTAAAAGTACACAGGGGAAAAAATGAAACCCAGAAGTTAGTGGGGCCACTACCACATCCAAACCGCCATCGGTAGAACACTTGATAAATCTTAGAGATCACACCTGAGAAGACGAGAAAAGAGGAGAGTTTAGATACCAATGCAAAGGCCGCTGGACAGGCTGGAGTGGCCCCAAAAACTGTGGTTAACAAGTGCCTCAATTGAAACACTTTAAAGACCTGAGACCCCGGAATTTTGAACTTGTTAATGAACTCAGGGAATGAAAGCCAAGCCCCAGCCTCATCCAAAAATGAGGGCACTATCCCATCTCCTAAATGAGGCAACCATAAATGGGAA
The DNA here is from genome assembly GCA_016271365.2 of Neoceratodus forsteri. Classification (NCBI taxonomy): domain Eukaryota; kingdom Metazoa; phylum Chordata; order Ceratodontiformes; family Ceratodontidae; genus Neoceratodus; species Neoceratodus forsteri. The sequence goes on from CM028130.1 coordinate 1,137,186,897, forward strand.
ATTTTCTGTTTGTTTATGGTGAAAGCCTGGGAGTTCCAAATGGATTGAGCGAGATCTTTACATTGATTGTATCGCAGAAAAGAGCACAATTGCGAGTGTACTTAGTGAGGTCATGATAGTGGGACATTTGTTAATATTCTGCAAATGAGAAATTTTTAGATAAAGCATGGTCGAAGGGTCCATGTTCATAGATTGGATAAAGTCTAATTCAATCTTGAGCCAAGCCGGGCTCATGTTATCTGGTCCGCCTTACCCATCTCAGGTATTTAGCCAAATGACTAGCCCAGTAGTAAATGGGCAAGTAAGAAATCCACAGCCCCCCTCTTTTTTGGGTGCAGCTAGCTTGTGATATGCCAACCTAGAGGTCTTATTAGACCATATAAACTTGGTAAAAAGTTTATGTGTTTTCTGAAACCAAACTAAAGGGACAAATGAATTAAGATGTGACAGAGGATAAAATAAATGGGGAAATACATTCATCTTGATTATATTAAGACTCCCCCATAAAGATAATGGGAGCTTGTCCCATCTCTCTAGATCTTGAGTGATCCCCTGCAGGAGAGGGTCCAGATTTTCTTTAAACCACGAGGAAGAATTAAGCATTAGTTTTATACCTAAGTACTTAATAGCCCAGGGTGACCAGCATAATCACAGAGAAATAATATCAGTCTTGAAAACGTTATGGTTAAGAGGGAAAAGGATGTCTTATTGGGATTTAACTTATAATTCAGAGACTACTAAATCTGTTAACCTCCTTTAATCTCGGATAGATATTACCGGATTGGCCAGATGTAAAAGGAGGTCATCAGCATACGCTGTTATTTTCACTACCTCATTCCTAAAGGGAATACCTTGTATTCCTTACTTGTTGAGCATATGTTGAATAAGGGCTTCCAGATAAAGAATGAAAAGTAGTGGAGAGAGGGGGCATCCCAGCCTCGTACCTGACTGCAATGTGAAAGACTTGGAGAAGGTTCCATTCCCTGAAATCCTCGCTTTAGGAGACCGGTAAATTGCCCAGATCCAATCTATGAACATGGAAGGGAATCCAAATGCCTTAAGGGCTTGAAATAGAAAAGTCCAATTAACCTGATCAAATGCCTTCTCGGCGTCCAGGGAGACCAACCCTGCAGGATATATGGCGTCCCTGGATTCCGAGAAGACATGCGAGAGGGTACGCAGGTGGTCTGAAGATGCACGTCCTCTCATAAATCCCACTTGAGACATACCCACCAGAACTGGGAGTCCCAGGGTTAGTCTATCTGCCAATATCTTCGAGAGAACATCTTGATTCAGCAAAGATATTGGCCTGTAGCTCTGAACCAACTCTGGGTCCTTGTCCGGTTTAAGTAACAAAACTATCAACGCTTCAAACAAATGTGCATCTGCGTCTCTCCAGAAAAAACGTGCAAATAGAGACGATGCAGCACAGGTAGCAATTGGTCTCTGAAAACTTTGTAAAATAAGGCAGAAAACCCATCTGATCCTGGGACTTTACCCACAGGCAAGTCCTTTATAACAGCTGCTATTTCTTCCTGTGATAAAGGGGAAGATATAAATTTCTTGTGAGAGTTATATAGTAACGGAAGATGTGCTTCCCTGAGATACTCCTCCAGTTTTTCAGTGGGTGGAGGACTATCCATATCCCTACATAATTGCTCATAAAAAGTAGCAAGCTCCTGAACTATCTCTGAGGGGGATACTTTCAGGGTCCCATCTGACTGTGACCTTATTGGGGGTATAAATCTTGCTGACTCTTGTTGCTTTAAACGTAAAGCCAGTAGGCACCCCGCTTTTTCTCCCTGATCTGTGAAACTGGCCTTTGTATGGATAATAGCCAGTTCTGCCTTTTCTCTTAACATTCCCAAGTATTTATCCTTATATATTAATAGCTTCTGTGACTCCTCTTGAGAAATTGTATCTGGCTGTATATTTTCTAATGCCCGTATCTGGGACAATAAGGACAATAACTCAGTTTCCTGTGCCCTCTTCCTCTTTGTAGCTAGACTAATGAGAATGCCCCTTATATAAGCCTTAAAGCCTCCCCATAAATATCCGGCCTTGTACTGTCTATTGGGTTGGTGGAAAAGAAAGTCTTTCTGCTCTTTCACCAATCCCCGATACTTTTAATCTTTTAGTAATTGTTCATTTAATTTCCATCTGGTCTCTCTTTTGGGAATGTTAAGGAAAGCCAGATTACCAAGCACTAAGGAATGATCCGATATTGGTCCCGGTTGGATCGAGGTGAACAATACCCCCGGCAAGGGCTCGTGAGAAACTAACAGGTAGTCAATGCGAGATTGCATGCCATGTACTGGTGAACAATAAGTAGATTCCCTGATATTGGGACGTATAACTCGTCAGACATCGCACAACCCACACTGATCCATCATTTCCTTAAAGGCCCTATGCCCAGGGGACAGTCCCCTCGACCGACTGCTCGATCTGTAAAAGTTAGGATCAGAGACCAAGTTAAAGTCTCCTCCTAAGATAATTGGAGCAGGGAGTATAGGAAGGATCATAGAGATCAATTTCATAAAAAAAGAGGGATCATCTGTGTTTGGTCCATAAATGTTACCTAGGACTAATGGCATGGCCCAGATAGTACCCTGAACTAGGGCGTATCTGCCATCTGCGTCCTTAAACACCTGAGAACGGACAAATGGAATGTCTCTATTAATCAGTATCATGACCCACAACTATTGGTCTCCCTGAGGACATAAAAACCTAACCTATCCATTGTCTCCGAGTTGTAATACTTGGTTCCACTAAGTGAGATTCTTGTAAGAATGATATCTAGGCATGCAACAAACTCAAGTGTTTGAGTACCTGGTATTGTTTCAGTTTTTTCCTAACCCTTTCGCATTCCACATAGCAATATTAACATTCTGAGCCATCTATAATGTCAGGTATAAATCCAGGTAAGACATCTATCAAATACTGCAACCATGAACCAGGTGATTCTATTCCCCTGAACCTGCTGTGCCAATCTCCCTCCCGCAACCCTCCCCTTACTAAGCCCCTGTACCTCCCCTTCCACCCAAGTAACCCTCGAATAATCCACAACTTCAGCAAACCCAAAACATTATCCAAAAAAACGCCCACCCAAACCCCCCTCTTATCGCTAACAACATTCAGCAATACTCCTTCTTATACTCCTCCCCGCCCCGAAAAACCATCCCCAAACCCTGCATTAGTTATAAATCAATCAATCCCCCTTTTTTGAATATTAACAACAAGAAAGGAGAGAGGACTAAACATTATTGCAGTGCAGGCCATTGTATCCACCGCCTTTCCCCTAATGAAAGCTGTTGAAAGCACGCCAACATAGGTAAGGCGTCTCCGCTAGGAACATCGCAGCTTGCTAAGATATGTGCCTTGCTAGGTAGGAAAAGGCACTGCCTGGTGTGAGGTCAGGAAGCTAGCCAAAGCAAAACATAAAATTTGTCATGCGGGCTGTTATCTCAGTAAGCTCTCCAGCCGCATAGAGACAGGTCCCCATTCCTCTCCTTCAAGTTGTTGTGCCTTTGCACCAGTAAACCCCAGCTTTCTCCGGCCTTAGAGACCGCTAATACTTGTTGCATGAAACACAAGCTCCCTCCTGTGTTCCAAACACGTAACTGCATGCTGGTGCTTTACAAGGAAGGACATCACAGCCCTGTAATTAAATTCAACCAGATTATGAATGACTATGACCTGCATGATAAAGCCATAAACTTTTACCAGGCCCAATCTTACCAATCTCTGTAAGGGGAAGGGGGGACTAAATAGTACTGGGTTGGATTTCTATTCTCCAAACACGAAAAACTAAAGAGAAATCTCTTAATTACATGAAACCCCAGACCCAGACAAAACAAACAACAATATGTATCCATAATTGGATCACTGTAATAACAGAAGGGTCCCTTCTGCCCCTTAATAGGGCTTAGTTGAGAGTCCAAGAATGTTTAACCGTGTTCTTTCCGGAAGATTCCTTTGCATGACTGCCCAGACTTCTCACATCGATTCTCGTCTTGTCGGGAAAGTCCAGAGGTCTTTCATGTGTCCCTAAAGAGATCTGGCAGGGATATTTTTAAGCCAGTAAGCGCTGCCTCGGGATCTTCATAGGTAGCTCAGGAACCAGCCACCTGTACCTGTAGCCTGGCCCGGTATCCCATACGAAATTTAAGTCCAGCAGCGATGACTTTTGAGACAACCAGATGAAATGCTGCACATTTCAAACGGACTGAGACCAGAATATCTTGCACTATTCTAAGCTTAGCTTGCTCCCAACGAACTCCTTGGAGTTCTCTTACTTTGTACAGAAAGTGTTGTTGCTCTAAAAAATTTAAGAAACAACAAATTATAGAACCGGGCATTGCTCCAGGATGGGGCTTCAGTCTTAATGGCCTGAGGGCTCTCTCTATAATATATTTGGCCCCAAATGGGGAAGGGCCAGCAATCTTCTCCACCAACTTCTGGGCAAAAGCAATAGTATTCTGGCCCTCCTCTCCCTCCGGTAGCCCAAGGATCACTACATTATTTCTCCGGCTGCGACCTTCGAGGTCTTCAAGCTCAGCCTCAAATCTGGACAATTTCTGGTGCATAGCTGCCATCTCAGGCTCGAACTTTTCCATTTGCTTTTCTAAAGAGAAAATCCTGGTCGAGTTGTCAGAGGTAACAAGAGTAATCTCTTCTATTTTTCTCGTGAGCGACTTGATTTCTGATGCTATCTCCTTAATCTCATCTCGAAATGGTTTGAATTCTTCCAGAAATTTAGACAATGTGAGCGGCTCCTGATCCGCACCTTGTTTCAAAGCGTCCGCCTTCTCTGCTCCACTCGAGGCACAGGATTTTTTTGGGGTCTTTTCTGGTGTAACTGGTGGGGTATGTTTCTGCTGTTGCTTTTTCATGTAGAAGTCCATTCTCTATCAAAATCGCCCTGCAAGAGCACGGAGTTATAGGGAACCAGAATAGCACAAATTAGTAGGTTAGAGATCGAGAAAATATACCAGATAATGGTTAGAAAGAGACAGGAGGCTGGAGCTGTACCGAGGAGCGACTATCTGGTAGCTTGCATCATGTGGTACCCCCAACCAGTACAATTTTCTACCAACTTCTGTGCTCTCAGACCAACCTTTCAGGATACTCTCCCAGGATAATCTGATAAACCTTAGCTCAGTGGCAGCTTTTATAGTGCAGTCCTCCTATGACACTAGTTTCGGCTGATCCTCCCCTTTACTAATTCAGGGGAATATTCTGGATAGTACAAACATATGGGGGATCAGACCGACTGTATATACAGAGGGAAAACCTACAATCATCAGGTTTTATTTAATTTTGCCTTTAACACTCTGCCACTGAAGATGTTGAGAAAGACTTCTTAATTACTTGTAAACAAGAAAACTCTGCCCCTTTTCAGCTGAGTGACAGCTGGGGAGTTTCTTATATAACAGCCTCATCATGGGGCTGCCGGCTGTTAGAAGTACCTTTTTTTCCCCCAAGAAGGCTTAACTCAGGTAAGAGCACTCTCTGCATAGAATTCAAAAGGAAACACTCCAATATTTAGTTTCTGCACATTAGTTATGCTTTCCTTGGGGTTATATACAAACTACTTCAAAAAGACAAAGCCCACGTCTGCATTTAACACACCCGGTGGCTGCAACCAGTCGCTCTACCTGCTACACTGCTGCTAGAAAGCGAGACCACAGTGCTCCATTAATGCTGCCCTTGCAGACCGAAAAGGACATAAAAACAACCCTCTGCTAAACATTTCTTGAAGCGGTGCAGCTTTCGAAGGGACACTCGCACTGCCTTTCACTCCAGGGCACTTTCATTAGTGCAACGCGATCAGGGTACATTTTAAACAGCAACTAACACAACAGTGCCCAAAAAGATATTGTCCCATCTCTGTCTAAGCATTATACTAAATTCTTTAACAGAGCATAACATAGTAAACAAGGACACAAACCAACTCTGTGCAGATTATTTCTGCTCATTATTATTGAGACTTTATGTCAGTTTACTGTTCTAGTGCTCATTCTCATTAGGGCATATGGCAGGGGAGGAAAAGGAGTAAAAAGAGGGAATAGACAAGGGAGAAGCGGTACTAATATGGGTGGCCTACCCATAGTAGTAGTAGAAAAATGAAATTAGTTATTCAGAAAAGGTAAGAAATGCTACTGCAGTAGACTGTAGGGGTACAAAGAAAAATGTCATAGCCTTATTTCCAACAGGGGGTAGTCTAAACTATCACAGCTTGTTGTAATAGACATAATTCCAAGGTGTAAAAATGTATTAATGTCACATCACTTTTTTCCTCTATTGTTCTGTAATGTTGATTAATTGAAAAAGACAATGAAAATTATTAAAAAAAATAATAAATAAATTGTATATCATATAACATTCATCTATATCTTTAACATTTTTGTTCTAACTTGCCTTTTTTCGTATTTTACACTACCATACGTATAAGGAACCTTATCTCAATTGTTCAGTAAAGTGTCCTATTGTTTCATTATTTTGAAACTGGGAAGAGTAGTTGAAGATAAAACATGTGGTAGGTAATGAAACAATAAGATCCCTTAGCAATTGAGGTAAGGTTCAATATAAATATGATAGGCTAAAACATGAGCAAGGAGAATTATGACAAAAACCTCAAAGTATGACTGAAAGTTATATGATGCACAATATAAAGGCAGTAATGGTTGATGACTAGTTTCTGTGTTCTGTGTAATTCCAGCCAGAATTCCAGCAACCAAATTTAGGAAAAATATGCAAATGGCAGCTGAGATAAGGCTAATAAAAAGAGGCACAAGATAGATAACGAAGGCATTGAAATAAGAGCTAGCAGAACAAAAATGCCCTTCATAGCTGCAGTACATGGTACAAGGTGCAAAAGTGTTATTGCTCAGCATATATGCCTTTACAAAGTTCAAATTTACAAGGACATTGATTAAAATTACATGTAAGGTACTCAGGCCCAGATATTCAAACTGCGCTCAAAACGAGCGCAACAGCAGGAGCAAGCACAAACCAGTTGCACAAATGCACAACAGGTGCGATATTCAAACATGGAGCAGAGCAAATTGCGCAAGCAACCAACGTCTGAATATCGCACATACTGCGCCATCGCGCAACCAGGAAGGAGAAGCTGAGCCAAAATGTTGACGCTATGGAGCAACCAGGAAGCTCAGCTGAGCAATCCAGAGCTGCCATAGTGCAAGCAGAGCCCCCCAGAGCAATGGAACTGCACATCCAGGGGAGGCAGGCTGGGCCCACCGCCAGCCATGCCACACATGGGCACAAGGAACACACTGCAGAACCCACACCACACCTGCGCACCCCAAGAACAGCATCACTGGGGTGGACAGATGATCTACTTGCCCATGGGGACAAGCCAACAAGTATAGCAGAGCATGACACCCCAGCACAACCACTGGCAGGCGGAGAGTGCCCACACAGGGGTTGACAACCACAGTGCACATCAGCCCCCTGCACGCACAGCACACCCTGCACTGTGACCCCAGAGACCACCCATGTGCAGTGACTGGCACTGCAGGAAACCATGCAGTCCCCAGCACTCATCAGCCCCATGCAACACAGAAGCCTACAAGCCAGACACACCTTGTGCACCCAGCAGTGGGTGGCAGCAGACAGCAAGACCAACCGAAGGCACTGCCATGCTGGAGATACCTCCCATGCACACACATGCACACACACACACACACACACACACATACCCAGGACCATACCAGCCCAGATGGCATGTACACCCTGCAACTGAGCACCCATAGCCAGCTGCAAATCAGAGACCAACACAGTATTCATATCAAAATAGAAATGTATATTTAAAGACTAATCACAAAACCAAGTGAAACTATGTACAAGTGGAGGGGGACTGGTAAAGGCAGGGGTGTTCAAGGGGGAATAAAACTTGGAGAGGAGGCAGGGTGATAGGGATGGGAGAAGTGGGAAGGGAATGTGGGCTATGGCCCAGCTGGCTGCTGGTCCTCCCTGCTGGTGCCCCCTCTGTGCCTCCTTTCGCCGATCACCATGGTGCTGTATGGCCTGCAGGATCTCCTGGTTCTGAAGTCCAACCTGGGTGGGCGCTGAAGATCCTGGGACATCCTCCTGAGTACCTCGAGGCCTAGGAAAATGGGAACACAGTCAATGGCTGAGACTGACCACAACCCTGAACACCACCCAACCTGCAAGCCATATGGCCAATGTCCCACCTGTGATGGCATACACCCACCCACAGTGAACATGCACATGGCATCACAAACTGGCGGCACCAGCTATGTGCACCACTGGCCACACACACTGCCCACGTCCATCACAGTACAAACAAGGCTGGCAAGTGACGTGGCAACGTGGTGCGATGCCAGTTACACAGCTATGTGCCCAGTGCATGCCTGGACCACCAGTGACGCATACACAGACGTGCTGTGATACTGCACAGTGATGCATGTCACCTGTGTCGTGCCTACATACATAGATACATAGACAGTGTCATCGGATAAGGGCCTATGGCAAACCCAGTCTGTCCATATGAGCTTGTAAATTCACGTTGTTTTCCTAGAAGTCTGTTGCCCCTTACCCCTGATCTCCAGAATTCCTTCATGTCTGTCCCCTGCAGTCTGAAATCCCGTGATTGTGTCAGCCCCACCACGCTCCTCTGGCAGGGTGTTCCACCTGTCCACCACCCGCTTTGTGAAGACAGTCCATCACCATGTGTCCTCTGAATCGGCCCTCCTCCAACGTCATCCCATGCACTCTAGTCCTGGAACATCTTTTTCACTTCAAAAAGTGTGTCCTGCACCCCGATCCTCCCTGTAAGATACTTGTATGTCTCTATCATATCCCCTCTCTCCCCCCTCCCCTCCAGGGAGTACATGTTCAGTTCCTTCAACCTGTCGTCATAGGAAACGTGATGCAAGCCATGCACCATCTTTGTTGCCCTCCTCTGAACCTTCCCTGGCCACTCTACATCCTTACGTAGGTATGGTCTCCGGAAATGTACACTGTACTCCAGGTGGGGCCTCACTAGTGTCTTGTATGAGTGGATTATGACCTCCCTTTCCTGCATGGTTGTATTGTGCAGGGCTAGTGGACTTCCCCAGCATGCGATAGCATCCATGAAGTCATGATACTACATTGCTCAAGCAGCTCTGTCTGCCGCTGTTGCTCCTGCTGCTGTTGCTGCGGCTGCTGCTGCTGCTCTCCCCGGGTGCCGACTCCTGCTGCCACCGGGGCCCTGGCACGGCCCTCCTCATCCTGGCTCTGCATCCTCAGATCCCGGCCTGTGGGAGACATATGTTGAGACAATCATCAGTGTGACTCAAAAGCAGAGTACCCCCTGCCCCAGTGACAGTGCCCACCCACACAGCCATAACCATCCATCGCACAGCTGCACACACTGACACAGCCAACCGTGTCCAAGCTGTCACCTATGCACAGCCACACAAGCACACATACACCCCAACAGAGAATATAGGTGCATAGATGGTACACTCACCTGGCCTAGGCACCATACTCCGCCTGGCACATGCCCGCAGCCTGGCCAACAAGTTCTGCTCCCTCCGGTGGAGGTCACCTTGCATCGTGCCGGCACTGCTCAGCAGACCGGCCTGCCCAGTGACCTCCACCAGGTCAGTGGCCACTTGCTGCCACACGTGTGTCCTAGGCATGGTGAGGGGGCCTCACCATAGAGTGCCTCACAGTGGGGCTCCACCAGGGCCACCAGGTTGGCCACCTCCAGTGCGCCCAACTCACTGCCCTCCTCCTAGCCATCTCAGCCAGTTTACAGCAGGCAATATGCTCCGCTGCACTGTAACCCCACGTGGAGATGTTGCGCAATAGACCACCACAGCTCCAATCGCTGTTCAAACAGCGCCGTCACTTCACATAGCGCTGTCACCAGACAGCGCAATAGGGACGTACACATGGCATGCGAACAGCGCCAGGGGGCAAAGGGCATACACAAAGTCACGGCAATGACGCAAGGCTACGCACAGCGCCGTCGGACGTATTGGCATCCAGCGTGACTGCCAAGCTGCATACCAGTCCCACAGTGTAGCATGCAGGCACAAATCAGCGCCATTGGCTCAGCTGGCCCTTCCGTATTGAGCAAAGCGCAAATCCGCGATATTCAGCCGACATATGCAAATCATTCAATCAGCCATTCAAAGGCGCAGTGGCGCGATTAGCATGTCATTAAAGTTGCGCCACTCCTCATTTGCATGTGTTGCGCTATAAAAACGCGACAGTGGGTTGTGCTGGCCAGATTCGGTTACTGCAGGTGTGAGGTGAGTTACATGCTGTGTGATGCTCAGGACAATGCTCATGGGCAAGGGTGCCGGAGGATGATAAAGGCTGAGGGGGCTGAGAATGAAAAGGGCACTTAGAAAGGGACAAAGGGCACCCTTTCTATCAGTATCTGCCATACGGAGAAGAAACGTGGGGGGCTTCCGCCCCCCCCCGGGCTGGCACCTATGCTCATGGGAAAATGCTGTCAACTGCACAGTGACAGGTGTCCACTTCCACCCATACAGATCACCATGACTGACCAGAGCCAAGCTGAGGGTGAGGATGGCGGGCGTAGGAGGAGGCCAAACTTCACAGCGGCAGAGACGGAGGCCCTCTTCCAGGCCTACCTGGAGGATGAGCTACTATTGAGTGGACGGAGGGGCACCCCTCAGGAACGTGCAGCTGCATGGGAGGGGGTAGCTCGGGCCATCAACCTGCACGGAAGCCACCAGCGCTCCGTGCAGGAATGCAAGAAGAAGATGGGGAGTGACCGCAGGAGGCTGAAGGAGAAGGTGGCAGCCTTCAGGGCGGCACATGCTGGCACTGGTGGGGGCCCGCCAGTGGTGTTGCAGCTGACCCCAACGGAGGAGACACTGGTCGCGGCCATGCAGCTGAGTGCCATTGCGGGCGTACCAGGCAGAGGATTCCAGACAGGTGGAAGCCCATCACTGCACGGTATGACATGGTGGTGGTGTTGGGGGGGGGGCTGTTGTTCACATGCACTCACATGTACTCTCTTTCTGTTATAGATCCTTTTCGTCTTCAGCAGACGGTGGTGGTGGTGGGTCCAGACAGTGATGCAGACCTGCTGGACGTGGAGGAGGGACTATCCACCTCCGCCACCAGCCAGCAGGCACTGTAGCAGCATGTACGCTGGGCCAACAACTCTGGTGTCAGTGATACGGGTGCGGTGGGTGCACAGCCTGTGTCTCAGCAGTCCAGCATGCAGGTATGCCAGCATGCTGTGCCTATGGCAGTGGCATGTACCTGCACCATTGATGATAGCAGGCCTGCAATGGGCAGTGATAGGTGTGTGTCCCATGACGGACACATGGCAGGCCAGCATGTGCCCCTGGGCCTTCCTGGTTCACACCTGTGTACCAGCATGCTGGCACAGTCCCAGGCTGAGCCTGTCAGCACTGGTGGGGCAGCACTGGTGGCTGTGCAGGTGTCCGGCACTGTTGCCAGCACGGAGGTGGAACAGGTGGACCTGGGGGCTCAGCAGATGGAGGGGGCGGCAGCAGCAGTCTAACACCAGGTCTGGGGGTACAGTGTCAAGCAGTGGCACATGTCCACCGCCCTTTGATCCGCCCATACCTGGTCCTGGCAAACAGCGCCCACCCTCAAGGGGTGCTGTGCACCGGGACTGTCCACACCCTGGGGGTCACGATGCCATTGGGGCACAGTACCCATTGGACGCACACACCCGCCTGCTGCAGGAATCAGTAGAGCTGCAGGGGCGGGTTGCAAGGTCCGTGGAGGCACTGTCTGTGTCCGTGGAGTGGCACAGCAGGGAGTGTGCTCGGGACCAAGCCGAGCTGGTCCTTATGCGGACGGATGTGACCGCTGCCATTGACAGGCTGACCCAGGCAGTGGTCTCTGTCGCTGACGCATTGGGCACCCTGTCAGGTGCCCCTGTACTGCACACCCCACACAGTGCGCTCTCCACTCCCCATTCCCAGTGTCGTGCAACACCAGGCCTGTCGATGCCGGGTTCTGCTGTGGGCATCCCGAGCACCCCTGGTGCATGTTTGTTCGGCATGATGCAGACCCCTGAGCGGGCAAGGTCACGTTCACGCAGTGGGACCCTTGGTGGTTCAACAGCACCACCCCATGTGGCCCCTGCTCAGCCTGCCAGTGCTGCTGGGCCACGGTGGGGCCGCCCATGCATCTGTGGTGGCCGTGGGACAGTGCTACATGACTGAGCTGTCTCCCAGTGCGGGCCCTGTCTGGTGCTGCCCTGTGTGCAATGTGTGTCATGGTGGGCAGTGCACTGCTGGGTGCTCTGCTCACCACGCTGACACACGGACCACCTCCACAGTCTCCCAACTGCTGTCCACAGGTGAGTGTGCATGATGATGCCTGCATTGCACTGTACACCAAGGTGCAAGGGTGCCCAGGTCCTGACACACGTACTTGGACAGTACAGGTGGTGGGGGTGGTCGGTGGTGCTGTGTGTTGGCAATGTCGTTTCCGCAGTGCTGTGCTTCTGCCCATGTACGCTGCCTGGTGTGTGTGTGTGTCCATATGAGTGCTCACCCCTCCTGATGGTGTGTTGGTATGCCTGGAACCTTCAACTCCTGACCTTCATGCACGGTGTGTTCCCTGTGTGCCTGTGGTTTGCGCTGTGGACAGTGTTGCCTGCACATGTCCCTTGACTTACCTGTGTTGGGCGTAGTGCTCTTCTGCAATGGTGTCCCGGTGCAGCTGGGCCTGCCGGGTCAGTCGGGGTCCCTCCGTCCTGGGGGGGCTGCTCATCACCAACATCACCGGCGCCACTGGCGACCCCATCGCTGTCCCCCTATTCGACCTGTACGGCTATCCCATGGTCTTTGGCCATGCTGTGCAGGATGCAACAGGCCAGGAATATCCCACAGGCCTTTTGGGGGCTGTACTGTAGGGCACCGCCGGAGGTGTCTAGGCATTGGAAGCGTGCCTTGAGCATCCCAAAAACCCGCTCTATGATATTACGTGTTGCGGCATGTGCCTCATTGAAGCATAGCTGTGCTGGGTTCGTGGGGTGCCGGTACGGTGTGAGCAGCCAGGGACAGAGTGGGTATCTGCATTCACCTGTGTGGAGACAGTGGAGAGCAGTGTCATGTCAGGTCCATATTGCCCATATCCTTGTGTGCCACAACCATGGCACCTGTGTCATTCCCACCCTTGCCCAGAGTTTGCATTCCATACATGTGTACTCACCCACTAGATGACCTGTGGGGATGTCCCCACTCTCGAATCGATGGCACAGTGCAGACTGGAGCCATATGAAGGCATCATGTGCTCCACCAGGGTGTATGGCACAGACATTGATAATGCGCCCAGTGGCATCACACACCACCTGGTAGTTGACACTGGAAAACCCATTTCGGATCCGATATGCCTGGCCGTCGGGGCCAGGTGGCGTGCGAATGGCCACATGGGTGCAGTCTATGGCCCCTAGCTCGCCAGGCATACGTGCTACCTTGTGGAACTCATGCATGTTTGCTGTACGCTCTGCCGTGGTGCTGGGGAAATGGATGTACTCCGCAGCATGAGGCAGCAGTGCGCTGAGGAATTGGGTGAGGATGCGTGATGTGGCCGACTATGTAATGCCTGTGGTGTCCCCTATTGGCCTCTGGAAGGTGCCCGTGGCTATCAGGCACATGCAGGCTGTCACCTTGGTCTCCACAGACAGAGCGTGACTCCATCGTGAGGGTGCCTGCATCACATCACTGCACAGCTCACAGAGCCGTCTCAGTATTACCCTGTTCAGGTGATACCGGGCCACGATCTCGACGTCTGTGTACAGCTCGAAGCTGAGGTGGGCACGATACCGCCTGTCGGGGGCATACCGACGACGGGCCCCTCCGCGGCCACGTCCCCCTGCAGCATGGTGTCTCACCCCTCATTACAGCTTCCATGTGGAAGCTGGCACTGTCCATCTCCCTGGCTTCTGCCCCCCCAGCTGCTGTTCCTGTGTTACCCCCGCTGCCCCCACTGCTGCTTCCACTGCACCAGGCACCCCGCTGGCCTCTCTGTCCTCCTGGACCCACTGTCCCTGTCTGCCCTTCCAGCTTCTGTCTCTCTCTCTGTCTCTGTCTCTCCCCCAGTTTGCGGCCTGCTAGGGTTCTTGAGCGCTTCCTTGAGCCTTTTATTTTGGCTCCAATTCCGTCTCTGCGCAACTTCCGGCTGAGCCACTCTTGCGCGTGCGCGGGAAGTTTTGGATGTCGCATTCTTTATGCAGCCAGACCGCCCCACCAGTTGCGCATGCCTTCATTTCCATTGTGCTGTTGCTCAGCATGTTTCGATGGTGCAACTGGCCCCTTCTGAATATCTGGAGATGGTGGCATTTTTGAGTTGCACCTCACGCAAACTCTGTTATGCATGGCGCAACCCTTTTGAATATCTGGGCCTCAGTGTTTCTTATATCTTTGCATATACAATAATAAAATACATTGAGAACTACATATAATCTTAGCTATATAACAATTTCTTAAAATATTAAAAATTTCATTTTCTTAGATAATTCGCCAACTGTTGAAGTACATACCTATCATTTGTATTAAAAATGTCTTTTATAATCTATATTTTGTCATGTGGTGTATTATAATACTTCAAAATGGGACTAAACCAGTACTCCCTGTGTCTCTCATATAACGGACAGAATACTAGCACATGTTCCAAGTCATCTTCTGTTTGTAAGTCACGTTTACATTAAGGGTTTGTGACCCGGCCTCTTTACAGCTGTGAAAAAGTCAGATAAATGGGAAACAATAGCGAGACTCCTTTGCAACTGAGATCGGGGTCGTTATTGAACAAGTTACAGGTTCCTGCTTTTGATGGTCCCAGTGTCTGACTCTCGATGTTCTCCAGTGTTCACCCTCAGCTCACACTACAGTCACCCAATGACTGCTACTTTCTGTCTCTCCATCTGCAGTATTGTATGCAGCTGGATGCTCATAATAAAGCAGGGAAGGCTGACACTGAATTTCTTGAATTCCTAAGTGTATTTCAGTCTGAATGTCAGTTTACAAACATGGACCAATCCTCGGTAGTTTTATGCATTCAGGCCCAGATATTCAAAAGGGTTGCACATGGCACAACAGTGTTGCACCATACACAACCCACTACTGTGCCCCGGTGTGATATTTAAAAGGGAAAAGTATGCCGCACAAATCCCGATGTGCTGGAGCGCATCAGTAATGTATGCAGGTACAGGTGGGGGGCCATGCCCATGCATAACCTGCACAGCCCGATATTCAGCCGGGGATGTGCAGAGTCATGCGTGCGCAACCCGTACCAGCACCTGCACAAAGTTACGCCACCAAAAAAAGGAAGAAATGATGGCCACCCACAGGTGAGCTGCCGCATTGCAGGGTGCAACATGGCAGCTGAGACCTGTGGGTGGCCACCCGAGTTCCTGCCGCACCTGTCGGCTCCCCCCCATGCCCCATCGTGGGCATCACTATAACCACCCCAGTCCAATATCCCTGGCAGGAGCGGTGGACGCACTGAGCCGATCGTGGCCTTCATGAATAGAATCCCCCCAAGTCCAATATCCCTGGTGATATAGTGTACCCCCACCCCACTGCCCACTCAGCCCCACCGCCTACTCCCCATCAGCCAGCGGGCAGCAGCACCTCACTCGCTGCCGCCCGCCAACCGCCAACTGAGAGCTTGGTAGGGCTGCATCCTATGTTTCGATAGCATGAGCTAATGGGCGTAGCCATATTGTATTATTCGTTCCAGATATGAGAATGAATTCTATTCACATATCTGGACTGAGTAGTACGGTATGGTTGCACGCCCATTGGCTCATACTGTGAACCATCGGCATGCAGCCCTACTGAGCTGTCAGTCGGCGGGCAGCGGGCGGCAGGCTGGTGGGGTGCTGCTGCCCGCCGGCTGATGGGGGGAGCGGGCGGTGGGGCTCAGTGGGCGTGGGTGGGGGGGTACACTAGATCACCAGGGATATTGGACTTGAGGGGGTTTTATTCATGAAGCCCGCGATCGGGCTCAGTGCAGTCCACTGGACCACCAGGAATATTGGACATTTTTTATAGTACAGGAATGCCCGCAATCGGGCTGCAGGGGGTGTTGGTCCCTGATGGCTGCTGCCTGGCAGGGCTCAAGTCATTGGGGATTGGTGCACCTGCATGCTAATGGCATGCAAATGGGGCCGTAATGAGATGCAAGTGGCCCCCTGTGCACCTTGCATATATTATGGCCCCATTTGCATGTCCCCTTTTCAATATCACAGGTGCTGTGCATGGCGCAATGGCCCTTGTGCCAGCGCATCTCCATGCTCCACTCTGGCCACCTGCGCTGGTACAGTGCCACTGCACCATGCACAGTGGGGGTGGCCAGGGTGCGATATTCAAAGCTGCTGCACCATAGCGCAGCTCCGTTGAATATCGCCCAGGCCAAACCACTGTGCAACAAAGTTGAGCTGCTCCCAGGCTTGCGCCACAGCCTGGCGCAGTTTGAATATCCCGCCTCAGTGTCAAGTGCAAGATGTCAGGGTATGCGTTTCCCGACTGTATCTCTGCAAGGCAAAGATGATTTTGGACTCTAACTGCTATATTTTCAAGCACCCAGACCAGCTAGCAGAGTTCTTATAGATTTCAACTTCAGAAATACTGGATCAAGCCCCTTCATCCCCCAATAAATTGGTGTCAGTTATTTTAAAGGGTTATCTGAAATGGGAAGTGTGCAAAGCTGTTCAATGCTGCATATAAATAAAAACATACATAAGTAAACAAACAAAAACATTCATACAAAGTGTTTAATTAGAGGATCAGAACTATATGCAAATGAATGTGTTTATTTCAGCAACATTTTATTCTGATTTAGTAACGTTAAAAAATTATAATTATCCGGTTTGCAATTTGATAGCATCTTCTCTGTGTGGCCAAAACCTCTGGCACATTGCATGGATGTGGAACAGAGCAGTTATGAAGGGTTTTGGGCTGGGTTGGGCCTGACAACAGCCTTGAAATCAATGCACCAATCCAAGTATTGAATGAATGAATGAATGAATGAATGAATAACCGCAGCATATAATTTAAAGCGCCACAGTATATATCAGCCTAATACGAGGCATCACAGTGCCTAACAATATTCGTTAGTATTGTGCTGAGATGCACACACACACACACACACACATACACACACACACACACACACACACACACACACTCTCTCAAAACTTGGTGTAGCAGGATGAAACTGCATTTAGCATAATACTATTTATTACATTAGTTAGACAAAAGCACAGAGTAGGGCAGGAGGTACAGGTTTTGGAGTTGCATGCATCTAGTTCTCAATGTGTAATGTTTGGCTTCTTTCATCATGGTCGTGTTTATTCTCTAAAGATTTTTAAAAATACATGTGAATCCTACAAAAGCAAGTATAGCATCTGTCTGTGGTAACTTAACCACGGTCTTTGCATGAATTGTTTGATACTGATTATGACTAGAGCTTTTTGTTCTGCCTGCTGGCTGAATATACTTTCTCATCTCAGACTCCTAAAAGTGCATAATTCCCAGAGCTGTACATGTAGTGTAGGTTTCTGTAGTGCAACAATATCTCTGCACTAAATACTACAAAATGATAAAACAAAACAAAACAATAACTATAATATTGCAGGAAGATATAGGCATTACCTTCATAATGAAGAAGGAGAAGGGGGGTAGGAGGAAGTAGGCTGTTGGTTAACTAGGATCTACAGTTTATCCATTAGGTAGGAAAATGGGCAGACTAGGTGGGTCAAGCGGTCCTTTTCTGCCATCAAATTCTATGTTTCTATGAGGAGGAGGAGAAGAAGAAGAAGAAGAATCAGCATTTATATAGCACATTTCATACACAGTGCATCCCAAAGTGTTTTACAAGCAATGCTAGACTGGTAGTGAAGCGACTGAATGTGTAGTGGTGATCATATCGCACATCAACACAAACACACAACCTGGACACCTGCATGATCTGGTGTTACGTTTTGTACATAGAATGTGCTTGTTCTGAAGTGTATGGTACGTATTAATCTGTTTATTTATTGGTTTATAAAATTTCACCAAAAACGACATTCTTAGCTGTTCATTGCCAAAATGATTTAAGCCAAGTAGTGTACAAAGTTATGTGTGGGTTGAACTTCCACCACATGTATCAATAGATAATTTTGTACTGTGTTTGTTGTAAATAAAATAGTGTTACAATTGATTTCAATACTGGTAGCTTAAAGAGGGCAAGACATGTTGTTTGAATGATTAAAAATGTATGGTCCTCATTTATAAAAAATATGTTTCAAATGATAGTGTGAGTGTTTTTTTTTCCTTCTCATTTGTATATGTGAAAAGTTAGTGAATTTGTCAATATGGCAGATTATACAGAAGGGCGACATGAGGGAGATGGTGTTCTAATTAAGTGTTTCTTTGTACTCTGGCACTCTCTTTTCCCCTAGACAACCACACCCACACATTAAATTCATTCCAAGCTGTCAGACAATTCAGTGTAAAGGAAATGAAGAGCCCATAGTTTTTTCTTCGATTATCTATTGCATTGCTACACATATTTCTGTTTTAGCTAAACACTTACAAAAATAAGAAATAAAAAATAAACTCCACAAAGCATGTTAAAGACATAGTTTAAGTCTTATATACTGTATGTGTTTTGTTAGAAACTGTACATTTATACTAGCCAGTTCACGGTCATTGTATCAGTGCTGAAATACTTAGCAATATGCTCTAGTCACAGCAGGTTTTCCCTTTTATTTATTTTTTTAAGTCATATTTTATTACTGACACATTTTGAAAAGTTGCTCTTCAGTCTGTTACACCCACCATTCCGCCACCACACCTAAGACATGGCCATAGTCAGTAGGGACACTAATGATACACAGCATCAATACTTACTACTCACACTTGATTTATGTATTAAAAAATAACTCTGTTTTATTTCCACTGTAAGAGCCCTTAAAATTTTAGACTTTATGGGCCCGATTCTAGTACAGTTATG
Organism: Neoceratodus forsteri; assembly: GCA_016271365.2. Classification (NCBI taxonomy): domain Eukaryota; kingdom Metazoa; phylum Chordata; order Ceratodontiformes; family Ceratodontidae; genus Neoceratodus; species Neoceratodus forsteri. The sequence continues at coordinate 1,137,205,896 of CM028130.1, forward strand.
CCTGGCGTAAAAGCACTTGTGGCAAGTAGAATGGCGCATGTAGCAACTTATGCCAGCAGTTGCGACATGCACAATTATACAAAGTGGCCTGTGACATGACACAGGCCACTTGTGCCAAACAGCAGTTACGCTCGCAGTTGCACCATAAACCCTCTGCGACATGGTGCTAGGGGGTATACGGCAGCAGTTGCGCCTCATTCCAGAAGGGCCACAACAAAGTCCCCAGTGTTGGGATTCTAAAAGAACCCCCGGAGGAGAACCAGCAATGTAAGTTACACCAGCTTTTAGCTGGTATAATTTACAGATGCCCCCGGGGGTCTTGTAGACCCGACAGCTGTCTAGCAGTCATTGCACAGTGTCCCTCCCCTCATGTCCAGCAGACCCCTGTGGGTACCCCACAGTGCTGCCCACCCCCCTGCTCCCGAGTCCTACATTTATAGCCCCGCAGGGCTGGCCACGCCAACTGCCTCCAATTCCCACAGTAATTGCCCCACAGGGCTGGCCACACCATCTGCCCTCCGACTCCATCCTTGATATGCCCCTCAGGGCAGCACAGTCAACCCCTCCACACGTGCCCCTACCCCGAGTCACCAGACGATCATTGTAGAATAAATACATATCACCCCCATGTCCCTGATAGTCTAGTGCCCCCCCGATCAATGTACAATATTAAAACATCACCCCCATTTCCCTGGTAGTCTAGTGCCCCGATCATTGTAAATTATTTAAACATCATCCCATTTCCCTGGTGGTCTAGTGGCCCCCCACCCCACCACCCAGCCATGCCAGTCCACCCAGCACCCCCCCTTACTGTGAAGATGTGCTCAGAAATTAATTTCTGAGCGCATCTTTGCAGTAGTGCTCCTACAGCACTCAGTCGGTGGCTGGCCATGGAGGTGAGAGGTGGGCTGTGCCAGTCACCAGCTGGGGACAGGTGGGGGGTACTGGGTAGACTGGCACATCTGGGTGAGGGGGTGGGGGCCACTAGACCACTAGGGAAATGGGGTGATGTTTACATATTTTACAATGATTGGGGGGGGCACTAGACCACCAGGGAAATGGGGGTGATGTTTTAATATTGTACAATGATCGGGGGGCACTGGACTACCAGGGACATGTGGGTGATGTTTAATTATTTTACAATGATCGGAAGGGGGGCACTAGACTACCAGGGAAATGGGGAGATGTCTATATATACTACAGTGATTGGGGGGGGCACTAGACTACCAGGGACAAGGAGGCAATGCATATTTATTATACAATGATTAGTGGGGGGCACTAGACTGCCAGGGCTTTACTGGGTATATGCTGCATTTGCTACTGGTGACTCGGGGTCAGGGCACAGGTGGGGGGTTGACTGCACCGCACAAATTCTGTGTGATGTTTATTTTTATAAAAATAATATAGAGCAAATCATGCTACACAAAAATAAAAACAAATCAATAATAAAGTAATACTGTCAAACTTCAGACTATAAACAAAATAAAACAATAAAGAAATGAATAAGCTCTCCTCGAAGCTTCAGAATCACTTCCTCCAGTGATTCGCCACAGTGTAGAATACTTTAACCAGTACAATTTTCTACCAACTTCTGTGCTGTCAGACCAACCTCTCAGGATACTCTCCCAGGATAATCTGATAAACCTTAGCTCAGTGGCAGCTTTTATAGTGCAGTCCTCCTATGAAACTAGTGTCAGCTGATCCGCCCCTTTACTAATTCAGGGGAATATTCTGGATAGCACAAACATACGGGGGATCAGACTGCCTGTGTATAAAGACGGAAAACCTACAATCATAAGGAGTTATTTCATTTTGTCTTTAACACTCTGTCACTGAAGCTGTTGAGAAATACTTCTTAATTACTTGTAAACAAGAAAACTCCGCCCCTTTTCATCTGAGTGACAGCTGGGGACTTTCTTATATAACAGCCTCATCATGGGGCTGCCGGCTGTTAAAAGTATCTTTTTTTTTTTCCCCAAGAAGGCTTAACTCAGGTAAGAGCACTCTCTGCATAGAATTCTAAAGGAAACACTCCTATATTTAGTTTCTGCACATTAGTTTTGCCTTCCTTGGGGTTATATACAAACTAATTTAAAAAGACAAATCCCACGTCTGTATTTAACACACCCGACGGCTGCAAGCAGTCGCTTTACCTCATACACTGCTGCTAGAAAGCGAGACCACAGTGCTCCGTTAATGCTACCCTTGCAGACCAAAAAGGGCATAAAAACAATCGTCTGCTAAACATTTCTTGAAACGGAGTGCAGCTTTTCAAAGGGGACATTCGCTTACTGCCTCTCACTCCAGGACACTTTCATTAGTGCAAACGCGCATTGGGGTACATTTTAAACAGCAAATAACACAACAGTGCCCAAAAAGATATTGTCCCGTCTCTGTCTAAACATTATATTAAATTCTTTAACAGAGCATAACATGGTAAACAAGGACACAAACCAACTCTGTGCAGATTATTTCTGCTCATTATTATTTAGACTTTATGTCAGTTTACTGTTCTACTGCTCATTCTCATAAGGGCATATGGCAGGGGAGGAAAAGGAGTAAAAAGAGGGATTAGACAAGGGAGAAGCGGTACTAATATGGGTGGCCTACCCATAGTAGTAGTAGAAAAATGAACATTAGTTATTCAGAAAAGGTAAGAAATGCTACTGCAGTAGACTGTAGGGGTACAAAGAAAAATGTCATAGCCTTATTTCCAACAGGGGGTAGTCTAAACTATCACAGCTTGTTGTAATAGACATAATTCCAAGGTGAAAAAATGTATTAATGTCACATCACTTTTTCCCTCTATTCTTCTGTAATGTTGATTAATTGAAAAAGACAATGAAAATTATTAAAGAAAAATAAATTGCATGTTATATAACATTCATCCATATCTTTAACATTTTTTCTAACTTGCCTTTTTCATATTTTACACTACATCAGTATAAGGAACCTTATCTCAATTGTTAAGTAAAGTGTCCTATTGTTTCATTATTTTGAAACTGGGAAGAGTAGTTGAAGATAACACATGTGGTAGGTAATGAAATAATAGGACCACTTAGCAATTGAGGTAAGGTTCAATATAAAAATGATAGGGTAACACATGAGCAAGGTATGGCTGAAAGGTATATGATATACAATATAAAGGCAGTAATGGCTGATGACTAGTTTCTGTGTTCTGTGTAATTCCAGCCAGAATTCCAGCAACCAAATACAGGCTAAATATGCAAATGGCAGCTGAGATAAGGCTAATAAAAAGAGACACAATATATTTAAAGAAAGCATTGAAATAAGAGCAAGCAGAACAAAAATGCCCTTCACAGCTGCAGTACATGGTACATGGTGCAAAAGTGTTATTGCTCAGCATATATGCCTTTACAAAGTTCAAATTTACAAGGACATTGATTAAAATTACATGCAAGGTACTTAGTGTTTCTTATATCTTTGCATACACAATAATAAAGTACATAGAGAACTACATATAATCTTAGCTATATAACAATTTCTTAAAATATTAAAAACATCATTTTCTTTAGATAATTAGCCAACTGTTGAAGTACATACATATCACTTGTATTAAAAATGTCTTTTATAATCCATATTTTGTCATGTGGTGTATTATAATACTTCAAAATGGGACTAAGCCAGTACTTCCTGTGTCTCTCATATAATGGATAATATACTAGCACATGTTCCAAGTCATCTTCTGTTTTAAGTCACATTTACATTAAGGTTTGTGACTCCGCCTCTTCAAGCTGTGAAAAAGTCAGATAAATGGGAAACAATAGTGAGACTCCTTTGCAACTGAGATCGGGGTCGTTACTGAACAAATTACAGGTTCCTGCTTTTGATGGTCCCAGTGTCTGACTCCCGATGTTCCTCAGTGTTCACTCTCAGCTCACACTACAGTCACCCAATGACTGCTACTTTCTGTCTCTCCATCTGTAGTATTTTGTGCAGCTGGACACTCATAATAAAGCAGGGAAAGCTGACACTGAATTTCTTGAATTCCAAAGTGTATTTCAATATGAATGTCAGTTTACAAACATGGACCAATCCTTGGTAGTTTTATGCAATCAGTGTCCAAGTGCAAGATGTCAGGGTATGCTTTTCCCTACTGTATCTCTGCAAGGCAAAGATGATTTTGGACTCTAACTGCTATATTTTCAAGCACCCAGACCAGCTAGCAGATGTCTTGTAGATTGGAACTTTAAGAATACTGGATCAAGCCCCTTCATCCTCCAATAAATTGGCGTCAGTTATTTAAAAGGGTTATCTGACATGTGAAGTGTGCAGAGCTGTTCAATACTCCCTATAAATAAATAAATTATGTAAGTAAACTAACAAACAAATACGTACAGAACAAGTGTTTCATTAGAGGATCAGAATGATATGCAAATGAATGTGTTTATTTCAGCAAATGTTATTCTGATGTAGTAATGTTAAAAATTACAATTATCTGGTTTGCAATTTGATACCATCTTCTCTGTGTGGCCAAAACCTCTGGCACATTGGATGGATGTGGAACAGAGCAGTTATGAAGGGTTTTGGGCTGGGTTGGGCCTGACAACAGACTTGAAATCAGTGCACCAATCCAAGTATTGAATGAATGAATAAATGAATAAATAACCGCAGCATATAATTTAAAGCACCACAGTATGTATCAGCCTTATATCAGGCATCCCAGTGCCTAACAATATTCGTTAGTATTGTGCTGAGGCGCACACACACACACACACACACATATATACACCTCTCTCTCTCTCAAAACTTGGTGTAGCAGGATGAAACTGCATTTAGCATAATACTATTTATTACATTAGTTAACAGACAAAAGCACAGAGTAGGGCAGGAGGCACAGGTTTTGGAGTTGCATGCATCTAGTTCTCAATGTGTAATGTTTGGCTTCTTTCATCATGGTCGTGTTTATTCTCTAAAGATTTTTAAAATACATATGAATCCTACAAAAACAAGTATAGCATTTGTCTGTGGTAGCTTAACCACGGTCTTTGCACAGTGTTTGATACTGATCATGACTATGGCTTTTTGTTTTGCCTGCTGGCTAAATATACTTTCTCATCTCAGGTCCCTAAAAGTGCATAATTCCCAGAGCTGTACATGTAGTGTAGGTTTCTGTAGTGCAACTATCTCTGCACTAAATACTACTAACTGATAAAACAAAACAATAACTATAATATTGCAGGAAGATATAGGCATTACCTTCATAATGAAGAAGGAGAGGTGGGGGTAGGAGGAAGTAGGCTATTGGTTAACTAGGATCTGCAGCTTATCCATTAAGTAGTGAAATGGGCAGACTAGGTGGGCCAAGCGGTCCTTATCTACCAACAAATTCTATGTTTCTATGAGGAGGAGGAGAAGGAGAAGAAGAATAATCAGCATTTATATAGCACATTTCATACACAGTGCATCCCAAAGTGTTTTTACAAGCAATGCTAGACTGGTAGCGAAGTCACTGAATGTGCAGTGGTGATCATATCGTAAATCAACACCCGCACATAACCTGGACAATTGCATGATCTGGTGTTACATTTTGTACATAGAATATGCTTGTTCTGAAGTGTAACGTATGTATTAATCTGTTTATTTATTGATTTATAAAATTTCACCAAAAAAGACATTCTTAGCTGTTCATTGCCAAAATGATTTAAGTCAAGTAGTGTACAAAGTTATGTGTGGGTTGAACTTCCACCACATGTATCAATAGATAATTTTGTACTGTGTTTGTTGTAAATAAAATAGTGTTACAATTGATTTCAATACTGGCAGCTTAAAGAGGGCAAGAAATGTTGTTTGAATGATTAAATATGTATGGTCCTCATTTATAATAAAATATGTTTCAAATTATAGTGTGTGTGTTTTTTCTTATTTGTATATGTGAAAAGTTAGTGAATTTGTAGATATAGCAGATACTACAGAAGGGAGACATGAGGAGATGGTGTTCTAATTAGGTGTTTTTTTGTACTCTGGCACTCTCTTTTCCCTAGACAACCATACCCACACATTAAATTCACTCCAAGCTGTCAGACAATTCAATCTAAAGGAAATGAAGAGCCCATCATTTTTCTTAGATTATCTATTGCATTGCTACTTATATTTCTGTTTTAGCTAAACACTTACAAAAATAAGAAATAAAAAATAAACTCCACAAAGCATTTTAAAGACATGTTTAAGTCTTATATATGTGTTTTGTTAGAAACTGTATATTTATACTTGCCGGCTCATGGTCATTGTATCAGTGCTGAAATACTTAGCAATATGCTCTAGTCACAGCAGGTTTTCCCTTTTATTTATTTTTTTAAGTCATATTTTATTACTGACACATTTTGAAAAGTTGCTCTTCACTCTGTTACACCCACCATTCTGCCACCACACCTAAGACATGGCCATAGTCAGCAGGGACACTAATGATACACTACATTTATACTTACTACTCACACTTGATTTATGTATTAAAAAATAACTCTGTTTTATTTCCACTGTAAGAGCCCTTAACATTTTAGACTTTATGGGCCCGATTATAGTACAATTATGCCTGGCATAACAGCACTTGCGCCAAGTAGATTGGTGCATGTAGCAACTTATGCCAGCAGTTGCGTCATGCACAATTCTACAAAGTGGCCTGCGACATGGCGTAGGCCATTGCATAAACAACAGTTACACTAGTGGCACCATAAACCCCATGTGACATGGTGCTGGGGATATATGGCAGCAGTTGCGCCCCATTCCAGAAGGGCAGCAACAAAGTCCTCAATGTTGGGATTCTACAAGAACCCCAGAGGAGAACCAGCAATGTAGGTTACACCAGTTTTTAGCTGGTATAACACAGATGCCCCTCAGGGGTCCTGTAGACCCGACAGCTGCCAGCAGTCATTGCACAGTGTCCTCCACCCCATGCCCAGAAGACCCTGTGGGTGCCCCACAGTGCTGCCCCCCCCTGCTTCCAAGTCCTACATTTATAGCCCATGGTAAGCCTACCAACTGCCTTGATTCCCACAGTAATTGCCCCATGATATTTCATCTACCCCCTGACTCCATCTTTGATATGCCCCTCAGGGTGGCAGGTCAACCCCCCGCGTGCCCCTACCCGAGTCACCAGCCGATCATTGTAGAATAAATACATATCACCCCATGTCCCTGATAGTCTAGTGCCCCCGATCATTGTACAATATTGAAACATCACCCCATTTCCCTGGTAGTCTAGTACCCCGATCATTGTAAATTATTTAAACATCACCCCATTTCACTGGTGGTCTAGTGGCCCCCCCACCCCCACCCAGTCATGCCAGTCCACCCAGCACACCACCCTTACTGTGAAGATGTGCTCAGAAATTAATTTCTGAGTGCATCTTTGCAGTAGTGCTCCAACAGCACTCAGTCAGTGGCTGGCCATGGAGGTGAGAGGTGGGCTGTGCCAGTCACCAGCTGGGAACAGGTGGGGGATACTGGGTGGACTGGCACAGCTGGGAGGGGGGTCATTAGACCACCATGGTAATGGGGGTGATGTTTACATATTTTGCAATGATTGGGGGCACTAGACTACCAGGAAATGGGGGTGATGTTTTAATATTGTACAATGATCGGTGGGCACTGGACTACCAGGGACATGTGGGTGATGTTTAATTATTTTACAATGATCGGGAGGGGGGCACTAGACTACAAGGGAAATGGGGAGATGTCTATATATACTACAGTGATTGGAGGGCACTAGACTAGCAGGGACATGGAGACAATGTATATTTATTATATAATGATCGGGGGGCACTGGACTACCAGGGACATGGAGGCAATGGATATTTATTATACAATGATCAGGGGGCACTGGACTGCCAGGGCTTTACTGAGTATATACCACATTTGCAACTGGTGACTCGCGGTCAAGGCACAGGTGGGGGGTTGACTGCACCGCACAAATTCTATGTGATGTTTATTTTTATAAAAATAATATAGAGCAAATCATGCTATACAAAAATAAAAACAAATCAATAATAAAGTAATACTGTCAAACTTCAGACTATAAACAAAAGAAAACAATAAAGAAATAAATAAGCTCTCCTCGAGCTTCAGAATCACTTCCTTCCAGTGATTCAGCCACAGTGTAGAATACTTTAACCAGTACAATTTTCTATTTTTTTCCAATTCAAAGTTTATTCACCACTTTTTCCACATTACAGGAGGCAGTAATGAACATTTTGACATGAGATTTGTAAGACAAGTCATACTGCCCCCCAACCCTTCCTTCCCCTCCTTCCCCGGCACAGCAGTCCATTCTAATACTGTTATCACCCTCTAACTACCTTTATCAAGGGTAAATAAGTTAGTAATCTCAACTACACATTATTTCATAGACATCGTAATTCAGAGTGAAGGGATCCCAAATAACCTTGTACCTATGTAATCTGTTTTGAAGGCTGGCAATAGCTTTCTCTGTGCATAGATTTGCTAAGATCTCATTGATCCACTCTGATATGTTGGACAGGTCCCTTCTTTCCAATGCCTAAGAATGATTTTTTGGCGGAAAGACAACCATGGATATATGAAATCTCGGATGCTAACCTTTATGGAAGACAAATCTCCCAACAGACAAATATCAAGTGTAAAATAGTCCTGTAAACCCAATAAAGGATCCAGGTTGGCTTTTATAAGCTCCCACAACAAAGCTATCTGGGGCATGACCAAAATAGATGAAAAGTGACCCTGTGTCCTAGGAACACTTATTGCACCTATCAGTATCGAGAAGGCCCCATTTCACCAGTTTAGCTGGGGTATAAAACAGATTATGTAGGATGTGAAACTGCATAAGACATAATCTATCTTGGGATACATATTTATGGCAATACATCAGAGGACGGGCCAATTAAAAGTACACAGGGGAAAAAATGAAACCCAGAAGTTAGTGGGGCCACTACCACATCCAAACCGCCATCGGTAGAACACTTGATAAATCTTAGAGATCACACCTGAGAAGACGAAAAGAGGAGAGTTTAGATACCAATGCAAAGGCCGCTGGACAGGCTGGAGTGGCCCCAAACCGTGGTTAACAAATGCCTCAGTTGAAACACTTTAAAGACCTGAGACCCGGAATTTTGAACTTGTTAGTGAACTCAGGAATGAAAGCCAAGCCCCAGCCTCATCCAAAATGAGGGCACTATCCCTCTCTAAATGAGACAACCATAAGCAGGAAATTTTCTGTTTGTTTATGGTGAAAGCGAGGAGTTCAAATGGATTGAGCGAGATCTTTACATTGATTGTATACATGAAAAGAGCACAATTGCGAGTGTACTTAGTGAGGTCATGATAGTGGGACATTTGTTAATATTCTGCAAATGAGAAATTTTTAGATAAAGCATGGTCGAAGGGTCCATGTTCATAGACTGGATAAAGTCTAATTCAATCTTGAGCCAAGCCGGGCTCATGTTATCTTGGTCCGGCCTTACCCATCTCAGGTATTTAGCCAAATGACTAGCCCAGCAGTAAATGGGCAAGTAAGGAATCCGCAGCCCCCCTCTTTTTTGGGTGCAGCTAGCTTGTGATATGCCAATCTAGAGGTCTTATTAGACCATATGAACTTGGTAAAAAGTTTATGTGTTTTCTGAAACCAAACTAAAGGGACAAATGAATTAAGATGTGACAGAGGATAAAATAAACGGGAAAATACATTCATCTTGATTATATTAAGATGCCCCCATAAAGATAATGGGAGCTTGTCCCATCTCTCTAGATCTTGAGTGATCCCCTGCAGGAGAGGGTCCAGATTTTCTTTAAACCACGAGGAAGAATTACGCATTAGTTTTATACCTAAATACTTAATAGCCCAGGGTGACCAGCATAATCACAGAGAAATAATATCAGTCTTGAAAACGTTATGGCTAAGAGGGAAAAAGGATGTCTTATTGGGATTTAACTTATAATTCAAGAGACTACTAAATCTGTTAACCTCCTTAACATGTCGGGATAGATATTACCGGATTGGCCAGATGTAAAAGGAGGTCATCAGCATACGCTGTTATTTTCAACCTCATTCTAAAGGGAATACCTTGTATTGCTTACTTGTTGAGCATGTGTTGAATAAGGGCTTCCAGATAAAGAATGAAAAGTAGTGAGAGAGGGGCATCCAGCCTCGTACCTGACTGCAATGTGAAAGACTTGGAAGGTTCCATTCCCTGAAATCCTCGCTTTAGGAGACCGGTAAATTGCCCAGATCCAATCTATGAACATGGAAGGGAATCCAAATGCCTTAAGGGCTTGAAATAGAAAAGTCCAATTAACCTGATCAAATGCCTTCTCGGCGTCCAGGGAGACCAACCCCTCAAGATATATGGCGTCCCTGGACTCCGAGAAGACATGCGAGAGGGTACGCAGGAGGTCTGAAGATGCACGTCCTCTCATAAATTCCACTTGAGACATACCCACCAGATCTGGGAGGCCCAGGGTTAGTCTATCTGCCAATATCTTCGAGAGAACATCTTGATTCAGCAAAGATATTGGCCTGTAGCTCTGAACCAACTCTGGGTCCTTGTCCGGTTTAGGTAACAAAACTATCAACGCTTCAAACAAATGTGCATCTGCGTCTCTCCAGAAAAAACGTGCAAATAGAGACGATGCAGCACAGGTAGCAATTGGTCTCTGAAAACTTTGTAAAATAAGGCAGAAAACCCATCTGATCCTGGGACTTTACCCACAGGCAAGTCCTTTATAACAGCCGCTATTTCTTCCTGTGATAAAGGGGAAGATATAAATTTCTTGTGAGATTACATAGTACGGAAGATGTACTTCCCTGAGATACTCCTCCAGTTTTTCAGTGGGAGGAGGACTATCCATATCCCTACATAATTGCTCATAAAAAGTAGCAAACTCCTGAACTATCTCTGAGGGGGATACTTTCAGGGTCCCATCTGACTGTGACCTTATTGGGGGTATAAATCTTGCTGACTCTTGTTGCTTTAAACGTAAAGCCAGTAGGCACCCCGCTTTTTCTCCCTGATCTGTGAAACTGGCCTTTGTACGGATAATAGCCAGTTCTACCTTTTCTCTTAACATTCCCAAGTATTTATCCTTATATATTAATAGCTTCTGTGACTCCTCTTGAGAAATTGTATCTGGCTGTATATTTTCTAATGCCCGTATCTGGGACAATAAGGACAATAACTCAGTTTCCTGTGCCCTCTTCCTCTTTGTAGCTAGACTAATGAGAATGCCCCTTATATAAGCCTTAAAGCCTCCCCATAAAATATCCGGCCTTGTACTGTCTATTGGGTTGGTGGAAAAGAAAAGTCTATCTGCTCTTTCACCAATCCCCGATACTTTTAATCTTTTAGTAATTGTTCATTTAATTTCCATCTGGTCTCTCTTTTGGGAATGTTAAGGAAAGCCAGATTACCAAGCACTAAGGAATGATCCAATATTGGTCCCGGTTGGATCGAGGTGGACAATACCCCCGGCAAGGGCTCGTGAGAAACTAACAGGTAGTCAGTGCGAGATTGCATGCCATGTACTGGTGAACAATAAGTATATTCCCTGATATTGGGACGTATAACTCACTAGACATCACCCAACCCACACTGATCCATCATTTCCTTAAAGGCCCTATGCCCAGGGGACAGTCCCCTCGACCGACTGCTCGATCTGTCAAGGTTAGGATCAGAGACCAAGTTAAAGTCTCCTCCTAAGATAATTGGAGCAGGGAGTATAGGAAGGATCATAGAGATCAATTTCATGAAAAAAGAGGGATCATCTGTGTTTGGTCCATAAATGTTACCTAGGACTAACGGCATGGCCCAGATAGTACCCTGAACTAGGACGTATCTGCCATCTGCGTCCTTAAACACCTGAGAAGGGACAAATGGAATGTCTCTATTAATCAGTATCATGACCCCGCAACTATTGGTCTCCCCTGAGGCATAAAAAACCTAACCTATCCATTGTCTCCGAAGTTGTAATACTTCGGATTCCACTAAGTGAGATTCTTGTAAGAATGATATCAGGCATGCAACAAACTCAAGTGTTTGAGTACCTGGTATTGTTTCAGTTTTCCTAACCTCTTTCGCATTCCACATAGCAATATTAACATTCTGAGCCATCTATAATGTCAGGTATAAATCCAGGTAAGACATCTATCAAATACTGCAACCATGAACCAGGTGACTCTATTCCCCTGAACCTGCTGTGCCAATCTCCTTCCCCCAGCCCTCCCCTTACTAAGCCCCTGTACCTCCCCTTCCACCCAAGTAACCCTCGAATAATCCATAACTTCAGCAAACCCAAAACATTATACATAAAAACGCCCACCCAAACCCCCCTCTTATCGCTAACAACATTCAGCAATACTCCATTTTCTACTCCTCCCCCTGCCCCCCGAAAAACCATCCCCAAACCCTGCATTAGTTATAAATCAATCAATCCCCCTTTTTTGAATATTAACAACAAGAAAGGAGAGAGGACTAAACATTATTGCAGTACAGGCCATTGTATCCACCGCCTATCCCCTAATGAAAGCCGTTGTGAAGCCCAACATAGGTAAGCATGTCTCGGCTAGGAACATCGCAGCTTAAGATATGTGCCTGCTAGATAGGAAAAGGCACCACCTGGTGTGAGGTCAGGAAGCCAGCCTAGCAAAACATAAATTTGCCATGCGGGCTGTTATCTCAAAAAGCTCTCCAACCGCATAGAGATAGGCCCCATTCCTCTCCTTCAAGTTGTTGTGCCTTTGCACCAGTAAACCCCAGCTTTCTCCAGCCTTAGAGACCGCTAATGCTTGTTGCATGAAACAAAAGCTCCTCCTGTGTTGCAAACACGTAACTGCATGCTGGTGCTTTACAAGGGAAGGGACATCACAGCCTCGTAATTAAATTCAACCAGATTATGAATGACTATGACCTGCATGATAAAGCCATAAACTTTTACCAGGCCCAATCTTACCAAACTCTTTAAGGGGAAGGGGAGACTAAATAGTACTGGGTTGGATTTCTATTCTCCAAACACGAAAAACTAAAGAGAAATCTCTTAATTACATGAAACCCCAGACCCAGACAAAACAAACAACAATATGTATCCATAATTGGATCACTGTAATAACAGAAGGGTCCTTTCTGCCTCTAATCAGGCTTAGTTGAGAGTCCAAGAATGTTTAACCGTGTTCTTTCGGAAGATTCCTTTGCATGACTGGCCCAGACTTCTCACATCGATTCTCATCTTGTCAGGAAAGTCCAGAGGTCTTTCATGTGTCCCTAAAGAGATCTGGCAGGGATATTTTTAAGCCAGTAAGCGCTGCCTCGGGATCTTCATAGGTAGCCCAGGAACCAGCCACCTGTACCTGCAGCCTGGCCGGGTATCCCATACGAAATTTAAGTCCAGCAGCGATGACTTTTGAGACAACCAGATGAAATGCTGCACATTTCAAACGGACTGAGACCAGAATATCTTGCACTATTCTAAGCTTAGCTTGCTCCCAACGAACTCCTTGGAGTTCTCTTACTTTGTACAGAAAGTGTTGTTGCTCTAAAAAATTTAAGGAACAACAAATTATAGAACCGGGCATTGCTCCAGGATGGGGCTTCAGTCTTAATGGCCTGTGGGCTCTCTCTATAATATATCTGGCCCCAAATGGGGAAGGGCCAGCAATCTTCTCCACCAACTTCTGGGCAAAAGCAATAGTATTCTGGCCCTCCTCTCCTCCGGTAGCCCAAGGATTACTACATTATTTCTCCGGCTCGACCTAGGTCTTCAAGCTTAGCCTATAATCTGGACAATTTCTGGTGCATAGCTGCCATCTCAGGCTCGAACTTTTCCATTTGCTTTTCTAAAGAAAATCCTGGTCGAGTTGTCTGAGGTAACAAGAGTAATCTCTTCTATTTTTCTCGTGGCGACTTGATTTCTGATGCTATCTCCTTAATCTCATCTTGAAATAGTTTGAATTCTTCCAGAAATTTAGACAATGTGAGCGGCTCCTGATCCGCACCTTGTTTCAAAGCGTCCGCCTTCTCCGCTCCACTCGAGGCACAGGATTTTTTTGGGGTCTTTTCTGGTGTAACTGGTGGGGTATGTTTCTGCTGTTGCTTTTTCATGTAGAAGACCATTCTCTATCAAAACCGCCCTGCAAGGGCACGAAGTTATAGGGAACCAGAATAGCACAAATTAGTAGGTTTAGAGATCGAGAAAATATACTAGATAATGGTTAGAAAGAGACAGGAGGCTGGAGCTGTACCGAGGAGCGACTATCTGGTAGCTTGCATCATGTGGTACCCCCAACCAGTACAATTTTCTACCAACTTCTTTGCTCTCAGACCAACCTTTCAGGATACTCTCCCAGGATAATCTGATAAACCTTAGCTCAGTGGCAGCTTTTATAGTGCAGTCCTCCTATGACACTAGTGTCAGCTGATCCTCCCCTTTACTAATTCAGGGGAATATTCTGGATAGTACAAACATATGGGGGATCAGACTGACTGTAAATACAGAGGGAAAACCTACAATCTTGAGGTTTTATTTAATTTTGCCTTTAACACTCTGTCACTGAAGATGTTGAAAAAGACTTCTTAATTACTTGTAAACAAGAAAACTCTGCCCTTTTCAGCTGAGTGACAGCTGGGGAGTTTCTTATATAACAGCCTCATCATGGGGCTGCCGGCTGTTAGAAGTACCTTTTTTTCCCCAAGAAGGCTTAACTCAGGTAAGAGCACTCTCTGCACAGAATTCGAAAGGAAACACTCCTATATTTAGTTTCTGCACATTAGTTATGCTTTCCTTGGGGTTATATACAAACTACTTCAAAAAGACAAAGCCCACGTCTGCATTTAACACACCCGATGGCTGCAACCAATCGCTTTACCTCCTACACTGCTGCTAGAAAGCGAGACCACAGTGCTCCATTAATGCTACCCTTGCAGACCGAAAAGGACATAAAAACAATCCTCTGCTAAACATTTCTTGAAACGGAGTGCAGCTTTTCGAAGGGGACACTCGCCTACTGCCTTTCACTCCAGGGCACTTTCATTAGTGCAAACGCGCATCAGGGTACATTTTAAACAGCAAATAGCACAACAGTGGCAAAAAGATATTGTCCCGTCTCTGTCTAAGCATTATATTAAATTCTTTAACAGAGCATAACATAGTAAACAAGGACACAAACCAACTCTGTGCAGATTATTTCTGCTCATTATTATTTAGACTTTATTCTTTATGTCAGTTTACCGTTCTAGTGCTCATTCTCATTAGGCCATATGGCAGGGGAGGAAAACGAGTAAAAAGAGGGAATAGACAAGGGAGAAGCGGTACTAATATGGGTGGCCTACCCATAGTAGTAGTAGAAAAATGAAAATTAGTTATTCAGAAAAAGAAAGAAATGCTACTGCAGTAGACTGTAGGGGTACAAAGAAAAATGTCATAGCCTTATTTCCAACAGGGGGTAGTCTAAACTATCACAGCTTGTTGTGATAGACATAATTCCAAGGTGTAAAAATGTATTAATGTCACATCACTTTTTTCCTCTATTCTTCTGTAATGTTGATTAATTGAAAAAGACAATGAAAATTATTAAAAAAAATAATAAATAAATTGTATATCATATAACATTCATCTATATCTTTAACATTTTTGTTCTAACTTGCCTTTTTTCCTATTTTACGCTACCATACGTATAAGGAACCTTATCTCAATTGTTCAGTAAAGTGTCCTATTGTTTCATTATTTTGAAACTGGGAAGAGTAGTTGAAGATAAAACATGTGGTAGGTAATGAAACAATAAGATCCCTTAGCAATTGAGGTAAGGTTCAATATAAATATGATAGGCTAAAACATGAGCAAGGATAATTATGACAAAAACCTCAAAGTATGACTGAAAGTTATATGATATACAATATAAAGGCAGTAATGGTTGATGACTAGTTTCTGTGTTCTGTGTAATTCCAGCCAGAATTCCAGCAACCAAATACAGGATAAATATGCAAATGGCAACTGAGATAAGGCTAATAAAAAGAGGCACAAGATAGATATCGAAGGCATTGAAATAAGAGCAAGCAGAACAAAAATGCCCTTCACAGCTGCTCTACATGGTACAAGGTGCAAAAGTGTTATTGCTCAGCATATATGCCTTTACAAAGTTCAAATTTACAAGGACATTGATTAAAATTACATGTAAGGTACTCAGTGTTTCTTATATCTTTGCATATACAATAATAAAGTACATTGAGAACTACATATAATCTTAGCTATATAACAATTTCTTAAAATATTAAAAATTTCATTTTCTTAGATAATTCGCCAACTGTTGAAGTACATACCTATCATTTGTATTAAAAATGGCTTTTATAATCTATATTTTGTCATGTGGTGTATTATAATACTTCAAAATGGGACTAAGCCAGTACTCCCTGTGTCTCTCATATAATGGACAGAATACTAGCACATGTTCCAAGTCATCTTCTGTTTGTAAGTCACGTTTACATTAAGGGTTTGTGACCCGGCCTCTTTACAGCTGTGAAAAAGTCAGATAAATGGGAAACAATAGCGAGACTCCTTTGCAACTGAGATCGGGGTCGTTATTGAACAAGTTACAGGTTCCTGCTTTTGATGGTCCCAGTGTCTGACTTCGATGTTCTCAGTGTTCACCCTCAGCTCACTACAGTCACCCAATGACTGCTACTTTCGTCTCTCCATCTGCAGTATTGTATGCAGCTGGATGCTCATAATAAAGCAGGGAAGGCTGACACTGAATTTCTTGAATTCCTAAGTGTATTTCAATCTGAATGTCAGTTTACAAACATGGACCAATCCTTGGTAGTTTTATGCATTCAGGCCCAGATATTCAAAAGGGTTGCGCATGGCGCAACAGTGTTGCACCATGCACAACCCACTGATGTAACCCGGCGTGATATTTAAATGGGAAAAGTAGCGCATCAGTAATGTATGCAGGCACAGGTGGGGGTGTGCCCATGCATAACCTGCACAGCCCGATATTCAGCCGGGGATGTGCAGAGTCATGCGTGCGCAACCCATACGTGCACCTGCACTAAGTTACGCCCCCCAAAAAAAGGAACAAATGATGGCCACCCACAGGTGAGCTGCCGCATTGCGGTGCAACAGGTAGCTGCCAACTGTGGGTGGCCACCGTGTTCCTCCGCACCTGGCGCTCCCCATGCCCCATCGTGGGCATCACTATAACCCACCCCAAGTCCAATATCTCTGGCAGTACTGTGGACCGCCACGGAGACCAATCGCGGCCTTCATGAATAGAAACCCCGAAGTCCAATATCCCTGGTGATATAGTGTACCCCACCCACGCCCCACTGGGCCCTCCTTGCTCCCCGTCAGCGGCGGGCAGCAGCACCACCGCCTGCTGCCACCACCGCAACTGACAGCTTGGTGGGGCTGCACTCCCATTGGTTCTGGCATGAGCCAATGGGCGTGCAACCATACTATCTACTCGGTCCAGATATGTGAATGAATTCATTCACATATCACAGATAATACTGACTATGGGCTGCGCCCAGTAGCTCATACTGGAACCAATGGCATGCAGCCCTACTGAGCTGTCGGTCGGCGGGCAGGGGGCGCGGCAGGCGGGTGCTGCCACCAGTCGGCTGATGGGGGAGCGGGCGTGGGGCTCAGTGGGTGGGTGGGGTGGGGTGTACTAGATCACCAGGGATATTGGACTTGAGGGGTTTCTATTCATGAAGCCCGCGATCGGGCTCAGTGCGGTCCACTGGACCACCAGGGATATTGGACATTTTTTATAGTACAGGAATGCCCGCGATCGGGCTGCCGGGGGTGTTGGTCCCTGACCGCTGCTGCCTGGCAGGGCTCAAGTCATTGGGGATTGGTGCACCTGCATGCTAATGGCATGCAAATGGGGCCGTAATGAGATGCAAATGGCCCCCGTGCACCTTGCATATATTATGGCCCCATTTGCATGTCCCTTTTCAATATCACAGGTGCTGTGCATGGCGCAATGGCCCTTGTGCCAGCGCATCTCCATGCTCCACTCTGGCCACCTGCGCTGGTACAGTGCCACTGCGCCATGCACAGTGGGGGTGGCCAGGGTGCGATATTCAAAGCTGCTGCACCATAGCGCAGCTCCGTTGAATATCGCCCAGGCCAAACCACTGTGCAACAAAGTTGAGCTGCTCCCAGGCTTGCGCCACAGCCTGGCGCAGTTTGAATATCCCGGCCTCAGTGTCAAGTGCAAGATGCCAGGGTATGCGTTTCCCTACTGTATCTCTGCAAGGCAAAGATGATTTTGGACTCTAACTGCTATATTTTCAAGCACCCATACCAGCTAGCAGAGTTCTTATAGATTTCAACTTCAGAAATACTGGATCAAGCCCCTTCATCCCCCAATAAATTGGTGTCAGTTATTTTAAAGGGTTATCTGAAATGGGAAGTGTGCAAAGCTGTTCAATGCTGCATATAAATAAAAACATACATAAGTAAACAAACAAAAACATTCATACAAAGTGTTTAATTAGAGGATCAGAACTATATGCAAATGAATGTGTTATTTCAGCAACATTTTATTCTGATTTAGTAACGTTAAAAAATTACAATTATCCGGTTTGCAATTTGATAGCATCTTCTCTGTGTGGCCAAAACCTCTGGCACATTGCATGGATGTGGAACAGAGCAGTTATGAAGGGTTTTGGGCTGGGTTGGGCCTGACAACAGCCTTGAAATCAATGCACCAATCCAAGTATTGAATGAATGAATGAATGAATGAATGAATGAATGAATGGACCGCAGCATATAATTTAAAGCGCCACAGTATATATCAGCCTAATACGAGGCATCACAGTGCCTAACAATATTCGTTAGTATTGTGCTGAGACGCACACACACACACACACACACACTCTCAAAACTTGGTGTAGCAGGATGAAACTGCATTTAGCATAATACTATTTATTACATTAGTTAGACAAAAGCACAGAGTAGGGCAGGAGGTACAGGTTTTGGAGTTGCATGCATCTAGTTCTCAATGTGTAATGTTTGGCTTCTTTCATCATGGTCGTGTTTATTCTCTAAAGATTTTTAAAAATACATGTGAATCCTACAAAAGCAAGTATAGCATCTGTCTGTGGCAACTTAACCACGGTCTTTGCATGAATTGTTTGATACTGATTATGACTAGAGCTTTTTGTTCTGCCTGCTGGCTGAATATACTTTCTCATCTCAGACCCCTAAAAGTGCATAATTCCCAGAGCTGTACATGTAGTGTAGGTTTCTGTAGTGCAACAATATCTCTGCACTAAATACTACAAAATGATAAAACAAAACAAAACAATAACTATAATATTGCAGGAAGATATAGGCATTACCTTCATAATGAAGAAGAAGAAGGAGAAGGGGGGTAGGAGGAAGTAGGCTGTTGGTTAACTAGGATCTACAGTTTATCCATTAGGTAGGAAAATGGGCAGACTAGGTGGGTCAAGCAGTCCTTTTCTGCCATCAAATTCTATGTTTCTATGAGGAGGAGGAGAAGAAGAAGAAGAAGAAGAAGAATCAGCATTTATATAGCACATTTCATACACAGTGCATCCCAAAGTGTTTTGCAAGCAATGCTAGACTGGTAGTGAAGCGACTGAATGTGTAGTGGTGATCATATCGCACATCAACACAAACACACAACCTGGACACCTGCATGATCCGGTGTTACGTTTTGTACATAGAATGTGCTTGTTCTGAAGTGTATTGTACGTATTAATCTGTTTATTTATTGGTTTATAAAATTTCACCAAAAACGACATTCTTAGCTGTTCATTGCCAAAATGATTTAAGCCAAGTAGTGTACAAAGTTATGTGTGGGTTGAACTTCCACCACATGTATCAATAGATAATTTTGTACTGTGTTTGTTGTAAATAAAATAGTGTTACAATTGATTTCAATACTGGTAGCTTAAAGAGGGCAAGACATGTTGTTTGAATGATTAAAAATGTATGGTCCTCATTTATAATAAAATATGTTTCAAATGATAGTGTGAGTGTTTTTTCCTTCTCATTTGTATATGTGAAAAGTTAGTGAATTTGTCAATATGGCAGATTCTACAGAAGGCGACATGAGGAGATGGTGTTCTAATTAAGTGTTTCTTTGTACTCTGGCACTCTCTTTTCCCTAGACAACCACACCCACACATTAAATTCATTCCAAGCTGTCAGACAATTCAGTGTAAAGGAAATGAAAGAGCCCATAGTTTTTCTTCGATTATCTATTGCATTGCTACACATATTTCTGTTTTAGCTAAACACTTACAAAATAAGAAATAAAAATAAACTCCACAAAGCATGTTAAAGACATAGTTTAAGTCTTATATACTGTATGTGTTTTGTTAGAAACTGTACATTTATACTAGCCAGTTCATGGTCATTGTATCAGTGCTGAAATACTTAGCAATATGCTCTAGTCACAGTAGGTTTTCCCTTTTATTTATTTTTTTAGTCATATTTTATTACTGACACATTTTGAAAAGTTGCTCTTCAGTCTGTTACACCCACCATTCTGCCACCACACCTAAGACATGGCCATAGTCAGTAGGGACACTAATGATACACAGCATCAATACTTACTACTCACACTTGATTTATGTATTAAAAAATAACTCTGTTTTATTTCCACTGTAAGAGCCCTTAAAATTTTAGACTTTATGGGCCCGATTCTAGTACAGTTATGCCTGGCGTAAAAGCACTTGTGGCAAGTAGAATGGCGCATGTAGCAACTTATGCCAGCAGTTGCGACATGCACAATTATACAAAGTGGCCTGTGACATGACACAGGCCACTTGTGCCAAACAGCAGTTACGCTCGCAGTTGCACCATAAACCCTCTGCGACATGGTGCTAGGGGGTATACGGCAGCAGTTGCGCCTCATTCCAGAAGGGCCACAACAAAGTCCCCAGTGTTGGGATTCTAAAAGAACCCCCGGAGGAGAACCAGCAATGTAAGTTACACCAGCTTTTAGCTGGTATAATTTACAGATGCCCCCGGGGGTCTTGTAGACCCGACAGCTGTCTAGCAGTCATTGCACAGTGTCCCTCCCCTCATGTCCAGCAGACCCCTGTGGGTACCCCACAGTGCTGCCCACCCCCCTGCTCCCGAGTCCTACATTTTATAGCCCACTAAGTATTGCCAACTGCCTCCAATTCCCACAGTAATTGCCCCACAGGGCTGGCCACCATCTGCCCTCCGACTCCATCTTTGATATGCCCCTCAGGGTGGCACAGTCAACCCCTCCATGCGTGCCCCTACCCCGAGTCACCAGACGATCATTGTAGAATAAATACATATCACCGCCATGTCCCTGATAGTCTAGTGCCCCCCCCGATCATTGTACAATATTAAAACATCACCCCCATTTCCCTGGTAGTCTAGTGCCCCGATCATTGTAAATTATTTAAACAGCACCCCCATTTCCCTGGTGGTCTAGTATTTACCCACCACCCAGCCATGCCAGTCCACCCAGCACCCCCTTACTGTGAAGATGTGCTCAGAAATTAATTTCTGAGCGCATCTTTGCAATGATGCTCCAGCACTCAGTCGGTGGCTGGCCATGGAGGTGAGAGGTGGGCTGTGCCAGTCACCAGCTGGGGACAGGTGGAGGTACTGGGTAGACTGGCACATCTGGGTGAGGGTGGGGCCACTAGACCACTAGGGAAATGGGGTGATGTTTACATATTTTACAATGATTGGGGGCACTAGACCACCAGGGAAATGGGGTGATGTTTTAATATTGTACAATGATCGGGGCACTGGACTACCAGGGACATGTGGGTGATGTTTAATTATTTTACAATGATCGGGAGGGGGGCACTAGACTACCAGGGAAATGGGGAGATGTCTATATATACTACAGTGATTGGGGGGGCCACTAGACTACCAGGGACATGGAGGCGATGCATATTTATTATACAATGATTAGTGGGGGGCACTAGACTGCCAGGGCTTTACTGGGTATATGCTGCATTTGCTACTGGTGACTCGGGGTCAGGGCACAGGTGGGGCATTGACTGCACTGCACAAATTCTGTGTGATGTTTATTTTTATAAAAATAATATAGAGCAAATCATGCTATACAAAAAATAAAAACAAATCAATAATAAAGTAATACTGTCAAACTTCAGACTATAAACAAAAGAAAACAATAAAGAAATGAATAAGCTCTCCTCGAGCTTCAGAATCACTTCCCTCCAGTGATTTGGCCACAGTGTAGAATACTTCAACCAGTACAATTTTCTACCAACTTCTGTGCTGTCAGACCAACCTCTCAGGATACTCTCCCAGGATAATCTGATAAACCTTAGCTCAGGGGCAGCTTTTATAGTGCAGTCCTCCTATGAAACTAGTGTCAGCTGATCCGCCCCTTTACTAATTCAGGGGAATATTCTGGATAGCACAAACATACGGGGGGGATCAGACTGCCTGTGTATAAAGACGGAAAACCTACAATCATAAGGAGTTATTTCATTTTGTCTTTAACACTCTGTCACTGAAGCTGTTGAGAAATACTTCTTAATTACTTGTAAACAAGAAAACTCCGCCCCTTTTCATCTGAGTGACAGCTGGGGACTTTCTTATATAACAGCCTCATCATGGGGCTGCCGGCTGTTAAAAGTATCTTTTTTTTCCCAAGAAGGCTTTCAGGTAAGAGCACTCTCTGCATAGAATTCTAAAGGAAACACTCCTATATTTAGTTTCTGCACATTAGTTTTGCCTTCCTTGGGGTTATATACAAACTAATTTAAAAGACAAATCCACGTCTGTATTTAACACACCGGCGGCTGCAACCAGTCGCTTTACCTCATACACTGCTGCTAGCAAGAGACCACAGTGCTCCGTTAATGCTACCTTGACAGACCAAAAGGGCATAAAACAATAAGTCTGCTAAACATTTCTTGAAACGGAGTGCAGCTTTTCAAAGGGGACATTCGCTTACTGCCTCTCACTCCAGGGCACTTTCATTAGTGCAAACGCGCATTGGGGTACATTTTAAACAGCAAATAACACAACAGTGCCCAAAAAGATATTGTCCCGTCTCTGTCTAAACATTATATTAAATTCTTTAACAGAGCATAACATGGTAAACAAGGACACAAACCAACTCTGTGCAGATTATTTCTGCTCATTATTATTTAGACTTTATGTCAGTTTACTGTTCTACTGCTCATTCTCATAAGGGCATATGGCAGGGGAGGAAAAGGAGTAAAAAGAGGGATTAGACAAGGGAGAAGCGGTACTAATATGGGTGGCCTACCCATAGTAGTAGTAGAAAAATGAACATTAGTTATTCAGAAAAGGTAAGAAATGCTACTGCAGTAGACTGTAGGGGTACAAAGAAAAATGTCATAGCCTTATTTCCAACAGGGGGTAGTCTAAACTATCACAGCTTGTTGTAATAGACATAATTCCAAGGTGAAAAAATGTATTAATGTCACATCACTTTTTCCCTCTATTCTTCTGTAATGTTGATTAATTGAAAAAGACAATGAAAATTATTAAAGAAAAATAAATTGCATGTTATATAACATTCATCCATATCTTTAACATTTTTTTTCTAACTTGCCTTTTTTCATATTTTACACTAGCATACGTATAAGGAACCTTATCTCAATTGTTAAGTAAAGTGTCCTATTGTTTCATTATTTTGAAACTGGGAAGAGTAGTTGAAGATAACACATGTGGTAGGTAATGAAATAATAGGACCACTTAGCAATTGAGGTAAGGTTCAATATAAAAATGATAGGGTAACACATGAGCAAGGTATGGCTGAAAGGTATATGATATACAATATAAAGGCAGTAATGGCTGATGACTAGTTTCTGTGTTCTGTGTAATTCCAGCCAGAATTCCAGCAACCAAATACAGGCTAAATATGCAAATGGCAGCTGAGATAAGGCTAATAAAAAGAGACACAATATATTTAAAGAAAGCATTGAAATAAGAGCAAGCAGAACAAAAATGCCCTTCACAGCTGCAGTACATGGTACAAGGTGCAAAAGTGTTATTGCTCAGCATATATGCCTTTACAAAGTTCAAATTTACAAGGACATTGATTAAAATTACATGCAAGGTACTTAGTGTTTCTTATATCTTTGCATACACAATAATAAAGTACATAGAGAACTACATATAATCTTAGCTATATAACAATTTCTTAAAATATTAAAAACATCATTTTCTTTAGATAATTAGCCAACTGTTGAAGTACATACATATCACTTGTATTAAAAATGTCTTTTATAATCCATATTTTGTCATGTGGTGTATTATAATACTTCAAAATGGGACTAAGCCAGTACTTCCTGTGTCTCTCATATAATGGATAATATACTAGCACATGTTCCAAGTCATCTTCTGTTTTTAAGTCACATTTACATTAAGAGTTTGTGACTCTGCCTCTTTACAGCTGTGAAAAAGTCAGATAAATGGGAAACAATAGTGAGACTCCTTTGCAACTGAGATCGGGTTCGTTACTGAACAAATTACAGGTTCCTGCTTTTGATGGTCCCAGTGTCTGACTCCCGATGTTCCTCAGTGTTCACTCTCAGCTCACACTACAGTCACCCAATGACTGCTACTTTCTGTCTCTCCATCTGTAGTATTTTGTGCAGCTGGACACTCATAATAAAGCAGGGAAAGCTGACACTGAATTTCTTGAATTCTAAAGTGTATTTCAATATGAATGTCAGTTTACAAACATGGACCAATCCTTGGTAGTTTTATGCAATCAGTGTCCAAGTGCAAGATGTCAGGGTATGCTTTTCCTGACTGTATCTCTGCAAGGCAAAGATGATTTTGGACTCTAACTGCTATATTTTCAAGCACCCAGACCAGCTAGCAGATGTCTTGTAGATTGGAACTTCAAGATTACTGGATCAAGCCCCTTCATCCTCCAATAAATTGGCGTCAGTTATTTAAAAGGGTTATCTGACATGTGAAGTGTGCAGAGCTGTTCAATACTCCCTATAAATAAATAAATTATGTAAGTAAACTAACAAACAAATACGTACAGAACAAGTGTTTCATTAGAGGATCAGAATGATATGCAAATGAATGTGTTTATTTCAGCAAAATGTTATTCTGATGTAGTAATGTTAAAAAATTACAATTATCTGGTTTGCAATTTGATACCATCTTCTCTGTGTGGCCAAAATCTCTGGCACATTGGATGGATGTGGAACAGAGCAGTTATGAAGGGTTTTGGGCTGGGTTGGGCCTGACAACAGTCTTGAAATCAGTGCACCAATCCAAGTATTGAATGAATGAATAAATGAATAAATAACCGCAGCATATAATTTAAAGCACCACAGTATGTATCAGCCTTATATCAGGCATCCCAGTGCCTAACAATATTCGTTAGTATTGTGCTGAGGCGCACACACACACACACACACACACATATATACACACTCTCTCTCTCTCTCTCAAAACTTGGTGTAGCAGGATGAAACTGCATTTAGCATAATACTATTTATTACATTAGTTAACAGACAAAAGCACAGAGTAGGGCAGGAGGTACAGGTTTTGGAGTTGCATGCATCTAGTTCTCAATGTGTAATGTTTGGCTTCTTTCATCATGGTCGTGTTTATTCTCTAAAGATTTTTAAAAATACATGTGAATCCTACAAAAACAAGTATAGCATTTGTCTGTGGTAGCTTAACCACGGTCTTTGCACGAATTGCTTGATACTGATCATGACTGTGGCTTTTTGTTTTGCCTGCTGGCTAAATATACTTTCTCATCTCAGGTCCCTAAAAGTGCATAATTCCCAGAGCTGTACATGTAGTGTAGGTTTCTGTAGTGCAACACTATCTCTGCACTAAATACTACTAACTGATAAAACAAAACAATAACTATAATATTGCAGGAAGATATAGGCATTACCTTCATAATGAAGAAGGAGAGGTGGGGGTAGGAGGAAGTAGGCTATTGGTTAACTAGGATCTGCAGCTTATCCATTAAGTAGGGAAATGGGCAGACTAGGTGGGCCAAGCGGTCCTTATCTACCAACAAATTCTATGTTTCTATGAGGAGGAGGAGAAGGAGAAGAAGAATAATCAGCATTTATATAGCACATTTCATACACAGTGCATCCCAAAGTGTTTTTACAAGCAATGCTAGACTGGTAGCGAAGTCACTGAATGTGCAGTGGTGATCATATCGTAAATCAACACCCGCACATAACCTGGACAATTGCATGATCTGGTGTTACATTTTGTACATAGAATATGCTTGTTCTGAAGTGTAACATATGTATTAATCTGTTTATTTATTGATTTATAAAATTTCACCAAAAAATACATTCTTAGCTGTTCATTGCCAAAATGATTTAAGTCAAGTAGTGTACAAAGTTATGTGTGGGTTGAACTTCCACCACATGTATCAATAGATAATTTTGTACTGTGTTTGTTGTAAGTAAAATAGTGTTACAATTGATTTCAATACTGGCAGCTTAAAGAGGGCAAGACATGTTGTTTGAATGATTAAATATGTATGGTCCTCATTCATAATAAAATATGTTTCAAATTATAGTGTGTGTGTGTTTTTTTTCTTATTTGTATATGTGAAAAGTTAGTGAATTTGTAGATATAGCAGATACTACAGAAGGGAGACATGAGGGAGATCGTGTTCTAATTAGGTGTTTTTTTTTTGTACTCTGGCACTCTCTTTTCCCCTAGACAACCATACCCACACATTAAATTCACTCCAAGCTGTCAGACAATTCAATCTAAAGGAAATGAAGAGGCCATCATTTTTTCTTAGATTATCTATTGCATTGCTACTTATATTTCTGTTTTAGCTAAACACTTACAAAAATAAGAAATAAAAAATAAACTCCACAAAGCATTTTAAAGACATGTTTAAGTCTTATATATGTGTTTTGTTAGAAACTGTATATTTATACTTGCCGGCTCACGGTCATTGTATCAGTGCTGAAATACTTAGCAATATGCTCTAGTCACAGCAGGTTTTCCCTTTTATTTATTTTTTTAAGTCATATTTTATTACTGACACATTTTGAAAAGTTGCTCTTCACTCTGTTACACCCCATTCTGCCACCACACCTAAGACATGGCCATAGTCAGCAGGGACACTAATGATACACTACATTTATACTTACTACTCACACTTGATTTATGTATTAAAAAAATAACTCTGTTTTATTTCCACTGTAAGAGCCCATAACATTTTAGACTTTATGGGCCCGATTATAGTACAATTATGCCTGGCATAACAGCACTTGCGCCAAGTAGATTGGTGCATGTAGCAACTTATGCCAGCAGTTGCGACATGCACAATTCTACAATGTGGCCTGCGACATGGCGTAGGCCACTTGCGCCAAACAGCAGTTACACTCGCAGTGGCACCATAAACCCCATGTGACATGGTGCTAGGGGATATATGGCAGCAGTTGCGCCCCATTCCAGAAGGGCAGCAACAAAGTCCTCAATGTTGGGATTCTACAAGAACCCCCAGAGGAGAACCAGCAATGTAGGTTACACCAGTTTTCAGCTGGTATAACTTACAGATGCCCCTCAGGGGTCCTGTAGACCCGACAGCTGCCCAGCAGTCATTGCACAGTGTCCCTCCACCCCATGCCCAGAAGACCCCTGTGGGTGCCCCACAGTGCTGCCCACCCCCCTGCTTCCAAGTCCTACATTTATAGCCCCGCAGGGCTGGCCACACCAACTGCCTTCGATTCCCACAGTAATTGCCCCGCAGGGCTGGCCACACCATCTGCCCCCCTGACTCCATCTTTGATATGCCCCTCAGGGTGGCACGGTCAACCCCCCCACGCGTGCCCCTACCCTGAGTCACCAGCCGATCATTGTAGAATAAATACATATCACCCCCATGTCCCTGATAGTCTAGTGCCCCCGATCATTGTACAATATTGAAACATCACCCCATTTCCCTGGTAGTCTAGTACCCCGATCATTGTAAATTATTTAAACATCACCCCATTTCACTGGTGGTCTAGTGGCCTTTACCCACCCAGTCATGCCAGTCCACCAGCACACCACCCTTACTGTGAAGATGTGCTCAGAAATTAATTTCTGAGTGCATCTTTGCAATGAATCTCAACAGCACTCAGTCAGTGGCTGGCCATGGAGGTGAGAGGTGGGCTGTGCCAGTCACCAGCTGGGACGAGGTGGGGGATACTGGGTGGACTGGCACAGCTGGGAGTGGGGTCATTAGACCACCATGGTAATGGGGGTGATGTTTACATATTTTGCAATGATTGGGGGGGCACTAGACTACCAGGGAAATGGGGGTGATGTTTTAATATTGTACAATGATCGGTGGGCACTGGACTACCAGGGACATGTGGGTGATGTTTAATTATTTTACAATGATCGGAAGGGGGGCACTAGACTACCAGGGAAATGGGGAGATGTCTATATATACTACAGTGATTGGAGGGCACTAGACTAGCAGGGACATGGAGGCAATGTATGTTTATTATATAATGATCGGGGGGCACTGGACTACCAGGGACATGGAGGCAATGGATATTTATTATACAATGATCAGGGGCCACTGGACTACCAGGGACATGGAGGCGATGTATATTTATTATACAATGATTGGGAGGGGGGCACTAGACTACCAGGGAAATGGGGAGATGTCTATATATACTACAGTGATTGGAGGGCAGTAGACTAGCAGGGACATGGAGGCAATGGATATTTATTATACAATGATCAGGGGGCACTGGACTGCCAGGGCTTTACTGAGTATATACCACATTTGCAACTGGTGACTCGCGGTCAAGGCACAGGTGGGGGGTTGACTGCACCGCACAAATTCTATGTGATGTTTATTTTTATAAAAATAATATAGAGCAAATCATGCTATACAAAATTAAAAACAAATCAATAATAAAGTAATACTGTCAAACTTCAGACTATAAACAAAAGAAAACAATAAAGAAATAAATAAGCTCTCCTCGAGCTTCAGAATCACTTCCTTCCAGTGATTCAGCCACAGTGTAGAATACTTTAACCAGTACAATTTTCTATTTTTTTCCAATTCAAAGTTTATTCACCACTTTTTCCACATTACAGGAGGCAGTAATGAACATTTTGACATGAGATTTGTAAGACAAGTCATACTGCCCCCCAACCCTTCCTTCCCCTCCTTCCCCGGCACAGCAGTCCATTCTAATACTGTTATCACCCTCTAACTACCTTTATCAAGGGTAAATAAGTTAGCAATCTCAACTACACATTATTTCATAGACATCGTAATTCGAGTGTGAAGGGGATCCCAAATAACCTTGTACCTATGTAATCTGTTTTGAAGGCTGGCAATAGCTTTCTCTGTGCATAGATTTGCTAAGATCTCATTGATCCACTCCTGATATGTTGGACAGGTCCCTTCTTTCCAATGCCTAAGAATGATTTTTTTGGCCGGAAGCACAACCATGGATATATGAAATCTCCGGATGCTAACCTTTATGGAAGACAAATCTCCCAACAGACAAATATCAAGTGTAAAATAGTCCTGTAAACCCAATAAAGGATCCAGGTTGGCTTTTATAAGCTCCCACAACAAAGCTATCTGGGGGCATGACCAAAATAGATGAAAAAGTGACCCTGTGTCCTGGGAACACTTATTGCACCTATCAGTATCGAGAAGGCCCCATTTCACCAGTTTAGCTGGGGTATAAAACAGATTATGTAGGATGTGAAACTGCATAAGACATAATCTATCTTGGGATACATATTTATGGCAATACATCCAGAGGACGGGCCAATTAAAAGTACACAGGGGGAAAAAATGAAACCCAGAAGTTAGTGGGGCCACTACCACATCCAAACCGCCATCGGTAGAACACTTGATAAATCTTAGAGATCACACCTGAGAAGACGAGAAAAGAGGAGAGTTTAGATACCAATGCAAAGGCCGCTGGACAGGCTGGAGTGGCCCCAAAAACCGTGGTTAACAAATGCCTCAGTTGAAACACTTTAAAGACCTGAGACCCCGGAATTTTGAACTTGTTAGTGAACTCAGGGAATGAAAGCCAAGCCCCAGCCTCATCCAAAAATGAGGGCACTATCCCCTCTCCTAAATGAGACAACCATAAACGGGAAATTTTCTGTTTGTTTATGGTGAAAGCCGGGGAGTTCCAAATGGATTGAGCGAGATCTTTACATTGATTGTATCATGAAAAGAGCACAATTGCGAGTGTACTAGTGAGGTCATGATAGTGGGACATTTGTTAATATTCTGCAAATAGAAATTTTAGATAAAGCATGGTCGAAGGGTCCATGTTCATAGATTGGATAAAGTCTAATTCAATCTTGAGCCAAGCCGGGCTCATGTTATCTGAGTCGGCCTTACCCATCTCAGGTATTTAGCCAAATGACTAGCCCAGTAGTAAATGGGCAAGTAAGGAATCCGCAGCCCCCCTCTTTTTTGGGTGCAGCTAGCTTGTGATATGCCAACCTAGAGGTCTTATTAGACCATATGAACTTGGTAAAAAGTTTATGTGTTTTCTGAAACCAAACTAAAGGGACAAATGAATTAAGATGTGACAGAGGATAAAATAAACGGGAAAATACATTCATCTTGATTATATTAAGATGCCCCCATAAAGATAATGGGAGCTTGTCCCATCTCTCTCTAGATCTTGAGTGATCCCCTGCAGGAGAGGGTCCAGATTTTCTTTAAACCACGAGGAAGAATTACGCATTAGTTTTATACCTAAATACTTAATAGCCCAGGGTGACCAGCATAATCACAGAGAAATAATATCAGTCTTGAAAACGTTATGGCTAAGAGGGAAAAAGGATGTCTTATTGGGATTTAACTTATAATTCGAGAGACTACTAAATCTGTTAACCTCCTTAACATGTTCGGGATAGATATTACCGGATTGGCCAGATGTAAAAGGAGGTCATCAGCATACGCTGTTATTTTCACTACCTCATTCCTAATGGGAATACCTTGTATTGCTTACTTGTTGAGCATGTGTTGAATAAGGGCTTCCAGATAAAGAATGAAAAGTAGTGGAGAGAGGGGGCATCCCAGCCTCGTACCTGACTGCAATGTGAAAGACTTGGAGAAGGTTCCATTCCCTGAAATCCTCGCTTTAGGAGACCGGTAAATTGCCCAGATCCAATCTATGAACATGGAAGGAATCCAAATGCCTTAAGGGCTTGAAATAGAAAAGTCCAATTAACCTGATCAAATGCCTTCTCGGCGTCCAGGGAGACCAACCCATAAGATATATGGCGTCCCTGGACTCCGAAGAACATCTTGAAGAATGGCAGGGAGGTCTGAAGATGCACGTCCTCTCATAAATCCCACTTGAGACATACCCACCAGATCTGGGAGGCCCAGGGTTAGTCTATCTGCCAATATCTTCGAGAGAACATCTTGATTCAGCAAAGATATTGGCCTGTAGTCTGAACCAACTCTGGGTCCTTGTCCGGTTTAGGTAACAAAACTATCAACGCTTCAAACAAATGTGCATCTGCGTATCTCCAGAATAAACGTGCAAATAGAGACGATGCAGCACAGGTAGCAATTGGTCTCTGAAAACTTTGTAAAATAAGGCAGAAAACCCATCTGATCCTGGGACTTTACCCACAGGCAAGTCCTTTATAACAGCCGCTATTTCTTCCTGTGATAAAGGGGAAGATATAAATTTCTTGTGAGAGTTACATAGTAACGGAAGATGTACTTCCCTGAGATACTCCTCCAGTTTTTCAGTGGGAGGAGGACTATCCATATCCCTACATAATTGCTCATAAAAAGTAGCAAACTCCTGAACTATCTCTGAGGGGGATACTTTCAGGGTCCCATCTGACTGTGACCTTATTGGGGGTATAAATCTTGCTGACTCTTGTTGCTTTAAACGTAAAGCCAGTAGGCACCCCGCTTTTTCTCCCTGATCTGTGAAACTGGCCTTTGTACGGATAATAGCCAGTTCTACCTTTTCTCTTAACATTCCCAAGTATTTATCCTTAATAAGCTTCTGTGACTCCTCTTGAGAAATTGTATCTGGCTGTATATTTTCTAATGCCCGTATCTGGGACAATAAGGACAATAACTCAGTTTCCTGTGCCCTCTTCCTCTTTGTAGCTAGACTAATGAGAATGCCCCTTATATAAGCCTTAAAGCCTCCCCATAAAATATCCGGCCTTGTACTGTCTATTGGGTTGGTGGAAAAGAAAAAGTCTATCTGCTCTTTCACCAATCCCCGATACTAATCTTTTAGTAATTGTTCATTTAATTTCCATCTGGTCTCTCTTTTGGGAATGTTAAGGAAAGCCAGATTACCAAGCACTAAGGAATGATCCAATATTGGTCCCGGTTGGATCGAGGTGGACAATACCCCCGGCAAGGGCTCGTGAGAAACTAACAGGTAGTCAGTGCGAGATTGCATGCCATGTACTGGTGAACAATAAGTATATTCCCTGATATTGGGACGTATAACTCACTAGACATCACACAACCCACACTGATCCATCATTTCCTTAAAGGCCCTATGCCCAGGGGACAGTCCCCCTCGACCGACTGCTCGATCTGTCAAGGTTAGGATCAGAGACCAAGTTAAAGTCTCCTCCTAAGATAATTGGAGCAGGGAGTATAGGAAGGATCATAGAGATCAATTTCATGAAAAAAGAGGGATCATCTGTGTTTGGTCCATAAATGTTACCTAGGACTAATGGCATGGCCCAGATAGTACCCTGAACTAGGACGTATCTGCCATCTGCGTCCTTAAACACCTGAGAAGGGACAAATGGAATGTCTCTATTAATCAGTATCATGACCCCGCAACTATTGGTCTCCCCTGAGGCATAAAAAACCTAACCTATCCATTGTC
Source organism: Neoceratodus forsteri (assembly GCA_016271365.2). Lineage (NCBI taxonomy): Eukaryota > Metazoa > Chordata > Ceratodontiformes > Ceratodontidae > Neoceratodus > Neoceratodus forsteri. Next base: position 1,137,238,733 of record CM028130.1, read on the forward strand.
TCCGAAGTTGTAATACTTCGGATTCCACTAAGTGAGATTCTTGTAAGAATGATATCTAGGCATGCAACAAACTCAAGTGTTTGAGTACCTGGTATTGTTTCAGTTTTTCCTAACCTCTTTCGCATTCCACATAGCAATATTAACATTCTGAGCCATCTATAATGTCAGGTATAAATCCAGGTAAGACATCTATCAAATACTGCAACCATGAACCAGGTGACTCTATTCCCCTGAACCTGCTGTGCCAATCTCCCTCCCCCAGCCCTCCCCTTACTAAGCCCCTGTACCTCCCCTTCCACCCAAGTAACCTCGAATAATCCATAACTCAGCAAACCCAAAACATTATACATAAAAGCCCCACCCAAACCCCCTCTTATAGCTAACAACATTCAGCAATACTCCATTTCTACTCCTCCCCTGCCCCGAAAACCATCCCAAACCCTGCATTAGTTATAAATCAATCAATCCCCTTTTTGAATATTAACAACAAGAAAGGAGAGGACTAAACATTATTGCAGTACAGGCCATTGTATCCACCGCCTATCCCCTAATGAAAGCCGTTGAAAGCACGCCAACATAGTTAAGGCGTCTCCGCTAGGAACATCGCAGCTTGCTAAGATATGTGCCTTGCTAGATAGGAAAAGGCACCACCTGGTGTGAGGTCAGGAAGCTAGCCATAGCAAAACATAAAATTTGCCATGCGGGCTGTTATCTCAAAAAGCTCTCCAGCCGCATAGAGATAGGCCCCCATTCCTCTCCTTCAAGTTGTTGTGCCTTTGCACCAGTAAACCCCACCTTTCTCCAGCCTTAGAGACCGCTAATGCTTGTTGCATGAAACAAAAGCTCCCTCCTGTGTTGCAAACACGTAACTGCATGCTGGTGCTTTACAAGGGAAGGGACATCACAGCCCTCGTAATTAAATTCAACCAGATTATGAATGACTATGACCTGCATGATAAAGCCATAAACTTTTACCAGGCCCAATCTTACCAAACTCTTTAAGGGGGAGGGGAGACTAAATAGTAGTGGGTTGGATTTCTATTCTCCAAACACGAAAAACTAAAGAGAAATCTCTTAATTACATGAAACCCCAGACCCAGACAAAACAAACAACAATATGTATCCATAATTGGATCACTGTAATAACAGAAGGGTCCTTTCTGCCCCTTAATCAGGCTTAGTTGAGAGTCCAAGAATGTTTAACCGTGTTCTTTCCGGAAGATTCCTTTGCATGACTGCCCAGACTTCTCACATCGATTCTCATCTTGTCAGGAAAGTCCAGAGGTCTTTCATGTGTCCCTAAAGAGATCTGGCAGGGATATTTTTAAGCCAGTAAGCGCTGCCTCGGGATCTTCATAGGTAGCCCAGGAACCAGCCACCTGTATCTGTAGCCTGGCCGGGTATCCCATACGAAATTTAAGTCCAGCAGCGATGACTTTTGAGACAACCAGATGAAATGCTGCACATTTCAAGCGGACTGAGACCAGAATATCTTGCACTATTCTAAGCAAAACACTCCCAACGAACTCCTTGGGTTCTCTTACTTATTGACAGAAAGTGTTGTTGCTCTAAAAATTTAAGGAAAAACAAATTATAGAACCGGGCATTGCTCCAGGATGGGGCTTCAGTCTTAATGGCCTGTGGGCTCTCTCTATAATATATCTGGCCCCAAATGGGGAAGGGCCAGCAATCTTCTCCACCAACTTCTGGGCAAAAGCAATAGTATTCTGGCCCTCCTCTCCCTCCGGTAGCCCAAGGATTACTACATTATTTCTCCGGCTGCGACCTTCGAGGTCTTCAAGCTTAGCCTATAATCTGGACAATTTCTGGTGCATAGCTGCCATCTCAGGCTCGAACTTTTCCATTTGCTTTTCTAAAGAGAAAATCCTGGTCGAGTTGTCTGAGGTAACAAGAGTAATCTCTTCTATTTTTCTAGTGGCGACTTGATTTCTGATGCTATCTCCTTAATCTCATCTCGAAATAGTTTGAATTCTTCCAGAAATTTAGACAATGTGTGGCTCTGATCCGCACCTTGTTTCAAGCGTCCGCTTCTCCGCTCCACTCGAGGCACAGGATTTTTTGGGGTCTTTTCTGGTGTAACTGGTGGGGTATGTTTCTGCTGTTGCTTTTTCATGTGAAGACCATTCTCTATCAAAACCGCCCTGCAAGAAACGAGAGTTATAGGGAACCAGAATAGCACAAATTAGTAGGTTTAGAGATCGAGAAAATATACTAGATAATGGTTAGAAAGAGACAGGAGGCTGGAGCTGTACCGAGGAGCGACTATCTGGTAGCTTGCATCATGTGGTACCCCCAACCAGTACAATTTTCTACCAACTTCTTTGCTCTCAGACCAACCTTTCAGGATACTCTCCCAGGATAATCTGATAAACCTTAGCTCAGTGGCAGCTTTTATAGTGCAGTCCTCCTATGACACTAGTGTCAGCTGATCCTCCTTTACTAATTCAGGGAATATTCTGGATAGTACAAACATATGGGGATCAGACTGACTGTAAATACAGAGGAAAACCTACAATCTTGAGGTTTTATTTAATTTGCCTTTAACACTCTGTCACTGAAGATGTTGAAAAAGACTTCTTAATTACTTGTAAACAAGAAAACTCTGCCCTTTTCAGCTGGTGACAGCTGGGGAGTTTCTTATATAACAGCCTCATCATGGGGCTGCGGCTGTTAAGTACCTTTTTCCCCAAGAAGCAAACTCAGGTAAGAGCACTCTCTGCACAGAATTCGAAGGAAACACTCCTATATTTAGTTTCTGCACATTAGTTATGCTTTCCTTGGGGTTATATACAAACTACTTCAAAAGACAAAGCCCGTCTGCATTTAACACACCCGATGGCAGCAACCAATCGCTTTACCTCCTACACTGCTGCTAGAAAGCGAGACCACAGTGCTCCATTAATGCTACCCTTGCAGACCGAAAAGGACATAAAAACAATCCTCTGCTAAACATTTCTTGAAACGGAGTGCAGCTTTTCGAAGGGGACACTCGCTTACTGCCTTTCACTCCAGGGCACTTTCATTAGTGCAAACGCGCATCAGGGTACATTTTAAACAGCAAATAGCACAACAGTGGCAAAAAAGATATTGTCCCGTCTCTGTCTAAGCATTATATTAAATTCTTTAACAGAGCATAACATAGTAAACAAGGACACAAACCAACTCTGTGCAGATTATTTCTGCTCATTATTATTTAGACTTTATTCTTTATGTCAGTTTACCGTTCTAGTGCTCATTCTCATTAGGCCATATGGCGGGGAGGAAAAGCAGTAAAGAGGAATAGACAAGGAGAAGCGGTACTAATATGGGTGGCCTACCCATAGTAGTAGTAGAAAAATGAAAATTAGTTATTCAGAAAAGTAAGAAATGCTACTGCAGTAGACTGTAGGGTACAAAGAAAAATGTCATAGCCTTATTTCCAACAGGGGGTAGTCTAAACTATCACAGCTTGTTGTGATAGACATAATTCAAAGGTGTAAAATGTATTAATGTCACATCACTTTTCCTCTATTCTTCTGTAATGTTGATTAATTGAAAAGACAATGAAAATTATTAAAAAAATAATAAATAAATTGTATATCATATAACATTCATCTATATCTTTAACATTTTTGTTCTAACTTGCCTTTTTTATTTTACACTACCATACATTATAAGAACCTTATCTCAATTGTTCAGTAAAGTGTCCTATTGTTTCATTATTTTGAAACTGGGAAGAGTAGTTGAAGATAAAACATGTGGTAGGTAATGAAACAATAAGATCCCTTAGCAATTGAGGTAAGGTTCAATATAAATATGATAGGCTAAAACATGAGCAAGGATAATTATGACAAAAACCTCAAAGTATGACTGAAAGCTATATGATATACAATATAAAGGCAGTAATGGTTGATGACTTATTTCTGTGTTCTGTGTAATTCCAGCCAGAATTCCAGCAACCAAATACAGGATAAATATGCAAATGGCAGCTGAGATAAGGCTAATAAAAAGAGGCACAAGATAGATATCGAAGGCATTGAAATAAGAGCAAGCAGAACAAAAATGCCCTTCACAGCTGCTCTACATGGTACAAGGTGCAAAAGTGTTATTGCTCAGCATATATGCCTTTACAAAGTTCAAATTTACAAGGACATTGATTAAAATTACATGTAAGGTACTCAGTGTTTCTTATATCTTTGCATATACAATAATAAAGTACATTGAGAACTACATATAATCTTAGCTATATAACAATTTCTTAAAATATTAAAAATTTCATTTTCTTAGATAATTCGCCAACTGTTGAAGTACATACCTATCATTTGTATTAAAAATGTCTTTTATAATCTATATTTTGTCATGTGGTGTATTATAATACTTCAAAATGGGACTAAGCCAGTACTCCTGTGTCTCTCATATAATGGACAGAATACTAGCACATGTTCAAGTCATCTTCTGTTTGTAAGTCACGTTTACATTAAGGGTTTGTGACCCGGCCTCTTTACAACTGTGAAAAAGTCAGATAAATGGAAACAATAAGCGAGACTCCTTTGCAACTGAGATCGGGAGTCGTTATTGAACAAGTTACAGGTTCCTGCTTTTGATGGTCCCAGTGTCTGACTCCCGATGTTCTCCAGTGTTCACCCTCAGCTCACACTACAGTCACCCAATGACTGCTACTTTCGTCTCTCCATCTGCAGTATTGTATGCAGCTGGATGCTCATAATAAAGCAGGGAAGGCTGACACTGAATTTCTTGAATTCCTAAGTGTATTTCAATCTGAATGTCAGTTTACAAACATGGACCAATCCTTGGTAGTTTTATGCATTCAGGCCCAGATATTCAAAAGGGTTGCGCATGGCGCAACAGTGTTACACCATGCACAACCCACTGATGTGCTTGGTGATATTTAAATGGGAAAATGAGCGCATCAGTAATGTATGCAGGCACAGGTGGGGGGTGTGCCCATGCATAACCTGCACAGCCCGATATTCAACCGGGGATGTGCAGAGTCATCGTGCGCAACCCATACGTGCACCTGCACAAAGTTACGCCCCCCAAAAAAAAGGAACAAATGATGGCCACCCACAGGTGAGCTGCCACATTGCAGGGTGCAACACGGTAGCTGCCAACTGTGGGTGGCCACCTGTGTTCCTGCCGCACCTGGCAGCTCCCCCCCATGCCCCATCGTGGGCATCACTATAGCCCACCCCAAGTCCAATATCTCTGGAAGTGCTGTGGACCGCACGGAGACCGATCGCGGCCTTCATGAATAGAAACCCCCCCGAAGTCCAATATCCCTGGTGATATAGTGTACCCCCACCACGCCCACTGGGCCCTCCTTGCTCCCCGTCAGCGGCGGGCAGCAGCACCACCCGCCTGCTGCCACCACCCACCAACTGACAGCTTGGTAGGGCTGCACTCCCATTGGTTCACAGCATGAGCCAATGGGCGTGCAACCATACTTACTACTCAGTCCAGATATGTGAATGAATTCATTCACATATCTGGACTGAGTAATGCAATGAGCTGCACGCCCGTAGCTCATACTGTGAACCAATGGGCATGCAGCTCTACTGAGCTGTCAGTCGGCAGCCGGGGCGGCAGGCGGGTGGGGTGCTGCCGCCAGTCGGCTGATGGGGAGGCGGGCGGTGGGGCTCAGTGGGTGGGTGGGGTGGGGTGTACACTAGATCACCAGGGATATTGGACTTGAGGGGGGTTTCTATTCATGAAGCCCGCGATCGGGCTCAGTGCGGTCCACTGGACCACCAGGGATATTGGACATTTTTTATAGTACAGGAATGCCCGCGATCGGGCTGCCGGGGGTGTTGGTCCCTGACCGCTGCTGCCTGGCAGGGCTCAAGTCATTGGGGATTGGTGCACCTGCATGCTAATGGCATGCAAATGGGGCCGTAATGAGATGCAAATGGCCCCGTGCACCTTGCATATATTATAGCCCCATTTGCATGTCCCCAATATCACAGGTGCTGTGCATGGCGCAATGGCCTTGTGCCAGCGCATCTCCATGCTCCCTCTGGCCACCTGCGCTGGTACAGTGCCACTGCGCCATGCACAGTGGGGTGGCCAGGGCGAGATTCAAAGCTGCTGCACCATAGCGCAGCTCCGTTGAATATCGCCCAGGCCAAACTCACTGTGCAACAAAGTTGAGCTGCTCCCAGGCTTGCGCCACAGCCTGGCGCAGTTTGAATATCCCGGCCTCAGTGTCAAGTGCAAGATGCCAGGGTATGCGTTTCCCTACTGTATCTCTGCAAGGCAAAGATGATTTTGGACTCTAACTGCTATATTTTCAAGCACCCATACCAGCTAGCAGAGTTCTTACAGATTTCAACTTCAGAAATACTGGATTAAGCCCCTTCATCCCCCAATAAATTGGTGTCAGTTATTTTAAAGGGTTATCTGAAATGGGAAGTGTGCAAAGCTGTTCAATGCTGCATATAAATAAAAACATACATAAGTAAACAAACAAAAACATTCATACAAAGTGTTTAATTAGAGGATCAGAACTATATGCAAATGAATGTGTTATTTCAGCAACATTTTATTCTGATTTAGTAACGTTAAAAAATTACAATTATCCGGTTTGCAATTTGATAGCATCTTCTCTGTGTGGCCAAAACCTCTGGCACATTGCATGGATGTGGAACAGAGCAGTTATGAAGGGTTTGGGCTGGGTTGGGCCTGACAACAGCCTTGAAATCAATGCACCAATCCAAGTAATGAATGAATGAATGAATGAATGAATGAATGAATGAATGACACACATATAATTTAAAAGCATCACAGTATATATCAGCCTAATCACGAGGCATCACAGTGCCTAACAATATTCGTTAGTATTGTGCTGAGAGCACACACACACACACACACACACTCTCAAAACTTGGTGTAGCAGGATGAAACTGCATTTAGCATAATACTATTTATTACATTAGTTAGACAAAAGCACAGAGTAGGGCAGGAGGTACAGGTTTTGGAGTTGCATCTAGTTCTCAATGTGTAATGTTTGGCTTCTTTCATCATGGTCGTGTTTATTCTCTAAAGATTTTTAAAATACATGTGAATCCTACAAAAACAAGTATAGCATCTGTCTGTGGCAACAACCACGGTCTTTGCATGAATTGTTTGATACTGATTATGACTAGAGCTTTTGTTCTGCCTGCTGGCTGAATATACTTTCTCATCTCAGACCCTAAAAGTGCATAATTCCCAGAGCTGTACATGTAGTGTAGGTTTCTGTAGTGCAACAATATCTCTGCACTAAATACTACAAAATGATAAAACAAAACAAAACAATAACTATAATATTGCAGGAAGATATAGCATTCATAATGAAGAAGAAGAAGAAGGAGAAGGGGGTAGGAGGAAGTAGGCTGTTGGTTAACTAGGATCTACAGTTTATCCATTAGGTAGGAAAATGGGCAGACTAGGTGGGTCAAGCAGTCCTTTTCTGCCATCAAATTCTATGTTTCTATGAGGAGGAGGAGGAGAAGAAGAAGAAGAAGAAGAATCAGCATTTATATAGCACATTTCATACACAGTGCATCCCAAATTGTTTTACAAGCAATGCTAGACTGGTAGTGAAGTGACTGAATGTGTAGTGGTGATCATATCGCACGTCAACACCCACACACAACCTGGACACTTGCATGATCCGGTGTTACGTTTTGTACATAAAATGTGCTTGTTCTGAAGTGTATTGAACGTATTAATCTGTTTATTTATTGGTTTATAAAATTTCACCAAAAACGACATTCTTAGCTGTTCATTGCCAAAATGATTTAAGCCAAGTAGTGTACAAAGTTATGTGTGGGTTGAACTTCCACCACATGTATCAATAGATAATTTTGTACTGTGTTTGTTGTAAATAAAATAGTGTTACAATTGATTTCAATACTGGTAGCTTAAAGAGGGCAAGACATGTTGTTTGAATGATTAAATATGTATGGTCCTCATTTATAATAAAATATGTTTCAAATGATAGTGTGAGTGTTTTTTTTTCCTTCTCATTTGTATATGTGAAAAGTTAGTGAATTTGTCAATATGGCAGATTCTACAGAAGGGCGACATGAGGGAGATGGTGTTCTAATTAAGTGTTTCTTTGTACTCTGGCACTCTCTTTTCCCCTAGACAACCACACTCACGCATTAAATTCATTCCAAGCTGTCAGACAATTCAGTCTAAAGGAAATGAAGAGCCCATAGTTTTTTCTTCAATTATCTATTGCATTGCTACTTATATTTCTGTTTTTAGCTAAACACTTACAAAAATAAGAAATAAAAAATAAACTCCACAAAGCATGTTAAAGTCTTATATACTGTATGTGTTTTGTTAGAAACTGTATATTTATACTAGCCAGTTCATGGTCATTGTATCAGTGCTGAAATACTTAGCAGTATGCTCTAGTCACAGTAGGTTTTCCCTTTTATTTATTTTTTTAAGTCATATTTTATTACTGACACATTTTGAAAAGTTGCTCTTCAGTCTGTTACACCCACCATTCTGCCACCACACCTAAGACATGGCCATAGTCAGTAGGGACACTAATGATACACTGCATCAATACTTACTACTCACACTTGATTTATGTATTAAAAAATAACTCTGTTTTATTTCCACTGTAAGACCCCTTAACATTTTAGACTTTATGGGCCCGATTCTAGTACAGTTATGCCTGGCATAAAAGCACTTGTGGCAAGTAGAATGGCGCATGTAGCAACTTATGCCAGCAGTTGCGACATGCACAATTCTACAAAGTGGCCTGTGACATGGCACAGGCCACTTGTGTCAAACAGCAGTTACACTCGCAGTTGCACCGTAAACCCTCTGCGACATGGTGCTAGGGGGTATACGGCAGCAGTTGCGCCTCATTCCAGAAGGGCAGCAACAAAGTCCCCAATGTTGGGATTCTAAAAGAACCCCAGAGGAGAACCAGCAATGTAAGTTACACCAGCTTTAGCTGGTATAATTCTAGATGCCCCAGGGTCTTGTAGACCCGACAGCTGTCTAGCAGTCATTGCACAGTGTCCTCCCTCATGTCCAGCAGACCCTGTGGGTACCCCACAGTGCTACCCACCCTGCTCCCGGAGTCCCACCACATTTATAGCCCGCAAATCAAGCGCCAACTGCCTCCAATTCCCACAGTAATACCCCACAGGGCTGGCCCACCATCTGCCCTCCGACTCCATCCTTGATATGCCCCTCAGGGCAGCACAGTCAACCCCTCCACGTGCCCCTACCCGAGTCACCAGGCAGTCATTGTAGAATAAATACATATCACCCCCATGTCCCTGATAGTCTAGTCCCCCCGATCATTGTACAATATTAAAACATCACCCCCATTTCCCTGGTAGTCTAGTGCCCCGATCATTGTAAATTATTTAAACAGCACCTCCATTTCCCTGGTGGTCTAGGTATCTACCCAGCACCCAGCCATGTCAGTCCACCCAGCACCCCCCCTTACTGTGAAGATGTGCTCAGAAATTAATTTCTGAGTGCATCTTTGCAATGAATACTCCAGCACTCAGTTGGCGGCTGGCCATGGAGGTGAGAGGTGGGCTGTGCCAGTCGCCAGCTGGGGACAGGTGGGGGTACTGGGTGGACTGGCACGGCTGGGTGAGGGGTGAGGGTCACTAGACCACTAGGGAAATGGGGTGATGTTATATTTTACAATGATTGGGGGCACTAGACCACCAGGAAATGGGGTGATGTTTTAATATTGTACAATGATGGGGCACTGGACTACCAGGGACATGTGGGTGATGTTTAATTATTTTACAATGATCGGAGGGCACTAGACTACCAGGAAATGGGAGATGTCTATATATACTACAGTGATTGGGGGCCACTAGACTACTAGGGACATGGGCGATGTATATTTATTATACAATGATCGGTGGGGGCACTAGACTGCCAAGCTTTACTGGGTACTGCATTTGCTACTGGTGACTCGGGGTCAGGGCAGAGGTGGGGGCTGACTGCACCACAAATTCTGTGTGATGTTTATTTTATAAAATAATATAGAGCAAATCATGCTATACAAAAATAAAAACAAATCAATAATAAAGTAATACTGTCAAACTTCAGACTATAAACAAAAGAAAACAATAAAGAAATGAATAAGCTCTCCTCGAGCTTCAGAATCACTTCCCTCCAGTGATTCGGCCACAGTGTAGAATACTTTAACCAGTACAATTTTCTACCAACTTCTGTGCTGTCAGACCAACCTCTCAGGATACTCTCCCAGGATAATCTGATAAACCTTAGCTCAGTGGCAGCTTTTATAGTGCAGTCCTCCTATGACACTAGTGTCAGCTGATCCGCCCCTTTACTAATTCAGGGGAATATTCTGGATAGTACAAACATACGGGGGATCAGACTGCCTGTATATAAAGAGGGAAAACCTACAATCATAAGGTGTTATTTCATTTTGCCTTTAACACTCTGTCACTGAAGCTGTTGAGAAAGACTTCTTAATTACTTGTAAACAAGAAAACTCTGCCCCTTTTCACCTGAGTGACAGCTGGGGACTTTCTTATATAACAGCCTCATCATGGGGCTGCGACTATTAAGTATCTTTTTTTTTTCCCCAGAAGGAAACGCTCAGGTAAGAGCACTCTCTGCATAGAATTCTAAAGGAAACACTCCTATATTTAGTTTCTGCACATTAGTTTTGCCTTCCTTGGGGTTATATACAAACTAATTTAAAAAGACAAATCCCACGTCTGTATTTAACACACCAGACGGCTGCAACCAGTCGCTTTACCTCATACACTGCTGCTAGAAAGCGAGACCACAGTGCTCCGTTAATGCTACCCTTGAAGACCAAATAGGGCATAAAAACAATCGTCTGCTAAACATTTCTTGAAACGGAGTGCAGCTTTTCAAAGGGGACATTCGCTTACTGCCTTTCACTCCAGGGCACTTTCATTAGTGCAAACGCACATCGGGGTACATTTTAAACAGCAAATAACACAACAGTGCCCAAAAAGATATTGTCCCGTCTCTGTCTAAACATTATATTAAATTCTTTAACAGAGCATAACATAGTAAACAAGGACACAAACCAACTCTGTGCAGATTATTTCTGCTCATTATTATTTAGACTTTATTCTTTATGTCAGTTTACTGTTCTAGTGCTCATTCTCATTAGGGCATATGGCAGGGGGGGAAAACGAGTAAAAAGAGGGAATAGACAAGGGAGAAGCGGTACTAATATGGGTGGCCTACCCATAGTAGTAGTAGAAAAATGAAAATTAGTTATTCAGAAAAGGTAAGAAATGCTACTGCAGTAGACTGTAGGGGTACAAAGAAAAAATAGCCTTATTTCCAACAGGGGATAGTCTAAACTATCACAGCTTGTTGTAATAGACATAATTCCAAGGTGAAAAAATGTATTAATGTCAAATCACTTTTTTCCTTTATTCTTCTGTAATGTTGATTAATTAAAAAAGACAATAAAAATTATTAAAGAAAAATAAATTGCATATTATATAACATTCATCCATATCTTTAACATTTTTTTTCTAACTTGCCTTTTTTCATATTTTACACTAGCATAAGTATAACGAACCTTATCTCAATTGTTAAGTGTCCTATTGTTTCATTATTTTGAAACTGGGAAGAGTAGTTGAAGATAAAACATGTGGTAGGTAATGAAACAATAAGACCCCTTAGCAATTGAGGCACGGTTCAATATAAATATGATAGGGTAAAACATGAGCAAGGTGAATTATGACAAAAACCTCAAAGTATGGCTGAAAGTTATATGATACACAATATAAAGGCAGTAATGGCTGATGACTAGTTTCTGTGTTCTGTGTAATTTCAGCCAGAATTCCAGCAACCAAATACAGGATAAATATGCAAATGGCAGCTGAGATAACGCCAATAAAAAGAGGCACAAGATAGAAAAAGAAGGCATTGAAATAACAGCTAGCAGAACAAAAATGCCCTTCACAGCTGCACTACATGGTACAAGGTGCAAAAGTGTTATTGCTCAGCATATATGCCTTTACAAAGTTCAAATTTACAAGGACATTGATTAAAATTACATGTAAGGTAACATAGAAACATAGAAACATAGTATTTGATGGCAGATAAGGACCGCTTGGCCCACCCAGTCTGCCCATTTCCCTACCTAATGGATAAGCTGCAGATCCTAGTTAACCAGCAGCCTACTTCCTCCTACCCCCACCCACTAGAATCGCCTTATGACTGTCCCATGCATGCTTGAATTCCACCACTGTTTTTGACTCCACAACCTCCTCCGGAAGGCAGTTCCATGCATCCACAACCCTCTCTGTGAAAAAATACTTCCTCAAATTACCTCTGAGCCGCCCCCGCCCTCTATCTTCAAATTGTGCCCCCTTGTTCTTGCACACCTCTTTTTTTAAAAGATGCTACCCTCTTGGACTTTGTTGATTCCTTTGAGGTACTTGAAAATTTCTGTCATGTCCCCCCTCTCCCTCCTTTCCTCAAGGCTATATATATTAAGCTCCTTAAGTCTCTCTTCATATGTCTTCCGGTGCAGACCCTGCACCATTTTAGTTGCCCTCCTCTGGACAGCTTCCATCCTGTCTATGTCTTTGCGGAGATTGGGTCTCCAGAACTGCACACAGTACTCCAGATGGGATCTCACCCGCTGTCTGTACAGAGGGATAATAACTTCCTGTTTTCTACTGGTGATGCCTCTCTCTTTGCATCCCAGTATCTCCCCAGCCCTCCTTGCTGCCCTCTCACATTGCTTGCCCACCTTTAGGTCATCTAATATGACTACCCCCAGGTCCCTTTCCATTTTTGTTGTTGTTAATATCTCACCCCCCATTGTGTACTCTTCCCCTGGGTTTTTGTTTCCCAGGTGCATTACCTTGCACTTCTTAGCATTGAATCTAAGCTGCCATACATCTGACCATTCTCCTAACTTTGCCAAGTCCCTTCTCGTCCTTTCAACCCCACCTTGTGCATCAGCTCTGTTGCAGGTCTTTGTGTCATCTGCAAAGAGACATACTTTTCCTTCTAGTCCCTTTGCAATGTGGCTTATAAAGACATTGAAGAGGACCAGTCCTAATACTGAACCCTGTGGTACCCCACTAGTAATCCCCCTTTCTTCAGAGTGGACTCCATTTACTATTACTCTTTGTGTCCTATTCTCCAGCCAATTCTTTACCCAGGCTGTCATCTTGGGACCCACTCCCAGGCTGGCTAACTTGTATATTAATCTTTTGTGTGGGACTGTGTCAAATGCCTTGCTAAAGTCTAGGTAGGCCATGTCCACAGCCCCTCCCTGATCTATTACTTTGGTCACCCAGTCAAAGAAATCTATCAGATTTGTCTGGCATGACCTTCCTGCTGTGAATCCATGCTGCCTTGGGTCCTGTGCCCTCTGGCCTCTAGATACTCGACAATTCTTTCCTTCAAGTGATTCCATCATTTTCCCTACCACTGAGGTTAAACTAACAGGTCTGTAATTTCCTGCTTCTGCCTTGCTCCCACTTTTGTGAAGGAAATCACATCTGCCCTCCTCCAGTCCTCGGGTACCACCCCATCCTCCCATGATTTGTTAAAGAGGGTAGTCAGTGGTGTCACTAGTTCTACCCTTAGTTCTTTTAGAATTCTGGGATGAATCTCATCAGGCCGCATTGCTTTGTCCATCTTCAGTTTTAAGAGTTCTTTCAGAACCCTTTCTTCTGTAAATGGGCTGGTACCAACTTCTATTTCCAGAGTGTTTCTACTGTTTGTTTTAGGTACCTCCCCCTCTCCCTTTGCAAATACTGAGCAAAAATATTCGTTTAGTATCTCTGCCTTTTCACAGTCACCCTCTGCCCACCCTCCTCCCTTTATTCAGCCTCACCATCCTCCTTGGTCTTCCTTCCTCCCTGATGTACCTATAAAGGTTTTATCCCCTTCTTGACTGAGTTGGCTATCTTTTCCTCAGTTTGGGCCTTTGCTGTTCTGACTGCCTTCCCAGCTTCCTTTTTCTTTAACTGATACAGTTCTCTGTCCTGCTCCTTCTGTGATTCCTTGTTCTTCCTGAATGCTTTCTTTTTCTCTTGAACCTTCACTACCACTTCTTTTGAGAACCATAGTGGTTTCTTACATCGTTTCATTTTGTTTATTTGCTTCACACAGAGGCTTGTTACCTCTGTGATGGCAGTTTTATTATTCCCATTGTTCTTCACCCTCCTTCCTGCCCATTTGCTAGTGTATTCATAGGCACTCACCCATTTGGCAAGTCAGCCCTCCTAAAGTTCAGTAGTTTTGCCTTTGTGATAGCCTGACTCTATTGCTGTGTTTATTGTGAACCATACTGTTCGATGGTCGCTAGTTCCCAGATGGCTACCCACTTCTACATCTGTGATCTTCTCTTCATCTCCATTTGAGAGAACCAGGTCTAAGATTGCTCCCTCTCGAGTGGGCTCCAATACTAGTTGTCTAAGGCATGCCCCCAGTAGGGTATCTAGAATAACCCCACTCTTCGAAGTGGCTGCTGTAACTGCACTCCAGTTAACATCTGGCATATTCAAATCACCCATCAGCAATATCTCCCCTTTTTCTGCCATTCTAAGTATACTTTCTATCATTTCCTTGTCCATTTCCTCCCCCTGAGAAGGAGGTCTGTATACAACCCCTGTGCAGATTGTGGTGCCATTGCCGGTCTCCAAATTTACCCACAGTGCTTCTTCTCCTCCCTGTTTACCCTTTTGTTCTGTTGCTTTGATTCCTTCCCTTATGTAAAGAGCTACTCCTCCTCCTCTTTTACCCTCCCTGTCTCTCCTGTAGATAGTGTATCCTGGTATGTTTACATCCCAGTCATGGTTTTGGTACTTAGTGTTTCTTATATCTTTGCATATACAATAATAAAGTACATTGAGAACTACATATAATCTTAGCTATATAACAATTTCTTAAAATATTCAAAATGTCATTTTCTTTAGATAATTCGCCAACTGTTGAAGTACATACATATCACTTGAATTAAAAATGTCTTTTATAATCTATATTTTGTCATGTGGTGTATTATAATACTTCAAAATGGGACTAAGCCAGTACTTCCTGTGTTTCTCATATAACGGACAGTATACTAGCACATGTTCCAAGTCATCTTCTGTTTTTAAGTCACATTTACATTAAGGGTTTGTGACTCTGCCTGTTTACAGCTGTGAAAAAGTCAGATAAATGGGAAACAATAGTGAGACTCCTTTGCAACTGAGATTGAGGTCATTACTGAACAAATTACAGGTTCCTGCTTTTGATGGTCCCAGTGTCTGACTCCCAATGTTCCTCAGTGTTCACTCTCAGCTCACACTACAGTCGCCCAGTGACTGCTACTTTCTGTCTCTCCATCTGCAGTATTGTGTGCAGCTGGATGCTCATAATAAAGCAGGGAAGGCTGACGCTGAATTTCTTGAATTCCAAAATGTATTTCAATCTGAATGTCAGTTTACAAACATAGACCAATCCTTGGTAGTTTTATGCAGTCAGTGTCCAAGTGCAAGATGCCAGGGTATGCTTTTCCCTACTGTATCTCTGCAAGGCAAAGATGATTTTGAACTCTAATTGCTATATTTTCAAGCACCCAGACCAGCTAGCAGAGTTCTTGTAGACTTGAACTTCAAGAATACTGGATCAAGCCCCTTCATCCCCCAATAAATTGGTGGCAGTTATTTAAAAGGGTTATCTGACATGTGAAGTGTGCAGAGCTGTTCAATGCTCCCTATAAATAAAAAAATTACGTAAGTAAACTAACAAACAAATACGTACAGAACAAGTGTTTCATTAGAGGATCAGAACTATATGCAAATTAATGTGTTTATTTCAGCAAAATGTTATTCTGATTTAGTAACATTAAAAAATTACAATTATCTGGTTTGCAATTTGATAGCATCTTCTCTGTGTGGCCAAAACCTCTTGCACATTGGATGGATGTGGAACAGAGCAGTTATGAACGTTTTTAGGCTGGGTTGGGCCTGACAACAGTCTTGAAATCAGTGCACCAATCCAAGTATTGAATAAATGAATAAATGAATAAATAACAGCAGCATATAATTTAAAGTGCCACAGTATGTATCAGCCTAATATGAGGCATCACACTGCCTAACAATATTCGTTAGTATTGTGCTAAGGCGCACACGCCACACACACACACACACACACACACACACTATCTCAAAACTTGGTGTAGCAGGATGAAACTGCATTTAGCATAATACTATTTATTACATTAGTTAACAGACAAAAGCACAGAGTAGGGCAGGAAGCACAGGTTTTGGTGTTGCATGCATCTAGTTCTCAATGTGTAATGTTAAAAAATAGCTCTGTTTTTTTTCCACTATAAGAGCCCTTAACATTTTAGACTTTATGGGTCCGAGTCTAGTACAGTTATGCCTGGCATAACAGCACTTGCACCAAGTAGAAGGGTGCATGTAGCAACTTATGCCAGCAGTTGCGACATGCACAATTCTACAAAATGGCCTGCGACATGGCACAGGCCACTTGCGCCAAACAGAAGTTATGCTCGCAGTTGCACCGTAAACCCTCTGCGACATGGTGCTAGGGGGTATACGGCACCAGTTGTGCCTCATTCCAGAAGGGCAGCAACAAAGTCCCCAATGTCAGGATTCTACAAGAACCCCCAGAAGAGAACCAGCAATGTATGTTACACCAGCTTTTAGCTGGTATAACTTACAGATGCCTCTCAGGGGTCCTGTAGACCAGACAGCTGTCCAGCAGTCATTGCACAGTGTCCCTCCCCATGCCCAGCAGACCCCTGTGGGTGCCCGCAGATGCTGCCCACCCTGCTCCCAAGTCCTACATTTATAGCCCATTTAAAGCCACCAACTGCCCCGATTCCCACAGTAATTGCCCTGTAAGTGCCACACTCATCTGCCCCCGACTCCATCTTTGATATGCCCCTCAGGGTGTTGCGGTCAACTCCCCACCCGTGCCCCAACCCTGAGTCACCAACCGATCATTGTAGAATAAATACATATCAGTCCCATGTCCCTGGTAGTGTAGTGCCCCCTGATCATTGTACAATAATAAAACACAACCCCCATTTCCCTGGTAGTCTAGTGCCCCCCCACTCATTGTAAATTATTTAAACATCACCCCATTTCCCTGGTGGTCTAGTGGTCCCCACCCAGCCATGCCAGTCCACCCAGCACTCCTGCTCCTACAGCACTCAGTCAGCGACTGGCCATGGAGGTGAGAGGTGGGCTGTACCAGTCACCAGCTGGGGACAGGTGGGGAGGATGCTGGGTGGACTGGCACGGCTGGGTGGGGGGTGTGGGGCCACTAGACCACCAGGAAAATGGGGGTGATGTTTACATATTTTACAATGATTGGGGGGGCACTAGACCACCAGGGAAATGGAGGTGATGTTTTAATATTGTACAATGATCGGGGGGCACTAGACTACCAGGGACATGGGGGTGATGTTTAATTATTTTACAATGATCGGTGGGGGCACTAGACTACCAGGAAAATGGGGAGATGTCTATATATACTACAGTGATTGAGGGCACTAGACTACCAGGAAATGGAGAGATGTCTATATATACTACAGTGATTGGGGGGCACTAGACTACCAGGGACATGGAGGCGATGTATATTTATTATACAATGATCGGTGGGGGGCACTAGACTACCAGGAAAATGAGAGATGTCTATATATACTACAGTGATTGGGGGGGCACTAGACTACCAGGGACATGGAGGCGATGTATATTTATTATACAATGATCGGTGGGGGGCACTAGACTGCTAGGGAAATGAGGAGATGTTTATATATACTACAGTGATTGGGGGGGCACTAGACTACCAGGGACATGGAGGCGATGTATATTTATTATACAATGATCAGTGGGGGGCACTAGACTACCAGGGCTTTACTGGGTATATGCTGCATTTGCGGCTGGTGACTCAGGGTCGGGGTACAGGTGGAGGGGTTGACTGCACCACCCTGCAGGGCACATTGCAAAGGGGGGATTCAGGGGATGGGGGTGTGGGCAGCTCTGCGGGGTACCTATGGCTTGCTGGGCTTGGAGGGGGCACTTACGTCCTGCGTTGAGGCTTGTGACATGCTTGCCAGGTGTGCCCACAGTTCTCTGTACCTGGCCACAAGTCACAAGTCACAGGACTTAGCTATGATGACCCTGACCCTTTTAGAATAGGGCACAGGGTCAATGTCGCCATACCTCTCAAATGTCCCTGATTTTCAGGGACATCCCTAATTTTGCCTCAAAATTTTACTCTGTCCCTCCTAAAATTTGTGCTTCTGTGGCTAAACAGTGGAAATTGTAAGCACAAAATAATGTCAAGCATTAAAGTTGCGGACTTGTTCTTCCTTAGAAAATGCATTTTGCCCTAAGCCCCATATTCTACCAGCTTTTTGGGTGGATATCTCTAATTTTGAAGATGTGTCCCTGATTTTGGTCCTTTTTCCCTGATTTTTTTAAGCCTTGTCCCTGATTTATGAGGCAGGAGGTTGAGAGGTATGAATGTCGCAGTTGCAGGTGGCGCAAGTTGCGTTTGGTGGTGACTTGCGCCACCCTTCTAGAATCGGGCCCTATGATTTTAATTGTGTGGTGAATTGCTCATATCAGTATCTTCAAGATTCAGGCTGTCAGTAAACCAAGAAATGATAAAGTGGGATGGAGAACACTGGTCCACAGTACAGGACATACAGTCCCCAAGGGAGGAATTGTTTCCTATTTGTCTTTCTTTATTTTTATTCTTAAAAAAATAAAGCACATTTTCTAAAAGAATTGCTCCAGCAGAAACAATAGATTATACATAAACACTTTTGACAATGCTGCTGGGGGGGGTGCAGTGGTTCACATGCTGACTAGGAAGCTAATATCTAGGAGGGAGCACAAATATTTAAATTTCCTTGCCTGGCTAACAAGTTTTGTTAAAAAAGAAAACTTCTGTAGTACTGACAGACACTGCTTGAGGATCACCTTTCTGCAGTGGGGTAGGTGGAGAAATTATTTCACTCACTGTGAAGCCAAGTTCTATGAGGAAGAATAAAACATCTTGCAATCACTAGCTCAGATTCTATTTTTCTGTTTTTTAACTAAACTATTTAAAAATAATAAATGAGATAAGGCTAGGATACACAGCTTGGATTGATTTAGGGTTACCACCTTTTAAAAAGGCCAAAGTGGGACATTTCTCACTGAAACATGATTTTTCGCAGGACAATATGTAGTCTCGACCAATGCAACAGAGTTGTTTTCTCTAAATAAACAGAATTAAGAACAAGTGTTGTAGTTTTTAAGCTGTGTTTAGTGTTCCGTATCATTTTAAGGTATTTTAATTAATATATTATATTGTTTTGCAGCATTTAGCGGAAAGTCAGAAAATATTTTTCTGCTATAATGTCAGGACATGTAGTATTTTTCATGTTTTTTTGCAGGACACAGCTGCCCAAATCAGGACTGTCCTGCGAAAATAGGGACAGGTGGTAACCCTAGATTGATTAAATATGCTGCTGTGTAGAGTGGGAGAGGCAGTTTTCCACACTGTTGCAGAGCAAGCTGTAGGAGAAAGACGGTGTGTCGTCTCAGATGTAGGGTTGCTACCTTTGGATGAGGGGAGAAATGAATATTAAATCACACCCCCAAACTCCACCCCTAATCCTGCCCCTTTTATGACTGATGAGGGCATCGCTTGGACTCTGACTCACTTGATTTATTCAGAATGGCTGCTGATATTGCATTGTGTACAACTTCTTTAAATTACATCATGATTATTATTTTGGTTGGTTTGATGTAGATTTAAATATTTTAAATTTCAGTTTGTGTTAAAGCTGGGTGGGGTTAGAGGGGGGTTCAGGCAGCATCGGAGGAGCATGCCAAAAAGTGGGGGGTCAAGAATCCATAGAACACCTTAGCCCAGGGCACTATAAAAATAATTGCCTTCTTGAACATACTTTAGTCAGATTACCTAGCCTTTTATAATTATGAATAATCCACAGATTGATGCATAACCCATGGAAATCCAAATTCAGAATTTAATGTCTGACCCTTCAGCTACAAAAGTGAGGGGTCACCCGACCCCCTGGCTCCACCCCTATGGCAGAAGACTTGGCACCCTGTGTACACAGCTTAACTCACACATCGAGTGACTACAAGGACACCTCTGAAAACTGGTTATTTTGGATCAGGTGGCCTTTTCTGCTAAAACTCTTTCCATTAAAAAATGAACCACACTAGTAATGGTCGATGAGATGTAATTATAAATATTATCTGTCATTTTAAGATACACTACTGTCCCTCCCATTGCTCCTATTTTAAAGTTATTTGTAATGTCAGAGAAGTTTTTAAAAGTGATAGGAAGGAACTATTCTATACTGTTAAATACCCTACTTTTCGAACCACGCTGGCGATCCTGGTTCGGGAATGGACTTAGGGCACCGGGGGTCAGCAGGGGATGAAGAGGATTGAGCATCCAGGGGACTGCTCTCCTCTTCAGGGGTAGGGGGATTGGGTCACCTCACTCAAACAGCGGCTCCCAGTGGAGACTGGGGGCACTGTTCAGAGTGGTGCAAGGAGGGGAACAACAGGAAAAATGGAAAATGGCTCTGTGCGTTCACCGGATGACTGCTCCCCCACTCCGCAACATCACTGGAACCTCCACAGACCTCCTGTACCTCAGCAGCGCTTCTGAGGGGCCTAATAAAGAGTGTGCTCGGTAAGCCCCCTCCCGGTGCCTTCCCCCTCGGAGGAGGGGGACCCATCCAGTGAAGGGATACACTCGGATACCCCCTCGGGAGTCGGTTGTGATATGAAGATCGAGGAGAGCCCAGGAAGAGGATGGCCGGTGAGTCGGGGAGCACTGTAGAGCCCGAAGGAGAGGGAAGCACTGGAGCATGAAAGGCGGGTAAATAACATTAAAAAAAAAGACTCTACTTTTTCCATGTCAGTCATGCATAGCTGATAGCTTGATATGTTTTGAGAAATTTTTGATAAGTTACCTACATTTGCAGTGCCATCAAATCTAGATAGTGTTCCTTTCACCTTATCAGCTACTGCTCTCTCTTCTATTTCTCACTTCTGTGGCTTGGCATGACATTAACCACACCATTCAGTGCTGTTCATCTGAAAGTTCTAGAATGGGGTTCCTGGAATATCCAGGTAGTATGCAAATTGACAGCAACAGCTACTGAGGAGAGATTGGGCTAGTATTGCTAGAAATGGAATAAAATATTAGATTATTAATTTAACAACAAAAAGGGATATAACAAATATTAGAATATAGGACAGACCCTGAAAGAAAAAACAGGTGGGCATATAAAGGTATAAACGAATACCCTAGCACAGCAGTAAAAGATCATATTCACAATGCAGCCTGGAAAAGATGAGGTTGATTTGCTACTAATGGTCTTAATAGTCCTACTTTACATCTCTCTGACTGGTTTACAAGCAAGAGTCTGCACAACATCAGAAATTGTTTGTAACCTGAACATTCAGGTAAAACAGTGAATGATTTAATAGGACATGGACAAGGAAATGATAGAAAGTATCCTTAGAATGGCAGAAAAAGGGGAGATATTGCTGATGGGGGATCTGAATATGCCAGATGTCAACTGGAGTGCAATTGTAGCAGCCACTTCTAAGAGTGGAGTCATTCTAGATGCCCTACAGGTGGCATGCCTTAGACAACTAGTATTAGAACCCAATCGAGAGAGAGCAATCTTAGACATGGTACTCTCAAATGGAGATGGCGAGAGGATCACATATGTAGAAGTGGATAGCCATCTGGGAACTAGCGGCCATCGAACAGAATAGCTCACAATAATCACAGCAGTAGAGTCAAGCCATACAAAGGCAAAGGTACTGGACTTCAGGGGGGCTGACTTTGTCAGAATGGGTGAGTGCCTAAGGAATGCACTAGCAAATGGGCAGGAATGAGGGTTGGAAGAACAATGGGGAATAATCAGAACTGCCATCACAGAGGCAACAAGCCTTTGTGTGAAGCAAATAAACAAAACGATGTACAAAACCACTATGGTTCTCAAAGGAGGTAGCAGGGAAGGTTATGGGGAAAAAGAAAGCATTCAGGAAGTACAAGGAATCACAGAAGAAGCAGGACAGAGAATTGTATCAATTAAAGCAAAAGGAAGCAGGGCAAGCGGTCAGAACAGCAAAGGCCCAAACCGAGGAAAAGATAGTCAACTCAGTTAAGAAAGGGGAATAAAACCTTTCATAGGTACATCAGGGAGTGAAGGAAGACCAAGAGAGGGATATTGAGGCTGAAGAAAGGGGACAGGGGGTGGACAGAGGGTGACTGTGAAAAGGCAGAGATACTAAACAAATATTTTTGCTCAGTATTCACAAATAAAGAGGGGGAGGTACCGAAACCAAACAATAGAAACACTCTAGATACAGGGGTTAATACCAGCCCATTCACAGAAGAAAGGGTTCTGAAAGAACTCTTAAAACTGAAGGTGGACAAAGCAATGCGGCCTGATGGAATTCATTCCAGAATTCTAAAAGAACTAAGGGTAGAACTAGTGACACCACTGACTACCCTCTTTAACAAATCATGGGAGGATGGGGTGGTACCTGAAGACTGGAGGAGAGCAGATGTTATTCCACTTCACAAAAGTGGGAGCAGGGCAGAAGCAGGAAACTACAGATCTCTTAGTTTAACCTCAGTGATTGGGAAATGATGGAATCACTTCTGAAGGAAAGAACTGTTGAGTACCTAGAGGCCAGAGGGGCACAGGACCCAAGGCAGCATGGATCCACAGTGGGACGGTCATGTCAGACAAATCTAATAGATTTCTTTGACTAGGTGACCAAAGTAGTAGATCAAGGAGGGGCCGTGGACATGGTCTACCTAGACTTTAGCAAGGCATTTGACACAGTCCCACACAAAAGATTAATATACAAGTTGGCCAGCCTGGGAGTGGGTCCCAAGATGGTAGCCTGGGTAAAGAATTGGCTTGAGAACAGGACGCAGAGGGTAATAGTAACCGGAGTCCACTCTGAAGAAAGGGGGTTTACTAGTGGGGTACTGCAAGGCTCAGTACTAGGACCGGTCCTCTTTAATGTCTTTATAAGTGACATTGCAGAGGGACTGGAAGGAAAAGTATGTCTCTTTGCAGATGACACAAAGATCTGCAACAGAGTTGATACACAAGGTGGAGTGGAAAGGATGAGAAGGGACTTGGCAAGGCTTGAGGAATGGTCAGATCTATGGCAGCTTAGATTTAATGCTAAGAAGTGCAAGGTAATGCACCTGGGAAACAAAAACCCAGGGGAACAGTACACAATGGGGGTGAGATACTAACAACAACAAAAATGGAAAGGGACCTGGGGGTAGTCATATTAGATGACCTAAAGGTGGGCAAGCAATGTGAGAGGGCAGTAAGGAGGGCTGGGGGGATACTGGGATGCATAGGGAGAGGCATCACCAGTAGAAAACAGGAAGTTGTTATCCCTCTGTACAGATAGCTGGTGAGACCCCATCTGGAGTACTGCGTGCAGTTCTGGAGATCCAGTCTCCACAAAGACATAGACAGAATGGAAGCAGTCCAAAGGAGGGCAACTAAAATGGTGCAGAGTCTGCACCAGAATACATATGAGAGACTTAAGGAGCTTAATATGTATAGCATCGAGGAAAGGAGGAAGAGGAGAGACATGATAGAAACTTTCAAGTACCTCAAGGGAATCAACTAAGTCCAAGCGGGTAACATCTTTCAGAAAAAGAGGTGTGCAAGAACAAAGGGACGCAATTTGGACATTGAGTGGGGACGGCTCAAAGGAAATGTGAGGAAGTATTTTTTCATGGATAGGGTTGTGGATGCATGGAACAGCCTTCCTTAGGAGGTTGTGGAATCAAAAACAGTAGTGGATTTCAAGAATGCATGGGACAGGCATAATGCAATTCTAGGGGTTGGGGGTAGGAAGAAGTAGGCTGCTTGTTAACTAGGATCTGCAGCTTGTTCATTAGGTAGGGAAATGGGCAGACCGGGTGGGCCAAGCGGTCCTTATCTGCCGTCAAATTCTATGTTTCTATGTTTTACAAGTAGGTGAGCATTCAAAATGACTGAAAAAGTACTACCACTGAATAAAACTGGATGAGCAGATAAAGTTTCTAAAACACAAATTATACAATCCACACTGGGTGTGATAGTTAAGATTATCCCATTAGAAATAAGGCTATGACATTTTTCTACTGCAGTCACATTTCTAAACCTTTCTGAATAACTAATTTTCATTTTTCTACTTCTATGGATAGGCTATCCACAATAGTGCCTCTTCTCCCTTGTCTATTCCGTTTTTGTATTCCTTTTCCTCCTCTGCCATATGCCCTTATGAGAATGAGCGCTATAATAGCAAATTAAAATAAAGAATAATGACTAAACAAGTAAAAAGCAGATGTATCTGCACAGAGTTGGTTGGTGTCCTTGTTTACTATGCTATGCCCTGTTAAAGAATTTAATATAATGCTTAGTCAGAGACAGAACGATGTATTTGTGAGCACTGTTGTGTTTTATAATATGTAATAAATTTATGTATCCTGCAGAAATATGAAAGCAGCGAATAAAAGTTGTTTCTGATGGCCTGAAATTGCTGCCGTCGGGTGTGTTGACTACAGACGTGGGATTTGTCTTTTTAAAGCAGTTTGTATATAAACACCCTAAAGAAGACATAACTAATGTGCAGAAACTAAATATAGGAGTGCTTCCTTTAGTATTGTATGCTGAGAGTGCTCTTACCTGAGCTAAGCCTTCCTGGGAAAAAAATGTGCTTCTAGGAGCCGGCAGCCCCATGATGAGGCTGTTGTATAAGAAACTCCCAGGCTGTCACTCAGCTGAAAAGGGGCAGAGTTTTCTTGTTTGCAAGTAATTAAGAGGTTTTCCTCTACTGTTTCAGCGGCAGAGTGTTAAAGGGAGAAATAAATTACTCCTTATGATTGTATGTTTTCCCTCTGTATATTCAGTCAGTCTGATCCACCATATGTTTGTACTAACCAGAATATTCCCCAGTATTAGAAAAGGGGCGGATCAGCTGATGCTAGTGTCATAGGAGGACTGCACTATAAAAGCTGCCACTGAGCTAAGGTTAGTCAGATGAGAGAGACAGAGACAGAGAGAGACAGAGAGGCAGAGACAGAGAGAGACAGAGACAGACAGAGAGAGACAGAGACAGACAGAAAGACAGAAACACACACAGCAAGGGAGACAGCCTGTGAGGGACAGAGTGACTGGCACAAGTGGCCACAGGGCTGTGGGACAGAGGTGGCAGTGGAGAGTGAGACAGGGGCTGAGGGAGGGAGAGGCAGGCAAAGAGCTACACACTGCACCAGGGTGGCATATAGCCCACAGCAGCAGACCACCCAGGGGGAGACAGGACGTCAGGGGCAATGGCCAGTGCACCCTTCCTAATGAAGGCCATAATGAGGGGTGTGAGAAGGCAGAAGGAACAGTGACGTGGCCATGGAAGGGCCCATCGGCGGTATGCCCAGAACAGGTGGTACCGTGCCCACACCACCTTCGAGAATTACACCGATACGGAGATTGTGGACCAGTATCGCCTGAACAGGGCCATTCTGAAGCAGCTCTGTGAGCAGTGCAGTGAGGAGATGCAGGCACCCAAAAGACGGAGCCATGCAATGTCTGTGGAGACAAAGGTAACAGCTGCCATGTGCCTGCTCACCATGGGCACCTTCCAGAGACCAATAGGGTTCACAACAGGCATAACTCAGTCAGCCAAGTTCTGCCTCCTCACACAGTTCCTCAACGGCCTGCTGCCACATGCTTCAGAATACATCCATTTCCCCAGCACACAGGCAGAGCGTACATCAACCATGCAGGACTTCCGCAGGGTAGCATGCATGCCTGGCATGCTTGGTGCCATTGACTGCACCCACATGGGCATCTGCATGCCACCTGGCCTGGAGGGTGTTGCGTACATGAACAGGAAGGGGTTCCCCAGTGTGAAGTGCCAGGTGGTGTGTGATGCCAAGGGGTGCATAGCCAATGTCTGTGCCACACAGCCTGGGAGTGCACATGATGCATTCATTTGGCACAACATGTTCGAGCGTGGGGATATCCCCACGGGCCACCTAGTGGGTGAGTATGGGAAAGCTAAGGGGTGCCATGTAATTATCCACACAGGTGACAGTGGCTATACACTCAGGCACTGGCTGCTCACCCCTTATCAGCACCCATCGTCCCCAGCAGAGGAACAATACAATGAGTCACATGCCAGCAGATGGAATATCATTGAGCATCAATTTGGAATGCTGAAGGCACGGTTCCATTGCCTAGACAGGTCTGGCGGTGCCCTACAGTATAACCCCTCGAAAGCCTGTGGCCTATTCCTGGCCTGCAGCATACTGCACAACATGGCCCTTGACTGAGGGATAGCTGTCGAGGTTGATGAGGGGGACAGTAATGGGGACAATGAGGGCAATGGGCTGGAGGGTGGTGGACAGCCCCCCCCTCCGGGAGGAGGGATTCCCTGCTGCAGAAGATATCATGCCAGCATAGGGACACCATCGCATGGGAGCACCATGGTGCACGTAGGTAGGTGGTGCCACACTCACACACTGGATACACACACAGGTACAGCACACAGGCAGGGGCATGTATGGCATTGGGCATGTACACACAGAGGCATGGTGCAGGGGTGGGGGTGACAGTGCCACACAGCCACACACAACTGCACACAGCAGTGAACAGCAACACATACACACACACACACATTTGCCCAGGCATGGGCATGTGGCGGGGATCAGCTGCAGTGCACCAGTACACAGGTGCAACCAGTGCAGATCTGCTCTCTTCACACCCACACCACATGGGCCAGCGGCCAGGCAGG
The DNA here is from genome assembly GCA_016271365.2 of Neoceratodus forsteri. NCBI lineage: Eukaryota > Metazoa > Chordata > Ceratodontiformes > Ceratodontidae > Neoceratodus > Neoceratodus forsteri. The sequence continues at coordinate 1,137,265,591 of CM028130.1, forward strand.
CACCCACACAGGCAGCATGTGGCGCAACACACAGGTGTCACCCCTGTAGTATGCACACACACACTGCCCATGCATATATAGGGCAGTGGCAGCAGACAGCAGCCAGGGCGGCATGCACATCAGGTCCACCGTGTGGAACCATGGCCACCTCGGCCACGGGGGTGGCCACGCCAGGGACAATCAGCAGCCACAGGCTGCACATCGGCCACAGAGGGTGTATGCAACAGCCCCCAGGGGTTGAACTGTGGGACAATGACTAGGTCCCTGCAGGGGTGTGTAGGCACCCAAACAGGCCTGCCCCAGGCATGCCTGGAATGCCAACACCAGAACCCGGCATAGACAGGTAGGGTTTGTCACTTGATGCTGGGATCATGGGGTGGACAGTGCACTACATGGTGTCTGGGGTGGCCAGCCATGCCCTGTGGCAGCCAGCAGTGCAAGACCATCCATGATCACACTGGCAATGCGATCTTGGGATGCGGTCTTGTCCTCCCACAAGCACTGAATAGCATCCAGGAGCTGTGCAGTGCCTCTCTCACACTGCTCAGCTACCTGGAGCACCTCCATGAACACTGCACACACCCCAGCTACCAGCAGCACCTGTTGATCCACGGAGACCCGCAGCAATCGGGTGTGCTCTGCCAATGGGTCAGTACCCAGGGGAACCTGGGCAGGGTGCTGACCCTCCGGTGGTGTTTACTGCGCTGCACATCCCCCCACTCAGGTGGATGCTGTACAGTGGGTCCCCATGGGGTAGGTCCCTATCAGATGCACTGGCAGTGGACCCTGCGTCTGGCTGCCCTATGCCCCTGCTGCCTGCTGCTGCTGCCCCTCCAGCCCCTGTACGCTGGCCAGCACCTGCGCGGCTGCACCACCACCACCACATGGCACTGCTGTGGCAGTTCATACGGCAGCACCTGCAGTGGCAGCGGGCAGCTGTCCCACCACTGATAGGTCACTGGATGTGCTGCCTGTGTAGTTACATGATATGGGCGTCTAGCCCACAACACCACCCATGCTGTTCAGGACCATGGTCAGGTCGTCATCAGTGTCAGACCCCGCCAAGATCTGTGTCTCCATGCAGAGGATACCATGGCTGGCATCCTACTGAAACACAGCCAGGGCTTCATCCGACCCCATGCCCAGGACATCAGGCTGGACAGCGGTGGTGTGCTGCAGCCGATCAGTCCCCCTGTTGCCCGTGGAGGTGGATGGATGGTCCTCTGGGGCTGGGCCTGCCTCCACAGCTGCTGCTGGTGCCCCATCCACCACATGCAGGTGTGCTGGTGCTGAAAGAGAAAACAGATGTGTCAGTGATGCATGGCCCCTGGCACCCGATTCCCCCCCCGGCCACTGCTTGCTGTGTGTGCCCATTATACGTACCATGCAGTGATGGGCTTCCACCTGTCTGAAAACATCCACCTGGCACACCCTCGACAGTGCTGCAGCGCATGGTGGCCACCACCAGCTCCTCCTGCGCCGTGAGCTGTGGCACATCAGCAGGTCCCCTCCAGTGGCTGTCTGGGCTGCACGAATGGCCGCCACCTTCTCCTTGATGCAGCGTTTATCAGTGTCCACCTTCTTCTGGCACTCCTGCACAGACTGCTGGTGGCTGCCCTGCTGGTTTACATGTGCCGCCATCTCTTCCTAGGCCACAAAGCTGGCCTGTGGTGTGCCTGTGGCACCACTCAGCAGTGGCTTCCTGTCGAGGTAGACCTCGAACAGGGCATCTGCCTCTGCCTTGGTAAAGTTGGGCCTGCATTTGCAAGAAGGCCTAACGCTCCTCACTCTCTTCACGCTCCGACATAGTGCTACCTGTGGACATAGACATGTGTGTCAGTGTCAGCAGCAGCCTACCCTGTCCTCCCTGCTGTGCTGGCTGGGCTCAGCAGCAAGCACAGCTTACCTCAGATGGTTGCAATACTGGTCCATGGCCTGTGCTGTTCTGAGGCACATTTATAGTGCAACGCATGCAAATGAGCATTGGCGCAATGGTAATGACATGCTAATTTCACCAGTGTGCCATACATTGGCTGATGAGCTCATTTGCATGTGGTAGCTGAATATCACGTACTTGCTCCGTGCTCAATGGAATTGCTCTGGAGCAAGTTATGGTGCAATGTCACACATGCACAGTGCACAGGACCACAGTGCGCATGCGTCAGGTGGTATGCTACCACCTGTTGTGCACTGTGCACCCACTGCACAATAGGGGCCATGGCACACTGTGCACCATGGCTTCTATTGCACACCGGCACACTGTGTGCTGGGCGACCCCTGACCCCTACTGTGACCTTCTGATCTCTTGGGACTGTACCACCACATGCCTGTTATGCCACACCCTTGTCATGCATCTCCAGCATTGCACAACTGGTGGACACAGTACATGCCTCCACAAGGCGTGCATCCCACACATGCTGTGCACATGTGCGCCTCTTGCCACCATTTTGTCTGCACTGATCCTTGCCAGTGTAATGGCGCAGCAGGGAGTTTGCTGGGCCCATAACTGGTTGGACATCAAACTTGTAAATCTGGTGGCCTGAGTGCAGCCACATGCACCAGGGCTGTTCGGGCAGGTGCCCCTGCAAGAGCCCAGGATGGATGTCTGGCAGGGCATTGCTGCCAGCCTAGTGCAGAACACTGGGTTAGCCAGGACCGGTGAGCAATGCCAACACTGGTATGGGGATCTTATGCAGTGGGACCCAGAGCGCCTGAGGCAGCTGCAGGCGCACGTCCACAGAGGGGCCATGCCACAGCCAGGTAAGTCTTCCCATGCTGCATGTGTGCCCTAGTGCTGTACTGTGGTGAAGGTTTGGCTGCCTGGCATGCCCTGCAGTGGGGCCCCTGTCATTGTGCGCATTGCAGTGTGGCATTGTGAGCCACAGCTTCCGTTGTGATACAGCCGTACTGGCCATGTCGGGCAGGGGCACATGCTGTGCACGGGGTGGGGGTGGTGGGCACATGCTGTGGTTGTACTCTGATGTGTACATGTCTTTGTTTCATTCCCAGGATCTGAAGACTGGCACTGAACTTGAGTTGCAGGAGCACCTGGGCCAGCCCGGCAGAGTGTGGCAGGACCTGGCAGTGGTGGTGCAGCAGTGGCACAGGCGTCAGCGGGGCTGCAGTGGGCAAGTAGGTACTGTACTGTTCCTGTGCACATTACAGGGTGGTCAGCGAGGGAGTGGGTGTGGCCATGGCCACCTGTGCCATGTGTCGTGGCAGCTGTGTGTTGCGCACTGTGCATGGTGCATGCCACTGTGAGGCAGCCATTGCACACATGTACCAGCTGTTGGTGGAGTGGATGTGTGCCCATCTGTCACTTGTTTTTCAGTGGCGCTGCTGGTACCCTGTGTCATCTGACTGTTGCTGCACAGTCGGGTGGCCACTGGGCAGTGTTGTCCACCTCTGTGCACTGTCATGGCATGCTGGGTTTCTGACAGTTGTTGGCCCCACCCCTGTGGGTGGCTGGGGTGCCACTCCAGGGGTGTGTGTTCCCACTGCCCATTGTGCACAGTGGGTGGGCATGGTACCCTGGAATCTTGCACTGATCACCTGTCCTGTCCTTTGTCTTAGGTGTCTGGTGGAGGTCGAGGCTGCCCCTGTACTGCAGGCTGCTGCGACAAATAATTTTGATAATGTTCACAACTATGGAGGCAGTCCAGCAGGTGTGCCAGCTCATCCTGGCAGATCGGTGGTGCCAGAGGTGCCAGGTGGCAGTGGGGCATGGCCACCCTTAGTTCAGTGCCAGCCTTTCCCTGCTGTCCCTCCCCATCCATCCCCTTCCCACTGTACAGTCCCTCTTCCCTTCCCCTTCCCTCGCTTTCCTACCCATTCCCACTCCTTGAACTTGTACATAGTTTTGTTCAATACAGTTATTTTGACTTACCTGCCTGTGTTGGTGTCTGCTTTGCAGCTGGCTTGAGGAGCCATGCTGCAGTGGCATGGTGTGTGTGTCTGTGTGGTGTACATGTGGCAGTGTGTGGGTCATGCATTGTGGTGTTCTGCCCCTTGGTCAGTGGCTGTGGCTTGGGGTGGCCATGGGGCAACTGTCCAGGATGTGCAGCATGTGTGCACTTGGCAGCATGGTCCTGGGTGTGGCTTGCTGGGGTCTGGGTGTGTGGGGGTACAGCATGCGGCTGGGGGGACTCCATTGGTGGCCCTCCATTGGCCATTGGTGCCACCTGTTGGCTGCTTTCTGTGCCACTGTTGTGTTATGGAGTGGGGTGTCTGGGTGCCTGTGTGTCTGTGTGTGCCCAGCTGGTGGTGGCCACCTGTGGCCTGCCACTGTGCATACCTGGCACTGCTCCCGTGTGTATTCCTCTGCTGTGTCCCATGCTTTTACTCTGCTGCTGTGCTCCCACCATTGCCTGGGGCTTGTCTTTGTGTGTCATGGTGCATGTCCAGTTGCACTGTGGCGCATGTCTGGTTGCACCATGGCACAAGTCTAGTTGCACCACGGCACATCCCAGCCATATTCAGCTGTGTTGTGCTGGTGCATTTCACCATGCACAACCTCTGAATATGGCACTCATTGCACCATGGTGCATTGGATTTGCACTGTTCTGGACTTGGCGCTGGCCATTGGTGCATTTCTGAATATCTGCCCCCTTGTGTATATCTCTGTAATTAATCCTGGGTTGCCCCAAAAAATGGCCTCCTGAGGTCCAGTGGGTTTACCCAATCAACAAAATTTAAATAAATAAATAAAGTATTTTTGTTTTCACAAATGTGGAATGTAGTGTCAAGATTCTGCCATCTTGTTTTCAGTTAGTGATGTGGAAAAACTTAAAAATATTAAAAAATACTGTGAGTTGGTAAACACCAACAGTTGTGTTTACCTATTCAGAGCCCTAGCAATTGGATTTTGTGGTTACTTTGCCCTCAAAATGTCCAGAAATGTGTTTATTTTCATTGTGTCATTTTTGCTGTCGCAAATTGTGCCTTATTGCTGCAATTTGCGAAAGTACCTTCGCAAAAGTCCTGAGTTATTGCCAAAAATTGCTGCACTATTTCATGAAAGTCTGGAGGTTTAGCTGCAAATTCTGGCACTATTTCAAGAAAGCCCTGGGGTTTTCCTGCAATTTGTGATACTACTTTTTTATATTTGTGTTTCTTTGTCACTTGATTGCAAACAAAAGGTTTGCACTTATGGGTTGAAATTTTCAGGTTACACAGGGCTTGCCCCACAGATGTGCCTATTGCTGGTTTGGGGAGAAAATGTTCCTGTTCTGCATAGTTATAATAATTTGAAGTTTTGTAATTTCCCATAGGACAATATTATAATGGTCGGGGTCCCTCTCGGCAGCTACATCTCAAAGACGCTTTGAAATATGGACTCGCTGCAACTAGCAGCTTAGTACACTTTTAGGTGTTCTTGTCTGTTTAGCATGTTTCCAGGCCTTGTTTACAGCTGCAGGGGAACATTTAGGGTGGATGTGATACTGTACCATGCATTCACAACTTGACATCTGTACTGCTTTGCCTGCATGTAAATGTGGGGCAACTACAATAAGAATGTACTGGAGCACATGTCCCAGAGGGCCCTGTACTCCCACATGGACATATGGATACCATTATGACTACAGGCGCTATGCTCCCACAGGGATATATGGATATTATTATGGAATGACAGGAGTGCAGGGCCCAGAGGGCCCTGTGCTCCCACACATAAATGAGGGAGAATTACAATATGCATATATAGGAACACAGGGCCCAGAGGCCCTGTGCTGCCACATGGATAAATGGATACCATCATGGACTGATGGGGGTGGGAGCACAGGGTCCATAAATGAGGGTCAATTGCAATCACGCTACACTTCTGGATACATGGGAGCAAATAAGACTATGGTTATACTTTCTGAAAAAGGATGAAAATTCTATACAAAAAACTTTGTTAAATCACCATTAGGGTTCCTTATGATTATACTTATCAAAAAGTATCCAAATAAGATTAACATAATGTAATGAGCATATAGAGAACTGAAATATATATATATATATATATATATATATATATAGAGAGAGAGAGAGAGAGAGAGAGAGAGAGAGAGAGAGAGAGAGAGAGAGATATATATATATATATATATATAGAGAGAGAGAGAGAGAGAGAGAGAGAGAGATAGATATATATATAGATAGATATATATATATATATATATATATATATATATATATAATATATTATATTATATTTATATTTTCATGGCAAAAACTCCATTTAATGCATCAGTTAGGGTTGTTCCACAGCGACAAAAAGCGAGGAAATTCGGTGTTAGGGTTGAAAACCCTAACTCCGCATGCCCCCCCATCACCACACACACACACACACACACACACACACACACACACACACACACACACACACACACACACACACACACACATACAGCAGTAGTGGGGAGGACCAAGGCAACATGACCAATCACAGACAACCAGCAGCAGGTGACAGAAATAAAAAACAACTGTCTAAATGTACTACAAGACATCCCCACCCACCTGACCAGGTATTGCATGCTCAGTGGAGATCCACAGCAAAACTGAGGCCATGTACACCAAATGTACACATCCCTGATTGCAGGTACACACAACGTACCACACTTAGGAGTTGCATGGCCTTACCTAGCAATGCTCCACACCCCACCATACCTAGTACTGCACCCTGACTGGACATCAACAATGCAACTCTCTGATTGCAGCTGTACAAAAGTTTGTACACTTATGAGTAAACAGAAATAAAAACAACTGTGTAAATGTAGTAAAAGACACATCCATCATCAAGATACAAGAACTGTTGCATTTAAGTATGTGATGTGCATAGCAGTAATAGGTTTACTACATCTGTCCACTCAGATACACAACCTGATCTGGAGGTAGGGGGGAGCTATTGCCTGTACAAGGCTGTGCAACTCCTAATGTCACTAACAGATATACAGTTTCAGTGATGTAGGTGTACTGTTGATGTCCATGGACTTAGTTTCACTGAGTTTGTATACTCAGAATGAATTAACGGGTCTGTCTGTCAGGGAGTGGAATTAGCTGTCTGAGGGCAAGCAACTTCTAAACATGCTAACATGAGTGTACCTGAAATGACAGAGGTGTATCATGGATGTCCATAGGCTCAGTTTTGCTGTAGCTCTCTACTGAGGATATAGTACCTGGAAAAGACAATGGCATTGTCTGTCTGATGCCACACAAATCCAAATTGTGGTAAGTTGAGTATCCTTGCAATGAGTGAGGTGCACCATTTATCTCCACATCCTCAGTTTTTTGCAGTTGGTCTCCACTCAGCTTGTAGTACCTGGTCTTTGGGTTTGGCAGGCCATTACGTGGCTGACACCATATAAGTGATTACTGTGCTAATTGTACTACACCAGCAATCAGGTAGGTGTACCATAGATATAAACAGACTTTCTTTTACTATAGCTTTCTGTCACAATGGACCAAGTGTTGTAGGAGGGAAAGGGACATTCTCTCCCACAGACTGTGTGACTCATTACTGTACTGACCTTTTCAAGGCTGCAATCATGGAGTAACAGTATTGATGTTCATGGGTTCATTTTAACTGGGGTTCTACAGTAAGTATGCAGTACCTGGTCTCAGTGGGTGGGGCATTGCCTCTTGAAGGTCCTCCATTGCCTAACAGTGGGAGGTTGTGTATACCTGAACTCAACCACACATACCATACTTGTCCAACTACTTAGTTCTGCTGTGACTCTACAGCTGGGGTGCAGTACCAGGTGTGGTGGGGTGTGGGGCATCACTAGGTAAGGCCATGCAACTCCTAAGTGTGGTACGTTGTGTGCACCTGCAATCAGGGATGTGTACTTTTGGTGTACATGACCTCAGTTTTGCTGTGGATCTCCACTAAGCATGCATTAGCTAGTCAGGTGGGTGGGGATGTCTTGTAGTACATTTAGACAGTTGTTTTTTATTTCTGTCACCTACTACTGGTTCTGTGATTGGTCGTGTTGCCTTGGTCCTCCCCTCTACTTGCATGTGTGTCTGTGTGTGTGTGTGTGTGTGTGTGTGTGTGTGTGTGGTGCTGGGTGGAGGGGAATGCAGAGCTAGGGTTTTCAACCCTAACACCGAATTTCCTCGCTTTTGTTGCTGTGGAACAACCCTAACTGATGCATTAAACAGAGTTTTTTGCCATGAATATCCTGTCTTTTTGAGAATGAGAAGTAGCAATAGTACCCGCAATGTTGTAGTGGCAGCACCAGACATACATAGTCAAACGCACACATATGAAGAACACAGTAAGTCATCTGGCAGAATTGTCTGTTATGTAGAGTAAGACAACATCCATCTCAAGCATATGTCTTAATATTTATCTGTTTCCTTTTGCTTAACATTGGTATGTCACATACTAATTTATGTTGTTGCACTGTTTCACATACTATCATTTTGCAGGCAATGAAACTACTCTTGTGGGGCATAAAATATGTGGCACTGTATTTCTCAGCACCACTGTTAAATATCTACAAATTTTTCTAGGTCTTCTTCCGTACCTTTACTAGACACAAATTCTGAACGTAACTCATACATATTAAGGTACCTGCAAAAATGTTGTCATAACACTGCGAGATATGTAACACAACAACAATTGTGATATGTTATCTGTTTAAACCTGAAACTTTGTGTATAATGCCCTTCTTTACCAAACTAAAAAAAAGGACCGCTTTCTTATACAATATATATTGATGACAAAGATAGCCACAACTTAATAATACCACAAGACAAAGTGTTATTTTCAAAAAATATTTATTTATACATATATTAAAGTAAAAAAATATACTTATTAGACCTTCAAATCAGTCAGTTCTGACAAAAAATTGTAAAATAAATTAAATGATGGTTCATAGAAAAATATAAAAAACATAAAACTATATTAATTTTTTGTTCTTATTCATATACAAAATGAAATAGTATATAAAAAATAGATGTCTTCATTAAAAAAGTTATAAAAATGATCATTTTACAAAATACGTGAAAACATTTTTTAAAAACTATTTACAATATTTACAGACAACTCTGAGAGAGAGGTATGTTGCTGCTTGAAGCAGCCCAACCCATAAGTTGGACACAATGCAGAGGCGCAATAAAAGTGGAAGCTGTTGCGCCTTCCAGAGGAGATACCGGAGGACCTGTGGAGGCTGTTCAGTCTTTACCAGGGAAGCTAGATGCCACTGGTGGAGGTAAAGAACTTGAGCTGGCTACAGTCTCACTTGCCGCTGTCACCACAGGCTCAAGCACAAGGTTGACAGTCACTTGTTGTGCTGCCATGAAGGACAGTAATTTCTACTGACCCTCACGGAGCACAACATTGTCTTTTATAAGACTGTTAACCCTGCGCTCAAGCCTGCGTTAACAGTGACAGTGACCAGTGCACCGCTTTAAGTGAGGGTGCCCTGCAAAGTGACAAAAAACATGAATCAATATATGCCCCTAAAAATGGTGATTGTCTACCTGTCTTTCATCTTAGAATATTGATATCTAATTCAGTAATTGTAATACATTTTACTGGCCACTCTCAAGACCATCGAGGAGTGTGATGTTAATCAGAACTGCTGTCTTGTCAGTTCCGTTATTATATTTTTTTCTACCGTACTATGTTCTTTGTGGACAAGTTGAATGGATCTATAAGAACAGTATACTTCCTACACTGTTGTTCTATATCAGTTAGTATTTGCTAAAACTCACTACTTAAATGTTTTGGCATAATGAACAACACAGTGTGATATACAGTGAGACTAGCTCTTCAATTGTGTATGAACAAGTGAACTTGAACATCTGCATCTATATTATTTGTTCCCAGCTGCATGAGAATAATAGCATGACCTGTAGGCCAACACTACTATTTCCGTTATCTGACGTTCACATAATCTTCTTTTTAATAACTGCTACAAAAGAGAAACACATGTCATATACTTTTTTATTTTGTGTGCATATTTTCATAGAAGCAAATCATCATTTACTCCTGTTACATTAACACTTGAAATAATGTTAAACATTTAGAAACCAACAGCTCAGTGACATTGGCAACTGATTAATGAAATATTATCTCTACACATCATGTAAAGAAACAGTGGGTGGGATATTCAGAAGGGTTGTGCATGGTGAAGCACAGTTGTACCATGCGCAACCCACTGATGCATCCCAACACGATATTCAAAAGGGGAATGTGCCTGGCACAAATACCAATGCGCCGGAGTGCATCAGTAATGTATGCGGTGCAAGTGGGGGGGGCGTGCCCATGCATGTTCTGCACATCCTGATATTCAGCCCGGGATGTGCTAAGCCCATGCAGGTGCAACCCCTACTTGCGTTGCACACAGTTGATCCGAAAAAAAAAGGAGCAACAGCTGGCAACCCACAGGTGAGCTGCCATATTGCAGTGCGCAACATGGCAGCTGCCAGCTGTGGGTGGCCACTTGAGCTCCAGTGGCACCTTCACGGTGATGCCCCCTCTTGCCCGATCACGAGCATTAGTATAGTAATAATGGTCCTATATCCCTGGTGGTCCAGTGGACCACTCACAGCCTCGCAGGCGTCAGTAGGATATTATGTCAAACCAGTCCATCCCTGGTGGTCCAGTGGTATCCCTCCCCACCCACCCACTGAGCCCCACTGCCCTGCTTCACCCCAGTCAGCAGCTGGTGGCAGCTCCCCACCGCCTAGCCACTCCACGCGCCAGCGACTGACCTCGTGACAGTAGGGCTGTACGCCCATTGGTCCATGCAGTGTATGCCATCGGACATACAGCCCATACCATACTACACAGGCGAGATATGTGGAATGGATCCATTCACATTTCTGTACTGTATAATATAGTATGGGCTGCACACTGACCACCTGTGCTGTGGACCATGGCGTAACCAACCATAGTCAGTCAGTGGGTGGCAGGGCGGCAATCGGGTGGGGAGCTGCCACCTGCCACTGACCGGGGTGAAGTGGGACGGTGGGGCTCAGTGGGCAGGTGGGGAGGGGGGTACTGCTGGGCCACCAAGGATAGATTGGTTTGTAATAATATCTTACTGACACCCGCGATCGGGCTGCGAGTGGTCCACTGGACCACCAGGGATATTGGACTATTATTTCATTACATATGCCCGTGATCAGGCTGCAAGCAGTCCACTGGACCACCAGGGTTATAGGACATTGTAGTTTATCACATATGCCCATGATCGGGCTGTGAGTGGTCCAATGGACCACCAGGGATATTGGACTATTATTTCATTACATATGCCCACGATCAGGCTGCGACCGGTCCACTAGACCACCAGGGTTATAGGACATTGTAGTTTATCACATATGCCCACGATCGGGCTGTGAGTGGTCCAATGGACCACCAGGGATATTGGACTATTATTTCATTACATATGCCCGCGATCAGGCTGCGAGCGGTCCACTAGACCACCAGGGTTATAGGACATTGTAGTTTATCACAAAATTCCCGTGATCGGGCTGCAAGTGGTACACTGGACCACCAGGGATATGGGATGTTTATTATTTGTACATATGCCCATGATCGGACATTGGAGAGTGTTGTCGGTAGAGGAAGGGGGTGTCAGTCCCCGATGGCTGCAGCCTGGCAGGGCGCCAGGAGCAAGTCACCAGGGGTCGGCGTACCTGCATGCAAATGGGGCCATAATGACATGCAAATGGCCCCATTTGTGCCTTGCATGCATTATGGCCCCATTTGCGTGTGCACTTTTGAATATCACGGTTGTTGCGCCTAGCACAATGGCACTTGCGCTAGCGTATCCCCCTGCTCCACTCTGCTACTTGTGCTGGTGCACTGCTACTGCGCCATGCGCACTGTGGGTGGCCAAGGAGCGATATTCAATGATGCTGTGCCATGGCGCAGCTCTGTTGAATATCACCCTCTCAACGCCCATGCACATCCCAGTTGCGCTGTACCCTGGCTTGTGCCATAGCCTGGCGCAGTCTGAATATCCCGCCCAGAATGTACAAATAATAAATAGTTAATATGATATCAGTATCTTCTAGTTTACTAAAAAGTTGTTTTTATCTCAATGTTGTACACACTACAATTGTTCTCAGAAGTAACACTTTTCGATTGCCACAAACATCCTAACTTGCCTATGTAAAACTGTATTAACACACATGTAGAGCTTCACCACACGCTGGACAAGGTCTCACACTATTTTCAAATAAAGATTATTATTATTATTATAACAATAAGCTACAGCCAAGAATCATGTAAATAGTGAGCTAATCACCCTGTAGTGTCATGTTGCAGTCATGCACACATCATGACACATTGCACCCGTACACAAAGATTGACACGCTATAGAATTACCCTTGCTCATGCCTTGAAACTTAATACTACTTACACCATGAGAACACTGATGCATAGACTCAGGACTGTTAAACTGTTGAATCCCACCTAACCATAAGCTATGCAGCAACATTGACGCTATCTTTGGAACAGCTACATTAGACTATGTTGATGAGTTGAACATATCACAACAGTTTCAATTCATGAAAAGCTTGCTTGATATATCCTTGTTTAAGGATCAAAATGATAACCTGTTCAGCAGTTTGCTTTAATGAAACAAACCGCAACAGTAATTGATGCAAAAAAATAAGTGGCACGTGAGCATGCATAGTCATAAATTTTCATTACTCACTCTGTAATCTGTGTCATATATATAGCTGCACACTAACCTGCCACTGTTTGTGTGGGGGGGTGAGCATACACCATAAGCAAACAACAACAATATGTACCCACTTACAGGTGACTTGACATATTGCAGAGCATTACAGTACACCCATCATCCGTAAATGGCAAGTACACCATGTGACATATCCATTGTACCCCCCCTCACTACCATTGATCACACTCTTACAATATGGTAACTAGCTCTATTACTACACTGGGCCCTCCCCATTCAACTGAAAACTTCTTTTGAATTGGTTGAGTATGCATTGTAGTCCAGTAGGCCTTACCATCTTGATTATTATGAACTTTCTATCTATAAATACACTTCTTATCCCAGTACACTCCCCATTTCATACAATAACACTTATGTCACGTACATGCATGGCACACCAGTCCAGTACACTCCGTCACCACTGCACACACATTGCAATAATTATGTTAACGTAGTCAGAATTAGCTTAGTACAGCTGCTCCCATGGGCCATACTAGTCTTACCAAATCATACATTCCCCCTTGATGTAGTACTACCACCTTGACCACCTACCCACTGAGAACCAAAAATGTAATCATAAGTGTAGCATCATTAGGAGTAGGTCACACTGTACAGCAAAATACCTCTCAACCATGCATGAAGTGACACCATATAGTATACCTGTATGCATACTAAAGCAAAAAGTGGGTCTCTGAACATGGATAACAGACTGTGTCACAGAAACTCAATATACAAATGATACAGTCACATAGTGAGACTGTCTACTGCAGTACTGTTTGCATCCCCACTTACTCATCCCTTTCACAAATAGCCACGCTGCTCTCACACTACCTAGCAATGAGCAGTTCAATGGCTGCCTTAGAGGTGACAACGTCTTCCATAGTACTGAAAAGAGCTTGTGGGTGCAGGGGGCTATGACAGCACATCTTCTGTGAATATCTTTTATGATGGTACTTACGCTCAGAGCTGGTGCTAGGCTCCTCCTTCACCTGCACAGTTCTCACCGGCACTGCTTCCCTGGCCACTATAAAACATATAAGTTAAAAATATTATAACATATACCACAATATATTAATCTACCACTAAACTTTTATTGTGAAATACATTTTTTATAGTGTCTCGTGGTGTTATTCAACCACGTACCACATTTGTTTTTGCAATGACACCTCTGTGTTTCCATGCATGTTGTGTCATTTACCAGCAGTGACATCCAGGCACCGGCCCTGCTCGTAGGTACAGCAGCAAACTCACTCGCATGAAGGGTACCGGCACTGCCACAGACGATCTTCCACAGAAGTTCCCACATCTTGCCAGCCAGATCAGCACTGCACACCCTACTGTAATTCAACAACACTCTCTCTGCAGTACTTTGCGTGGCCATCCAGCTGCTCAGTGATGCCCACCCCATTTTCATTTATTCCCCCAATGGTAGCATAGATGTACAATACCGTCCATGCAGAAATGTACAGATTCTGGCAATATATGACCAGGACATAACAGGCTCAATATCACAATTTGTTAGGTATGCATGGGTCGCTCCCCCAATTTGATTAGCATATATTACTATTCTTTCCTTCTCACGTTATTATTTGAACAACAGAACATTCTCCTGTGTATATTGTGTCTGGTCACATCAGTACGTCTCACCGAAGTGGGTAGTATATAAATATGCAAAAACACTTTAAATATACCAGCCAGGATCTAGATAACATATATTGGGATGAGTACCTGTATTACTCATTTTGAATGTGAAATGACACAAAGACGCAATTCAGAGTGTACAAATATCATCTTAGAGTGCAATGAAGACAACATTCATTTATAAAAAATAGATAACAAATTCATATGACAACAATGCTTTACATAGCATTGGTGTCTAGAAATGTAATCACCAGTTTTAGAACATAGTTAAGCAAAAGTGAAATGCATACAAGTACTGTACATATGGCTATAAAATCTGTTCCTTTTGAATCACCAGTTATGTTATGAAGTAGTATACCTTGTTGTTTAGAATATTTAAGCAATATACCCTGACAGGGTGTGGGTTTATTGGAGGATTTACCATGGCTGGTGTAGTTCAGTCACGAGGTGCAACCGAGGGACTTAACCACGCCAGGAGTGGTAAATCCTCCAGTATACCCACTCCCTGTAGAGGTATATTGCGATTATACAAAGGCCCTGTTTGTTTTTTACAAAAAAAAATTTTTTAAATGTCCATTCATTTTCAAACTTGCTGCTCGTTAGTTTGCCGTCCATCCGTGTGCTTGGCAGTGGTGTGTTTGCAATGAACATAGGGATTTGCCAGGGAGTTCCTGATGCGGCCGAGTGGTGGCTGGCACCTTTTCCAGTGGGTACACTGGAGTATTTACAATGCTGAAAAGGTGCCACCCAGCTAATCAAAATTCAGGATTCTGTTCAATTTTTTTGTGTCCATTGTATTATTACAAATATTGCATAGGTGCTGGAACTCATGGTAACTTTCTGAAGAGTATTTCTTAAAAAGAAGTGAGTTAAGTAGTCCAGCTCACACCTTACATGACGGTCTCATACCACCCCAATTATCTAATGTAATTATTTCTATCAGCATCTTACCATCTGACTTGACAAGGATGACAATGTCAGTGTCAGACTTCTCAGCCTCCACAGCTTCTGACTGTGCTGGTACTACCTCAGCTGGGAGAGGGGGGTGCCTGTGCTGCTCTGCGAAAGAAGATAATAAGTAGAACCACTAAGTATTTCATGTAAATGTCAACACATTTTAACTACACTTGCTTTAAGCATTCAACATGTTTCAGGCACCTAACATTGCCTGTAATCAGGTATTGCAGAGCCATTGCAGACACATATAAAATCAGAATTAGTGCAAATAAATATTTCATAAATAAAAGGTCATAAGTTGACTCAGTACACAATACTTAGTACATATAGTATGCCACATGAAATACTAACTCTGCTTCAATAAAATTGATACTGCATAGCAACTCCCTCACTATCATGGCACAACAGCAATATATATGTAATAGTAGAAGTACATAATAAGACTTCAAGTCTTGAGAAGACATTTAAGAATGCAATTTGCATGTTACAACTTCCCTCTTCACCAAAGATATACAAAAACAGCTAAAGCCAACACCACACATGCCATTAGTTAACACCTCATATGTTGCATAATTGTCATGATAGAATTTATACGTATATAGGGATACATCATACCCAGGAGTGTGAAATGAAAAATATTCTCCCTCCACAGTGCGTTCTTAGTTACACATGAGTGTTGAATATTTGCCATAGTACGATCTAGACATCATCTGTGTGGTTAATACAATAAAGTTAATATTTTCTGCTTTGCTAATGTCCATTTCATTGCTTTGTAGTGTTACAGACTATTTTTCTCTCTGTGTCGGTGGAGGGATGGGGGTCATGCTAGAGACCTCAGATAACACAGCATAGACTGTTATTCACTTTGCAGTTTGTTGTGATGTATCCCAACAAATAAACTGTTTTAATGTAGTGCCACAGTGGTTAGAAGCAACATACATCTCGTGTTTCCAACACCTGACTCCTATTATCTTTAACGTTGCATAAAAGTGGTCCAGTCATTCAACGTTTGTCTTGGTATCTGACTCTGTCATATGTACAGTGTTAACATCAACTACTGACATGAGGAAGTATATGTATAAATGCAAGAATGCACACATACTGTACCATATGTCATTGTTGTTTATTCAACAGCAGTATAAAATACATGTTTTTTATCTAAGTCAATATCAGGCCACATGTATTGTATGAATATATATATATATATATATATATATATATATATACACACAAAAGAATAATTATTTAATAACAGTTATAAATACTTTTTCCTTACGATAAAAAAAGACACAAAAATGACTTCTCTTGTGACGTAGGAAATATTCAGTTGTTTTACACTGCAGCCACTTGACTTGTAACATCATATTGTGATAATAACATGGCTACAACAACAAAGACTTCAATCAGAAAAAGACTTTCTTTTACCCGATTGTGTACCTGTACTATTATATCATAGAATCTGAGGATTTTTTTTGAATAACTTACAATGAGTGAGGTGTTCCCCTGCAGCTGGCTTGCCTGCAGTTTCCCACAGTTCATAAGCGAAGTAGTACCAGCACTTGTCATTCTCCAGTATCTCCTCTCTCTGCTTCAGAAGATAGAAGCGCTGGCGCAACAACTTCCACTTCCTCTTCAGCTGCACAATAGTCTTATTTTTCACACTAAAGACCATGTGCAGGAAGCTATTGATGCACCTCCACATTGAGACCAATTTACGATTCATGCTCCGCATTAAAATGCGAGCACTACCCCTCGCTTGGACTGCCTCAAGCAGCAAGCACGCCTCTCTCATTGACCACTACCTCATTGTTCAATTTTGTATTCTGTAATAAAAACATACAACATTCATTACTTCCTCCGTCTCAGAACCTATATATTTCTATGTATTCTGTTGAAGTATTCTGATTAGAATGTAGCAAGAACAACTTTTAAAACTCAATTGTCATAATCACAAAAATCATTCAGGCATATAAATTAGTGTATTTCAACACACTAATGACATACACAACTCTGTGTCATGTCATGGTATGTTAGAAATAAAAGATATACCACAGCTTGAATACAGCTACATCAAAGTTCATCTTCCTGTCTATTGAAGATGAAGCATTGTCCTATCTCATGCTGGTCTGCTTGCAGCCAGCATCTTGTAGTACTACAGAGTTAGAAGAATAGTTACTGTTGGGGAGGATGCACAGTACATAACAGTAGGTGTGTTCCACATTCCTCAATCACTCAACAGCAGTTGACACCATCCTGCCTAGCTAATTAGGGATGACATCAGAGAAAAGTTAAAGTGCAATGAGGCAAAGGTCTCACACAGTGTGACCATAACACGCCCTCTCCCACGTGCACCCAACACATAGCAACAGTGAGTGCCGGTGCTGCTTGTGAGCCACACCCATTTATTGTATGTTTGTAAATTTTAGTACCCATTATGTCTAACCCCCTCATGTTTTTGCTTTAGCACGAGGTTGTGATAAATCCCGCTCATTTCTCTACTTTCCTGTGTTTATTGAGGGTGCCCATTGCTTCATCACCGCTTACTGTGCCCCCTTTCCTGGTTTCTTGACATGGTGCCCAATTCCCCATTGGCTAGACCAACCACCGACACACACACAGTCAGTTGGTATGCTGAGCAGCTTACCCTAGCATGGCAAAGAACCTGTATAAAAGAAAACAGTGCCCCGATGTCTCTTGCACCGAATTTGATATCTACAAGTGGACATCACACTAGTCACAGGTAGCAGAACCACTGTCACACTGGTGCACACTGCTGCTCCTCTGTGGGCACTTGCCTTGGCACTATGACACAGAACCATATCATATGCAACTGCCACAGTCACATATTTCAACACAGCTGACCCACAGCATGATGCCATTAAATATCACCCTGGCAACACCCGTCATGCATCCAAGGTCAACTGTTACCAGCCCTGCATTTCACTGTGAATATCCCCAAGTATGTGTTACTCCTGTGTGAGTGGTGTATATACCAATCCTTTTTGACCAACATGTTTGGTTCTTAAAAGAACCTTTTTTTACAGCTCAATAGGTATACAAACAGTCTGACATTCTTAGAGGACTTTGAGGATTCCATCTCGAAGATCTCCCAGGAAACAGCAATTGCCAGCATGTGAGAAGTGCACACCATCAGGTAGGTATAACCAATCATAAGAAAACTTAATTTCAGGGTGACGCATGGTGTGCACTCCACACATGTGTAGCTATGCAGACATTTGTATGTTCACCTTTCTTCTTGCTCTGTTAAGCAAGTAGACTTGGTGTTCTGCTTGCCAGACCCTACACTCTGTAATATCTGAAAAAATTAATTTACAGGCTGGCAACATACTGATAGTAGAAGCAAGTTCCAATTTTGCTTCTGCCACTAAATCTACCCAACGTTTGGTGCCTAAATCATTCCCTCCAAGATGTATCACCAGTGTGTCTGGGTGAGGTTGACTACTCAGAAGTCCATGCATTGTTGGCATGAGGTGCTCCCACCTCATTCCACCCCTGCCAAACCACTTCACACAGCAATTGTTTTTCACAGGGGTTGTATTGTGGCACAGTAACACTCCTATGAACGCTTGACACATCCTGATATTGATCCCATGATACCGTAAGCATCTGCAACCACAACGTGTACTTGCACTGCACACTGAGGCCCCCCAAAAAAATAAAATAAAAATAACTGACAACCACAGTGGAGCTGCAGTATTACACAGTATAACATGGCAGCCACCAGCTGTGGGTGGCAACCCAAGCTCCAGGGCTACCATGTGTTGGCATCAGCCTTCCCTCACCAACTGTGATTTTGCTATGAAAAAATATATCCATGGTGGTCCACTGCACACCCCCCACCCAATTGTGGGCTTTCTGTTTAAAAAGCAACCCTGGTGCTGTGTAGTGCAGCTGCCACTCCAGCCCAATCGGGTGAGGAAGTAAAGTGAACAGGGTAATGAGGGATACATTTTATACAGTTAACCCATGATAAGGTGAAGGGGTAGAGTCCACTGTACTACCGGCAGTATTTTTTTTATAGAAAGACCAAGATCTAGTTATGAGATACATTACCACAAAGTACCCGGTGGGGCATTGGTAGCCAACAGGTACTGCCTCACAGAGTACCAGGGACAAGTTACAGATGATTGGCACACCTGCATGCAAATGAGGCCATAATGATATCCAAATAGGTGCATTAACACCTTGCATGCATTATGGCTCCATTTGCATATACAGTACTAAATATTGTGATAGTTGCACCTACCACCACTGTACTTCAGTGCTGTATCCCCCTACTCCTCTCTGGCCACTTACGCTGATGCAGTCCCAGTGTAACATGCACAGTGCAGGTTGCCAGACTGAAATATTTAAACTGTTGACCATGCCACAGCACTGTAAAATATCACCCTGACAACACCCTGCTGCATTGCAGTTGCACTTTGCCCAGGCTTGTTCCTCAGCCTGGCACAGTCTAAATATTCCCAACCCATGTGTTACACCTGTGTGAGTGATGTATGCAGTTCTATTTTTTGACTAACATTTTTTGGTTCTGAAAAGAACCTTTGTTTGTACTTGGCTATTTGTTCAAACAGTCTGACATTCTTAGAGGACTTTGAGGATTACATCTCAAAGGTCTCCCACAAAATGGCAATTGCCAGCATGCGAGAAGTGTACACAATCTGGTAGGTATAGCCAATCATAAGAATACTTAATTTCCGGGAGACGTATGGTGTACATTCCAGCCATGTGTAGAAATAAAGAAATTGGTATGTTGACTTTCCTTCAGGCTCTGTCAATCAGGTACATATGATGTACTGCTTGCCAGACCCTATGCTCTGTAATATCCGAAAAAAATATTTTACAGGCAGGCAACATACTCATAATAGAAGCAAGGTTCAATTTTGCTTCTGTTACTAAATCTACCCAGCGTTTGCTTCCCAAATCATTGCCTGCAAGATGTATCAGCAATATGTCCAGTTGAGCCTGAGTACTCAGAAGTCTGTGCATGGTCAGCATGAAGTGCTCCCACCTCATTCCACCCCTGCCAAACCACTTAACACAGCAATTTGGGAGCTGCAGGTTTCTCCCAAAATCACTTTTCTGAGCATACTCAGATGCTCACCTCACTATACTGCTTCCAATAATCCACAAAGTCCTTTTGCTGTTTTCTGCCATTCTCAGCTTTTCAACTTAGAAGTGGACAGAGAGCTACCAAAGTCAGTGTTCACCCTGCAGTACCTGACAGTAGTAAAAGTAAAATGTTATTTTCCCTCCTAAGTTCAACTCAGCTTCAGTGGGATGATCCATAACACACAAATAAAACAAATCATTGGCTACTACTGTGCCTTCATTAACCAATGTAGTGTATGCACTGACTATCACTGCACTTCTGCTCCAGCTAAAATGTGCTGAAATTTAAAGGTGGGAAAAACGCATCCTTTTGATAGGCAGTTTTAAACAATTACAAGTGCAGACACATGTCTGATTGGTTCCCTCTTCTGTTGTGGGTACATGTGCATCTTACTATCTCCCTCCATTTGCAGCTGTATCTGTGCAAGTAAGTACCAAATTGCTGTCTGACTTTAAACACTTTTAGCTAAATAATGAAACATTATAGATTATTTCAATCTACATAATCAAATAGAGCACTAAAAATGTTTTGATTAATACTATTGAACTGTTTCTAACACTTTTTATGATAATAGAAAAACTATTTATAACATGTGATGTACTTACAGTGAGAAATGTGCACTGTCACAGTTGAGTCTAAGATGGCTGCTATGTCCTTTTTCTTCATTCTTCTCCATCTGTGATAGGTTGTCTTACATGGTCTGATAAATCTAGCTCACAACTGGTAAAAGTACCTGTCATTCTAATAGCAATCAGATATGATTGGATAATGAATACAGTTGTCACTCCCAAGCTTAAATTTGCAACACTTTCACATGCACGACACTACTTTTGTGACACTTTTGAATGCACAACACTATATTTTGTGACACTTTAGTGCACATGACACTGTTTTTTTCGAAACTTTGAATATACAATATTATTTGATTTTTTCCCAAAATTGACGATTATTGAAGGAAAATGTTTCCTGCTTCTTACCTAATGTACAAATACATAAGTTCACACAGTTTCACATACTTATTCTGAAATCATGACTCTACCTGCACAACTATGTAATTGCTGAAGCTACATTTTCTCATTTCATTGTTTTCTGTCACTGCACGAGTGACCTCGATATTCATTCCTAATCAATAATTGTGATTATTTGTCTTACCAATAACATATGAACAGAGCTTGGCTTAACAATATCTTAAGTGCTCCGTAGGGGTGTAATGTGGCACATGGTAGAGCCAAGTGTCATATTGCCCCAAAGATGTCATTAAGTAACTGTCAATGTGACTCTTGTGAATGCCTTATGGCTATCATGAGAATTAATATTCGAAAGTTAAGTATTTAAAGTTGACTTTATTAATCTGTTCCTCATATAGAGAAAGATTTTAAATAAAGTAGTTCTTTCACCAACAGTTTAACAATACTAGGTCAAAATCACTATACAGAATGGAGTACTTGCATTGCTCATAATGATGAGAAATAGTATGAAAAGAATCTATATGCCATGGTGATAACACTATACAGGACAGTGTAACATGCATTAAAGTAAGACTGTCAAAATTGCGAGCAATAATCGATTACAGCATTTTCTGAGATTTTTATTTGTAATATTGCATACATAATCATCTGTGTCAATATACAATGTTAGAAGTGATCAAACACAAGTGTATACTAATATTTCCTTTTTTCTGTGTCTTATGCAGGTCTGATACTTCTGTAACATTGCTGACTGCTACTGTGATGACACATTGAAAGATGCCTAGTAAACACAGATGTGCATGTATAGAAAGATGAAACGGGTATCCTAGTACTTCACTGTTGCTTAAGAATGATAAAAAAAGTGTGATGTAAGTTCAAGACATAAAACAATACAGAGTTCTACTGGAATAGTGAGCTCTACAGTAACTCACGCCACAACAAAACCACGTACTTGCTCAACAGCAAGGAAAAAATGTTTACCTGAGCGACAGTTGTGTAGATCTCTCAGATGAAACACAACTATTGCTACAGCAACCATAACCAGACCTTCTAAACAGCATTGTAAACTCACAGCTGGTGATTTTCATCTGAGAAAGCAAAAGCATTTCTGATCGCTAGCAAGTAAAGCTAAGATTGACAGGCTTATTGCTGCTGTGATGAGACATGAAAGCAAAAAGACAAAGAGTCATCTGACTTTGATGAAATTGCATCTCAAAGTACGCACATTTGTTAGTAGAGCAGTATTTGTTCTTCAACGTTTATGGCGTAAGATGTCTCATGTGCTTGAACTATTCATAAAAGTTGAGTACGACATCACGAAAAGGCTACAACGCTATCCTACTTTGACTGTGCACAATTTCTGTGATGTATTCACAGGTCACTGGATGCACACAGAGCACTCAGAGGTATATTTCTGGGAAGAATCTTATTATTCACAGAAAAAAGAGAGCAAGTTCACCATTGATGAGTCTGGTAAGCTGGTCAATGTGCTCAGTGTCTGTGATGACACAGCAATGGAGACAAATGATGACTGTGATGCAACCACTGTGTCCCGTAAACAGCACTGTCTCTCACAGCCATGTGATGCAATCTGCAACCATAGGCAATCGTCATTTGAAAAAGTTGAACAGTTTGTCAGCCTATTTGTGATAACAGATCGCAAAGAAAGATATAAACTTTAACAAGATTGACCTTTGTGAAATCCGTCCACATACTGGACTTATGGGTCACTCACTAGCATGCCTCGATAGTGGTGTTTGTGACAGTGTCTTTCACAACATTTGGATGCTGGAAGTGCATCAAACAGCCATGCGGAACTTTGTATACAGGGTATATGAAGTCCAATGAGTTGTCAATCAGTGCACTTGTTTAAATGACTTATTGCAGTCTGGTGACATGCAGAGTGCCATCACATTTCTCAAACAGCTGCAACGTGTGACTTATGTACCAGACACAAGTATTTATCAGTCACCAAGTTCTGGTGAAATATCTGTTTCTGTGTTAGAAAGCGACATGCTGAAAGAGTATGGCAAAGAAATTGCAAAATTTGAGCTGTCAAAGGCTCAGAAGTTTGACTCCTGTATGGGTGTCATGTGACAGTCTGTGCTACAGCAAACAAACGGTCACAGTGAACCTTGAAGCCTTGTCAGCATACAATGACATGTGGTTCTGTCTCAGCATATTTGCTGATGAAATCTGACTTTCAGTTACAGACCACCATTGTGCTGTGCAAGCACTGTTTCTCCAAACTAAAGTCCAACATTCTGCCACACCAAGGTCACTGTTGAATAATATGGAGGCACATGTTATACCAACTGAGATTGTGACATTGAATATGTTTGAGCACATTCTAATTCAGACAATGAAACCATTTCAAACCATTCTATGTCTGAACACAAAGACACGGAACATTCCACAGAAATAACTCATTAGATCTCTAAAGGGTTCCATGATGTATCTCCCACTTCCTCTACAGGAAAATGTGGAGGCAATCTCTATGGAAAATAGTTTGGTGAATCTTGTAAATGGTGTTCCAACTAAGTCCAAGGTCATCTGGCAAGATGTCAATGTACAGAAGGTAAAGCTTGCTCTTACTTATTTAAAGAGCAACAATCTCTTTTATGCAGACCTTGACATTGATCACATGAGTAGTCTCTCTGTTCAACATGATGTGTTAGAAACAACTAAGCTGATGATTGAGAAGGTCAGTAGACAGACAAGTGACAATGTATATGCACAGTACACAATTCACCCACTACATGGCAAAGATCCAGTAGGGGACAACATTGATCTCTATCAAATGAAACAGGTGGAAGGTGAGCCTGTCAGCATTTGAGAGGCACCACTAGAAGCACGCTGTTTCCCAGACTTATTCCTAAAAGGGTCAGGTGGATGGCTAGATGAAAGGGAAGTGCATGTACAGGGTGCTGAGTACTAGAACTAGCCGTGGTGCTCAGTAAAGATGGCAAATTCAGACATAACATACAGTACCTGTTTCCATCTCCTCTGGGAGAGGAACTTAGCATTCGTCTACCCATTGCACATACTATTCATCTCACAAGTCCACTAGATTGAATAACATCTGCTCAATTTCTACAGAAATTAAAGCAGAAAGATGAAAATGTGCAAGTGAATCTGTCTTCCATACTGTCAAATCTACGTGGCACCAAAGAATATTGGTAACGCAGACACTCCGAGGTGATGACAATGCTGCGAGAGTATGGTGTAGCCACATGGTTTGTCACACTTAGTTGTGCTGAATATGCCTGGGATGAGCTCATTGAACTGTTGAAGTGGGCAAATACTGATATTGATGGCATTTCATCAATGACTGTTGGAGAAATGTGTTCACTTGATCCTGTGTCTGTCACAAGACATTTTCACCAGCGGTTCCATGACATTATGACTTTCATTTTGTCAAAGGACAATCCACCTTTTGGTACTGTGGAGCATTATTTTTGGAGGACAGAATATCAAGCACAGGGTGCCCCTCATATTCATATGTTATTGTGGATCAAGGATGCACCACACATAGGTGAACATGAAGCAGCACAAGTGCTAGCCTTCAGCAAGCAATATATCACTTGTCACATTCCGGAAAAGTATGACAGTCCTACATTATGGAAGTTGGTACAAAAGTTCCAGCAACATATTTGTGCAAAAAGCTGCTGGCGAGTAGTAAAGAATAAATCTGATTGGTATACATGATGTCGCTTCGGATTCCTTAGATGAGTTTGTCAGGATGGTTCCAAGAATTAACTTTTTTCAGCAATGTGACACCACTTGAAGGCAAAATCAACCAAGAGGGTATACAAGTTACCAAGAGATGAGAAAGAGGTGTACATCAATGACTACAACCCAACTCTTCTCCTAATGTGGCAAGCAAACATAGATGCTCAGTTTGTGGCTGACAACTCATTGGCCCTGGTGTGGTACGTGACTTCGTACACAACCAAGCATGAGCAGACTAGCTTGCAAGATCTTTGGGAAGATATCGCCAGTTCAAGCAAGAGCCTGATATTTCAGCTGTGGTCATTGGGCTTGAAGACCCTTTCACACAGAGAATGTGGTGCCTATAAAGCCAGTGACCATTTAATGGGTACACATCTGTACGGGAAGTCTGATGCTGTTCGGTTTCTCAGTGTGAACTACAAAGAGAAATGCAAAGGTGTACTGATTCCCCATGCTGAGATTGAGGAACTCGCTGCCAATAGACCTTCTTCAAAATGTATCTTGAAGAATAACCTGATAGACACATACTACCCAGGTAGACATGATGACATGGATGATATGTGTCTCTTTCAGGTGGCTAAGTGGTATGACTACAAGGCAGATACTGTATATCACCTGAATCAATACAGCACATTTACAAGGTGAACGGAGTGGATGGCTGTCTCATAAAGAGACACAAGCCATGGCTCATAGACACTGTAAATTACATCTAGGCACATCGGAGAGCAGAGAGCATTACTACTTTGCTCTCCTATTCCTATTTAGACCCTGGAGGAATGAGTCTGAATTAAAAGGTGACTGTGATACATTCGAAGAAGAATTCAATCTCACTTATGAGACTTTCAAAACTGAATACTCAGAGACATACATACAGAGACTGGAGGCTGAGAAAGAACAGCTTGAGAAGGCAGAGAAGCAGCTTCAGGATGACACTCCTGTTTGCTCACAAGACAATCTTGATCCAGAAGGACAAGCTGTTCTAGGCAAACCTCTGCCTTTTAATTCCCCACAAGTGTTAATCTCAGAAATTGAGACTGCCATGGAACATGGAACACACTCCACTGTCAACCTAGCTGACTTGAGAGAAAGACTGAATCAGCAGCAGCATGCAGTTCACTCTCAAGTCATTGACGCTGTTCAACATGGCCTCTACCTGAAACAAAAAAAATGTGACTGTCTTGACTATAAACCACTACTGATCTTTGTTAGTGGTTCAGCTGGTACCGGAAAGAGTTTCCTTATTGAAGCCATCGCCACTGAAATATGGAGCCTGACAGGGTCATCAATGTCTGTTGCTGTTACTGCTCCCACAGGACTAGCTGCATACAACATTGGTGGAGTTACATTACACCGTCTCTTTATGTTGCCAGTGGAACATGGCAAAACAGGAGAGTATCGTAAACTGTCATTTGAGGTTGCATCTCAGCTCCATTCCATGTTCACAAAGATGAAGTTACTCATCATTGATGAAATCAGCATGGCCTCCAATGTAATGCTCGCCTGTATACACCTACGTCTACAGGAGATCTTAGGTACTGACTATGGAGTACCATTTGTTGGCAAAAGTATTGTTGTATTGGAAGACCTTTTACAGCTTGCACCAGTTAATGCAGAGCATGTGTTTGCAACTCGGACTGCCAAGCAAGCTAAGAGCATACTAGGCTGCATTGCAGGTTTTAACATTTGGGATTTATTCACCTGTGTTGAGTTGTATGAGAACATGCACCAACGTGGTGATCTGGCTTACAAATCACTTTTAGATCAAGCTCCTACAGGTTCTCTATCACCAGAACATGTTGCTATGTTAAACGATCAGAGAATCAGAATAGATACTACATCCATAGAAACAACATGTAATATTTTCAGCGATGTGTACTCTGCAGGCACACACATAGTGTGTCTTATGCCATGACTAAAGAAATGCACTGAGTTCAACAATGTTATGCTGCTGAGAGAAAACCAAGAAGTTCTAACTCTGCATGCTGTTGATACAGTTGATGGTGTCATTCTCAACAGCAACCTGGTAGCAAAGATGACTGAAATACTCACTGAACTGAAGTCAGATGTTTCACACACAGCTGGCCTAGAAGCTGTTCTTACACTTTGTAGGAATGCATGTGTCATGCTATGACGTAATCTCGATGTTGAACGAGGCATGGTAAATGGTGCCATGGGTAACATCACTGACTTTGTCTACAATGTCCAGAGGACATATATCGAGACACTTGTAGTTCACTTTGACAACATGGAACAGCCCGTACAGATAGAACGTACCTGTGTGAAATTTCAGGTATTTAAGGATATCTATGTAAACAGGAAACAGTTTCCACTATGTGTTGCATATGCTGTTTCTATTCACAAATCTCAGGGTTTGAGTTCAGATTCAGCAATGGTGGACATAGGTACAGACATTTTCAAGGATGGCATGAGCTACGTGGCACTTTCATGTGTCCGTAGTCTTTCTGGGTTGCACATTATAACTCTTGCACCTCAGAAGATACAAGCTGATAAGCGATATATTGTTGAGTACAACAGGTTACATACCCTCTATCAGTCACAAATGTCTTTAATACCACTGCCTACGTATCTGGCTGTCTCACATCATACAGTCTTATCTATACCTGTCAGCAAACAGGCATGAGCTTCCACAAGTGATTCAACTCTAAAGAGTTCAACAAAGGTCACGATATCAACTACACATTCAGAGCCAGCTGTTCGTCAGAAATCAGTTGGTGTAGCTGCTGTGCCAGTCTTTGACAACAGCACTAGAGTGAACTGCTATGCTAACTCAGCTATGAACATTTTTCTCCACATGCCACACTTTGTGCTGGCAATATCTGCTTCACAAGACACTCCCCTATCAAAGGTATTGAAGCAGATTGTCAACATGGCTTCTGACCAGTCTAATAATGTGCAGTCACTAACACCACTACGGCAGGTGTTAGGTACATATGATGGATGCAGTACATTTGCTGCAGACATACAGCAAGACACTAGTGAGTTTATGATGGCAATCATAAACAGCTTGGATGAAGATGGCATTCCAATGCGCCAGTACTTCACTGAGTCATATGTAACCAAATATGTATGTGTATCATGTGGTCATTCACAGTGTGAAACCAGAGAAGGCATACTGTGGATTACTCTTTTTGTCCCTCAAGCTAAAAGTGTCAAATTTTGACAGCTATTTACCAATGCTCAATGTGGTCACTCCTGTTAAAGGTGTGGAGGCAGATGTACTCAGTCCATACGTCTCAGGACTTCATCTCAATATCTGTTGCTTATATTGCACAGATTTGACTCCAACGGGCTCAGAGTTGACACTCCCATCACAGATTACACAGCTGGTAGAATAGTTTCTAACCAATCAGTGTTTGACACTCGCAGTGTAGTCTATCACCATGGTCAATCTATGCATTCTGGCCATTACACCTGTTTGCTTAGGTACAAAAGTGGATGGGTACAGTGTGACGACTCTACAAGCAGTTTTAAACGGAGACTGCCACGACACTTAAAAAATGCATATCTTCTAATATTGAAAAATTATGATGATCTTCATATCTCAGGAAGAATAGCACACAACATGTGGCATTTTTTACTGACTACTTTGTGACAGACTCAGTCGTAGGGCAGTACAATTGTTTCCAATCTACGACTGTCAATAAACCATAGCATATCAGCAAAATGACATACTACCAGAGACATTTCATGCACTATGACATATAAGATCTTGTGTGGATCAGTGACAACATGGAAATTGTTGTACTGGCTTCAATCAGTGCCAACAGTCTTCACAGTCACTAGAGAAACCATGCTAACTTGTCTATCAAAGATTGTACATGTCAAAACAGAGACCTTTCTGGCTCTCTTGTTCTGTACATGTCTTTTCTTGTAGGTGTATCATACCCATACATAACAAGAAGTTGTTGCCAGTTGCTCTTTGCCTCTGCAGAGACACCAAAGTTGTCCCTTATCATTTTAAATAAGTGTGTAACACATGTCTCATTCACCAAAGAGAACACTCTGTCACAAGTTTTCTATCACCAACTTTTTTTGTCAATTATCTGTTGACATCTTGACAACATAATCATTCTTTCACCATGCAACAGTGTTGAACTATGCCTGATGTATTTGTTACACTGAAACTGTACATATGTATATATAAAACTCTTTAGTCATAATGAAGCAAGTGAAATGAAGCAAGCGTGAATACTGAAATATTGCAGCTTATTATCAAATGACTCTTGCATACCTATGTAATGACATACAAATAATATTTACATTCTCATTTCGTCTGACCATTGTTGTTAACTAGTTTAATTGTTCTAGTAAAAGTGTCACTATAAGAGTCAAGTAAGAATTTCTCCTTAACATATAATAGAATACTATAGCGATTAAGTTCAGTGATGTGACCTATATCTTTGATAAAAACAACATGCTACACACATTTGTTATTTACTAGTTCAGAACTGATATAGTAACTAATGTAACCATTGAAAGAAATGTATATTGTACCTGTAATAATATCAAATGTGTTGTACTTGTCATACAAGTAAATGTAATCTATGTTAATAATAATTGAAATTGTAAATCAGACACTTTTACTGATAACAACGTACTTCATACCTGTTCCTGACAATGTTTATGATTGCCTCTATTGAGGACTCAGGTGTGAATTTTCCACATGCACCTAGTCAGTGATACATCTTGAAATATTTAACTGAACATACCAGTTATCTAATGTCACTGAAATCATAACATTGTTATATTCTATTACTTGAACACTTAGCATCTGGTTTTTCACCCACCCCAGGAACATACACATTAACAGTCACACAATAACAACAAATCATCACTGTTTCATGTGTGTAATCACTGCTTAGAAACTCCTGACATACCTTCATTAATGTAGGATAGGAGAGAGGGACAGGCCATGATTGGAACATTCAATTACTTAAAAAAGATAAATAATGTTGATAACCAAAGTCTCTTCAAGCTGAGTGGCAACCATATCGTGAAGGGGCACAGTCTTAAGCTGGAGGGTGGGAGGTTTAGGAGGGATGTCAGAAAGCACTTCTTCCCACAAAGGGTGGTGAACACTTGGAATGTGCTATAAAAGAGCCTGATTTATACATAGGTGGAAGATAAGAATCATGCCTAGGGAGGATGGGAGGGCTGCAGAGGGATAGCAGAGACATTAGCTCAAGATGCGGACCCTTCAATACGAGCAGACTTAATTGACCAAATGGCCTTCTTCTGCTGCCTTCTTTCGATGCTTGTATTTCCATATGTATGTACTTATTCCAATCCATATAATCTACTTACTATGCATGACACACATTTAGATATATTCCAAGCATTGATTACACACATGCAAGGATTGTATTGTAAAAATTTAAATCTTAATTGGCCCTTTCTCAGTTTCACCAATTGGCAATACATTTTTTTTAACTTAATCACCTGTGTTGAGTCTTTACTGAACCATAACATTACAACATTATAATGTAACTGTTGTTCCTTTTAAGCACGCAAATCAACTGAAAGAAGTATACACACACTATATTATAGAGGCGTGATAGTGCCCCTATATTAGGGTTCAACAGTCAGTGCTATGTTATACCCAAAATTTTGCACTTTAATAACTTTGCAATCACTTGATTGTCATGACATTTTGCATAGCCATCGGGGACCAAGGATCTCTTGATGTGGCAAGTTTTGTTTCAGTTGGATGTGTGGAATGTCAAAAAATTTGAAAATGACCATTTCTGTGTAAATTCCTTGTCACACTCATTCTCAGTTATAGCCTGGGGGTTTGGTTTGAAGTTTTTAGGGTATATGTGGTTTGAGTCACAAATGTTCCTTTTGAAAGTTTAGTGAAAAAATATTAATCCGTTGAAAAGTTATTATAGTTTAAAGTTTCCAATTATTTCCTATGAGAAAAATGTGATGTGCTGTGTGAAAGTAGTGTTTTGTTCCTGCAAAACAAAGCCACTGCTAATAGGCTGTGTCTACAACCCGCCTAAAGTAGCGCTACATGCACTTAATACCCAGACTAATATGCTGCATAACCTCCTCTCCAGTTGTGACAAGATAACCCTGGGAGATTTCAATCTACACTGGTCTAAAGATATTAAAGATAGAGTCAAGACTGCCCTGCACGGTGCCCAACTCAGCCAGCTTATGAGCTTATAAGTGAACCCACAAGGTTGAATACTAAAACTGGGAACCACACAACCTTTGACTTGCTACTTGCATCCAAACCAGAAAAATTCAAGATGGTAGGGATTTTCTCAGGTTCAATAAGCGACCACACAGCAGTCTTTGGCATCTGGAAGAACAACTTTCAAAAACTCCCCTCAAGAACCTTCTGGGCCAGGGATTTCTCCACTTTCAACCTGGGATCCTTTATTGGAACACTAAATGGGGTAAACTGGGATCCACTAGGGTTCTTATCTGCAGCAAACAAACATGTCCCCCTAAAGCAAATTAGGGTTAGAGGGCAGCACTCAAAATGGATATCCACGGAACTGAAAAAACTTATTAAAGAAAGGTACAAAGCCTGGGTGACCTTCAAATCTTCAGACCACCAAAATGACTGGTAAAATAGAGAATGCTGTGCATTAAATGCAAGAAAGGATTAAAGTCTGCCAAAAGGTCTTATCTCAGGAACCTTCAAGATAGGAATCTACCATATTGGACCAAAAGATGTTCTGGAGTCAAATAAATGCCCTCCTGGAGGGTTCAACTAAGCATATTGGATGTGAAATACAAATGGGGGACAAACATTGCAAGAACTCTTGTGATTCAGCCATGGAACTGAACCACTTCTTTACTAATCTAGAAGAGTTCAAGATCCATCCCCTGATCATCAACCAGAAACCTCCAAGCCTACAGCAAGGCCTCTCTCTCTCTCTCTCTCTCTCTCTCTCATCCTAATTTCCACCTCAGGCTTGTGAAATGAAAAGAAGTAATGGATCTCCTTAGGAGACTTAAACCTACAGGAACAGCAGGCTATGATAATCTCAAACCTAAACTCCTCAACCTTGGAGCACCTGTGATAGCCTCACCTATTGCAACCATCTACAATCAATTGATCCATGAAGGGCAGTTCCCCCCCTACTAGAAAGTGGCCCTAGTAACGCCAGTCCACAAAGGAGGCGAGAAAGAGAAGGTTGAAAACTACCACTCAATTTCCATTCTCTGTGCTTTAAGTAAATTACTGGAGAGACTAATATATAACCAAGTCATTAACTACATTGAGCAATACAACATAGTCTCTGCAAGCCAACATGAGTTTTGCAAGAACCACAGGATGGATACAGCCTGAGTCCACCTGATCTCAGACATCCTGGAAGCAGTGGACAAAAGCTACAAAATGGGAGCAGTATTTAGAGACCTTACTAAAGCCTTCGATCTCGTGGATCATCAACTTCTCTCACAGCTAGCTGCATTAGGTTTAGACAACTTATCACTACAATGGTTCTCTGACTAGCTATCTGACCAGTCACACTTCATCAAATGGGAAGGGGCCTTCTCTGACCAATGGCCCATCAACAAAGCAGTCTCGGGGTGTGTGGCCTGGCTGGCAAGCATGGCAGAGGTCTAATTGGAGAGCTCCGTGAGGATCCACCAAATGCTTTTAACATCCTGCCTTAATTAGACACCAGCATCTGTGATTCTGTAATCTAACTTCTTACTAATGCCTGCTATGGCTAAATCAGGGAAGAAACAAACAAAACTGGGCTTCTCCAACCTACAAAAAGAGCACCAAGATCTGGGCCTGAGTGGACTGCTACAACAAGACAGCCAGCAACCATTGTCGGAGCAGGCCCTGGAGGCCAGGCGGTCAACAATGACTCACAATGGCAGCGATTATCTTACCCTCAAACACTTAAAAAAGATATAAAATGTGATTTGGGAACAAAAATGCAGGCAGGGTTTGATAATCTTACCACCCAGTTGTAGCACGTACAAGAAACCGTGAATTCTATATCCAAAACAGTGGATGCACACGAAGGGAGAATTACTGAGGTGGAAGCCCAAGTGAGTGCCCAAGAGAATTGTTCCTCTGCCATGTCTGCTGACTTCCGAAGAGCCTTAGCTGAGATTGGTGAACTAAAAGAGTTGATCGATGATCATGAGAATTGGGAACAGAGAAACAATGTACGCATTGTGGGGCTTCTCAAGGGACAAGAAGGGAAAGACTGTGCAGCCTGTATCCAGCAATGATTGAAGGAGACCCTGTCCCTCCCAGAGGACTGCAGTCTGGAGGTGCAGAGAGCCTACCTTTCCCCTGGTGTTAAGCCACAACCTGATCAACGGCCCCAGCATCTCTTGGTCAAGTTCCTCAGGTACCCGGACCAGCAGCGGGTCTTGGATGCCACCCCGCAGATTAGGGCTGATCGTGCTGCACAAAAATAGAATTAGCATCTTCCCTGAGTACTCTCAGGTACTCCGAACAATATGCCAACCATTCAGTGAAGTCAAAAGAAAACTGCATAACTTGAAATGCCCTTTTTCCCCTAGTATATCCTGCTCGACTAGTGGTGAGTCCCCCAGGTGGAAGACAAAGAGCCTTCATGGATCAAAAAGCTGCCTCTGCATTCATCTCTGAGTGGGAGGAAGGGAGAAGACAGGACTGAGATGCACCAGCAGCAGAAGGAAACTGCTGATATGGATTCCACACCTACATAGAAGCTATGCACTGAATGTGACTTATTTTACTGGGAGCCTCTGGGGGGAGTTATTGGGGGGGCAGGCACCCAGAAGTCCAAAAACACCAGAAGGTGGCCTATCATGGTGGGCTTAGGGCTCCAGTGAGTCCCCTTTCCTTCTGCCCTGGGAGGGGTAGACCTCAGTTGTCAATTGCTCCTCGAGGAAGTTTCGGCCAGGACATTTTAATTCTGTTCCTATCTACTTGCTGTGCCCTGCACAAGAAGCTTGTAGGGGTCACACCTCGGGGGCCTTACCTGAATGTTGTCAATTCGTTATAGTACTTACTACTCTAGCAGGGGTCTTGAGAAGTGGATGGTCTCAGAGTGCGATGTGTATCTTTCTTAATGCTCCTACGTTATGGCCATTTCAGCTGCTTGAGATCCCAGAGACAATCCTACCACAAAGGAGCCTGTTTTCATTTATTTGTTTTACCCTGTTTTGAATTACCATACCTAATTTTCAGTCTGATGCTTTCTGGCATACACACGAATGCTCCTAAACCAATATTGATTTTGTCAGGCTGTACCTGGACTTTTTTATATTAAGTTGAATCGTAGCTACCTCTGTGATTAGAGGAAATGATCTTCTGGGTGTTTTTTGCTTATGATTTTACTGTGGCTGGCCCTATTATTGCTGTTTACCTAATAATTAAAATGTTTGGTTACTGGTCTGTGGAGGCAGGGGGTGGAGGGGTTGCCCTTGGATTTCGTCCTTATACTCCTGTGTTCTGATTTCCTAACAGAGCAACCCCCCCCCACTCATGATAGGAAGGAAGAGCCATTGCGTCAAATCTGTTAACGCATCTACTTGGGGACTCTTGTGACTTCACCAGTCTGGGTGGGTCTTTTTCCAGGTTCCCCGAAGGGGGAGATCTGCTCATGATTTTGGGCCGGGGGTTGGGCTTCCTTTTCTCAGCATCTGTCCTTTGGGGAATTCCAACTCCAGGGGTCCCTGTGGCTCCCTCGCTCTCCTCTCTGGGCACAGGAAGAGTGGGTTTCTCTTTGAAATTTGAGAAATTTATTTTTGTTAATATGGTGGATCCCCAGCCCAATCCACAATGAGTAGTGGGTTGTTCTACAAGTGTGTTTTTATGGTTATGGGGGTTCTCTCTCTCTGCTAACCCATGGTAAAGGGGTGAGAGAGGAGATGGGGAGGGTGGATGGTTCGAGGGGAAGTTATTGTTGGGGGAAAGAAAAGTTAAAATTAATTTGTGGGGGTGAAGGGGAAATTGTTTAACCAGGAAAGGCACACTAAGCCGGAGTTTGTTTCCAGGTGTGACCTGGGAACACAAGAAAGTTAAGTGACTTGCTTAGGGTCACACAGTATGCAAATGGAAGCTGTGGGATTCAAACTCAGGTCTGGTCTGCTGGATGTCAGCAGATTTGCAGCTCAGAGCCTTAAACCACTGCACTATACTGGGGACAGAGTTCTTGGGTTGTAAAAGTTGAAGTTTGAACATATGGGCATATTATAGCTATAGTGTTCAGTCAGATTTGTAATAAGATTAGATTTTTTTTAATTTTTTCTTATAATTGAAAACAGATAATCTCACATGTGTTACATGAAATGTCAATGGGTTATGGACTGTGGTAAAGAGAAGGAGGGTCTGGGCCCAGATTAAAAAAAAGAGGAGTGACACAGCCCTCCTGCAGGAAATTCACTGCACTGAGGATGAGGCCTCGTCGTTAGCTCAATCGAGGGGTGGGTCGTTTGTTGCGACCCCCTTCACATCTAAGGTGAGGGGAGTTGCCATTTGAATTCACCCTAGCCTCCCTCACAGAATAATATCCAAATGAGCGGACCCTCAGGGGAGGTTTCTGATTGTGGAAGTTGAGATGGGGGGGCAGAGACCTAACTTTAGTCTCAGTTTACGGTCCAAACAATGATTCCCTGGACTTCTTCACACACCTGCAGGTTACCTTAGCCTCCTAAAGGGAGAATATGATAATTGGGGGCAATTTTTAAATTTATCTAGACCTTACCCTGGACCACTCTAAGAAGAGGTCTGGCCCTTTGCCTTGGGGAGTCTCGGCACTAAGGGGGATGGTGGAGGTGAGGGCTCTCATGGAGCCATGGAGGCATTGCCATCTGGGAGAGAAGGAGGACTTCTTCTTTTTGCATGCCCATTAAGTTTACTCTAGGCTTGACTACAAGTTTATTTCCCCAATGTTGGTAGGGGAGGACCTCTCTGCTTCATATGGTCCCATGATTATATCTGAACATGCCTCCTTGGGGGTGAGCCTGTCCCTGGGACACCCCGACCCAGCTCCTTCCCATTGGAGGTTGGATCCTGCTCTCCATCTGGATCCTGATTACACTAGTTTTATTAACAGCAAGATTAGGGACTTTATCTCCAACAACCACAATAAAGGCACCCACATCAAATATGTTTGGGAAGCCCTAAAGGCCTACATTAGGGGTGAAACCCTCTCGTACTCCTCATTTAAGAAAAGTGAGCAAATGAGTTAGAGGATGACCTAGAATATAAAATTATCAGCCTAGAGAGGAAGACTATGTTAGATCCTTCCCCCTCAAATGTTAGAGAACTAAAAACCATGAAGGGCTGTCTCAGCCAAACCTCCATTAGAAGTATAGAAAAAGACTTACTGGTCACCAAATCATGTTCATATTTTGAAGGTGATTCTGCAGGTAAGTGGCTGGCCAATTTGGTAAAAAGAGGGCAGAATGTAATATTTTAAAAATGGAAAGTGGGGCTGGGTCTGTCACATATGATACAAATCCAAACCTATATGCGCTCTTTTTTTTTTTACTCTTACTATGCACCCATCTCAGTCAGGGCATCCTTCCAAGGGGCTCACTCAGCGGTGGCCTCTCACTCCCTGCCTGAACCTCCCCACTGTCAGTACACTCCCCACGAAGCCACCCCCGGTAAGGCCCAGTCCCCTGGCAAATGGGTACCCCGAGGGAGGGCATGCCCACCCTTGGCAATCTTGCAGACTCAAGAGGCCTACCTGGTGGCTTGATTGGTGCCTTAAGAGTTTCCTGGTGTGCTTGGGCTGGAATTGGGATGTGGGTCAAACCCCTGGAGCCCTCTTCATCTCTGCTAGCCGGTGAGGGATTTTTCTTGTAGTGCTCATCCCACCCATGAGCGTGGCATCTGCCATGCTCACCCCACCAATTTAGTCTGCCATCCTGTAATACCTCTGATCTCCATCGGGGGCCACCAGGATGTCAGGAAATCCCACAGCCCTCCCCCCAGAGAGGAAAGCAGTTCTCCAGATGCTCAATCCTCTCCTGCCCCTGCCGACCCCTGGCACCTGAGTTCACTCCCAAACCTGGGTCACTGGCATGGCGCAAGGCGTGGCATCCAGTGCCTCAACCCTAGGTACCACCAAGCCCTATATGCTCTCTTAAGGAGAGAAATCCAACTTCATATGTCAGCCGAGTAGATGATTTATTAAGCACCACTGTTGAAGCCCCTAGCGCCTCGGCAATGTGCCTTCAAAGGGGGCTTGTTAAAAAGCATACAGGTTTGGATTTGTGAATTGTCTGTATGAAATGGTTTATCACCCTATGTATGCAACCCCCTCATAGCTTTGAGCACAGCAACCTGCTCTTTGGACTCAGTTATCTGTCACATATGACCAGGCAGAGATCGATAAGGTCTTCGAGGATTTTTACATGTCCCTTTACACCTCCCAGGTCCCGGTGGGTTCAGACTCTTCAGCCTTCCTGGGTGTTGATTTGATCCTCCCTAGGTTAAGTGAAGCCCAGTGTGAACAACTGGGGTCCCCAATTACAGCAGAAGAGGTTAAGAGAGTGACTAAACAGATGAGAAGGGGTAGGGGCCCTGGCCCTGTTGGGCTCCCGGCTGACTTTTGCATGGCCACTTGGGACTTCTTGGGAGATCTTATAGTAGAGATAATGGGAGTGTCCTTGGAGGAGGGTGTCCTTACTGACTCTCAGACCCTAGCCATGATAATAGTTCTGCCCAAACCAGGAAAGGAGCCGGAGAAGTGTGTTTCATATAGACCGATCACTCTCCCCAGCTCTGACTACAAGATCATTGCCAAGATTCTGGTGAGAAGACTGGACCCTCTTCTTCTTGAGCTAATTAACCGGGACCAGGTAGGCTTTGTAAAAGGCCGTCAAGCCAAACACAACTTGTGGTGAGCAATGAATATCATTCATAGATGGTCCGGCAGGGGTGATAGATTGAGAGGTCTGCTGGCCCTAGATGCTGAGAAGGCATTCGACCGGGTGGAGTGGTAATTTATGTTCACCATCTTGGAGGGGTTCAGTTTGGGGGAGGTATATCTGGGCTAGTTGAGGTCACTGTATAGATCTCCAAAGGCTCAGATCCTCACTAATAGCACTATTTCCCATCCATTTTTCCTCCCTTGGGGCACCAGACAGACATGCCCCCATCTCCCCTGTTGTACATCCTGTGCATTGAGGCCCTGGCTGCCACTATATGTGCCAATCCCCAAATAAGAGGTCTTAATTGTAAGGGGAAGGATCAGGTTATATCACTCTTCGCTGATGATGTCTTGCTATTCCTGGATAAACCTGGAGAGGCCCTACCTGAGTTGAGTGCAATTTTTGACCTGTATGGTCCCCTCTCGGGTCATAAAATAAACTGGAGCAAAAGTGAGTGGCTCCCCTCTGGGGAAGGTTAGGTCACTGGCCACCATAGCGGGTGTAGAGATCACCCCCTCTGATCATGTTAAATACCTGGGGGTTCCCTTACCTAACAAATTGCCACACATTATTAAAATAAACTACTTCCCTTTGGTGAAAAAAATTAAAGAGGACTGTTTTAGG
This sequence comes from Neoceratodus forsteri, assembly GCA_016271365.2. Lineage (NCBI taxonomy): Eukaryota > Metazoa > Chordata > Ceratodontiformes > Ceratodontidae > Neoceratodus > Neoceratodus forsteri. The sequence continues at coordinate 1,137,304,200 of CM028130.1, forward strand.
TGGAGGTCCCTTCCATTGTCCTTGATAGGGAGAGTGAATCTAGTTAAAATGTCTGTTCTCCCCCAGGTGCTGTATATGTTTCAATCAGTGCCCCTTTCTTTACCTAAAAGATATATTAAGTGAATTGAGGGGGCGATGACCCAGCTGCTGTGGCAAGGGAAGAGACCACGTATATGCAAGCAAGCCTTGTGGCGAAAACCCTCGGAGGGAGGTCTGGGCCTGCTGCACATCCAGAACTATTACCTGGCTGCCCAGTTAACCCATATTCAGGACCTGCTGAGAGAGGATCCATCTGGCCGGCCACAGTGGCCTGAGCTAGAGGGGGGTGAGTGCTTGTATATATCACTCTATCATGGTGAACTCGTCTCACTTGGTTGGGGACCATAAGATTTCCAATGCATGCACTAGAAACACCCTTAAGGTGTGGAAAAGCACACACAGACTTCTAAAGGAGCAGAAATATTTGTCCCCAGATGCGACCCTTGAGGTTCTAGGGGAGGGAGAGAAGAAGATGCCACAGACTATCAGGATACACTTGCTTGCATGGTTTAAAAGAGGTCTCTTCAAAATTAATCAAGTGTGGCATGAGGGGCAGGTGATTCCCTTTTTTGAACTAAAAAGAAAATATGGTCTGAATCCCTCTCCCCTCTCACTTTTTTTACTTATATGTGGCTCAGGAACAGGCTGGAGCAGCTGCTAGGTGGTGGTGGAGGATTGGAGGGTGTACGTTACTCCCTCCTTGAGGAGCTCTTTCAAAAATGTTCCAGTATTGTGACCTTCAAACCTTTGAGAGGGTGCTACAGACTTCTAGTTGGAGCCCTGATGAATCCATTAGAAGAGATCAAGAGCAAATTGGATATTATCTATCCAGAGAGAATGACCGAAGGAGACTGGTCCTTAATCCATAAAAACCTTCTTCAGTGCTCTGTCAACAACAGGCTGAGGGGTATACAATACAATGTGATGATGAGAGCCTACTTCACCCCAGAAAGGGTGCATAAAATTAACCCAGAGGCCTCTCAGTACTGCCCAAGATGTCAAGTTCAGGTGGGCACCTTTTTCCACCAAGTCTGGGAGTGTCACAGGATCCAACCCTTTTGGAGGGGCATCACTGAGATCCTCTCTAAGACACTTCATACCCACGTCAGAATGGACCAACTGGAGATTCTCCTGGGGCTCCCTGGCATCGGGGGATGGTCCTTAACTGATGGGAACAGGCTTAAAAGACTGGGCCTGGTGGTGGGATTGAGAGAGGAGGCTACCCACTGGAATCATCCACACCCACCTTCAACCGCCTCATGGCTTGATGCACTTTTTAGAATTATGAAACTAGAACATACTCAATATTTGGTAAGAGGCCAATTACACAAATATGAGGAAGTTTGGCTTCTACTAGAGAAGGCTCTAGAAGAAAAATGGTTTCCCCTATTCTGAAATCCAGGGGGGGGGCCGGAGCTAGTCATCTCCCTGATGCGGAGGAGTATCGGAGTGACAGAGAGGGAGAGGGTAGGAATCCTCCTGAGGTTCTAAAGGAGTGAGACATTTGCTCTTGGTCCCTTCCCAATCCAGTTGGCATTCCCAAAGTAGGACTATAGCTTCTAAGTGTACTTCAAACTTATTACAAAAAGAATAAGATTGAATGACTGTCCTATACTGAATATAAAATGTTATACCACTAGATGATGTGATATCTCAACTTCTTTTGCCTGTCCCACTGATGGAATGTGCATGGTTCATATGACATATGTGCTTATGTGTGTCCTTACAAAAAAAAAACAAAGGGGTCCCACAAGGCTCAATACTGGGACCACTATTATTCTCACTCTATTTCAATGAGTTGCCAAATAACTGCTGGGAAGCTAAACTATTGCTCTATGTGGATGATGTGGTCATTTACCACAACTCAAATGATGTCAACAAACTGAATTCTATGCTCTCGGAAGACCTGCTTATGCTGGAGAGCTGGTTACTCAATAACAAATTGGTACTCAGTAGGAAAAAACAAAAGTCATGCTCTTCAGCCCAAAATGTCTTAACCCCAAAAGACAAAACTTACTACAAGCCTCCATCTCAGATGGCACCCAGATTGAGGTTGTCAACTCAATCAAGTACCTGGGCATCCTCCTAGACCAAGATATCTCTTTTTAGGTCCATGTAGACAATCTAAGACCCTGCACCAAATAATGGGGCTCTATACAGGCTAATCCCTTACCTCACTAATGAGTTAAGGCAAAAAATTGCCAACTGTACCCTCATGCCCACTCTACTGTATGGCTCACCTGTTCTGCATACAGTCAGAAGCACAGAGCAGGGCAAACTTAACTCTTTATTTCATGCCATTGGGTGCTTTGCTGCTAGTGCACCCCATAAAAGCACTATTGTCGAGTGCTTCAAACCCTTAACTAGCCCTCACTCGATCGAAGAATGAAATACTTTGCCTTAACCCTAGCCTTCAAGCTCAGGAGCAAGGAAGCCCCATCAAGTCTCAAAGACCTGCTTACGACCAAGCCAGACAGATGCCCTCTTAGGTCATCAAATCAAACCATCCTCAACATACCCACTACAAGGACCCAAACAGGGTCAAGATCCTTCACCATAGCAGTCCCAACCATCTGGAATGCCCTACCTGACAAGGTACAAGAAAGTTCCTCTCTGGTGGACTTCAAAAAAGGCCTAAAGACACACTAATTAAAACAGAGCTGTTGTAACTGCTACTGATGAAAGGTCCTCTTAAGTCATTTACTTGTGACCCCCAGATGTACCTCCTCCATGCAACTAACCAGAAAGACTAGAAAGAATCAAGGGTCCATTAGACCATTGAAATTGTCTTATATACCAGGGAAACTACAGTAAAACCATTTTGACTATCATGATCCCACACTTTTTTGTCTGTTTAATATGTACGTGTACCATATTGTAACTCTGTAACTAATCTTATGCATTACATGATTGAAAGTCTGCTGTCATGCTTATTATAACCTGACACCTTGACCAGGATATTCAAAGCAGTTGCGCATGGCACAACTGAGGTGCACCGGTGCAAGTGCAGACCTGCGTCAAGGAGTGATATTCAGTGGCAGCCATTGCACGGCACAAGTCCCAGTGCGCCAATGTGCGACTATAATGAATGCATGTACAGAGCAGGAAGCATGCCCATGAATATCTTGGCGCAGTCACGATATTCAACGTGGAACCATGGCACAAGTGCGGAGCAACTCCTGGATGCACCGAGCAGACTTGAGCCTATAAATACAGGGCACAAGCACACAGACAGCACTTGTGCCAGAGAGAGAGAGAGAGAGAGAGAGAGAGAGAGCCTGTGAGGACAGAGTGACAGGGGGTGTGGGACAGAGGTGGCAGTGGAGAGTGAGCCAAGGGCTGAGGGAGGGAGAGGTAGGCAAAGAGCCACACAATGCACCAGGGTGGCATACAGCCCACAGCAGTTGACCACCTGGGGGAGACAGGACATCAGGAGCCATGACCAGTGCACCCTTCCTAATGAAGGCCATAATGTGGGGTGTGAGAAGGCAGGAGGAACAGTGACGTGGCCATGGAAGGGCCCATCGGCGGTATGCCCAGAATAGGTGTTACAGTGCCCACACCACCTTCGAGGATTACACCGATACGGAGATTGAGGGCTAGTATCACCTGAACAGGGCCATTCTGAGGCAGCTCTGTGAGCTGTGCAGTGAGGAGATGCAGGCACCCAAAAGACGGAGCCATGCAATGTCTGTGGAGACAAAGGTAATAGCTGTCATGTGCCTGCTCGCCCCGGGCACATTCCAGAGACCAACAGGGTACACAACAGGCATAACCCAGTCAGCCACGTTCCACCTCCTGACACAATTCCTCAATGCCCTGCTGCCACATGCTTCAGAATACATCCATTTCCCCAGCACACAGGTACAGCATACATCAACCATGCAGGACTTCCACAGGGCAGCATGCATGCCTGGCATGCTTGGGGCCATTGACTGCACCCACATGGGCATCTGCATGCCACCCGGCCCAGAGGGTGTTGCATACATGAACAGGAAAGGGTTCCCCAGTGTGAACTGCCAGGTGGTGTGCGATGCCAAGGGGCGCATAGCCAATGTCTGTGCCACACACCCTAGGAATGCACATGATGCATTCATCTGTTGCAACATGTTCAAGTGTGGGGATATCCCCACGGGCCACCTAGTAGGCGAGTATGAGAAAGCCAAGGGGTGCTGGGCAGGGCATTGGAAGGGGGAAGGCAGGGTGGGTGCACTGGCTAGGGCACCAGGGATAGGCAAGGGGCACAGCAACAGAGGACACAGGCCTAACCATGTAATTATCCACACATGTGACAGTGGCTATCCACTCAGGCACTGGCTGCTCACCCCCTACCGATGCCCATCGTCCCCAGCAGAGGAACAGTACAATGAGGAAAATGCCAGCAGGTGGAATATCATTGAGCATCAATTACGGATGCTGAAGGCATGGTTCCATTGCTTAGACAGGTCTGGCGGTGCCCTACAGTACAACCCCTCAAAAGTCTGTGGCCTATTCCTGGCCAGCTGCATACTGCACAACATGACCCTTGACCATGGGATAGCTGTCGAGGCTGATGAGGGGGACAGTAGTGGGGACAATGAGGGCAATGGGCTGGAGGGTGGTGGACAGCCCGCCCAGGAGGAGGGATCCCCGGCTGAAGAAGATGGCATGCCAGCACAGGGACACCATCGCATGGGAGCACTGTGGTGCATGCAGGTAGGTGGTGTCACACCCACACACTGGACACACACACACACATGTATGGCACACAGGCAGGGGCATGCATGGCAATGGGCATGCACATACAGAGGCATGGTGCAGGAGTGGGGGTGACAGTGTCACACAGCCACACACAACTGCACACAGCAGTGAACAGCAATGCACACACACACACAAACTTGCCCAGGCACTGGCAAGTGGCACGGATCAGCTGCAGTTCACCAGTGCACAGGTGCAACCAGTGCAGATCTGCTCTCATCACACCCACGCCACATGGGCCAGTGGCCAGGCAGGCACACACACAGGCAGCATGTGGTGTGACACACAGGTGTCACCCCTGTAGTATGCACACACACACAGCCCATGCATGCACAGGGCAGTGGCAGCAGACTGCAGCCAGGGCAGCATGCACATCAGGTCCGCCGCGCAAAACCATGGCCACCTCAGCCACGGGGGTGGCCACGCCAAGGCCAATCGGCAGCCACAGGTGTATGCAACAGCCCTCCAGGGGTTGAACTGCGGGACCATGACTGGGGCCTTGCAGGGGTGTGTAAGCACCCAAACAGGCCCGCCCCAGATGTGCCTGGGATGCCAACACCACAGCCCAGCATCGACAGGAAGGGAGTCGCTCAACACAGGGTTTGTGGGGTGTACAGTGCACTATGTGGTGTTTGGGGTGGCCGGCCATGCCCTGTGGCAGCCAGCAGTGCAAGGCCATCCATGATCACATTGGCAATGTGATCTTGGGATGTGGTCGTGTCCTCCTGCAAGCACTGACTAGTCTCCAGGAGCTGTGCAGTGCCTCTCTCGCACTGCTCGGCCACCTGGCGCACCTCCATAAACAGTGCACACACCCCAGCTACCAGCAGCACTTGTTGATCCACAGAGGCCCGCAACAATCGGGTGTGTTCTGCCAATGGATCAGTGCCCAGGGGAACCTGGGCAGGGTGCCAATCCTCCAGTGGTGTATTACTGCGCTGCACATCCCCCCACTCAGGTGGATGCTGCACAGTGGGGTCCCCATGGGGTAGGTCCCTATCAGGTGCCCCAGCAGTGGACCCTGTGTCTGGCTGCCCTATGTCCCCTGCTGCCTGCCGCTGCTGCCCCTCCAGCCCCTGTACGCTGGCCAGTGCCTGCGCAGCTGCACCACCACCACCACATGACACTGCTGTGGTGGTTCATACAGCAGCACCTGCAGTGGTGGTGGGCAGCTGTCCCACCACTGATAGGCCACTGGGTGAGCTGCCTGTGTTGGTACAGGGTATGGGCGTCTCCCCCACAACACCACCCATGCTGTCCAGGACCATGGTCAGGTCGTCATCGTTGTCCGTCCCCACCCTGATCTGTGTCTCCATGCAGAGGATACCATGGCTGGCATTCTGCTGAAACACAGCCAGGGCTTCATCCGACCCCATGCCCAGGACATCCGGCTGGATAGTGGTGGTGTGTTGCAGCTGATCAGGCCCCCGGATGCCTGTGGAGGTGGATGGCTGGTCCTCTAGGGCTGGGCCTGCCCCATGGCTGATGCAGGTGCCCCATCCACCACATGCAGGCATGCTGGTGCTAAAAGAGAAAACAGATGTGTCAGTGATGCATGGCCCCTGGCCCCCGATCCCCCCCCAGCCACTGCTTGCTGTGTGTGTCCATCATACGTACCATGCAGTGATGGGCTTCCATCTGTCTGAAAACCTCCACCCAGCACACCCTTGACAGTGCTGCGGTGCATGGTGGCCATCACCAGCTCCTCCTGCGCCGTGAGCTGTGGCACATCAGCAGGTCCCCCTCCGGTGGCTGTCCAGGCTGCACAAATGGCTGCCACCTTCTCCTTGATGCAGTGTTTATCAGTGCCCGCCTTCTTCCGGCACTCCTGCACAGACCGCTGGTGGCTGCCTTGCTGGTTTACCCATGCCGCCACCTCCTCCCAGGCCACAGCCCTGGCCTGTGGTGTGCCTATGGCACCACTCAGCAGTGGCTCCCTGTCAAAGTAGGCCTCGAACAGGGCATCTGCCTCTGCCTTGGCAAAGTTGGGCCTACATTTGCGAGAAGGCCCACACTTCTCACTCTCTTCATGCTCCGACATAGTGTTACCTGGGGACATAGACATGTGTGTCAGTGTCAGCAGGAGCCAACCCCATCCACCCTGCTGTGCTGGCTGGGCTCAGCAGCAAGCGCAGCTTACCTCAGATGGTTGCAATACTGGTCCATGGCCTGTGCTGTTCCGAGGCACATTTATAGTGCAACGCATGCAAATAAGCATTGGCGCAATGGTAATGACATGCTAATTTCACCAGTGCGCCGCACATTGGCTGATGAGCTCTTTTGCATGTGGCAGCTGAATATTGCATACTTGCTCCGTGCCCAATGGAATTGCTCTGGAGCAAGTCGTGGCACAATGTCCACACATGTGCAGTGCACAGGACCACAGTGTGCCTGCGTCAGGTGGTGTGCTACCACCTATTGTGCACTGTGTACCCACTGCACAATAGGGGCCATGGCACACTGTGCACCATGGCTTCTATTGCACACCGGCGCACTGTGTGCCGGGTGACCCTTGACCCCTACTGTGACCCTCTGATCCCTTGGGACTGCACCACCACATGTCTGTCATGCCACACCCATGTCATGCATCTCCGACATTGTGCAATTGGTGGACTCAGAGCATGCCTCCATGAAGTGTGCATCCCACGCATGTTATGAACATGTGTGCCTCTGGCCACCATTTTGTCTGCACTTATCCTTGCTGGTGTAATGGCGCAGTAGGGAGTTTGCTGAGCTGTAATTGGTTGGATATCAAACTTGTAAATCTGCTGACCTGAGTGCAGCCACATGCACCAGGGCTGTTTGGGCGGGTGCCCCTGCAAGAGCCCAGGACAGAGGTCTGGCAGGGCATCACTACCAGCCTAGTGCAGAACACTGGGGTGGTCAGGACAGGTGAGCAATGCCAACACCGGAATGGGGACCTTATGCAGCGGCACCCAGAGCGCCTGAGGCAGCTGCAGGCGCATGTCCATGGAGGGACCGTGCTATGGCTAGGTAAGCCTTCCCATGCTGCATGTGTGCCCTAGTGCTATACTGTGGTGAAGGTTTGGCTGCCTGGCATGCCCTGCAGTGGGGCCCACTCTCATTGTGTGAATTGCGGTGTGGCATTGTGAGCCACAGCATGCATTGTGATACAGCCGTACTGGCCATGTCAGGCAGGGGCACATGCTGTGCACAGGGGTGGGGGTGGTGAGCACATGCTGTGGTTGTACTCTGATGTGTACCTGTCTTTGTTCCATTCCCAGGACCTGAAGACCGGCACTGAGCTTGAGTGGCAGGAGCACCTGGGCCAGCCCGGCAGGGTGCAGCAGGACCTGGCTGTGGTGGTGCAGCAGTGGCACAAGTGCCAGTGGGGCTGCAGCAGGCAGGTATGCACTGTACTGTTCCTGTGCACATTACAGGGTGGTCGGCGAGGGAGTGGGTGTGGCCATGGTCACCTGTGCCATGTGCTGTGGCAGCTGTGTGTTGCGCACTGTGCATGGTGCATGCCACTGTGGGGCAGCCATTGCACACATGTACCAGCTGTTGGTGGAGTGGGTGTGCATCCAGCTGCCACTGGTGTTGCAGTGTCACTGCTGGTGCCCTGTGCCATCTGACTGTTGCTGCGCAGTCAGGTGGCCATAAGGCAGCGTTGTCCACCTCTGTGCACTGTCATGGTGTGCTGGGTTGCTGGCAGTCATTGGCCCCACCCCTGTGGGTGGCTGGGGTGCCACTCCAGGGGTGTGTGTTCCCACTGCCCATTGTGCACAGTGGGTGGGCATGGTACCCTGGAATCTTGCACTGATCACCTGTCCTGTCCTTTGTCTTAGGTGTCTGGTGGAGGCTGAGGCTGCTCCTGTACTGCAGGCTGCTACGACAAATCACTTTGATAATGTCCACAACTATGGAGGCAGTCCAGCAGGTACGCCAGCTCATCCTGGCAGACCGGTGGTGCCAGAGGTGCCAGGTGGCAGTGGGGCATGGCCACCCTTAGTTCAGCACCAGCCTTTCCCTGCTGTCCCTCCCCATCCATCCCCTTCCCACTGTACAGTCCCTCTTCCCTGCCCCCTTCTCTCACTTTCCTACCCTTTCCCACCCCTTGCACTTGTACATAGTTTTGTTCAATACAGTTATTTTGACTTACCTGCCTGTGTTGTTGTCTGCTTTGCAGGTGGCTTGAGGAGCCATGCTGCAGTGGCGTGGTGCGTGTCTGTGTGGTGTGCATGTGGCGGTGTGCAGGTCGTGCATTGTGGTGTCCTGCCCCTTGGTCAGTGGCTGTGCCTTGGGGTGGCCATAGGGCGACTGTCCAGGATGTGCGGCATGTGTGCACTTGGCAGCATGGTCCTGGGTGTGGCTTGCTGGGGTCTGGGTGTGTGGGGGTACAGCATGCGGTCAAGGGACTCCATTGGTGGCCCTCCATTGGCCATTGGTGCCACCTGTTGCCTGCTTTCTGTGCCACTGTTGTGTTATGGGGTGGGGGTGTCTGTGTGCCTGTGTGTCTGTGCATGCCCTGCTGATGGTGGCCACCTGTGGCCCGCATTGTGCATACCTGGCACTGTCCCCAGGTGTATTCCTCTGCTGTGCCCCATGCTTTTACTCTGCTGCTGTGCTCCCATCATTGCCTGGGGCTTGTCTTTGTGTGCCATGTCGCATGTCCAGTTGCACTGTGGCACATGTCTGATTGCGCCATGGCATAAGTCTGGTTGCACCATGGCACTTCCCAGCCATATTCAGCTGTGTTGTGCTGGTGCATTTCGCCATGCACAGCCTATGAATACGGCACTTATTGCACCATGGCGCATCGGATTTGCACTGTGCCAGACTTGCGCCGGCCATTGGCACATTTCTGAATATCTGGCCCCTTATGTATATCTCTGTAATTAATCCTGGGTTGCCCCAAAAAAGGGCCTCCTGAGGTCCAGTGGGTTTACCCAATCAACAAAAGTTAAATAAATAAATAAAGTCTTTTTGCTTTCACGAATGTGGAATGTAGTGTAGAGATTCTGCCATCTTGTTTTCAGTTAGTGATGTGGAAAAACTTAAAAATATTGAAAAATACTGTGAGTTGGTAAACACCAACAGTTGTGTTTACCTAATCAGAGCCCTAGCAATCGGATTTTGTGGTTACTTTGTCCCCAAAATGTCCAGAAATGTATTTATTTTCATTGTGTCATTTTTGCTGTCGCAAATTGTGGCCTTATTGCTGCAATTTGCGAAAGTACCTTTGCGAAAGTCCTGAGTTATTGCCAAAAATTACGGCACTATTTCATGAAAGTCTGGAGGTTTAGCTGCAAAATGTGGCACTATTTCAAGAAAGCCCTGGGGTTTTCCTGCAATTTGTGAAACTACTTGTTTATATTTGCATTTCTTTGTCACTTGATTGCAAACAAATGGTTTGCACTTACGGGTTGAACTTTTCAGAGTACACAGGGCTTGCCCCACAGATGTGCCTGTTGCTGGTTTGTTGAGAAAATGTTCCTGTTCTGCATAGTTACAATAATTTGAAGTTTTGTAATTTTCCATAGGACAATATTGTATTAGTCGGGATCCCTCTTTGCAGCTATATCTCAAAGACGCTTTGAAATATGGACTCGCTGCAACTAGCAGCTTAGTACACTTTTAGGTGTACTTGTCTGTTTAGCATGTTTCCAGGCCTTGTTTACAGCTGCATGGGAACATTTAAGATGGATGTGATACTGTGTTACGCATCCACAACATGACATCTGTACTGCTTTGCCCGCATGTAAATGTGGGACAATTACAATGAGAATGTACTGGAGCACATGCCCCAGAGGGCCCTGTACTCCCACATGGACATAAGTATACCATTATGACTACAGGCTCTGTGCTCCCACAGGGATATATGGATACTATTATGGAATGATAGGAGTGAAGGGCCCAGAGGGCCCTGTGCTCCCACACATAAATGAAGGAGAATTACAATATGCATATATGAGAACACAGGGCCCAGAAGGCCCTGTGCTGCCACATGGATAAATGGATACCATTATGGAGTGATGGGGTGGGAGCGCAGGGCCCGTAAAAGAGGGTCAATTGCAATCACTCTACACTTATGGATGCATGGGAGCAAATAAGACTATGGTTATATTTTCTGAAAAAGGAAGGAAATTCTATGCAAAAAACTTTGTTAAATCACCATTAGTGTTCCTTATGATTATACTTATCAAAAAGTATCCAAATAAGATTAACATACCATAATGAGCATATAGGGAACTGAAATATATATAGATAGATCGATAGATAGATAGATAGATAGATAGATAGATAGATAGATAGATAGATAGATAGATATATTAATTGCAAAAAACTTCATTAAAGCCTCAGTTAGGGTTGTTACTACAGCAAGAAAAGCAGAGACATGTGGTGTTACGGTTTCCAACCCCACCCCCAACCCTGCAGAGACTGACAGGAGTTGGGGGTGCCTTGGATGTCAGCCCTACAATCCCATCACCACCCTGTAGAGAATGACAGGTTTTGGAGGGTGCCTTGGAGTCCTCAGCCCTAACTCTCACTCCATTCCATAAGTAATTAGTTGAGATGGGTTCAGTACAGTACAGGAGAATGTGGTGAGAGTTAGGGCTGAGGACACAACGCCCCCCAAAGCCTGTCATTCTCTACAGGGTGGGGGCATTAGGGCTGACATTCAAGGCACCCCCAATGCCTGTCAGCCTCTGCAGGGTGAGGGTAGGGTGTTAGGGTTGGAAACCCTAACACCACATATCCATGCTTTTCTTGCTGTAGTAACAACCCTAACTGATGCATTAACAAAGTTTTGTGCAATGAATTTCCTTACTTTTTGAGATAGGTGTGTAGCAAAATTACAACAAATATTCAAAACTTTGTCATTTTTTTCACATTGTGACCCCAAATTTTCATTATAGTCTTATCACACCACATCATAACCCACATAGTTGTAAATGTCTTAATCCATGGCAAAATGTCAATCTGTGCCACAACTGTGGAAACACATTTTGGACATGATGTGAGAAATGACAGCTGTAGCATTCATAAGGTGCTGTAAAAAAATGGCTATGTTCAAACTTTGGAGTGAAAACATAAACAATTGGTAGTTATATGCATGCATAGGAACATTTTAATGATTGTGTGTAACTCAGGCATTCTTTGTTACTTTTGCTCCAACATTTCAACATTAGCTTTTTGGAACCCTACCTCATGAACACTGGCACTGTCATTTCATTACCCAATCCTGAAAGGTGATTTTGCACAGCGACCACACCATTTCACACCACAGGTGCAAAAGCACATTTCAGGCAAAATGTGAGACATGCAGCTGTACTATTTATGAGGTGGTGTGAAAAATGGCTATGTTGAAAACTTGGAGGGAAAATATAGATTGGCCAAGTTACACACGTGCGAAGGAAAATTTCAATGACGGTGCATAACTTGAGCATTTTTTGGTATTTTTGCACCAAATTTTCCACATGGGTTTTTTGGGACCCCAACTCATGCACAATGGCACTGTCATTTCATTACTCAGTCCCAAAAGGTGATTTTGTGCAACCACAGTAAAATCAGCTTTCAGGACAGACTAACAAACTGAAAGGACCAGTGTTCATGAGGTAGAGTCCCAAAATGTCCATGTTGAAAATGTGGTGCAAAAATACCTAAAAATGGCTGCGATATTAACATATGTTCAAAACACCACTGACAGGCTCTATATGGCACTTACCTTTATTCTTCAGTTCACTGTTCGACTTTGAAGAGTGCAGACGTGTCCTGGTCCACAGAAGATGACATCCACCGACCTCGGTTGGTAAATATAGGGCAAGGGGGTGTTGGGTGGTTGGTTGTTCAGTGGGAGGGTCGGGATGGGGGATGGGGATGGGGAGATGATGAGAGACCTTCTTTTTACAGAGGTTTAAAAAAAGACATTGGGGGACTGTTTTCTTTTTTCACAGGAACAGAAGAACCACTTCTTAGGGCACTGGATGTGGGCTCCCCATTGTCCCACACTACTGTGGAGGGGTACAACATAACTGGGTACACTATGTACACTGGGAGTGGACTCCCCAGAGTCACACACTGCTGGTGGGGGTGAGTGTAGTGCTGACATGGGAATTGGGCACCCTGCTGTTGGCAAAACTATTTCATACATATTTCAGGACACTGGATGTGGGTTTCCCAGTGTCCCACAGTGGGGGGGGAGGGGACGGGTGCTTCTATCTGAGACATTGAGAGTGGGCTCTGCAGTGTCCTACAGTGCTGGTGGGAGAGGATAAGATATTGAAATAGCAAAAAGCACAAAAGACAGTAGCTCATTGGCACAAAACCTTTAACCTTCAAGCATAAGGTGCACTTACAAGGGTGTAAAACTCAGTAGAAAAGCACCAAGCTGGAAAACCAGCAAAAAGGTCAGCACTCCATTCAGTCATGTAGTCAGTTCAAATCTCAGTTCACAGTGTTGCAGAAAATAAAGCCTGACAGATCACCCCAGAGTAGAGATCATGTTTTAAAAAAAACCTCTTTAGGCTGGCCCGGTGGCGCTGAGGGTTGAGGTGTTGGATGCCACACCTCGCGCCATGCTGATGACTCGTGTTCGGGAATGAGCATGGGTCGTCGGGGGTCAGCAGGGGAGGAGAAGCATTGAGCATCTGGAGGACTGCTCTCCTTCTCCAGGGAGGGGGGCTCCAGTGTGCCGGTGTTGATTGCCCTCTAGCGGAGGCTGGGGTACAAGACACGCCACACGAAGACATGGGGTGGAGCTAGGACAGACGCAAGTACCCTTGTGTCATTGCATGTCCTAGCTCCAAAGGAAGTTAACCTACAAGAAATCACCGACCCCCGCGTATGAGCCAGGCACGGTGCTTGGCCCTTCAGCCTCAACATTTCCACTTCGGCAGCTCCACTCCGAGTGGGCTTCCCGGTGTAAGGGTCAGGCACCATAACCGGGGCAAGCCCGTTCATGGGGCTAGGGGGTATGGTGGCCATAAAATAAAGTAAAAGAAAAACTCTCGGGGGTTTATGCAGCCTGAGGTAGGGCCCCGGGGGGCTGTGGAACAGGTAGGGTTGATTGACTGTTGGTTCCTATCCCCCCCGTGTTGGTTCTGTCTGCCAAAAGGCATTTTTTACTGCAACACAGCATCCTTGTTCAGTGCAGAATCCCTTTCTGTAGGGCTCAAACAAAGCAGAATCCTAGTTCAAAGCAGAATCCTAATTTGAAGCAGAATCCTAGTTCTTCAAAGCAGAATCCTAGCTTGAAGCACAATCCTAGTTCGAAGCAGAATCCTATTTTGTGTGGGACAACTGTTTTTCCCCATAGGAAATAATGAGATATTCAACATGTCATAACTTTGGAACAAATGTATATTTTCCCACCAAATCTTCAAAAGGCACATCTGTGAGGCCAAGGCTTTGTACCCTGAAAATTTCACCCCAGCACCTAAAAGCCATTTCTAAGATACAGGTGGCCAAAAAAAACAGCAAAAGACAGGGAAATCTCCGTATTTTCAACACTTTGTATCTCAGAAACCACAAAAGGGAAAGGGATTCAAACTGAATTTGGCACATCAACAGACCTACCCCAGTTAATAATGTATGCCAAATTTCAGGACAATCCGTGAAACCAATTCAAAGTTATTAACCAGAAGACACTGCCCTTTAACATTTAACATACCGCGCCAGTATAACACACAAGTATGTATGTATGTATGTATTTTTATTGCAAAAAACTCTGTTTACTGCATCAGTTAGGGTTGTTCCACAGCAACAAAGGTGAGGAAATTCGATGCTAGGGTTCCCACCCCTTGCACCCAACCCCCACCCCGCCCTCACCAACAGGCATCGGGGGGTGCATTGGGGTCGTCAGTCCTAACTCTCACCCCATCCCATGTTTAAACAAGCTGAGGTGGTGCAGTATAGGAGAATGCGGTGAGAGTTTGACCCATCGACCCCAACGCACACCCCGATGCCTGTTGGTGGGGTTGGGGTGCAAGGGGTGGGAACCTTAACATTGAATTTCATCACTTTTATCACTGTGGAACAACTCTAACTGATACATTAAACAGAGTTTTTTACCATGAATTCCCCTTCTTTTTGAGAATGTACACTATAAATAGTGAAGTAACGGTAAAGCAAATGCAAGCGCAAATGGCAATGCACATGGTGACACAAACGTTAACAGTAACGCAAATGGTGATAGAAACACAAGCACAAACATTACTGAAAACAGAAACGCAAATGCAAGTGTGTACGCAAATGCAAGTCGTAACATGCATGGTCATGGTAACGCAATTGGAAATGCAAATGCTGACAGTAACACCAACGATTATGCTGAAGGAAACACAAACACAAATGGAAGTGTGCACACAAATGCAAATGGTAAAGCACACGGTGATGCAAATGTAAATGCTATTGCAAATGCCCATAGAAACTCAAACGGTAACGGAAACAGAAACGCAAATGCAAGCGGCTACGGAAACACAAACCGTAACGTGCACAGTCAAGGTAACGCAATTGGAACTGCAAATGGTAATGGTAACAACAACAATGACACCAAAGGAAAGACAAACGCAAATGGAAGCACGTACGCAAACAGAAACGGTAATGCAATGACGCAAAATGAAATGCAAACAGAAACAGTAGTGGAAACACAAATGGTAACAGTAATGCAAACACAACCACAAATGAAAACGCAAAGTGAAATGTACACGGTGGCGTACACAGGAATGCTAATGCAAACGGGTATGGAAACACAAGTGGAAATGCAAACTGTAACAGTAACGGAAGCGCACACCCTGTTTTTGCCCAACAGTTGCATAGAGAAACACAGTGAGTACAAAGAATGTATGCACAATAATGGGGTGTGCAGCAGAAAATGAGCACCTGGAATACTAAATTGCTTATATCTCAGGAACCATACAACGTAGAAAAAAAATTAAAATTTCATATAAATGATGTCTTTCCTGGCTGGTTTAGAACTTAGTGCCCTATCAGGGGGCTAAGCATTTTTTCAATGAAAAGTCCGTATCTCAATGCGCTTCTGAGATACGGACCCCTAAAAGGCGTGGCAGACACTGTAATGTTAGTCTATGGGAACAACCATCAACTTTGGAGTACTGTAACTTTGCATCCCTGCAATATTTTCTCACCAAACCACCAAAAGGCACATCTGTGGGATGTTGGCTGTCTTCCCTTCAAATTTCAGCCCAAACCGTTCTTTTGCAGCAGGGTGGCAAAGAATTCCTGTTATTTTGGCCATAGTGTTGCAAAGTAGTGTTGTGATTTGCAACACTTTCGCAAAAGAAATCACAAAAGTGTCATAAGTTTGACACTACTTTGCAACACTATAGATTACAACAAATTTGAAAAACATATTTCTGTGGTGTTTAACCCCCCAAAAAAAGACATGGCTAGCATCCTCAGGGTTCGACTTGGTGAACACAAAAATAATTGTGTCCCTAGAGGGTCCTAAATTTAAATGCCAAGCATTTCTGTGACCACTAACTGAAAAAAAATGGCTGACTCATGACACTACAGGGGTACTAATGCAAACAGGTGCTCAGAAATTATTTCTGAGTGCCTCTTTGCATTAGCACTGCTAATACACACAGTCGGCAGCTGGCCGTGGAGGTGAGAGGTGGGCTGTGCCAGTCGCCGGCTGGGGAAGGGTGGAGGGGTGTTGGGTGGGCTGGCACACTAGACTACCAGGAAATTGAAGATCATTATGTATTTTATTATGATGGGGGGCGCTAGACTACCAGGGATATGAACAACTATAATGATTTTATACAGATTGAGTGGGGGCCACTAGACTACCAGGGATATAGAAAAACAGTATTTATGAAATAGACATTGGGGGGGCCACTAGACTACCAGGGGATTAGAGATTGTAATCTATTTTATCATGATCGGGGGGCTCTAGACTACCAGAGATATTGAAAACATGATTTTTTTATTCAGATGGGGCAGAACTAAGCCCGCTGTGCAAAACCCACCCTCATTTAACTTTCTAGGACACCTCTGGGCTGAGAAAATAGATTTTTAAATCTGGCAATCTCGTCCCTCACTCGCGATGCATGATCGTGATCAAAGAATCTCGCGATCAAAGAATTGGCAGGCTCACGATCAAAGATCATTAGCGAGCCGTGAATTAAGATTTTAAAAGCTCAGAACTCTATTTTATGACCGATTTGGATCAAACCAAAGACATGGCTGTATAGATCAGAGTCCCCTGAGTAAAACTCATCTAAGTTTTACTTCAGAGGTGACCCCTGAGCTGAGATATTTCTGTTTTTCTGATCGGAAATTTAAAAACAAGATGGCGGACCTCACGATCAAAGAATTTTTAAAATTCTTGGAGACAAAGATTCTTGAACTGTGAGGCTGCAAATTCTTTGATCACCAGGTGGGATGAGATGGCCAGAACCCCATTCTTTGTTCGCAAAACATACATATAAATTTTCTTCTTGACTTATAATGGGAACTTAAAAGTGGCATAACTTTTGAATGCCTTAATATGTTTTCACCAAATGAAAAGCGGCATGTTCGGTCACCAAAGCTCTTTCAAACAAGCCATCTCACAGAACAGCATGCCACACAACGGCTGTGCAGGGCCACATACAAAATCCCAAAAGCTGCCTCCAAAAATGGATAATTTTGCATTTTTCAGCATTTTCATACACAAAGACCATAAGTCCGACTGAAGCACAAATTGGCAAATCAAGATATCTGCCATGCCCCACTGTGCATACCAAATTTCAGACAAATCTGTTGAATGGGTCCAAAGTTATTAACACACAAAGTTTGAGTTTAACATAGAAGTGCCCACTGAACCCTAACTATAGTGGGGCGACCGCACCACTATAATATATAATATTATATATATATATATATTGCATATGTAAGTACCCAGAACAAATGCTGCAAGGAAGCTGAGAATTCAATAGTTTAACACATGGCTGGGAGCTTGGTGTCAGACCAAAGGGTACAGGCTGGTGGGCTGGTGGGATAGAACTTGGAATAAGGGGGCAGGAGGAGAACATAGATGCCATCACTGAAACATGGGCCACCCAATACCAGAATTGAGACCATTACAGGCTTTACAGCAGAGCTAGAGAGAAAGGGAAGGGCGGTAGGGTAGTTATATACAGTATGTGAGGGAGGGGATAAGGTGTACCAGGGAGGAGAGGGAGAAGGGAAAGCAATATGGATGCAATTCCAAGATTTGAGAAGCAGGAGAGTAAGGATGGGGGTAGCGTACAGGTCACCATCTCAGTCAGAGGACTTGGACATGGAGCAAGTGGAGCAGATAAGGAGGGTCAGTGGGCAAGGTAACAGTGTGACTGTGGGGGACTTCAATATGCCAGGGGTAGATTGAAGCACCCCAGCCACCTCAAGCACCAGGGAGAAGGTTCTCCTGGAGGTTTTCCAGGAGAGCTTCCTGGTACAGATGGTAAAGGAACCAACCAGGTTAAGAAACATTCTGTACATTGTGCTCACTAGTGGGGAGTCTGTCAGAGAGCTGGGGGTGGAGGATACTCTGGCAGGGAGTGACCACCACACAGTGTGGTTCTCACTTAACATGGGCAAAGAGGCTGCAAAAACAAGGACCAAGGTGTTAGACTTCAGGCAAACTGGTTTTGGCAGGATGAGGGAAATAGTGGCAGGGCACCTTGCCAGCAACTACCTACACATGGATGCTAACCAGATGTGGGAAATTATCAAGTTAAGGCTCATAGAGGTCACTAGCTGTTGTACAAGGACACAAAGCAAAAAGGCTAGGTCCAAGAAACCAAATTGGTTAAGCAGGAAGGTGTTGGAAAAGGTGAGGGTAAAAAGAGGAGCCTTTAGAAGATTCAAGTGATCCAGTCTGGGGAAGGATTGGGGGGAGTACCTGAAGAAATCAAGAGAAGTGACCAGAGCAGTCAAGGCAGCCAAGGCTAAGAGAGATCTTAGGCTGGCACAAGGTATAAAGGAAGGGGAAAAGGATTTCTTCAAGTACATAAGGGAGAGAAGGAACTGTAAAGACTAGATTGTAAGGATCAGGAAAGATGGGGGGGTGGACTAAGAAAAGTGCAGAACAGGCTGAAGCACTCAATGAATACTTCTATGTTTACTAGGGAAAAGGACGGGTCACTTCCACAGGGGTGGGGGTGGGGATAACATATGAGCATCTCCTGCTGGCCAGGGTACTGGAAGGCCTAAGGGCCCTACGGGTGGATAAGGCACCTGGCCCATATGATATACACCCCCAGGTACTGAAGGAGTTGGCGGAAGTCCTGGCAGAGCCAATCACAGATAATTCAATACCTTTCTGGGAACTGGCTGCATACCCCAGGACTGGAGGATGGAACACATGATGCCCTTCCACAAAAGTGGACCCAAGGATGAACCAGGCAACTACAGACTCCATACCCATCTGACCACCTCCCACACCTGCCAGTGTTTTTAATCCTCCCTGTCAGCCCGACAATGGACTAAGTCCTGCCTTCAAGAATGGTAATTTTTTTCTGCATCGGTATGCCTGCCTACCTGCAAACCTGTAAATGAATGTTATCTGCCAAGTATTGTTAACCTGCTTGGACTGTATCTTGCACCATGTGCATTATTCTGTCTCTAAACCCAGGGCATGCTAGCCCACAGAAATGTCCATTTAAACTGTCTGCACAATCTGTTTAATTGACTTGGAGCCTTTGAAAAGAAGTCTATGACTCAAAGGATTGTAATTCCAAATATCCTAAATAAATACTGACTGTCAGTGTCAGTGGCTCAGTAGGTAGCATGCTCACCTCTGAGACTGGGAGATCAGAGGGTTGTGGGTTCAGTTCCCACATCTGGCACTTGGGTTAATATCCCAATACGGACACTGTAGTGCAGCATGAGGGGGGTGCTGCACTTCTGAGGTGCCATCTTTCGGATAAGACATTAAATCAAGGTTCCATCTGCCTGGATTGGTGGTAGTTCAGGTGGATGCTAAAGATCCCATGGCACTTATGAAAAAAGAGTAGGGGAATTTTTTATTGCAAGTACACAGTATCAAATTGAAACACCGTCCTCATTCCAAAACTACAAACCTCACATACACCATTGTACATTCAAATATTTCAAGAATATATTCCTAATACAAAAGAAAAAGTAAAAAAAAACAGACAATAAAGTGAATTTGACTTAACTACCTTAGTAATGCATCCGAAATTTCTGAACCATACTTTAAATCAACCAGTCCTCATGCTTCCAAAATATATAGAATTGCCTCCTATCCATCTTTAAAAACCCGGTATTTTTTACACTCCTAATCACAGACTCTATTTGCACAATAATTACATAATTTGGAAGAATAATGTTGCATAAAATATTGACATCTCGTCTGCCACAGATAAAACTTTATACAAGCAAATATTACATTCAATGTGCTGGGGTGATATTGCCTAAATAAACCAGAGTAATCCCCTAAAATCAAACATTCATATGTTAAGGGACCCCATCCCCATTTCCTACCTAAATCCTGCAAAAACTACACAATATACCTACATTGTATATAGAAATGTTCCAATGTCTCCAATTGTCCCCCACACCCCTGTCTCAAACACTCCCTTTCCTGCACAGCCTTATGTTTCCAGTTACCCTTTACCCCAATCTTCCATAGCAACAGAGCCACTGCATGTCACACATATTCACCGGGACCCTAGGATCTCTCAAATGTTTGAGAGCATACTGCAGATTAGATGGGCTACATTTAGGAAAATCTACTTGAGCTGTAAAATTCATATCCATAATTCTGACATAGGTCTGTTTTCTGTCTAATGAGCAAGCCTCCTCTTTCCTCAGTTTCCATACTTTTAATTTTTTTAACCCAGGGATTGCAAATTCTGGAATGCCTAACCCCTTTGTACCCTTAACCCCCTGATCCTCCCAATAATGAAAAAATGATTGAAACAACTCCTTTGTCCAACCAACCCAAGAATCCTCTAAACCTCCTGAACCATTATTCAAAATTAAACTAAAAAAGAAGGAATAATAAAATACCACAGGATTAATCATATCTAAACCTCCATCTTTGCTATGTAAATAAGTAAAATCTCTTTTTATGGGGGTTAATCTACTCCCTCAAAGCATTTGGAAGAAATAGCTTAATACCCTTGTTTCAAGCCTCACCGGTATTGGAAAAATATGACTGACATACAAAAATATTGGGAGAAGAAACTTTTAATTATCATTACCCTTTTCTTTTTAGATAAAGCCCAGGATTTCCATACCTGTACTTTTCTTTCCCCTATTAATAATTTATCTTCCCAGTTTACATATGCAATATCCCCACTCCCAAAGTGAACCCCTAAAATCTTAATCTGAGAATGTACTATTTTTACAGAGCCTATATTAGTAACCCAATCACTACCCCATTTGCAACTCTATACTTTTCTCATAATTTAAGCATACCCCTGAAAACCCTAAAAAATCCTTTGTAATGTGCAAGGCCTTTATACCAGAGACTGTGTCCCTGACCATGATACAAACATCATCTGCATACGTAGAAATCTTTTGAGGTACAATCTCAATAGTGGGGGAAATCCCCTGTACAGAGTCATCCCATATAATCCTTCGAATCATTGGGTCCAGTACAAAAGTAAAAAGTAAATGGCTTAAAGGGCAACCCTGGCAGACCCCCCTTTTTAAGCTGATACTATTCCCTACTAACCCATTCACCATAGAGGCAAAAGAGGCTTTGGTATACAAACACTTAATACAATGACTCAGCTGGCTAGGTCTCCCATAATTCTCTAACACTGTAATTAGAAATTTATGTGAGGCACTATTGAAAGCCTTTTGCTGATCTAATGCCAGCAAAAACCCAGATATTTTATTTTGATTTCCAAACTTAGTTAAAGCTCTCAATAACATCAGATTTTGTTTTATATTCCTCTTTGGTATGGAACATGTTTGTGCAGGATGTATCAAAAAAGACGCCACCCTTTGTAACCGGTTACATAAAATGGATGAAAAAATGTCATAGTCTGTGTTCAGGAGGCTTATGGGTCTCCAATTTTTCAGATCACACTTGTCTCCTTTTTAAAAAATTAATACTACTAATGTTGAGACAAATTCTTGCACAGCCCCCCATCACTCAAATTATTATACATATGCAGAAGTATGCCACTCATTTCATCTATATACTGCTTATACAATTCATTGGTTAACCCATCTGCTCCTGGAGAAACCCCTGTTTTTAACTTAGCAATGGCTTCCCTGACTTCTAGTTCAGAGACAGGCCTTTCAAACTCTATTACTAAATTTCCCTCCAATTTAGGAATATGAAAGCGTATGTCATTTCCCCATTGTCTTAAAGAATCCTGTTCAGTCCCTAATGTTTTAAAAAGATCTGAATGAATTATATCTAATAATTCCACATCTGATATTTTTAAAATACCTTCTTTATCATACAACCCCACCATAATTTTATGATCTACTTTATCTTTACAAGCTGCATACAGATCTGAGTAAGGCTGCTTCTCAGTACCATACTTAAACTCAGCATTCAAAGAAATTGCTCTATTGTATTGGTACAAAAACATTTTATTTTTTATATCATCCAATTGTGACTTGATCTGACTATCTGAAACATTTGGTAAAGATATCAGTTTATAAAACTGATCTCTATAATCCAAATATTTCATATAATCCCTATTACTATTAAATCTCCCATAATCAATAAAAAACTTCTTCAGTTCTGTTTTTGTGTCCACCCACCAGTTTATCCAATCCTCATACATAACAGCCACTGACTTCCTAAATGAAAACAGCCTATCTAGTTTTTGCTTTACCTCTTGCTGTTGTAGTAAACGGGTATTCAACTTCCATCTCTTATTAACTGCTGAAAATTTAGGGGGTACATTTTTAAATGAAATTTCACACAATAGCAATACGTGATCCATGAATTCAGAATAGGATAGCTGAAATCTTTGTGGATATAGAAATTTAGATACAAAAACATAATCTATTTGAGTGGATAAAGCACTTCTGTAATAAGTAGCCCTTTTATCCTTATGTAATATTTTATATGCATCCTTCAGCACAGCAAGCATTATTGTGTCCTGTAGGGCATGAGAGTCACAATAGACTTTTTTTGGGACACTATCCTTGATTTTTATATCTAACCCACAATTTCATATCCCCTCCCCAAATAACATGTTTCTCTGTAAAAAGAAAAGGTTTAATTTTCTCAAACAAATCCACCCTGGCAGCCTTACTTTGCAGAGCATAGGTATTAATCAACCTTAAGGAAAAAACATTTAAGTAGCAATCCACCAAGAATGCTCTCGCTGGTGCAATATCTACAATCCTTTGTACCTGTACCTGACACACCTTAAACAAAACTCCTAAACCATCCACAGCATCCTCCCCAAATGTCCAAAACGAAACCCCCCCAAGGCCATCATTTTTTTGTTTGACTAACATCCTGCAAGGATTGCAGCCTCATCGCCTGCAAAAACACTATGTCTGCTTTAATATATTTACAGAAAGTTAAAACAGCAGCTCTTTTCTTAGTTTTCTTTATGCTATGAACATTGAGAGATGCCAGCCGCAAAGTTGCCACATCTTAACATAGTGTAAGCTACTCCTTGTCTTTTTTCTTTTCCTACCCACTTTTTTTTGTACCCCTAACTACCAAAATGCTCTCCTCCTCACACTCCATTTCTGTGACCACCTCAGACCTAGTTGATGCATTTGATTCAGACCCAGCATCCCCATCTTGAAGTAATTGAAAGGGATTTTGAAGGGGGACCTGCTTAGAGAGAGTCTTGTATTTACTCCCTGACCTAGTAACCTGTTTAGAAAGCTGAAATTCAGCCCTGGGGCATAGTTTGAAGATCCTGACCTGTTCTATATGAATTTAATTGAAAGGTATCCCCTTTCTCTTGAGATTGTGAACTGTCCTTAGTGGTGGAAGTACCAGCATCATTCTGTGCAGGATTAGTGGTTGGGTGAGCAGACTGATCCTATTCCTGGTTGTTCTCCCTATTAGGGGAGTCAGGCCTTTGCGGCCTACATCTTTCTTGGGCCTGATTAATTAGAGTGTCTTTATCCGGGTCTCCAACCCTATTCTGACCTGCCCTGGGGCACTGGTTGTATGCATAGCCCTGCTCATCACATAGATTACATTTAAATGTATTCCTACAAACAGCACTGTCAAGGTCATAGTCCCCAAATAAAGCACATCTCAGCCTATCACAGGTACTGCTGAGATGCCTGCTGCTTCCACATTTGTAACAGACTTTCAGTTGGTTAGGGTAAAAACATACTCCTCTATCTTTAACGAGAAAAAAACTATCTGGTATATGTACAACCTCATTCTCCATCATTTGCAATTTTACTTTAGACCTCCAATTCCCAGTCCAAATACCTTCTGAATCTATTATGGCTTCTGGAGGACTTAAAACATTACATTTTTTCTCCAACCAAAATTTGACATCCCCACATTTACTCCCTTGTTCCTAAACATAATGTTCACAGTTTTAAAAAGAGGTTTGGTCAAAGGAATCACCCAAAAGGGAGTCCACAGAGCAGTCATTTTGAGAGTTTCATACTTCCTCCAAAAAATATCCAAGCCCATAAAAGACTTAAAACTTATACCAAAGTAATCTTCACCTCTTATATTAATAAGGGCAAAGATGTCCACTGCTCGAAAGTTCACTGAATCCTTCAATAAAGTCCTAGCCACATATGTCCTGTCTGGGTGCTCCTGCAACCCACCTCTGTACCTCAAGCATACTGCATTATGTCTCGGGGTTTGTTCAACTTTATTGTTTTTAAATAAATCTGAAAATGATGGCCCTGTTCTTCGTTTCTCTCCAGCCGGGGAAGGGGGAGGGGAAACCCTCGGAGAGTTAACTGGTGAAATAGAAGACGGAGTCCCTGTAAAAGTATTTCTCTGCTCCCCATTTAGATCATTTTCCTCAATATCAGGAATAGAGTTAGAAGCACCAACCTGAGAAGTCCCAGTCACTGGAGAAGCATTACAGCCCTTTTTCACAGACTTGGCTGACTGGGAAGCTCCCATAGTACACTCTGCTGATGATGAGAAATCAATCCATTCAGAGTCAGGGGTCCAACTTTCATCATCCCGCATAATCCATCCAGCTTTCGTTAACACATCATCTTTAGACCAGTTGTCTCCTGTAAAGGGAGCATCTTGACTGGGCAACCCAACAGGCTTCCGCATTCTTCCTGAGTTCCTCTCTGCCATGTCATTAGCATCTGACACATTACCCTCACTCCTGTCAGCCACTCGCTGACTCACCCCAAAAGCCTCTTCTCCTCCTGTCAAGCAAATCTCCTCTTCTATCACAGAAACGTTCACACTCTCACTGTCTTTCCTCTAGCGCACCACTGAAACAGAAGGCTCCTCATGCTGGCTCTGTAACATTGCCATCTCCACCGCCTCAACCATATGAGGCATATCCATCGGGACCGCTAACATACCATCCACTGTCTCCAAAGCAGACTCAGCATCCCCTTGATTTGCCACAGCCGAGGTTGGGGATTGAACCTTCGGCTGCAAGACAAGCACAACCTCCTCGTCAGCCATCCAGACCTGGACTGCCACCCACAAACTTGGACAGCAGCTTCCCCCACTGAACAGTAGGGGAATTTCCCCAGTGTCCTGGCCAAATTTTTCCCATTCACTAAAACTACCACCAGCAGCTTAATCTGGTTCAGTTTCAGTTGCTTACCATCTGTATTCCCCACCCCCGGTCACCCCTGAAAAAGGGACTTCTAGGCCCAGTGGGCGTACTAGGTCAACAAAATTCAATAAATAAATAAATAAATAAAAAGTCAGCCTTATATCTATTGTGGGGAAGCTAACATAGATGATCCTTAACAAAAGGTTGGTAGCCTTTCTAGAAAGTAATCATCTCCAGGATGGAAGGCAACATGGGTTTGTCTCTCTGGCAGATCCTGTCAGACTAACTTCGATAACTTTTATGACTGGATGACTAGGACACTCGATGGGGGCCATGCGGTGGATGTTCTGTATCTGGATTTCAGCAAGGCCTTCAATTCAGTGCCACATGGGAGGCTGATTAGCAAATTTGGATACCAGGGAGCAGTGACAAAAATGGTGGAATGGGTCAAGAACTGGCTGCAGGACAGGCAGCAGAGGGTAGTGGTGGAAGGGGAACTCTCATCTCCAAGGGCCATAACTAATGAAGTTCCACAGGACTCGGTACTGGGCCCAGTGTTGTTTGGCATTTTCATCACAGACATCTCACTTGGCATTAAGAACAAGATTAGTCTTTCTGCAGATGACATGAAGATCAGTGCACTGGTAGATGATACAGAAGGGTGGCAGAGGTTACAGGATGATCTGGCTAAACTTGAATACTGATTATACACAAGGCAGCTGGGGTTCAACACAAAGAAGTGTAAAGTCATGCACTTAGGAGCAAGGAACCAAGGGAATTGTTATCAGCTAGGGATGGTTTGGTTAGCCACTACAGAGGAGGAGAAAGATCTTGAGGTGGTAATAATAGGGCAAATGAACCACTCAGCACAGTGCTGAAAAGCAGCAGCTAAAGCAAATAAGATGCTAGGGTGTTTTGCCAGAGGAATCACCACCAGGAAAGAGGAGGTAATCATACCATTGTACAAGCTGTTGGTGAGGCTGCACCTGAAATACTGCATGCAGTTCTGGTGCCTGTACTTGATGAAAGATGTTAAATTGCTGAAGGGGGTCCAGCAAAGATCAACAAAGACGATCCTGGGGATGGAGGATAGACCCTAAGAGGGGAGGCTGATGGAGCCTAACATGTATTCCCTGGAGGAGAAAAGGGATTGAGGGCATTTGATAGAAACCTTTAAATAAGGGCTGGCCCAGTGGTGTGGAGAGCTGAGGCATCCGTGCCTTACCTCCTGCCATGCTGGTGACCCATGTCGGTGCAAGCAGGCAGCTAGGGGTCAGTTGGGGAGGGAGAGGATTGAGCATCTGGAGGACAGCTCCCCTCTCCCAGGAAGGGAGGACTGGTGCTCCTGCTGAATGACTGCCCCCAGGTGGAGGCCTGTGGGTAGAATGGGTCTGTGGATGCCTGGAAAGGGGAGGGTGCTGCGGAACGTCCACTAACGTGTGTGTGCCTCCATGCATGCATGCATGCACGTCTGGCTGTGTGTGCCCCAGGAACAGGGAAAGAGGGAGAAAAATGGAGGAAAATGCCCAGCAGCAGGATGATGCCTGAACCTCTGCAGGCTCTGCACCAGGATACTGGGCTGAAGGTAAGTTCCTGTGATACTGGGGTGATGGGGCTGGAGGGGGTCAGGCAGAAGGGGGCAGCCGGGACAAGGAATACAAATACCTATATGGAAAAATAAAAGAAACCTTTAAATGTATGAAAGGCATAAACACAACTGGTAGAGAGGGAATCTTTAAGTTAAAGCGAGGGAGGGACACTAGGGGCATGGTCTGAGATTGCTGGAAGGAAGATTCAGGAGAGAAATGAGAAGGCACTATTTCACGGAAAGAGTGGTGATGGCATGGAACATGCCACCCAAAGTGGTGGTATCCTGTAGGTTGGTGGACAGTTTTAAGAGGGGATGGAACAAGGTGAAGGAGAAGATCAGTTATGCTGGTAAGGGAGGGGCAGCTGCAGTGTAATAGACTGCCAGCTGCACATTCGAGCAGACTTGATAGACCATGTGGCCATTATCTGCTGGCAGTTCTTTATGTTCGTATGTAGCCAAGCTTGTAAGGCATAGACTGAACAGAGTGTAAAGTGTGCCAAAATAACCATATAATTAGTTAGTGAATTTTAATGTATTTACATATGTCTACCCTTCTCTCTCTGGGGTCTATGTGATAACGGCGAACGCCTTAAAGCGATCACTGTTATCGCTCAGTCAGAGTGACGAACACATTTTTGGCACTCTGACAACCCCAGCACACCAGCACAACAGTGCCAGTGCATATTTTACTGCTTTCTGTGGGGCTGCCCCACCCCCGTGGGGGGCTTTGCCCACCGCACTCCTACTTAAGGATTCTCAACTCGAGAGGTGCATGACAGGGTGGTGAAAGCATAAAAATAAAGAGGTTTGGACTGGGCGCAATAAAAATTGAACCAGCACCCGGAACCTCAGCCACCCCAGCCACTAGCCAATCCCCGACGCCATGACGCAGCTTGACCGGCAACCGCAGTGCCACTCCCTACAGCCTCTCCACCCCCTCCCAGCCCACACTCGCCGTGCTCGCCTCCACCCTCCATGCATGTACGTATAGTGACATCCTGTCACCTAGTTCGCCCACCCCCTCATCCGGTTGCCCTACCTTTCCATCGCCGTGAGTGGATTGTGTGAGGAAGGTGTCACCATAATGGACTGCGCCCTTCCTCATGCACCCATTTCACTGGTTACCCTCTCTCTGTGTTTGCATTCATTGTACAAATTGTCACTTACTGCTTTACCTGTTGGCTGCCATAGCATGCCTTTGTACGAAATGTTGTAAGCATTGCCATGATTCTATGCAAGCAATAACACATTTATTTATTTTATTTAGTTTTTGTTGACCGGGTAAGTGCACTAGACAAATCCTGCCTATTTTCAGGCACAACCCGGGGGAAGGGGATACAGATGAATGCCAACTGACCTTGAACCAGATTAAGCTGTTGATGGTATTTTTAGTGAATGAGGGAAATTTGGCTAGGACACTGGGGAAATTCCCCTACTCTTTTCGAGAAGTGCCATGGGATCTTTAACATCCACCTGAACTACCACCAATCCAGGCAGATGGGACCTCGGTTTAACGTCTCATCCGAAAGACATGATGAGGTGTGAGTTACTGCCTGATAAGAGCACGCCCCAGGTGCGTTATAAGGCATGAGGCACTTGCACTGAGTGCCTTTAGCACCTGGGAAGTGTTCTTATTAGGCCATAACCCACACCAAGGAGTGTGCTATTGCACTTATAAAATGGGTCTCTAAGTAATAATTTAATGGGTCAAAAAAAAGGAAAAAACTCAGAAATATACAAAAGTAGGTTACAATAGCTCAAATAGCAAAAAATAGTCTCCCTATTAAACTATTTTCAAAAGTGTTTCTTCAGCAGTAGACAGTCTCAATGTATTGCTTAGGTTCTGTGCCTATCAAGGCTGCTTTTAGTACCATTAGAGCCCCCTCCCATGTTGATTTTTGTGATGTCTTTCATATGTACCAATGCTTATAGCAGCCATTTGCCCAAGACCAAGCGTCCTGTTTCACTGACAGCAAGCTCATCTGCCAATGTTCCTGCATCTCAGTCCCACCCCACACACAGTCATAAACACAGACTGCAAGAAATAGAGTGTGTGCCAGTTTGTCTATTTTTTTTTTAACAGAAGTGAAAACAGCCACTCAAATCACAGAGTGCTTGCTTCTCGCCAGCAGTATCAGGAGAGATCATGTCCCTTACCAGCCGACACAGAGACTGATTTCCTCCTTCACAGTTTTGAAATGATAGTAGTATTGCGCTCTGCCAGGAGAAAAGAGGTCATTATTTGGTGGTACATGGAAAAGAGAATTAGGCAGGACTACAGACTAACAAATTGAAGGGGACTACTGTAAACAGGCTAGGAAACAGACGGGAAGTTTGTACTGCCCGTGTTATTAATAGTGGGATCTAGGCCTCATGAATATGGATTTTGACAGCTCTCAAAAAGGTATTCTTGGAATTCCTTTTATCAGGAAAAACATCCCTTTTCATCAGCCGCCATCTTGGTTTTTTTTTTTAAGCCCAAACAAAACATTATAACTTTGCCCAGGAATGTCTACTGGAGACATCCAAGAATGTATTTTGTTCATGTGGACGCCCTTCACTGTTCTGTGCCTTGGTTTTATCTGGCCTCAGAATGCTTATTTTTTAATTTAAAAATCCTTTTCATGACTCGGTTCCAATCCTTTTTCACGATACAACACGGGGCTGCTGTAGTGGGGCCTGACCGAACAGCTGGGGTGCATGGGGCTGGACATAGGCCACGAGGCTGGCCAGCTCAACCTGTGTCTAGTTACTCACCCGACAAGACCTACGCTGTGCCATGACCCTGCTGAGGACCATGGAGCAAAATAGCAGCCATAGCCACACATGGCCACAGCATCCGCCAGATGCGCGGGCCGAGGGGTGATGCACTGTGTCTGCCTATCGCGCAATGGCGGAGATGTACAACATGGGCATGGCTTGGTGGGGCCACATGTGTGGGATCATCTAGGGTCAGAGGTCACTGCAGGGGTCGGAGCATGGCCGCGCACCATGTGCCAACTGCACAATAGCATCTATGGTGCACTCTGTGCGCCATGGATGCTATTGCGCAGTTGGCACACAGTGCGCAATAGGCAGCAGTGCACCACATGGTGCCTGCGCACAGCGCCAATGTGCACTGAGCATACGTGCACATTGCACCACATCGTGCTCCGGAGCAATTATATGATTTGCCCCGGAGAACTCTCATTGCGCACAGCGCAAATATGTGATATTCAGCAGCCACATGCTAATGAGCTCATCAGCCAATGTGTACTACAATGGGGGCTTTAGCATATCATTACCATTGCACCAAAGCCCATGAGCATATGATGCACCATAAAAGCGCCACGGAATGGCACAGGCCATGGACCGGTATTGCATCCTTGTGAGGTAAGTTGCACATGCTGCTGGAGCACACTGAGCACAGAGGGCACAGCAAGGGGGGATGGCAATGGGTATTGCTGCCACTGACACACTATGCTGTCCATTTCCACAGGAAGCAACATGTTGGAACCATGAGGAGGTTGGGGAGTGTGGGCCTGCTCGCAAGCACAGGCTCAACTTCACAAAAGCAGGCCCTGTTTGAGGTCTACCTCGACAGGGAGCCACTCTTGAGCGGTGCCATGGGCACACCACAGGCCAGGGCTGGGGTCTGGGTGTAGGTGGCAGAATGCATCAACCAGCAGGGCAGCCACCAGTGGTCGGTGCAGGAGTGCTGCAAAAAGGTGGGCGCTGACAAGAGGCAGATCAAGGAGAAGGTGGCGGCCATCCGTGCAGTCCGGAATGTCACCGGAGGGAGGCCTGCGGATGTGCCACAGCTCATCGCGCAGGAGGACTTGGTGGCAGCCACCTTGCACCACAGCACCGTGGAGGGTGTGCCTGGTGGTGGATTCCAGACAGGTGGCAGCCCATCCCTACATGGTACGTATGGCGGCAATGCACAGCATGCTGTGGCATAGTAGTGGAGGGGCACGTGTGGCCATTGCTTCACTAACACACCTGTTTTATCTTCCAGCACTGGCAGGCCAATGAGCAGAGGATGGGGTGCTGGCAGCAGCTGTGAAGGCAGGAACAGCCCCAGACAACCATCCATCCACCTCCATGGGCATCAGGGGGCTTGGGAGGCCACAGCACACCACCACTGTCCAGCCAGATGTCCTGGGCATGTGGTCAGACAAGGCCCTGGATGTGTTTCTACAGGATGCCATTCTCGGCATCCTGTGTGTGGAGACACAGGTGGGGTGGGGTCCGACAGAGATGATGACCTCACCATAATCCTGGACAGCATGGGCGGTGTTGTAGGGGAGACACCCATACCAGGCACAGGCTGTGCATCCAGCAACCTGATGGTGGGGGAACAGCTGCCTGCCGCCACTGCGGGTGCCATTGTGTGCACTGCCACAGCTGTGCCATGCAGTGGTGGTAGTGATGCAGCCCCACAGGTGCTGGGCAGTGTTCAGTGGCCAGAGGGGCAACGGCAGCAGGCTGTTGGTGCCACAGAGCAGTGGCACGCAGGGTCCACTGCCTGGTCGTCAGCTAGGGACATACCCCAAGAGGACCCCACTGTGCAGCATCCACCAAGAGGGGGCCTGTGCAGCATGGCCAGTCACCACAGGAGGGTCGTCGTCCCACCCAGAATCCCCAGGATGCCAACACAACAGCAGAGCACACCTGTTTGTTCCAGGCCCCCATTGAGCAACAGGTGCAGGTTGCCGCTGGGCTGCGTGCAGAGGTGCACCAGCTGGCCAAGCAGCATGAGAGGGGCATTGTGCAACTCCTGTCAGGGATACAGCACATGCATGAGGCCATGACAGCTTCCGTGGATCACATTGCTCACTGCATGCAGGAGGCCATGACTGCATCCATGGATCATGTTGCACAGGCGGTCACAGATGTCTTCACGCTGCTGGCTGCCACAGGGCACAGCCTGCCATCGTGAACCCCATGCAGTGCAATTGTCCACCCCATGATCCCGGCGTTGGGCAACACCCACACTGTCGATGATGGGCTCTGATGTTGGCATCCCAGGCACGCCTGGGGCAGGCCTATTTGGGCCCCTACACACCCCCACATGGACCCCATCGTGGTCCCACGTGTCAACCCCTGGGAGGCTGTTGCAAACACCCCCTGTGGCTGATGAGCAGCCTGTGGCTGCCAATCAGCCCCAGTGTGGCCACCCCATGGCAGAGGTGGCCAGGGTTCCGTGCGGCATCCCTGATGTGTGGCCCACCCTGACTGCAGTCTGCTGTTGCTGCCCTGTGCATGCATGGGTGGCATGTGCATGTGAATACCACTGGTGTGGCACCTGTGTGTCATGCCGCATGCTGCCTGTGTGCATGCTTGCCCAGCCACTGGACCATGTGGCATGGGCGTGATGAGGGCAGATCTGCACCGGTTCCACCTGTGCACCAGTGCTATGCATCTGATCCTCGCTACATGCCAGTGCTTGGGTGTGTTGGTGCTTGTGTGTGTAGGTGTGTCTGTGCATTGCTGTGAGCTGCTCTGTGCAGTTGTGTGTGGTAGTGTGTCACTGACTCCCCTGACCCTGCATCTGTGTGTGCAAGCCCATTGCTATGCACACCCCTGCATGTGAGCTGTACCTGTGTGTGGCTCATGCATGGGTTTAGTGCCACCTACCTGCATGCACCATAGTGCTCCTGTACGATGGTTTCATGGTGCTGTCAGGCCGGCCTCTTCAGCCGTGGATCCCTCCACCCGGGGGGGGGCTGTCCACCTCCCTCCGGCACATTGCCTCCATCATCCCCACTAATGTCACCCTCATCAGCCTCAACAGCTATCCCACAGTCAATGGCCATGTTGTGCAGTATGCAGCAGGCCAGTAATAGGCCACAGGCTTTCGAGGGGCTGTACTGTAGGGCACCACCAGACCTGTCTAGGCAACGGAAATGTGCCTTCAGCATTCCAAATACATGCTCAATGATGGTCCGCGTGCTGGTATGTGCCTTGTTGCAGCATTCATCAGTTAGGGATGATGGGCGCCGGTATGGGGTGGGCAGCCAGGGCCTCAGTGGGTAGGTGCTGTCACCTGTGTGGATAGTGACATAGTTAGCTCTCTGCCTTCGCTTGCTGTGTCTCTTGCCTACCCTGGTGCCCTTACCTGCTTGCCCACCATGCCACCCCCAATTCCATGGCCTGCCCTGCCCGTCACCACTAGCCTGTCCCATACTCACCCACTAGTTGGCCTGTGGGGATGTCCCCACATTCGAATCTGTGGCACAACATGGAGCTGTGCCAGATGAACGCATCATGTGCACTCCCAGGGTGTGTGGCACAGATATTGGTGACACACCCTGTGGCATCACACACCACCTGGCAGTTGATACTCGGGCTCCCCTTCCTATTTATGTATGCTAGCACCTCGGGCAACAGGTGGCATGCGGATGCCCACATGGGTGCAGTCATTGGCCCCAAGCACACCAGGCATACGTGCTACCCTGTGGAAGTTCTGCATGGCTGTTGTATGCTCCACCTGTGTGCTGGGGAAATGGATGTATTCCAAAGCATGTGGCAGCAGAGTGTTGAGAAACTATTAGGAGGCATGACATGGCCAACTGGGTTATGCCTGTGATGTCCCCTGTTGATATCTGGAAGGTGCCCATGGTGAACAGGCACATGACTGCTGTGACTTTCATCTCCACAGATATTGCATGGCTCTGTCTTGTGGGTGCCTGCATCTCCTCACTCCACAGCTTGCAGAGCTGCCTCAGAATGGCCCTATTCAGGTGGTACTGGCCCACTATCTCCATGTTGGAGAAGTTCTCGAAGGTGGTGTGGGCACGGTACCACCTGTGTCGGGCATACCGCTGACAGGTCCTTCCTTGGCCACGTTGCTGTTCCTCCTGCCCCCACACACCCCTCATTACGGCTTCTATCATGAATGTCGCACTGTGCATGGCCCCTGCCGTCTTGTCTCCCCCTGGATGATTGGCTGCTGCGGAATGTGTGGCACCCTGGTGTACTGCCTGGCACTGTGCCTGCCTGTCCCTCTCACTCTCTCTCTGCCCCTTCCCCCTTTCCACTGCCACCTCTGTCACTCTCCCTCTGTGGCTGCCTCTCTTTCTTCCTTTCTTTCTTTCTTTCTTTCTTTCTTTCTTTCTTTCTTTCTTTCTTCCTTTCTTTCTTTCTTTGTTTTGGGTTCTCTCTCTCTCTCTCCCTATCTCTCACCTGGCACAAGTGCTGTCTGTGTGCTTGCGCCTGGTATTTATAAGCTCAAGTCTGCTTGGTGCATCTTAGTTTTGCTCCACATGTGTGCCATGGTTCCATGGTTGAATATCGCACTGCGCTGGATAGTCATGGGCATGCCCCCTGCAGTTGCACCTGCATTCAATATAGTTGTGCATTGGCACAATGGTATTTGTGCTGCACATTGGCTCCCACTGTATATGGCTCCTTGGTACAATTCTGCACTTATGTTGGTGCAACTCAATTGTGCCATGCGCAATTGCTTCAAATATCTGGCCCAATGTATATTATCAAATGGGAAAATAAAATCTTTAAATCTGATTGGCTGGAAGCCCCTTCCAGCCGTGTCCTTATCAGGACATAATGTTACAACGTGCACTATTTCTGGCAAAGCAGACGCATAACAGGGGAAAATCAATCCGTTCCACGCTCTCCCGCTGCAGCTCCTCAGCCTACAGCCAAAGTTGAAACCAAAACGGCTGCACAGAGAGAATGATAGTACAAGCAGATAAACCACAAACCCCTCTCCCCAGACAAACTGTAAATTTATATTTTTTTGTCAAGAATGGTATTTTGTTTCACTAATTGGCCATCTCGTACCATCAGATGAATTCTCTCTCCCACTCACAAATCTGCCCAGTACAAAGTAAGGGCTTCTACCATATCTGCATTCCATGCTGTCCCCCATGGCGCCGGCCCACCATCTCCTCTAAATAAGACTGCAACAACTCAGAACTTGCCATCTAAATTTGAAACCCATTATGCAAGCTCACTTTTCTTTTCTTCTCCCATGCTGAGCTTGGCAACCACAAACCAAATAACGAGTGGTTATGTAAGCCGTTGAGAGACACACTCGCTCCCAGTCAAGTAGCCCATCAGTATAAAAAAACAAAGTGACTGAAACAGATAAACCTTTGCATGTTTGTGTGTTGAAGGGGTGGGAGCACTGAACACACAGACACATATCAACATCTATTAACTTTTACTAAAAGAGCTCCATTACAGCACAATGATAGGGACTACTTTTTCTATTACCAATATAGACATATTTTTTATTATTTTTTATGCACTTCTTATGCGCTTTTTTTGTAATTAACTTTTTTACTGTCGGGCCCAATTTATAAGCACAATAAGACACTCTGAGGTGTGAGTTATGGCCTGATAAGAGCACTTCCCAGGTGCTAAAGGCACTCGGCATGCACCTGGGGCATGTTCTTATCAGGCCATAACCTACAACTTGTCATGTCTTATTGCTGGCTTATGAAACTGGTATTTTGCTCTTGTCCCTGTTTTTAAACTTGACCTTTGTTTTCAAAGTTTTCTCTGGCTCCCATCTGAACAAAAATTCTGTTTTATTTGTTCCCTATGTAAGGTTATATATAACTAGATAAACGCGACCAGTACTTCTCATTCTGATGCTTTGCAAAGTTATACAGTATGTTATTTCACATTACATTTTATTTGTCCTATACAAGAGAAGCATGACCAAAAAAATCTGTTGCTCAATCTTTAGTTCATCTATGTGTGTTTTAACTGAATTTCACCAGCTTACTGAATGTCTGAGTTTTTCTTTGCTGCCTTTTTATGTTGGCTCACGCTTGTGCAGCCAACATACTGCGGCAGTAGCAGATTTGGAGGCGCAGTCACTGTTGGATGAATGCAGGGCACACATCAGAAGGTGTGTCCCTCATTCCCCAATCAGGTAGTAGGAGGCACTGTCTTCATGCATGCCGAACATGGCCATCACAACAAAGAAAAGGTCTGCTGTGATGAGAGTGAAGCTCTCATGCAGCGTGACCATTACACACCTCCTGTGGTGCACGCAACATGGCAGCAGTGACTGCTGCCGCTGCTGCCTGTCACAATGCTGACAGGAGAGCCCACTCCCCATCAGCATATTGTGTCTCTCCCCCTTTTGTTGATTGCCTAGGGGGGTGCTCAATCCCCCTTAGCATCATGCGTCCCTCTCAACAGTTTTTCTTTGCCAACGGGGGGCCCAATCCCCATTGGCTTTTACCCCCTGTATTTTGCCAATGAGGGAGCCCACTCCCCATTGGCATCATGCACCCTCCCCCCATTTCTTATGTGCTGACGGGAGTGCCCAATCCCCCGTCGCCTAAAGCACCCCCCCTACCCACAAACACTGAGGTGGCATGCTGGGGAAATCCCATCTGAAAAATAAAAACCTATGATGTCTTTTTTGTTTTAAAACCCTGTAAAACAAAACAGTGCTTTGCCATCTCCTGCCCCTCTCCCACAACCCGCAATCACACACTGTGCACCTGCCTCCCACACCCACCCCCACCCCATACTTACCTCCTGAGTCTGGCGCGATGATCTTTGGTGGACTGGGAACACATCTGCACTCTTCTCAGAAGAAGCCAGAAGGGGAAGGAAGGAAACATATTCAATTCAATGCTTTAGAGTAACTGGTAATTGCTATTTTTCTTTTAAACTTAGATTGTGGGCTTTTAGTGACACTATACTTTCTTTGTTGTCTTTACTTATAATTGTTTTTGGACTGTTGAAAATTTAAAACATAGTGGTGGTGTAATTCTGTGCTGTCTTTAATTGCTGCAAATTTTATCTTGGCTTGTCTGACTGCCCTGTAGTTGGGTGAAGGGTGTTAATTGTCTGGCCCCTGACCTCAGCTACGTGATAACTGGAGGTGGGGCTTAGTCAGAGTTAAAGTAGCAAGCAGAGTTTTATTTTCTCAGAAGAAGCCAGAAGGGGAAGGAAGGAAACATATTCAATTCAGTGCTTTAGAGTAACTGGTAATTGCTATTTTTCTTTTAAACTTAGATTGTGGGCTTTTAGTGACACTATACTTTCTTTGTTGTCGTTACTTATAATTGTTTTTGGGCTGTTGAAAATTTAAAACATAGTGGTGGTGTAATTCTGTGCTGTCTTTAATTGCCGCAAATTTTATCTTGACTTGTCTGACTGCCCTGTAGTTAGGTGAAGGGTGTTAATTGTCTGGCCTCTGACCTCAGCTAGGTGATAACTGGAGGTGGAGCTTAGTCAGAGTTAAAGTAGCAAGCATAGTTTTATTTTCTCAGAAGAAGCCAGAAGGGGAAGGAAGGAAACATATTCAATTCGGTGCTTTAGAGTAACTTGTAATTGCTATTTTTCTTTTAAACTTAGATTGTGGTCTTTTAGTGACACTATACTTTCTTTGTTGTCTTTACTTATAATTGTTTTTGGGCTGTTGAAAATTTAAAACATAGTAGTGGTGTAATTCTGTGCTGTCTTTAATTGCTGCAAATTTTCACCCCCCTCCCTCCCCTTCCCCCAACTCTTAATTATATGCCCTGTTAAATCTGATTGACAGGAGCTAAACACAGGGTATAGTAAAGGGTGTGAAGTAGGAGGGGCATAAGGGGGAAGAAGCCCACCCTCAGCACAACAAGTGTTTTGACTCATTTATTTATTTATTGGTTTCTTTTTCTTTAAAAAAAAATATATCTGAGGACCAGTGGCAGGATTTTTAGTACAGTAAATTAATAAAAAGGGAACTAGGAGAGCTTCAGTATCAGACAAGTAGTGGAATTGCAGTATAATGTGGGGAGTGGTGCAATGCAGTGGCTGTGGGGCAGCCATATTCAGGCAGACCTTCTGGACACTGAGGTGCTGCCCTATCTGCATGCATCTCTCTGGACTGCGGGATGAGGTAGCCAGACTCAGAGTGGAAGTAACCTGGGTCAGGAGTACCATCACCCCTATCCAGGGACCACCCAGTCCAATGCAACTGCCTCAAAGGATGCCGAGAACGAGGGGCACTTGGATGACAGTGGGCTCAGGGAGGGTTAGAGCAGTCAGGCAGAGGCACATCCCAGATTCTATTCCACTCAAGAACTCATATGCCACACTGGCAAATGAGGACAACCAAATAGAGGTACCCAGAGAAGTGGAAGGAAAGTATGTGGAGGTTAGCCAAGGAGGTGACCTCAGAGGGGAAAGCAGTGGACCCCAGAGGAGGAGGAAGTGAATCCTGGTGGGGCACTCCATCATAAGAGGGATCCAGCTAGGAACACAGGAGGGAGAGGACAGGGAGGTGAGGTGCCTACCAGGTGCCACGGCACGGAGGGATGGAAGGAAGATCCTGGGGATCACTGGGAAGGCAAGACGAGAGGGTGAGCTGGATGTCATTATTCACCTAGGTACTAATGACCTGGCAAATGGGGAGCCAAAGGAAGTTCAGGAAGAGTTTAGGAAACTGAGGAGGGTCTCAAGCAAGTAGCTACTTCTGTCACTTTCTCGAAGTACTACCTGTGAGACAGGAGAGCATAGGGTGCATGCACCAGGAACTTTAACTCATGGTTGAAGAACTGGTGCTGTGAGGAAGGGTTTGGATTCATTGGTGACTGGGCACCCACCTGGAGGGATGGAGGTTTGTTCAAGCCTGATGGCCTGCATCCATCCTGGAGGGGAATCCAAGCACTCAATGATAAGTTTAAATGCTACATTGACAAGCATTTAAACTAGCAAAGGGGGGTGGCAGGCCAGCAAGGAGGGTACCTACTTGCTCACCTCCCACAGCTAGCAGTGGAACCAGTGAACCAGAGGAGTGGCTATCTCTGCAAAGCAGTGTGCAAAAGATGGAGATTAGTGCCCAAGAGGTGGATAAGCAGAAAAGGGGCAAAATTCAGCAGAAGGGCAGACAGCAAGGAGAACCAGGATAAATGACAACCAAGGAAGGGGCTGGAGTAGAACAGTGAAACAGTCTAGGAGGTCAAATCATGGAAAGCCATGTGCAAATGCCAGGAGCCTTAGCAACAAGATGGAAGATCTGGAGGCTGTCATGGTACAGTCAGACCTGGACATTGTGGCCATCACTGAAACCTGGTGTAATGATAACCATGACTGGGAGATGGCCATACCTGGCTACAACATATTCAGAAGAGACAGAGCAGGCAGGAAGGAGGAGGAGTGGCACTGTATGAAAATGACATAAGGGCCACAGAGATCCAGGAGGAACAAAATGGGGAGAGATACTGTGGTTGCTGGAAGAAAAAATGGGACAGCCATCCACACAGGTGTGGTCTATAGACCACCAGCCCAGGAGGAAGAAACAGATAGGGAGCTGATGCTAGCCATCCAAAGCATGGCAGACAAGGGTGAGGTAGTACTGGTTGGAGACTTCAATATTCCAGACGTGGACTGGAGCAGCCCAGCAGCAGCATCAACTAGGAGCAGATTTATCCTGGACTCCCTTCAGGGTGCCTTCCTCAAGCAACTGGTCATGGAACCAACTCGGCAGAAGGCAATACTGGACCTTGTGCTCACAAAAAGGGACAGTGTGATGGTGGTAACAGTGAGGGAGCACCTGGGAAACAGTGACCACCAGTCATTGTGGTTTGAAATCACAGAAAGAGCAGAACCAAACCACACAAAAACATGTATCCTGGATTTTAGGGGGGCAGACTTTGGGAAAATGGGGAGATACTTGAAAGAGGCATTAAGGGGAATGGGGCAGGAATCAGGGGTTGAGGAACAGTGGGCAGTATTTAAAATGGGGATTACAAGAACAACAGAATTATGCATTAAGCAGGTTAGCAAGAGGAAAAGGAAGAGGAGACCATTATGGTTTTCCAAAGAGGTAGCAAAGAAAGTGAAAGCCAAAAGATTGCATTCAGGCAATACAAAAAGACACAGGCAGAAGGGGATAGGGAGAAGTACCAGGAGAAGCAAAGGGAGGCAGGGAGGTCAGTAAGGGAAGCCAAAGCTCAGACAGAAGAATACATTGTAAAATCAGTGGGTAGAGGGGACAAAACCTTTTACAGGTACATAAGTGAAAAAAGAAAGACAAAGGGAGGGATAGTGAGACTGAAGGGGGGGATGGGTGCCACGTGGAGGATGACAACAGTAAAGCTGACATATTGAACAGGTATTTCTGCTCAGTCTTTACTGAGGAAGATGAGGGTAATGGGTCTGAAGGGAGTACAAGGAATGAGAATGGTGCAGAAATGGACACAAGTCCCTTTACACGAGAAAGGGTCCTGAAGGAACTGGAAGTAATAAGAGCATAAGCAATGGGGCCAGATGGGGTGCACCTAGGTCCTTAAAGAACTAAGAGAGGTGGTCTGAACTCTGGCTTTCCTGTTTAGCTGATCACTGGAAACAGGGAGGTACCCAAAGACTGGAGTACAGCAGATGTAGTCCCCTTATACAAAAGTGGAAACAAAGAGGAAGCAGGGAACTACAGACCAGTCAGCCTCACCTCGGTGGGGAAGATCATGAAAGCACTACTGAAGGAGATTGGTGGAACATCTGGTTTGTCAATGGACTACAGGACCCAAAAGCAGCATGGTTTCACCAGGGAGGTCATGTCAGACCAACCTCATTGAATTTTTGACTGGGTGACTAGGGAGGTGGATCAGGGAGGGCAGTGGACATGGTCTATCTGGACTTCAGCAAGGCCTTTGACACTGTGCCACATAGAAGACTATTACACAAACTGGGGAATATGGGTGTGGGCAGGACAGTAGTGTGGTGGGTAGGTAACTGGCTGGGTGGCAGGACACAGAGGGTGGTGGTAAATGGCTGTCACTCCACAGAGGGAAGAATAACCAGTGGGGTACCACAGGGATCAGTGCTGGGACCGGTCCTATTCAACATCTTCATCAGTGACATTGCACAGGATCTAGAAGGTAGAATTTCACTGTTCACTGATGACACAAAGCTCTGTAACAGAGTAGACACACCAGAGGGTGTAGACAGAATGAGAAGCGACCTGCAGAAACTTGAAGAATGGTCAGGGGTTTGGCAGTTGAAATTCAATGCAAAGAAGTGCAAGATAATGCATATGGGGCACAAAAACCCTGGCACAATATATCAGTTGGGGGGTGAGGACATAGCATGCACCAAGCAGGAAAGGGATCTTGGGGTTGTCATCTCTGACGACCTCAAGGTAGGGAAACAGTGTGACAAGGCATCAGGTAAAGCAAATAGGATGCTGGGATGTATAGGCAGGGGCATCACCAGCAGGAAAAGGGAGGTCATAATTCCACTATACAAGACACTAGTGAGGCCCCACCTGAGTACAGTGTACAGTTCTGGAGACCATACCTACGTAAGGACATAGACAGGGTAGAGAAGGTTCAGAGGAGGGCAACAAAGATGGTGCATGGATTGCATCACAAGTCCTATGAAGACAGGTTGAAGGAACTGAACATGTACTCCCTGGAGGAGAGGAGGAGAGAGGATATGATAGAGACATGCAAGTATCTTACAGGGAGGAACAGGGTGCAGGAAAACACTATTTTAAGCGCACTATTTAAGCGAAAAGATGTTCGGGACAAGAGGGCATGGGATGAAGTTGGAGGGAGGACAATTCAGAGGAAACATGAGAAAGAATTTCTTCACAGAACGGGTGGTGGACAAGTGGAACACCCTGCCAGAGGAAGTGGTGGGGGCTGAAACAATCACGGGATTTAAGAATGCATGGGATAGACATAAAGGAATTCTGGAGGTCAGGGGTAAGGGGCAACAGACTTCTAGGAAAACAAACTGAACTTACAAGCTCAAATGGGCAGACTGGGTGGGCCATAGGCTAGGATTGTCAGAACTAGTTCTAGAAAGATTAGAACCCTTTTAGAACCCATGGGTTTGAGTTCTAATTTAGAACTAGAACACCCACGGGTTCTA
Organism: Neoceratodus forsteri; assembly: GCA_016271365.2. NCBI lineage: Eukaryota > Metazoa > Chordata > Ceratodontiformes > Ceratodontidae > Neoceratodus > Neoceratodus forsteri. The sequence goes on from CM028130.1 coordinate 1,137,346,038, forward strand.
AGTGTTAAGGGTTCTAACTACTGAAAAAAAAAGCTTTTTTCCTTCATACATTTAAAAAACAGGGGATGCCAGCCTGGAAAACAAACTAATTATTGGGAATTACATGCTAAAAATGTTTTAGAGGGAGAAAATGAGAGAATGTGCTGCTCATATGCAGATGTGCTAAAGGCACAGAATTGTGACACTTCGCATTTGCACTTTGAGAGGCTCAATGTGTTTCTCTTTTTTGCATGTGCAGTGAACCAACATTATGCCTGTGCTGAGACTGCAGCTCTTTTTCTGTATGTTGTTTTCTCCTCTCAGTATCTTTATCTGTTCTTTCTATCCAATCCTGCACACAAAATGAGTTTGAGTTCTAAAGAAGATTAGAACCCTAGAACTATTTGTAAAGTTCTAGCCCAGAACCAGAACCCAGAACTTCAGCGGGTTCTGACAACCCTACCATAGGCCCTTATCTGTCGACATTGTCTATGTATCTATGTATCTATATGTATCTATGCATGTATTCAAAGCCGACCGCGAACTGAGGAAATGCTGGTAAGCTGTATAATGGAATAAATAGGGTTTGTTCAACTTTGATGCATATCTCAGGCATTTTTTGAAATTTTGCCACCAAATTTTCAACATGTGGTTTTTGGGACCCCTCCTCATGAATTCTTTCTTTGTCATGCCGTTAATCAGTCCTGAAAGGCGATTTTTCAGTCACTGCTTGGAATCACCTTTCGAGACCGAGTAATGCCATGACAGTGCCAGAATTAATGAGGTGGGCTCTCAGAAGGCCTATGTTGCAAATTTGGTGGGAAAAATCCAAAAAATGACTGTTTTACGAGAGTGCATTGTGCAGTTTCCACGCACGCGCGTAACTTCATGAATTTGCAATATTTTGATGCCAGATTTTCAACATTGGCATTTTTCCACACCTCCTTGTGAACAGTACAACTGTCATTTTTCACATCCTGGCCGAAATGTGTTTTCGCACTCCCGGCGCAGAATAGCATGGTCGCTGTGGGAATTCAATGTTTGGGACAGATTACAAAAATGACAATGACACTGTTCATGAGCAGAGGTCCTAAAATGCTTATGTTGAAAATTTAGTGACAATACTCCATAAAATGACTGTGTTACGAGCGTGCATTGCACAGTTTGCATGTACGCTCATAAGTTCACAAATTTATAATATTTTTACTTCAGATTTCTAACATTGCCTTTGTTCTGCACCTCCTTATGAACAGTACAGCTGTCATTTTTCACCTCCTGGCCAAAATGTGTTTTCGCACTTCTGGCGCAGAATAGCGTGGTCGCTGTGGGAAATCTGTGTTCGGGATACATTATGAAAATGACAGTGACACTGTTCATTAGCAGAGGTCCTAAAATGCCTATGTTGAAAATTTGGTGATGAAAGTCCATAACATGAGTGTTTCCGAGTGTGCGTTGCGCAGTTTGCATGCATGCTCATAACTTCGTGAATTTGTAATATGTTCACTCAAGATTTTCAAAATTGGCATTTTTACACACCTCCTTATGAACAGTACACTTATCATTTTACATGTCCTCACCAAAATGTATTTTCGCTTGTCCGGTGCAGAAATGTACGATCACTGTGCGGAATCATTTTTCAGGACAGTGTGAGGAAATGACGGTGACACTGTTCATGAGCAGAGGTCTGAAAATGCCTATTTTGAAAATTTGCTGCCAAAAGTCCATAAAATGACTGTGTTGCAAGCATGCATTGCGCAGTTTCCACGCACCCTTGTAACTTCGCAAATTTGCAATATTTTCATGCCAGATTTTCAACACTAGCATTTTTTCACACCTCCTTATCAACAGTACAGCTTAATTTTTCACATCCTGCCCAAAATGTGTTTCCACACCTGTGGTCGCTGTGAGAAATCAACTTTTGGGACTGATTAACAAAATCACAGCATTACTGTTCATGAGGGGAGATCCCAAAATGCCTATGTTCAAAATGTAACAAGCTCCACAAATAATTGGGTTACGGCGTATGTTGCGCAGTTTCTATGCATGTTAATGACTTCACCAATTTTTCATATTTTCACTCCAGATTTTCAACGTTGCCATTTTTTACACTTCCTCATGAACAATACAGTTGCCATTTTCTACATCCTACCCAAAATGTGTTTTCATCCCTGTGTCGCCAAATGGCATAGCCACTGTGCAAAACCACCTTTCAGCTCATAAACTGATTGTGCCACTTCTCATGAGGTGGCCTCGAAAACAGCCAGTGTTGAAAATCTGGAGTGAAAATACCACCGCACCTCTATGGTGTTAGGATTTCCAACTGTAGCACCCCACCCAGTACAGACTGACAGGTGCCAGGGCTGTGACTTGGGATCATTGGATGTATTGCTCATGCCATTGCACCCCCACCCCTACCCTGCAGCCACTGACAGGCATCGTGGTGTACCTTGCACTGTTCGACCACTAAATTCACCCCATTCTCCTCTACTGCACCCACGTCAGCCTATTTCCTTATGGAATGGGGTAAGTATAATGCCCAAAGACCCAAAGCACAGCACGACACTTGTCAGTGTCTACAGGGTAGGGTGACATACAATGGCAAGAGCGTTATAGCTGATGACCCAAAGGCACACCCCAATGCCTGTTGCTCTCTACAGGGTGAGGGTAGGGTTGGCATCACTTCAATGCTTCACTGCCATTCCTATTATGCATCTCTACCTCTGGCACTACCAAAGCCAATGCCAGCGAGACAACATTCGGCATTGACAAATGCTTGTTTAAACTAATATCAGTATTTTGCTGCTGTTACTGTAAACAGTAAAGCAAATTCTTTTGCCATTTTCTCTGTAACCATAAGGGCTAGAAACACATTCCATACCCTAGGAAAGCTGAACATCTTCTCTTTCCAACAATATAAACTATTTGTTTCTAGCAGATGCCATTACGGGGGAACAAGCCCATTAATAATGTTCAGTTTTTTTCTCAAAAATAACAACAATGAAGCCAGTTATTCAGCAGTTATACATTTAATTACCATTACCCCATCCCAGACACCATGGGCCCAATATTCAAAGGTTAGTGGGTGGGCAAACATGAGTTTAAGTAAGCACTCCCTGCTAGCCCATATTCTGAAGCTCAAGAGAGCCCGGCAAACCGGGGAGCGCTAAAGCGCTAACATACCACTGTGCCTATGCAAATGAGGAGGTCCCCTCATGCATACAGGCACAGTGGTATCATCAGAAGTTTGAAGCAGAGGTAACCCCCCCAAGTGGTGATGTTTACATCTGTTGCAAACCACCTCTTAACTGGGCACTAAACTCATGCCCCAACCCCTCCGAAAGGCTGTATGACTCTATTGCAGCCACCTGTCCAGAGCACCATTTCTACACAATAAATTTTCCCAGGTGTCTAGTGATACCCCTACCCCCTGAGCACCTTTTCAACAGAGTATTTCTGCCCTGGTGGGGTCTAATGGTAAGTAAAAAGTTTATTTGTTTAGCGCCCCATCCTGGAGGATCTGGGTGATGTAGAGGTAAGCAAAAAGAGACACATACAACAGTATAAAAACCAAAATAGAAACAATAAACAACAATATAACCTAAATAGGAGAGGATACACTGTGGGTCACCTTGGAGACTGGAAAGGGCACCACAATCCGCACAGGGGTTGTGTACAGAACCCATGTCAGGGGGAGGGAATGGACAAGGATATGATAGAAGGCATTCTTAGAATGGCAGAGAAAGGGGAGATACTGTTGATGGGAGACCTAAATATGCCAGATGTTAACTGGAGCACATTTGCTGCAGCCACATCCAAGAGCAGGGCCATTCTTGATGCCCTACAGGTGGCAGGCAATAGACAGATAGTTTTGGAACCCACTCATGAGGGAGCATTCTTAGACCTCATACTCTCAAAAAGGGGTAGTGAGAGGATCTCAGATCTAGAAGTGGGTTGCCATCTGGGGACAAGTGACCATCAAACAGTGTGGTTCACGTTAAACTCAGCTACAGAGTCAAGCCATACAAAAGTGAGGGTATTGGACTTTAGGAGGGCTGACTTTGGCAAGATGGGAGAGTGCCTTAGAAAAGCACTAGCAAACAGGCTAGAAGGAGGTGTGGAGCAACATTTGGGAATCATCAAAACTGCCATCACAGAGGCAACAAGCCTTTGTGTGAAGCAAATAAACAAAACAAAATGAAAGAAAAAGCCACTATGGTTCTCAAAAGAGGTGGCTGTGAAAGTCAGGAAGAAAAGATAGCATTCCGAAGTATAAGGAAACACAGAAGGAGCAGGACAGAGAACTGTACCAGTTAAGGCAGAAGGAAGCAGGAGGAAAGTCAGAATAGCAAAGGCCCAAACTGAGGAAAAGATAGCCAACTCAGTTAAGAAGGGGGATAAAACCTTTTATAGGTACATCAGCGAGCGTAGAAAGACAAAGGGAGGGATAGTGAGGCTGAATAGAATGAACAGTAGGTGGGCAGAGGGGGACAGTGAAAAAGCAGGGATACTGAATGAATATTTCTGCTCAGTATTCACAAAAGAGGAGGGGGAAGTGCCTAATCCAATTAACAGAAGCACTCTTGATAGGGGAGTCGATCCCAGTCCTTTCACAGAAGAAAGGGTTCTGCAAGAACTCCTAAAACTGAAGGTGGACAAAGCAATGGGTCCTGATGGAATTCACCCCAGAATTCTAAAAGAATTAAGGGAGGAACTAGTGAAACCACTGGCTACTCTTTTAATAAATCATGGGAGGATGGTGTGGTACCGAGGACTGGAGGAAGGCAGATATGATTCCCTCTTCACAAAAGTGGGACCAAGAGAGAGGCAGGAAACTACAGACCTGTCAGTCTGACCTCTGTGGTAGGGAAAGTGATGGAGTCACTTCTGAAGGAAAGAATAGTTGAGTACCTAGAGGCCAGTGAGCACAGGACCCAAGGCAGCATGGGTTCACAGCTGGAAGGTCATGTCAGACTAATCTAATAGATTTCTTTGACTGGGTGACCAAAGTAGTAGACCAGGGAGGGGCTGTGGACATGGCCTACCTAGACTTTAGCAAGGCATTTGACACAGTCCCACACAAAAGATTAATAGTCAAATTAACCAGCCAGGGAGTGGGTCCCAGGGTGGTAGCCTAGGTAAAACATTGGCTGCACAACAGGACACAGAAGGTAATTGTAAATGGAGTACACTCTGAAGAAAGAGGGGTCACTAGTGGGTACCGTGAGGGTTCAGTATTGGGTCCAGTCCTTTTTAATGTCTTCATCAGTGACATTGCAGAGGGACTGGAAGGAAAAGTATGCCTTTTTGCAGATGACACAAAGATCTGCAACAGGGTTGATACACAAGGAGGCGTGGAAAGGATGAAAAGGGACTTGGCAAGGTTGGAGGAATGGTCAGAAGTATGGCAGCTAGGATTCAATGCAAAGAAGTGCAAAATAATGTACCTGGGAAACAAGAACCCAGGGGAAGAATACACAATGGGTGGGGAGGTAGTAACAACAACAAAAAAGGAAAGGGACCTGGGGTAATCATATCAGATGACCTTAAAATTAGCAAGCAATGTGAGAAGACAGTAGGGAGGGCTGGGGGTATACTGGGATGTATAGGGAGAGGCATCAGCAGCTGAAAACAGGAAGTTGTTATCCCTCTGTACAGACAGTTGGTGAGACCCCATCTGGAGTACTGTGTCCAGTTCTGGAGACTCCATCTCCGCAAGGACATAGACAGGATAGAGGCAGTCCAGAGGAGGGCAACTAAAATGGTGCAGGGCCTGCAAGAGAAGCCGTATGAGGAGAGACTAAAGGAACTTAATATGTATACCCTTGAGGAAAGAAGGGAGAGGGGGGACATGATAGAAACTTTTAAGTACCTAAGTGGAATCAACAAAGTCCAAGAGGGTAGCATCTTTCAGAAAAAGAGACTTGCAAGAACAACGGGACACAACTTAAAGATAGAAGGAAGGCGGTTCAGGGGCAATGTGAGGAAGTATTATTTCACAGATAGGGTAGTGGATGCATGGAACAGCCTTACTGAGGAGGTTGTGGGTTCTAAAACTGTGGGAGAATTCAAGAATGCATGGGACATACATAAGGCAATTCTTGTGGAGGTAGGAAGAAATAGGCTGTTGGTTAACCAGAATCTGCAGCCTATCCTGTAGGTAGGGAAATGGGCAGATTAGATGGGCCTAGCGGTCCTATTCTGCCATCAAAATCTATGTTTCTATGTTAATTCTTAAATTAAATAAACAGTGCACCAATTTACGAGTCTTAACTATAAGCAATCTACAAATGCTTTCTTAAAAAGGTGCACCCGCTTAAAAATCTCCACCAATGGGGCTCCCTCAATGGTCTTGGGAGTGAGTTCCACAAAGCTGTACCCATCACCTCAAATGAATGATCTCCAGAGGATTTCAGGTGGACCTTTGGAACTGCTAGGAGGCCCTTGGTGGAGTAGCAGAGTGAGCGCATGGGTTAGATAGGAGTCAGGTGGTCACTCGGCTAGCCAAGGCCAGAACCGTGTAGAGCCTTTAAGGTGAGCAAGCCCACCTTGAAGATAATCTTCCACCTCACTGGCAGACAGTGCAGTTTGCACAGAACTGGTGTCACATGGCATGGCAGGACCTCCGGAGACATGTCAGCTACCTGACCACTATGTTCTGCACCAACTGCAGGCACCAGAGAACCCCATCACTGACCCCAAGGTACAGAGCATTGCAGTATTTGGGTCACAATGTCACAAAAGCATGTACCAGTGAGGACAGATCATCAAGCAGAATCAAGGCTACCCCCCTGATAACCAGTGTAATGCCCTATAACTATACCCTGATGGTTTACACACACTCACTAACGGCTTATACAGTGGCTGGCTGAAAAGGTGAGAAAAGAGCTCTGCCAGTCGTTGTATCGAGCTTGGATGATCAGCCATCCAGGAAAGGGGTGGGGATGTGGGAGGTGGTATGTGAGTGAATATGTCAGGTGGGCTGACACTGGGCCACCACTGCTTCATCAGAAATGTGTAAATGTGTGATCAGGGGTGGGGGGGAGCCACTAGACACCGGGCATCTTTACTTTTATGAAACAGGAGATCGGGGGTGGGGGATACACACTAGACCACCGTGATGTAATTATAAAAGCATAACACAGGTGATCAGGGGATACAGTTAGACATCAGGGCATGAATACTCTGTCAATACAGGTGCTCAGGGGGGGAAGGGGTGCCACTAGACACCAGGGCAACTTTATTGTATTGAAACAGGTCCTTGGGGCAGGTGGTTATAATACAGCAACCCTGCCTTTGAAAGGGTGAGTGTGCAGGCATAGCACCCAGTAAAAAGGTGGTTTGTAGCAGCGGTAAACAACATCACTTGGGGGTCTGTTTACCACTGCTGCAAACCTTGAAGATGCAGGTACACCGCTATACATGAGGGCTTTGGCGCTGCTGGGTTTGAGGGGTGCTACTGGGGCTTCTGAATATGGGCCAACCAGGAGCACTCACACTAACCCATGTATGTGCACCCGCCTACCCTGTTACAAGGTGCACTAACCTATGAATATTGGGCCCAGGATAGCTGGGCAGAAAGGCAGGAAAATCAATGACTGCTGGATAACTGGCTTTTCTAATTGCCATTTTTGAGGGAAAAAACAAACATTGTCAATGGGTTTGTTTTGTCTAAAATGGCATATGCAAGAAACAGTTTATATTGTTTGAAAGAGGAGATTTTCTATGAGAAGTCACTTAATTCAAAATTACAGTTTTCAAACTATAATACAAAGTGAAATGTCTATGACTAGCATCAAAGTTTTTGCAGTATAATATTAAGAGAATGACAGACATGAACTGAGTATATCACACACCGAAACAGGTATGATACATTCTGAAATGGGTATGACACATACGAAAATGGGCATGATGCATACCAAACTGGACATGACACACACCAAAATAGAGACAACATTTACTGAAATATGTATGAACATTTACTAAAATGGCTAGGACACATATTGAAACAAGTAAGACACGTACTGAAACAGATATGACACATACCGAAATGGGAATGACACACGCCAAAATGAGTATGACATAAACTGAGATGGATATGGTATTTATTTATTTATTTACTTATTAAACTCTAGGATTACAAATACCTTTGAGCAGGGACTGCTCATTTACAAAGGTTCCACGTCAGGACCTGAAATGGATATGATACCTAAAGAAATAACTATGACACATGATGAAATGGATATGACCTATACTGAAATGGTTTTGACAAAAAAGAAAATGGGTATGACATGCTGAAATGGTATGACACAAACCAAAATGGGTTTGACAACAACTGAAATGGATATGACACACAAAAAATGGAATGACACATGCTGAATTAATAATGACACAAACCGATATGAATATGACCTATGCTGAAATGGATATGACACATAGAAAAATGGGTAAGAGTACCAGAATGGGTATGACACAAACTGAAATGGATATGACACACACTGAAACTGACATGACACATACTGAAATAATTATGACACAGCTCAGACACAAAGGACACCTCTAGGAGGCAAACGCCAAGAGCGATCCAGCCCCTAGCCTTACTGTCTGCTGTACCCACAACTGAAATAGTGTTCAGCTAATAGAAAGCTCTCAGCCAGAAACAACCAGAAGCAACAGCTCAGACACAAAGGGTAACCCTAGGAGGCATACGTCAACTGAGGTCCGGCCCATAGCCTTACTGTCTGCTGTGCTTCACTGATCTTTACCGACTGAGAGCGAGACCTCCTCTCCTCCAGTCTCTAGTTCTTCTACTAAGTGGCAAACCTTAACAAACTGATTGTTTTTTCAGCAGGAAGGAGACACAAAGGTTCTGCCCCCATCCAACCCCCTAATTCTACCCACCCCCAGTTCATCTTCCTATACTGGTTCTGCATGTCAGCACCCACTTCCTACCTGAACTGACTAGAAGGCAAAAAAAAAACCTTTAGAACATTTTTTCCCCCCTACGTTTCAATTCTCTCCAACAGAACAGCTCAAACACAAAGTGCAGCCCTAGGAGGCACACATCAAGTGCAGTCCAGCCCCTTCACCAGAGGGATGCACAAGTAGGAGATTAAAATTCTCCCTCACTCTTGCCTGCAGGTCTGCTGACCGAAGTGCTACAAGCGGAACTCGCAGCAGCATAGCAGCATCCAAGGTCCATGCCGGTGGCAGCTTCTACTCTCGTCAGTGGTTTCTGCTGCAGCAGTTCCCTGGGCACTCCAGCATTTGAGAAGGGTGGGTATTGTCCTACAGCCAGTAGATCAGTTCCTTTTCCTTCACAGCAGCAGGGAGCTGGGATGCACGGACCACAGGAAAGCAGCGGGGACTCCACAGAGCTGTTCTGAGCCAAAGGGCAAAACAACTGAGGAAGTAACCAGATTCCATTTTACCTTGCAGGAGTACAAGCTAGACCTTGTCTGTTCAACAGCTACCTGATTGTTTTCTACAGCATACAGGGAACAGTTGGATATGCCCACCCACCCTCTCCTGAATGTTCTTGCATCATAGGTGTATAGCGTCACCCACAACACCTGATAGGAGGTAGTAAGGTACAAAAAAAAACAACTCACTGTTCTGTTTACTTTTTCATCCACACTTCCTGCCAAGAAACAGAAATCTGAACTATCTCTCAACTAAAACAAACAAAAACAGATGGACCTTGTCAGCTGCAAAAACTGCGGTGCACTGTACAGTAGGATCTACGAACGGCAACCAGGATCCTGTCATGTGTGTTGCACCGTAGCAGATCTTGCAGCCCAACTTCGGGATGCTTGGACTATAATATATGATCTCCAATACAGGGAACCCTATAGCACACCTCCTCACTCTCCCCACCACCACCACCAGTACCAGTATGTCAGCCAGGGGCCAGAACTCGAGGCAGGGCCAGAGACTGGCAGGTGATAAGGAAAAAGAGGCATCATAGAGGGCTCAGGAAGGGAGCCAAAAACCAGAAGAATTGCCTGGCCATCCAAACCAAAAATAGGTTCGCTCCACTGCTAACAAACTACTGACAAAGTAATACAAGATAAAGAAATCAAACCACCAAAAGAGGCTAACATGCCAATTAAAACCAATGCAAACTACAATAAAAACAAAAATACTAATACTCAAAATATAACCAACAATACTAAAACCAAATGCAATAACAACAACAATACTAAAACTCTAATTAAAAACAACACAAATATAAACAAAAGCTAAATTCTCATAATTGGGGATTCCATGACCCGAGGAGTGGAACACCACCTAACACAAAATGTTAAGTGACATCCTGGTAAGGTGTCTACCAGGAGCCTCTGCAAGTAGGGACACTAACCGCATAAAGACAATTGTGCAGGAATCAGGGGATGTTAAATATATAACAGTTCACCTTGGTACCAATGACTTGGCAAATCATACAGTTCAGGAGGTCAAGAAACACTTTGAGGACCTGGCCAACAAACTTTATTCCCTTCAGTACAAATTAGCCTTCTCAGAAGTACTGCCAGTGTTGCAAAAAGGAAAAAGCACTGAGTGAGTCAGAGCGATTGAAGTAGGCGAATTCAGCTCATGGCTGCATGGCTTATGCCAAGACAAGGGATATCACTACATAGGGAACTGGCACAACTTTTGGGAAAGAGCTTTTTTTAAATAAGATGGATTGCACCTAAACAGAGAAGGTGTGCGAGCACTCAAAAAAAAATTTGATAGTTATACAGGTAGTTTAAACTAAATAAAGGAGAGTGTGGTGCAGCTCACACCTCTGCCATCAGTAAGCTAGTCATCATTCCCCAAAACGCCAAATGCATGCATACATCCTCAGAAAACAAATCAGAGCCAACATCTGCCAAAACCAGCAACCTCCACAATCTCTTGGCAGGAAAGAGCAAACTGGAGCAGTCCAAGAAGAGGGTACAACCTCACACCAAAGAGGATGTACATTCCTGGAAGACAATGGTTGCAAATACTAGTAGCCTAACCAACAAACTTCCTGAACTCACAGCCATCTTGAAAACAGAAAGGTTGGACTGGGTGGCTGTAACAGAAACGTGGTTCACGGAAAACCATGGATGGGATACGGATATCCCCAGTTACAATCTGATCAGGAAAGATAGGCAGGGCAAAAAAATTGGGGGGGGGGCATAGCCATTTACATTCTAGAGGAAATAAAAGCCAAAGAGGTAAAAGGGAAACCTGGAGACTTTGAGTCACTGTGGCAACAGTAGACATGGGCAAGGGAAAACCCTTCAGAATCAGCATCGTGTACAGGCCTCCAATCAAGGAGATAAAGGAAACAAAGACCTAATAGAAGAAATCCACAAAATGTCTGATAAAGGTGAAGTAATACTGGTGGGGGGACTTCAACCTACCAGATAATAACTGGAGCACACTAACGGCGGCAAAAATGAGAAGTAGAGACTTCTTATTGTCACTACAAGGCACAGGGCTGTGCCAACTTGTTAAAACCCCAACAAGGGGAGATGCCATTCTTGATCTTGTCCTCACAAACTCAGAAAGGATCAAGGACATAAAAGTGGGATGCCATATGGGCAACAGTGACCATGGCATGGTAATCTTTAAGGAAAACATAACACAGGACACCAGACACTCAAAGATTAAGGTGCTAGATTTCAGAAAGGCTGACTTCCAAAAAATGAATAACAACATAAGTAGCCACTTAATGGAAACTGAGGTTGAGGAGGTGGAATTCATGTGGGGGAGACTCAGGAAAGCAATAAAGACTTCCACAGATCAATGTGCCAGATGGGTCAACAAAGTAAAAAGAAAAAGAAATCCTCTATGGTTTTCCAAGGATGTGGCTACCACAGTCAAAGAAAAAAAGAAGGTGTACAGCTTATACCAGGAAACCAAAAGTGAGAAAGACTGGAAGCCATACAAGGAAAAAATGAGAGTCTAACAAACAAATTAGAAAGGCAAAAGCCCAGACAGAGGAAAAGATAGCAGGAGTGGCAAAGAGAGGAGACAAATCATTTTTTACATACATTAGGGAACGTAGGAAGGCAAAAAAGGGGATACTAAAGATTGCTACCGAAGTAGGGAAATGCACCAAACATAACCCAAAGAAAGCCAAAATTCTCAACAATTACTTCTGCTCGGTATTTACCAAAGAGGACCCAGGGGATGGCCCAGCCCTGAAAAAACACAACACCCCAGCACCAGGGGTAGACATGAGTCCCTTTACAGAAGCTGAAGTACAGGAGGCGCTAAATAAACTAAAAGCAGACAAAGCCATAGGACCAGATGAGACACACCCTAGAATCCTTAGGGAACTTGGGGCAGAATTAGCAGCCCCTCTGGCACTACTATTCACAAAATCCTTGAAGAGCAGTGTGATACCCGAAGACTGGAAAAAGGGATTAGGGGTTCCATTTCACAAATCAGGCAGTTGCGATAAGGCTAGTAAGTACAGAGCCTCATATTTATAGTAGGGAAACTAATGGAGACACTACTTAAACAGAGGATCATAGCATTCCTCGAAAGTAGCAGCCAACAAGATCTTAAACAGCATGGTTTTACAGCAGGTAAGTCATGCCAGACAAATCTGCTCAAGTTTTTTGACTAAGATACAAAAATAGTGGATGACAATGGTACAATAGATGTGGTGTACCAAGATTTTAGTAAGGCCTTCGACTTGGTTCCGCACAGAAGGCTGGTAAGAAGCTTGACCACACAGGGGTTGGTCCACAAGTAGTCAGATGGGTACAAAATTGGTTACAAGGCAGAACCCAGAGGGTACAGGTTAATGGAATGCAATCAATGGAAGGCAAGGTAACCTGTGGGGTGCCTCAGGACTCAGTGCTGGAGCCTCTGCTCTACAATGTTTTTATAGAATACATCACTGACGAACTGGAAGGGAAGGTGTGTCTGTTCGCAAACAACACCAATGTATGTAACAGGGTGGACACCTCAGAAGGAGTGAGCAAGATGGCTGATGTCAAGAAGCAAGAAGAATGGTCTGCAGAGCCAGCGTCAGCTTTTTCTGGGCCCCAGGTATGGACCTCTAGAAGGCCCTGCTCCCCAGCCCGCAGACCCATCCATCTGTTAACAAAAAAAAAAACACACCACCAGCCAGCTTGCCATCACCAAATCTCTCCCCAACTCCAAACACAACAGCAGTACAGCAGCAAAGGTAGAGAAAAGATTTGGTACAGTCATGGGCCTGCAGCCTGAGCCTCCCCTGTCCCCTCCCTCTCTCCCTCCCTCCTCCTTCCCAGCCATGGTGAGCTACTGACTGTCCTACCTGATGTGGTGTGGTATCATGCAGCATGGCCATGGGTCACAAAGACAGGGAGCTTTATCCACACACCTGGGTCCCGATCCATCTGTTGCTGTATGTTGACTCCGCAGCTCGTCAATGGTGCAGTGTTGCCATTTCAGTGCTGCCTGCTGCCTCCAAGTAGTCCACACAGGCCTGATGCCCAATGCGGTCACACGGAGTCAGACTGAGATGCACCACTTCAGTTTCAGTATAAGTTTATTGCTCAGCATTTTATGCCATTAAAAATCCAGACATAAATATCAGATTAATAAAAATCTTGTCAGATGACAAATTATAAAAACAATTCTCAATAATAAAAAGTACATTAATAATATCTAAAAACCACACAGTATCAAATCATCACTAGTCTATTACAGTTCTGTCTTGGAGTTTAAATCCATTTACCATATATCTTTCTTATATTTATCCTAGTTCAATTAGAAGATACAAAATATGTGTCATTTTTATCACCATCCATTGCACAAGATCACAAATTCTTTCACGTAGGTGACACTTTTAAATGGAGACATTTAAGTTCCATGTATCTTAGGAGGGAGGCCACAGGGACAAGCACTTCTTCTTTCTTTTTAATAAAAAATTCAGAATATAAGATGATTGATATGTAAGTTTTTGAATTAAACCACTCAAGAGGGAAGTCCTTATTTTTTTCATACAGAGGGCAAAGCAGGACTACATGTAATAAATTGTCTTCACTTAATCCACATTTACAATAAAGATCTTTATTTTTATTTTTCTCAAATTTTCCTTTCCTCACATTACTTGTAAAGCATTCAAAATGGAATCTAGTGACTGCTTTCCTGTGTTTGGGATTTTGTAATATCTCCAAATATGATTCAAATTTATGTGATCTTTTATTTTTAGATAACCATAGGCACACTTTTGACAATCTGAAAGTCTCAAGGTCCTTTTGAATGTATACATTAGTTATTCTGGAATTAATTTCTTTATTTATTTGGACTGATGAAAATCTTAGACAATCTGTTATGATCGACATCAAACCTAATGGTTTGATAATTTCATCTACTACTTGCATACAGGGGAACATTTTATAAGAATGGAGATATGTTAGGACTTCCTCCAAACATATCCTAGGCAGTCTGTTCTTGTTCATTCTGAAAACTTTTAGCCAATAATTTACCAGCCTTTGCTGAATATATCATTCAATTGAGACCTTACCTAACTCTGCCCTCACTAGCAAAGATGGGGCAGAGATTGGGAGTCCCAGCATCTTCTTATAGAGTTTGTTCAAGGTTGGGTCAAGTCCCCTTTTACTGTTATAATTGATTCCCCAGATCTCAGCTCCATAGAGAAGCTGGGATCTGATTTTAGTATCAATGACCATCACATTCCCTTTAATAGAATTCTCTCTGAACCTTGAAAAAAAGGATAAAATAGCAGGGACAAACTTCTCTGCCTTTATCTTGATTTCCCTCAGATGTTCATTCCAATTCCCATGTTTGCTAAAAGTTATTCCTAGGTAACAAAAACTCTTTACCTCTTCTATTTTATTGTGATTTATATAATATTTATAGTTATTCTTATTCTCCCAAAATACCAGTACCTTAGTTTTTTTATAATTTATCTGGAGATCTGCACTGAAACAATTTGCATAAAAATTGTCCAAGCTTCTTGTTAGGCCTAAGTGACTAGTTGAAAATAAAGCTACGTCATCGACATAAGCCAAATAAGGTAAGACTCTTTGACCAATTTTGGCCAGATTAAATTCTTCATTATACATTTTGTTCAATACAGTGCAAAAAAACAGATTAAACAATTGTGGTGCTAGTGAATAACCCTGTTTAACTCCTGTGTTTGAACTGAACCAATTACTGATTTCACCGTTGTTATTATATCTGATACTAACATAATTATCCTGGTGCATTAACCTAATTATTTCCAATAATGAAGGATCTACTCCAAGGTCTAAAAGTCTTTCCCAAAGGAAAATTCTATTTACTTTGTCAAATGCTGACTTAAGATCAATGAATGCACAATATAATTTTGGTTTTTTAACCACTTTATACTTGTGGATTAAATGAGCCAAAACAAAAATCTGATCAATTGTTGAGTAATTGTTTTTAAATCCAGCTTGTGCATCATCGATTATATTATTGGACTCTACCCATAAATATAATCTTCTATTAATAATTTTAGTAAATAGTTTCCCTAGAGTGTCAAGTAAACTAATTGGCCTATAACAGCCAGGATCCTTTCTGTCACCCTTCTTAAAAATTGGAACAATAGTACTTAAACTACAGCTACTCAGAAATAATCCAGTTGTCCACACATAATTGACCAGTGGGCATTTTGCTTCTAGTAATAGGAGGCATATCAAAGAGAAAAAAAAATATACAAGTCCTCAGTTATACAGTTGCAAGTCCAAAAAGTCCAAGCAAGATTTTAATACAGTTCTTCCTCTGAGAGCAAATACTTTAAGCGCTTCTTCAGATTTAGATTTAGATCTCAATACCTTACAGTCTGGAATCTTATAAAAGAACCCAAATAGAAAATTAAATCTTAGGCTGAAAGCTGGGATTTGTCAGTCTTTATGGTGGCTCAAAAGTCCCCAGGGAAATCCATTGCAGGGTTCTGATAAAATGAAGAATGACACGATCTCCACAATTCATTACATCCAAACAATATACTAAAACATAGAGAAAAATGTGCGTAAGTAGCAAGCAAGTTTAATATAATGATTAATTATAGCTAAATACAAGCTGTGCCATTTAATCTAAAATATGTCTCACAGGCAGCCTGCTACTTTACGACTAATGGCTTAGTGATAATATTTGAATAGATCCATCGCATAATATTTAAAACATTTGAATACCTTTAAAGCTCCTCTCCACATAACACGAAATCCTAAGCTCCTATAATCAGAGTCCGTTATATTATATATTCAAAAAGGAAACCTGCTTCTTAGGAAAAGAACAACGAGATGCATCTGTCGGATGAATTCATACATAAAATGGCAGCAGACTTTTGAGACTTGTGTCCTCGTTCACGTTTGCATCCGATTTTCGCAAACAGACACAAGCCACAAATAACTTAACAAGCGAGCATTTCCCGCATTGAAGGACAAAAGCCTGTCCTAAAGTAAAATTAAAAAACTGAAGAGTACAAGGGCATAGTTTTACTCAGCAGCACTCAAAGAAAATACATCTTTGGTCTTTAGTCGCAAAAACAGATCTGAGAAAAAAACGCCACACATGCGTATAAATACCTAGCTCTTGTGACTAAAAATAACTTAGGTGTGAAAATAAAGTAAATTTCTTGTACTTTTTATAAAAATGATAAAATAATCATGTTTAAGCATTATTCACAAATCACAGACAACAGATCGTGGGATATAATATAAAATTAAAAACATAAAAAGACATATAGAGACTTTCTAAAACCATAAAAATCTGCATCCCTAAAAAGTCCCTAAAAAAAGAAAATTTTTTTTAAACAATTAGTTCTGCACAACAGTGACATAAACACACAAGTATCAATATGGGGGAAGAAGAATACTCAATTTAGTAAATAAGATCGAAGCTTTCTTTCCTTTGGTGCAAAGCCGTTCCGACTGGCTGTTGTCTGAACTCCCTGCCAGGGGATCCACCTCGGGATACCCTTCCGGCTGCACCAATTAGTGGACACCTCCACTCCCTCACTTCACACTCTTCTTCTTCTTCTCTCCTCTGCAGGGTAATAGACAAAAAGCACCAGGAGAAACTCCGACCAACACAAGGCAGATTTTAAGATTGGCTGGTAAAGAGATCAACAAATGCAGGCAACAGTGGCATACCTGTTTAAATAAAACAACTAGCAAGGTCTCCCTGCTTCTCCACTTTACTCCACAAAGTGAGAGAGCAAGATTCTGTGTCTGTCGTGCACCTTCTCCTCTCCAAACCTCCGGGGCTAGACAGGATCCACCTGACCAAAAAGTACTAAAAGAAGCTGAGGATGGATGGATGGATGCACCACTTATCACCATCCTGACTGGACTCCTGCATCACCCAACTAAAGTTTGATCCGGCCGGCCCCATCCTTCTCCCGCCTTTGCACCTTGCTGGCTGCCACCTCCTTTGCAATGTCAGAAGACTGATGTCACGTTGCATCACATCACAAACAGCTAAACGAAGCACCAACTGGCCAGGCAGGTTGCTTAGAGGCCCATCCCCCCCACCATCCACATTTTCTTCCTCCAGTCACAGTGGTTGGCCTGTGTGATAATGCCACAGGCCCACACCCAGCCCCACGGAATGCTCTAATGAATCAGGCTGGGGGAGGGGCCCTACCAGTGTTGTGCCTGTGAACATTGCAAGCATTGCTCACACCTTGCACGGATAGAGCCAGCAAAGAAGTTGCTGTTGTTGTCCCTTTTTTGAGCCCCTGGTGTGTGGTTGGGCCCCCCCCTTATGTCCGGGCCCTGGGCAATTGCCCAGGTGCTGATGCCAGGCCTGATGGTCTGGAGTGTGGCAGCTGAGATATAATGCCAAAAAGTGCAAGGTCATGCACATCAGAAAGAAAAATCCAAGACAGGTGTATTACCTAGGAGGTGAAAGACTGGCAGCCTCAAACCAGGAAACAGATCTGGGAATCATAATCTCAGATGACTTGAAGGTTAGTAAGTAGTGTGAGAAGGCAACACTGAAGACCAATAGAATGCTGGCTGCACCGAGAGGGGAAACACGAGCAGGAGGAGAAAGGTGGTACTACCATATAGATCGCTGGTCAGGCCTCACCTGGAATATGGAATCCAGTTATACCTCAGGAAGGACATTGACTGGGTGGAAATAGTACAGAGAAAGGGTACAAAAATGATTCAGGGTCTGCAGTACATGTCCTACGAGGAAAAACTTAGGGAACTGAATATGTACTCCCTGGAGCAGAGAAGAGAGAGAGAGAGAGAGAGCGGGGACATGATTGAAACAATCAAGTACATAAAAGGCATTAACAAGGCACAGGAACAGGAACTTTTTCACTTCAAGAAGAGCTCCAGAACCAGGGGACATGACCTCAGGCTGCAAGGAGGAAGGTTCTCTAACAACACCAGGAAGTTTTTCTTCACAGAAAGAGTGGTGGATACCTGGAACAGCCTGCCCCAAGAGGTTGTGGGGGTTAACATTGTGGGGGGATTCAAGAGTGCATGGGATAGACACAAGGGAGCCCTGGCTACAAAGGGCAACAAGAGTGTCAAAATAGGCCTAAAACAAATGGCAGACTAGATGACCTAGTGGTCTCCTTCTGCTGTCATCTTCTATGTTTCTATAGCTAAAGGGATATATGACCCATACTGAAATGCATATGACACATGGTGAAATGGTGTGACAAAAACTGAAATTAATGACACACATTCTAATAATTATGGCATAAACCAAAATGGATATGCCATTTATTAAAATGGATATGGCAAATACCAAAATGGGTATGACATGTACCACTCTGAGTGTGACAAACATTGAAATAGTATGAAAAACACTAAAATGTTTAACACACACCACGATGGGTATGACACACACCAAAATGTTTATACCACACAAAGAAATGGGTATGGTACATACCAAAATAATTACGACACATGTGAAAGTATGTATAACATATATCAAAATGGATATAGCCCACACTAAATCAGTATCACAAATACTGAAATAATTATGACATATCCTGAAATAAATATGATACATGCTGAGATGGATATGACCTATACCAAAATGGATAATACACATAACAAAAAGGGTATGACACATACTAATATGAATATGGAACATACTTAAATGGATAAGACCTGTTTGGAGGTTAGTAAAGTTGTTATTTTCACTGTGTAGTGGGGACAACTAGTATGGGCTGTAGCCTTCTGTTGTCTTAGATATCCCAAGTGTGAATCCCAAGTATGAACCTATACAGAAATGAATATGACATATACCAAAATGGATAAGAAAATACTACAATACATATAACACATACCAAAATTAATAAAACTCCCACTGAAAGGGACATGACACATATCGAAATAGATAAGACACATACCAAAATGGTTATCCAATATACAAAAAAAAATTATGATGTTTAAATTATTATGATGTATACCAAAATGAATATGACACTTACTGAATTGTACATTATATTTATTTAATGTATTGAAACTTTTGATATAAATAAAATGGTTATGAAGTACTGAAAATAAAAATACATATATTGAAATGTGTATGTTGTACACTGAAATGAGTATGTATACAATAGGGGTGAGTGAGAAATGAGTGTGATAAAAACATGTATTCTCACTGTGTTGACATCACCACAAGTGATAAATCATGTCGTGACATCACGACTAGTGATAAATCATGTTATGACATCACCACTGTGAGAGAT
Source organism: Neoceratodus forsteri (assembly GCA_016271365.2). Lineage (NCBI taxonomy): Eukaryota > Metazoa > Chordata > Ceratodontiformes > Ceratodontidae > Neoceratodus > Neoceratodus forsteri. Next base: position 1,137,365,695 of record CM028130.1, read on the forward strand.
ATTTCACTGCTGCCTGCAGCCAACTGAGTTACCATGGCAAAACATTCTCAGGTGTTTCCTATACTCGATCTCACTCCCTACTCATTGCTGTGAAGCTCAACTTCACTGCAGCCAGCTTCACAAAACAATTTCATTCTCACTGCTACCTACAGCCAACTCATTTACCATTGCAAAACATTCTCAAGTGTTTCCTATACTCTTTCACTCCCAAGCCATTGCTCTGATGCTCTCAGCTTGACTGCATCCTGAACTTTAAAACACACAGCTTCAAAAAACAGTGTTTCTCACTGCTGCCTGACGCTAACTTACTTAGCATTGCAAAACACACTCAGCTTTTCCCACAGTTTGTAACACTGCCAGCCCATTCAGGAAATCTCACACACAGAAACATCAAACATCGAAACAGCAACAGAACACAAAAAATCATAACAATACTTCTGAAACTTGTACCCTTATTGTATACATAGAGAACATGATGGGCAGATCATGTAGTTATGGAAGAATTATCACGAAGCTCTGATACTTCTACTCTAGCCTTCGCACTCATGAGTATCCAGAGCTCACTCTGCAGGAGTGAAGATATTTTCCATATCACTCTCCTGTTCATCATGTATCCTCTATATCTCATACCTAAATGGCAATGTTGAGCACAAAAATGAAAATGTCACATACTGAAATGTTCATGTTGCACTTAGAAATGCATATGCCACAGCTGAAAAGAGTATACCACGTACAGAAAGTAATGTCATATAATGAGATCAGTAACATACAATATATACCTGAAATGACTATGAAATGTACTTTATTTACCAAAGCATATGTGACATACAGTGTATCAAAATGCATATAGCAAATATAACATGGAAGTGCCTCATACAGAATTAGAGTACTGCTAAAATCAATATGATTATAGGTAGAGCACCCTCCAAAATAAGACTAACATACTGTAGTGAGCATATAGGGAACTGAATTGTATACATATCTGGCCAATCTTGCAAGGCATACACTGAATAGAGTGTAATGTGTGCCAAAATGACCATATAACAAACTGAAATGATTGTAAAACACAAAAAGATGAATGTAACACATACTGAACTCCCACATTTTCAAAAGAGATGTATGGCGCAAAGGAGAGATGTGTTTCCCATCTCAAAAAATACCCTGAAGTGCGATATTTAAAGGGCAGAGATACAGCATCTCTCTCCAGATGCGCCACAGTGCAAATAAAATGTATGCAGCACATGTAGAGAGGCGTTCCCATGAATGTGCTGTGCACCGGCATATTCAGCCAAAATGAGTGGCGCAAGTGCAGAGTAACCTGAAGATGCACTGCCCAAAGACCGGCATAATAGGAAAATGCCTATATTTGCAAGCCACCCAGAGTCAGGAAGCTGAACAGCAGTAGCCAAGGATGGGAGCACTTTTGTCATGAGGGATGTGAGGAGACAGGAAGAGCAACATGGGCAAGGAAGGGCCCACAGGCAGTACACCCAACACAGATGGTACCGTATCTATGTCACATTTGAACAACTCACTGACACAGAGATTGTGGGCCAGTATCATCTCAAAAGGGCAATCCTGAGAGCTTTGTGAGCTGCTCCATAATGACCTGCAGGCACTAACACACAGGAGTCACACCATGTTGGGGGAGACAAAGGTGACAGCAGCATTGTGCTTGCTCATCACGGGCACCTTCCAGATACCAGTGAGTGACACCACTGGTATCACGCAATCTGCCATGTCCCATCTCCTCACACAATTCCTCACCGCCCTGCTGCCCCATGCTATGCAGTTCATCCCATTCCCTCGCACACAGGAAGAGCAGACAGAAACAATGCAGCACTTCTATAGGGTGACATGCATGCCAGAGGTGCTAAGGGCCATTAACTACACCCATGTGGCAATCAAGGCACCACCTGGCTCTGATGGTGACACATACATAAACCTCAAGGGATCCCATTTGATCAACTGCCAGGTGGTTTGCAATGCCTGCGCCACCCACGCTGGGAGTGCAAACGATGCCTAAATCTGGCATCGGTTGGCCTTGTGCCACCCGGTTTGAGACTGGGGAGATACCTAGTGGCCACCTAGTGGGTGAGTGGGGCTGACCCCAATGCCAAATGAACCCACAGTGTGGCCCACAGCACTGCCGGTGGTAGTGCAGAGGGGGAGGTGACAGGGCCCATGAACTGTCCAACAGGCACAGGGAACACTGTGAGTGCGGAACCTGCTGCAGTGGGGCCCACAGACAGGAAGACAGTGTGGGGGGGGGGATCGCCAGAGGTGTGGCAGGGTGGGGGGTAAACACACAGCAGGCACAGGAGACAGGGCATGTAGCAATACATGCGCTGGGACTGGACCTGCACCTGGTACAGGGCAGAACATCACAGATGAACAGGACGGGCACGGGGAACCAACAGGATGTGCAGCACAGGACAGTGTGCTGGCATGCCGTGCATGTAGTGGCAGTGCACAAACAGCTGGGAGGGTGTCCAGAGGCATGTCAGGGCATGATCAGGCAAGGACTGTAGACATGGCAACAGGGTGGATAGACACAGGCAGCAAACACAGGCCAGGGAGGGCAGACAGGACACCATGGTCACCTGCAGGAGATTAACTCCTTGCAATTTCCCCCACTGGTGACAGCACCTACCCCCTGTCCCCCTGGCTGCTCACTCCCATACTGCTGCCCTCATCCGAGGCTGAAGAGAGGTACAATGAGGCATACATTGCTACATGCATTATCATCAAGCTTGTGTTTGGTATGCTCAAAATAAGGTTAAGATACCTGGGCAGGTCCAGTGGTGCCCTACAACACAGCCCAGACAGTGCTTGCAGCCTAATCCTGGCCTGTTGCATGCTCCACAACATGATCATTGACCATGGAACAGTTGTCCAGACACAGGAGAGCAACATTTCAGAGGATGAGAGGCTGCAGGCCGGGGGTGAGCAGCCAATCCTGGATAGGAGGGACACATGGCTGGCCGCTAGTGCATGGCAGCACAGGGACACGATTGTGGCAGGGGGAACACAGGTGCATGTGGAGGAATGGCATGGATCAGAGAACACTGCTGGCACACACATAGCAGACAACCAAGGCTACAGTCATCATGCCCTTGCCACACACCAGAAAACCATGGCCCACACCCATGGTCCGGATGCCACGCAGTCAGCGTGAATAGGGTCACCACAGGCATGTGTGTGTGCATGCAGTAATGCACATGGACCTGGGCAGACAGGGTAGGGGTGACAGCATCAACAGCTGCAGGGCAACATGGCCAGGCCAACAGCACCAGGATGGCATCAGTGCCTCCCACGGTGGCCACAGCATACAAGTGGGTGGTCACACCCAGGTGACTGGAACTCGACTGGGAGTTCATGTGCTGCAAGGAGCGACCCCTTGACCCCTGAGGGTGTTGACACACATGACCAAGACTGGGTGCATGTTGGGGTGGGGGTACTGAATGTCAGACTGGATCCAGTGGTGTTGGGGATTGCATTGGCAGGGGAAGGAGCCTGCAATAATAGGGGGGTCATGTGCTGCAGTGGTGTGGGAGTTCAGGTAGCACTGTGTGTTGTGCAATGGGTACTCCTGCGGGCACAAGGCACCAGGGCTGCACGACCCACCTCAATAGCCTGTGCAATCCTGTTGCGGCCTGTAGTCATGTCCACCCATGTGAGATGCATTTTTGCAATCATGTCCACCTGCAGAAGGCACAACCTGCCTAGCATCTGTGCATGCCTCACGGCCGCATGCTCATCTGTAAGACCCACCTGCACATGCAGGCCATGAATAGCCTCCCTGCGCTCTACCTGGGCCTCCACAGAGTTCCGCAAGAGCTGGGTGTACTTATCCAGCCTGTCAGAGGGGAACATGTCTTGGGGGGTGATGACGGGCAGGGGGTGGACCAGTCTGCAGTGCCACATCAGCCAACTGTGGACATCACACAATAGGCCGCTCTTGGGCAAGGGACTGTGCATGGGCTGGCACAGTGGGCCCAGAGCCAGCCATACCATGTGTCCATGCAGGCTGTTGCTGTTGCATTGTGCCCTGCTGAATGGTGGCACCACCCCCAGGCCCCACAGCAGCACCATGCTACTGGCCAACCATGGCCGTTGCAACAGAAGACAGCATGTGGCAGGAGTGGGGGGTGCATGCGATGGTCCATGATGGCTGCCACTGCCCGAAATTGTCTGTGTGACAACTGGGACCACATTGGCATTGCTGGTGTCAGGGATGGTGTCCCCCAACTGGGTGGCATCATAATCCTCATCATCCTCCATGACCAGTGCCAGCACATTGAGTTCATCCAGTATGTCAAAGCTAGACAGGGGGTCAGGATCAGCCAGCCCCAGTAACACCCAGAACTCAATTGCAGACTCACCCTCCACAGTGGCCATGGTTGTGGGGCACTCTGATGGTGTGGGGTCATCCACCTCCTAGCCATTAGCATTGGCCCAGGACGCAGCAGCGCCCCTGAGGTGTGATGGAGCAGGAAGGTAGAATAGGTGTGCATGGTCAGTGCTGCAGGTGCATAGTGTTGGGTGAAATGTGCACACATGGAGTGTGCATGTGTGCCACAGGGGTGCTGGCGGTGACACATGGGCCAGAGGCACCTGTGTAGTCTGCACTGGCCACACGTCACAGTGGCATGTGTGCTGCATGTCTGCCTGTGTGTGCACACCCAGAAGACACTGTGGGACACATACATGTCAGACAGTCTGCACCCAGCTGATTGACAGCCCTCCCCCACTCACCAATGTGGGCATGCACTGTAGCACACACTGTTGCCACAGGGTGTACATACACACACCACCCATGGCCCAGTGTGTAGGGTGTGTCACAGGTGCCTGGGCACCTGACAGACCTCGTGCCTCCATTCTGTTGCACTACACAGGGCCAGCACCACAACACCCAAGAGGGTGTGTTGTCCTTCAACAGTGCCGGGCAAGGCCAGCACACAGCCAGAGCACCCTGTAAACATAGTGATGTGGCCTGTGTGGCACGACAAGCACACCCATGGCAAACACATACAGCCCACAACAGTAAGCCATGTGCATATTCACAGTGCAGCATCAGTCCACCTGCTGACTCGAAGCCACCACCAGGGACACCCTCCACAAAGGCACGGCTTAGTGTGCTGGCAACCATCGCCTCCCAGGCTGACAGGGCAGGCACTGTGGAGGGGCCACCCCCAGTGGCCTCTGGGACACCTTCAATGTTGCCAGCTGCTCCTTGGCCCTGGCGCACTCACTGTTAATGCATATGATGCACTCCTGGGGTGTACTATTGCACACCCCATGGGTGTTTATCGCCTGTGCCACCTCTTCCCAGCCCTGCACCTGCTCCAGCTGGGTACCCATCTTGTGAGTAAGGAGGTCCTCTCACAAGAGGTATGCCCCAATGAGGGCCTGCAGTTCAGCATGAGTGAAGTTAGGCCATATTCTCATCCTCACTACCTCGGCTGCCATGCTGGTGCCTGTGGACAGACACAGAGACACATAAGCACAGGCACAGCATCTGTAGCATGGTGTGAAGGTCTTGCTGGATGCAGTGAAATGCACACTGTAACAGACAAAATATAAACACTCACCTCCAAGGTTGCATTTCCTGTTGGTCACCTGTACAGAGGGGTGGCACAGGGTATTTACAGTATAGCTCAGCCTTTGCAAATGAGGGTCTGGGCTGCCTGTAATGAGATGCTAATGTGTGGACTTGAGCCAGGATTGGGCAATGTGGTCATTTGAATACACAGGCAGAATATTGCACATTTGCATCTGGCCCATTTCAATGTGCATCACTCATCTATTTGGGCAGCGCATCTCCACATGGCTCATTTCTGATGCATGCATGATTGGCCGTAATGTCACTGTGTTGTGCAGTCGCAGATGTCTGACATCATGGCCAGCACATCACGCATAGCCCATCATGTTGCCCTTATGTATGGTGGACATGTACAGCACATGGCTGCCAATTTGAACCATGCGGTTGGCCACAGATGTGGCATTGTCCGACCTACCCAACATGGCGGCACTGCATTTCCACGTATGCATGTTGTATGGGGGCGTGACCCTGTCCTCCCACCTTGACATGCGTCACTGTGCATGAACGGTACTGTGCCATGCTGCATCTATCGCACATCCCAATGATGCATGTGCAAGTCACATGTGGAAATACATGCCCGGCCTATTGCACAACTGGCGTAGTGAAGCCACATACCTCACAGTGACTTCCTGCATGCCACACCTGCAGCAGCACCTTGCAGATGGTATGGTACATGCTAGCAGACCTCAGGAGACCAGGCCATGTGCCCTGAACTAGAGTGAGGTAGAGGTTGCCAACCTGGTAGACCTTGTGGTGCCACTGGAAGGTCAGTTGTTTGGTGCAGAGGTGCTGCAGGAGTCATGGGCCCAGGTGTGGGCCATGGAGACAGAGCACCTCATACGGTGGATAGGCATTGTGTGGTCTGGGGAGCAATGCTGGCACTATTATGGAGATATTAGCCAGAGGGACCCAGGCAGGCTGAGCTACCTGCATGACCTAGCCCACAGGGGGGCAGTGCCATGCCCAGGTATGTATGCAGGTACCATGGCACACATGGTTACCTTGGTCCGTCCCCAGGCGGCAGACCCATGGCACCATGTGTGCCACTGTCTGGCCCTGGGTGCACTGTAGGGCCATGGTGGGATCACCGTGTCCATGTTGGTCACCTTTGTGCATTACCTGTCACCAAGCTACACATTGTGCTGCACCATGCTGCATTGTGTCACTATTGTGTCCCTGGGCTGGGGGAGCTTGTGGTCCTGCATGCTGCTCATGTTGCATTTACCATTGTGTCCCCCTTGCAGGTCAGGAGGAGCAGCAGCAGGCCCAGAGCCTCTCCAGCAGAAGGACAGGTGATGGAGGCATGGCAGGAGGGGACAGAACTGGCACACAGGATGGTGCGTCACACCGTGCTTCAGGTAAGTGTGCTGTTAGTGAGGCGTATTTCTGTTCCTTGGGTTGGGGGTGTTGTATTGCCCACTGCAGGCCATGGCCTGCTTCTTGTGCATGGCCCCATGGTGCCAGCCTTGTACACATGGATTGCTGTTTCAGCACCATGTGGCAACTCTGCTGTGCGCCTGACCCCTGTGTATTTGTCCCCATCCAGTGTGTCTGTTTAAGAATGTGGGCACTCATCAGTACCCACAAGGGGCCACCACCTGGCCTACTTACATGGGGCATGCAGATCTCAGGTTCACACACTGTGAGGGACATGGCCACATGTCCCTTGGCAACATCCAGTGAATGCACATGTTGACATTGCCTGTTCCCTGTGCCATATTCCATGTTCTGTGTGGCGCTGTTGCACTGCACATCACCAGTCTGTCATGTGCATGGTGTTGTGGCCACCCTGTGCAAGAGCCAGGCCAACATCTGGCATGCACGTCCACTCCATCATGGGGAGGTTACTGTGCCTGGGTGGGCTGTGGCATTATGTGTGCTGTGTTTTCCCTCATATATCATCAGGATGCCCGTGCTGGGGTGGAGCAGTGTCAGAGGAACCAGGGCAGGTTGTTTATCCATGGCCATATTGTCTCCAGCCAGGGGTTGCTGGCCACCATTTATCAATCCAGGGAGCCATACTTAGGGTGGCCTACAAAATACTGCATGCACTGTGGATTGGCGGCCAGCCACACAGGGTGCGGTCGTGCAATAGCCAGGGCTGCTAAGCAAGTGTAGACATTATTGACTGTCCATACTGTATATAGCCTCTTTCTCCACACACCCTCACCCAGCCCTTGCCATCCACCTGTATATTGTTACCCACTCTGCATTGCCTGTTCTTCGTTCCACTTTGTCCTACATCCCTTTTTATACCGTATATAGTTTTGGTTTATTTTTTCCACTGCTGTGTTGATTGTTGTTTGTTCCTTTTGCTTGGTTGCCTATTGTGTTCTACTACATGTTGTTGCATCCTAACTGTGCCTGTGTCTGCTGTCCTTCCTTTGCTGTCATTGCCATCACCTGCTGTGTAGCATGGTTGGCCCACTGCCCCTTGCTTCATACTGTCCATTTGTGTCCATGCCATTAAACACCCGTATGCCCAGTCACCCAGGTGTTGGCCCCACTATGTTTGTCATGGTTTCCCCTGGAGTGTCAGTGGAGTATCCATCACAGTGGTCCTTGTTATCATTTGCAGTGGTCCCCTGTGCTAGTGCTGTGCCTTCCACTGCTGTTGTCCTTGTCCCCATACTGATGTGCTGCACTGTTTGTGATCCTGTGTCGCTGTGGGTGTGTACCCCCTGTGTGGCCTACAGCCCCAGCCTGTGTGCCGGTGTACCAGTGGCACACTTTGCCTGTGCTCCGGCTGTCACATCCACCCTGCTTGGCCGACCAGCCCTGTTGTCACGTTGCCTGATCAGTCTGTGCTCTCCATTGGCACTGCCAGTGCTGTGGCACATCGATCATTGCCCTTCTGTGTGCCATGCCCACTGTGCCTGGTACTCCCCTTGACTGGTGGTCTGTGTGTGTGGTGCTTCGTACTGTAACCACAGGGGCTGTGCCTGTGCCAATGATTGCACTGTTCTGATTGCCACTGTCCTCCCCTGTGCCTTGTGGTGCTGCTTTCCCTGTTTGTGGCCAGGTTTAATGCTCATTTCTCATATTCAGTCCTGCCCTGTTGCTCCACTGTCCTAGGCTGACTTGCTCAATTCCCCGTATTCAGTCCTGTCCTGCTGCATGGCCTACAGTATGTCCAGTTGCATGGTGATGCTTTGTTGCAAATATTCAGCCCACTATGCACCGGCGCACCCTCTGGCCCATTTTCTGAATATTTCATTTATTTGGGACAGCACATCTCAGATGCGTGGCACAGGCACTTGTGCGATTTTCCAGGAGACTTTTGAATATGGGGGCTGATGTGGGTAACCAATCACAATGCAGTATCACTTCCTGAAGTGCTTATGACTCCAGCAGTTCTTGTTCAGCTTCATTGAAGGTAAGGTTGCCTTAATTACTGTGACTCTGGAATATGTACAGTGTGTGTTGATAAGATACCAGTAAAGATATAAATAGTAATACATGTAAATATTTGCAGTGTTCTGAGTCGCATATAAATAGTTACAGGGTACGTGAGACAGAGGATGCAAAAGGAGACACGCCTATCTGAGTAGCTGAAAGAACAGTTAAGCACCTCTGTATGTAATACAAGTTATGCTGGAATGAAGTGTTATTAAAAGAATCTAAAGAACCCTTTGTTTTGATTACTACAAAACAAGACACTATGTAAATTATTAAATTGGTATTTCCTTCTTGTCCCTGTTTTTTTAAACACAACCTTTGTTTTCAAAAGATTTCTCTGGCACCCACCCCAAAACAATACTGTTTTGTTTGTTCCCGGTGTAAGGTTATATATAACCAGATAAACTCATCCTGTACTTCTCTTTCCAATGCTTTGCAAAGTTATAGTCTGTTATTTCACATTACATTTTATTTGCCCTTTACAGGAGGAGCATGACCAAACAACCTGTCGCTCCAGCTTTAGCTCATCTCTGTGGGTTTTAACTGAAATTCATTGGCTTACTGAATATTTGAGTTTTTCTTTGCTGCCTTTTTAAAACTGTCAGTATTTAGCAGCTGTTACTATAAACAGTAAAGCAAATTATTTTGCCATTTTCTCTGTAACTGTAAGGACTAGAAATATATTCCATACCATAAGAAAGCTGAAAATCTCCCCTTTCCAGCAATGTAAACTATTTGGACCGGATTCTAAAACCGCTTAGACTGACACAAGGGACTTGCATTAAAAAAGTATGATGCAAGTGGTGGCTTACGTCACACCTTGGGTCACTCTTCGACTCTGGAAGGCAGCCTGCGACTGCTGCAGACACACTGTACCAAAACACTCTTGTGCCGAGGTTGCAGCCAACAACCCAGTGTGCCAGGTCGCAAAAGGGGTCTTGCAACATGGCGGGGCTGCCACATCTCCTTTTTTGGGATTTTAGAAGCCCCACCATGAATGCAGCAGGGGGCACCACTTAGACCAGCCAGGAGGTGGTCTAAGTGGTTGCATCAGGAGGATATGAGAGGTTACTGGCCAGTGGGTTGCAGTAAGGGCAGGGGGAGCCATTGGAGGTGTTGGGGCACAGCTGCCCATTGGGATGGAAATTGTACTGGGAGGTGAAAACCCAGTCCCTGGGTACTGTAGCCCCCCCCATGGTCATGTAGCAGTGATGGTGGTATAATGGAACCTTCCCCCTGCAATCCCCAATCTCCCCCATGAATAATGGCAGAGAGTGCCCCTATATTAGATTGCTCCCCCCAATCCCTGATTTCACACCACCATGGCCAGCTGCAGATTGCATTTGAGAGGACCACGTACTGTACACTGTACACTATACAGTGTACAGCATGCACCATACGCACTCTGTGACTGGCTGTGGTGGTGTGGGGAGGAATGTGCCAGTTGCAGGTTCATGTCAGGGATGGGGCAGTGGGGTGAGTGTGCACTGCCTGATGGGGTTGGGGGCCACTAGACCACCAGGTAATGTGCTGTTCCACAACTTCAGTGCTGGAGACATGCTGTGATGGCAACAACTGGGCTCTGCCTGTATTGGGGACTGGGGAGTTGCCAAGTGCCTGCCATGGAGGGTATCATCCTGCACGGCCACCTGACCTCTCCTGGGGCACAGGACTATGACTGCACTTGCCCAGGGCCACAGTCAAGCATCGGCTGCCCAGTTTGTGCCCAGATACCACACTTGGTGCCCTTGTGCCACCTATGCAAGCCCCTGCCACCTGGTCCCTGGCTATGTCGTGGACTTGCAACGAGGATGCCCTTTGCTCCACTCCTTTTGGTGCAGGCCTGCAGTTTGCGTCTATTCCAGATTGTTTGCTACAAGTCAAAAACTTTCTGGAATAGCACATTTTGTGGTTATCGCAACGACGCCAGCCACAGTCTCCCATTGTGCCGCACTTTGTGCCTGATATGGGTACCTTCCAGAATTGGCTCCTTTGTTTCTAGATCATGCCATTATGGAGGAAACAGATCCATTAACAATGTTCTGTTTTTTTCTTAAACCAGCAATTAGTGAAGCCAGTTATCCAGCAGTTATTCATTTCTGACATTTGCAACTCCCAGATGCCCTAGGTCCAATAGTCAAAGGTTAGCAGGTGGGCTAACATGAGTTTAAATGAGCGCGCCCAGCCAGCCCATATTCAGAAGCCCAAGAGAGCCCTGCAAACTGGGGAGCACCAAAGCACTAACATACAACTGTGCTTATGTTTTTTTTTTATTTAGTTGTTTAACCAGGTATAGCACACTAAGCTGAAAGCTTTTTTACAGGAGCGACCTGGGAGCACAAGGAGGTTAAGTGACTTGCACAGGGTCACACAGTATGCAAGTGGAAGCTGTGGGATTCAAACCCACGTCTGGTCTGCTGGATGTCACCAGATTTGCAGCTCAGAGCCTTAGTCCACTGCGCTATACTGCCTCCTAGGAGGTCCCCTCATGCATACTGGCACAGTGGTATCATCAGAAGTTTGCAGGGAGGCAAGCCCCCCCCCAAGCAGTGATGTTTACAGCTGTTGCAAACCACCTCTTAACTGGGCATTAAGCTTGTGCTGCCACCCTCCTGAAAGGCAGTGGCTGTATTGCAGCCGCCTATGCCCCAGCACCTATTTCTACACAGTAAATTTTTCCTGGTGTCCAGTGGTACCCCTACCCCCTGAGCACCCATTTCAACAGAGGATTTTTGCCATGGTGGTGTCTAATGGTAAATAAGTAAAGTTCTTTTGTTTAGCGACCCATCCTGGAGGCTCTGGGCAATGTACAGGTAGGCAAAAAGAGACACATGCAACAGCATAAAAACATAAAATAGAAACAATAAACAACAATAAAACCTAAATATATCTTAAATAAGTAATGAAGCAGTTTATAAGTTTTAACTATAAGCAATCTACAAATGCTTTCCTAACAGGGTACACCTTCAGCCCCTGCTTAAAAATCTCCACTGATGGAGCCACTCTCAAGGGTCTTGGGAGCGAGTTCCACAAAGCTGGGTCCACCACCTCAAATCAGCAATTTCCAGAGGTTTTAAGTGGGCCATGGAAATGACTAGGAGGCCTTTGGTGGAGGTGTGGAGTGAGCGCAATGGACAGAGAGGAGACAGGCGGTCCATCAAGTAGGCAGAGCCCAGACTGCGTAGGTCCTTATAGGTGTGCAAGGCCACCTTGAAGATAATCCTCCACCTCACAGGCTGCCAGTGCAATTCACACAGATCTGGGGTCACATGGCAGGACATCAGAAAGCCTGTCAGCAATCTGCCCATTGCGTTCTGCACCAACTGCAGGTGTCAGTGAACCCTACCATTGACCATGAGGTACAGAGCAATGCAGTAGTTGATTCCCAATGTCATGAACGCATGTACCAGTGAGGGCAGATTGTCAGATGGAATTAAGGCTACCCCCTGATTGCCAGTGTGTAAGCAGTAAGACACAAAGGGGTGCATGGAACAGATTTTACCACATATCCAGGGTCATATTAAGGCATGAGGCCATGGGCCAAGTATGGCCTTGTGACTTCAACCCCTGGAAGTGTGGTAAAATCTGTTCCGTGCACCCCCCCGGAGTGTCTTATTGTGCTTATAAAATGGGCTCCTTTTTTCAGCCTTTTACAGTTGGGAAAAGCATGCTTATATGTAGAAACAATAGATTTACTTATGTACATTTATGATAAAAATAGTCCTTCCACCCACTGTAAATGATGTAATTGTTGATGTCATTGTACTACTACTGCTGGACACAGTTTGCCCTAGGCTGGCATCAAGAATCAAGATATGGAATGTTTAGCATAGAATGTTTATTACTGAACACATGGATTCAAAATTCTGCTCAGTTCCACTGGCAGAATCTTCTTCTCCTAACATACTGTACACACACACAACATAGAGAATTGTGTATGGGTAGGTATATACAACAAGGTTGTGCTTGGATCAAGTGGTTTCATTGGTAATAGCAGACCTCAAGAGCGCAGCTCAAGAGGTCTCCTGTTACCAAGTAAACCACATGATTTCATTACAACCTTGTCAGTGTATACCTACCCATACACAGTCTTTTATAGTGTATGGGGCAAGTGACACAGATTACCAAAAAATCGCTAAAAAAAAAAGAAGTTTGCACATAGTAGCAATTTCACAGGAATGATTTTAATACCAACACTAGAACACAACTCTGTAAACAATAAGTACACGTAGTGGAATGAGCTGATAAAACTAATACTATGCAAAGCATCTGAAATAACTTAGTAATTTGTAACTCTTTTTTTTCATCTGTTTAAAAGTTCATGTGTTCTGTGTTACTGCAGTTCAAGACTAAATTATACTGTCTTATCTGTAGTCCTTCAAGGAAAAGAGGGCACCAGATTGTTTGGTCTTCTGTGACCCTTGAAGAACAAAAACAGAGAAAAAAACAACGGTGAGTTTTTAAAAAATTAAAAAGCAGAGAGCATGAAATGTACATATTTTTTTTAACTGACAGTTTACGCACACTGCATTTCTCATGGATTTAGGACTTACCTCATCCGCTGTCTGTACTGTCATCAGAGCTGTCTTCTATGACAGTGACCCTCCTCTTCCATTGACCACAGTTATTTGCAATCTGCATACTGACAGCTTGCTGGAAGACACAGGAACAAGTTGAAGTCAGTAAGGTCACTGAGCAGTTTCTTAACTTTTATGGAAACATGGTGCTACATTGTAGAAATTGCTGAAGCTGTGGTGGTAGCAAGGTTGGTGTCTAGAGTTTCATGCTGTCTGCTCCCTGCGAAAATCTCAGAGTTTCTTTTCTGCTTTTGCTCTGAGAGGCTGCTGCATTTGTTGACAGACTGCAGGCAATGATGACCGGAGACCTGTTGTACTTCACTGCGTGGCACTTCAGAATCTACCAAGCGCTGTGTGGAGGTCTTTCAGGTAGAATGGTTAATAATTTGTTTCTCCAGTGGCAGACCAGCATCTGTTTTAATTAGTTTCAGCATGCCACAAATTAAGTTCTCCCCCACTGCCATAGCATGGTACCAAAGTGACACACCATGCTTATAGTTAATGGTAGGTACCAGATAGAAAGGGAAGTCAGCATTTTCCATTGAGGGAGGTCTCTGTGCAGCATAAACTTCATATGCTGCAATGAGGTCTCTGTCAGGATTTGAAATATTTTTGTAGATTCTTGGTTTCATGGCACATACATCTCTTAGGTTTTCTTTGGTGCTGGTCTTCGTTTGCCACTCGGTATATTGAAGGAATTTATGCCCCTCACTGTCCACCATTAGTTGGCGGTCCCCCCATCTTAACGCATATTGCTCTGCTGTTCTTAAGGCAAGGTATAACCCATTCATGAAGAATATTAGGTTCAACAGAGCTGTTGGGTTCTGCATGCCAGCGTGCCACTGGCATGCAGTTTGTCGACATCTTCTTGAGAGAGGGGCTCTGACTGCCTAGGCTCATTTCCCTTGCCTAACTTTTTGAGAATTTTTTGTTTTGCAACTAAGGTTGTTATGATCTCCTTAAATACATCCTGATTACCATGGAAAATTGCATGGCCATAATTATTTTTTATTATAAAAGGGGTCTCAGAAATGCTGCAGTCTGATTGGCTGTTAGGATTCCAACAACCTTACATTAATCCATGTTATACTGTCATGTACAGCCTGATCACCATGGCACATGGATTCTTCCTGTCAGCATTCTATCCTCTAGCACTAGTGAATGACTGAAATGTTGCATTCTGATTCTGAGCCAGCATTCTTTAACTGTTGGTGGAATATATAGGATAATGGCTGGGGATAGGGTGATAACCATGCTGTAATCACCTCGAGTGGTTGCTAGGGCAACATGGTAAACCTCGAGAGCGCAGCTCGAGAGGTTTACTGTAGCCCTAGCAACCACGAGAGGCGATTTCAGCATGGTTGTCACCTGATCCCCAGCCATCGTCTTTTATAGTGTATGGTCAAAAAAACATTGTTTGCATTCTGTATGTGAGAATTATGGAACTCTAGTGCATTCTTTTTTGTTATGCCGCTGTTTGGAAGTTCCGAAGTGTGGTTAACAACTTTTAAAATTCTAAACAGTGCATAACAAAGCTGTGTGACTGCTGATTATGGTGGTTAATAGGCACTTACCATATATTATAAGGTTGTAATTACTGGTGAGCCTATTTATCATAGAGGATAATGTATGGGCATCAGTTAACAACAACTCTGTATTCACTTCAAGAGGTTACCATGGCAACTGTGTAAACCTCAAGAGAGAAGTTTGAGAGGTTTATTGTTGCCTGGTAACCTCGAGAAGTGAATTCAGTGATGTTGTTAACTGATGCCCATACATTGTCTTGTATAGTGCATGGACACCAGCTGAACATTTCTTGATCATGGCAGTGATTACCTCACACTCGCAGTGAGGATTGTGCTGTTGCTCATCCCCCCCCCACCAACACTGATGCCAACACGACAAGAATAAGCCCCTCTTGGTCCATGTTCTCCCACTGTCCAAGACTCAAGTTTTTAAATTAAATATGACACAACCCACCATCAGGACTATCCTTTCATCAGCGTTGCTGTCTTTTTCTGAAAGGACCTCACCACTGTGGCCATTTCCACATGATCTGTCCTCCACACGGCTGTTTAAATGGAGCTGAGCGTCGCTGATTGCACATGCGCAATGAGGATCGATGCTGTTGTACCCTCGATGTGATGTCCTCAGGATGGTACAACACTATGTTGACGTCACATCGATGGTACAACAGCATTGTGTTTCCATCTAATTTTATGCACAACAGCGCTCTCCCGTACACTATGACTTGATTACGAGTACTCTCAAATGCCGTAATAACCCAAGTTCACTAAACTTTTTTTCACCGACAGTGTTCACTGTCTGTCACTCAAGCATATCGAGCCACTTAATTGGCTAGCACTCTGCTTGTGGGTGGGCTGAGCAGTATTTCAAAAATGGTGGCTCGGTTTTCTGTTTACCAAGGAGCAGCTTTTGTTTACTTCCCTCTCCATTTTTATGTTGCTTGCACGCATGTGCAAGAAACATAGTGCCATCATCGGAGATTTCGGAGGTGTGTCACCTCCTCCTTCAATTCAAGTCAGTGTGCTGGCAGGCGCGGTCCCTGTAAGCCAATGCATTTTGGAGCTGTCTATGACATGCTCCAAAATGCAGTAACTTCTGATTGAAAGAACTATGCTTCAGTGAGCAGCGATAAGAAGCGTGCTCCCCATCTGACGTCTGGCGCCCCGCCACGCACTGTATAGCCGATGGGGTGCCCAATCCCGTCGGCTGATGTCTCCCCATAGTAGGTGCCGCGCTGAGGCCCACCTCAGCATGGCAAGCAGTCCTTTGGCCAATGGGGTGCCCAATCCCCGTCGGCTAAACGCCTCATCCTTGTGCCATGCGGGGAGCCCCACCCCAGCATGGCAAGCGTCCCTAACGTCTTTTTTTTAACCTGTAAAACAAAAACAGTCCCTGGCGCGTCTCCCGACCCCACAACCTGCACCCACCCACTGCGCCCCAGCCTCCCTACACCCCCCTCACCCCATACTTACCTCCGACCGGGCGCGACGATCTTCGGTAGACCAGGAACACGTCTGCACTCTTCAAAGCTGACCGCGAACTGAGGAAATGCCGGTAAGCTGTATAATGGGCTAGATAGGGGGGTTTCAACTTTGTTGCATATCTCAGGCATTTTTGGGAATATTTGCACCAAATTTTCAACTTGGGTTTTTTAGGACCCTTTCTCATGAATGATGTCACTGCCGTGGCGTTATTGGGGCCCGAAGTGTGATTTCGCGCAGTGACTGTGCAGTGACTGTGAAATCACCCTTCAGGCCCAAATACCACCATGACAGTGACATAATTCATAAGAAGGGGTCCCAAAAACCCCATGTTGAAAATTTGGTGCCAAAATTCCAAAAAATGACTGTTTTATGAGCGTGCGTTGCACAGTTCCTACGCAGGCTCATAAGTTCATGAAATTTCAATATTTTCACTCCAGATTTTCAACATTCCCATTTTACCACACCTTCTTATGAGTAGTACAGCTGTCATTTTTCACATCTCACCCAAAATGCGTTTCCGCCCATGTAATGCACAATGGTGCAGTCAGTGTGCGAAATCAATGTACAGGACAAATTAAGAAAATCAGAGTGACACTATTCATGAGCAGAGGTCTTAAAATGGCTATGTTGAAAATTTGGTGAAAAAATTCCTAAAAATGACTGTTTTACAAGCGTGCATTGCGCAGTTCCTACGCACGCTCGTAAGGTCACGAATTTTCAATATTTTCACTCCAGATTTCCAACATTGCCATTTTATCACACCTTCTTATGAGTAGTACAGCTGCCATTTTCACATCTCACCCAAAACATGTTTCTGCCCATGTAGTACACAATGGCACAGTCGATGTCGCGAGATCAATGTACGGGACAAATTAAGAAAATCACAGTGACACTGTTCATGAGCTCAGGTGTTAAAATGGCTATGTTGAAAATTTGGTGAAAAATTCAAAAATGACTGTTTCTGATCGTTGTACAATTCCTATGCAGCGCTCATAAGTTGGCGAATTTTAAATATTTTCACTCCAGATTTTCAACATTGCCATTTTACCACACCTTCTTATGAGTAGTACAGCTGTCATTTTCACATCTCACCCAAAATGTTTCCTCCATGTAGTGCACAATGGCGCAGTCGGTAAAGAAATCAATGTACGGGACAAATTAAGAAAATCACAGTGACACTGTTCATGAGCAGAGGTCTTAAAATGGCTATGTTGAAAATCTGGTGAAAAAATTCCCTTCAGATGTAAAGCAATATTACTAATGAAGACATTGAACAGAACTGGTCCCAGGACCGATCCCTGCAGCACCCCACTGGTCGCCCCCTCTCCCTAGACTGCATACCATTTACCAGCACTCTCTGCCTCCTGTCTGTTAGGCAGTTTCTAACCCAGTTTACCACCCTTTCCCCCATGTCCAGCCTACCCAGCTAGTTTATCAGCCTCCCATATGGGATGGTGTCAAAGGCTTTGCTGAAATCAAGGTAAGTGTTGTCCGCTGCCCCACCCTGATTTACTTCCTTTGTCACCCAGTCAAATAAATCAACCAGATTTATCTGACATGATGTCCCCGCTGTGAATCCATGTTGTCTATGGTCCTGGGTTTCGATGTCATCTAGATGCCACACTATCCTTTCTTTAAGCAATGTCTCCATGATCTTCCCCACTACTGAGGTGAGGCTGAATGGCCTATTGTTCCCTGCCTCCTCCCTGCTGCCAGACTTGTGTAGAGGGACCACATGTGCCCTCCTCCAATTCACTCATGTTGAATGACTCAGTGAACATGGCTGCCAGAGGTTCTGCTATCTCCCTTTGCAGTTCTGTTAATATCCTTGGGCATATGCCATCTGGTTCCATCGCTTTGTCTACCTTCAATTTAGTGAGCTCCTACAGGACTCTTTTGTCCACCTCTTCACCCCCTTGGCAACTGCTGTACTGCTGTGGCCCTTGCCCCTCCCACTCTTCTGTGAATACTGAGCGGAAAGACACAGTGGATGTCTTGGGAGGAAGGCATGAAACTGTCAGTTCCAAATACCTAAACAGCACATACAAGCAAGCAACATTCGGCATTGACAAATGCTTGTTATATTCATTTTTATCTTTATCTGGTTGATCCTGCCTTTCAAACACAAATGAAATATCTGGTTCATCCCGCCATGCCCCCGGATCTGTAGACACACCGACTCCAAATGAAATCCAGGATGGACCCTACCTAGTATGAGCCACAGCTGACACCTAAAAGAAAAAATTAAAGTAAGTCTGACCAAGAGTGGGAGAAAGGGAAAGTAAGTGTGTGTGTGTGTGTGTGTGTCTCTGTGTGTCTTGTGGTGTGCTTAAGATGAAGAAGATGTTATGATGAGGCACAAAAGGTCAGAATTATATTTGGATAGGATAACTGCAATCCGGACAAGGAGAGGCAGGAGTCAACTTAGCATTTCGATGCCCGGAGGGCATTTATTTGGTACCAAGAGGTAGACAGACACAGTCACAAGAAGGAGTAGGGGATGCCCGAGTAACAATAGGGCAATGGAACAGAGATATACTGAAATACTTTTGGTCTACCACTTTTACGGTTACCACTACAAGCATAAACTTTAGGCTTACTGCCACTCTTATTCTAATACTAGTTTATACTGTACTTCTATACTCTAAACAAGAATCCAGTCTTATTCTGATACTAGTTTGTACTGCACTTCTGTACTCTAAACAAGAATCCAGTCTTATTCTGATACTAGTTTATACTGTACTTCTATACTCTAAACGAGAATCCAGTTACATAGGCTACTCAGCACTACATTAGGGTGATCAGCATCACACATCTACAAAAGAGTCCAGATTTTACTAGAGTCCAGACATCCGACGTCTTCGTGTACACCATCGTTCTTCGTTGGTAGCTACAAGGAAAATAAAACAGAACTGTAGAACCCTAATCTCAATTCCCAACAAGGACCTAGATAAGGCCACTGGGGTGGTGAGAGGTTTGGTAAACAGACCATATATCTTCGGCAAAAGCCCACTCTCTCCTAGGCTGCCGGAATGTGGAACCAATGCAACTGGTTCCTGAAATAACAAACTAAAGCAAGAGGTTCCTTGGCCAAAACCCACTTCTAGGGTTGCCAAGGATGAAGAAAGACCAAGATCTGCGTGGTGATGAATCCAATGGAGGCCTACCATGATCTGACTGATGCTGCAGCACTCCAAGGGCCAGCTGGACTCGGAAGGAACTCTGACAGGACCAAGAACCATAAGAATCTGAAGAGATGATGGTTTACTCTGCAATCCTAGGATCAGGAACTAACACAAAACAAAGAAAAGCCGGACGCATCCCCGGACTGGGCTTCAATGACTCGACTTTCTACAATCTAATGTGGGGGCACAGAACAGGTTCTCCAAGATGAGCTCTCTCTCTTCTGTAGAGGGCGACCAACTTCGGGACATCTGGAACAGGAACCATACGGAACGACACTGGCACTTCTGTCGTGATGCGTTTCGGCGGACGTGCTTTCAAGCTGTGAAAACAAGAAAACGGCGGGTATGACTTGTACGACTGGCGACGGACTCGACTTTGGCGGACGACGCAAACGGGCGGGATGAGTTGATGGATGATCTTCCTGGAGTGAAGAATGCTGGAAGGATGTCTTCTTCTGAGTAGAGACTGATTCTGAGCACGTGGTGTTACAGACCACACTATGAGACTGCAGTGTGGTAGAAGATTGAAACTGTCTTCATACAGTAGTAAACATATAACTGAAGAATGCCCAAAGAACTGTGGAATGATACAATAATTTGCCAGAGGAGGGCAAATTATAACTTCAGGTGTAATTGTTACTGATAAGGGCCAATGTCCAGGTGCTTAGAGCAATAGTTCAAGTACTTCGGACAATAGACAATAGTTCAGGTGCTTAGGGCAATAGTTCAGGTACTTCGGACAATAGTTCAGGTACTTAGGGCAATAGTTCAGGTACTTCGGACAATAGTTCAGGTACTTAGGGCAATAGTTCAGGTACCTCGGACAATAGTTCAACATAAGCAGTACAGTAATCACAGTATAGGCAAATAGAACACTCTCAAATGAACCCCTGTTTCTATAGGTAGGGTATTCTGGGATAGGATCCCTTACTGTATGTTGTGGCTAGGGAATCCTTTAGTACCACTAGGCTGGCTTGCCCTATTCCGCTAGGCTGGGGCCTCCCTGTAGTACCACTAGGCTGGCTTGCCCTATTCTGCTAGGCCGGGGCCTCCCTGTAGTACCACTAGGTCGGCTTGCCCTATTACGCTAGGCCGGGGCTTCCCTTTAGACCAGGCTTTACCTCAGGCCTAATGCCCTACCTTTACCTTGGGCCTGAAGCCCTACATTAGCTTGGGCCTGGTGCTCTACCTTAGATTGGGCCTGGTGCCTCACTTTACAATGGGCCTGGTGCCCCACGAAATACTGGGCCTGGTGCACCACTTTGTACTGGGCCTGGTGCCCCTCGTTACCTTGGGCCTGGTGCCCCACCTTAGATTGGGCCTGGTGCCCTAATTTACAATGGGCCTGATGCCCCTCTAAACTTTGGGCCTGATGCCACACTTTACCATGGGCTTAATGCCCTACTTTATATTTGGGCCGGAATCGCCCTTTTAAATATGTTGCCCCTTTAAATTCTGTGGCTCCCAGTGCCTGCTGTCAGTTATCTGGTGAAAGTCTGCCTCCATTCTGCCCCCTAATGAATATGGATAGGCCTTTTACCTGGCCTTAATGTACTGGCCCCTCCCCGTGGGTGTCGCTAACCCCGCCTACCTTTTTAATATTAAATTTGCAGGTCCTAATGACCCGATGCTCCCTGCGGCGCTTGGCCACCTTTTCCAAGTGCCTACTGTGCTTTTACAACAAATTCAGTGCCCCTTTGAATACAGGCGGCCAGCACAACGTGTGCTGCCGCCGACTCACCGCTCTGCGGTCTCTTTGGGAGTCTCTGCTGTCACTGGGAGGTGGGAGGTGGGAGGTGAGCTGCAGTGGGAGGGAATGTGCAGGCACGAGAGGGACGACTCTGGGGGACCTAAGACGGCCGACTCGAAGATGCCACTTGCTTGCTGCCGACGTGGGACCGAATAACTTTTAAAACACCTCAGGGGCTTAAATAAACAATCGAAGGGGGCAAAACAAATAAACGGAGGGCTTTTAAGCCCATACAGAGCATTGGGAGCAGCGTTTTTCTTCGTGGTGCCCCGATGGCACCACCGATGACTGAACACCACCACAGGCTTCTTCAGGCAGTGAAGGCAGAGCAGGCACACAGGTAAGTCCTCAGGGATGGCTTCAACCACCAGGTAAGCCCTTTCCTTGTCCCTTTGACTTACTGTGTCCTCTCTCCTCAACAGCGGCCCAGGAACTGACCAACTGACTAACTGATTAATTGTTTTTAAAAGTTAAAACTGCCTAAGTTCTAGGATGGCTGGATTGGAATGCTGTGCATGAACCACTCAGCACAGCATTCCATCCAAGCCATTATGACATGGAATGCTTTTTTTCTTCTGTCTTTTACCAGCTATAAGTGCACAAGGCACTTTTTCTATTATTTACAGTGTTTTGTGAGTGTAGGGAGGTTGACTTTTATGTCTAGGGGCACCTTCGTACAGTACCCTGCTGCCTATCCCTGCAGCAGGTACTCTAAGCACCTGTGTATTCTGCGTTCATTTAATTTTATTTTATTTTTCTGTAATTACCACCTTTGGGGCATTACATGTCTGTAGGTAGGGGACAGACTGAAACACTGAGCAAACTCTTTGCACCAGTAATTATAAAAAATAGGCAACTGTGTGTTCTATGGATTTTCTTTACACACCCTCGGTGTGTGATGACCTCATAAGCCTCTCAAGCTTTGCTCTCGAGGTTTATGGGTCATCACACACCTTGGGTGTGTAAAATAAATCCATAACACACAGTTGCCTACCTATTATTCTTTATATAATCTGCTTGATTTTAGTTAATAATAAGGGCTCTCCATACATTATATAGAGGATAATGTATGGTCATCGATGGTTAACTGGTTTGTTAACCATTGAGAGGTTGCCAGGGTGACCATATAAATCTCGGGAGTGAAGCTTGAGAGGTTTACGTCACCCTGGCAACCTCGAGATGGGTTAAAAAAGGTTAGTCATCGATGTACCATACATTATATTTTATAGTGTATGGTACCATTTAGGTTTTTTAGAAAAGAAAGCAGTTCCTTACTGCAGCTTTTTTATGTCGCCGCTGCTCTGCCCTCACCGCCGCGGCCATTTCAAGGCCCGTTCGATCCAGTTGTGCCTATGCCCAGACTGTTCCTGGTTGTTACCCCATCGATGGTGCATCACATCAATGGGTTAACAACATCGTGACATCACATCGATGGTAAAACGTTGTTATAAAAAGGTAGATTTCTACCTATAACAATGTTCTACCATACATTATAACTATTTTATTAGAATTCTCCCTCTAAATAAGGAAAACATTCAAAAAGTATACTTTTAACACTTTTCCTTTGGAATAATTTTTTTATAATGGCAATAAGACACTCCCAAGAGTTAGATTACCAATCGGCTGTACTTTGTTCCACATTACACCCCTAGATGGTGATTAACAGAGTGTTTCTCTAACCCCTGGTCATGCCTTATTGCTTCATTAAATAACGGTCAATATTGCCAAGAATCCCTCTCACAGTGCTTGGTTTGTATTGATTACCATCCTGCCTCTCGATTTTAAACACATAGTTTGCTACCAGTTCATCTAACTGTGGGACGGAGATGGCAGTAATGTTTCTATTTTTCCCACAGTTTGCCAGGAAACTTTTGAAAAAATGGACATCATTTTCCGATTTCTTTAGTGTTTGTTGGATTTCTTGGTCCAATATGAATTTGGCATAGTCTGTTGAGGTACTTGCCTGAGCTGCTGCTGCCATTGTTTTTAAACTTTCATTAGCCCTATCAGAGAATGTCAACAGAGTAGGATTTTGACATCGCTAACAGCAATCACTGCTCAAGCATATTCCAGCACAAGAAGCAGTTTGATCTTGTGCCACATTAGTGACATAGCCAGTGCAGCACAACAATTTTACATCACTACTGCAGCAGAAAAATCTGATTCTAGTAATGGATTTCAATTCAGTACAACATTCCACCATAAACTATAGATTTACTTGCATGCATTTATGATAAAATAGTCCTTCCGCCCTCTGCAGATGATTTAATTGATGACGTCATTGTACTACTGCTGAACAAAGTTTGTCCCATGCTGGCATTAAGATTCAAGATATGGAATGTTTATCATGGAATGTTAATCGTGGAATGTTTACCATGGAATACATGGATTCAAAATTCTGCTCAGTTCCACTGGCAGAATGTTCCTCTCCTAACATACTGTGCACACACACACACAACATAGAGGATAACGTATAGTCAAGGCCCCTAGAATTCTGCGGCTGCAGAATTTTGCACAGAACTTGCAATCTACTGCAGAACTTCTGTGGTGCCACAGAATTCACTCTTCTTGATGATTTTTTTATTAATATTTCTTTTTATCCACACAATCTGGTTCCCTTCACCTCTTTTTATATCCAAAACCCCTATATGCTCAGAATGTGATGTTATCATTGCTATAACATCATACATTAGCTAATGAAATGGCTGCATTCTGCAACAGAAATTAATAGTCACTTATCTGCCACAGCTCCCACTGCCAGAGACAGAGGCACAGCACATCAGACATGGTGATATTTGCTCAGCCTGCACTACAGCCTCATACAATTTTCAGTCTTACATTATTGCACTAGGGCCAACTTAAATAAAACCCTGTCAATAGCACAGACCTGTTAAGGCCGTACCTCACTTTGTACAAACTTATTTGTACCTTTAAGGTATAGAGATGCCATCTGAAATGAATAACTGGTAAAATGAATTTAACTACCATTTTTAAGAAAAATAAAGTAATTATGCCCAGGAAAGTGGAATATAATAATGTGTAGACCTGTTGAAAGAATAACCTGTTAAATAAATAATTGCACTGTATGCATTTTTGCCAGGGTTATTGATTACATATTGTCATTGGTTGATAGACATGCCTAAAAGTTATGGAGAAATGTTGTGTGCAGGGACAGCTGTTGGGCCAGAGGGTAGCATGCTGTTTTTCTGTGCCAGCAACTCAGGTTCAGAGATTAGCTCTGGGAGCTGGCTGGGCAGCACAAGGATTGGTGGGACACATCACTGCTCGGAGCCTGGGAAGGTATGGTGCAGTGTCCTGTCACACGGCGGACACATTGTGATGGGCTGGGGAGCTCTATCTCACAATCGGTTCACATGCATGTCATGGCCTGATGGTGTTCCCTGGTATGTCAGTGGAAGCAGGTTGACATGAAAAATAAGTTTTGCAGTAACTCCTCTATTCCGTTTATTCCATTTCTAATGAGACCTGTATGAATGAGGATGCAATTTCATGGAAATGAAAAAAAAAAATTATATATATATTTATATATCTACATACACACACATACAGTATCTCTGTCTCTCTCGCTGTATATACACACACATATTTGTATGTATGTTACTGATTGCATATAAATATATAAGTGATACACAGTGGGAACCTCATGAGTGGAGTAGAAAGCACGTACAAATATATAAGTGATAGACAGTGGAGACCTCATTAGTGGGATAGATAGCATGCATATAGAAATACCTTATTTATCAAACAAGGTTCCCTCTGCATATGTCATTTATGCATTTGGCTAGGACCTTAAGGGAGAGACATTTGTTTTGCTTTTTTAGGCATAAAATTATTTCTATAAGTCTGTTATTTTTTGAACTAGTGTTACTGTGATTTCCCCCATCCTGATTTCTATAACCACCGCCATGAAAGTGAAGTCAGGATGACAAGCTGACACTGTGATGTGGTAGTTTATTAGTGCCGCAGAATTTCCGCAGAAATTATAAACCACCGCCGCAGAAGTTCTGTGGCAAATGGTAGTCATGCCGCAGAACTTGGTCCCACTGTGCCACAGAAAAGCAGGGGTCTTGTGTATAGTGTTCTAGGTATAGCAAGTGTATGTATTCATTTAGAGGTTGCCATGGTGACCGTTTGAACATTGACAGTGCAGCTTGAGAGGTTCGGTTGTCATGGCAACATCAAGATGAGTACATACACTTGGCATAGATAGAAGACCATACATTACATTTTATAGTGTATGGTCCTCTATCAAAAGGTAAAAGAATCTGTTATGGGAGTATTTTTCAGAGGCATGCTGTGTTCTTTTTCCTTCAGTATTGCTTGGCTGCATTCTCTCTCTCACTGCCATGGCCACTTCCTGGCAATTGTAATGTACATGCTCTGGCACTTTCAATGTTGTTATGCTGCAGTAGTTACATTGCTAGTACAGCATAACAGCTACAATGACGTAGCTACTACAGCATAACAACCTGTTCTAGGGATGGATTTCCATTCCTAACAATGTTCCACCATAGACTAGAAAGGCCTCTTCTACATCCAGAGACTCAGTTATCTCACTGTCAGGGCAAGCAGAAGAGATTTCCTTGATGAACAGGTAAAGATAGAAGGGGCATTTGTCATTGTCAGCAAAGAAACAGTTGTAATGAAAACTATAAACAATACTTAATGTTTCTGATTTGTTTGTACATGAAAGCAAAGTGTAATGATCAGGGAAACAACATTTAATTAATTAGTTTTACTGTAGTTTTATTTTTAATGCCCAGTTGAAGATTTTTACAATGTAAAGTTAGCAGCCATGTTTCTGATTGAAGATCAATTCTTGTTGTAGGGAGACTGATTGAAGATAGTTATGGCTGTAGGAAGACTGATTTGCTCATTGTGTAATGTGGTTTAGGATCAGGATGACTGTGCATGAAACAGATTTCATGCACAGTCGCATGATATATTTTGACCAATGACACTTCTTTATTTTGATTGCCCATTTTATAATATGCTTTATAACTATGCCCTGATGGGCTACGCATGCTCACTGACAACTTATACAGTGGCTGGCTGAAAAGCTGAGAAGAGGGATGAGCTGGTCACTGCATCGAGCCTGGATGATCAGTCACCCAGGAAAGGGGGGGTGTGAGGGAGGTGGTGTGAGAATGAGTAGGTCAGGTGGGTTGACATTGGGCCACCATCACTGCTTTTTCAAAAATGTGTAATGTGTGATAAGGGGGTTGGGGAGCCACGCTACACCAGTGCATCTTCACTTTTATGAAACAGAGAATCAGACGTTGGGGGCGGTACACACTCTAGACCACTGTGGTATAGTTATAGAGTCTAACATTGGCAATCAGGGGATACCATTAGATACCAGGGCATTAATACTCTGTTAACACATGTGCTCAGGGAAGGGGGTGTCAATAGCCTCCAGGCCAACTTTACTGTATTGAAACAGGTGCTTGGGGCAGATGACTGCAATATGGCCACCCTGCCTTCAGAAGGGTGGGTGTGCAGGCTTAGCACCCAGTTAAAAGGTGGTTTGCAGCAGTGGTAAGAAACTCCACTTGGGGTCTGTTTACCATTGCTGCAAGCCTTTGAAGATGCAGCTGCACCTTTATAGATGAGGGCCCCCTGCATTTGCATAAGCTCGGCAGTATGTTAGCGCTTTGGTGCTGCCAGGTTTGAAGGGTGCTCCCAGGGCTTCTGAATATGGACCAGACAGAAGCACTCATACTAACCTGTATAAGTGCAACCACTAACCTGACATCAGATGCACTAACCTTTGAATATTGGGCTCAAGACACCTGGGGGGAAAGGCAGAGAAATCAATCACTTAGGGATATGGTATCCCATATGTAAAGTGACTGCAACTGAGCACTTTCAAAAAGGGAGACTCAATCATGGTGCTTTTCCACACAGTTACCTGGCTGGAAGGGCAACTGGATAGGGGGGTTAGCGACTATAGTGACAGGATGTCGCTACATATACAAGCACGGGGGGGAGGGACCATGCCATGCGATGGGGGGGAAGGGGAGGGAGGGTTTGTGGGGTGTAGTGCAGTGGTGGGTTGCCAATCTGACCATGTGGCATGGTGGGCTGGTGGTAGGCTGGGGTTGGGAGGGTGCCAGGTTCAGTTCTGGGCATGCTTGTTTTAGTGCCAAGTTGGGGTTTTTAGTTTTTTTTTTTCACTCTTGCACCTCCGCAGACATGCACCCCTCTTGAGCTGAGAATTCTTTAGTAGGGGGCTGCAGTGGTGAAGTTGCAGGGGGCACATCATAAAAAACACAAATCCTACATCTCGGCCACCATTTTGCTGTTCACCGAAATTTGACGATTTAGACTCACCCAAACAGCGATTACTATTACGCGGTCACCATTGTAACATGGAACCGAGGGGTATCTGGCTTCTCTAATTGTCATTTTTGAGAAAAAAAATCAGAACATTGTAACTGTGTCTGTTTCCTCTGTAATGGCATGTGCTAGAAACAAATAGTTTATACTGTTGGAAAGAAAAGATTTTCAATGGGAAGACGTTCAATTCAAAATGAGAGTCTTCAGAATATAATACATAGTGAAATGTATTTGACTAGCAACAAAATGTTTACAATATAATATTAAGAAAATGACAGACATGAAATTGAGTATGAGAACAGACTTGAGGAGCTCTGCCTGTTTTCATTAGAAGAGAGGAGAGACACAGGGGACATGACTGAGGTCTTCAAATACCTCAAGGGAATAAATAGGGTAAACACTGAGGGGATCTTTAAACTAAAGCAGGGAGGTATCACCAGAGGGCATTGTTTGAGGTTGGAAGGTGGAATGGTTGTCCAGACACAGGACAGCAACAGTTCAGAGGATGAGGGGCCGTAGGCCGGGGGTGAGCAGCCAATCCTAGATAGAAGGGACCTATGGCTGGCCGCTAGTGCATGGCGGCACAGGGACACGATTGTGGAGGAGCACTTCAGAGACTGTAGGTGAGTAACAGAGGGGTCTTGACAGGACTGGCAGGCACACACACAGTGGGGAGCCCCAGGGGCACTCCTATGGGCATGTAGGTGGCCACAGCACAGACGCCAAGACGAGTACAGATGTGTGACTATGACCATGCACAGGCATCCACTGCAGTGGCACCTATGCCAGGGGAAAACAGGTGAATGTGGAGGAATGGTATGGATCAGAGAACACTGCTGGCACACACACATAGCAGACAGCTAAGGCTACAGTCCTCACGCCCTTGCCACACACCAGAAAACCATGGCCCACACTCATGGTCCGGATGCCGCACAGTCAGTGGGGATAGGGTCACCACAGGCATGTTCGTGTGCATGCAGTAATGCACATGGACCTGGGCAGTGCAGGATAGAGGTGACAGCATCAACAGCTGCAGGGCGACAGGGCCAGGCCAACAGCACCAGGATGGCATCAGTGCCTCCCACGGTGGCCACAGCATACATGTGGGTGGCCACACCCAGGCGACTGGAACTCCACTGGGTGTTCATGTGCTGCAAGGAGCGACTCCTTGACCCCTGAGGGTGTGGACACACATGACCAAGACCAGATGCATGTGGGGGTGGGGGTACTGAATTTCAGACCAGATTCAAGGGTGTTGGGGACTGCACTGGCAGGGGAAGGAGTCTGCAATAATGGTGGGGGTCATGTGCTGCAGTGGTGTGGTAGTTCTGGTAGAACTGTGTGTTGTGCAATGGGTACTCCTGCGGGCACAAGGCACCAGGGCTGCACAACCCACCTCAATAGCCTGTGCAATCCTGTTGCGGCCTGTAGTCATGTCCACCCATGTGAAATGCATTTCTGCAATCATGTCCACCTGCAGAAGGCACAACCTGCCTAGCATCTGTGCATGCCTCACGGCCACATGCTCATCTGTAAGACCCACCTGCACATGCAGGCCGTGAATAGCCTCCCTGCACTCCACCTCGGCCTCCACAGAGTTCCACAGGAGCTGGGTGTACTTATCCAGCCTGTCAGAGGGGAACATGTCTTGGGGGTGATGACGGGCACGGGGTGGACTAGTCTGCAGTGCCACAACCGCCAACTGTGGTCACCGCACAATAGGACGCACTTGGGCCAGGGACTGTGCATGGGCAGGCACAGTGGGCCCTGGGCCAGCCATGCCATGTGTCCATGCAGGATGTTACTGTTGCACCGTGCCCTGCTGAATGGTTGCACCACCCCCAGGTCCCACAGCAGCACCACACCCCTGGCCAACCATGGCCGTTGCAACAGAAGACAGCGTGTGGCAGGAGCGGGGAGTGCATGTGATGGTCCATGATGTCTGCCACTGCCTGAAACTGTCTGTGCAACAACTGGGACCACATTAGCATTGCCGGTGTCAGGGATGGTGTCCCCCAACAGGGTGTCATCATCATCCTCATCATCCTCCACGGCCAGTGCCAGCACATTGAGTTCATCCAGTATGTCTCATTCCAAGTCCCCCTCTGTAGGACATCAATGGGTCAAAGAGCGTTCCGGGACCGAGCCCCCAACTGGCTTAATGCTCTACCTCCTCGACTCACACAGACTCTCAGCTTTTCCCTGTTCAAAGCAGGCCTCAAATCCCACCTAATTGAGTCTGCAACATGTAACTGTGGCTAGCTCAGCCCTCCTAAATATGCTACCCAGCCCCATTAACTGCTGACACAGGGTCTCCTGAGACCCCTCGACTGCGCCTCCATTTCTCTAACAATTGGAGCCTCGAACACTGAACACCTCTGCCTATGCAAATCTAAGTTAGAACCCGTTAAAAAATGCCAGTACTGTTTGTCCAAAATGAGTGTGTGTTCTTTTCTTGTATACTGCTTTACTACTTTGTATCCCTGTATTGTGTTCCCCTCCACCCCTGTAACTGACGTGGAGCCTCTGCAAATGAGTCTATGACTCAAAGGGTTGTAATTCTGATATTTTTACGAAATAAATAAATAAAAAAATGTCAAGGCTGGACAGGGGGTCAGGATCAGCCTGCACCAGTAACACCCAGAACTCAATTGCAGCCTCACCTTCCTCAGTGGCCATGGCTGTGGGGCACACTGATGGCGTGGGGTCATCCACCTCCTAGCCATTAGCATTGGCCCAAGATGCAGAAGCACCCCTGAGGTGCGATGGAGCAGGAAGGTAGAATATGTGTACATGGTCAGTGCTGCAGATCCATAATGTTGAGTGAAATGTGCACACATGGGGTGTGCATGTGTGCCACAGGGGTGTTGGTGGTGACACATGGGACACAGGCACCTGTGTGGTCTGCACTGGCCACACGTCACAGTGGCATGTGTGCTGCATGTCCACCTGTGTGTGCACACCCAGAGGACCTGTGGGACACATACACGTCAGACAGACTGCACCCAGCTGATTGACGGCCCTCCCTCACTCACCTACATGGGCATGCACTGTAGCACACACTGTTGTCACAGGGTGTACATACACACACCACCCATGGCCCAATGTGTAGGGTGTGTCACAGGTGCCTGGG
This sequence comes from Neoceratodus forsteri, assembly GCA_016271365.2. Classification (NCBI taxonomy): domain Eukaryota; kingdom Metazoa; phylum Chordata; order Ceratodontiformes; family Ceratodontidae; genus Neoceratodus; species Neoceratodus forsteri. The sequence goes on from CM028130.1 coordinate 1,137,396,715, forward strand.
CACCTGAAAGACCTGGTACCTCCATTGTGTTGCACTACACAGGGCCAGCACCACAACACCCAAGAGGGTGTGTTGTCCTTTGACAGTGCCAGGCAAGGCCAGCACACAGCCAGAGCACCCTGTGAACATAGTGATGTGGCCTGTGTGGCACGACAAGCACACCCATGGCAAACACATACAGCCCACAACAGTAACAGCCATGTGCATATTCACAGTGCAGCACCAGTCCACCTGCTGACTCAAAGCCGCCACCAGGGAGACCCTCCACAAAGGAATGGCTTAGTGTGCTGGCAACCATCGCCTCCCAGGCTGACAGGGCAGGCACTGTGGAGGGGCCACCCCCAGTGGCCCTCTGGGACACCTTTAATGTTGCCAGCTGCTCCCTGGCCCTGGTGCACTCACTGTTAATGCATATGATGCACTCCTGGGGTGTACTATTGTATACCTCAAGGGCGTTTATCGCCTGTGCCACCTCTTCCCAGCCCTGCACATGCTCCAGCTGGGTACCCATCTTGTGAGTAAGGAGGTCCTCCCACAAGAGGTATGCCTCCAAGAGGGCCTGCAGTTCAGCAAGAGTGAAGTTAGGCCATATTCTCTTCCTCACCACCTCAGCTGCCATGCTGGTGCCTGTGGACAGACACAGAGACACATAAGCACAGGCACAGCATCTGTAGCATGGTGTGAAGGTCTTGCTGGATGCAGTGGAACACGCACTGTAACAGACAAAATATAAACACTCACCTCCAAGGGTGCATTTCCTGTTGGTCACCTGTACGGAGGGGTGGTGCAGGGCATTTACAGTATAGCTCAGCCAATGCAAATGAGGGTCCGTGCTGCCTGTAATGAGATGCTAATGTGTGGACTTGAGCCAGGATTGGGCAATGTAGTCATTTGAATGCACAGGCAGAATATTGCACATTTGCATCTGGCCCATTTCAATGTGCATCACTCATCTGCTTGGGCAGCGCATCTCCGCACGGCTCATTTCTGATGCACGCACAATTGACCGTAATGTCACTGTGTTGTGCAGTCGCAGATGTCTGACATCACGGCCAGCACATCACGCACAGCCCAGCATGTTGCCTTTATGTATGATGGACATATACAGCACATGGCTGCCAATTTGAACCATGCGGTTGGCCACAGATGTGGCATTGTCCGACCTACCCAACATGGCGGCACTGCATTTCCAAGTATGCATGTTGTATGGGGGTGTGACCCTGTCCTCCCACCTTGACGTGCGTCACTGTGCATGAACGGTACTGTGCCGTGCTGCATCTATCTCACATTCCTATGACGCATGTGCAAGTCACATGTGGAAATACATGCCTGGCCTATTGCACAACTGGCGTAGTGAAGCCACATACCTCACAGTGACTTCGTGCATGCCACACCTGCAGCAGCACCTTGCAGATGGTATGGCACATGCTAGCAGAGCTCAGAGGACCAGGCCATGTGCACTGAACTAGAGTGAGGTAGAGGTTGCCAACCTGATGGACCTTGTGGTGCCACTGGGAGTCATGGGCCCAGGTGAGGGCCATGGAGATGGAGCACCTCACACGGCGGATGGGCATTGTGTGGTCTGAGAAGCAATGCTGGCACTATTATGGAGATATGTGCCAGAGGGACCCAGGCAGGCTGAGCTACCTGCAAGACCTAGCACACGGGGGCAGTGCCACACTAAGGTATATATGCAGATACCACCACACACATGGTTACCTTGGCCCCAGTCCCAAAGCCAGACCCATGACACCATGTGTGCCACTATCTGGCCCTGGGTGCAATTGTGGGCCACGGTGGAATCACCACGCCCGTGTTGGTCCCCTTTGTGCATTGCCTGTCACCAAGCTACGCAGTGTGCTGCGCAGTGTCCCTATTGTGTCCCTGGGTTGGGGGGGGCTTGTGGTCCTGCATGCTGCTCATGTTGCATTAACCATTGTGTCCCCCTTGCAGTCAGGAGGAGCAGCAGCAGGCCCAGAGCCTCTCCAGCAGAAGGAAAGGTGATGGAGGCATGGCAGGAGGGACAGAACTGGCACACAGGATGGTGTGTCACACCATGCTTCAGGTAAGTGTGCTGCTAGTGAGGCTTATTTCTATTCCGTGGGGGGGGGGTTATATTGCCCACTGCAGGCCATGGCCTGCTTCTTCTTAATGGCCCATGGTGCCAGCCTCGTACACATATATTGCTGTTTCAGCACCATGTGGCAACTCTGCTGTGTGCCTGGCCCCTGTGTGTTTGTCCCCATCTAGTGTGTCTGTTTAAGACTGTGGGCACTCATCAGTACCCACAAGGGGCCACCACCTGGCCTACTTACATGGGGCATGCGGATATCAGGTTCACACACTGTGGGGAACATGGCCACATGTCCCTTGGCAACATCCAGTGAATGCACATGTTGACATTGCCTGTTCCCTGTGCCATATTCCATGTTCTGTGTGGCACTGTTGCACTGCACATCACCAGTCTGTCATGTGCATGGTGTTGTGGCCACCATGTGCAAGGGCCAGGCCAACATCTGGCATGCACGTCCACTCCATCATGGGGGGGTTACTGTGCCTGGGAGGGCTGTGGCATTATGTGTTCCGTGTTTTCCCTCATACATCATCAGGATGCCTGTGCTGGGGTGGAGCAATGTCAGAGGAACCAGGGCAGGTTGTTTATCTGTGGCCATATTGTCTCCAGCCACCATTTATTGATGCCAGGGAGCCATACTTAGGGTGGTCTGCCAAATACCGCATGTGCTGTGGAGTGGAGGCCAGCCACACAGGGTGCGATCATGCAATAGCCAGGGCCGCTAACCAAGTGTAGACATTATTGACTGTCCATACTGTATATAGCCTCTTTCTCCACACACCCTCACCCAGCCCTTGCCATCCACCTGTATATTGTTACCCACTCTGCATTGCCTGTTCTTCGTTCCACTTTGTCCTACATCCCTTTTTATACCGTATATAGTTTTGGATTATTTTTTCCACTGCTGAGTTGATTGCTGTTTGTTCCTTTTGTTTGGTTGCCTATTGTGTTCTAGTAAATGTTGTTGCATCCTAACTGTGCCTGTGTCTGCGGTCCTTCCTTTGCTGTCATTGCCATCACCTGCTGTGTAGCATGGTTGGCCCACTGCCCCTTGCTTCATACTGTCCATTTGTGTCCATGCCATTGCACAGCTTATGCCCAGTCCCCAGGTGTTGGCCCCACTATGTTTGTCATGGTTTCCCCTGGACTGCCAGTGGAGTATCTATCACAGTGGTCCTTGTTATCATTTGCAGTGGTCCCCTGTGCTAGTGCTGTGCCTTCCACTGCTGTTGTCCTTGTCCCCATGCTGATGTGCTGCACTGTTTGTGATCCTGTGTCACTGTGGGTGTGTACCCCCTGTGTGGCCTACAGCCCCCAGCCTGTGTGCTGGTGTACTGGTGGCACACTTTGCCTGTGCTCTGGCTGTCACGTCCACCCTCCTTGGCTGACCAGTGTTGTTGTCACAGTGCCTGACCAGGCTGTGATCTCCATTGGCACTGCCAGTGCTGTGGCACATCGTCCATTGCCCTTCTGTGTGCCATGCCCACTGTGCCTGGTACTCCCCTTGAATGGTGGTCTGTGTGTGTGTGGTGCTTCATACTGTAACCACAGGGGCTGTGCCTGTGCTAATGATTGCACTGTTCTATTCCTGTGCCACTGTCCTCCCCTGTGCCTTGGGGTGCTGCTTTCCCTGTTTGTGGCCAGGTGCAATGCTCATTTCTCATATTCAGTCCTGCCCTGTTGTTCCACTGTCCTAGGCTGACTTGCTCAATTCCCCATATTCAGTCCTGCCCTGCTGCATGGCCTATGTCCAGTTGCATAGTGATGCTTTGTTGCAATATTCAGCACAGTGTGCACCGGCGCACACTCTGGCCCATCTTCTGAATATTTCATTTATTTGGAACAGCGCATCTCAGATGCATGGCCCAGGCACTTGTGAGATTTTCCAGGAGACTTTTGAATATGGGGCTGATGTGGTAACCAATCACAATGCAGTATCACTTCCTGAAGTGCTGTATGACTCCAGCAGTTCTTGTTCAGCTTCACTGCAGGTAAGGTCACCTTAAATACCGTGACTCTGGAATATGTACTATGTGTGTTGATAAGGTACCAGTAAATATATAAATAGTAATACATGTAAATATTTGCAGTGTTCTGAGTCATGTATAAAGAGTTACCAGGCACTTGAGACAGAGGATGCAAAAGGAGACACGTCTATCTGAGTAGCTGGAAGAACAGTTAAGCACCTCTGTATGTAATACAAGTTATGTTGGAATGAAGTGTTGTTAAAAGAATCTAAAGAACCCTTTGTTTTGATTTTACAAAACAAGACACTATGTATATTATTAAATTGGTATTTTCTTCTTGTCCCTGTTTTTTAAACTCAACCTTTGTTTTCAAAGATTTCTCTGCACCCATCCCAAAACAATTCTGTTTTGTTTGTTCCCAGTATAAGGTTGTATATAACCAGATAAACTCGTCCTGTACTTTCTTTCCAATGCTTTGCAAAGTTATAGTCTGTTATTTCACATTACGTTTTATTTGCCCTTTACAAGAGGAGCATGACCAAACATCCTGTTGCTCCAGCTTTAGCTCATCTCTGTGGATTTTAATTGAAATTCATTGGTTACTGAATGTTTGAGTTTTTCTTTGCTGCATTTTAAAACTGTCAGTATTTTGCAGCTGTTACTATAAACAGTAAAGCAAATTATTTTGCCATTTTCTCTGTAACTGTAAGGACTAGAAATATATTCCATACCATAGGAAAGCTGAAAATCTCCTCTTTCCAGCAATGTAAACTATTTGGACGGATTCTAAAAGGGTTAGACTGACACAAGGGACTTGCATTAAAAAGTATGATGCAAGTGGCGGCTTCGCCACACCTTAGGTTACCCTGCGACTCTGGAAGGCAGCCTGCGACTGCTGCAGACACACTGCACCAAAACACTCTTGTGCCAGGGTTGCATCCAACAACCCAGTGCACCAGGTCGCAAGAGGGGTCTTGCAACATGGCAGGGCTGCCACATCCCCATTTTTGGGATTTTGGAAGCCCCACCATGATTACAGCAGGGGGCACCACTTAGACCAGCCAGGGGGTGGTCTACGTGGTTGTATCAGCAGGACATGGGAGCTTACTTGCCAGTGGGTTGCAGTAAGGGCAGGGGTGGAGCCATGGGAGGTGTTGGGGCACAGCTGTCCATTAGGATGGAAGTTGTACTGGGAGGTGAAAACCCAGTCCCTGGGTACTTTAGCCCCCCCCATGGTCATGTAGCAGCAATGGTGGTATAGTAGAACCCTCCCCCTGCAATCCCCAATCTTCCCCATGAATAATGGCAGAGTGCCCCTGTATTAGATTGCTCACCAAATCCCTGATTTCACACCACCATGGCCAGCTGCAGATTGCATTTGAGAGGACCACGTACTGTACACTGTACACTACACAGTGTACAGCATGCACCATACGCAGTCTGTGACTGGCCATGGTGGTGTGGGGAGGACTGTGCCAGTTGCAGGTTCAAGTCAGGGACGGGGGAGTGGGGTGAGTGTGCACTGCCTGATGGGGTTGGGTGCCACTAGACCACAGGGTAATGTGCTGTTCAACAACTTAAGTGCTGGAGGCATGCTGTGATGGCAACAACCGGGCTCTGCCTGTATTGGAGACAGGGGATTTGCCAAGTGCCTGCCACGGAGGGTATCATCCTGCATGGCCACCTGACCTCTCCTGGGGCACAGGATATGATTGCATTGCCCAGGGCCACAGTCAAGCATCAGCTGCCCAGTCTGTGCCCAGATACCACACTTGGTGCAGTTGTGCCACCAATGCAAGCCCCTGCCACCTGGTCCCTGGCTATGTCGTGACTGGCAATGAGGATGAACTTTGCTCCACTCCTTTTGGTGCAGGTCTGCAGTTTACATCTATTCCAGATTGTTTGCTGCAAGTCAAAACTTTCTGGAATAGCACATTTTGTGGTTGTCGCAACAGCGCCACCCGAGTCTCCCACTCTGCCGCACTTTGCGCCTGATGCGGTACCTTCCAGAATTGGCTTCTTTGTTTCTAGCTCTTGCCATTGTGGAGGAAACAGACCCATTGACAATGTTCTGTTTTTTTCAAAACCAGCAATTAGTGAAGCCAGTTATCCAGCAGTTATTCATTTCTGACATTTGCTACTCCCAGATGCCCTAGGTCCAATAGTCAAAGTTAGCAGGTGAGCTAACATGAGTTTAAATGAGCTCTCCCAGCCAGCCCATATTCAGAAGCCCAAGAGAGCCCTGTAAACTGGGGAGCACCAAAGTGCTAACATACAACTGTGCTTATGTAAATGAGGAGGTCCCCTCATGCATACTGGCACAGTGGTGTCATCAGAAGTTTGCAGGGAGGCAAGCCCCCCCCAAGCAGTAATGTTTACAGCTGTTGCAAACCACCTCTTAACTGGGCATTAAGCTTGTGCTGCCACCCTCCTGAAAGGCAGAGTGCCTGTATTGCAGCCGCCCACGCCCCAGCACCCATTTCTACACAGTAAATTTTCCCTGGTGTCCAGTGGTACTCCTACCCCCTGAGCACCCATTTCAACAGAGGATTTCTGCCGTGGTGGTGTCTAATGGTAAATAAGTAAAGTTCATTTGTTTAGCGACCCATCCTGGAAGCTCTGGGCAATGTACAGGTAGGCAAAAAGAGACACGTGCAACAGCATAAAAACATAAAATATAAATAATAAACAACAATAAAACCTAAATAATTCTTAAGTAAGTAATGAAGCAGCTTATAAGTTTTAACTGTAAGCAATCTACAAATGCTTTCCTAACAGGGTGCACCTTCAGCCCCTGCTTAAAAATCTCCACTGATGGAGCCACTCTCAAGGGTCTTGGGAGCGAGTTTCACAAAGCTGCACCCACCACCTCAAATGAACGATTTCCAGATGTTTTAAGTGGGCCCTGGGAACCACTAGGAGGCCTTCGGTGGAGGTGTGGAGTGAGCGCAATGGACAGAGAGGAGTCAGGCGGTCCTTCAAGTAGGCAGAGCCCGAACTGCGTAGGTCCTTATAGGTGAGCAAGGCCACCTTGAAGATAATCCTCCACCTCACAGGCAGCCAGTGCAATTCACACAGATCTAGGGTCACATGGCAGGACATCAGAAAGCCTGTCAGGAATCTGGCCATTGCGTTCTGCACCAACTGCAGGTGCCAGTGAACCCTGCCATTGACCATGAGGTACAGAGCAATGCAGTAGTCGATTTGCAATGTCATGAAGGCATGTATCAGTGAGGGCAGGTTGTCAGGTGGAATTAAGGCTACCTCCGATTGCCAGTGTGTAAGCAGTAAGACACAAAGGGGTGCATGGAACAGATTTTACCACATGCCCAGGGTCATATTGAGGCACGAAGCCACAGGCCAAGTATGACCTCGTGACTTCAACCCCTGGAAGTGTGGTAAAATCTGTTCCATGCACACCCCCGGAGTGTCTTATTGTGCTTATAAAAGGGGCTCCTTTTTTCAACCTTTTACAGTTGGGAAAAGCATGCTTATATGTAGAAATAATAGATTTACTTATGTGCATTTATGATAAAAATAGTCCTACCACCCACTGCAAATGATGTAATTGTTGATGTTATTGTACTACTGCTGGACACAGTTTGTCCTATGCTGGCATCAAGAATCAAGATATGGAATGTTTAGCATAGAATGTTTAACACATGGATTCAAAATTCTGCTCGGTTCCACTGGCAGAATGTTCCTCTCCTAACATACTGTACACACACACAACATAGAGGATTGTGTATGGGTAGGTATATACAACAAGGCTGTGCTTGGATCGAGTGGTTTCACTGCTAACAGCAGACCTCAAGAGCGCAGCTCGAGAGGTCTCCTGTTACCAAGGAAACCACATGATTTCATTACAACCTTTCAGTGTATACCTGCCCATACACAGTCTTTTATAGTGAATGGGGCAAATGACACAGATTCCCCAAAAATCACTAAAAAAAGTTTGCACATAGTAGCAATTTCACAGGAATGATTTTAATACCAACACTAGAACACAACTCTGTCTGTAAACAATAATTACACGTAGTGGAATGAGCACCGGGTTAGCTGATAAAACTAATACTATGCAAAGCATCTGAAATAACTTAGTAATTTCTAACTCTTTTTCTTCATTTGTTTAAAAGTTCATGTGTTCTGTCTTACTGCAGTTCAAGACTAAATGAAATTGTCTTATCTGTAGTCCCTCAGGAAAAAAGGGCACCGATCGTTTGGTCTTCTGTGACCCTTGAAGAACAAAAACAGAAAAACAACAGTGAGTTTTAAAAATAAAAAGCAGGGTCACGTGATGGCAGCCTGGCGTTGATCGCCTCTCCCGGAGCTCCGCTGAACAACCGCTTATATTTTACCATTTTAATAGCGGACCTACTCGCAAATAAGCGTCCCGACACAGGCGAGTGAGGTCTCTGGTATACTTCAGCTGTTTATCGCTCTTCACGATGGAGATTTACGTCAAGAAGCCACGCAAGCACTCACCTCCACAAATGCCCGAGAAGCAACAGGCGCAAAGAGAGCAAAGCAGCAGGCCGCTAGCCTGTCACAGCTTCCCATCGTGACTCCCGCTCACGGAGGCAAAATTCTTGGAGACCATGAAACACTGCAAACCTCCATCTCTGTTTTAGATGGGGATGTACAAGATATTAAAAAAGCAGTAGATTCCCTCTCGAGAAGGATTGGGGATGCAGAGGTAAACATAGCCTCTTTGGAAAACAGACAAGCAGGAGTAGATTCAGAACTAGTGATGGCTAAAAGGAGAATTAAGAAGTTAGAAGATAAACTTGAGGATTTGGAGGGGCGTAGCAGAAGGAACAATTTAGTTGTCATTGGCATACCTGAAAAAGAGGAAGGGAATGCCCCAATTACTTTCATGCAAAAACTCTGCTCCAAAGTCGTGAGGTTCTCCCCTGAGGGGTGAATATATAATAGAAAGCACATCGAGCCTTGCGCCCTCCTCCTGTTCAGGGGCAACCTCCCAGACCTCTGATTTTGAGATTTCTTAATTTTTTGGACAAACAACACGTCTTGGATAAAGTTAGAGGGACAAAGGAGCTCTTATGGGAGGGAAAGCAAATTCAGATTGTACAGGACCTGCCTCACTCTGTGAGGATCAGAAGACAAGAGCTACACCCTATTGTCTCCAAACTCATTGCAGCGTCGAAGCCATTTAAAGTGAAATATCCTGCCACATTAATGGTCTCTCATGATGGGAAATGGTTGTCCATTGAGTCACAGCAGCAGGCACAACAGGAATTACAACGATACTACCGATCTCTTTAAGTGAATCCTCGACTCATTTATCTGTCAGTGATGGACTTATTACTTTGGACGCTCTGGTCATAATCTTTTTGAATGTAGTATAGGAGTGTTTTTCCCTCCCCTTTTTTTTTTTTTACACTATTTTTCTTCTCCCCCCTCTGGAATGACCCGCTCAATAACTTATCTCTGCAATTTAAGGGTCTTTCCAACTGCTAACTCTGTCGGAGGTATGGGCTGACGTAGCCTTCACTCAAGAGTATTGATGAAGGGGTTGCACTTAGTTTCTTCACTCTAGTTATACTGGACTTTTCCTAAGGAGACAAGGCTGGACTTCTGAATTTATACCAGATATTGGCCATGCTGACTCGTAGCAAGACACTTTATCTAGCACACACTCCGAGCAGCAGAAGAGATGAAATAAAAGGAAGAAGAATAAGAAGAGAGAATGAAACTAGCGGAAGCAAAGAACGAAAGAAGAAATGAGGGGTTCCCCCCCCTTTTTTTTTTTTTATCCTACTTTATTGGTGAATGTACAAGGGGGACTATGGGGTCTACATAATGTAACCTGGTCTGCTGTGGTATAGTTTTCCCATGGGGCGGGGTAGGGGGGCTCCGGGTGGGGACTGGGTGATAATCAGCTCTGGGCTGTTTGGATATATATCATGTGGCAGATGTGTTTTAGGAGTGCAGTTCTAGGGAACTGGGGGTCTTGTATTAAGAGGGGGTGGGAGGAAATTAGGAAGGGTTGTTATAAGGGAGGGGGAGGGGGAGGGTTGGTTAGGTGGGTTAAGTGGAGGGAAGGGGTGATGGGGGATATCCATGATTCTGGGTATAGAAGGAGGTGGGTTTCTCTCAGTCTTTTGGGTGTTTGTAATTTTCAGGCGGTTCTTTACATCGCAATACCCCATACAACTGCTCATATAGGTCCTCATTATAATATTTGCTATCACTATGACTTTACCGTATAAATTTGTTAGTTGGGATATCAAAGGAGCCAAGGATAGGGTCAAGAGGCAGGTGGTTTTAAAGCACCTCTCTCACCTTGGGGCGCAAATTGCGTTTCTTCAAGAAACCCATTTAAAAAGAGCTGATCTTCACTACTTTAGAAGAATGTGGGTAGCTCAAGTCTTTGGCACCGGATCTTCATCCAAGAGAGCTGGGGTGGCTATCCTAATTGCAAGAGGGGTCGCTTTTAAATTGGTGCACGAGTGTTGGGATCCGGAAGGACGTTTTGTTTTTGTGCAAGCCATCTTAGCATCTCAACTGGTGATTTTGGGCTCGATCTATGGTCCCAATAGTGACTCACCTTCATTTTTCAAGAGTCTTTTTCACAAAATAGACCTAGATGCTCATAAAGTCACCATTCTTGGAGGAGATTGGAACTTAGTACTTCAAAATGATTTGGATAGGTCTTATAATAGGCGTAGGGGCCTCTCCTCAACTCAAAGAGCCCTGAAAGACTTTATCAATAAATCAGCCTTAGTTGATATCTGGCGTATATTCAATCATGAAAGGAGACAGTATTCTTTCTATTCTCCAGTGCATCACTCTCACTCGAGAATAGATTATATTTTAGTTAGCTCATCTGCAGTCCCCAATATGATTCAGGCAGATATTTCTGCAAGAGTAATTTCAGATCATGCTCCGGTCAGTATAATTTATAGGCCCTATCCAGAGATTCTTAGATCTACACAATGGAGATTAAATTCCCAAATTTTAAAAGAAGAATGTTCATTAAGGATCATCAAAGACTTTATTGTACATTTCCTAGTAGACAATAAAGATTCCATAAGCCAAAAAGATATGATATGGGCTGCTTTAAAATGCTCATTAAGAGGGGAATTAATCAAGATGGCATCTAGGAGGAAACGGGAGCAGAGGGATAAGTTGAGTTCTGTGTTATCTTCAATTCAAAATATGGAACATAGTTCATCCCGCAGCTCAACAGATTCTGAGTGGGTTAAGTTACATCAACTACAGGCTCAGTATTCGGATTTAGTCTTTCAACAAGCAGAACTTGCTCTCACTCGAGCGAAGCTGCAATATCTAGATATAGGGGAAAAGGCTAGTAAACTCCTAGCATGGCGTGTAAAACAAATGGACTCAGCTCAACATATAGTGAGTGTTCGTGTAGGTCAGGGGGATCGGATTTGTACAGACCCGAGAGAAATTTCAAAATTATTTGGGGAATACTTCCAGAAATTATATGCACAGGAACCCGGTTCTAGGCCTTCCGAATCTGAACTTGCAGCATACTTAAGTGAAGCGAATTTGCCAAAACTATCAGAGGCCGAGTCCAAAACCTTAGAGGCACCAATTGTAATTTCTGAGATACACCAGGTTATTCAGCAGTTGCCCCCTGACAAATCTCCAGGTCCCAACGGTTTCCCGAGTAACTTTTATAAAGCCTTTCTCCCAGATATTTCACCAATCTTGCTAGACACTTTTATGTTTTGGTCCAAATCTGGTATTTCTGACTTGGGCTTCCTGGAGGCCACAATTTCCCTGATTTTAAAACCTGGAAAGGATACCTCTAGCTTAGACAGCTACCGGCCAATATCTCTCCTCAATACCGACATTAAAATACTAGCAAAAATTTTGGCTAATAGATTGTCTAAAGTGATGGATCGACTTGTGTGCAGGGAACAAGTGGGTTTCATGAAAGGGAGACTATCCCATGACCATTTGAGAAAACTTATGCATCTTATCGCAGCAGCTAAAGACTCCAAAACCCCAGCAGCACTTCTATCACTCGATGCCGAAAAAGCTTTTGATCGGGTGTCCTGGCCTTTTTTATTTGCCACTCTCTCGGCTTTTGGTATACCTCCAAAATTTCTAAGTTGGATTAGACTTTTATATTCTTGTCCATCGGCGAGAGTGAAGTGTAATGGTTTATTGTCACCGGCTTTCAAACTGGAGCGTGGTACTAGACAGGGTTGCCCTTTGTCCCCTTTATTATTTAACTTGTATTTAGAGCCATTGCTGCATAGGCTAATGAAGAATTCTCTTATCAAAGGCATACAAATAGGGGAATCTAGTTATGTATGTTCAGCATATGCAGATGATGTGTTATTACACATCGAGAACCCGGGGACTTCGATTCCACCTATCCTAGAAGAAATTAATAGTTTCTCCTGAGTATCTTCATATAAATTGAATTGTGCTAAAACAAAAGTCTTCCCTTTAAATTGCCACACGAGGAGAGCAGATTTGCAGGATTTAGGTGTGGCATGGAAACCAAATCTATCACATTCTTAGGTATAAACATTAATGCAATTTCGCTCAAATGCTCAGGGACAATTTAGGAACCTTAGTGCAAGAGATCTCGGAAGATCTCAAGAGATGGAGCACAGTCTCCTTATCCTTGTGGGGCAGGTTGAATCTTCTAAAATGATGGCTCTCCTAGGATACTTTATCCTTTAGACATGCTAGGAGTCTACCTGCCAAAGGATTGGTTTACTAAGGTACTGAAGATATTCAATTCTTTTTTATGGCAAGGCAAAACAACCCGTCGTTCATATTTTAATCTGACAGCTCCCAAACTTAAAGGTGGTTTAGCTGCCCCCTCCCTATTTATGTATTACCTGGCCCAACATATATGTAAATTGGCCTTATGGAACAGGGACCAGGGTAGGGTAGTTTATTCATCTCTTTGGTTGGATATTGAACAGGGTCTGGCGAAGATGGCTAAATGCTCTTTATACGCATTGTTGTTTGTCCCTTTGGCCAGTCTACCTAAATCTCTCAAAAATAACCCTATGGGATGGTCAATCAGGGCTTATCACCAGTTACAACGCTATTTAGGTGTTCGCTGGTGGTTGTGTGGCTCCCAACCTATTGTAGATAATCCACAAATTAAAATTGCTGGCTCTTCTATACCTGTAGCTTTTTGGCCCCAAATAAGCAAACTGACTGTAGCTGTTTTTAGGATCAGGATAGGCCATATGCATTTGAGGTCCTGAAGAAGAACTTGGGTCTTACGGTTTTGATTTCTTTAAATGGCTACAGCTTAGTAAAGCTTTAACCCAGGTATTCTCTTTGGTTTCCTTGGTTGAGCAGTGGGTGCAAATGTCCACACTCTCTTAAAGGCAGCGATGCTAAACTATTACGCAGTAGCCAAAGTTCGTGAACTCCTCCAAGAATGGGACCACAGGCTCCCCTCTGGTATTTATTATTATTAGGTAGAGGTCTTGAATATAAGTGCCTCCTTGAAGGTCTGGAAAACATTTTGGAAGACAGCGTATAGGTATATTAAGCAAGACAGGCTAAGGTTGATACATTTCAATATTATGCATCACTTGTACTTGACTCCTACCCATTTATTTAGGAGGGGTGCGCTCAGTTCACCTTATTGTGGGAAGTGTAAAAAGGAAGAAGGAACCTTATATCATTTATTATGGTTGTGCCCTGAAATTCGAAGTCTTTGGAAAATTGTGGGTACCTTGCTAGGCCCTATTCTTGGCTCATTTAGAATGGACACCCCCGAGATTTGTTTACTACTTGCTTTCCCTGTAACCACTCCCAAAGTTTGGAGAGCACGTGTCTCTTTGGTTTCAGCTGTAACAAAGTTGTTAATCCTGAGACATTGGGCGTCAGACAAGGTTCCAACACTGGTGGAGTGGCACAGGGAATGTACTCTGGCTATACAACTTGAAAAACACATAGCATGTATGCGGGGAAAGCTAGAGTACTTTGTATCCTTATGGGGATCTTTGAGCATTTTCTGATGACCTGAAACCGCCAAACTAAGAAGCTTTTGATTTTCAAGCAAACACTCTGGTTTTCTGTTAATTTGTACCTGACCTGTTGTATACTACAGTAGGAGTGGGGAGGGTTATGGGTCTTGGGGTATACATTGTATGTTGTTGTTATTCCAGTAGAAGTGTAATGCCTACTAAATCTTTATTCTAGCAACAAGATGCGGCACTTTCAGTGTAACACCACTATGATTATGTATTTGTTATATGTTGTAGTTTAAAGATTAATAAAAAATTTTAATTACAAAAAAAAAAAAAAAAGCAGAGAGCATGAAATGTACATATTTTTTTAACTGACAGTTTACGCACACTGCATTTCTCATGGATTTAGGACTTACCTCATCCGCTGTCTGTGCTGTCATCAGAGCTGTCTTCTACGACAGTGACCCTCCTCTTCCATTGACCACAGTTATTCACAATTTGCACACTGACAGCGTACTGGAAGACACAGGAACAAGTTGAAGTCAGTAAGGTCACTGAGCAGTTTCTTAACTTTTATGGAAACATGGTGCTACACTGTAGAAACTGCTGAAGCTGTGGTGGTAGCAAGGCTGGTGTCTAGAGTTTCATGCTGTCTGCTTCCTGCAAAAATCTCAGAGTTTCTTTTCTGCATTTGCTCTGAGAGGCTGCTGCATTTGTTGACAGACTGCAGGCAATGATGACCGGAGACCTATTGTACTTCAGTGCGTGGCACTTCAGAATCTACCAAGCGCTGTATGGAGGTCTTTCAGGTAGAATGGTTAATAATTTGTTTCTCCAGTGGCAGACCAGCATCTGTTTTAAGCATGCCACACACTTAGTTCGCCCCCACTGCCATAACATGGTACCAAAGTGACACACCATGCTTATAGTTAATGTTACGTGCCAGATAGAAAGGGGAGTGGGCATTTTCCATTGAGGGAGGTCTCTGTACAGCGTAAATTTCATATGCTGCAATGGGGTCTCTGTCAAGATTTGAAATATGCTACCCAGCCCCATTAACTGCTGACACAGGGTCTCCTGAGACCCCTCGACAGCGCCCCCCCCTCCATTTCTCTAACAATTGGAGCCTCGAACACTGAACACCTCTGCCTATGCAAATCTAAGTTAGAACCCGTTAAAAAATGCCAGTACTGTTTGTCCAAAATGAGTGTGTGTTCTTTTCTTGTATACTGCTTTACTACTTTGTATCCCTGTATTGTGTTCCCCTCCACCCCTGTAACTGACGTGGAGCCTCTGCAAATGAGTCTATGACTCAAAGAGTTGTAATTCTGATATTTTTACGAAATAAATAAATAAAAAAATGTCAAGGCTGGACAGGGGTCAGGATCAGCCTGCACCAGTAACACCCAGAACTCAATTGCAGCCTCACCTTCCTCAGTGGCATGGCTTGGGGCACACTGATGGCGGGGGTCATCCACGTCCTAGCCATTAGCATTGGCCCAAGATGCAGAAGCACCCTGAGGTGCGGTGGAGGAAGGTAGAATATGTGCATGGTCAGTGCTGCAGATCCATAATGTGTGAGTGAATGTGCACACATGGGGTGTGCATGTGTGCCACAGGGGTGTTGGTGGTGACACATGGGACACAGGCACCTGTGTGGTCTGCACTGGCCACACGTCACAGTGGCATGTGTGCTGCATGTCCACCTGTGTGTGCACACCCAGAGGACCTGTGGGACACATACACGTCAGACAGACTGCACCCAGCTGATTGACGGCCCTCCCTCACTCACCTACATGGGCATGCACTGTAGCACACACTGTTGCCACAGGGTGTACATACACACACCACCCATGGCCCAATGTGTAGGGTGTGTCACAGGTGCCTGGGCACCTGAAAGACCTGGTACCTCCATTGTGTTGCACTACACAGGGCCAGCACCACAACACCCAAGAGGGTGTGTTGTCCTTTGACAGTGCCAGGCAAGGCCAGCACACAGCCAGAGCACCCTGTAACATAGTGATGTGGCCTGTGGCACGACAAGCACACCCATGGCAAACACATACAGCCCACAACAGTAACAGCATGTGCATATTCACAGTGCAGCACCAGTCCACCTGCTGACTCAAAGCCGCCACCAGGGAGACCCTCCACAAAGGAATGGCTTAGTGTGCTGGCAACCATCGCCTCCCAGGCTGACAGGGCAGGCACTGTGGAGGGGCCACCCCCAGTGGCCCTCTGGGACACCTTTAATGTTGCCAGCTGCTCCCTGGCCCTGGTGCACTCACTGTTAATGCATATGATGCACTCCTGGGGTGTACTATTGTATACCTCAAGGGCGTTTATCGCCTGTGCCACCTCTTCCCAGCCCTGCACATGCTCCAGCTGGGTACCCATCTTGTGAGTAAGGAGGTCCTCCCACAAGAGGTATGCCTCCAAGAGGGTCTGCAGTTCAGCAAGAGTGAAGTTAGGCCATATTCTCTTCCTCACCACCTCAGCTGCCATGCTGGTGCCTGTGGACAGACACAGAGACACATAAGCACAGGCACAGCATCTGTAGCATGGTGTGAAGGTCTTGCTGGATGCAGTGGAAAACGCACTGTAACAGACAAAATATAAACACTCACCTCCAAGGGTGCATTTCCTGTTGGTCACCTGTACGGAGGGGTGGCGCAGGGCATTTACATTATAGCTCAGCCAATGCAAATGAGGGTCCGTGCTGCCTGTAATGAGATGCTAATGTGTGGACTTGAGCCAGGATTGGGCAATGTAGTCATTTGAATGCACAGGCAGAATATTGCACATTTGCATCTGGCCCATTTCAATGTGCATCACTCATCTGCTTGGGCAGCGCATCTCCGCACGGCTCATTTCTGATGCACGCACAATTGACCGTAATGTCACTGTGTTGTGCAGTCGCAGATGTCTGACATCACGGCCAGCACATCACGCACAGCCCAGCATGTTGCCTTTATGTATGATGGACATATACAGCACATGGCTGCCAATTTGAACCATGCGGTTGGCCACAGATGTGGCATTGTCCGACCTACCCAACATGGCGGCACTGCATTTCCAAGTATGCATGTTGTATGGGGGTGTGACCCTGTCCTCCCACCTTGACGTGCGTCCACTGTGCATGAACGGTACTCGCCGTGCTGCATCTATCTCACATTCCTATGACGCATGTGCAAGTCACATGTGGAAATACATGCCTGGCCTATTGCACAACTGGCGTAGTGAAGCCACATACCTCACAGTGACTTCGTGCATGCCACACCTGCAGCAGCACCTTGCAGATGGTATGGCACATGCTAGCAGAGCTCAGAGGACCAGGCCATGTGCACTGAACTAGAGTGAGGTAGAGGTTGCCAACCTGATGGACCTTGTGGTGCCACTGGAAGGCCAGTTGTTTGGTGCAGAGGTGCTGCAGGAGTCATGGGCCCAGGTGAGGGCCATGGAGATGGAGCACCTCACACGGCGGATGGGCATTGTGTGGTCTGAGAAGAAATGCTGGCACTATTATGGAGATATGTGCCAGAGGGACCCAGGCAAGCTGAGCTACCTGCAAGACCTAGCACAGGGGGGCAGTGCCACACTAAGGTATGTATGCAGATACACCACACACATGGTTACCTTGGCCCCAGTCCCAAAGCCAGACCCATGACACCATGTGTGCCACTATCTGGCCCTGGGTGCAATTGTGGGCCACGGTGGAATCACCACGCCCGTGTTGGTCCCCTTTGTGCATTGCCTGTCACTAAGCTACGCAGTGTGCTGCGCAGTGTCCCTATTGTGTCCCTGGGTTGGGGGGGGCTTGTGGTCCTGCATGCTGCTCATGTTGCATTAACCATTGTGTCCCCCTTGCAGTCAGGAGGAGCAGCAGCAGGCCCAGAGCCTCTCCAGCAGAAGGAAAGGTGATGGAGGCATGGCAGGAGGGGACAGAACTGGCACACAGGATGGTGTGTCACACCATGCTTCAGGTAAGTGTGCTGCTAGTGAGGCGTATTTCTATTCCGTGGGGGGGGGGTTATATTGCCCACTGCAGGCCATGGCCTGCTTCTTCTTAATGGCCCCATGGTGCCAGCCTCGTACACATATATTGCTGTTTCAGCACCATGTGGCAACTCTGCTGTGTGCCTGGCCCCTGTGTGTTTGTCCCCATCTAGTGTGTCTGTTTAAGACTGTGGGCACTCATCAGTACCCACAAGGGGCCACCACCTGGCCTACTTACATGGGGCATGCGGATATCAGGTTCACACACTGTGGGAACATGGCCACATGTCCCTTGGCAACATCCAGTGAATGCACATGTTAACATTGCCTGTTCCCTGTGCCATATTCCATGTTCTGTGTGGCACTGTTGCACTGCACATCACCAGTCTGTCATGTGCATGGTGTTGTGGCCACCATGTGCAAGGGCCAGGCCAACATCTGGCATGCACGTCCACTCCATCATGGGGGGGTTACTGTGCCTGGGAGGGCTGTGGCATTATGTGTTCCGTGTTTTCCCTCATACATCATCAGGATGCCTGTGCTGGGGTGGAGCAATGTCAGAGGAACCAGGGCAGGTTGTTTATCTGTGGCCATATTGTCTCCAGCCACCATTTATTGATGCCAGGGAGCCATACTTAGGGTGGTCTGCCAAATACCGCATGTGCTGTGGAGTGGCGGCCAGCCACACAGGGTGCGATCATGCAATAGCCAGGGCCGCTAACCAAGTGTAGACATTATTGACTGTCCATACTGTATATAGCCTCTTTCTCCACACACCCTCACCCAGCCCTTGCCATCCACCTGTATATTGTTACCCACACTGCATTGCCTGTTCTTCGTTCCACTTTGTCCTACATCCCTTTTTATACCGTATATAGTTTTGGATTATTTTTTCCACTGCTGAGTTGATTGCTGTTTGTTCCTTTTGTTTGGTTGCCTATTGTGTTCTAGTAAATGTTGTTGCATCCTAACTGTGCCTGTGTTCGGTCCTTCCTTTGCTGTCATTGCCATCACCTGCTGTGTAGCATGGTTGGCCCACTGCCCTTGCTTCATACTGTCCATTTGTGTCCATGCCATTGCACAGCTTATGCCCAGTCCCCAGGTGTTGGCCCCACTATGTTTGTCATGGTTTCCCCTGGACTGCCAGTGGAGTATCTATCACAGTGGTCCTTGTTATCATTTGCAGTGGTCCCCTGTGCTAGTGCTGTGCCTTCCACTGCTGTTGTCCTTGTCCCCATGCTGATGTGCTGCACTGTTTGTGATCCTGTGTCACTGTGGGTGTGTACCCCCCCCTGTGTGGCCTACAGCCCCCAGCCTGTGTGCTGGTGTACTGGTGGCACACTTTGCCTGTGCTCTGGCTGTCATGTCCACCCTCCTTGGCTGACCAGCGTTGTTGTCACAGTGCCTGACCAGGCTGTGATCTCCATTGGCACTGCCAGTGCTGTGGCACATCGTCCATTGCCCTTCTGTGTGCCATGCCCACTGTGCCTAGTACTCCCCTTGAATGGTGGTCTGTGTGTGTGTGGTGCTTCATACTGTAACCACAGGGGCTGTGCCTGTGCTAATGATTGCACTGTACTATTCCTGTGCCACTGTCCTCCCCTGTGCCTTGGGGTGCTGCTTTCCCTGTTTGTGGCCAGGTGCAATGCTCATTTCTCATATTCAGTCCTGCCCTGTTGTTCCACTGTCCTAGGCTGACTTGCTCAATTCCCCCATATTCAGTCCTGCCCTGCTGCATGGCCTATGTCCAGTTGCATAGTGATGCTTTGTTGCAATATTCAGCACAGTGTGCACCGGCGCACACTCTGGCCCATCTTCTGAATATTTCATTTATTTGGAACAGCGCATCTCAGATGCATGGCCCAGGCACTTGTGAGATTTTCCAGGAGACTTTTGAATATGGGGGCTGATGTGGGTAACCAATCACAATGCAGTATCACTTCCTGAAGTGCTGTATGACTCCTGAAGTTCTTGTTCAGCTTCACTGCAGGTAAGGTCACCTTAAATACCGTGACTCTGGAATATGTACTATGTGTGTTGATAAGGTACCAGTAAATATATAAATAGTAATACATGTAAATATTTGCAGTGTTCTGAGTCATGTATAAAGAGTTACCAGGCACTTGAGACAGAGGATGCAAAAGGAGACACGTCTATCTGAGTAGCTGGAAGAACAGTTAAGCACCTCTGTATGTAATACAAGTTATGTTGGAATGAAGTGTTGTTAAAAGAATCTAAAGAACCCTTTGTTTTGATTTCTACAAAACAAGACACTATGTATATTATTAAATTGGTATTTTCTTCTTGTCCCTGTTTTTTTAAACTCAACCTTTGTTTTCAAAAGATTTCTCTGGCACCCATCCCAAAACAATTCTGTTTTGTTTGTTCCCAGTATAAGGTTGTATATAACCAGATAAACTCGTCCTGTACTTCTCTTTCCAATGCTTTGCAAAGTTATAGTCTGTTATTTCACATTACGTTTTATTTGCCCTTTACAAGAGGAGCATGACCAAACATCCTGTTGCTCCAGCTTTAGCTCATCTCTGTGGATTTTAACTGAAATTCATTGGCTTACTGAATGTTTGAGTTTTTCTTTGCTGCATTTTTAAAACTGTCAGTATTTTGCAGCTGTTACTATAAACAGTAAAGCAAATTATTTTGCCATTTTCTCTGTAACTGTAAGGACTAGAAATATATTCCATACCATAGGAAAGCTGAAAATCTCCTCTTTCCAGCAATGTAAACTATTTGGACCGGATTCTAAAAGGGGTTAGACTGACACAAGGGACTTGCATTAAAAAAGTATGATGCAAGTGGCGGCTTGCGTCACACCTTGGGTTACCCTGCGACTCTGGAAGGCAGCCTGCGACTGCTGCAGACACACTGCACCAAAACACTCTTGTGCCAGGGTTGCATCCAACAACCCAGTGCACCAGGTCGCAAGAGGGGTCTTGCAACATGGCAGGGCTGCCACATCCCCATTTTTGGGATTTTGGAAGCCCCACCATGATTACAGCAGGGGGCACCACTTAGACCAGCCAGGGGGTGGTCTACGTGGTTGTATCAGCAGGACATGGGAGCTTACTTGCCAGTGGGTTGCAGTAAGGGCAGGGGTGGAGCCATGGGAGGTGTTGGGGCACAGCTGTCCATTAGGATGGAAGTTGTACTGGGAGGTGAAAACCCAGTCCCTGGGTACTGTAGCCCCCCATGGTCATGTAGCAGCAATGGTGGTATAGTAGAACCCTCCCCCTGCAATCCCCAATCTTCCCCATGAATAATGGCAGAGTGCCCCTGTATTAGATTGCTCACCAAATCCCTGATTTCACACCACCATGGCCAGCTGCAGATTGCATTTGAGAGGACCACGACTGTACACTGTACACTACACAGTGTACAGCATGCACCATACGAGTCTGTGACTGGCCATGGTGGTGTGGGAGGACTGTGCCAGTTGCAGGTTCAAGTCAGGGACGGGGAGGGGGTGAGTGTGCACTGCCTGATGGGGTTGGGTGCCACTAGACCACAGGGTAATGTGCTGTTCAACAACTTAAGTGCTGGAGGCATGCTGTGATGGCAACAACCGGGCTCTGCCTGTATTGGAGACAGGGGATTTGCCAAGTGCCTGCCACGGAGGGTATCATCCTGCATGGCCACCTGACCTCTCCTGGGGCACAGGATATGATTGCACTTGCCCAGGGCCACAGTCAAGCATCAGCTGCCCAGTCTGTGCCCAGATACCACACTTGGTGCAGTTGTGCCACCAATGCAAGCCCCTGCCACCTGGTCCCTGGCTATGTCGTGGACTGGCAATGAGGATGAACTTTGCTCCACTCCTTTTGGTGCAGGTCTGCAGTTTACATCTATTCCAGATTGTTTGCTGCAAGTCAAAAACTTTCTGGAATAGCACATTTTGTGGTTGTCGCAACAGCGCCACCCCGAAGTCTCCCACTCTGCCGCACTTTGCGCCTGATGCGGGTACCTTCCAGAATTGGCTTCTTTGTTTCTAGCTCTTGCCATTGTGGAGGAAACAGACCCATTGACAATGTTCTGTTTTTTTCTCAAAACCAGCAATTAGTGAAGCCAGTTATCCAGCAGTTATTCATTTCTGACATTTGCTACTCCCAGATGCCCTAGGTCCAATAGTCAAAGTTAGCAGGTGAGCTAACATGAGTTTAAATGAGCTCTCCCAGCCAGCCCATATTCAGAAGCCCAAGAGAGCCCTGTAAACTGGGGAGCACCAAAGTGCTAACATACAACTGTGCTTATGTAAATGAGGAGGTCCCCTCATGCATACTGGCACAGTGGTGTCATCAGAAGTTTGCAGGGAGGCAAGCCCCCCCCAAGCAGTAATGTTTACAGCTGTTGCAAACCACCTCTTAACTGGGCATTAAGCTTGTGCTGCCACCCTCCTGAAAGGCAGAGTGCCTGTATTGCAGCCCACGCCCCAGCACCCATTTCCTACACAGTAAATTTTCCCTGGTGTCCAGTGGTACTCCTACCCCCTGAGCACCCATTTCAACAGAGGATTTCTGCCGTGGTGGTGTCTAATGGTAAATAAGTAAAGTTCATTTGTTTAGCGACCCATCCTGGAAGCTCTGGGCAATGTACAGGTAGGCAAAAAGAGACACGTGCAACAGCATAAAAACATAAAATATAAATAATAAACAACAATAAAACCTAAATAATTCTTAAGTAAGTAATGAAGCAGCTTATAAGTTTTAACTGTAAGCAATCTACAAATGCTTTCCTAACAGGGTGCACCTTCAGCCCCTGCTTAAAAATCTCCACTGATGGAGCCACTCTCAAGGGTCTTGGGAGCGAGTTTCACAAAGCTGCACCCACCACCTCAAATGAACGATTTCCAGATGTTTTAAGTGGGCCCTGGGAACCACTAGGAGGCCTTGGTGGAGGTGGAGTGAGCGCAATGGACAGAGAGGAGTCAGGCGGTCCTTCAAGTAGGCAGAGCCCGAATCGTGGGTCCTTATAGGTGAGCAAGGCCACCTTGAAGATAATCCTCCACCTCACAGGCAGCCAGTGCAATTCACACAGATCTAGGGTCACATGGCAGGACATCAGAAAGCCTGTCAGGAATCTGGCCATTGGTCTCTGCACCAACTGCAGGTGCCAGTGAACCCTGCCATTGACCATGAGGTACAGAGCAATGCAGTAGTCGATTTGCAATGTCATGAAGGCATGTATCAGTGAGGGCAGGTTGTCAGGTGGAATTAAGGCTACCTCCGATTGCCAGTGTGTAAGCAGTAAGACACAAAGGGGTGCATGGAACAGATTTTACCACATGCCCAGGGTCATATTGAGGCACGAAGCCACAGGCCAAGTATGACCTCGTGACTTCAACCCCTGGAAGTGTGGTAAAATCTGTTCCATGCACACCCCCGGAGTGTCTTATTGTGCTTATAAAAGGGGCTCCTTTTTTCAACCTTTTACAGTTGGGAAAAGCATGCTTATATGTAGAAATAATAGATTTACTTATGTGCATTTATGATAAAAATAGTCCTACCACCCACTGCAAATGATGTAATTGTTGATGTTATTGTACTACTGCTGGACACAGTTTGTCCTATGCTGGCATCAAGAATCAAGATATGGAATGTTTAGCATAGAATGTTTAACACATGGATTCAAAATTCTGCTCGGTTCCACTGGCAGAATGTTCCTCTCCTAACATACTGTACACACACACAACATAGAGGATTGTGTATGGGTAGGTATATACAACAAGGTTGTGCTTGGATCGAGTGGTTTCACTGCTAACAGCAGACCTCAAGAGCGCAGCTCGAGAGGTCTCCTGTTACCAAGGAAACCACATGATTTCATTACAACCTTTCAGTGTATACCTGCCCATACACAGTCTTTTATAGTGAATGGGGCAAATGACACAGATTCCCCAAAAATCACTAAAAAAAGTTTGCACATAGTAGCAATTTCACAGGAATGATTTTAATACCAACACTAGAACACAACTCTGTCTGTAAACAATAATTACACGTAGTGGAATGAGCACCGGGTTAGCTGATAAAACTAATACTATGCAAAGCATCTGAAATAACTTAGTAATTTCTAACTCTTTTTCTTCATTTGTTTAAAAGTTCATGTGTTCTGTCTTACTGCAGTTCAAGACTAAATGAAATTGTCTTATCTGTAGTCCCTCAGGAAAAACAGGGCACCCGATCGTTTGGTCTTCTGTGACCCTTGAAGAACAAAAACAGAGAAAAAAACAACAGTGAGTTTTTAAAAAATAAAAAAGCAGGGGGGTCACGTGATGGTAGCCTGAGCGTTGGTCGCACTCTCCCGGAGCTCCGCTGAACAACCGCTTATATTTTACCATTTTAATAGTGGACCTATCGCAAATAAACGTCCCGACACAGACGAGTGAGGTCTCTGGTATACTTCAGCTGTTTATCGCTCTTCACGATGGAGATTTACGTCAAGAAGCCACGCCCGAAGCACTCACCTCCACAAATGCCCGAGAAGCAACAGGCCGCAAAGAGAGCAAAGCAGCAGGCCGCTAGCCTGTCACAGCATCCCATCGTTGACTCCCCGCTCACGGAGGCAAAATTCTTGGAGACCATGAAACCACTGCAAACCTCCATCTCTGTTTTAGATGGGGATGTACAAGATATTAAAAAAGCAGTAGATTCCCTCTCGAGAAGGATTGGGGATGCAGAGGTAAACATAGCCTCTTTGGAAAACAGACAAGCAGGAGTAGATTCAGAACTAGTGATGGCTAAAAGGAGAATTAAGAAGTTAGAAGATAAACTTGAGGATTTGGAGGGGCGTAGCAGAAGGAACAATTTAGTTGTCATTGGCATACCTGAAAAAGAGGAAGGGAATGCCCCAATTACTTTCATGCAAAAACTCTGCTCCAAAGTCGCAGGTTCTCCCCCTGAGGGGTGAATATATAATAGAAAGAGCACATCGAGCCTTGCGCCCTCCTCCTGTTCAGGGGCAACCTCCCAGACCTCTGATTTTGAGATTTCTTAATTTTTTGGACAAACAACACGTCTTGGATAAAGTTAGAGGGACAAAGGAGCTCTTATGGGAGGGCAAGCAAATTCAGATTGTACAGGACCTGCCTCACTCTGTGAGGATCAGAAGACAAGAGCTACACCCTATTGTCTCCAAACTCATTGCAGCGTCGAAGCCATTTAAAGTGAAATATCCTGCCACATTAATGGTCTCTCATGATGGGAAATGGTTGTCCATTGAGTCACAGCAGCAGGCACAACAGGAATTACAACGGATACTACCGGATCTCTTTAAGTGAATCCTCGACTCATTTATCTGTCAGTGATGGACTTATTACTTTGGACGCTCTGGTCATAATCTTTTTGAATGTAGTATAGGAGTGTTTTTCCCTCCTTTTTTTTTTTACACTATTTTTCTTCTCCCCCCTCTGGAATGACCCGCTCAATAACTTATCTCTGCAATTTAAGGGTCTTTCCAACTGCTAACTCTGTCGGAGGTATGGGCTGACGTAGCCTTCACTCAAGAGTATTGATTTAAGGGTTGCACTTAGTTTCTTCACTCTAGTTATACTGGACTTTTCCTAAGGAGACAAGGCTGGACTGAATTTATACCAGATATTGGCCATGCTGACTCGTAGCAAGACACTTTATCTAGCACACACTCCGAGCAGCAGAAGAGATGAAATAAAAGGAAGAAGAATAAGAAGAGAGAATGAAACTAGCGGAAGCAAAGAACGAAAGAAGAAATGAGGGGTTCCCCCCCCTTTTTTTTTTTATCCTACTTTATTGGTGAATGTACAAGGGGGACTGGGGTCTACATAATGTAACCTGGTCTGCTGTGGTATAGTTTTCCCATGGGGCGGGGTAGGGGCTCGGGTGGGGACTGGGTGATAATCAGCTCTGGGCTGTTTGGATATATATCATGTGGCAGATGTGTTTAGGAGTGCAGTTCTAGGGAACTGGGGTCTTGTATTAAGAGGGGTGGGAGGAAATTAGGAAGGGTTGTTATAAGGGAGGGGAGGGGGGGTTGGTTAGGTGGGTTAAGTGGAGGGAGGGTGATGGGGGATATCCATGATTCTGGGTATAGAAGGAGGTGGGTTTCTCTCAGTCTTTTGGGTGTTTGTAATTTTCAGGCGGTTCTTTACATCGCAATACCCCATACAACTGCTCATATAGGTCCTCATTATAATATTTGCTATCACTATGACTTTACCGTATAAATTTGTTAGTTGGGATATCAAAGGAGCCAAGGATAGGGTCAAGAGGCAGGTGGTTTTAAAGCACCTCTCTCACCTTGGGGCGCAAATTGCGTTTCTTCAAGAAACCCATTTAAAAAAGAGCTGATCTTCACTACTTTAGAAGAATGTGGGTAGCTCAAGTCTTTGGCGCCGGATCTTCATCCAAGAGAGCTGGGGTGGCTATCCTAATTGCAAGAGGGGTCGCTTTTAAATTGGTGCACGAGTGTTGGGATCCGGAAGGACGTTTTGTTTTTGTGCAAGCCATCTTAGCATCTCAACTGGTGATTTGGGGCTCGATCTATGGTCCCAATAGTGACTCACCTTCATTTTTCAAGAGTCTTTTTTCACAAAATAGACCTAGATGCTCATAAAGTCACCATTCTTGGAGGAGATTGGAACTTAGTACTTCAAAATGATTTGGATAGGTCTTATAATAGGCGTAGGGGCCTCTCCTCAACTCAAAGAGCCCTGAAAGACTTTATCAATAAATCAGCCTTAGTTGATATCTGGCATATATTCAATCATGAAAGGAGACAGTATTCTTTCTATTCTCCAGTGCATCACTCTCACTCGAGAATAGATTATATTTTAGTTAGCTCATCTGCAGTCCCCAATATGATTCAGGCAGATATTTCTGCAAGAGTAATTTCAGATCATGCTCCGGTCAGTATAATTTATAGGCCCTATCCAGAGATTCTAGATCTACACAATGGAATTAAATTCCCAAATTTTAAAGAAGAATGTTCATTAAGGATCATCAAAGACTTTATTGTACATTTCTAGTAGACAATAAAGATTCCATAAGCCAAAAAGATATGATATGGGCTGCTTTAAAATGCTCATTAAGAGGGAATTAATCAAGATGGCATCTAGGAGGAAACGGGAGCAGAGGGATAAGTTGAGTTCTGTGTTATCTTCAATTCAAAATATGGAACATAGTTCATCCCAGCTCAACAGATTCTGAGTGGGTTAAGTTACATCAACTACAGGCTCAGTATTCGGTTTAGTCTTTCAACAAGCAGAACTTGCTCTCACTCGAGCGAAGCTGCAATATCTAGATATAGGGGAAAAGGCTAGTAAACTCCTAGCATGGCGTGTAAAACAAATGGACTCAGCTCAACATATAGTGAGTGTTCGTGTAGGTCAGGGGGATCGGATTTGTACAGACCCGAGAGAAATTTCAAAATTATTTGGGGAATACTTCCAGAAATTATATGCACAGGAACCCGGTTCTAGGCCTTCCGAATCTGAACTTGCAGCATACTTAAGTGAAGCTAATTTGCCAAAACTATCAGAGGCCGAGTCCAAACCTTAGAGGCACCAATTGTAATTTCTGAGATACACCAGGTTATTCAGCAGTTGCCCCTGACAAATCTCCAGGTCCCAACGGTTTCCGAGTAACTTTTATAAAGCCTTTCTCCCAGATATTTCACCAATCTTGCTAGACACTTTTATGTTTTGGTCCAAATCTGGTATTTCTGACTTGGGCTTCCTGGAGGCCACAATTTCCCTGATTTTAAAACCTGGAAAGGATACCTCTAGCTTAGACAGCTACCGGCCAATATCTCTCCTCAATACCGACATTAAAATACTAGCAAAAATTTTGGCTAATAGATTGTCTAAAGTGATGGATCGTCTTGTGTGCAGGGAACAAGTGGGTTTCATGAAAGGGAGACTATCCCATGACCATTTGAGAAAACTTATGCATCTTATCGCAGCAGCTAAAGACTCCAAAACCCCAGCAGCACTTCTATCACTCGATGCCGAAAAAGCTTTTGATCGGGTGTCCTGGCCTTTTTTATTTGCCACTCTCTCGGCTTTTGGTATACCTCCAAAATTTCTAAGTTGGATTAGAATTTTATATTCTTGTCCATCGCAGAGTGAAGTGTAATGGTTTATTGTCACCGGCTTTCAAACTGGAGCGTGGTACTAGACAGGGTTGCCCTTTGTCCCCTTTATTATTTAACTTGTATTTAGAGCCATTGCTGCATAGGCTAATGAAGAATTCTCTTATCAAAGGCATACAAATAGGGGAATCTAGTTATGTATGTTCGGCATATGCAGATGATGTGTTATTACACATAGAGAACCCGGGGACTTCGATTCCACCTATCCTAGAAGAAATTAATAGTTTCTCCTGAGTATCTTCATATAAATTGAATTGTGCTAAAACAAAAGTCTTCCCTTTAAATTGCCACACGAGGAGAGCAGATTTGCAGGATTTAGGTGTGGCATGGGAAACCAAATCTATCACATTCTTAGGTATAAACATTAATGCGAATTTCGCTCAAATGCTCAGGGACAATTTAGGAACCTTAGTGCAAGAGATCTCGGAAGATCTCAAGAGATGGAGCACAGTCTCCTTATCCTTGTGGGGCAGGTTGAATCTTCTAAAAATGATGGCTCTCCCAAGGATACTTTATCCTTTAGACATGCTAGGAGTCTACCTGCCAAAGGATTGGTTTACTAAGGTACTGAAGATATTCAATTCTTTTTTATGGCAAGGCAAAACAACCCGTCGTTCATATTTTAACCTGACAGCTCCCAAACTTAAAGGTGGTTTAGCTGCCCCCCTCCCTATTTATGTATTACCTGGCCCAACATATATGTAAATTGGCCTTATGGAACAGGGACCAGGGTAGGGTAGTTTATTCACCTCTTTGGTTGGATATTGAACAGGGTCTGGCGAAGATGGCTAAATGCTCTTTATACGCATTGTTGTTTGTCCCTTTGGCCAGTCTACCTAAATCTTCAAAAATAACCCTATGGGATGGTCAATCAGGGCTTATCACCAGTTACAACGCTATTTAGGTGTTCGCTGGTGGTTGTGTGGCTCCCAACCTATTGTAGATAATCCACAAATTAAAATTGCTGGCTCTTCTATACCTGTAGCTTTTTGGCCCCAAATAAGCAAACTGACTGTAGCTGATTTTTAGGATCAGGATAGGCCATATGCATTTGAGGTCCTGAAGAAGAACTTGGGTCTTACGGTTTTGGATTTCTTTAAATGGCTACAGCTTAGTAAAGCTTTAACCCAGGTATTCTCTTTGGTTTCCTTGGTTGAGCAGTGGGTGCAAATGTCCACACTCTCTTAAAGGCAGCGAAGCAACCCACATGCAGCCAAAGTTCGCAAACTCCTCCAAGAATGGGACCAGGCTCCCTCTGGTATTTATTATTATTAGGTAGAGGTCTTGAATATAAGTGCTCCTTGAAGGTCTGGAAACATTTTGGAAGACAGCGATAGGTATATTAAGCAAGACAGGCTAAGGTTGATACATTTCAATATTATGCATCACTTGTACTTGACTCCTACCCATTTATTTAGGAGGGGTCCGCTCAGTTCACCTTATTGTGGGAAGTGTAAAAAGGAAGAAGGAACCTTATATCATTTATTATGGTTGTGCCCTGAAATTCGAAGTCTTTGGAAAATTGTGGGTACCTTGCTAGGCCCTATTCTTGGCTCATTTAGAATGGACACCCCCGAGATTTGTTTACTACTTGCTTTCCCTGTAACCACTCCCAAAGTTTGGAGAGCACGTGTCTCTTTGGTTTCAGCTGTAACAAAGTTGTTAATCCTGAGACATTGGGCGTCAGACAAGGTTCCAACACTGGTGGAGTGGCACAGGGAATGTACTCTGGCTATACAACTTGAAAAACACATAGCATGTATGCGGGGAAAGCGAGAGTACTTTGTATCATTATGGGGTTCTTTGGAGCATTTTCTGATGACCTGGAAACCGTCAAACTAAGAAGCTTTGGATTTTCAAGCAAACACCTCTGGTTTTCTGTTAATTTGTACCTGACCTGTTGTATACTACAGTAGGAGTGGGGGGGGGTTATGGGTCTTGGGGTATACATTGTATGTTGTTGTTATTCCAATAGAAAGTGCAATGCCTACTAAATCTTTATTCTAGCAACAAGATGCGGCACTTTCAGTGTAACACCACTATGATTATGTATTTGTTATATGTTGTAGTTTAAAGATTAATAAAAAATTTTAATTACAAAAAAAAAAAAAAAGCAGAGAGCATGAAATGTACATATTTTTTTAACTGACAGTTTACGCACACTGCATTTCTCATGGATTTAGGACTTACCTCATCCGCTGTCTGTGCTGTCATCAGAGCTGTCTTCTACGACAGTGACCCTCCTCTTCCATTGACCACAGTTATTCACAATCTGCACACTGACAGCGTACTGGAAGACACAGGAACAAGTTGAAGTCAGTAAGGTCACTGAGCAGTTTCTTAACTTTTATGGAAACATGGTGCTACACTGTAGAAACTGCTGAAGCTGTGGTGGTAGCAAGGCTGGTGTCTAGAGTTTCATGCTGTCTGCTTCCTGCAAAAATCTCAGAGTTTCTTTTCTGCTTTTGCTCTGAGAGGCTGCTGCATTTGTTGACAGACTGCAGGCAATGATGACCGGAGACCTATTGTACTTCAGTGCGTGGCACTTCAGAATCTACCAAGCGCTGTATGGAGGTCTTTCAGGTAGAATGGTTAATAATTTGTTTCTCCAGTGGCAGACCAGCATCTGTTTTAAGCATGCCACACACTTAGTTCGCCCCCACTGCCATAACATGGTACCAAAGTGACACACCATGCTTATAGTTAATGTTACGTGCCAGATAGAAAGGGGAGTGGGCATTTTCCATTGAGGGAGGTCTCTGTACAGCGTAAATTTCATATGCTGCAATGGGGTCTCTGTCAAGATTTGAAATATTTTTGTAGATTCTTGGTTTCATGGCACATATATCTCTGAGGTTTTCTTTGGTGCTGGTCTTCGTTTGCCGCTCGGTATATTGAAGGAATTTATGCCCCTCACTGTCCACCATTAGTTGGCGGTCCCCCCATCTTAACGCATATTGCTCTGCTGTTCTTAAGACAAGGTATATCCCATTCATAAAGAATATTAGGTTCAACAGAGCTGTTGGGTTCTGCATGCCAGTGTCCCACTGGCATGCAGTTTGTCGACGTCTTCTTAAGAGAGGGGCTCTAACTGCCTAGGCTCATTTCCCTTGCCTAACCTTTTGAGAATTTTTTGTTTTGCAACTAAAGTTGTTATGATCTCCTTAAATACATCCTGATTACCATGGAAAATTGCATGGCCATAATTATTTTTTATTATAAAAAGAGTCTCAGAAATGCTGCAGTCTGATGGGCTGTTAAGATTCCAACAACCTTACATTAATCAATGTTATACTGTCCTGTACAGCCTGATCACCATGGTACATGGATTCTTCCTGTCAGCATTCTATCCTCTAGCACTAGTAAATGACTGGAATGTTGCATGCTGATTTTGAACCAGCATTCTTTAACTGTTGGTGGAATAACTATTTTATTAGAAATCTCCCTCTAAATTAGGAAAACATTCAAAAAGTATACTTTTAACACTTTTCCTTTGGAATAATTTTTTATAATGGTAATAGGGCACTCCCAGGAGTTAGATCAACAGTCAGCTGCACCTTGTTCCACATTACACCCCTAGATGGTGATTAACAGAGTTTTTATCTAACCCCTGCTCGTGCCTTATTGCTTCATTAAATAACAATCAATACTGCCAAGAATCCCTCTCACATTGCTTGGTTTGTACTGATTACCGTTCTGCCTCTCAATTTTAAACACATAGGCCCAGATATTCAAAAGAGTTGAGCCATGCGCAATAGGGTTGCACCTGCGCAAGTCCGAAAAAGCGCCATTCTGCGATATTCAGCAGGAGGCAGTTGTGCCCCCCAAATCACACTGAACAACTGCGCAATGATAATGAAGGCATGCGCAACTGAAGGGGGAGGAACCATGCATAAATGGTGCAGTGCGATATTCAACAACTTGTGCCATGCGCAATAGGGGAGCAAGCGGAAGTTGTGCCATAGTGGAAATGAGCCAAAATAAAAGGGAGCAAGGGATAGGTGCAAGAACGCTACAGGGAAGCCACATGAGAGCAAAATACAGCAGGACACACTGGGCAGCAGGGACACACACAGGGCCAGGCAGGAAAGGGCACCTAGAAGTAATAGCCACAGGGGAAGGTGTGGGGAGACATTGCAGAAGGGAGAGGTACACCACACAGCAGTGAGACAAGCACAAGCAGGTGTTCCCAGTGCAGGAGAAGTAGCAGTGAGGACAGGGGTATACAATAACAGGTTCCAAGGGGGTGAGAACACAAGCCAGGGACATGGCCAGTGCCACCTTCCAGATGGAGGCCATTATGAGGGGTGAGAGGCGGGCAGCAGGGGCGTGGCCATGGAAGGGCCCGTCAGTGGTATGCCCCCAACAGGCAGTACCGAGCCCACACCAGCTTCGAGCTGTACAGTGATACCAAGATTCTGTGCCGGTACCGCCTGAATCAGGCAATTCTGAGGCAGCTCTGTGAGCTGTGCAGTGATGTGATGCAGGCACCCACACGACGGAGCCATGCCCTGTCAGTGGAGACCAAAGTGACAGCTTGCATGTGCTTGCTCACAACAGGTACCTTCCAGAGACCAACTGGGGACACCACAGGCATAACCCAGTCAGCCACGTCACACCACCTCACCCAATTCCTCAGCGCACTGCTGCCACATGCTGCGGAGTACATCCATTTCCCCAACACACCAGCGGAGCGCACAGCAAACATACAGGAGTTCCACAGGGTAGCACATATGCCTGGTGTGCTAGGGGCAATAGACTGTACCAATGTGGCCATCCGCACACCACCTGGCCCCGAGGGGGCCGCATACATCAATCGCAAGGGCAATGCCAGCATCAACTGCCAGGGGCACATAATCAATGTCTGTGCCATGCACCCTGGGGGAGCACACGATGCCTTCATCTGGCACCAGTCAGTACTGTGCCACAGATTTGAGAGTGGGGATATCCCCACTGGACACCTACTGGGTGAGTATGCAAACCACATGGACAATCATAGGGCCTGGGGGGACATGGTCAGAGGTGACATGGGTAGTGGCCTACATGACCCAGGGCAGGGCGATGCTGATCACCAAACTAACCTCCACCCTCTACACACAGGTGACAATGGATACCCACTCTGTCCCTGGCTGCTCACACCCTACCGGCGACCCGCGTCCCCATCGCAGCAACGCTACAATGAGGCACACGCCACCACACGTAATGTCATCGAGCGGGTGTTCGGGATGCTGAAGGCACGTTTCCATTGCCTGGACACCTCCAGCAGTGCCCTACAGTACAGCCCCTCAAAGGCCTGTGGGCTATTCCTGGCCTGTTGCATCCTGCACAACATGGCCAACTAATGTGGGATAGCTGTACAGGTTGAAGAGGGGGACAGTGATGGGGATGATGAAGACACCGGTGATGATGGTGATGGGCAGCCCCCCCTTGGGCGACGGGACCCCCGACTGCTCCAGCTGGCACAGCTGCACCGGGACACCATCACAGAGGAGCACTTCAGCCAACCCAGGTAAGTCATGGGACCATGTGCAGCCAACAGTGGCTAAGGCACAACCCACAAACATGCATGGACACACACAAGGGGTGCATGCCGTCAAGGGAAGTGGCCGGGCATGGTACCACACACACAACCAGGGATAGGTGAGGTCTAACATTCCACATGGATGGACACACACACACACGCACACACACACAATGCACCAAACATGCACAAAGGGTAGGAGGCACACCGACCCAGAACGCCACCCCTAGCCACACACATGTCCACAGACCACCACGCCCACTGCCTGTCCATGTGAGTGTATCAAATGCTGAGCACCATTGCACATTGGTGAAGAGTGCAATGCAGGCATCATCATGCACACACAACTGTGGACAGCAGCCGGGAGGGTGTGCAGATGGACAATGTGTCCACGTGCAGGGCCGTGTACCTACCCGTGCACTGCCCACTGAAAGACACAATGCACACAGGGCAGCACCAGGCAGTAGCCGCGTTGAGAGAGAGGTCAGTCACGTGATACAGTGCCCCGGCCACCACGGATGCATGGGCGGCCCTGCCGAGACCTGCCAGCACTGACAGGCCGACCACTGGCCTCATGGGGTGGTACCGATGGTCCCCAAGGGGTTCTACTTCATGAGCATAACCGTGCTCGCGCAGGGGTCTGCAGCACACCGAACATGCCTGCACCAGGCGTGCTCGGGATGCCCACAGCTGAACCCAGTGTTGACAGGGAGGGTGTTGCATGACGCCTGGAATGGGGGGTGGACAGTGCACTGCGTGGTGTCCACGACGCATGGGCACATGACTGTGTGCCCATTGTGGCCATGACAGAAGTGAATACCTGTGCATGCCTGTCAATGGCAGCGGTCACATCCTCCCGCAACCGGTCCATCCCTGCCAGGATCAGAGCGGTGTCTCTGCTGTGATGCTCCTCTGTCCACTCCAGAGCCACACGCAGTGCATCCACTGATGTCGCAAGCCGCATCTGCTGCTGGACTGATTCTTGCAGTAGGCGGGTGTGCTCGTCCAAGAGGTCATCTGCCTCCTCGGCATCCTGTCCCTCATGGTGTGCATGGCCCTGATGCTCAGCACCCCTTGAGGGTGGGCGCTGCACACCAGAACCAGGTCTGGGCATGTCCAAAGGTGGTGCACAGATGCCGCCGCTTGACCCTGTACCTCCAAGCCCATTGGCTGACTGCTGATGCTGCTCCTCCGGCTGCTGCTCCCCAGGGCTCAGTGGTGCTGCCACAGTAGCCGCAACAGTCCCACTGTCCTGAACACACACCAGTGCTGCACCACTGGTGCTGACAGGCACAGGCTGGGACTGTGCTGACACGCAGGCCTCCATGGAGCACCACCCACAGCCATGGCCGCGATGTTACCTGCCGTGTGGCCATCCCATGGCACACACGTGTCACTTCCCATGCCATTAGTGACATCATCATCGGTGATGGAATCGGCACCGGCCCACGTCACAGCATGCTGGCATCCGTGGATGCTGGGACATGGGCAGGGCTTCCTCCGCACCTGTTCCAACAACATCAGTGTGGACAGCCAGGCGGGCCCACTGTCACACTGAGCCACGTATACCTGTGGAGGTGGATGGGCCCTCCTCCATCTCCAGCTGACTGTCCTCAGTGGAAAGGCCCACCACCGCTGACCCATGCAGACACTCAGGATCTGTAAGGGAAAACAAAGTCACATTACTGCATGTGACCTACCCTGCCCCTGCCATAGACAGACCATGACTTACCATGCAGTGATGGGCTACCACCCATCTGGAAGCCACCACCCGGAACACCCTCAATGGCACAACGCTGCATGCTTCCAGCAATCCTCTCCTCCTGTGGGGTCAGGTGTACCACCCCTGGCTGTCCCTCACCTGTCGCAGCTCATGCTGCCCTGATGGCAGCCACCTTCTCCTTTATCCTCCTCCTGTCTGTGCCCATCTTCTTCTTGCACTCCTGCACAGAGCACTGGTGGCTGCCATGCAGGCTCACAGCATGTGCCACCTCCTCCCATGCATCAGCACGGGCCTGAGAAGTGGCTCCTGATCCAGGTAGGCCTCAAACAGGGCATCGGTTTCTGCCTTGGTAAAATTAGGCCCCCTCCTCCTCCTCCCACCACTGCGTTCCTCCTCTCCCACAACTTACTCAGTCATTTTGTAGCCTGTAAGAATGACAGTTGTTACCTGTGCCTGTGCAGTCCCATGCATGTCCCTAAATCCGCAGTCCACACTCCCAAATGGCATGCAACTCACCAATAGACTGCAGTAACCGACTATGGTCAGCGCAGCCCAATGTCACATTTTTATAGTGCAACCCATGCAAATGAGGTGAGGCACAACTTTAAGTGGATGGAAATTGCAGTGCTGTGCCATTGCATGGCTGATTAGCTGTTTTGCATATGACGGCTGAATATCGCGCTGTTGCGCTTTGCGCAATTGTGTTGAACGTGCTGAGCCAAGGGCGCAGTTCTGTGATGTGCATAGTACACACCTTACTGCGCATGCCCGGGTTGCTGACGCAGGCGTCTGTCGCGCTGCTAACGTGCTGTGTGTGGGAAGCAATGCAGGGCACTGCCACCATTGCACCAGTGGAGATACAGCAATGTTCACCTACATGGCGCTGTGTCACTGGGCCATCATAGGTGCACTGGGGCAACAGCATGGTAGGCCGCTACTGGAGGTAGCACACAGGCAGCCAATCACGCTACACGCATTGGGTTCCAATGGCGCTGTGCGTGTCCATGCACCAGAGCCCCTTGACCCTGTGCCCGACCTTTACCCCAGGCACCATGCATCAGGCATGGGTGCACCACTATCGCGCTGTTCGGTGACAGCGTGATACAAAATGGCATCGCTGTACTGCGCAGCATCTGCACATGGGGAGCCACACTGCAGAGCGCCATTTTTGCAGACCGAGCTAAGAGAATGGCATGCAGGAGGGCTGCTCAATGGAGCCAGGTCAAACTGGCCAACCTAGTGGCCATAGTGGAGCCACACCATGGACCACTGTTTGGGGAGGCACCCCTGGAAAGGTCCAGGAGCCAGGTGTGGAAGCAGGTGGCCACTGCACTTGAGGAGGCCACTGGAAGGGGGCAGACAGCAAAGCAGTGCTGCCACAGGTATGGTGACCTACGGCAGAGGGAGCCAGGCCTGCTAGTTCACCTGCAGGCACGTGCAGGGAGGGGCACGATGCCACGGCCAGGTAGGTGTTACGCGAACACACTTTTATCTTCCATATGGATATCATGGTTGTATGTGTCCAGCACATGGGGAAGGGACCATCCGGTGTTGGCTGTGGTGGTGTTATCAGGGTGTGGAGTAGGTGGGCCTGGCTGGGTGGGAGGGCACACACCTGGGGCAGGGGGGCTTTGCTACGGGATTGTACTGAAGTTCCTCTGTCCATGTTTGCACACAGGACCGGAGGAGCGGCGCCTGGCATGTGAGCTGTGGTGCAATGAAGAGGACAGGGAGGCAAGGCAGGGCGAGGGTCCACAGTGCCCGAGGAACTGGCCCAATGATGGTGAGTGCCATACCTCCATGATTACTATTGCATGCTGTGTAACAGGGTGGGCAGCGGGGCATGGCCACCATCCATTGACACCACTGCCATGCATGCAACTTGTTACAGTCAGCACTGTCCAGTGGCAATGCATGTCTGGGAGTGCGTTGATGGTGGTCCATGCGTGCACCAGGTACATGACTGTGCCACTACCTTTGCACCACATAGCCATGTCACTAAACGGCCACAGTGGTGCTGTGCATGACTTGGCTGGTGGGTGTGTGCAGCATTCCACATGGCTGTATGCGCCTGGGTGGGTAGGTCATGTGGACGTGATCAATGTGGGTGGTCACACACCATCACAGAGGTATGTCCCACGGCCTTATGCCATGCACAGTGGGTGGGCTGTATGGGGCTCTGCATTCACACCTATTGACTGTGCTCCCTTGTCCTAGGTATCCACCAGCTAAACGACATCAGGGAGGCATTGTGGGAGATCCTACACGTGGCAAGGGCGTCCCTGGAAATCCTTTGCCGCATTGACCAGATTGGGGTCCGCAGGAGGCACCAGCAGAGGAGAAGCCAGAGCGGGGAGCGGGGCTCCCATTGAAAGTCCCTCTGCCCCTGATATCCCCTACCCCCTGGACCTACCCTCACACCCCTCCTTTCCTGTCCCATTTGTCCACCCCTGCCCCTTACCCACCCCCACCTTGTTTGTGGCCCCCACCTTGTATATATTATTGTATACAGTTAACTTTTATATTTTGTTTTAATACAGATCTTTTGATATGAATACTGTGGTGGTCTCTGATTTGCAGTGGGCTATAGGTGCTCAGCTGCAGTGGTGTGCATGGCGTCAGGGGTGGTGCAGTCATGGGTATGTGTGTGTGTCCATGGGGAGGTGACTATGGTGTGGGGGTAGCTATCAGTCAGTGTCTGTGGTGTGTGTGTTGTGCCCTGTGCACTGGATGACTGTGTGCAGTGGTCCATGGTGCATGCTCTGTGTCCATGGCACCCCCTGTCAGCCCGTCCATGGCCTGTGCCGCTGATACCCATGCATGTCTGTGACCTGCACAGTCTGCTGGCATGTCAGTGGTGGCTGTCCATGCAGGGCAGCCACTGTACCCGTCACAATGCTGGGTTGCCTCCTGTCACTGGTGTGGTGCATGTCTGCCTTGGGTGACACTGTGGCCTCCACAGTTGCTGACCCACCTCCATGCTGTGGCTTGTGTGTGTTGCAGGGGATGTGCACCACTGTCTGTGACTTGTGCTCTGGGCAAATGCTGGTGGCATACAGGTCCACAGTGCCTGCACAGGGTGGCTGGCACTCCTGTGCCATGGAGGACTGCAGGTTGTGTGTACACAGTTTATGTGGGCACATGCTGGGGGCTTGGGTTGCCCCACTACTGTGTACCTGTGTTGTTGTGCCCTTGGGTATGGGTAGGTGTCTGTCCATGCACTGTGTGGCATCCGGTGTGGTGCATGCTTCCACACAACACTGTGGGTGTCTGCGCTGGCTGTTGTGACCAGTGCTGGGTCGGGGTGTGTCATTGGGAGAGTGTGCAGGGTGCTGTACCACAGGTGGTGGTGGTGTCTGGGGCATGCCCTGTCCCGTGTGGGGTACCTCGTGTGCTGACGCATGGTTGGTCTCTCAGCAGTACCTCAGGGGGGCTGTGCATGGTGGCACTGTGTATGCCATCGTTGCATCGCTGTGTGCTGCCACCCACTGATGGGTGATCATGGTGGGGCTGCCTTGCATGGTTCTGTGGTGCACAGGGTTGCATTGTCACAGTGGGGGTGGTGGCAAGCATGGGGTTTCCTGCAGTGGTGGATGCTGCTCCTGGGCAGGGTGTTTGGGGGTCACGGTGCAGGGTGTGCTCTGCACTGGGGGGGTGGTGTGGCATGGGGTGGTCAGCGCTCCTTGTGTACCAGTCACAGCTTGCTGGGGGGTGTGATGGGGCACCATGGCCCAGCTGTGTGTTGGTTGCTGGTCTCCATGGGCCAGTGGTTATTCCAGCCTTCCCCCAGTTGTGCAGTGCTTGGGGTGTGGGGGGACGATGTCTGTTCTGCTGTGTGTTCCTCTGCCCATCTGTGGCATGGGTGGTGGGCCCCTACCTCCCTGGTTGTGCAGTTGCATTGCCGCCCTGCTGCTGGGGGCATCCCTGGTTGCACTATGGCGCCTCTGGACTGCTCAGCTGAACATCCCTTGTTGCGCTATGACACATCTGATCTGCTTAGCTTCCCCTCCCTAGTTGCACTATGGCGCAGGTGGTGCGATATTCAGTCGTCGACTGTAGACGCAGTTTGGCCGGCTCAGTTTTTGAATATCGCACCTTTTGTGCATAGGTGCAATGGACTTGCACTTGCTCCTGCTATTGTACACTTTTTGGGCACAGTTTGAATATCTGGGCCTTAGTTTGCTATCAGTTCATCTATCTGCGGGACAGAGATGTCAGTAATGTTTCTGTTTTTCCCACAGTTTGCCAGGAAACTTTTGAAAAAATGGACATCATTTTCTGATTTCTGTAGTGTTTGTTGGATTTCTTGGTCCAATATGAATTTGGCATAGTCTGTTGAGGTACTTGCCTGAGCTGCTGCTGCCATGGTTTTGAAACTTTCATTAGCCCTGTCAGAGAATGTCAACAGAGTAGGATTTTGACAGCGCTAACAGCAGTCACTGCTCAAGCATATTCCAGTACAAGAAGCAGTTTGATCTTGTTGTGCTGCAGTAGTGATATAGCCAGTGCAGCACAACAATTTTACATCACTACTGCAGCAGAAAAATTTGATTCTAGCAATGGATTTCAATTCAGGACAACATTTCACCATACACTATAGATTTACTTGCGTGCATTTATGATAAAATAGTCCTTCCGCCCTCTGCAAATGATTTAATTGATGACGTCATTGTACTACTGCTGGACAAAGTTTGTCCCATGCTGGCATTAAGATTCAAACTATGGAATGTTAATCATGGAATGTTTACCATGGCATACATCGATTCAAAATTCTGCTCAGTTCCACTGGCAGAATGTTCCTCTCCTAACATACTGTGTGCACACACAACATAGAGGATAATGTATAGTGTTCTAGGTATAGCAAGTGTATGTATTCATCAAGAGGTTGCCATGGTGACCGTTTGAACCTCGACAGTGCAGCTTGAGAGGTTCAGTTGACATGGCAACCTCGAGATGAGTACATACACTTGGCATAGATAGAAGACCATACATTATATTTTATAGTGTATGGTCCTCTATCAAAAGGTAAAAAAATCTGTTATGCGAGTATTTTTTGGAGGCATGCTGTGTTCTTTATCCTTCAGTATCGCTTGGCTCCATTCTCTCTCTCTCTCACTGCCATGGCCACTTCCTGGCAGTTGTAACGTACATGCTCTGGCACTTTCAATGTTGTTATGCTGCAGTAGTTATGTTGCTAGTGCAGCATAACAGCTACGATGACGTAGCTACTGCATCATAACAACCCTATTCTAGGGATGGATTTCCATTCCTAACAACATTCCACAATTGACTAGAAAGGCCTCTTCTACATCCAGAGACTGAATTATCTCATTGTCAGGGCAAGCAGAAGAGATTTCCCTGATGAACAGATAAAGATAGAAGGGGAATTTTTCATTGTCAGCAAAGAAACAGTTGTAATGAAAACTATAAACAATACTTAATGTTTCTGATTTGTTTATACATGTAAGGAAAGTGTAATGATCAGGGAAACAACATTTAATTAATTAGTTTTACTTTTTTATTTAAGGTAGTTTTATTTTTAGTGCCCAGTTGAAGATTTTTACAGTGTAAAGTTAGCAGCCATGTTTCTGATTGAAGATCAATTCTTGTTGTAGGGAGACTGATTGAAGATAGTTATGGTTGTAGGAAGACTGATTTGCTCATTGTGTGATGTGGTTTAGGATCAGAATGACTGTGCATGAAACAGATTTCATGCACAGTCACATGATATATTTTGACCAATGACACTTCTTTATTTTGGATGCCCATTTTATAATATGCTTTATAACTATGCCCTGATGGGCTACGCATGCTCACTGACAATTTATACAGTGGCTGGCTGAAAAGCTGAGAAGAGGGCTGAGCTGGTCACTGTATCGAGCCTGGATGATCAGCCACCCAGGAAAGGGGGGGGTGAGGAAGGTGGTATGAAAATGAGTAGGTCAGGTGGGCTGACATTGGGCCATCATCACTGCTTTTTCAAAAATATGTAATCGTGTGATCAAGGGGTGGGGGAGCCAGGCTACACCAGTACATCTTCACTTTTATGAAACAGGGGATCAGACGTTGGGGGCGGTACACACACTAGACCACTGTGGTGTAGTTATAGAGCCTAACATTGGCAATCAGGGGATACCATTAGATACCAGGGCATGAATACTCTGTTAACACAGGTGCTCAGGGAAGGGGATGTCAATAGCCTCCAGGCCAACTTTACTGTATTGAAACAGGTGCTTGGGGCAGATGACTGCAATATGGCCACCTTGCCTTCAGAAGGGTGGGTGTGCAGGCTTAGCACCCAGTTAAAAGGTGGTTTGCAGCAGTGGTAAGCAACACCACTTGGGGGTCTGTTTACCATTGCTGCAAACCTTTGAAGATGCAGGTGCACCTTTATGCATGAGGAGACCCCCCCCACATTTGCATAGGCTCAGCAGTATGTTAGTGCTTTGGTGCTGCCGGGTTTGAAGGGTGCTTCCGGGGCTTCTGAATATGGGCCAGTCAGAAGCACTCATACTAACCTGAATAAGTGCACCCACTAACCTGTCATCAGATGCACTAACCTTTGAATATTGGGCCCAAGACACCTGGGGGGAAAGGCAGGGAAATCAATTACTGAGGGATATGGTATCCCATGTGTAAAGTGACTGCAACTGAGCACTTTCAAAAAGGGAGACTCAATCATGGTGCTTTTCCACAGAGCTACCTGGCAGGGAGGGCAACTGGATAGGGGGTTTAGCGACTATAGTGACAGGATGTCACTATGTATATAAGCACGGGGGGAGGGATCACGTCGTGTGATGGGGTGAAAGGGGAGGGAGGTTTGTGGGGTGTAGTGCGGTGGTGGATTGCCAACCTGGCCATGTGGCATGGTGGGTTGGTGGTAGGCTGGGGTTGGGAGGGTGCCAGGTTCGGTTCTGGGCACGCTTGTTCTTGTGCCAGGTCGGGTTTTTTAGGTATTTTTTTCACTCTTGCACCCCCCCGACATGCACCCCTCTTGAGCTGAGAATCCTTTAGTAGGGGGCTGCAGGGGCAAAGTTGCAGGGGGTATAGCATAAAAAACATAAACCCTACATCTCGGGCACCATTTTGCTGTTCACCGAAATTTGACGATTTAGACTCACCCAAATGGTGATTGCTATTCCGCGGTCACCATTATAACATGGAACCGAGGGATATCTGACTTCTCTAATTGGCATTTTTGAGAAAAAAATCAGAACATTATTACTGTGCCTGTTTCCTCTGTAATGGCATGTGCTAGAAACAAATAGTTTATACTGTTGGAAAGAAAAGATTTTCAATG
Source organism: Neoceratodus forsteri (assembly GCA_016271365.2). Taxonomy (NCBI): domain Eukaryota; kingdom Metazoa; phylum Chordata; order Ceratodontiformes; family Ceratodontidae; genus Neoceratodus; species Neoceratodus forsteri. The sequence continues at coordinate 1,137,439,371 of CM028130.1, forward strand.
GGAAGACGTTCAATTCAAAATGAGAGTCTTCAGAATATAATACATAGTGAAATGTATTTGACTAGCAACACAATGTTTACAATATAATATTAAGAAAATGACAGACATGAAATTGAGTATGAGAACAGACTTGAGGAGCTCTGCCTGTTTTCATTGGAAGAGAGGAGAGACAGGGGGACATGATTGAGGTCTTCAAGTACCTCAAGGGAATAAATAGGATAAACACGGAGGGGATCTTTAGACTAAAGCAGGGAGGTATCACCAGAGGGCATGGTTTGAAGCTGGAAGGTGGAAGGGTGAGGGGGGAAAAGAGGAGGAGGTTTTTCACTGAGAGGGTGGTGGATCCTTGGAATGCACTGCCTGGCGAGCTGGTTCAGAGATCCACAGTGGAGGGCTTCAGGAGAGGGGACAGACACAGAAAGCAGATGTATCAGATGATGGCCTGGCCCAGGGGGTGGGATGTATGATAGGGTTTCTGGAACACAAGGGGGAGGCCTGGGTACCCAACTAGGGATCTGAGGTTCGAGCAGACGCGATAGACCGTAAGGCCTAATCTGCTGGCAATTAGTATGTTAGTATGAAATGAGTATATCACACACCTAAATAGGTATGATACATTCTGAAATGGGTATGGCATATACTGAAATGGATATGACACATACTAAACTGGACAAGATACACACCAAAATAGAAACAATTCATACTGAAATAAGTATGACACGTACCAAAATGGCTAGACACATGTTGAAACAGGTAAGACACATACTGAAACAGACATGACACATACCAAAATGGGTATGACACACACCAAAATGGGTATGACACAAATTGAAATGGATATGATAAAACAAAATGGATATGATACCTAAAGAAATAACTATGACACATATTGAAATGGATATGACCTATACTGAAATGGTTATGACACATAAGAAAATTGGTATGACATACTGAGATGGTTATGACACAAACCAAAATGGGTTTGACAACAACTGAAATGGGTATGACACGCACCAAAAATCATATGACATATGCTGACCTAATAATGACACAAACTGATATGGATATGACCTATACCAAAATGGATATGACACAAACTGAAATGGATATGACACACACTGAAACTGGCATGACACATACTGAAATAATTATGATGCATAGCTAAATGGATATGACCCATATTGAAATTTATATGACACATGGTGAAATGGTGTGACAAAAACCAAAATGAATATGACATATATTGAAATAATCATGGCACAAACCAAAATGGATATGACACTCACTCTATCTATCTATCTATCTATCTATCTATCTATCTATCTATCTATCTATCTATCTATCTATCTATTTACTTAAAAGAGATTTACCAGGAAAGACACATTGAGCCATACTGCTCGTTCCCAGATGTATGCTGAGGGAAGGGGGAGTGAATATGTACATAATACAAGTAAAAAGTGCAGTAGCATTAAGTAGAGAATAATTGATGGTTAGGGGGTTACAACAAGAATGTTACACCCCCTGAGGGTGCCACACAAACCCCAAGAGCGAGTTGAGAGGTTTATATAAGGCATCCCACCCCTGAGAGCGGGTGTGTAGAATCCAAGTTTTAAACTGCCTACCCATCATTTATTTTATATAATTGCTGAGGATAATTTTTTTGCCACAGCATTTATACAAAATAAATGGGTATGTTACGAGCTGTGGACAGCTGGGATTTCAGTGTGCGGTCCATGGTGGTTCATAGTGTTTTTTTGTTATTTCCCCACTGCAACGTAGATTCTGTGCCCAGTGATCTTTTTTTTAAAAAAAAAAAGAAAGGAACTTACTGCCGACTGCTTGTGTTGAGGAACTGAAGTGGGTGCAGCACTGAGGAGTGAGATGGCAGGGAATGGCGCAGAAAAGATTATTATGATATGCGCATTTTAAGAGGGTGGTTATAATGACAAAATTATATCCTAGTTTCTCTATAGGAAAAAAAGGTTACCAGTTATTATAAAGCAATAAGTCACAACAATATACAGTAATACACAGTATTGTATTGACATAATTAATTACAATACAGATTGATTGCATCAGGAGTGTGGGTTATCAGGCACTCGCAGGTTGTAACATCAGGAACAGGACAGGGAAGGAAGTGGTCATAAACTAGGAGGGGCAACAGGGAGGAGCAACTTGAGCAGAATATGAGAGAGGGAGGAGGCAGGGTAGTGAGATAGGAGAGGGGGAAGGGAAGAAAAGAGAGGCGAGGAAGACAGGTGGAAGGATAGAATAGAAGGGGGAGATGGATTAGGGTTGTGGATAGCCAGTATAGTGGTGTGGAGGAGGACAAAGTGATGGGAATAGGATAAGGGAAGAGGAGGAGAGTGGAGAAGGTAGCGAGGAGGAGGAGTATGTGGATGCTGGAAGAGTGGGAATGGTGTTAAGGTATTAGCTGAGGGGAGTGAGGAGGGGTGGAGATAGAGAGGGTTGGAGGGAGGAAGGGATGGTAGGGGTAGGAGGGGAAGAGAAAAGAAAAGGAAAGGAAGGTTGGAGATGGGGAGAGGATGAGTGTAGAGGTTGGAATACCTTAGTAGTGAGAAACAGGAGGTGCAGAGAGATGTAGGAGCTTGGGGACAGGTAATGGATAGGGAAAAAAGAAAAAGGAGAGGCAGAACACTAGACTATGGGCATTTGCAGCAGGGACTGGTGTGGGCTTGGAGTAGCAAGAAAAGAGAGCGTTTGGAGGAGGCAGAGTGAATTGTTAGCGGAAGAAAGTTCCAGATATTAGGAAAGCAGAGAGAGAAGGCATTCTGTCCAAAAAGGGATTTACGAGATGGGAGTAGTAGTGAGCGATAGCCCGAGTTACGGAGAAAGTAAGTGGAGGGAGGCATAGGCGAGAGAAGGGAACTAAGATAAGGGGGAGTGAAGCCAGCCATAATTTATAAGTTAAGGAGGCACAGTGGGTTAGGCAGTGATTTAGCAAGGGGGGAGGGAGAGCAGAGTATAGAAAACAGTGGTGAGTACGGGGAGGACAAGCCAAGGCAAAACAGCAGAAGGACTGGAAGAGGGGGTCCAGTCTGGCCAAGGTGGACTTAGGTGCAACACAGTAGACAATGTCGCCATAATCAAATATGGGGAGGATCATCTTAGCAATGATATCTTGGTGAGCAGGTATAGGGATGTAGCTTTTGTTCCTATAAATGGCACCAAGCATGGGGTGGAGTTTTCTGTGAATGGTGTCTATTTGCTGAGAAAAGCCAAGGTGCCCGTCAAGCTGGACACCAAGGTGTTTAAATGAGGGTACATCGTCAATTGTACCCCCAACTAATATATGGTTAAGTGCATGAAGATCATTTTGTTAGCATTTAGAGAAAATTGATTTGACCTGAACCATTTCAGGACAGTGTCAAAATCAAGCTGAATCCTGGATGTTAACTCAGAGGGAGAAGACCCACATGCAAGCAGGACCATGTCATCTGCATACATGTGGATGGAAGTAGAGGAGTAGGGTGAGGGGAGGTCATTGAGGAATATGGAGAAGAGCAACAGACCAAGGATAGAACCTTGGGGAATGCTGGTATGGATGGGGGGGGGGGACAGGGAATCTCCAATTCTCACAGATTGAGATCTTCCTTCCAGGTAGGAGCTGAACCAGTTGGTTGCTGAGTCTGCAAGACCCACTGACTTGAGTTTGCCAAACAGAAGAGGGTTGAAAGCTTTCCTAGATCAACAAAGATGGCAGCAGTGAGGTGGCCTTAGTCCATGCAGTATGGATGGAGTAAGTGAGTCTGAGGAAGTGGTGGATTGATGTTTGTGAAATCCAGACTGGAAAGGGGTGAAGAAATAGGAGAAGTCACAGAAGGGGGACAGTTGAGACAGAACTATGTGCAGGGACCAGTGTTTACTGCGGCAAAGTGGACCTACATGCTGCGGCAGGACCTTATACTTTCTGTGGCAGAACAACTGCTGATTCTGCAGCTATTCTGTGGCACATAAATTGTGGCTAAACAGCATACCTTCAAAGGGATTAAGTCTTAGCACTTTGACTGCCTTCATGCAGCCACTGTGCTACACTGAAAGTGGAACAGCAGGCCATTTAACACTATGTAATCTTCTTATCACAAATATTGAACAGCAATAACCCAAACCTGGCACAGCCACGGGCATCAGTGTTCTCTTTTAATGAATTTTCCCTCCCACCCCGAACTTGAAGGCTTATCTGTTCTTCTGGAAATTGGTGGCCTTTGTTGTTCTGCTAGGTTATAATCAGAGTAGGGCATACACACTTAGCTAAAACTACACAGAAGGCAAAACCTGCTTGGATTTCTTCTGGTTTATATTTGCAGTTAGCAGATATAAAGAGAAACTCCAACTTGAAGGGCATTTTTTTTCCGATTTTGATCAATATTCTTTAAAATTATTATTTTAGTAAACTAGGAATACTCCAACTGCCTTGCAACAAACATAATGAGTGCAGTGTACAGATCTGTGTTTTGGGGGTGGGGTGGGAATTGTCTTCCCATAATAGTGAAGGAGGGTGTAACTTGCAGTGTCTGTAGGATTTGTTGACTCCTGATTTTTCTTTTGGGGGACACACTAAAAAATGCAAGCAAGTCATTCTTATTAGGCTGGAGTAACCTTAGTTAACATGTTCTCTTCTCCTCACAACTCGGGGGTGGTGGTGTTCTTCAGTCAGTGACCCTCATTTCACTTATGTATAGCAGCAATCAGACTCTCCATTCTGATTTTTTTCCATACCAGCTTGCTCCAGTTCTAGTATACCCTGGTCCCCACCTCTGCTGCAGCTGGGCAACTTGGTCCTCCTTAAGAATTGAACATGATGCTGCCATTTAGGCTGCAGGTTCAGATTTGCCAAGAAATTACTCTCACACTTGCAGGTACAGAACTGCAGCCCACAAATCAAAACTGTGATAGATGTCCACCAGTGGGAACCAAGTCCTCTGCTCAGTCTGCTGCCAGCCCTATGTTTCTGAAATCAGCTCCTCCACCAGTACTTGTCACCACACTGAGATCAGTTCCACCTCCACGGGCACCACTGAATCTTCTCACTTCTTGACTACAGCTTGCCTTACAGTTCTTCCTTCCAAATTCATCTTCCAAGGATTCAGCATGCACCATGAGCAGCCTCATAATGAAAATGAACATCGCTGAGCTACCCACACCTACACAGCAGCAAATCATAACTGCCGTGGACCTAATCAGGCTCTGCTACTATTGGGTCAAGATACCATGCAGCCACTAGCTTTTCGGCTTTGTACCACATGGCATCAGTTTGCTGCCCCTTCTAATGAGCATGTGGGCCATGGCATACTTAACACATCAACAGCTATGCCCTTGCCTTGTGTGATTGCATAACATAGCTAGCATTTCTGCAGCTGTGTGGCTGGTTTTCCTGATTTCTGCAGCAAGCACTGATTTCTGCAGTCAGCCCTGACTTCTGCAGCCACTGCTGCAACTGCAGAATCGCAGAAAACACGGGGCCCTAACTATGTGTTCTTGTAGCTTAGATAAGGTTGGAAGGAGAGATATTGGGCAGAACTTGCCAGAAGAGGAGGAGTCACCACCTTTAGGGAGAGGAATGACTGTTGCATGCTTCTAGGACTCCTGGACTGAGGCAAGAGAGAATGATAAGTTGAGAAGGAAGAGATGGGAATGGCAATGGCAGAAGCAGAGAGGTGCAGGAGCTTGGGGTCAAGTCCATCATGGCTTCTGCCCTTCTGAGGGTTGAGAACCAGGAGAGCATTTAGACAGGAAGATGGGGTAACTGGCAGAAAAGAGAAGGGAAGTAACTGGTGGCTCATGGAGGATGTAGGGAGTGGGGAGGTGGCAGGGAAGGCAGACACGAGTGAGGAAGTGCAGGTAGTGAAGTAGTAGTTGAAAGTAGAGACGACAGAATGAGGTCAAAAATAGTGGAGCCACTCACCTTGAGGACTAGGCAAAGGGACTGGGTAGAGGGGGAGAAGAAGGCATGGATGACTTTTCAGAACTTAGATGGGTGATTTAGATTGTTCTGGAATGAAGAGGAAAGAACTCAGCCTTGGATAGCCTGGTGGCCCTAATACAAGTATTCCTCAAGGCATGGTACTTGTTAAGATTTGCCAGAGTGCCAGAGGACTTGTAGGACTTCCAAGCCAGGTCCCATGCACGGAGGCAGGCCAGACATTCAGCTGTGATCCAGGGGAGGTGTTAACAACTGACCCTGGTTCCCTAGAGGGGGCATGCTGATCCCAGATTAGTAGGAATTTACTGTGGAAATAATGGAGGGCATGGTTGATATTACTAACCATGGAGATAGGGGACAAGTCAGTGGAAAGCAGATCAACATGTAACGAGGATAGGTCAACTGACCTAAAGGACCTGTTTTGGATAATTTTTTGTTGGGGGGGGCCTCTGGGATGGTGAATTTTGCACATGCAGTAAACGATGAGGTGGTCACTAAGTGCATCAGGGAGGGTACCAGGATCAATGATATGGTGAGGTGAGTTAAGGACCCATTCCAGTAGCAAATGGTTTTGGGTGTTATCCATGGATCAGCACCGCCTAATTGTACCCCTACCTCGCAGACAGCAACACATGTATAAGTATATGTACTAACCTTGGTGCACAGGCACTTATCATAAAAGCATAAGTGTCAGGATCTGAGTTCTACTGTACTTTTGCAATGCATATTATGCTTCACTATATTCTCACAATATCTTGTAACACTGGGAGATGTTTTCCTTATAGATCTTTGTATGATCATTAGTTAAGCAACAGTGCCATCTTTAGAGCTTGTGCAAACTGTAACTGTAAGTAACCTTGTAAGTACACAGACCTCATTGTTTTCACCTTATCTTCTGCCAAGCTAAGCAACTTTCTCATGCTAGTTAGGGCAGTTAGTCTGGCCACTTGTTTTTGGCCAATTATATGTATTTTATGTAACTTCTTTAGCTGTAGTAATTATCAGAGTATAAGACCCTTTGCAGCACATATTTTCTCGGAGAAGAGATGAGACTAGACTGCAACCTAATTAGATAAGGAAACTGGATTGCATTATCCAAGTGATAATAACACTATTGGTTATAAGCCTGCATTATTCTTATTTGCCGATAATAAATTACATTTATTATCTGGACACCACTTGTCTGTTGTCTTTTCTTTTGTGCAGTTCCAACAAGATCCTGAGAAATGTAATTTTATTACCCTGTTACATTTAGTGACTGTGTACAGATTGGAAAGTACAAAGTGAGGATTCCATTCAATTAATTTTGAATGTCGAGTAGTGTAGTGCATTTTTTAATTTTTTTTGCCTACTTGGACCTACTCTTGCTTACAGTAGTTGTTCTGTGATGGACTAATTCCATCTTGGTCTTGGGCATGGCACCTTCACCCCAGACCCGGATACAGTCCCTCTGCGAGTGGCAGCGTACTGCCTTGGCACCACCGTTTGCCCATGGGTGACCGGAAAGCCGTTGGGTGATGGCGCTAAGGATTTTATCCAGTTTTCCAAATGCTTCTTTGTTTGTTTGTTTTTTCAACTATTTTTCCCTCCTGGTCATGGTCCCTCTCTCAGGCATTCTGCCTGTTTCTGTCCCACCTGAAGTCCTCCTACCTGAGCCTCCTCTCTCCTCCCTCTCATCTCACAAATGGCACCCCCAGCTTAACCCCTCTGGGGTGGGGTCGCCCCTCCTCTTGGGCACACATTACAGACAGACTCCGACATGTGGATAAGAGCCTGGGTGGAGGAATCTGGAAGGCCAGGCAAGGTAGACCTGGTTGTGGACAAGGGGGCAGGTGCTGTCACCTACTCCATGGACTAGGTTTTCCCTGTCCTGGTGCTCAGCCCCCCATGCATGGTGCATGCCCTGATGCAACGGGGTATGGCAACCCTGCCTTGCATCAGCCCCACTGATTATGTGCTGCCCTACATGCTGCAGTGCCCCCTGGTCTCCACCGGGAGCTGCTGGCATGCTGGGCAATCCCCAACCCTCCTTCCGGGGAGAAGAGGTCCCCACCGGGCACTCAATCCTCAACCTGCTACTGCTGACCTCATGCCCGAGCTCGCCCTGAATCTGGGCCGCCGCATCTCACAAGGTGTGGCCTCCAGTGCCTCAACCCTCGGCACCACTGGGCCACCTTTGTTTGTTTACCCCTTGTTTGTCATACCTGAACTTTGCACAGAACTGAGTCTGGACATCTCCAACTACCTTATCTCCCATGGCGGATGGATAGATTTTGTGCTGGATGCGAAGTCGGCAGAAAACCCATTGCTGCTAATTTCAGAGCACTACCTCAAGTCCAAACTAACAGCCAAGAAATACAACCATAAAGGTCTCTTGGTTGCGGCTCTACATACCGCTGTTGAAAATCTCACAGCGAAGTGTGCCTCCCTTGAACTACAAAATGTGTCTCTAAAAAAACAGATGGGCTTGCAGGCATTGGAGTTACAGAATAGGGAACAGAAACTTGCGGAGGAGGCACAGTCACTCCTTGATCCCCAATAACAGACTGTTGCATTGTACTGCTCAATACTTTGAGCATGAAATTTGTATGTTGAGAAATGATTGTGAAAGGTTGAAATGTGATAAGAAACAGTTAGCATATATTAATGATATCTTGAGTGATACAAAAGAAAGTCTGCAAGAGAATAATGTTGAGTTGAAAGAGAACGGAAGGTTGATGCATGAGCTAGACAAAGAGCTTAGGGAGAATGTTGAATTGGGCACCGTGTACTAAGTATTGTACCGTGAGGTAGAGAAGGGTATTGAGCAGGGTACTGCAAGAGTTTGTCATAAGAAATGTAAAGCAAAGATGGTGAAAATGTGCCATCAGCAAGAGGGTCTCGCTGGACATGTAAAAGCTATGAATGATTTTCAGTATACGCCCACTGACATTGCGTCATCAGGCGGTGGCGACTGAGTATGAGGAACTGGGTCGTCTCATCGCACCCAAGTCCATGCCCCACAGGGCGGAGGCATTTACCAGCCATCCCCAACATGACGGCCATGGCGGCTTGCACCTACATTGTCGCATCAGCACAAACATGGTGGCCCCCATGACACGGGAGGCTGACCACCTCCAAGTGGTGCGCTTCCATTGGCTCCCCTCTCCCGGGAAGACAATACGGAAGTGCACGGCATGATACAAGATGCCTTTAATAATATTGTTACACCGGAGGGTTAAAGAACCATCCAAGACCAAATTGATCACATGTTTGAAGATACTGTAACCCAGGACCATGCGTTCAGAGCAGTCACTGATGCAGCAGTGGAAGCTGCCCTCTGCAGCACTATGGGTCATGTGGAATTCACCGCAATCCCCCGTATGACCAACGCCTACAGGTCGCTCATTCTATTCAGCAAATTGCCCAACGCATTGGACAGATGGACCCAACTGACAACCTCAGTTGCCATTTGGAGAAGGTGCGCTCCCTCTGTGAGAAGCTTTCCCTCCAACCTGAATACCAGGTTCAAGTCTTGAGACAAACGATCGAACCTACCCTCTAGACCAAACTCCCAGAGACTGTCTGCAGCTGCGAGACGCTTGCCTAAATGATATCACTCAGGCACTCCTCGCTGCCAATGCCCCAGGTATTGTTGGAGCCTGCTTGACCTACAAGGTTAAGCAAAGTGCAAAGGAAAGCCTCGCGGCTTACCATTAACAGTTGTGACTCACCTACAAGGACAGAAAGGGCCTAGTGGGCAAGATTGCGCACAAGGACCAAATAGAGTACAAGGATTTGTATATCCAGAATATGACTCTGGGCCTTCAGGAAAAGGTTGAACTTAATGTTTACCCAGAGACCGACACCTTTGCTGAGATCCTTACCAAGACGGAGTGTGCCTTTCAGGTCTACCTTCGTAACCTAGCTTCCTGTAAAAACAAGGCCACCACCATACAAGCCCTGACAACACAGGTAGCCTCAGCCCAAGTTGTTGTGGTGAACCCTCTGCCTACCTACTACACTGTGGAAGGCAATAATGAGAAACAGGAGGCCCCTTCTGATGACAAGCTGTCATACCGGGGGAGGAACCGGAGCTACAGAAATAATCAGAACAGAGATAGGAATGGGAAAAATCCAAACCAGTCCGATAGTAACATAAAAACATAGAATTTGATGGCAGATAAGGACCGCTTGGCCCACCTAGTCTGCCCATTTCCCTACCTAGTGGATAAGCTGCAGATCCTTGTTAACCAACAGAATATTTCCTTCTACCCCCCCCACTAGAACTGCCTTATGTCTGTCCCATGCATTCTTGTATTCCCCCACTGTTTTTGACTCCACTACCTCCTCAGGAAGGCTGTTCCATGTATCCACAACATTCTCTGTGAAAAAATACTTCCTGACATTACCTCTGAGCCGTCCCCCCTCTGTCTTCAAATTGTGCCCCCTTGTTCTTGCACATCTTTTTTCTGAAATATGCTACTCTCTTGGACTTTGTTGATTCCCTTAAGGTACTTGAAAGTTTCTATCATGCCCCCCCTTCTCTCCTCAAGTGTATATTAAGGGCCTTTAATCTCTCTTCATATGTCTTCTGGTGTAGACCCTGCACCATTTTAGTTGCACACCTCTGGACAGCCTCCATCCTGTCTATGTCCTTGCTGAGATGGGGTCTCCAGAACTGCATGCAGTACTCCAGATGGGGTCTCACCAACTGTCTGTACAGAGGGATAACAACTTCTTGTTTTCTACTGGTGATGTCTCTTACTATGCATCCCAGTATCTCGCCAGCCCTCCTTACTGCCTTCTCACATTGTTTGCCCACTTTAAGGGCATCTGACATAATTACCCCTAGGTCCCTTTCCATTTTTGTTGTTGTTAGTATCTCACCCCCCATTGTGTACTCTTCCCCTGGGCTTTTGTTTCCCAGGTGCATTACTTTGCACTTCTTTGCATTGAATCTAAGCTGCCATACCTTTGACCATTCCTCCAACCTTGCCAAGTCCCTTTGCATCCTTTCCAACTCACCTTCTGTATCGACCCTGTTGCAGATCTTTGTGTCATCTGCAAAGAGACATACTTTTCCTTCCAATCCATTTGCAATATCACTTATAAAGACATTAAAGAGGACTGGTCCCAGTACTGAACACTGTGGTGCCCCGTTAGTAACCCCCCTTTCTTCAGAGTGGACTCTGTTTATTATTGAACTCTGCATCCTGTTGTCCAGCCAATTTTTTACCCAGGCTACCACCTTGGGGCCCACTCCAAGGCTAGCTAACTTGTATATTAATCTTTTGTATGGGACTGTGTCAAATGCCTTGCTAAAGTCTAGGTAGGCCATGTCCACAGCCCCTCCTTGATCTACTACTTTGGTCACCCAGTCAAAGAAATCTATTAGATTTGTCTGACATGATGTTCCTGCTATGAATCCATGCTGCTGTGGGTCCTATGCCCCACTGGCCTCTAGGAACTCATCAATTCTTTCCTTCAGAAGTGATTCCATCATTTTCCCTTTCACTGAGGTCAAACTAACTGGTCTGTAGTTTCTTGCCTCTCTCTTGCTCCCACTTTTGTGAAGGGGAATCACATCTACCCTCCTCCAGTCCTCAGGTCCCACACCATCCTCCCATGATTTGTTAAAGAAGGTAGTTAGTGGTGTTACTAGTTCTCCCCCTTAGTTCTTTTAGAATTCTGGGGTGAATCCCATCAGGCCCCATTGCTTTGTCCACCTTCAATTTTAAAAGTTCTTTCAGGACCCTTACTTCTGTGAATTGACTGGTATCAACCTCCCTATCCAGAGTGTTTCTATTCTTTGATTTAGGTGCCCCCCCCCTCTTCTTTTGTGAATACTGAGCAGAAGTATTCATTCAGTATCCCTTCTTTTTCACTGTCACCTTCTGCCCACCCTCCTTTCCCTTTATTAAGCCTCACTATCCCTCCCTTGGTCTTTATTCACTCCCTAATGTACCTATAAAATATTTTATCCCCCTTCTTAACTGAGTTGGCTATCTTTTCCTCAGTTTGGGCCTTTGCTATTCTGACAGCCTTTCCCTACTTCCTTCTGCTTTAACTGGTACAGTTCTCTGTCCTGCTCCTTCTGTGTTTCCTTATACTTCCTGAATGCTACATTTTTCTCCTTAAACTTCCCTGCCACATCATTTGAGAACCATAGTGTTTTTTTCCTTCTTTTGTTGATTTGCTTCACACAAAGGCTTGCTGCCTCTGTGATGGCTGTTTTGATTTTTCCCCATTGTTCCTCCATCCCTCCTTCTTGCCCATTTGCTAGTGCTTTTCTGAGGCACTCTCCCATTTTCTCAAAGTCAGCCCTCCTAAAGTCCGGTATGCTTGCTTTTGTATACCTGGACTCTATGTTTGTGTTTACCATGAACCACACCGTTTGGAGGTCGCTTGTCCCCAGATTGCTACCCACTTCTAAATCTGAGATCCTTTCTCCATCCCCATTTGACAGTACCAGGTCTAAGATTGCTCCCTCCAGAGTAGGTTCCACTACTAGCTGTCTGAGGTATGCCTCATGTAGGACATCAAGAATAACCCTGCTCTTGGATGTGGCTGCAGCAATGGTGCTTCAGTTAACATATGGCATATTCTGGTCCCCCATTAACAATATTTCTCCCTTTTCTGCCATTCTAAGGATGCCTTCTATCATTTCCTTGTCCATTGCCTCTTCCTGAGATGGGGGTCTGTATACAACCCCCATGCAGATTGCGGTGCCATTGCCTGTCTCCAGGGTGACCCACAGTTCCTCATCTACTCCCTGTTTGTCATTTAGTTGTGTTGCTTTGATCCCTTCTCTTACATAGACAGCTACTCCTCCTCCTCCTCTTTACCCTCCCTGTCCCTCCTGTAGCTTGTGTAGCCTGGTATGTTGACATCCCAGTCATGGTTCTGTGTGTACCATGTTTCTGTGACTGCCACAATATCCAGGTGCCCCTCTTCTATCAAGGCCACTAGTTCAGGGAGCTTGTTACACAGACTAGAGGCATTGGTACTCATCAACCTCCATTTTTTGATGGCCTTACCCCTTTTAGCTCCATCCCTGTCCTTACTGCCTTTTTCTGGATTTACCCGTCCTGCTCCCTATCAACTTCTCTACCTTGGTGTCCACTTCACTTACTACCCTATTTTGTGTGGGTTGGGCTTTCCCTGTTTCCCTTCAGTGCCTCCCCCTTGGCTAGTTTAAATGCTTGCCAATGAAGCATTTAAAACTATCACCTAAGATCCTGGTCCCTCTTCTGGAGAGATGCAGACCATCATGCCAGTATAGGCCTGCATACCTCCAGGTGGACCCCCAGTCCCCAATGAAGTCAAATCCCTGAGCTCTGCATCAGTTTTTCAACCATTGAATCCCATGGTGCAGAGTACCCTAGCCGCATCCATGCCATAGACAGGTAGCACTTCCAAGAAATTTACCGTGTGTGCTACTTGTCTAAGGCCCCTCCCCAACACCACAAACTCCTGCTGCACTGCTCTGATCCCATTCCTAGCCAGGTCATTTGTCCCTAGGTGGATAATAACATTCAGCTCACTCCCCAATGTAGCTGCTCCCACAATCCTGAGGATTCATTTCCTGTCCCTCCAAGCCATGGCACCGGGCAGGCAGCTTACCTCCCTTCCCCTCCCTCCCCAAGTTCTACCCCACTAATGATTGAGTCCCCCACCAGGAGTTATTTTCTTCCCCTGTGCAGTCCCATTCCACCCTCCTGTGGGTCTCCATTGTGGAGGTTCCCAACATCCTCCTTGGTCTCCACTACAGGTGCCTCCATAGAGGAACCATGCTCCACCAGAATGGTGAATGAATAGTGGATAGGTATGACTGGAGGGATGCACCTCTGTTCCACCACCCTCACCCTCTCTGAGCCCACTGTGGTCCAACCACTCCTCTTTCTTGGCAACTTCTGAGGCAGTGGTGGTGGCCTGGGTGGTCCCTTGGTGATGGAGGAGGTTTCCCGAATCCCTGCCAGGTCAGCATGGAGATGAGTAACCTCCTCCCTCAGACCAGAGAGGTGCCTGCAATTAGAGCAGCAATGCAGTCTCCAGAATGTCTCCCAGAAGACTGCTGCTCCACAGCCAGAGCACTGCACCATTCCCCACTAGTAGGTTCTGTAATGGCCCTAGCTATTGATCCCTCAAGGATGAGAATGAGACCCTATGCAAAATGCTGGAGGAGGCCTGTATTGAGACAGACACCAAGCATATGCGCACTGTAGCAGCCCTCGCTCAGGCCGCGGGACGTCCATGCGGCCAGGGAAATCTATTCCTGCCTTTGGCTACCAAACAACCGAGCAGCTGAGGGAAGAATCCTTTCATGGCATCAACTACTGGCCAGGCTGATGCAATGACCAAGGAGGAAGTAACTGAGCAGGCCGCTGTCGTGCCTGTGACATCACAGGTACAACATCTTTATCAAGTGCAAGACATACAGGAGGCTCAGAAAGATCCTGAAGACCTCCAATTTCAGGAACAGGATGATAAAGAAGATTCTGAGAACTGCACAGATTGACAGTTATAGGTCCCAGTCCAGACTGTGTCTGACCTGCTGGTTGGCACAAATGGATGGTGTTGTGTAAAGGCCACAGTCGGGGCCGCCAACTGAACATGCTTCTGGATACCGGAGCAGCCATGTCTGTTCTCCATGATGAGAACCCAGCCACTTCTGACTGGTCTACTGGCTGGAAGACCAGTGCACAGGGTGTAGATGGTACTCAGCTACACACCTACTGATCTGTGTCCTTGCCTGTGGTGGTAGGCCACCTCAGTACTGATTTTGTCTTTGACCTCATGGTATTACGTCATCACTCCAGCATATTGAGAATTGACTTTCTTGCACTGCACAGCTGTATAGTGGACCTTGCCAACACGCTACTCCTTCAGATCAAAGGACAATGCCATGCTGCCACCATCCCAGACTCACATGTGGTGGCCGCCATCTCCCACAACAACTAGTATGATGTCATGGCTTTCTTCAAAAGTCATGACTTGTTTTCTGAACTTGCACCTTTGCTGCAAAAACACCTTGATGTGTTTGCTACCAACAAGCATGATTGTGGTAGGATGCACACCACCACTGAGATTCCAGGACCTAACCCTGTGAGGCAGAAGCAGTACCCATTCCCTGCTGAAGCCTTGCCATCATTGAGGGAGACCATCCAATCACTGCTACAACAAGGAGTGATTAGGACCTGTGTCTCCACAGTCAATTCACCTATTTGGCTGGTGAAAAAGCCAAATGGAGCTTGGAGACTTACAACTG
Organism: Neoceratodus forsteri; assembly: GCA_016271365.2. Taxonomy (NCBI): domain Eukaryota; kingdom Metazoa; phylum Chordata; order Ceratodontiformes; family Ceratodontidae; genus Neoceratodus; species Neoceratodus forsteri. The sequence goes on from CM028130.1 coordinate 1,137,454,565, forward strand.
ATTACAGGAAACTTACTCAAGTTACCCCCAGCTGTGTCCCAACAGTAGCATCAGCCCCTGATGTACTCAAGTTGCTGACACCTGACAAAAAGTGGTTCTCAGCTCTTCACATCTCTAATGGGTTTTGGTCAATCCCATTAGCACAGGTAAGTCAATACAAATTTGCTTTCACCTTTGATGGGTGCCAGTACACCTGAACCTGTCTTTCCCAGGGCTTCCATAAGAGCTCTTCCCTCTTCCATCTCCATATGATGGATGCCCTGCAGGGGTTCTCCACACCTCAGTGTCTCCTGCAATACATGGATGGCTTGCTCTTGGCAACCACCACAAAAGAAGAACATTTGGCCCTCTTAGATGAATTACTGTGTCTCATCAAGAGGGCAGGCCTCAAGTGCAACCCCTCTAAACCACAATTGTGTGAAAAAGAGGTCATCTTCCTTGGCCTATGTATCACAGACCAATGCAGAAGTCCAGCTGTCAAGAAGATCCAGGAATTGCAAGATTTGCCACTACCTACTAGTGTGGCAACACTCAGATGCTTTTAAGGAATGGTAAATTATTTTAGGGACTTTATCGCTGATTTTGCCTTTAAGGCTGCTCCCTTGTATGAACTTCTAAAAAAGGATGTCCCATAGACATGGGGCCCCACTCATACTGAAGCTGTCACACAGCTCAAGCATGTCTTAGCCTCAGCCCCAGCACTGATCAGTCCTAACCCAAACCTTCCCTTCCATTTGGAAACTGCCACTTCTGATGTGGTCATGTCTGCAGTGTTGGTACAAAAGTACAATGGGTACCACAGGCCCATTGCCTATGCATCTCAGATGCTATCTCCAGTAGAGAGAAAATACAGTCTCTGTGAAAGGACACTTGGCAACCTTTGGGCTGTCAAGCACTTTCTGTACATCATTGAGTATGCTCCTGTTGTCTTGCATACCTGCCACAACCCAACTAATTTGTTGCTTTCAGACAAAGTAAAACGTGGTTCAGTCTCTAACACCAGACTAATCCATTGGTCTTTACTTTTGCAGGAGAGGGTCATTAAAGTATTGCCTGCTAAGATGCCATTAGTTTTGGCCCATGGCCTACTCTACACAGATAAACCACATGACTGTACCCTTCAGCCTCCTGACTTACCTGAAATGGGACCATTCTTACCGGCTACATCTGAAGTTCTGGAAGATACCAGTATGTACTGTATCTTTACAGATGGCTTCACCTCCTATGTGGATGGAGAGCAGGTGGCAGGATTTGGAGTGCTCATACAAGATCAAGAAAGTGATTTCAGGTGCATTTTCAAGAAATGCACTTTTATCTTGTCACAGTATGCCGAACTGGCAGCTGTGGCCTGTGCACTGGAGGTCATGCCCCATGGTGACAAGGATGCCATCATTTTTGCAGACTCTGACTGGGTCTACTCATTCCTTATTGAATTTCTGCCCTTTTGGCAGAGGAATAACTTTACATCATCTGATGGCACACCTGTCAAATACAGAGATCTGTTTGTATATATACACACCCTGACACAGCAGTTTACTCACAAACTGTACATCCACAAGGTAAAGGCTCACTGCAAATCTAACCCTTACCATGAATTCAATGATTGAGCGGACTCGCTTGCCAAAGCAGGCACTCAAGGGGGGGAGAGATATGGACAATGACTCACCCAGTTGCTGTGGCAGCTATTGTAGTCTCCAACACTAGGCAGAAACCAGTACCAGAACCTCTATTGGACCTTTCTGCAGCATAGAAATCAGACCCAGAACTAAAAGATGTGTTCAAATTCTTGGACAAAGGAATTGAACAACCACTTCCTGTGGGTAGTCCATACAAGAGACACTCTGACAACATACACTTGTCCAGTGATCAGAAGCTCATCTGGTATCGAAAAGAGGATACAGGTGACATATTGTGGGTTGCACCACAATCCCTATGAACCAAATTCATCCATATGGTTTATGATACTCCCACTGGTGGACACCAGGGGACAGAAAATGCCCTCCAGAGACTTAAAAACCATCGTCTGGTGGCCTGGTATGGCCAAAGATGTAGAACACTATGTGGACAACTGCATAGTGTGTGCCCAGAACAATCCAATTTTGGTGAAAAAAAATGCCAAGTTGTTGCCCCAAAGGCAAACTGGACCATGGAATGCAATACAAATTAATTTCATTGGCCCCTTGACCAACTCCAGTAAGAACAACAAGTACGCACTTGTCACAGATCTGTTTTCTAAGCAGGCAGAAGCATTTCCCACTAAGACAAACACGGCAAAGTCAACTGCCAAGATCCTGGTGGATCAGTTGTTCTCCTGGGGGGGCCTACCTTTAAAGGTAGACTCAGACCAGGGAACCAGTTTTACAGCTGAACTGATGAAGCAGACACTCCAGTTACTGGGAGTAGATCAGAAATTCCACATCCCTTACCATCCTCAATCCTCAGGCCATGTAGAAAGAGCCAATAGAAGAATCAAACAAATGTTATGCAAGTTCATCAGTGATAATCCCAAGGATTGGGATTCCCCTCTTGCCACTACTACTGATGGCAATTATGGGCACTCCTGCAACCACTACTCAGTATATACCTTATGAGGTTATGACTGGTAGAGGCATGAGATTACCTGAGCACCTGTTGATTGATCTCCACACCCCCACTGCAGATCGAGTCTCTGTAGACAAGTATGTTGAAAAGCTTCATGATGACATCATGAAGACACACCTGTTTGCTGCCAATCGATTGGGTAAGGCTCAACAACAAGCTAAAGCTCATTTTTGATAAGCATGTCAATGAAGTCAACTGGCAAGTTGGAGACCAAGTTATGCTTCTCCAATATAGACAACCAACTCATTCCTTTGCCAACAAATGGGAAGGCCCATACCCAATTGTCAACAAACTTAGCCCTGCTATGTATCAGGTCCAAGTTCAACAGCAAAAGAAGACTACCGACAAGTGGTTCCATGCTAATCAGCTCAAGCTGTACAAAGGTGACTAAACTTGCTTTTCCTAACCCACTTAGGGTGGAATAGTACCCCACACTTAACAAATCTTTTCTGTTTTCTTACAGGCTCATAGACAAGATGACTATCTTGCACCTCCTCCACCTGTTGATGGGACTACCGACACTGACTGTGACTGCACCTCCATGTAAACCCCCACAGACTCATAGACAATGTGTAGACCACTTGCTTAGCAACCTTGATCACCCAACCCCAGTGGGAGTTCACATTAATGTACCCAATAAAATGATAACTGTTAAAGAAGGCTCAGACGCCTATCTTGATGCAATGTTAGTTGCCCCAGACAAATCTACACTTTCCATTGAATGGGAAACTGATGCAATGGGCTACACCCTCCCTGTAGCTCATCTATCCAAAGGTACATTCCATGGGTGGCCTAACACTGATATTTCCAAGAATGGTACTCTTTCTTTCTATTCGACAGATTTCTTCTAGACATTCTGGTCAGTACAATCTTACTGCTCTCATTGATCCAGCTTGGTGCGACTGCCTCTCCTCTGAGGAGTCACGCCCTTTCTGTCTTCATAACTATGTAGCTACTGAGGCTCTTTTCCTTTCTGTAGTCCCACCAAGTGAAGAATAAATGACTGACTGCCCTCCCCAGAAGGAAGGCCCTCCTAGTGGTTTGACCACCACTTCCCTACCAGGAGCCTTGATTAATAATGTACAGTTTATGCACATTCCAGTTATTTTCAATCTCACACATTAGAACATGGCTGAGATTGGTTTATGTCACACAACTTGTTTATGTCACACAACTAATACTTCTAGATTTTGTAGTGTGATGCTTACAGATATTGTATTTACTTATCAAACCCGCACTAATGATTCCATCAGTGGGCCACACACACCACTGACCATGTAGGAGTCTTTAAACCTGCACCTAATGCTAGAGCTAGACCACGCACTAGGCATGATACTGCAGACGTAACTGGTGCAGCAGGCACCATTTCTGGCCTTTTTGGGTCAGGCATGTCTATCTGGAATAGAGAAGACATAGCTGCTATTAAAGCACAAACCCTTAAATTTCAGCAAGCTGTTAAAAATTATATTTTAACCCCATTACTACATGGTGTAGATGGCTTAGGCAAAGAAGAATGCTTTATCCTGTACAACATGCAAGAAACTGCCAAAGGGCTCAATGATACTAAAAATAAGATTAATGAACTGATTTTTCAAAACAGTAAGGAGGCAGACAAGCAATATATCAGTTGTGAACTTTTATGCTCCGCCTATGGCTCTTATGTAATTTCCACTGTTAACAGTCTTTTCAGGATTTGGAAACGGGCTGAATTCCAGATATCATCCACAACAGAATACTGGGTCAATGGTACTGCCCTCATTGCAGATCTAATGGTTGTATTACTGTTTATTTAACAAATAGTGTTAACATTTCTATGTCCACAGCTAGAAATATTGGATATGTCTCCACATATCCCGATCAAGCACCTTGCTATTTTACTAAAACATACTCCATTCATGACAACATGTTTGATACATTTACTGTGCCTTTACCACACTTTGATCCCAAAACAGTTATATTTGATAAACTTGCAACTATTAATTCCATTGGACTCTTGGATGATAACATCTACCGAGAAAGAACTGACTTACCTGCCATGCTTGTACATCACTCTGTTCTCCAAGCCTGGGTGGCACCCCATTTGAACTGTTGTGCCATGAAGGGATTCTACTTCCTGTGCCGCTGTGACATTTTCGACGTCGTGAAACTTGTATGTGGATACACTTCTGAACACCTTGACTGGGCCTTAACCTTGGATGAAGAATTGCCGACCAATCTTACTGATGTTGACAAGGATGACGAATCCAAGTCTCAAGCTGCATCTTCTGTGCATGATGCTGAAACAGCTGCCTACTGAAGCTACATGGAAGAGGTACATCACTTCACTTCTCGGCTCACCAACCAGTCGTTCACCTACCCAATATGTCTACAGCGATGGAGAGTGCCAAGTGTCCATGTCACTTATAATTCTGACAGACAATATTGCGTGGTAACCAATCATAAAGGCTTTTCATATGGTTTAAAAACTTGTAAAGTTTCTCAACCTAACTTTTGTTTTACTCCACAGCAGAAAACAGTTATTGGTCACACCGTGATCATGCCTGCTCCTCTTCCTGAACCAGACAGTATTAATACTGATCCCCAATACTTGCTTGCCTTGTCTCAGTATTTGCCCATGTTTAACATGCACATTGACCCTCTGACTCTTTCCTTGAAATCACTTTTAGCTAGAAAGGATTCACATTTAATTTTTGTTAGCAATAATATCTCTAAAGCTGGTGACACTCTTAATGATCTCATTCATGATGGTGATTTAAGCACTGCTCCAGGCAATGCCTGGCTAGAACTCACTTTTAAAGTGAGTTCTAGCCAGGCATTGCCTGGCTTGAACTCAGGCAACCCAGGCATTTGTTGTTATTCAAGCATTTTGGATTGTTTTTCTAATCTTTACACTCTGCTGTCTGTGACAATCTCTAAGACAACACCAAGAACAACTCAAATTCCTTTACAAGGCTCATGCATCGGGCTTGTAAATGACTTTTTAGCTCCATCCCACTACTTACCTGGGATTGTTGCCCCTTTTGAGGCAACAAGGGGGGGATGTTATCCGTGGAACAGCACCCCTAATTGTACCACCACCTCGCAGACAGCAACACATGTATAAGTATATGTACTAACCTTAGGGCACATGCACTTATCATATAAGCATAAGTGTCTGGATCTGAGTTCTACTGTACTTTTGCAATGCAGATTATGCTTCACTATATTCTCACAATATCTTGTAACACTGAGAGATGTTTTCCTTATAGATCATTGTATGATCATTAGTTAGGCAACAGTGCCATCTTTAGATCTTGTGCAAACTGTAACTGCAAGTAACCTTGTAAGTACCCAGACCTCATTGTTTTCACCTTATCTTCTGCCAAGCTAAGCAACTTTTTCATGCTAGTTAGGACAGTTAGTCTGGCCACCTGTTTTCAGCCAATTATATGTATTTTATGTATCTTCTTTAGCTGCAACCATAGTAATTATCAGAGTATAAGACCCTTTGCAGCACATATTTTCCCTGAAAAGAGATGAGACTAGGCTGCAACCTAATTAGGTAAGGAAATTGGATTGCATTCTCCTGGTGATAAAAACATTGTTGGTTATAAGCCTGCATTATTATTTGCCAATGATAAATTACATTTATTATCCGGACACCACTTGTCTGTTGTCTCTTCCTTTGTGCAGTTCCAACAAGAACCTGAGAAAGGTAATTTTATTACCCTGTTACATGGGATAGAGAATTATATGGGTAAGGGCAGAGATGAATTGCGTTAGGTGCAGGGACTTAATGTTTTGGCAGAGACTTGAGCAAGAGTGAGAAAGCCAGTTAATGCTGAAATCCCCCAGAATGAGTAGCTTGCCAGAGAAGGCATAAGAAGAGATAATGGTAAGTAGTTCAGTGACAAAAGCAGAAGATATCCATGGGCAGCAGTAGACACGTGCCACAAAGATAGGAAGGGAGAAAGGGAAGGAGAGTTTAAGTATGAGAAGCTCATAAGCAGCATAGAAACATAGACTTTGATGGCAGATAAGGACCGCTTGGCCCACCTAGACTGCCCATTCAAGCAGGGAAGGTGATTGAGAGCACCGGGATTGCTTGAATTGAGGAGGAAAGATAGATGGCAGTACCACCACCCTTTTTAGCAGTCTTGATGGGACAGGGAGTAGCCAGGAATGGTGATGGCAAAGTTGCGGATCTTAGGGGAAAGCCAAGATCCGAGACTATTAAGACATCAGGTAGGAGGGATACCATAAGGGGTTGGAGCAGGTCAATTTTGGGCGTGAGACTTTGAATATTAATATGAGCACACATACACCTTTGAGGATGTCAGTGGGAAGGGAGTGAAGAGGTCTGGGGTTGAGCTCAATGTCACCTGCTTTGAGGGGCAGTAGGAGTAGAATAAGACTGGTGGGGACTGAGGAGCACCGGCAATGTGAAGGAAAGGGAGGGGGATGGGAGGTAGAAGGGTGAGGGGGGAAGGAAATTCTAATGGACTCCTGGTGGATCCAGAAAGATGCAGAGGGGAGGAGTTATCAATCTAGGTGTAGTGTAGAGGGGTGTGGAGACAGGAGGAGGGGAGCACAGAGGCAGAGGCACTTACTGAAATGGATACCAAAATGGGTATGACATGTACCACTATGGGCGTGTTACACATTGAAATGGGCATGAAACTCACTGAAATGTTTGACACAGACCAAAATGGGTATGACACACACCAAAATGCTTGTGACACACACCAAAATGGGTATGGCACATATCAAAATAATTATGACACATGCCAAAGTATGTATGATGTATACCAAAATAGATACGGCCCACAATAAATGGGTATCACACATACCGAAATAATTATGACACATGCTTAAATGAACATGACCTATACTGAAATGGATATGACACATAACAAAAAGGGTATGACACACACCAATATGAATATGGAACATATTGAAATAGATATGACCCATACAGAAATGAATATGACACATACCAAAATGCATAAGAAAATACTAAAATGCGTATAACACACCAAAATTAATAAAGCTCATTCTGAAATGAATGTGACACCTACTGAAGTGGATAAGATACATACCAAAATGGTTATCAGATATACCAAAATCTTTATGATACTTACTTAAATTATTATGATGTATACCAAAACAAATATGACACATACTGACTTGTAGATTATGTTTATTTAATGTATTGAAATTCTTGATAAAATGTATACTAAATAAATAAAATGGTTATGAAATACTGAAATAGAATTGCATATATTAAAATGTGTATAATGTACGGGTAGCCCTTATTACCCACTGAAAGTAAACTGTTTACAACCTTGTAATCCCACTGTCATGACATCAGAACCTTATAAACCCCTTTTATCTATGTCATGGCAGTGTGTTTACAAAACAGAATGCCAATATTATTCAATATTCTACACACCCAGAACGCGATTGTTAGTCTTAGTACAGTATTCAAATAACATTCCAATTGTCACAGTTTACTGCTACTGAGTCTAGCGATCACCATATCTGATAGAAATCTTAACACTGGTGCTATTTCGACCCGCTGTTGTTCAGTCCGTGTATCTTAATAATTCATTTTCCTACACGATCATATAGCTGTAGTGCAGATTCATTGATAAGGTAAGGCTAAATTACTTGTGTTCAGGGGGGTAACTCCTCATGTCGAGTCCCATACACTATAAATGACAATGCCTGATGTACAGGTGATAACTATGGTGTAATCACCTCTCGTGGTTGCTAGGGTAATGGTAAACCTCTCGAGCTGTGCTCTCAAGGTTTACTGATACCCTAGCAACCACGAGAGGTGATTACACCATGGTTATCATCTGTACATCAGGCATCATACCTCTCAACCTCCTGCCTCAAAAATCAGGGACTAGTCTTAAAAAAAAATCAGGGACAAAGGACTAAAATCAGGAACACATCTCCAAAATTGGTGGTATCCACTCAGAAAGCTCATAGAATTAGGGGTTTTGTGTAAAATGCATTTTCTAAGGAAGAACAAGTCTGTAATTTTAATGTTTGACATTATTTTTTGCTTATAACCCCCACTATTTGGTCACGGAATTATGATTTTTAGGAGGAACAGAGTAAAATTTTGATGCAGTTGAGAGGTATGTCAGGCATTATCCTCTATATAATGTATGGTAGAAGGCTCTTAACCTTAGGAAATCATCATTTCCTAAGGTTGTTAACCTATCGATGTGACGTAGATATGTTGTTAACCTATCGATGGTACATCACATTGATAGGTTAACAACAGCGATTGGTCTGCGCATTTTCTTTTCGCCGGGGAACCGACACATGAACAGCAGCGGTCAGTGAAGGAGTGAACGGCCGCAGCGGTGACTAGTAATGAAAAAGTAAGTAGCCTTTTTAGGTGGGACCATACACTATAAAAAATAATGTATGGTCCCTCTATCGGTAACCAGTCAATTTTAACCATCTCGAGGTTGCCATGGTGATGTAAACCTCTCGAGCTTCGCTCTCAAGGTTTACACGGTCGCCCTGGCAACCTCTCAACTGTTAACTGACCAGTTAACGATAGAGGACCATACATTATCCTCTATATAATATATGGGGAGCCCTTATTATTAACTGAAATCAAGCAGATTACAACTTTGTTGTGCCATTGTTATGACATCACCCTGACCCTTCTTGAGTATGTCATATCAATGGTATAACAAAATGGAATGCTCACAACAATCAATGTTCTGTAAAGTAAATCAGTAAAGTAATTCAATCTGTGATTACACAATCTTGGTAGCCCATACACTGCAAATATAATGTATGGTCTTTGGTTAACGACCGCACTGAAAACACTTCTTGAGATTGCCATGACATCTGAAAACCTCTCAAGCTGTGCTCTTGAGGTTTGCAACGATGTCATGGCAACCTCTCGAAATCTTTACAGCATGGTTATTAACCAAACACCATACATTATCCTCTGTATGTTGCACACTGAAATGTTTATATCTCATACCCAAATGGCAATGATGAGCACAAAGATGAAAATGTCATATACTGAAATGTTTCCTGTTGCATTTTGAAATGCATATGCCACAGCTGAAAAGAGTATACCACATACAGAAATTAATATGTTGCATAATGAAATCAGTAACAGATATACTTGAAACGAGTATGAAATATACTTAATTTACCAAAGCATGTGTGACATACAGTGTATCAAAATACATATAACAAATACAACATGGAAGTGCCTCATACAGAATAAAAATCAATTTGATTCAATGTTTGCAGAATAAAATATGTTTATGCTTGTGCATACTCTGTCATGGCTTAACTCTTTTCCCTTCCTTTGTATTATTACTTTAAGCTAGGTAGGTGTAGAAACTTAAAACTGGATAGCTGTAGGAATAGAGAGCCCCAAAAATTATGTTAGATAACCTCCTCCAATTCACACAGGATATGACCAGTAATGGCAGGTGAGGAAAAAAACCCATGTGTGGGGGAACGTCTGAGGACCCATGGTTACTGGACTGCCCATCCTCTGGGCATATTAAGAAGAGATGATTGAAAATGCTACTCCAATTTCAGAATTTGTATTTAGAATGTAGGTTTCGTAAGCGCATGACTTCCATCTTCCGAACTTCTTTATAATATGGCTGGGGATGTTATTTCTTGAATTTGATGATGCCGCTCTGAGTCTGAAAGAGTGCCCAGAATATGAATATGAATAAGGATCAAGTCCAGCTGATTAAGCAAAAATCTGATATGGTCTATGAACCTTTTTGTAGTCATTAGAGAGTTATGGATTGAGAATAGTAAAGAATGAGAATGATTTGATCCAGAATAAATGCATAAGTTTGTCCAATTGAATGACCGGGAACCATTTGTCCTTAGGTGAAAATATGGGTAGGAAAACTTCTTCATGTATGTGATCTGTATGTTAGTGAGGCATTTGTTTAAGTCCTAGGGTAGAAGTCTGGTGAAGAGTCTTTATAGAATATAGAACATCCATTCTGGTTAGCCATGAATAAAGTTCATATAGCCAAATCAGATGTTGCTGCTGTCATAGCAAAAGGTAGGAAATGGGTCTGAAGGAATGGACAAGTGATAAGGTTCTTTTGGAATTCCTTCTGAATTAGCTGCTTAACAATGTCCATTTCTTGAAATGCAGATTGAAAATTGTGGCAAGTGTATGCTCCAGAAGGAGTGTCACTTTTGTCATTATTGCTTAAGGAGCAAGAAAGGCATATAGCCCAAGAGAAGCTCCTACAGGTCATTGTAGTATGTTAATTTCCCTCCCTCTGTCAGGAATCTATCCAACCATTTCTTAAATGTCTCCTTTGTTCTTACCGACAACAATTTATTTATTTATTTATTTTTGTTAACCAGGTAAGCACACTAGACAACAAGTGCCTATTTTCAGGTGCGACCCGGGAGATTACAATACAGAAAACATGGTACATTGTCAAGGTAACATACGGGCCCACATACAGGAGGAGCCAGAGTACAATATAGAGACATGATACAGAGTCAGAAATAGAAACATGATACAAATACATCTTGCATTATATGGTAGAGAAGACATTGCATCTTGTATTATATGTAAAGAAGACATTACAACCACAGGGTATCATGGGAGCATGGGGAGGCAGAAGATTATCAGGTAACCACAAGGGGAGTGTAACCAGTGCACCTACAGGGTGATTGTCAGGTAACAAACAAGGGGGGGTGTAGGCAGTACAGTACACCAGCAGGGTACTTAGCAAGTATAGAGAGGGGGTGGAACAGCAGGAGGACCACCACAACAGAGTCAGGCTCCAACTGAAGGAAGAGTACTGCCCTACAGTTGCGTGCCCAGAAGGCAGGGCATGATAACGTGGGGTCGTCTAAGTGCTACTAGAGAGGGAGCAAATGGGTAAGGGGGTAAGGGGCGCCTCTCCAGAGGAGGACGGGAAGTGCTATAGTGGAGAGTGGCAGAGGCCAATTTCAGCATGTAGGAGAGGTGTCAGGGGTGAGGGAGAGACTCCCGTGTATCTAGTTGGCACAAAGACAAGTGGAAGCTGCTTTGAGGAACTTCCATAGGGAAGTTTTGAAGCCGGGGTGGGAGGGGGCGGCCTGGACTAGGGTGGGAAGGGAGTTCCATAGTCTCAGAGCGTAGGTGGTGAAGGCCCGGTCACCAGTGAGGGAGCAGGTCCTCGGGACCATACAAACCTGAGTTGAGCTAGACCTTAGGCAGTAGGCCAGGGTACAGTGTTTGATGGGAAGGGCAAGAGCAGAGGGGCATGCAGTTCGGACTATATTATCTACAAAGTTGCCGAGGACAAAGGCTCGGTGTTTTTCAGGGGGGAGTCACTCCAGTCGAGCGTAGAGGTCACACTGATCCGTGGGCAAGGCGCAGAGGGCAAGCGACGATATGTTTTTGTGGGCGTGATCCCATTTTGCTAGACTGGAGTTCGGGACTGCCAAGGCTACAAGCCCATAGCAGAGTGGGGGTAGGAGAATGCCCCTGGCTATGGCGAGCCGAGCGGCCGGAGTGAGGCAGTCCTTTGCCCTGTAGGCTAAACTGAGCTTGCTGTTTGAAGCTTTGCAGATGTTCCAGAGATGCTCAGTGAGATCAAGCTGAGGATCTAGGGTCACACCAATACTTTATGGGAGCCCGTTTCATTAATTCACCACCCAGTCAGTGAAGAAGTACTTCCATCTGTTGCCCCTAAACTGACCCTCTTGCACCTGGATGGAATGACCTCTAGTTCTGGAATTGTAATCCTTAAATATAATATTCAGATCATCAATTAATGACAGGTCAGTAACGATATCATAAAACAGTAGTAGATCACCTCTCTTTCTTCTTTCTTTCAGTGTGTACAATTTTAGATGATTTATCTTCCCATGTACGGAAGTTCCCTGACCTCAGATATTGTTTTTGTCATATTTCTCTGCACCCTTTCTACTCTGTTTAAGTCAACCTTTATGCATGGTTCCAGACTTGACTACAGAAGTCAAGGTGCGGCCTAACTAACGCTCTATATAAGGGTAATATCACTTCACTGTTGCAAGACTTTATGTTCCTCTTTATAGCACCTGATACTCTGTTAGCCTTGGACACATTTTGTACATGGCTCTCCAAAGTCCAACATTTGTCAATTAGTACACCCAGGTCTCTTTCTGTACTAGCAGTTTTTTTAAGGTTGAATTGCTTAAAATATAGTGGCATAACTTGTTGTTACGTCCCAAGTGCAATACATAACATTTGTTAGTGTTAAAGGTCATTCCCCATCTGAATCCCCGATCGGTTATGCGATTCAACTCAACTTATACAGATTTGATATCCTCCATAGTATCACTTGAGCCCCCCAGTTTAGTATCATTTGCATATTTTATTTTGTTCTTACTGTTATCACTCAAGTCTGCAATAAATAAGTGAAACATTACAGGGCCCAACACAGAACCCTGCGTGACTCCACTCATGACCCTCTCCTCTGCAGACAGATAGCCATAGATTGTAACCTTCTGAGTTCTGTTAGCCAATTGCATATCCATGTCACTAAATATTTGTCCAATCCCAACTTATTAACTAGACTGGTATGAATCCATTCTGAAACCCCAAAAGGAGGGGAGCAACAGTAGTTCAAAAAGGAAGAGAGGCCGAAGCAGATGCCAACACTGAGATAAGGAGTGAAGGTGATGGATGCGAAATGTCACTCAGAAGACTGGAGAGCCTCAGGACAAACACAGTGAGCGTGGGTGGCACCAATAGTGGCAGTCACAGAGAAAGGTACACTAAGAACTAGGACATCCCTGGGTGGGGAAAGCACTGCTGATAGGGAGGCTACCAAATATCCACACAGGACGACTAAAGCATTGGAATGTGCCTGAGCATTAACAGTGTTACAAGGAAATCGAACTGGACACGGATCTCTGACATGGGAGAGGTAGGTGGAGGAGCCACTGGGGCAGGCACCAAAGCCAGCATAGGCTAGAGACTGGAGATATAGAGATTGTAGAGGTCCAGCAGGTGAGCAGAAGTGGAGTAAGTAATACCACACTGGCAAAGCTCCACAGTCAGGCGGAGGAACAGTACAAACCTAAACAGAAAGACAAGTCTTGGAAATGCACTCCCTACCGGGTGGCGGCATAGGAGTAGTGGCAGAAGTGGTAGAAGAAGCAGCATCACAGTCCAGCAAAGGAGCATCCAAGGAGGAGGAAGCCAGAAGAAATCAGTTTCCAGTAATGAGACAGATCTACCTGAGGTGGAAATCAATAACAGGGCACCCCAGAGGCCCAAGCCAGGACAAGGAGCAGCAGTAGCAGGCAGCAGGGTGAGACCTGATCAATGCAGACAATCTAGCGTAGCAGCAGGGGCAGGTAGCAGCAGTGGGAGACCCAGTTAATGGAGATGATATACAATAGTGGCAGTGGCAGGCAGCAGCAGCACAAGACCTAATTAATGCAGACAGTATAAAGTAGCAGCAGAGGCAGGCAGCAGCAGCATGAGACCTGAGTAATGCAGACAATATGAAGCCCCCCAAAAATCGGGGGAGCTTACCTTAAGTACTTCCCTGAGCTCCTCTGACGCCCACTGTCTGGCAGACATCCAGAAAGAGAAGTTAAATCCATGCTCCATGTTGTGCTGCTGCTGCTCTGCGTGTGTGTGCACATCCATGCTGGCGTGCTGTCTCTTTAATCAATCAGTCAATCAATCAATCTTTATTTATCCAGGTGAAACACCATTGAGACAACTCATTTGCATGGTTGACCTGGGTCAGGTACAGGCAATTAAGACACAATATGATACAAAGTACACAAGACAACAGGGACAGAGTGCAGGAAGAGGTTAAACATACTAGAATATCTTATACATTTATACACAATATACATATATACACAATATACATTTCATTCAGTTAGGTAAGAGTCATATAAGGAGGAGAAATTAAGTTGAGGGAGAATACAACAAGTAGTAGGCTATTAGTGAAGACAGTTGCAAGATTCCTTGAAGGCCCCTGCAAAAAGATTTTTAAAGAAGGTCAGAGGTTTAAGGAGAATCAATTAGCCTAATACTATTTCCTGCAGTTTCATCTCTCTCGACAGGGTTTTGTAATAAAGCCTTCATCATTTCTTTCACTTGTTTTATTTACCTTTTGAAGTCCAGACAAGCCGAAAAGATAGCCCGTAGCCCATTTCGTGGATAAAGTACGGCACTGTACTTTATCATGAAATGGAGCTATTGAGCATATGCCATTTTGGCAAATGCCGGACTTTTCAAAAATTAAATAAAGTAAGTGGAAGTGACAGAACAGGGAGTTTTATTTGCAAACCCTCAATCGGGGGGGGGGGAGGCTTGCAGGGGTGTGTGATTTGGGCTAATTACAGTTCTTCTTTAAGAGCTCCAGCCTTGTGTATAGAGTAAATAGCCTGGGATAGGTCAGGGTGCAATGGGGCTTGTGACAAGCCAGACACTCCCCTGATTGACTCCACTGTGATGTTGCTAAAAGAGCGCAGGAAGCCCTTCAATAATCTGTAACTATTTACTTTTGGATCTTTGCTGTCTAAAATAAATTAACTGTTTAATGTGCTAGTCTTGCCAGTATCAGTTCTCTCTAATAGGAGCTGCCATCTTTGGTCCTGGACTTCCTTACTTTAGACCAATAGGAACCAAGGGGTCCTCGAGGGGTCCTAATTACAATGCCTTGTGGGAGAAACTATGAACTTTCAGGTTGGCACCTAAATAAACCAATGGGAGCAATAGAACTGTGATTGACAGCTCCCACAGCCAATTAGAATACAGGAAAACTGGTTAAACTCAGAAACTGTTGTTGAAAGAGCCCCTGAAGCTATTATGACAACTTTAAAAACTGTAATATTTAGACAGAATTCATCTTATATTTAATATTTTTTCTGTAATTCTCAACCTTACATCTTTATTACTAAGGCCATTTGCATGTGAACAGGATCACTGCCCCATGTGTTCTGGCTGCTTGCCTACACTTGACATAACAGTTCTATTTATGACATCACAATCTGTTGCTGTGGAGATATTTCTGATGCCATAGACAAGGGATTATAATGTCAGGTGTAGGCAAGCAGAAGGAGCAGATAAAGTCTAAGGGACAGTTATCCTCTTTCATACAACTGTCCTTAATAATAAAGAAAACAAAGGAAAGAATTATAGAAAATATATGAACTAAAAACTGAACTGTGTCTAAATCTCACATTTTTTCAAGTATTTCTAATGGTGTCAGGTGCTCTTTAACTGTGTGCATTGCAGCTCGAGCTTCTGAACTGAGAGGAGCCTGTGTGGCTCTTTTGCCCTTTGCAGATGGAGGCCTGTGTTTCCCCTGCGACTTCCATTTCGGTCTAAAAGAGGATCCAGCTCCTGAAACTGCCTTTTAAGCAGACCAAAAGGGTTTCTCAGCAATCGGCTGAGGAGAAACTGGCAGAAGCAAAGAAAGGGAAGGTTTGCTGCTTCTTCAGCCACAAGCTTGTGGCCAACCTCATGTGTGGAGAAATTGAACCAGGAACTCCTGTACTGTATCAGGAGCTGCTTGCAAAACTATAGGACTTTGCCAAACACCAGCTGGAGGGTTCACTAGCATTTCCAACAAACTCATTGCCAGAAGAACATTTTCCAGGTGGGCCTATGCCATTTCCAACCCACATAGACTGTTCATGTACCAAGCTGCAAGCCATCTCATCAAAAGACCAGTTCTAGGAAGTCAGCCCCTGTGCACCAGATCAATGCAGGTTGTGGCCACCTTGGGGGAAAGCCCGTGAAGTAGAGGTGAGTCATGTCGGCCCAGGTCCCCATCAGCATGCCGTGCCATTATCAGGTCTTGATGTTGCCAGCACTTTCCAAATCCATCTGGGTACAGTGAGTAAAACCAGGGTAGCTCCCTGAAACAAGCCAGCATTATTTATCTATGGTACCATCTAATTTTGTTTACCAGTTTAAAATGTTTATATTGACTGGGCCATCCAGCCACAGATACAGTCAGTTGGGTTACAAAGTGTATTTGCATTTGAAATCATTTTCTGCCACCAGGGCCCCAATGCAGCTGCAATGCTGGCCACCCCACTGCACCGCTCAGGCATGCTTATTAGTTATTCTGGGTACCCAGTAGTTATCAGAACTGTGAATGCAGGGCTTGAGTCAACTTAAGGCAACATAAATCTGCAACCAAAAAGTACCATATGATTTACCTTGAGTCTCACCCTCCCCTTGTTAATTTCCCCAAATAAACCTGTTTGATGTTTTCATGTTTATGCTGAGCCATGAGCATATTATTACTCTGCATACAATGATAAGATATATGCTAACTGTCTCAAAGTGCATGGAAGTTGTGAAACTGTCTTTACAGGGGGAACACAGGGTGCATACCAAAAATCCAGACCCTGTGGGTAAATGGGTTGAGTGTGAGCATATCATTAATGGTCAAACTGCTTTGTAGTCTAACTGCTAAGCACTGCAACTGTTTTGTTAAATCCAAAAGATCACTAGATGGGATTTTAGGTGGTATTAGCTTCCCAGAGGGCTGTACCTACTGTGATAGTTACCCACTGAAGCATTACTTTGGGTCGAGGCACCATAATTGTAGTATTACTACTGGTAGGGATACCCCAGTACCAGTAGGTTAAGAACCCAGGCCCCTCAGCCTGTTGTTAGGAGAGCAGGCAGGGGTAGCAGTTCTTTGTATAACGGTGCCAGGGTTACAAATATATAGTAGTAGCAGTGGCAAGTGGCAGCAGAGGATGACTTGATTAAAGCAGACAGTATACAATAGCAGCAGAGGCAGGCAACAGCAGGGGGAGACTTGGTTAATGCAGACAATATACAGTGCAGAACCTGCAATCCCCTCGAGTCCCTATTTGGACTGCCTGATCCAAATATTTCAAAGAAGCAGAACCTGCAATCCCCTTGAGTCCCTGTTTGGACTGCTTGATCTAAATATTCCAATGAAGCAGCTTTTCCTAGAACTAGAGGACATGATGGAGCTAGAACCCACTATTTCCCAGAGACAAAGCAACAAATAGATCTGACTTATTGACTTTTCTCTAAATTAAATAATGACAATTGAAAAATGCTTTACTTCTGCTTTTTCCTAAATTGAATTAAATATACCCTTATTACCAGACATAATTCTGTTTAGCCAAGAAATTGAGTGTGTCCTACTGTAAAATAGTTTAAAGATACATTTAAATCAAAAATGATTATAGCTTCTTTGCAATATTTGGTTGTAACATTACCAGGTTAAAGAAAATATCTTGTTTTAAAACTAGCTGTAGAATGGGGAAAATGTGTTTGAGGAAGTGAAAAAGAACTCTTCAAAAAAGCAGCAGGCTAAAACAAGTTTCCTCTATGGCACATAAGTTATATCATTAGCATTTGTAAGTTGCAAACATTATTATTATTATTGAGTGTGCCTTATAAACAGTTTGAAGATACTTTAAAACAAGAATGATTATAACTTTTTTTGTGACATTAACAGTTTACAGTTTTAAAAGAAAAAATATATCTGCATATCTTATTTGGAACTAACTGTAAAATGGGGAGATTTTATTTGAGGAAATGAAAAAGAACATATTTTGTGCTAGACAGAATGCTAGCTGAACTACAGTTTCCTCAGTAGCAACAAAACAGAGCTTACAAAACAATGTTCCAGTAAAGCAAAATTTGAGATGACATTCCACTTTTACAATAGGATATTTTTGTTGCCACCTTGCATGATTAACACACTTCTACAAGAGATGTGTCATGGTCACGGGGCATACTTCTATGAGAAGTATGTCATGGGGTATACTTCTACCAGAAGTATGACACAAGGTACATCCAAAAACATATAAATTTAGACTCATTTAAGCTAAAGGAGGGCAGAAGAGAGGAAGAAGCTGTGACAGCACATCCTTCTGCCCAGGACTTCAGTTGAGACATCAAGGTATGGCACTGTGTGTTTATAATTGCTATTATCTCTGATTATGAGCAGAGAGGGATGATACTTGCATTTTATGTTTATTTTATTTTTACTTTTTTTATATGATTGTATCTAAAAGTAGGAGAGAATTCCTCTCCAGTTAAAAATATATTGTTTGCTTGCACTGCTGATCCAAATGATGTCAATTCTTTATACCACTTTTAAGTAAAGAATTAAGACAATATGACATTTCCTGGTATTTCTTTTTGGTTAAATATTTTTACTTATAAAGCTGTTGACTTACAGTACAGGGGTAAAGCTTACTTGCGACTATTGGTATGTATAAGTTGTACCAGAATATTAAAAGAGAAACTATAAAGGTTTAGGATAAGGTAATTTTAATCAGACAAATAGAGTAGACCATGACTGAGGTCATGTGGTTTTAACTGAACACGCAGTCCAGTGCATGCTATCATGCACACCC
Organism: Neoceratodus forsteri; assembly: GCA_016271365.2. Taxonomy (NCBI): domain Eukaryota; kingdom Metazoa; phylum Chordata; order Ceratodontiformes; family Ceratodontidae; genus Neoceratodus; species Neoceratodus forsteri. The sequence goes on from CM028130.1 coordinate 1,137,473,543, forward strand.
AGTTAGACTTCCCCATTCAAGCAAAATTTCTGAAGGAGTGGTTGCTCTTGCCGATCGTGGGAGGTCAAAAGGTCATCCCATGTACACGGAGTAAACCTAAGAAAGCAAGCTGGGGGGTCAGGTTTGGACCCCAGCCAGCTCAACAGTAGCAGTAGTGGCAGGGACAGCTAGCAGCAAAATACAAGCAATGCAAAGCAGCACGAAAATAACGGCACTTCCATCACATGGTGCAAGCACCAAAGACACAGGCAGTCAGAGATGCTCATGGATGGAGACTAAAATGAAACAGAACGTAAGGCATAGCAGGCATGATGATCCCTTTTCCACGGCAATGCCATGTCCGGCAAAGGGTATGAGATAACACTGAGGCAGCAAGGCATAACAGGCATGATGATCCCGAATCCAAAGTGAGGCAATGCCAGGCAGAGGTTTTGAGAAGAACACACAGGCAGCAAGGCAGAACAGGCACTATTATCCTTTATCCAATGCGAGGCCATGCCAGGCAGAGGTTATGAGATAAACACAGAGGCAGCAAAGACTACCATCCAAGGCTAATCCAGTGCTGCAGATGAGACAGCAGCTGGAGGGTGGAGACTTAATGAATGAGTAAGGCATAAACAGGACTCCCATTCTCAGAAGACAGAAGCCTACCTTCACTTGACACCCCAAAGGCAGAGTTAGGAAAAAGAACTGTAGAACTGCTGGAGTGTGCTGTGTGAAAGCAAGGACATAAAAGGGAAAAGAGAAGGCAGGAGAGAGGACAGGAGAAGAAGCTGGTAGAGGAAACAGGGGGGCTTTTAGCAAAAGAGCAGGTGGTAAATGGTAATGCTAGGCATAAATGGCAGTGCACAACATGGTAAACAGATAGTACACAGGGGCATGTTAATCAGTAAGCATGGAACAAACAGCTCAGGCTAAACTGGATCTTTATCCAGTGCGAGGCACATGTCTGACAAGGCTATAGGACAAGCTATACAAGTAAAGAGGAAGGAACACAAGCTAACCAGGACATCAACGAATGCCAATCCAGTAGTATTTTTGTTATAGCTTCCAGCAGTAGCTAAGTTAAACAATTGAACAGGCATAGGAATTGTAGACGGAGGCAATAACGCACTGAAAAACAACAATAATAATTGCTTGGTACAACTGCAGTTAAGCAGATTTGAATCCCATGATATAATACACAGTGAAAAGGACATAGTGGGCCTGATATTCAGAAATGCACCTGGCAATGGTGCAAGTGGTTGTGCAGCGCAACTGATTTGTCCTGGAGTAACAATGGGATATATTCAAAGGAGATATGCCATGGCACATCTCATTTGAAAATACCAAAAAATGTCTGCGGAGCAAATACAATGCGTCGGCGCATACCCCAGACAGGTCTGAATACCAGGAATGGTAAATGTGCCAGTGCATCAGAGATGCACTGTGCACAAATTCCTGATATTCAGACACAAATATGCAAATGGGGCCATAATGCATGCAGGGTACAAATGGGGCCATTTGCATGTCATTATGGCCCATTTTGCATGAGTTATGCTGGGCTGGCCAGCGAAATTACCCCTGCACAGCATGCGATCCCAGTACCAGGTACCACAGTAGAATCCTCTCCCCATCCCATGCTACCAATTGCCATTGTACAGTAATTTGAAACTCCCTGGTGGCCCAGTGGTTTCCCCTCCCCATCCTGTACCACCGATCGCCAGACATAAATGTTTATAAATTCCCTGGTAGTCTAGTGGTACCCCCCTTCCCATCCCATAACACCGATTGCCTGAAATACATGCATTTATATTCCCTGGTAGTCTAGTGGTACCCCCTTCCCTGCCCGTAACCCGATCACCTTCATTTTGATTCATTCCCATTCCCTGGTAGTCTAGTGGTACCCCCGCCAGTAACCTCAGTCTCCATCATTTTGATTCTTTCCCATTCCCTGGTAGTCTAGTGGTGCCCCACCCCACCACACAGGCCCCCAGCCCACCCAGTCCCCCAGTCATCCGGCTGGCAGCATATCCACCCACATACCTCCGCGGCTGCCTGCCGAATGACAGCTTACATTATGTGCTGCAAGCTCATTGGTCCACACTGTGCATACTGTAATAGTCATTCACAACTTTTTTGAAGAAATGAAGCTGCATTGTGGTTAGTTACCCAAGTCATGTGCTTTTTACCATGTGTTATACTCAGTTCAGTATGTGTTGCACTCATTTTGGTGTGTCTTACAATCATTTAAATGTGTTGTATGGTCATTTTGGCACACATTACACTCAATTCAGTCTATGCCTTGCAAGTTTGGCTAGATATGTATACAATTCCGTTCCCTGTATGCTCACTACAGTATGTTAGTCTTATTTTGGAGGGTGTTCTACCTACTGTCTAGTCATACTGATGTTAGCAGTACCCTAATTCTGTATGAGGTCCTTCCATATTGTATTTGTTATATGCATATTGATACACTGTATGACACACGTTTTGGTAAATAAAGTACATTTCATGCTCGTTTCAAGTATATCTGTTACTGATTTCATTATGCAACATATTAATTTCTGTATGTGTATACTGTTTTCAGCTGTGGCATATGCATTTTAAAGTACAGCATGAACGTGTCAGTATGTGACATTTTCATCTTTGTGCTCATCATTGCCAATTGTTTTAACCAGGTACGAGATATACTCATTTCAGTGTACAACATACACATTTCAGTATATGTATTTTTATTTTCAGTACTTCATAACCATTTTATTTATTTATCACGCTGTACATTTTATCAAGAGTTTCGATACATGAAATACATATATTCTACAATTCAGTATGTGTCATATTTATTTTGGTATACATCATAAAAATTTAAGTATCTTAATGATTTTAGTATACAGTAGAAGCCACTTAATCAGGACTGTAATGGTGTGGATTCTACAGATGGATACAGCATCTCAGAGTAAGGTGCATCTCACAATTTCTTAGCAGGATGTTTACTGCTTCATAAACATTTCAGGTACCATAAATCAAAATAACATACAAAAGGAAATAAAACATTCATAAGCAGCAAAAGCAAATTGATTCTCTGGAACAGAACCTCTCTAACTGTTGGTCAGAAGGAACTGACCCTATCTATCAGTTACCTGCTCAGGTAGTGCTAAATATACCCGCCTACCTGAGTCAGGTGACCTTACATCATCATACAATAAAACATCTTTTAGAACACATAAATAATAGATTCAGCCAGTCTAAACATATAAGTAAACTGTTTTACAATCCCCTGAAGCTACTGGGAGTAAAAACAATCCCTCATTTGTGTATTATCACTGAATTCACTTCTGTCCAAGATGATTGACAGTTTAGTGTGGTATATATACCTAGGCCACAAGGGGCCACTGTCCCCCTATAGAGCTGCTCAGAACAGAGGCAGGATTCATGAAGAATAGACCTCTACTAAAGAAACTCAGGATACAAGATATGTCAGCATCAATAATATTCAAAGGAAAAACAGAAGGAGAGTTTCTTTGGGCAACAGAAGTTTTCATTAAGTCCCTGACTTCACATGCTACAAGGTAGACTGATTTACATATTTGTTTTTCTTTGGGGGGGTCCTGGTTTATTTTTTATTTTATCTGGCTTCAAGGGAACATCTTCTAGAAAGGGCTCAAGATAAGGCATGATAATTTGTATCTTTTTGGGGACTTCAGACTATCATGCTGAAGGAAGCTAATAGATTGAGATAAGCTGCTAAGAACAAGGCTAAAACTGTAATGTCAAGCCGTCAGCTGAAATTGCAAGCCGACGGCTGACACTTTCACTTTCCTACCTCTGCTTCAAAGGGAACTGCTGAAGTGAGGGAGCACTGTACTTTATAGTGCTACAATGAGTGAAGCTCTACTCTTGCATACAATGAGGATTTTATTTTTAAAAATGCCAGACGGCACTAGCGCTAGCGCTACACGATGGTGCGCAGGTTCACGAGGGCTTCACGATCATGCGAGCAGTCGCACAGCACCTAAATAGCATTACCAAACCAGGCTAAATAAATTACAGAACACTAGGTCCACAGGACCACCAGATTCTAACACTATTCCTAGAATATCCCTCTCCACCTAATCCTAACCAAACTACAGAGAGGAAAAAAGGAGGGGTAGAAAGAAACAATCCTCCTGTTTTTTACATATACACAAATACAGTAAGGCAAATCTTTCTGTCTTTACTCCAGTCTTGAACATGTAGCAAAACAGCACAGGATACAAAAACAAGCATTTGTCAATGTTGAATGTTTGCTTGCAGGCATAGGCATTGGTAGTGTAGGAGTTGGAGAGCTGCATAATAGGAATGGCAGTGAAGTATTGAACTGAAGCCAACCCCACCACCACCCTACAGAGACTGACAGGCATTGGGGTGTGCCTTTGGGTCGTCAGGCATAACGGCTACGCCATTTCACCACACCCTACCCTGCAGACACTGACAAGTGTCATGGTGTGCCTTGGGGCCTTTGGCCCTTATGCTCACCCCATTGCATCAGGAAATATGGTGAGATGGGTCCTGTATAGGAGAATGGGGTGAACTTTGGGGACGAAGAGTCCAAGGCACACCTCGATGCCTCTCACTGGCTGCAGGGTGTGGAATGGTATGAGCATTACAGGTGAGAATCCCAAGTCACACACCTGATGCCTGTCAATCTCTACAGGCTGGGGTGTTATGGTCGGAAACCCTAACGCCCCAGGCGTTCGTTGGCATTTTCACTCCAAATTTTCAACATGGTTTTGTGACCCCACTTTATGAACATTGGCAATTTGTTTGTTAGCAGCTGATTCACTTAGCGACTACGCCATTTGGCACCACAGGGGGGAAAACACATTTCGAACAGGATGTGAAAAATGACAGCTGTACTGTTCATGGGGAGGTACAAAAATTGGCAATGTTGAAATTCTGCAGTGAAAATATTAAAAAAAATGGTGAAGTCACAAGCGTGCGTAGAAAATGCGCAATGCACACCCATAATGCAATTAGTTTGGGAATTTTTTTACAGCAGATTGTCAACAGAGGGTTTTTGGAACCTCCGCTCATGAACAGTGTCACTGTGATTTTCTTAATCTGTCCCCAACAGTGATTTCCCACAGTGACCACGCACTTCTGCACTGGAAGTGCGAAAACACTATCGGCCATGGTGTGAAAAATGACAGCTGTATTGTTCATAAGAAAGTGTGGAAAATGCTAGTGGTGAAAATCAGGACTGAAAATATTAGAAATCCATGAAGTTACGAAGGTGCATGGAAACTGCGCAATGGTTGCTCATAACACAGTCATTTTATGGACTTTTTTCACGACATTTTTAACATAGCCATTTTAACACCTCTACTCATACACAGTGTCACTGTGATTTTCTTAATCTGTCCTGAACATTGATTTTGCACACCGACTGCGCCATTGTGTGCTACATGGGCGGAAACATGTTTGGGGCGAGATGTGAAAAATGACAGCTGTATTGCTCATAAGGAGGTGTGGTAAAATGGCAATGTTGAAAATCTGGAGTGAAAATATTGAAAATTTACGAACTTACGAGTGTGCATAGGAACAGCGCAATGCATGCTCATAAAACAATCATTTTTGGGAATTCTTTCACCAAATTTTTAACATGGGGCTTTTGGGGGCCTACCTCATGAACTTTGACACTGTCATTTCATAAATCGGTCCCAAAAGGTGGTTCTGTGCAGTGACCGCGAAATCACCTTTTGGGGCCAATTAATGCCATGACAGTGACAGAATTCATTAGGTGGGGTCCAAAATACCCATGTTAAAAATTTGGTGAAAAAATTTCCCAAAATGCCAGAGATATGCACTAAAGTTGAAAAACTCCTATTTATTCCATTATACAGCTTACCGGCATTTCCTCAGTTCGCGGTCGGCTTTGAAGAGTGTAGACGTGTTCGTGGTCCACCAAAGATCGTTGCACTGGACTCCAGAGGTAAGTATGGGGTGAGGTGGTGTGGGAGATGGATGCACAGAGGGTGGGGCGCAGGTGGGGGGTCAGGACAGTCAGCGAGGGAAGGTTTTTTCTTCCAGGTTTTTTTTACTTAGATGACATGGGACTTGTGCCATGCTGGGGTGGGCTCCCAGCATGGCAGCTGGAAGGCTGTTTGGGGAGCGTGGAGCTGACGGGGGACTGGGCACCCTGTCGGCCATAGGAACTGTTGCCACACTGGGGTGGGCTCCCAGCGTGGTACCCGATAGTCTCTTGGGGGGGACAGTGGAGTCGATGGGGGATTGGGCACCCCCATCAGCCATACAGACTGCTACCATGCTGGGGTGGGCTCCCAGCGTGGCACCTGGAACTATGTTGGGGGGAGCACAGCACAGCTGATGGGGGATTGGGCACCCCCGTCGGCTATACAGTGTGTGCATGGGGGGGAGCGCATGAGCATGCAATATGCATACGTGTGCTTGTGTGTGTGTGGGAGGCGTGCATGAGGACACAATATCTTTTCGCTGCTCAATGAAGCGTAGCTCTCCCTTTCAACTGTACGGCACTGCATTTTCAACTGCTGTCATAGACAGCTGCAACATTCATTGGCGAATGGTGGCCGCGCCTGCAAACACACTGACTGAATTGGAAGATGGGTGCCACACCTCCGAAAACTTGGATGACGGCACTATGTTTCTTGCACATGCGTGCAAGCAAACATAATGAAAAGGCAAAGGGAAATGCTGCTTGCTGCACTTACAACACATTTGCATTTATCTGCCATAACATACTTCTTTAGCATATTTATATGCCTGTTCAACTGTGTCCATTTCAGAACACTCAGGACCTTCTTTCTTAGACCTTACATGAAGTGGGACCCACACGAATTAAGAGAAATACAGAGAGGGAAAGAGAGGGAGATGGGATGTTTGTATGGAGCTGGCCTGCCTCTATACTGAAAAAACAGGGATAGCAATAGCAGAGAAGAATACAGAGGTTGCAACCATACAAAACAAAACAAAGATGGGTCCAAACATTAGTGGCAGGGACTGACCCTGCCTCAAGGAGGTTGATAATTGGGACATCCACTTCATTGGGATGTCCTGCTGGACACTAATTAAGTAGCCATTCATTTCTATAATGCCAGCTTCTGTTTAAAGGGGATGCGGTAGCCATTTAAATGGGACGATTCTGTCCCTCTAACTATGGGAAGCCATTCAATACAAAATTACAGTTTCCAGAATATAATGCATAGTGCAATGTCTATGACTAGCAATGACATGTTTACAGCATGATATTAAGAGACTGACAAACATGAAAATGAGTATATCACACATCAAAATAGGTATGATACCTTTTGAAATGGGTATGATACATACCAAAATGGGTACGACACATGGCAAACTGGATATGCCATACACCAAGATAAAAAAAAAACTATTATCAAAATAAGTATGACATATACCAAAATCTCTAGAACACATACTGAAACAGGTAAGACACATTCCAAAATATATATGACACATAGCGAAATTGGTATGACACAAACTGAAATGGATATGCTATACCAAAATGGGTATGATTCATAAAGAAATATATTATGATACATATTGAAATGGATATGGCCTATACTGAAATTTTTCTGACACATAGTAAAATGGGTATAACACAAACCAAGATGGGTTTGACACAAATGGAAATGAATATGACACACACTGAAAATGGTATGACACATGCTGAATTATTAATGCCACATACCAAAATTGATATGACCTATACTGAAATAGATATGACACATAGCAAAATGGGTATAACATAACAAAATGGGCATGACATAAACTGAAATGGGTATGACATACACTGAAATTGGTACGACACATGCTAAAATAATTATGACACATAGCTAAAGGGATATGACCCATACTGAAATGGATATGACACATGGTGAAATGGTGTGACAAAAACCAAAATGAATATGACACGTATTAAAATAATTATGGCACAAACCAAAATGGATATGACACATAATGAAATGGATATGGCAAATACCAAAATGGGTATGACATATTTATTTATTTATTCAATTTTGATAACCAGGTAGACCCAATGAGCCCCGAAGGTCCCTTTTTCAGGGGCGACACAGAATTAGTTACACAAAGTAAGAACATTTTGCTTATGCAGTACATATGTGATGAAAAAAGAAAGCAAATGAGCACCAGGATAATGTGGTGGTGCTGTACAAAAAGAAGACCGAAAAATGGAGCGCAACAGATAGCACCCACTACAGTAAACAGACAGAACAACAAATTTTATAGTTCAAAAGCTTTTACTACAAAAATGCAGCATGAAACACCACTAGTTACATTAAAATGTGAGGACAAAATGGAACTGACGTTTCGCAATGACGCAGTCCATAGGTGAGCAGACCGTATCTGATTACAATCAAATCAATACATAGCAAGATACTAGAATGGGTATGAAATGTTCCAAAATGGATGTGACACATATTTAAATTGGCATGACATACACCAAAATAGGTATGACACACATCAAAACGGGTATGACACATACAAAAATGGGTATGACACACACCAAAATGTTTATGACACATACCAAAATGGGTATGGCACATACCGAAATAATTATGACACATGCCAAAGTGTGTAATACACATACCAAAATGAATATGATCCACACTAAATGTGTATGACACACACACTTATGACATAAACTACAGTGACTATGACACAAACTGAAATGGTTATGACACATAATGAAATAATTATGACACATGCTGAAATTGACATGACCTATACTGAAATGGATATGAAATATAACAAAGTGGGTGTGACACATACTAATATAAATATGGAATATACTGAAATAGATAGATAATGGGTAGAACTCCCTTTCAAATAAGGTTAACATACTGTAATGAGCAATAGCAAAACATGCAAGGCATAAAATAGATTGTAACGTGTGCCAAAATGACCATGTTACAAACTGAAATGATTGTAAGACAACCAAGATGAGTACACATTCTGAGCTGAGTATAACACATACTGAACTGGTTCCCAGTGATAACATCACCTACAGGAACATCACGGCACACAACACCACCACCAAATCACCAAAATGAAGACAATGACAGTGAAAACACTGAGCAATGCAAAGCAGCAGGAGTTCTTTGTTTTGTGGGGGCTCTACCTACCACACCCCCGACACGGGGGGCTTTGTCCCCACACAACCTGGAATTAATATAATCAACCCCAAGGGTGTGTGGACCACAGTGACTGGGAGAAACTCGGGAGGGGGGAAATGTCTTTAAAAAACAAAACACTAAAGTTCATTTCTGGGAGACAGAGAACCAAACCTTAATCTTCATATCTTCTCTACTCCAAGAGTGAGTGCTTTAGCCACTCCACCACAGGAGTGGTTCAGCCAAGTATCACACCACCTGCTTAGTTATCCCTTCCCCAAACAGGGTGTGCTTTGAAACAACTGAGAAGCTGCATGGGATATATTATATTGGACTAGAAATCTGCAACAGATCTCTCTTACTTACATCTGAGGGAAGTTTTCCTTACTTTACAGTCTTACTTTGGTATTACTTTGTGTTTAATTATTTTCGTTTTTAAATCAGGAAGGGGGTTTTCAAAACTACTTATCTTGTGAGCAACTTCAGAAGGGTTGAAATAACTGCAAATTTGATTTTTCTTTGTGGGTAACTGGACTGTCTACTAGTATTCTGTGACAGTCTGCATCAATATATTTGGAAATTTACTGGTAGTGGCTGTGTACTTTGAATAGCAAAGGCTGCAGTTTGTAATTTGATGCTAGACACAGCCTCAGGTGGGGGAAATTGTCTTCACTAGTCAGGGAGACCTTGCATCATAGCCAATTGTTTTGGGTGGAGGAGCATTCCAGCATTGATCAATTACTATAAACTACTGGTGTGATCCTGTTTCAGACAGAAGCCCATCTCTTCCAGTGGTGTAACAGGGTGTGCTTTGACACAACTGAGAAGCTGCATGGGATATACTATATTGGAATAGAAATCTGCAACAGATCTCTCTTACTTACATCTGAGGGAAGTTTTCCTTACTTTACAGTTTTACATTGGTATTGCTTTGTGTTTAATTATTTTCATTTTTAAATCAGGAAGGGGGTTTTCAAAACTACTTATCTTGTGAACAACTACAGAAGGGTTGAAATAACTGCATATTTGATTTTTCTTTGTGGGTAACTGTACTGTCTACTAGTATTCTATAACAGTTTGCATCAAATTACTTTTAAATAGTTGACAAATCAGTTACTGGAGGTTAGCTGAATTACTATAAAGGGCAGTACTCGCCAGGGTGGTGGAGCAGTGGTGTATTTGATTGTTTCTAACAGTCATCAGTGGTTGTGCACCTTGGGACAAATGACCTAGCTAGGCATGGGATCAGTGCAGTGCAGGATGAAATTGTGGAGTTGGGAAGGGGCCTCAGACTGGTAGCAAGCACGGTTACCTTCTCAGAGGTGTGGCCAGTCCATGGCAGGGGTGAGGCTAGGGTACTACACACCATGCAGTTTAATGAATGGTTGCAAAACTGGTGCAGAGCACAGGGCTTTGGCTTCATTGGGGACTGGGGGTACATCTGGAGAGATGAAGGTTTATACTGGCATGATGGTCTGCATCTGTCCATGAAGGGAACCAAGATCCTAAGTGACAGGTTTAAATGCTTCCTTGGCAAGCTTTTAAACTAGCCATGGGGGAGGTGCTAATAAGAGGCAGGAAATTTCAAGCCTCCCCCCACAAAACATGACAGGTAGTAAGGTAAACACTGAGGTACAGTGCTCAACAGAGGGCAGGACAGGGGTAAATGGAAAAATAGACAAGGGCAATAAGAGCAGGCATGGGGAGAAAAGGATAAAGCTGACATTAAATGGAGGGCAATGAGTACCAGTGCCCGCAGTCTGGGAAACAAGCTTCCTGAGCTAGTAGCCTTGATGGAAGATGAAAACTTGCATATTGTGGCAGTCACAGAAACATGGTACACAGGGAGCCATAACTGGGATGTCAACATACAGGGGTACACAGTCTACAGAAGGGACAGGGAGGGGAAAAGAGGAGGTGGAGTAGCTGTATACATAAGGGAAGGGATCAAAGCTACAGAACTAAAAAGTTAAGGGGGAGGACAAGAGGCACTCTGGGTCACCTTGGAGACAGGGAATGGCATCACAATCCGCACAGGGGTTGTATACAGACCCCCGTTTCAAGGGGAGGAAATGGACAAGAAAATGATAGAGGACAATCTCAAAATGGCTGAAAAAGGGGAGATACTGTTGATGGGGGACCTGAATATGCCAGATGTTAGCTGGATGACATGTACTGCAGCCACATCCAAGAGCAGGGTCATTCTCAATGCCCTGCAGGGGGCAGGCCTTAGACAGCTAGTGTTGGAACCCACTCGGGAGGAAGCAATACTAGACCTGGTACTCTCAAATGGAGAGAGAATCACAAATTTAGAAGTCAGTAGACATCTGGGAACAAGCGACCACTGAACAGTGTGAATAAGCATAACCATGGAGACAAGCCATACAAAAACAAGCATACTGGACTTTAGAAGGGCTGACTTTGGCAAAATGGGTGAATACTTGAGGAATACATTAGCAAATGGCCAAAAAGGAGGGGTGGAAGAACAATGGAGAAAAATCAAAACTGTCATCATAGAGGCAACAAGCCTTTGTGTGAAACAGATAAAGAAAACAAAGTGGAGTAAAAAACCACTATGGTTCTCAAAAGAGGTGGCAGGGAAGGTTAAGGAGAAAAAGGCTGCATTCAAAAAGTATAAGGCATCACAGAAGGAGCACGACAGGAAACTGTATCAATCAAAGCAGAAAGAAGTGGGGAAGGCAGTCAGAATAGCAAAAGCCCAAACTGAGGAAAAAATAGCCAAGTCAGTTAAGAAGGGGAATAAAACCTTTTATAGGTACATTAGGGAGCATAGAAAGGTTAAGGGAGGAATAGTGAAGATTAATAAGGGAGAGGGGAGGTGGGCAGAGGGAGACAGTGAAAAGGCAGAGATACTGAATGAATACTCTTGCTCAGTATTCACAAAAGAAGATGAGGAGGAGTTACCTAAAATGAACAATGAAGCACTCTGGGTAGGGGGGTTGACACCAGTCCATTTACAGAAGAAAGAGTCCTGAAAGAACTCCTAAAACTCAAGGTGGACAAAGCAATGGGGCCTGATGGGATTCACCCCAGAATCCTGAAAGAACTAAGGGAGGACCTAGTGACACCACTGACCACACTTTTTAACAAATCATGAGAGGATGGGGTGGTACCTGAGGACTGGAGGAGGGCAGATGTGATTCCCCTTCACAAAAGTGGGAGCAAGACAGAAGCAGGAAACTACAGACCTGTAAGTTTGATCTCAGTGGTAGGGAAAATGATGGAATCATTTCTGAAAGAAAGAATTGTTGAATACCTAGAGGCCAGCGGGGCACAGGACCCAAAGCAGCGTGGATTTACAGCAGGAAGATCATGTCAGATGAATCTAATAGATTTCTTTGACTGGGTGACCAAAGTAATAGACCAGGGAGGGGCTGTGGATATGGCCTACCTAGACTTTAGCAAGGCATTTGACACAGTCCCACACAAAAGATTAATAATCAAGTTAGCCAGCCTGGGAGTGGGTCCCAGGGTGGTAGTCTGGTGCAAACTGGCTGCACAACAGGACACAGAAGGTAATAATGAGTGGAACACATTCCGAAGAAAAAGGGGTCACTAAGTGGAGTACCTCAGGGCTCAGTACTGGGCCCAGTCCTCTTTAACATCTTTATAGGTGACATTGCAGAGGGTCTGGAGGGAAAGGTATGCCTCTTTGCAGATGATACAAAGATCTGTAACAGAGTTGATACACAAGGGGGTGTAGAAAGGATGAGAAGGGACTTGGCAAGATTGGAGGAATGGTCAGACATATGGCAACTTAGATTCAATGCAAAGAGTGCAAAGTATGCACCTGGAAACAAAACCCAGGAAAAGAGTACACAATAGCAGGAAGGTACTAACAACAACAAAATGGAGACAGGACTTTGGGGTAGTCATATCAGATGATCTAAAGCTGGGTAAGCAATGTGAGAAGTCAGTAAGGAGAGCCAGGGGGATATTGGGATGCATAGAAAGGGGCATCACAAGTAGAAAAAGGGAAGTGGTTATCCCTCTGTACAGACAGCTGGTGAGACCCCATCTGGAGTACTGTGTGCAGTTTGGAGACCTCATCTACACAAGGACATAGGCAGGATGGAAGCTGTCCAGAGGAGGGCAACTAAAATGGTGCAGGGTCACTGGAGAACATATGAAGAGACTTAAGGAGCTTAATATGTATAGCCTCGAGGAAAGGAGGGAGAGGGGGGACATGATAGAAACTTTCAAGTACCTCAAGGGAATCAACAAAGTCCAGGAGGGTAGCATCTTTCAGAAAAAGAGATGTGTAAGAACAAGGGGACACAATTTAAAGATAATGGGGGGATGGCTCAGGGGTAATGTGAGGAAATCTTTTTTCATGGAGAGATTGGTGGATGCGTGGAACTGCCTTCCTGGGGAGGTTGTTGGGGCTAAAACAGTGGGGGAATTCAAACATGCATGGGATAGTCATAAGGCAATTCTGGGGGGTGGGGGTAGGAAGAAGTAGGCTGCTAGTTAACTAGGATCTGCAGCTTATCCAGTAGGTAGGGAAATGGGCAGACTGGGTGGGCCAAGCGGTCCTTATCTGCCGTCAAATTCTATGTTTCTATGTTCGCTGAAATTGCATTTGGTTTAAAAAAGCCGCCCAAATTGTCCTCGCTCAGTAATATGCACTGTATTGAAATGGGTAGGATGAGGTGGAATGGCATGAGTGTTATGGCCGATGACTCAAAGGCACACCCCCAATGCCTGTCAGTCTCTGCCGGGTGGGGGTGGGAGTTGGCATTACTTCAATATTTCACTGACATTCCTATTATGCATCTCTCTAACTCCTGTACTTCCAATACCAGCAAGCAAACATTCGGCATTGACAAATGCTTGTCTTGTTCATATGTTAAGCCCCTTTGGCACTTTCTAGCTGATAAATGGAAACTGAAATGGTTAACTAAATTATCCTATGGGATACTAGTATTAGGGAATTGTCCACATCTCCTAAGCGAATATGATCATGGGACTTTAATGGTGTTTTTTTGCTGCTTGAAATACTACTTATGGCAAGCAAGATGTCAATGGACAATACAACAGAAACTGATGCCCCATGAAACATATAAAATTCTGGTAGAACATGCCATAAACGCAGTTTATACTAAAGATGCTATCAAAAAAAAAAACCTGAAAATATTACGAAACTATGGTGGAAAGGGATGTTTGGATTTATGAAGTATAAGTAAAAGGTATGGGTGCAAACAGAATTGGTGAAATAAAGAAAGGGATGTAAACCACCATATACTGTGATATCGAAACATGTATAAATGGATGATTTACCCTTAAGTCAGAAGCTATTGTTGTTATTAGGATAACTATGTTGAATTGACTATATCATGTAATTGTAATGATATGATTTGATGTGCTATTCAATAAAAAAAATTCCCCTACTCATTTCGAGAAGTGCCAAGGGATCTTTAATGTCCACCTGAACAACCAGCAGAACAGGCAGACGGGACCTTGGTTTAACATCTCATCCAAAAGATGGCACCTCAGGAGAGTAGCACACCCCCCCCCCCACTACACTACAGTGTGAGTATTGGAATTTAACCCAACTGCCTGGTGTGGGGATAAAACCCACAGCCTTCTGATCTTCAGGCCTCAGAGGCAAGTGTGCAACCTGCTGACCCACTGACACTGTGTTTTAATCAGAGATGAACCCCTACTTTTGTCTATATATATATATATACATACAGTATACAGCTTGATATAGATAAATCTGTATGCGCTGTTCTCAGAATATGCAGTTTATCTTCATAAATAATGAAGGGTTTGTTTCTTCACACATGAAGATAAATGAAGGTAAACAGCATATTGTTTTTCTTATCAACTTTATTTCTCTCCAGTGTGCTTCTGTCCATTGGGATCATCCTCCAGCACCCATTCTGAGTCTCCATATAGTCACCTTGGCCTCCACCCATGGCTTCTTCACCCCATCCATGGCAGGATCCTCATTTCCAGCTGCCTCTTTCGGAAAACTCTGAGGCAAGACAGTACCATCCTTTTGGTGTGGATGTTTATTTATTTTAATGTTGATAACTGAAACTAACAGTCCTTTTTTTAGTAATTACATTCAGGTAAAAGGAGACAATGTTAAAAAAACTGTTTACAGTACATGCAGGTTAGCTGATGCACAAATAAGAAGTACAATGCACAAAAATAGATATAAACAATGATAGATATTTATCATTTGCAAGTTTACAGGCCGCAAATGTGACTTCACATAAACAATGACATGGTTAATTTCACAACACTGGATCTCACAAGAGAGAATACCACACAAATTTTGCACCATCATGATGAGGTGCAAAAAGTAGTGATGGGGCACAGAAACCCTAGAAGGCACCTAAGCTCATGGAGTGATTTGGGCAGTTGATCAAGTCAGCAGTTGCAGAGGCAACAAGTCACTTTAACTAGATGAGCCCAGGCCGGCCTGGTGGCATAGAAGGCTGAGGCACTGGCACCTTACCCAGACCCATGTCGGCGACCTGGGTTTGGGAGGCGGACTCGGGGGCGGCAGGAGGAGAGGATTGAGCGTCAGGAGGACTGCTCTCCTCTCCTGGAGTGGGCTGTGAGTGCATCATTCTGCAGTGACCTCCGGTGGAGACCGGGGGTAATGCAGATGTGCACAAGAGAGGGAATGTTACCAGAAAAACTGAAACTGACTCTGCGCTCGACCAGATGACAGCTGCCTGGCAGTCCGATACCGTCAATGTCCCGAGAACCATCCATCCCTCAGCAGTACCCCAGGGCTAAGTAGTGTGCTTGCCTGCCCCATAGGTGCATCTCCCTCGGAGCAGGGGGGCCCTGCCTGGCGAAGGGTCACATCCAGGTCCCCCTGGGGATGACTGCAAATATGAGGGATGGGGGCACGGGAACGGGATGGATCGGAGGTGCCATGGCAAAGCCTGAAGGAATGGCTGAGAGAGGTAGCACGTAGGGGGAAAAAAGATAATACAAAAAAAAGAATAGATGGGCCCTGAGGTCTGTTTTAAACAAAGCCAGGGAGGAGCAACTTTGAAGCGCAAAAGGAAGTTCATTGCACATGGACAGGACTGAGACTGATATGCACCAGAGCAAGTTCTAGACCTAGGTACAGAATGTCAAGGGGGGGGGCAGCTCAAGGAGCGGAGGAGTCATCTTTGGGATATAAATTTAAGAAGCCCCTTAAGACTGGCGGAGGGAGAGTGTGCAGTGGCCCACTGCAAGTTTATAGACAATGCAGAGCAGTGGGTAAGCCAGTCTTGCCTCTAGGGATGGCCAATTCAGGTCCAAGAGTAAAACAGGAAAAAAACAGTGACGGCACTCTCTCTGACTCCTTTCACCTCTCCCACTCTGTTGACTCATCCTTTCTCTCTCTTCTCTTGCCCACCCACTCTGCTCTTCCTCCCTACCCTTGCTTGTCATCCTCTGCTTGTGCCTACTTGACTGAACCCTGCCTCCACCAGGCAGGGCTTATTCTTATTCTTATTATTTTTTTTTCCTTCCTCTGCTCATCTCGCCATGACTGCTCATCCCCACCTCCCAGTCCTCCTGGGAGTATGGTCAATGTCTCAAGCCAGCCGGCACTATCACCCCCACCACTCTCCTCCTGCCTGGCTCTCCACAAAAGGGCTGAAAATTTCCCACTTAAATGTTCACAGCCTACTAGCCAACCTGGTGGAACTGACTGCCTGGGTAGCCCACTACCACCCTGATATCTTAGGTATATCGGAAACTTGGCTGAAACCCCAGATCCTGGACTCCGTGGTCTCCCTCCCGAGGTATAGCCTTATCAGGCACAACCATGCGGGCTACAAGCGGGGCAGCGGGGTGCTACTTTATCACAAAGCGCACCTCGACGTATCCTCCATTGATCTCCCTCCTAACCCCTTCCCCCCTAGTGAGTTCCTACATGCCCTCCTCTTACTTGGGCACACGAAGAAACTGCACTTGATATGTGCTTACAAACCCCCCCCCAAGGGGGGTCTGCAAGGACTCTCCTCCCTCCTCCACAGTACCAGTGACATAGTGGGGTCAAACGAAGTCCTAGTCATAGGTGATTTCAATCTAGACTGGCTGGCTCCCAACCGCAAGTTATATGAACCTCTGCTCTTGGGCCATGCCATGAGCCAGGTCATCACTGAGCCTACCAGGCCCTCTACCCGGGGGAATAATGGGTCGCTAATCGATTGGATCCTGACTAACAGACCTGACAGGATCACATCTTCAGGCATCCTCCTGGATGTCATCTCCGACCACTCGCCCACCTACTGCACGTGGGGCATTTCACGATCAAACCCCCCAAGCAAAGTGATCACAACGAGGAACTACTCTAAGCTAAATACCCATCACTTCCTCTCAGACTTCTCACTTGTTGACTGGTCAGGGGTCACCGCACTAGATGACCCATCACGAGCTCTAGAGGAATTTCTTACCAAGTTCATCCCCGTGCAGAACAAACATGCCCCCCTCACCAGGAGGCGAGTAAAAGTTGCTGTCACCAAATGGCTTCACGGTGGCCTTTTCTCCCTAATGAAAACTAGGGACAAAAGCTGGGCGACCTACAAGGCCTCCCAAAGCATTACTGATCTCCTTGCCTACAGGGCCATCAGAAACATATGCAAAAAAGCCATCCGCTCTGCTAAAAGCGAATATTGCCAATCCACCCTGCTCTCCTCAGCCACTAACCCGAGGAATTTCTGACAAAATATCAGAAGCGCTGTTAGTGGGTCTGCCAGAGTGCAGGTCACCGACCTACTTATTGGCGACGTTAGCTGTAACAATCCCCTCACCATCTCTAATACCTTTAACTCCCTGTTCTCCGAACCTCCAGCCCCTCCTCCACTGTGCTCTGCCTGAAAGCCCCCTGACTCCCCACCTCCTGGTTCTAACTCCCATCCTCCACTCTTCCTCCAACAAGTGACTGCTTGCGAGACCCAGAAGCTGCTCGCCAGCCTATCCCCCCACAGCGGGGCAGGCCATGACTGCCTCGAGCCTAAACTGCTCAGGCTAGGGTCCCATCTTCTTGCTAGGCCTCTCACACACATTTTCAATTCCTCCCTCAGCTCTGGGTCAATCCCGGATATCTGGAAGGTGGCAAAGGTAGTCCCAGTCCTAAAACAAGGCAACCCCAAGGACCCCCAGAACTATCGCCGTATTGCGATATTGTCTGCCGCCTCCAAGATCCTTGAGAAAATCGTGGCCTCCCGGCTATCCCTTTACATTCAGGACCATAACCTCCTCTCACCGGCTCAACATGGATTCAGAAAAGGGCACAGCACATCCACTGCCCTCGCTGTTGTCACCTTGACTATCAGAACTGCTGCTGACCAGGGGAACCTCACTGGTGCCATCTTTGTGGATCTCTCCAAAGTGTTCAACAAGGTAGACCACTCCCTCCTCTGCTCCACCCTCTGATCCCTTGGTTTCTCCTCCACTGCCCATGCGTGGTTCCTCAACTACCTCTCTAGCAGCCGGCAGTTCACCAACTTCAATCGTACCCACTCCTCCCCCTCTCCTGTCCACTGTGAGGTCCCCCAGGGCTCCGTCTTTGGTCCCACCCTCGTCTCCCTCTTCATCAATGATCTCCCATCCACCACTATCCATGGGTGAGCCACTCTGTATGCGGATGACCTGGTCATTTTGATCTGTGCCCATGACATTGCCACCATTAACTCCCAGCTGAATGCTGACTTCCATCATATTCAATCCTGGCTAGTGGATCACAGGCTCAGCATCAACCTCAAAAAAAACTAAGCCATGCTGTTTGGCTCACAGCACAAGCTAAAGTCCTGCCCCTCCCCCCTCCAAATTCTTGATATTAATGGCTCTCCGCTACAGACAGCGGCCTCAGTCAAGTACCTGGGCGTCACTCTGGACCTGCAGCTCGATCTCACCCTGCATATTCGGAACGTCTGCAGGGCTACAAATTATAAGCTCAGCCTTGCCTACAAAGCTAAAAACTGCCTAACCCCTGCAGCTCATTTGGCGCTAGCCAGAGGGGTCCTCCTCCCTACTCTCTGCTATGGGCTGGCTACCTTTGCCCCGTACCCCCATCCAGCCTCCAGAAATGGGACACTGCCTACAATAACATCTGCAGCTTCACCTTTTCCACTCCGCCCCTCACTCACCGTTGCGACCTCTACTCCCGACTGGAGTGGCTCCCTCCAGAAAAGCATCGCACCTTCGTGCTTGGTAATTTCATTGACAACATTATAAGATCGGCCACTCCCCCACCTCGCCCTCCCTTAACCTGGCCCCCCCTCCTATCAGCTAAGATCAAGAGAGGCCTTCGATCGGCTTGTTCCTAGAACTCGCTCCCTCATGGGGAACCGGGCCTTCTCCTCCTTCACCCCTAAAATCTGGAACTCGTTCCCAATCCTTACCTGGTCTGCCCCCTCACATCCCCGCTTCAAAACCTCGCTCTGGCTCTACCTGAAACCCTCCTCCACCTGCCCCTATACCTCCTAGTACTACCCTTCCTACTCATGTGCCATGAGCTCCCAGGGCCTCACTGTACCTTACCCCTCCAAACCTAGTAACACAATTCTGACCTTACACCCTCCTCCATCCCTTCCCCTCACTTCTCCCTCCCAAATTGGCCTCTCCCATTCCACCCAGTCCCTCCACCCATCCCCACCCATTTCCACCAGTCCCTCCCCACCCCCACCCGTTTTTCCCCTCCTATGCACTTACTTCTGTTAGCACTAATTTACCTCATAAATTGTCCTGAATTTGTCTTGTTTTACCTAAATTAGCTTATTTTTACTCCTTAATTGTGTGCACCTGTGTCTCCCAACCTCAATTCTAATGATGCCTTGCTTCCTCTTTCTTTCAGGGAATGTCTGTTGTTTTCTTGTTTGCCAAATTTGTACTTTACTGTTAGCTGCCTATTCATTTTCTGTCAATCCTGTTGATTGCTCAACTGTATGTAACTGACTCCTGTATGCCACTACCTTTGTAACCCTCCCGGGTCGCACCTGAAAATAGGCACTTGGCTGTCTAGTGTGCCCTACCCGGTTAACAAAACAAAAAAATAAATAAATAATACTATCAAGATGTAAATGTCATATGTCAATAAGATACATCATTGGAGGGGTAATTACAATAATAAATTTTATAAGACATACATTAAAGGAATCTATTCCATTGTAAATAGGCATTGAATAGCTGCATTACTGTACTCAAAAATGTAAACAGAAAGGTCCATATTTGTCTATGTTCTCCAAACCTTGGAGGAAGAAGTGTGCCCTGCTATAATGAAGTTACACACTATATGTGTGAAAGCAGCAATGATTAAGTCTCTGCAAAATAATCCTGAATAAAAGATAGAGATTCTAAAGTGCTTGCAAGATAACTGGTTAATAACAGGTGATAAATAATGAGCTAAGTAATAACTGGTAGAACCAGTTCTAAACAGTATAATTCCCCCCACCCCCCGAAACATATATGGGAGAGAAAGGAAGAATTAAAAATAACTAAAAGTCTGTAATGTCTGAAGTCTCACCAGAGAGCTTGGGGAATAGAATGGGAAATCTTGTGTCAGTCAGAACCAGGTACTACAGAAAGTTTAAACTGGAAAGAAGTACCACGTTACCTGGACTATCCATCAACTGAGCGAAAGAAAAAGCTTAACTGAGACACCTCTCAGGAATCCAACTGTTCACTGAGCATCATTTGACTTGGAGTTCCCCAAATCCTCAAGGTCCTGTTGGCATGGTGCATACTTTTGGGCCCACTTCAGAGCATCTGCCGAGTCTGTGAAGATAAAAATTTTGCCTTAGTGCATTCTAAACCATGCAGGAAACACTATGCCATGGGGTGTTGTGGCTTCTCTTAAAATGGCACGGACTCCATCAAAGTGCTTCTTTTTCTGCTGAGTAACAAAACTGAGGTCTGGAAAGAGTCAGATCTGTTGCCCATCTTGCGAAAGAGTTTTTTTGTGCCATGCAAGTGGCAGCAGTAAATCTCTAGTCCTGAATTTGTCAGTAATAGCCACAATGGAGCAAAGTGCACCTTGATTATCAGACCTCCATCTTGGAGTGATCCTGTATGCCTTCTGAAGGGGTATTGGTCTGGTTTGCATCTCCTCACCAAATTGGTGTATGAACGTGTCTTGTAGGAACAACAAGTGGACGCCCTCCATTCCTTTCAACATTCCAATAATGCATAGATTCACTGATCTGGCTTGATTTTCCAGCTTTTCTAGCTGGGAATGGAGATGGTGATTTTCTTTGACTAAGCTCATCACAGGCCCCATGGCAGCATTCAATCATTTCATGGCATCTATGGCTTCCATTTTAATGGAGTCAATGGAGGTTTCTAACACCACCACTCTGTCGGTGAATGTATCAAACTTGTGTGCTTGCCCCTACACGGTAGAAGTCAGTCTTTTAATTTTCATTCCCAAAGGTTGGTGTGTCTCCTCCTCAAGATTCTCTGCTGCTGATGATGGCTTACTCATAGCCGAACATGTGTCCAGGGCCGCAGGAGCATTCTTGCTGCTAGTTCCTTCATGTTGTGGTTTCTCCCAGTGCGATTCCCCCATTGCAGACCAGAGATCTTCAGACCCCTCATTAAGTATTTATATACTGCCAAGTCATCTAAAAAAGAAGTTTTAAAATGTTATGTTTTGTAAGTTTTGCAGACTCTTAATCCTATATGGCCATCTTACTTGGGCGCCACAGCACCCCTCCTGAGATGCATTTTCTTTATTGGAAAATGCCTTTCCTGGTGGGTATTACCACAGCATGCCATACCTCTCAACCTTTCTTCACCGAAATGTGTGACAAGATGTGTGATAAATTACCAGAATGTGTGACGTATCTTCAAACTTGGCACTGCAAGCTCAGAACACTATGGCTATCAGTGCACTAATGTTCCTAATGTTTGCTGATAACAGAACATAATAGAGCATCATGAATTTCTGCTTTAAAGTCTCAGTGGGAAATGAGGAATATCACCTTCCCCATGTGGGACAAAGAATTTCTGAGCGGAAAATGAGTGATGTACCTCGTAATGTGTGACAGCTGAGAGGTATGCAGCATGCAGAGTTTTTGAATTTTGAACTGTGGCTTTCTTTGCAGATCTCTGGTAACCTGCTCTTCTCCAGAATCAGGTTTTGCTGCACATCCATCCTGCATTCCTTCCTAAGATAATTTCTGAGTTCTGATTGAACCTATCCACATTCCTGTACTTTTTCTTTCACCCTCAGAATGCTGGAGAGGTTTTCTTGCATCCTTTTAATGTTTATTGAGACCAATGCTGCTATTTGGAACACCAGACAGACTGCAGCAGGTCCTCAAAGCTTTTCGAATTTTTCACTGCCAGGTTGGTGGGTACTCCTGTTTCTAAGCAGTGCCTTTCAAAATGGTTGTCATTCTTCATTTGTTTTTCTACTAGAAGTATCATAAGGAATGTTCTGGTTCTGTCCATGGACATGCCACGTATGGCATGGTAAGTTTTGTGGCTTGTTTTCATTCAGTCTTGGCAGCTTACATATACTCTGCTGCCACCTGGATTTCTATCTGGTGTCATGTAGATGGGCTGGCTTTCCAGCTACCCTTTCTGTGTTTCAGGTGACATATTCTAGAAGATGTACCCATTACTGCACACTTGGCCTTCTACTTTTTTTACACCCTTCCAAATGAGCTTTTTGGTTTCTAGAACTACCACCTCTCCTGTCATTCTGGATAGGTTTCTGGTCTGCCATTCTAGCATTGACCAAGAAATACAGTAGGGCAAAGCAGAAGACAATCGAAGAATTTTTTAAAATGAAATAAAAATATTTCAGTACAGTACTGTACCTGTATACAGCCCGTACCCCTGTACGCCCGTTCCGGATTTTAATAACTTTTAATAACTTTACATTGTGTACTGGCATTTTTAACTTCAACGCATTCAATAAGTACTGTATTTTACTATAAACAGCATGTCGAGCATTTTTTTTAATGCAAAATCGATTATCTGGATGATATCCAAACAAAATCACCGACCCTGAGCAGTCCGCATAATCGAGGTCCAACTGTACTCTTCACATTTTTTTACAGTTTTGTTTGTACCCCAGGATGGCCCAGCTGAGATTCAGCACCTGGCTTTTAGGGGGGTCCTACTTTTACCCATTTTTACAGCTGGGTGGACTGAAGGCAGTGACCTAGATTCAAATCCCACCACAGCTACTGAATAACTGTGTGCCTCTAAGGAAGTCCCCTCACCTCTCAGTTTCAGTATCTCCCCACTTTAAAAACTGAGTAAAAGCAGGACCCCAGTGGAAACAAGATATTGTAGCTCAATTGTGCTATCCCAGGTCAATTAATTTCTAAACAGAAAAGTAAAAAAGCCCTGAGTAGTTAAAGATCATTGGGAATTTGAAATATAGATTGCTTTATATTTACTGGTGACATGTACTAGCAGTAGAAACTGTGTTTAAGCACAAAATAAGTTCTTCAGTCTTATCATGGGGTTATGCCTATGTGCTTGCATGGAGAGAGGCAACAGAAGTCTCAGCTTATAAGAAGAGGCATAAAGGGGATTAATCCAACTATCACCCTAAAAACCTTACATCTGTAGTGGGTAACCCTCCTCTGGCTGCACGACCCCCCCAAGTCTCCTAGAGTGAGACAGCCAACTCCTCCGGTGCTCTATCTTTCAATCTAGTGGAGTGACCAGAGGGGGGAAGGGCAACCAGGTGCACGCTCCGGTAGGCCCGGCACTGGGCATGGGGACCAGCCACTGATCCTCACCATCACCTACCAAGACACAGTAGGGTTTTTTTCTTGTGTTTTCTCCCCACGGGGTGTGGCATGCAGTGGCATCCTGTGCGGCCGCCTCCGCCTTTGGTACCTGCCATCGACCCACCCATTTTCTGCTGCCTACCATCTGCACTGCACCCTGGTCTCCACTGGAGACTGCTACTATGCTGGGCACCCCCAGAAATCCACCCCGGGAGAGGAGAGCAGTCCTCTGGACATTCGATCCTCTCCCTCCCCTGCTGACCCCCGACAACCCAGGTCCGTTCCCGAACCTGGGTCACCAGCGTGGTGTGAGGTGTGGCATCTAGCACTTCAACCCTCAGAGCCACTGGGCTGGCCTTATTAAAAACCTTAATAACAGAAAAAAATAGAACATCAACTCATGAGTGCACCAGACAGGTTGATTCAACATAATATGGATTTGGGAGGGGGTAGATCCCATCTGACAAATCTTATGAGTTTCTTTGAGTTGATAAGCCAGGCTCTAGATCAAGGAAAACCAATTGACGTGGTTTACTTGGACTACAGTAAAGCATTTGATACTGTACCACATGAAGAACTGGAGACTCCTTTAATTCAGATAGGAATACATAAGCAAATCACTGTCTGGGTAAATCACTGACTAACAGACAGAAGATAGGGAGTCAGATAAATGTATCCAATCAGGCTGTGGTAGTTTAACCAGTGGTGTCCCACAGGGATCTGTATTGGGGCCCACTCTGTTCAACATATATGTATCAAGCATGCAAGTACACAGGTTGGCCATCAGCACAGTGGTAGTGCTACCGTTGGCAACACAGGTTCAGGAATGAGATCAGGTCATCAGAAGCCAGCTGGGGGAAGAAGGACCGCGCCTCCTAGAGGATGCTCTCCTCCTCCTCCTCCTCCAGGGAGGAACAATTACCATTCCTGCTACTATACTGCCACCTGGGTGACTACAGGTGGAAGTACAGTTGGGGGCACTGCAGGAGGGAATGACACAGACTGTGATTGAAGCAGCAGCATGCCTATGGCTGTACATGCTACTCAGATCTCCATGCATATCAGCATTGTCAGGAGGGGAGAAACAGAAAATTGGACCTCACAGCCAACCTGAAGACAGCCTCTGATGAACCAAAGAGGACCAAGTCTGGAACACCCAGGGCCAGCCTGATGAAGATATGTGCAGGTGGGGGGGGAGTACTCCCTCCTTCTTTGTGGGGGGGGGGACTGAATATAAGGCAGTGTGAGAGGACTGGTACTAGGCCTAGCTATGGCACCTAGGAGGACTCAGAGGGATAGGTCTGGTTACAGTGTAGAATGGGGCATAGAGAATAAAAAAATGCAAGTATGCAAAGGGTGAATGCAAAATTTGCTGATGACAACAAAACTGGGCAAACTATTGAATCTGACGAGGGTGTAGCAGACCGACAAGAACAACTGGACATATTATGGGACTGGGCAAGAACTTCAAGAAGGGCTAAAATGGCATTTTACATTGGGAAGTGTGTGGTTGTACATTTTGGTCAGAAAAACAGAGGGGCAATTTGTACTAGATGGTGTCAAAGAGAATCCAGCAGTAAGGGATCTGGACAGAATCATCACCAGTAACCTTAACCCATCAGAGCAACACAACAATGTAACAAATAAGTGCAATAGAATTATGAACTACATAAAGAGACATTTTGTAAGGAGAGCGAAGTTATGATGCCCCTTTTCAAGGCTTAAGTAAAGCCCCATATGGATTACTTTGCACATGTCCAGGCTCCTCAGAACATAGGTGATGGGAACAGACTTGACAGAGGGTAGCATACATACACAAAGTGGATCTCAGAACTAAGGGCTCTGATACACAATATAAAGAATAGTGTATGAGTGACCATACGTAAGTCTGTGTTTCTATCGAGGGGATATGATGATGTCGTACAGACCATGAGGGTGAAGCTCGAGAGGTCTCTATGATGTCATAAGATGACCAAGATGGAAACACAGCCCTAGTTGTGTATGGTCACGTAAATTGTTTTATACAGTATATGGTTAGCCCCTATTGAAAAGCATGATTTCATACTATCTTTAAAAAAAACAAGGAGAGCTGATTGCGTTTAAAAATGAACTCTAGTTTGAAAATTTATTACAGAACCGATTAAACATAAACATGTCATTTTCACAGAAACAGATGTCTTTTAGTGAGGGATACTGTAGAGTTGCAGGGCTTGACTTGCATCAGCTAAACTATGGAGAAAAAAGTGAAAAGTTGAAGTTGGTTTCTATTTACAGCACTGCTCTCCTGTTCCTCCCCCTTCCCCAACAGCCACACGCTCACGAAGGTTTCTATTTGGGAAAAGTTTTTGAAATGTGGGCAGTGGCATCTGCATGTCAGAGCATTTTTAGATGGTTGTAAAAAATATTTTTCACCACTGAATTGAAGTGCGATCTTTGACAGAAATGGTAAGTGACAGTTTTGAGCAGCTGTGGCACGAGCGGACAGCGCAGCCACGCGGTTCAAAGCAGAAATGTTGTGGTATAGTTGTGATGTCAGAACTTCACCACAGCAACTTTTTATGACATTTGAACTGTACCACAACAAGAAAATTGTCTGTATGGAAATCCACACACAACAGGGGCTACCCATATACTCTAATAGATTGCATGATTTACCGTACAGCTGTTCTCTATGGAACACAGGAGATTAAGAGGGGGCCTGATATTACTGTATTGGGCTGTAGGGGAAGGTGACCTCCAAGATTTTTTAGGATTAAGATTGAAATAAGGCCACAAGGGTGCATAATAAACAATTCATGGAAGAAATATAGAAAACTGAAAGAAGAGGAAGCTAATTCAGCCAGAGTGGCATCCATATGGAGTAGCTTGCTGTCATCTGTGGTGAAATGCACCTCCATCAGTGCCTTCAAAAACAGACTAGGGGCCTCATATTCAATTGGTTTGCAACTGGTACAAATCAGTTGCACTCATGCTGACCGTTTTTGTGCTTGTCAGATTTAACCATTAGCACTGCACCTGTTATTAGCCCTAGTGCCCAACTGCAAAATTTAATGTATGCAACACCTGAAAAGGGAGATGTTGATGGACAAAGTCGATGCAGTACTATATTTAAAGGTTTAGCACTGTGCTGGTGGCATTTACCATGGCACACCACAATACAAAACAATAAAAAGCAGTTCTTATCCCATGGCAAACCCCAGAGGTGGAAAGATGCGCTGCAGCACACATACACACCCACCCACCAGAAAAAAAAATGGCACATATTGTGTACCTGATGCAGGCAGTCATGCAGGATGAGGAGTGGGCCATTGCCCCAACTGTGCCCCAGCACAGACCATGGTGGTGCAATGCTGCAGACACACAGTACCATCCATGTGTCACATTCGAAGTCCTCAGTCCGGCTCAACAGACCATGCTCATACGTCTGCGCGAGCTGCTGCATGCTCACCTCCACATAGACACCCACCGTATCCATGCAATGTCTCTAGGGTTCAAGGTGACAGCAGCACTGTGCTTCCTGGCCACCAGATCATTTCAGATACCAGTGGGGGACATCTCTGGTATCATATCATCTGCCATCTTGTGCCTGTGGGGACAGTTCCTAGATGACCTTAGTGCCCATGCTGGGGAGTTCACCATATTCCCCACCACACCAGCAGAAAGAACAGCAACCAGGCAGCAATTCTATCAAGTTATGCACCTATCAGCCATACTGGGTGCCATTGACTGCACCCACATTGTCATCCAGGCACCCACAAGTGATGAGGGTGGAGACCTATGTGACTAGAAAGAGCTTACACTCCATCAATTGCTAGGTGGTGTTTGATGCAACAGGATGCATCATCAATGTCCCAGCATGGTACCCTGGCAGTGCCCACAACACCTTCATATGTTACAATTCCATCCTGTGCCAGAAGATTGAAGGCAGGAATATATCTAGTGCATACCTCATTGGTGAGAATATGCCCAAGGCCTTCCCCCAGATGCCAATGATGCCACTAACCAGTGCCCTTTACTACACAAGGGACAGTGAAGTCCCCTGTGACACTGACTCCTAACACCAGTTCTATATGACCCGCATCTATTGCAGAGGACAGAAACAACATGGCACGTTGCTACATGCAAGGTCATCAAGCGGGTCTTTGGCATGCTCAGGATGTGGTTCAGGTGCTTTGACCATTTGATGCTGCTCTACAACACACCCCTCCAAAGGCCTGTGATATATTCTTTGCCTGTTGCATAAGACACAACATGGCACTCAACCATGGGATATGCTTGGCCTAGGGTTACCACCTTTTAAGAAGCCCAAAGTGGGACATTTCTTGCTGAAACATGATTTTTCGCAGGACAATATGTAACCTCGACTAATGCAACTGACTTGTTTTTCTCTAAATAATCAGACTTAAGAGTAAGTGTTGTAGTTTTTAATAGTTTCTAGTGTGTCTTACCATTTTAAGATATTTTAGTTATGGTATTATAGTTTTTTGCAACATTTAAAAGAAAGTCAGAAAATATTTTTTTCTACTACAATGTCAGGACATGCAGTATTTTTTATGTTTTTTTGCAGGACATAGCTGCCCAAATCAGGACTGTCCTGCGAAAATTGGGACAGGTGGTAACCCTAGCTTGGCAGCCCCAGAGGAAAACATTGCAGTGGATGCAGAGCCAACAGACCAATGGTATGCATGATCAGTTTGACAGGTGTGACCCCAGGATTGCCAGGAGGTCACCCACTTCATCACAGACTTCTTTGGACCCAGACAGTGAGTACAGAGAACACAGGAGACTATAATGTTTTCAAAAAATGTGTTAAGGAAATGATAATGTGCAGGAAACAACAGGGATAAACACAAATAACAAGCCATCAAGGCAGAGAAGAAAGGAGCTGAAACAAAATACAGTGCCATCCAGGTGGGTGGGTTCAATGGTGGGGACCAAATTTAAACACAATGCCATCAAGACAGTAGGGGTTCAAAGGGAGACAATATTAAATCAATGCCATCTAGGCAGGGGTGTCAAGGGGGAGAAGTGAACAACAAAAAAGGCCATCCATACAGGTGGGGAAACATGGGTAATGTGAGGGTGGACATGAGGGAGCACATGTGGGACAGGACTGGGGGAAATATATGCCCTAGTTGTGTCCAGTCTACACAATTTACATACAACCTCCATGGACAAAGACGTTGCACAAGCACTATATCCCGGACGGTATTGGGTGGTCATTATTCATGATGGGTGTGGGGCTGGTGTTAGCCACCCATGGCCATGGCCTCACAGGGTACTGATCCCACTGAGGAGCAGACCACTGCCAGGTGTATGTGGTATTCTGGGCATAATGTGCATCTGGCTGCCCACACTGTGGGGGTTGGAATGATGCCGAGGCACCTGCCATGGGGTGATAATCCCCCCACTAAAATGACCAGTGCTTTGGCCAGGCCCAGCAGTGCCAAAGACAAGGGCTGCAGCCTCGAGTATGGCAACAGTCAGTCTGTTGAAGCCAGACTCCATGCACTGCTGCAGTCCACCTAAGGCTGCCATGTGCTCCACATGGCGAGCCTCTGTATGCTGCTTGATGTTCTGCAGAATGCTGGGTATGCGACCTAATTCAGCCTGCACGTCCTCATGTGTACCCATGGCTGACTGCAGCACCTGCTTGTTGGCCACTTCCTGCTGTCTGTTCAGACTGTCCCAGGGGACAGGGTCATGCTGCACCCCCGGCCATTCTGTGTCCTTGGTTTACACCGTGGTCAGCGCTGCATGCTGTTCTGTTGGCCAGGGCTGCACAGTGCTGGCTAGGCTAGTGAGATTGGCTTGGGGAGCAGGGTGGAGGCCATCCTGGTGGTGAGGTCCTGGAGTGGCACAACAGTGGCTGTGCCAAGGGCAGTGGGGGGGGCAACATGGTGATGGCCATGCTGGGGAAGGGGATGGCTGAGCCCTATCACTACAGGGGCTGGCAGGGGTAGGGAACCCCTTCAGGTCCAAGCCGGATCCCTTTCTAGTCCACTCTTTCACATAGATCTCATCCATGTCCACATCTTCATCCTCCTCCTCACTGCTGGAGTCTGACTGTGCCTCAGCACAGGTGGTCCTCAGAGGTACCTGCTGCCGTACAGTCCCAGTCCATCCTCCAGGATGGTGTCCAGTACCATGGAATGCACTGTCAAGAGAAGAAAAGAGAGCAATAGTGCAGAGTAATGTACATCCCTTTGTATCGACCAAAGCATGCAGGCACAATGTAATGTGCGTCACCACCCATGCCAGCCTTACAGTGCAGTGCCCATACACCCCCAGTGCTGAACACACCACACACCCCATTACCAGTGATCACACAGCAGATAGCATACATGTGGCACAGTAGGCGATTACCCCACAGATGTCCACCCCACTAGAATATCTGGATACCAGCATGTGGCCTACACCCATTATGTAACACAGCCAACAGTCAGGGGTTGGCCAGGGTACCGGGGCCCCAACTGCAAAGTCAACAAAGTGACCAACCAGGGAAATCAATGGGGAGGCACCAGGATGACACACATGTGTGAATATCCCCATATATGTGATACACTAGCTCTGTGTGTTCCTCGTAAATATACCTGCAGTGCCACCAATACTTTATCCGAATAGATGACAAATGCAAGGAGTTGTAGAGGATAGAAGGTGACATGAAACAAAACAGAGGTGGAGGAACACATGGAATATTAAAGGCTTCCTTGTGGGCCTGTCTGACTCTGCAAACAGGTACACCATTACAGACAGAGCATGGAGCAGTGATGTCCCACATGTGCGGTGTCCTGTGGACCATGCTGGATGCATGTCTATGCCTACAGTAGGATGTGCACACATACCTCATATCTGTGTAGTACATCCTGTGGCTGCACACTTTGCCTGTACAGCTGGGACCACTGGAACCTTCCCACCCCTCTCCCTGGCATTCACACCTCAACACCACTGGTGTATGTACACACACACAAATCTAGTATGATAGGGCTAATCCAGTTACTCACATGTCTGTGATGGTACAACCTCGCTCTCTACCCATCTCCTGGGATGCCCGTCACCTCCACTGGGTGCAAGGTGGAGACCATCACCTCCTTTGTGGGGACTAGGGGACAGCTGTGCTGGAGCCACCACTTCTGGCCTTGCGGTCTCGGCGAGCCTTTACCAACGCCTCCTTTGTCTGCCTCTTCAGGTTTGTCAGCCTTTTTTTTTTTGTTAATAAAGGTTTTTATCCTCCTATGGCTGGGACCAGGTGGGCTATTAGCCCTGTCCCAGCATGCCAATGGCCAGCTACCTACCTTATCCACATCTTTCTGTCTTCCATTCCAGTGTTCCAAACAGTAAGTATTGGCACTCTGGGCTGGACTTCATTAAAGCCCAGTTCCACCATTATTCCACTGCTTTCTCTCCCTTACACCCCAGGGCCTCAGCGACACAGTAGCGTATGTGCATGGAGGCATGTATGCACTCTGGAACCAGTGATTCTGTTCCACCCTCCCCTGGCCTAGCACCAGCCTCCCATCTGTGTGGCACTACCACCAAGCTTCCACTCAGTGGCAGCCAGGCTCTGAGAAGGCTTTACATCCCACTCTGGGAGAAGAGAGCTGCCAAGAGGACGTGTCATCATCTCCCAGCCATCCACCTGGCAGACCTCCAGCAACCCAAGCTCGTTCCTGAACTCAGGTCTCTGGCATGGGAGGTGGTAAGGCATATAGCGCCGCAGTCCTCTGTACCACTGGGCCAGCCTTGTCAGCCTTTTCTGACTTCCTGGAGGTAGGAACCTCTCCCATGACAGCATTGATGTCGTTTTTCTTTTTGGCTCAGACGGTCCTTATATCAGCCCTGGTCCCCCCCTCCTTTTACTTACAAGGCTCTTCAGTGCCACATAGGCCTGGACCATGGCTAGCACCTCATCTTCTGAGAACCTTCTTTTCCTTTGTTGTTTTGTATCATCTATGGTCCCTATCAGAAATGGGGAGGGCAAACAGCATTAAGCATTGCATACACACAGCAGAGCAAAGAGCAAATGTACAGTAACATGCAGGCTTCAGTGTCCCCTGACTGAGACATGTATGTGTTCCTGCATGACCAGGCCCAACACTCAGCTAACTGCCTACCTAACACAGCCCTTGGCCATGTGCAGATACAGCAAGAGGCTAGTCCTGATACAGCACTAACACTGCTATCATCATCCATGTCCCTACTGTTCCTCTGGCCACCTGCCGTTCCTCTGTGAAATCTGCGTGGTATCCTTTGCTCCTTTTATGGGTGCCAGGCACAGTAACGCATGCAAATGAATGAATACATTCCAGTAATGACATGCAAATGTGGAATTTTCCTCCTGACTGTGAAATTAGACCATTTGCATACCATGTTTGAATACTGCAGGTTTGCCCTAAATGCTATCGTATTAGCGATACCACTAGTGCTGCATTCCCATGAGGTGCAGACATGACATCACATGACAGGAGCAATGTTATGATGCTGCACCAACATGCACACTATAAACTGCGCATGTGCAGTGCTATCCAGTGCATGCATACCACGCGCATGTGGCACTCTGTTCCTGCCACGTGCAGACTCCTCCTCTATCGGAAACATGCATAGCATTGCTTTAATTGATGTCAGCATTATGTTTACACCTGACTGTGCAGCGCTAATGGCCGCAGCTGGGTGTGTGCCCCAGTGTGAACGCTGCACTAGACATACTAGAATGGTAGACAGCAGGAACACAGTGGTGAGACAAACCAACACTCACTGGACAGCAGTGGAACTGGTCAACATGGTTGATGTGGTGTTTTTGCCAGGGAGGAGAAGCTGTTGGGTGAGGGGTGAGGGTCTGCAGACAGGCCCAGGTGTGAGGTCTAGGCATTGGTAGGGAAGTGCCTGGCATGAAGCACTGCAGTAGCCAGGTTAGGAGACCAGTGCCGTCACCAGAGGGAGCAAGGGTGACTGCAACAGCTGCGTGCAATGATCGACAGTGGCACTGTGTCATGTCGAGGTGAGTACAGCCAACACTATCTATTGTTACTGTGGTGTTAGGTGTGCAGTACTGTTCCCATAATACTGAATCGCTGTGTTACTGTCCCTGAGAAAATGTGCAATGTACCTGTATGTCCCTGCTGAGTCCACTCTGTCTTATTAGAACGGAGCCACTATATTGACATATGTAACCAATGTAGGTACATGGACTACTGTCCCTGTAGATACCCCCATTGCTGTGTACAATACAAGACCTGCTGTGAATCTTGGAGCAATGCACTTACCTTAACACCAATGGTGTGTGATACCATAGTAGCCAGTGACGTGATCATTGTATGTCTATGTGTGCTGTGTTAAGTTGGACAAATACGTTGTGTGACTTGGGGCTTACTTGTAGCCAGGGTGTTAGGTATACTGAACAGTATTAGCCAAACCCAAAGTCTGTTCCATGTACACTGTCTGTGTTATGAAGCCTTGGTGGTGGTATGCATACACCATGCAATGCATGGTGTACTATTGTATTGAAGTGGGTGTGTCATTCTAGGACTCGCTATTGTGTTGGTCTACACCTACATATAACATCACCGCTACTGTTATACTGGTGTGATTTTTCTGCCCTTGTTGTATACCACATTAGGCCACATGCATCCTAGTACATTATATGTGTACTCTATTGATGGTCAGCAATCACAATGTGTACCTTGTTGCTACTGTTTATATCTGGCTTCTGTGTTGTGTATTGTTACTGTTTATACCCTGCCTCTGTGTTGTATATTGTTTCTTGATGTGGAGCCTTTGGAAATGAGTCTAAGACTCAAAGGTTTATAATTCTGATATCTTCAATAAATAAATAAATAATATGAGGTGTGCATGGCATGTAGCTGACATGTCTTGGACAGGTGCGTTGAGGAATGCGGGACAAGGGCACCCCACGGGCCTTGCATACACAGTGCTAGATCATAGCTACAACACTGGTATGTAGTGTGGAAGCCATGCCCAGTCCACGATCATGCATGTCTGTGTGATGTGCCATGGCTGTGCACAACAGAAGGACATGTCCCTGTGCAGTCCTGTCCATCCCCACCATACACATGTGGCTGCTGGTGTACAGAACTGGTATATAGATGTGTGTACGGTTTAGGGTTTGTAGTAGTGTGGAATGTCTTCCACTGCATGCTGTTGATCACGTCTCCTACTCTCTGTCCTCCTCCACAGACACCACGGCATAGCAGGGCAAAATCAGGCAGCAGGAACAGGGCCACCAGGTTTGATAAAAGAACCACACTCCAAAGCACTTCACCACTCACAGGCAGTATGCAATTAAAAGATTACTTTAATGCAGCAGCTCCAGAGTAGCCGACTAGAGTCATGTGCCCCAGCACTTAAACATTATCCGGGTCTTCATCAAGGGGCGGATCTAGTGGCCATCAAGTGAGTCCACCTTTTAACAGGTATGTAATGCATCACATTTACATAATGAATGAACTCATTTAGAAATGGCAATTAAAGCTGGTATATGTTGCATACATATGCACATTTTATATTTTAGGTGGAATTCATTTACTGCAGAGAAATTTCAAAGCAAGATCAGTACTGAGTTATTAAATTCAAACAGATCTATACTCTGCTTTCACTCTCAGTGTGTATGCACTTTTGTGTGTACTGCCTACGTGGCATAGTTCCCCCTTTAACTCTTTTTAAGAGGTGCAGAAAACACACTTAACAAAAGTCAGGTTAGATTTATTCTGTTTGAAAACAGATAGTGGTAAAAGCTGCAAAAGCTGCAGATAAACAGAGAAAGGGAGGGAATTAATGGAGAGATTCCAACATAAGCATTATGACACTGAGGTCCTGCCAACAGCTTTTGATAAAGTAATGAAACTGGACAGAAAGGATGTATTGGTGTCCGAAGGGGAAAGGGTGAGGATAGAGGGATGGTATACCATTGCTAGAACGACAACTTTACAGCGACATGGTCGATGCCGATAGCATCGCCATATCACTGTAAAGTCCACCTGGGACCCTGGCACCCTTTCCTATGGTCCTGCACCCCATCCCCAAATCAGCTCCATCTCAAAGTTGATAATCATACATAGGGGGGTTCAGGGGGCACAGCGGGGGGCAAAACAATAACTCTTAACTTGGCAGCACCATGTCGACCACAATTATGGTCAATGTAGTGGTGTCAGAGCAACATTGCATCGACAAGAAATTGTCAATGCAGCATCGTAGCTCCTGGAGGGACAACTTGAAAATTTACATCAAAGGAAAGCACCACCTGTTGCACATTTTGTGACTGAATTTAACCCTTAGCAAGACAACTGGAAAATGTAGTACACAAACTATGGCCCATTTTATTGACAGATCCCAAATTAAGATACAATATTGTAGAGAAACTAGGGTTACATTTAGTAAAGGAAAGTATAGTACACAGATTAACACAGAGACACTTTGTCGAAACAGATGACAGGGACTAACTAGCTAAGGAAAAAAGCAGAAGTTTTTTTCAAATGTGGGAGATGTAGTGCCTGTAAACATGTAAAAACAGGAAAGCAATTTGCCACAAATAACCATATTGTAGCCATCCCAGTGGCGTGGAGGGCTGAGGCAGCATGCCTTACCTCCTGCCACACCGGTGACCTGTGTTTGCAGTGTGAGCGGGCTGTCAGGGGTCAGCTGGGGAGGGAGAGGATCGAGCATCTGGAAGACAGCTCTCCTCTCCTGGGGAGGGGTTGAGACAGAGTCCGCTGCATGCCTGACCCCTAGAGGAGGCTGAGGGTCGACACCAGTGGCTCACACATATGGGGTGGTTACAGGGCAGTTGCCCGACGTGTTGCGTGCAGGGCGCGCATGGCTCGGTCACTGGTGGCACTGCACATCACTGTGCCACTCGGGGGGGAGAAAAATGGAAAACGGCCCCTTGGGAGGATGACTGCCAGACGCTGCAGGCCCCGCTCCCGCGATAGCAGCAGCCCCTCGCACCAGATCTGAACTGGCGGGTTGAGGGATTCCTGCTGCCCTGCCGTGGGGGGCAAGCCATGGGGGAAAAGCGAGGGGGCAATGCTGCGAGTGGGAAACGGAGCTGGGTGTCCTGGCAAGAGGGAGCTCCACAGGGGACGAAGGAGAAAAGAAATGAACAGAAAAAAACAACCATATTGTAAATATTTGTCATTTCATCACATGCATAACAGCTTATGTGGTCTATGCCTGCTGGAGCCCCTGCTACTTGAAATTGTGAGCACCCCCCCTTCCCTGTCTAGGGGTATTTAAAGTGGTAAAGTTCATGGGGAAGGGGGAGCACTGTGCAGCCAAGAAAACACAGTCCAGAAATGAGATAGAAAAAACAGTACCTGATTGTCCATGGGTGACGATGGTGATAGATGGACTCCATCACTGTGCCCAGGACCCTCAGGGCACTGAGCTGGTACACATGAGGGGTTTATGCAGACCTTCGCCTGCCTGGTTTTGCCTACGTCACCCGAAGGTCATTGTAGACTACTTTCACTAGGCAGGCCTCTCAATGTTGTCCTCGGTTGTTCTCTGGTCCCTGCTGTTCTGGATGCCACCATGGAACACACTGGATGCAAGGCTATGGAGGCAACCTCTTTTAGTAGCAGACAAGCAGTTTCCTCAAAACACTAATATTAGTCACAAAATATCCAGTATACAAATTTTGGATCCCTTGGGAAATAGTGATCATTTTTCTATATTGTTTGATTTAATGGGAGCAAAATATAATCAAATCAACAAGTCAACATATAAAAACTATGATAGTGCAGACTACAACAGTATAAATAGGGAAATCAAAAAAATACAGTGGGATAAGGTTTTTCAGGCTCTTTCTTCAAATGAGGCCTGGATTGTATTAAAAGATCAAATTTATTTATTAGAAAAGAAATATGTTCCAATAAAAATAAATACAATAGAAAGGGTAGAATACCTAGATGGTTTAATAAATCTATTAGGATACAAATAAAAAAAAAGAAAATTGTTCAAGAAATTAAAAAAACACTCTTAGTATCAATAAAAACGAAACATTTCTTCAGTATAAAAAAACTTTACAAAAGCTTAAACACATGATTAAACAAGCCAAATCAAAATTAGAATTCAAGCTGGCACATACTAAGGATGGATACAAGTCCTTGTTTTCATATTTAAATAACAAAAAAGGTAGTTTGCACAAGATAGGGCCAATAACTCATGACGGTAGTACTATACAATCAGATGCCGATATAGCTAATCTCTTTAATACTTATTTTTGTTCAGTTTTTTCAAGAAAAGATTCTTTTGTACCCAAAAAATCTATAGGTGCCAATACTAAACTAACTCATGTATATAATATTAAGGTATCAGACATATTGCCATTTATAACAAAATTAAAGAAAACTACAAGCCCAGGTCCGGATCAAATTAATGCCAGATCACTAACCCAAACTGCTAAGGCTTTAGCACTTCCTTTAAAATTAATATTCAACAAATCCCTTCACAATGCAGAGATTCCTCTCTAGATTGGTTAACGGCTTTTGTTACGCCAATTTATAAAAAGGGTAGTAGATCTGTAGTCCAAAACTATCGTCCAATAAGCCTTACCTCTATAATCTGTAAAATAATGGAAAAATTGATTCAATCATTTCTGGAAAAAGAAATGATCAAATTAAAAATTACTGATCATACCCAACATGGATTTAAGACAGACCATTCTTGTACAACAAATTTGATCTCATTCTACAACAATATTAGCAAGGGCCTGGATAACAAAAACCAAATGGATGTTATCCTATTAGACTACAGTAAGGCCTTTAACAAAGTACCCCACAATATTTTGATTAATAAAATGTATTCATTAGGTTTTTCAGATCAATTAATCAACTGGGTTTCTGCTTGGTTGACAAATAGAACCCAGAGAGTAGTATTAAGTAACTGTCAATCTCAATTAGGAGCAGTCACTAATGGTGTGCCGCAGGGCTCGGTGTTGGGTCCGGTTCTGTTTCTTATTTACATAAGCGATATGCAGGTAACAAATAACAACTGGTTGTCTAAATTTGCTGACGACTCAAAGCTTGGGGGTCTAGTAAATAACTCGTCAGAATTTAATTCATTGAACTCTGATCTAAAGTCAATTGAAAAATGGGCTATTGACAATCTAATGGAGTTTAATGTGGACAAGTGTGTTGTCCTGCATTTTGGACTCCATAATCCCCAAAATAAATATTTCATTTATAATTCATTATTGAAGTCATCATGTGTGGAAAGAGATTTGGGTGTTTTAATTAACACTAAGCTGTCTTCAAAAAATCACTGTACAAAGGTAGCAAACACTGCAAATGGCTTATTAAGACAAATTCATCGATCTTTTGTAAATAAATCTGAGCAGTGTATTATGGCCCTTTACAGATCATGTGTTCGACCTCTTATCGATTATGGGTCCCCCTTTTGGAACCCACATCTAAAAACAGATATTGATTGTTTAGAAAGAGTTCAGAGATGCGCAACTAGAATGATTCCTAGATTAGCTAAGCTACCTTACAAATCAAGACTATCACTTATTGGTTTATACTCCCTACAGATAAGAAGGGCTAGGGGGGATTTATTATTAATATATAAGCTACTTAATAACTCTGATTTGATGAATAAATGTGGATTAGCTCATGACACCCGACGTATTGTCCCAAGATGCCATATTAAACAACTTATGGTACCTAAAGCTAAAACTAATTTAAGGCTAAACTTCTTTTCATTAAGGGCACCGAAATTATGGAACAGGTTACCACAAGAAATAGTGGATTGAGTTAACATTGAATGATTTAAAAAGGCTGTAGATAAATGGTTAGCAATGACATTATAATTCCAAATGTTCCCACTGTACGTGGGGAGAAAATCTAGATGGGCCTCTGCCTTCTTTTTTCTCAAAATAACCAAGTAAACCAAGTAAAACACGAGAGGCAAACGCCAAGTTGCAAAACAGGGGATCGATCCCATTTAATGAACAGTCAATAGAATAAACAGTCACTCCATGGAGCAATAAAGCAGGATCGGGGGTTATATTATAAGCTGAACGATAGACGGTAAACTGTACTTTGGACCCTGGGGTCCCAATTTAGAACTTGCTGCAGTACTCCATGCAGTCACAGGCAGGCTACCACAGAATTACATGGGCAGCTCACAGTCCAATGCAGACACACACTTGAGGCCAAACAGACCATCGCCCAGCAGTAGAACAGGCTGCAGATTACTTTCTGGCTCCCTCCAAATACTGCCATGAGGAGCATGCACATTGGGGAAACAACTGCCAGACTCTCAGCTGCTCCAACACACACTCTTTCCTAGCTGCTGGGCTTGAAGCCCAGAATTAGCAATTTAGGCACAGGGGCATGCTTCAGTCTGTGACTGCCCATTCTCAGACCACACACATATCCCCCTACCTCATGGCTCCTTTACTAGATGGCAGTCAGCATCTTCCCTCTCTGGATTCTCTGACTGAGAATTCTAGGGCTCTCCCAAAATAGCAGCGACCATTGCTCCACATTTTCCTCAGGTGGCCATACTACTTAAAATGGAAAATAAATGCAGCCGCAGACACATGGCCGCATCGCCGAGCTGGCGAGTGCCCTGCTCCGACCTCCTTCTCATTCTCTCCCTCTCAATGAATGTCTATTTCTCTTTCTTCCCTCTCTTATTTGGGCTCACTGGCTTGGTGCCTGAAACCTAAGGTCCAATCAAGGACCATACACACTGGCACCAAACACACTACCCTTCTGATGCCCCTTGGGACTTGTAGTCCAAAATTTAAATATTTACATTGTGCCCCAAAAACTGCTGACCATAAAGGAGCCATTGCCCCTTAATTTTTGCTTAGTTGGTAGCCGTGCATGTGCACAGCATGCGGACCCACCATTTTAAAATAGAAATAATTATTTCTTACATGAGCGCAGTCCCGAGCGCGATCCGTTCCAAAACCAGACCAAGGACCACACACCCCCAAGCCCAACAGCACAGACCATCACCCCAACACTTGGCCTGGCCCCAAATGGGCCAAGACACCAGGAAAAAAGACTGCATGCTCCAAGCCTCACGGGGGTCATAAGGTGCGACTCCCACCACAACCACAGGAGTCAGCGCCATGGGGGGAAGCATCACAGCTATGGGGGCTCCACATCAAGTAAGCCCACTTTGGGGGGCTTACACAATATATTGGGATGATAACAAGACCCTCAAAGTCAGAATACGGGAGCATTTAAGAGCAATACTGAATGGAAATCACAACAATGCTCTAGGAGCACATTCCTATGAACAACATAATTGTAATTGTAGGAGGCAGTATAGTACAGTGGTTTAAGGCTCTGAGCTGCAAATCTGAAGACCTGGGTTTGAATCCCACAGCCCCCACTTGCATACTGTGTGACCCTGAGCAAGTCACTTAACTTCCTTGTGCTCCCAGGTTGCACCTGTAAACAAACTTTCAGCTTAGTGTGTCTCTCCTGGAAAAACAAAAGTAAAAAAAAAAACCTAAAGGGTTTCAGTATATGGGCCTAGAACATGTTTCCAGATCTACAAAGAGGGGGGACAGGGTTAGAAAAGTACGGCAAAGGGAAACAAGACTAATAGTAACACTTGGCACAGCATCACCAATAGGTATGAATGAAGAAACAGATTTTCCCCCATATCTATAGAAAGGACCTTACTGTTGTTAGTAATATGTAAATATGTAAATATCATACAGACATTCCAGATAATATCAAAATGATAAATGATGATTTATATGAGTTGAAGTTTATTTACCTACTGTTTATCTGATTCCTCTTCTGTTTGCTTTTCCTTTACAGCATAACGTCTGTAAGAAATTGACGCCACTTGTGGGTATTTAGCCACTCACAAGAATTAATTTATCTTTGGAAGCACTGATCTTGAAGCTTTCTGTCACTGGATGAACACTTTATCGCGTAAATCCATTTATACAGGAAAGTGGTAATGCATGCCTTTCTGGTTTAAGCTTAACCACTTGAAAATAAATTGTAATGGGTCTTATGTGCTGTAAGGAACGTAAAGAAAAGCCTTGGGATTTCTATCTCCAAAATGTCTCCCACCCCCACCCCACCCTCATCCACTTCTCTCTCTTTGTGTAATTTTCTTATATAAAAACTTTTGTTCTTAGGCGACTAACCTTGATTGGCAAACTTCTTTCCCCACAGCCTCTCCCTCACCCCTTTTGTCTTCAACTTTTGCAGCTTTTACCACTATTTGTTTTCAAACAGATTAAATGTAACTTGACTTTTGTTAAGTGTGTTTTCTGCATCTCTTAAAAAGAGTTATAGGGGGAACTATACCACATAGGAAGTACACACAAAAATGCATACACACTGAGAGTGAAAGCAGAGTACAGATCTGCTTGAATTTAGTAACTCAGTACTGATTTTGCTTTGAAATTTCTCTGCAGTAAATGAATTCCACCTGAAATATAAAATGTGCATATTATGCAACATATACCAGCTTTAATTGCCATTTGTAAATTAGTTAATTCATTATGTAAATGTAATGCATAACGTACCTGTAAAAAGATGGACTCACCTGACGGCCACTAGATCCTCCCCCCGACGAAGACACAGATAAGACTGAAGAGCTGGGGCACAGGATGCTAGTTGGCTACTCTGGAGCTGCTACATTAAAGTAACCTATTAATTGCATATAGCCTGTGAGTGGTGAATTGCACTGGAGTGTGGTTCTTTTATCAAGTTTGTGAAGCTGGTTGGCAGCCCTACATCAGCACCCCTCCCACATACCGCATTCTCCTGTGTGCAACTGACTTTCTCTTGGTTTTGTGTGTTGCCTGAAGTATGCAGCTGCAGAGAACCAAGCGGTGTTTCAAAGGGAGAAGCAATTCAGTTTAAGTTAATGAGGCAAGTGTGGCAGCCAGTACCTTTATTGCAGTGTCTACTCCATGGGCGCTTTGGTGATATCCAACATGCAGGCATGATGGACCTCCATGCAGCACTGATTTTGCCTGTGGAATCCGAAATAAAAGATGGCACTGCATTTAAGTGTCTGGAGGATGTTGAATCTATTAAATGCCATCAGGAACTGCAGGGGAATTCTATCTTCCGGGAAGGAGAAATAGGATCAGAAGGTGAGGAGCTAAAGGACTCATTTGCAAAATTTGAAAAGCTAAGAATTTCAGACCATAACCATTTATACAATAAAATAACACTAGAATATTATTTAACTGAGGGTCTCTCACCAAGAGGTCTTCGCATGAACAAGACTCCAACATTCTGATTCGATGATGACATTTTGACACAGAATGAGAAGATGCACTTTCTCAATGAATGGATGAATTAATCAGAATGTTGATTAGAAGGGACACTGGACAGCAGGAGGCAATTATTGAGGAAATAAAGGAAGTACAGCAACAACTGATCAAGTTCAAAGGGACAACAAAATTTGATGATTTGAATACAAATTTCACAAAAAGAATTGAAAAACATGAAAAGGACAATCACAAGGAAAAGGAATAAAGTTGCAAGAGACACAGCAGATTTCGAAAAGAAGGGAACTTTTTATGGGAGAGAAGAGACAGGTCAAAAAGCAGAGGATACTCAAGATCAAAACTGAGGGGACAGTAATTTTATAACAACAAAAAATGGGAAATAAAAAAGTTTCATTTCAACAGGAACCTTAAGTAGCA
Organism: Neoceratodus forsteri; assembly: GCA_016271365.2. Lineage (NCBI taxonomy): Eukaryota > Metazoa > Chordata > Ceratodontiformes > Ceratodontidae > Neoceratodus > Neoceratodus forsteri. The sequence continues at coordinate 1,137,516,085 of CM028130.1, forward strand.
ACAACTTCACAAGAAGAACCATCTTTCTCAGGATCAATTCCAAATGTGTTTTTTAGACAGTAGAGAATTAGCATCCAGAAATTGGAAAAAAGCAACAAGAACAGCAAGAGAAGAGGAATAAGAAAATATTGCAGGGGCCCTAGCCCTGAGAATATTGAGGAACAACAGAAAACATAATCATTAACCTTACAGATGTAATACTAACAACAAAGCAACAATAGTTCAATGGCCTACATAGCCAGTATAGTGCTATGCTCGTGCGTCTGTGTTACTCTGTTGTGGCTGTTTGAACTCTCTATTCCATGAGAAATTATCATCCTGTAGGGGGTATCAAAGACAAGGAACCCTCAAAGAGGATTTTTCCCCTAGAGGAACCATGGGAAAGTCCCCTTGGCTAAAGATACCTTAGGAAGGACCCCCTCAAGAAGAGAGGTGAGCTGCTCCAGGAGGAGAGGAGGATGGTGAAACAAAGAAAAAAGGCATCAGAAGGAGGCTGGGAGGAACTGCTTATATAGCTCAGAAAGGGGGTGTGACTGGTTGCTCACTCATTGAACCACAGGTGTAGCCTTTCAATTCAATGGCCTACGCAATCAGTATAGTGTTTTGCTTGTGTATCTGTGTTACTCTGTTGTGGCTGTTTGCACTCTCTTTTCCATGAGGAGTTACCACCCTCTAGGGGTACCAAAGGTAAGGAACCCTTGAAGAGGGTTCAACCCCTAGAGGGGCCATGAGAAGGTTCCCTTGGCTAAAGGTACCTTAGGAAGGAACCCCCGAAAGAATGTTAGTAGTGATCATTGACTAAAAGGTAGAGAAACAGACTGAAGCAATAGGCAGCTTGATAAAACATTGATGAGAAATACAAGTTAGCAGAATAGCATGGATAAATGGATTATGCTGATGACAGTAGGGGACTTCCCAAGGAAAGGGAGAGAACGGCCAGCAGAGTCACCATCCACCTCCATCCAACGGCGGAACATATGTGAGTAAACTAGGGAATACTATGAAACCTAAGTATTATGATTTTTGGCATGGAGGAGAGAAAAAAAAAACCTTTGAGGAGGAAATCTCTGGGGATCCAAGGCCTAGGTTGCCTTCCCTCCAGGCCTGGGGTACTTTTTTGTTTAGTGACGGTTTTAGACTGGAATGCTTCCTCACTGCAGGAAAAGGGAATGCCTCCTTACTCTGGAGGAGAAGGTACTGTAACTTATAGAATGCCAGCATAGAACATTAGGTAGTCCTTTATTAGCTAGGTAACACAACCAATTGAAATAAAGGTTTCTTGCTGGTCAAGGCATAAAGTGTACACAGAAACACTTGATAGGATAAAGGAGCAAAATCATATAGTTTACACAAAAGCAGCTGATTGGTATGGTGTCAGCATGAAGAGTGATTTGACAAGATTAGCATGAATACCTTAAATGCCATTAGGGCAGAGTTATGTTAGTCCAGTAAGAAGCATTTTTAGCACAGTACAGTCTAAGTTGCTTATAACGGGCACATCTGTGTAATCAGATTTTGCCTATTATAGGGAGTGGGCGCTGTAACCAAAAAGCACTATAAATGGTGTGGACTGTATTGTGCTTAGAGAAAACAGATGTTTTAGTAGTAAAAAAGAAATGCTGATGCGATCCTGCAAGTTCCAGCTAAAAAACTGCATTAGAGCCAATTGGGGCATGCTTCTGGCGGCTCTGGTGTGATCGTGCTTCAGCCTTAATTATCTTAGCTCCCTCCAGCAATAGTACAGTACCTTCTCAATGGGTCCAATGCGATCGCTTCGGTTATTTTAGCGCCATCCAGCTACCCCTTCAATGTGCGGCAGCCAATTACCTTTTCAAGGGCCCAGTGCCATCAGTTAGCTTCAGTTAGTTCAGCTCCAGCCAGCTACCCTTTCAATGTGCAGCAGCCAATTACCTTTTCGAGGGCTCCAGTGCCATCAGTTAGCTTCAGTTAGTCCAGCTCCAGCCAGCTACTCTTTCGATGTGTGGCGGCCAATTAGTAGCCGATTAGCAGGTACTTAGTGTTATGCCCACCTTTCTATTTTTGGGCAGATAAGCACGAAATGGGAACCGACTAAATGAGTTACTAACTACAGTATCAGCAAATCTGCCCAAAATAGAAGGCGGGCATAGACCGCTATATCCACTGTATTTAACACTAACTCCTATGGGTTTGGCAAGTGACAAATGGAAACTGCCCGGAAAAAACAACTGCCCATGTTAACCTCGGGCGCTATAAGTGGTGTGCACTGTAATGGAATGCAACGGCTATCTTGAAGCCATGTAGGTTGTGAGGTTAAAGTATTTAGGCCTGGATGACTGAAAAGCTGCTGAGGCAAGGGGGCAGGCTAAATTATAGTTGACATAAAAGCATGCTCCTGTAGCTTGAAACCACAATGCCTCGGTGAGACAACACAGTCCCCTGTCATGGGAATAACAGGGATGCCACAAGCTGAGCACCATGAGTTCATACAGCAAACATAATGTCGATAGGGTAGGAACTCCCTCCACCAAAAAGAAATAAAGCCAGCATATGGAAACATGAACCAGCACTATCAGTAGTGACTGAGCAGCAGGCAGAATGCAGGAAGGAACACAGAATGAAAGTTATGCTCGATACCAGAAAGAGTAATGCCAAACTGGGGTATTCTGAATACCAGAAAGAAAAATGCCAAACTGGGGTATATACAATACCAGAAAGAAGAATTCCAAACTGTGGTACTCTCAAACCAGAAGAAGAAAATTCAATCCTAGTAAAATAATGGAGATCCCATCTCCTGCAGCCACTTGTATAGTCCTTAAGGACCCCCCCAAGGAACTCTCAGCTTGCTCCTCCCCTCCAGCCAATCACCTTTTCCACCACCCAAACCTGCATCATTCGACCCATCCTATGACCTCACCTGGCCCCTCCCCATCCCTCCCAAATCCTCCCTTTCCCTTCCCTCTCCCTAGCCTACCATCCCCCTCCCTCTGCAAACAGCACCCCCTGTCATTTCCCTTATAAAACCCCTGACAATTCAGGTTTCCCTGTAAATGGCAACCCCATTTATTTAACTGAGGGCCTCTCGCTGAGAGGTCTTTCCATGGACAAGACTCCACCATCCAGATTAGATGACAACATTTTGACAACAGAAGTAGAAGCTGCACTTTCTCAATGCACAGATGAATTAATGAGAGCATTGATTAGAAGGAACACTAGATGGCAGAAGGCAATTAATGAGAAAATAAGGGAAGTACAGCAACAACTGGTCACGTTCAAGGGGACAACAGAATCTGACAATCTGAATAAAAATTTCTCAAAAAGAATTGAAAAACATGAAACAGATTTAATCACAATGAAAATGAAAAAACTTGCAAGGGACACAGCAGATTTTGAAAAGAAGGAAGCTTTTTTTATGGGAGAGAAGAGACAGGTCAAAAAGCAGAGGGTGTTCAAGATCAAGGGGAAGGCAAATTTACAACAGCAAAAAACAAGAAACAGGAAATAAAAGTTTAATTTCAACAGGAGCCTGAAGTGGCAACAACTTCACAAGTAGGAGAACCATCTGTCTTAGGATCAATTCCAAATATTTTTTAGAGAGTAGAAAAATGGCATCCAGAAACCAGAAAAAAAAAAAAAAAAAAGAGGGGAGGAATAAGAAAACATTGCGGGGGCCCTAGCCCTGAGAATATCAAGAAACTACAGAAAAACATGATCATTAACCTTACAGACATAATATTAACAACAGAGCAACACATGCTCAATGGCCTATATGGCCAGTACAGTGTTATGCTTGTGCTTCTGTATTACTCAGCTGTGGCTGTTCACACTCTCTGTTCCATGTGGAATTACCACCCTGTAGGAATACCAAAGGCAAGGAACTCTCGAAGAGGATTCAATCACTAAAAGTGCTGGGGTAAGGTTCCCTTGGCTAAAGGCACCTTAGGAAGGAACCCCCTCAAGAAGAGAGGTGAGCTGCTAGAGGAGATGGGGAGGATGGTGGGACAAAGAAAAAAGGCTTCAGATCAGAAGGAGGCTGGAAGGAGCTGCTTATATAGCTTAGAAAGGGGGTGTGGCTGGTTTCTCATCCATTGAACCACAGGCGTAGCCTTTCAATTCAGTGGCTTACGCAACCAGTATAGTGTTATGCTTGTACATCTGTGTTACTCTGTTGTGGCTGTTCACTCTCTCTATTCCATGAGGAATTACCACCCTCTAGGGGGAACAAAGGCAAGGAACCCATGAAGAGGGTTCAACCCCCAGAGGTGCTGCAGGAAGGTTCCCTTGGCTAAAGGTTCCTTAGGAAGGAACCCCCAAAAGAATGTTAGCAGCGATCATTGACTATAAGGTAAAGAAGCAGACTGAAGTAAGAGGCAGCTTGATGAAACATTGATGAGAAGTACAAGTTAGTGGAATAGCATGGATAAATGGATTACATTAATGACAGCACGGGGCTTCATAAGGAGAGAGGGAATGGCCAGCAGATTCACCATCCACCTCCATCCAATGGCGGAATGTTATTGAGTAAACTAGGGAATACTACTAATCCTAACTAAGTATTATGACTTTCTGCATGGAGGAGAGAAATATAAACCCTTTGAGGAGGAAATCTCTGGGAATCCAAGGCCTAGGCTGTCTTCCCTCCAGGCCTGGGGTATATTTTTGTTTAGTGATGGTTTTAGACTGGAATGCCTCCTTACTGCAGGAAAAGGGAATGACTCCTTACTCTGGATGAGAAGGTACTGTAAATTATAAGAATGCCAGCATAGCAAATTAGGTAGTCCTTTATTAACCAGGTAGCACAAGTGATTTAAATAAAGATTTCTTGCTGGTAAAGGTATAAAGTGTACATGGAAACTCTTGATAGGATAAAGGAGCAAAATCATATAGTTTACACAAAAGCTACTGACTGGTATGGTGTCAGCATGAAGACTGATTTAGAAAGATTAGCATGAATACCTTAAATGCCATTAAGACAGAGTTACATTAGTCTAGTAAGGAGCATTTACAATGCAGTAATGGAATACAATGGATATCTTCAAACCATGTAGGTTGTAAGGTTAAAGTATTTAGGCCAGGATGACTAAAACTGTTGAGGCAAGGGAGCAGGCTAAATCATAGCTTACTAAAAGCATGCTACTGTTGCTTGAAACCACAATGCCCCAGTGAGACAACACAGGCCCCCGCCATGGGAATAACAGGGATGCCACAAGCTGAGCACCATGATACCAAACAGCAAATGTAATGTTGATAGAGTAGATATCCTCCCCAAACAAAATAGAGGCAGCATATGAAAACATGAACCAGTAGTATCAGGAGTGACTGAGCAGCAGGTAGACTACAGGGAGAAACACAGAATGAAAGTTATTCTCAACAGCAGAAAGAGAAATGCCAAACTGGGGTATTCTGAATACCAGAAGAAAGAATGACAGACTGGGGTATATGCAATACCAGAAAGAAGAATGCCAAATTGGGGTATTTTCAATATCAGAAAAAAGAATGTAGCCAGGGTCCCTACTTTTCTGTGGCACAGTCAATCAATCAATCAGTCAACCAATTTTATTTATAAAAGGCGCTTTTCTCCAATCCAAAGCGCCTGCACAATATCATAAAACAATAAACAGAGTTTAAAACTACTATAAATCATTAAAAACTATACTAAAAAGGTGGGTTTTCAAGGCTCCTTTAAAGCTCAGGACAGTCGGACTATTTCGCACCTGACAAGGTAGAGAATTCCACAGGGTCGGGGCCACAAAGCTAAATGACCTAGCCCCCAAAGATTTCAAACAGACCCTGGGAATCTCCAGCAATCCCTCATCAGTGGATCGGAGGGGGCGGGAGGGACAGTAGGGGCGAAGGAGCTCTTTCAGGTAAGTTGGTCCCTGGTCATGTAGAGCTTTATAGGTCAGAAGACTGACCTTGAAGGTGATTCGTCAAAATACTGGCAGCCAGTGCAGTCCATGGAGCACAGGCATTATATGACTGGATCTAGAAGAACCAGTCAACAACCTGGCCGCTGCATTCTGCACTAGCTGCAGACGGCGAAGTTCAACCCCCGATAGCCCTAGGTACAGGGAGTTGCAATAGTCAAGGCGGGAGGTAACAAAGGCGTGGATCAATGTTGGAAGATCTTCTGGAGGAACCAGGTGCTTCACCCTGGTGATATTCCTCAGATGGAAAAAGGAAGTTTTGACCACCGCTGACACCTGAGCTTTAAAAGTCAAGTGGTCATCAATTATTACACCAAGATTCCGCACCTGATCTGAGGTTGTCAGTGGGCGCCTACCAAGCCATAAGCCAGAGTGCGATCAACTGGCAAACCGTCTCCTAGCGACCTTTATCCACCAACACCTCAGTTCTCTCGGGGTTTAACCTCAACCAACTCCATTCATCCAATCTTGGACTTCTGCAAGGCAGTTATTAAATACCGACAAGGCAGCATCCTGGCCGGGCACAAAAGACATATACAGCTGGGTATCATCAGCATAGCAATGAAAACCCAGTCCGTATCATCTTATAATCGCTCCCAAAGGCAGCATATACACCATGAATAACATAGGTGCTAGAATAGAGCCCTGCGGTACCCCACAAGGCAGGGAGACTGATGCCGAGGAAAAAATTCCCGACACCACCCTCTGAGTCCTACCTTCGAGGTAAGATCTAAACCACCTGAGGACCATACCAGATAATCCACAGATGGACCGCAGATGCTCCAACAGCACCCCATGATCAACAGTGTCAAATGCTGCAGAGAGATCAAGAAGTACCAAGATAGAACGAGTCCTACGATCTCTCGCTATTAGGAGGTCATTTAGTACACGAACAAGTGCTGTCTCGGTACTGTGCCTTTTCCTAAATCCAGATTGGAGAGCATCATAAATATTGTTGCTGGTCAGATGATCCTCCAATTGCAGTGCAACCACCTTCTCAATAACCTTACCCACAAAGGGTAGGTTAGAGACTGGTCTGTAATTTGCTAGACAATCTGGGTCTAAGGAGGGTTTCTTTAAAAGGGGCCTAACTATAGCCTCTTTGAGGGGTTTGGGAAAGATACCCCTCTCCAAAGACTTCCAGACTATCAAAGCCAGGACTAGGCCGATTTTATCCACACAATCCAATAGGAGACGTGTGGGGCCAGGGTCCAAATCACAGCTGGTTGGTCGTAGCGCTCGGATGACCATCACAATATCCTTGATTTTGGGGAGGCTGAAGTCAGACCATGCAAACTGGGTGTTTGACATCTCCGGCCGACCATCACTACTCCCATTGGAGAGGGAAGAGCGGACATCCGATCTGATTTTGGCAACCTTATCTGCAAAGAAGAGAGCAAACTCCTCACACCGTTCTTGTGGAAAAGGCCCTCCCAGGCTGAAGACAGACTGGATTGCACAGTCTGTCCACAGTCCGAAAGAGCTGGGCTGGTCTATTCTGTGCAGCCGCATATCTCCCTGGACAGGAACTCTGCCTTCTTACGAGAGATTGCGGATTGATAGGCCATATAATGGTCCATCATACTAAGTCTGTCATCATCCAGACTGGACTTCCGCCAACGCCTCTCCAGCCTTCATCCTACCCTCCTCAACTCCCTCATGGTCTCATCAAACCACGGAGACCTGGGGCGAAGAGTGAGCGGACGAACACGAACAGGTGCGATAGAATCCAGGGCCCCTGTAACTGCCCTATTATAGTGAGACCAAGTTCTGCGGCAAGACAACCATTTGCCGCAGAACTTCTGCGGCGGTGGTTTGTAATTTCTGCGGAAGTTCTGCGGCATTAATAAACTACCATATCACAGTGTCAGCTTGTCATCCTGACTTCACTTTCATGGCAGTGGTTATAGCAATCAGGATGGTGGAAAGCACAGTAACACTAGTTCAAAAAATAACAGACTTATAAAATAATTTTATGCCTAAAAAAGCAAAACAAATGTCTCTCCCTTAAGGTCCTAGCCTGTTGCATAAATGACATATGCAGAGGGGATCTTATGTGATAAATAAGGTATTTCTATGCATGCTATCTATCCCACTAATGAGGTTTCCACTGTCTATCACTTATATATTGTATGTGCTTTCTACACCACTCATGAGGTTCCCACTGTGTATCACTTATATATTTATATGCAATCTGTAACATACATACAAATATGCGTGTGTGTGATGAGAGAGACAGAGATACTGTATGTGTGCGTGTGTGTGTGTGTGTGTGTGTGTGTGTGTGTATACATATATTTTTTATTTTTATTTTTATTTCCATGAACTTGCATCCTCATTCATACAGGTCCCATTGGAAATGGAATAGAGGAGTTATTGCAAAACTCATTTTTCATGTCAACCTGCTTTCCCTGACACACTGTGTAACACCATCAGACCACGACATGCATGTGAACCAATTGTGAGATACAGCTCTCCGCCCATCACAATGTGTCCACCATGTGACAGAACACTGCACCATACCTTCCCAGGCTCCGAGCAGTGATGTGTTCCACCAATCCTTGTGCTGCCCAACCAGCTCCCAGAGCTAATCTTTGAACCTGAGTTGCCGGCACGGAAACACAGCATGCTACCCTCTAGCCCAACAGCTGTCCCTGCACACAACATTTCTCAATAACTTTTAGGAGATTCTATCAACCAATGACAATATGTAATCAATAACCCTGGCAAAAATGCGTACAGTGCAATTATTTATTTAACAGGTCTATTCTTTCAACAGGTCTACACATTATTATATTTCACTTTCTGGGCATAATTACTTTATTTTTCTTAAAAATTTAGACAGTTAAATTCATTTTACCAGTTATTCATTTCAGATAACATCTCTATACCTTAAAGACACAAATAGGATTGTACAAAGTGAGGTATGGACTTAACAGGTCTGTGTTATTGACAAGGTTTTGTTTAAGTTGGCCCTAGTGCAACAACGTAAGACTGAAAATTGTATTAGGCTGTAGTGCAGGTTGAGCAAATATCACCATGCATGATGTTCTGTGCCACCATCTCTGGCAGTGGGAGCTGTGGTAGATAAGTGACTGTTCATTTCTGTTGCAGAATGCAGCCATTTCATTAGCTAATGTATGATGTTATAGCAATGATAACATCACATTCTGAACATATAGGGGGATTTTAGATATAAAAAGAGGGGAAGGGAAGCAGATTCTATGTATAAACAGAAATATTAATAAGAAATCACCAAGAAGAGTGAATTCTGTGGCACCGCAGATGTTTTGTGGTAGATTGTAAGTTCTGTGCAAAATTCTGCGGCCGCAGAATTCTAGGGTCCTTGAATGTAGCTAACAACTTCCAGCAGTAATTTGTTATAGCTTCCAACAGTAGCTGAGCTGAACAATTAAACAAGTTTGTAAAATGGGTTATAAAAATCCTGTATTTTGATTGGTTGCTAGCTGTGCATCAGAACTGTCTAATGCACGGCTAGCAACAAGTTCAGGTAAGCACAGCCGTACTTAAAAAAACAAGCATTTGTCAATGCCGAATGTTGATTGTGTTGGTCTGCTGAGCTCGCTCAGTGGACCTCTGTCACTGGCTCAGTCTGTTTGTCCCGGTGCTGCAGGCTGCTCTTTTGTATGGGGCTGCTGCCTACATTGGCACCTTGTTCTGCCGAGGAAGAAATCCGCACCTGTCCTGACAGAGCTCCATTGAGGTGGCTCACTCCCCCTCTCTCACTCGCTCATTCTGTTTCTCCGGGTGCTGCAGGCTGCCCTTTTGTACTGGGCTCCTGCCTGTGTTGGTGGCTTTTTCTACCCACAAAGAAATCCACAGCTGTCCTGACACAGCTCCGTCAAGGTCGCTCACTCCCCCTGTCTCACTCAGTCTTTCTGGTTCTCCCAGTGCTGCAGGCTGCCCTTTTGTACTAGGCTGCTGCCTCTGTTGACACCTTTTTATGCCCACAAAGAAATCTGCAGCAGTCCCAACAAAGCTCCATTGAGCTCGCTCACTCCCCTTCTCTCACTCACTCATTCCGTTTCTGCCGGCGTTGCAGGCTGCCCTTGTCTACTGGGCTCCTGCCTGCGTTGCTGCCTTCTTATGCCCACAAAGAAACTTGCAGCAGTTACAATACAGCTCTGCTGAGCTCACTCACTCGCTCATTCTGGTTTTCCTGCCAGTGCAGGGTGCCCTTTTGTACTGTTCCCCTGCATGCATTACTGCTTTTTTCTGCCCACAAACAAATCTGCAGCAGTCCCAACAGAGCTTTGTTGAGCTCACTGACTCCCCCTCCCTCACTCGCTCATTCTGTGTCTCCTGGCGCTGCAGGCTGTCCTTTTGTGCTGGGCTCCTGCCTGCATTGGTGGCCTTTTCTGTCCAGAAAGAAATCTGAAGGAGTCCCGACATAGCTCCATTGAGCTTGCTCACTCCCCCTCTGTCACTCACGCATTCCATTTCTGCCGGTGCTGCAAGCTGGCCTTTTGTACCGGGCTCCTGCCTGCATTGCCGCATTTTCTGCCCACAAAGAAATCCACAGCAGTCACAACAGAGCTCCGCTTGAGCTCACTCACTACCACTCTGTCACTCACTCATTCTGTTTCTCTTGGCGCTGCAGGCTGCGCTTTTGTATGGGGCTCCTGGCTGCGTTGGCACCTTTGTCTGTCCACAAAGAAATCCGCAGCTGTCCCGACAGAGATCCGTTGAGGTTGCTCAGTCTCCCTCTCTCTCTCATGCTCTCATTCTATTTGTTCTGGTGCTGCAAGCTGCCCCTTTGTACGGTGCTCCTGCCTGCATTGGCACCTTTTTCTGCCCACAAAGAAATCTGCAGAAGTCCTGATAGAGCTCCGTTGAGCTCACTAAGTCCCCCTGTCTCACTCACTCGTACCGTTTCTCCAACCACTGCAGGCTGGCCTTTCGTACTGGGCCCCTGCCTGCATTGATGCCTTTTTCTGCACACAAAGAAATCCACAGCAGTCCTAACAGCACTTCGGTGAGTTCGCTCACTCCCCCTCCCTCAGTCGCTCTCTCATTGTGTTTCTCCCAGTGTTGCAGGCTGCCCTTTTGTACTGGGCTCTTGTGTTGGGGCCTTTGTCTGCCCACAAACAAATCCACAGCAGTTCCGACAGATCTCAATTGAGCTCAGTCACTTGCCCCTCTCACTCATTGATCTTAATCTGTCCCAAACACCGATTTCCCAGAGTGACCATGCTATTTTCCGGCAGGAGTGCAAAAACATATTTTAGCCAGGATGTGAAAAATGACAGCTGTAGTGTTCATAAGGAGGTGTGAAAAAATGCCACTGTTGAAAATGTGGCGTGACAATATTACAAATTTGCGAAGTTACAAGAGTGCGTGGAAACAGTTCAATGCACGCTTGTAACACAGTCATGTTATGGAGTTTCGTCATCAAATTTTCAACATATGGATTTTAAGACCTCTGCTCATGAACAGTGCCACTGTCATTTTCTTAATCTGTCCCGAACACTGGTTTCCCACAGTGACCAAGTTATTCTGCGCTGGAACTGTGAAAACACATTTTGGTCAGGATGTGAAAAATGACAGCTGTACTGCTTATGAGGAGGTGTGAAAAAATACCACTGTTGAAAATCTGGTGTGATAATATTACAAATTTGCGAAGTTACAAGGGTGCATGGAAAGTGCGCAATGCACACTTGTAGCACCGTCAATTGATGGGCTATTATCACCAAATGTTCAACATAGGCATTTTAGGACCTCTACTCATGAACAGTATCATTGTCATTTTCTTAATCTGTCCCGAACACTGATTTCCCACAGCAATCGCTCTATTCTGCGCCGGAAGTGTGAAAACACATTTCGGCCAAGATGGAAAAAATGACAGCTGTACTGTTCATAACTAGGTCTGGGAAAATGGCAATGTTGAAAATCTGGGTAGAAAATATTATAAATTTATGAAGTCATTTAGACAAGATGCCAAAGAACGCATCGCCGTAACACAGTCATTTTATGGAGTATCGTTACCAAATTTTCAACATAGGCATTTTAGGACCTCTGCTCATGAACAGCATCATTGTCATTTTCTTAATCTGTCCCGAACACTGATTTCCCACAGCGACCATGCTATTCTGCGCCAGAAGTGCGAAAACACATTTCGGCCAGGATGTGAACAATGACAGCTGCACAGCTCACAAGGAGGTGTGACTAAAGAGCCAACACTTTGAATTTGAAAAGAGCTTTATAAATGAAATTGAATTGAATTGAACACTGCAGAGGCATAATCATTGACTATAAATACCTGTGTGCCCTCAGATTCCACTGTCCCCTTTCTCCAGGCTGAGGTGAATAGCTGTTCCTTGGTTTGAAAGGATAGGAAGTATGCCATTATTGAGCAGGGCATCGTTTTTGGGCCTCAGGGCTTTGGATCCATGGATCCAGGGCTCAATGAGCCCATGTCAGTGTTGGTAGTCCTGTGAGAGTTCTAGTATTGTAGTCAGCACATTTTCCAGAAATGGAATTATTGGTTGGCCTTCAGCATCTTTTGAGATTCCATAAATCCTTAGGTGTTGTCTGCAGCAATGACTCTCGAGGTCTTCCATTGTTCTTGCTGCCACATGGCTATTTTTGTTGTGTGCAGGAGGAGCCACTCCATTTCACCTGCCCTTGCATCCAGTTCTGTTATTGCTGACTCATGCTCAAGGGAGGTTTTCTCAAGCTGCTTTGAACCCTCTTGTGATGCTGTCAGAATTGTAGAGTTTTCTGCTTTGCATGCTCACAGTTCCATTAGTGTAAGAGTATAAGACTATTAGTATAACATCCAGCTTTTTAGATTTTTTTTTTTAGGGGGTGGCTGAGTACCGAGGCCTTTGGTGTCAAAGGTGGGAGTAAGGGCACAGTGGCCCCACTCATGAAGTCCTCATCGATCAAGCCATCTGTGTCAGTAGAAGGAACTGCCGAATTTGACTCCCTATCACCTCTCTAGCCTCTAGTAGCTTATTTTGTAGTGCAAGTTCTTGTTTTTGTCTGATTTAAAGGCAATTTCAGTTTACAGCGTTCTGAGAACTGAATGTCTAGGGGGCCATTCCACTGATAATGTCACTGGAAGTCCTGGTAGTTGTCAATCCTAAGGCCAAGGGACATCGAATCATACATTCTCTTGCCCCTCTCATCCAGCTTCTTTGATTCCTTGTCAAGAGGAAGAGGCCTCATATGTTGAGGAGCTTTAGATCTCTCACGTGCTGCCATAATAACTACAGAATCGATTTCAGGCTGTGTGGCATAAGAGAGCTTATCCAATGGGGTAGGATATTGTTTATCCACCTTATGAGACATTGCAGGCAGAGCACTGGGCCTGTGCCAAGCAGCCATTGTGGCATCTTCTAAAGTCAAATGGATAGAAGGAATAATAACCCTAGACAATGCTAAAACCTCTAAAATTTGACAGAAGATTTTCTATGAGGAATCCTCCTCCTTAGCAGTGAAGCCCAGCTTGGACTGGAGCAGCCATAGGAAAACCTGAAAAGAGGCATCCTCAACAGGGTCTCTGGGTGTGGAACATACAATATCCTCACTACAGGAGGTAAAAATGGACTGGAGCCCACCACATCAGGGGGATCAGACCTGATTCCTCCTCCCCACATTCCTCCTCCATCAAATCTGGATTACATTCCACTTCCTCATTGACAGAAATAGGCAGCAGGTTGATGGCAGGAGAAGACACATAGCAGGAACAGTCGACAGACCAAGCACTGATGAAGGAAGCCCCATGCCACATAGAGTAACCAGCAGAAGGGGCACTGACATTGTTGACGAAGTCGACGGTGGCAGACCTGGTGACAGTGACTGGATAAGTCAGAATGGCAGAGCCAGGGGCAGAAGCTTCTTAAGTAATGGAGATATAGCTGAAACACCATTTGTGCATTGACGGGCCCAAACAGGGCGATGATGGATTCATTGATGGGACAGTGGCTGACAGCAGAATCGACTGTGAATCCCCTACTGGGGGATTAAAGCCAGTGCCAGACCCTGGCATTGGTGTCTGAAAGATAGTTCGAGGGCAGCAGCACTGTTGGTCTTATCCTGGGTTCTGTCTTTTTCTGAAGACCTCCCTCATTTAAGAGGATTAGGGAGTGAGACCTGGCAGGAGAGGCATTTTTGTCTCAATGCAACTGCTTATTTTTATAAGCAAGTCAATGTGTTTTTCTGCTGACTTAGCAGTCTTGTCCTTTTTGTTTGATGAATCAGCAGGCAGTGCCATCAACCATAGGGAGCAATGGATCAACTGGAATGCTAGGGAGAAGAAGCAAGTGACAACAGTGAAGCTATGTGCAATGCACAGTGTTTGTCATCCATAACCATAAGCTTTAAAAAAGCTTCTAAGGCCTTTTTGTGATGTCTCTGTGCTGCCTGGTTAAAATGCTGCAGGCCTTCACATCATGAGCGAAGCCTAAGCAGCATGCATACATGGTGTGAGCATTGTCCTTATATATCGTAACTCTGCTGCAATATCAGTAGTGGAACAATGGTTCCTTGTCTTTCATTGGTGGCATAAACGATTGCTATTTAAAATAAAAAAGAGAAAGAAGCAGTAGTGATAATGATACTTGCAAATTTCGATGGTGTTCTCCAGCAGTGGTACACCAATGAGTGGTTCACAGCGGGAGAACACAGTGAGACATGATGGGGCCACCCACATTAAACAGGCAGCAACAATGCATTTCCACACAGGCGGCCCCAGCTAGCAAACATTTCCAGATGGTCATGACACCGATGGCTTACAGTTTCATGATGTGACTCAGTGGAGGGAGATAGCCTCAAAGAAGATCGACCGGTTCAGGGCACAATCATGTAGCACATTCACATACACGTGCACCAGGAGTGCTGTACCTGTCACTCATTGCAACCAGGTATTTGATGTCAGACACACCATCCTTGGCATCTGCCATGACAGGTGTCAATCAGTGCAGACTAAAAGAGAAGAGAGGCCCTGGTTGGTCTAATAGATTGCACTGACGGGCCAGCAGTGGAGTAACACTCCATGAGGAGGATGAAGTTGTTTCTACATTTGGTGAGTGCTGCATTAATACATTTGAAACAGTAACTCTAAAATGTATGTAAAGCTGTTACACAGAGAAACAGTTTATAATGCACACTCTGGATGAGTCTTGTGATGAAGGATTCACAACAGTGTTAATACAAATGTAAACCATATTTGTTTTTGATTAACAGGACCACCAGCCCTTGATAAAGCCTTTGTAATAAACATTGAGGATGTTTATGTGGTGGCCTGAGAACTATGGATAAAACAGAAGAGAACTTTTGAAACTTTATTAAGCTGTGGCTGCCTTATTTTAAATCCTCCAACTGCTGATATTGAAAGAACTTTTCAAAACCGACCCCTTCTGTTAAAAGAAGTTACCCTCTGTAAAGGGTTTAGTGTGAAACTTTTCTGGGGCAGCTCTGATGTACAGTCCTGGGAAAATAAATGGCAAAAAAGCAAAATAAAGAAAAATGCTGGAGTGTGTTTTGATTAGCAGTCATCTTTTAAGCTTTGGTTTTCCTTAATTAGTTCTGAATTTTACAACGTGAACTGCACTTTGTAGAGTAGCTCACTGCTGTTAATGCAAAGTCATCTTCAAGCCCTGAAGGGCTTTCTGTCTGTTCATACAAGTGAATAATGCAATTATGTAAACTGAAATGGGACTTTTAGTGCTCTGAGAGCCTGCTAACCCTATCTCACTGAAAAGAAAGGTGTTTCTGTTGTGAGGAACATGTGCCCTTTCAACCAATTATTATTATAAACCCATTCAAAATGTATTCAATTGTCAATCTCCCATTCTGTCTCAGGATCACTCTTGTGCCACGTACTCCTTCTCCTGTCAGCGGCCTTCAGGGCAGGATGAATCAGCTGGATGATTTCCCAGATTCACCTCTGCACACTGGAATAAGGTGTTTCTCCACTTCAGATTTATTATCAGCTGATCAGCTGGCAGAGTTACTTTTTTCTTTTCTGTAGCGTGTCGTCATAGATCTAGTTCTGTGTTGGCATGTGTCAGTGTGGGGGCCTGGTCCCTGCCCAACTTCTAACTGGTAAGAACCTGTGCTTAGTGACAGTATTACCAATGGGTAACATTTGTTATGCTGAAAGTTATTTTTAAAGCAGCAGTATTCATTAGTTGACAAAAAATGTCATAAGGTTTTTTAGCAAAAATGTATTTCTGATACCCTTAGATTTATCATCGGTGTATATTTAGTCCCCTCAGATCATTTTAATTTGTTCATATCCTGAGATATTTTAACATGGTTTTTATAGCTAAAGTTGTAATTAATGACTCAAGTAATTACAGATGGCCACTACTCACAATTCTTAAAAATCTCTTCCACTGAGGTTAACTATTGAATATACACATTAGCTTTATACTGTGTGTGTATTAGGATGGAACTATTATGTTTCTGATGGTAACCGAGATAGTATTACACCAAGCAGTTTAATTTGTCACGGTGGGCATAGCAGGGGAGTGGGAACTTTTAAGAATTCAAAAATCCTGTCTCTCAGTTCAAGAATGAAAGAAAATGAAAAGGAAAATGTATATATTGATCTTTCTAACAAGCATTCATTATTACTAACAGACACACAAAAAAAAATGGGGTCATATTTTAACACAGCTTAGACTACCACAAGCCCTGAGTGTGCCAAAGATATGGTGCATGGGGCTTGTGGCAATCACTGTACCAGTGATCAGGATTTTCGATTCTGCGCACCACTTGCCGCAAGTAAGATCAACTTTTTCTACTCTAGCTTGCGGCAGTCCCGGGTACCCTTCTTACAGAACTTGCACCAAATATTTGGTGCAAGCTGCAGTAAATTGGGTAAAGTGTTGTAACTGCACTTGGCCTACTACAATCAGGTGCAGTTGTGGCAAAGGTGATTAGCGCAGCTGTGTCAATCAAAGGGTTTGACACAGGGTGTGATGCCCTTTGAAAATTGGGCCCGTGGTGACTAACAAATACTGCTGCATTAAATGCTCCTCACAACAGCCCATTGTCGCAGAGGGTTGAGGCACTGGCACCCTACCTCGTACCATGCCAGCGATCTGGGTTCAGGAATGACCTGGGGTTGCTGGGGTGCCAGCTCGGGGGGGGTGAGCCTTGGCTCTCCTTTCCATGGGGTGGACGCCCACTCTGCTGTAGTCCCGCTCCCACTGGGTGGAGGCCTGGTGGGTAGCGCTGGCAGTCAGGAGCAGCGATGAAATTCCAGGGAAGGGCAGAGGGTGGCCATCAGATCCTGGCATGTGCGTGCACCTCCATGCACATACACGCATGTGTACGCCATGGTCCCAGGGGGAGTAAAAGGAAAAAAAACTTAAAAAATGCTCCTCACAAACCCATTTTAAGAACACAACTGCACTTCCAGGAGCTAAAGGTGCTTAACTTATGGCCCTGTGCCTTAATACACCAATAGGAATGTGGTTGCCACAGTACTGCCACATGCCTTGTCATTTCGTATTGCTTACACAGCATCCAAACCTCTGGGCCTCCTGTGCTGGCCCATTCCCAGATAGGAACATTCCAGCTGGCTCTACTGCCCTTTGCCTAGCATCCTCCTGGAGGAGTAAGTACAGGATATTACATGAATGAACATGCACTCAGTATGTGGTTGCCAGTGGTGATCACTCCAGTAGGTGAAAGATTCAGGGCTTGTGAATATGCAGGCAGAGAGCTAACTGGCAAAGCAGGGAAATTAGAAAATAAATAAAATAATGTTGGTTGTAAAAGATAGCTGCACCAAAGTTAGAAGATTGAAAGAAATATTTTGGGATCATCTGGAAATAAAATATGAATTATAGTCAGTGAAGCATATAGGAAAAATGAAATAACAGATTGGGGCAGTCCAGAGAGTGCAATGTAGGGTCACCCAAATGATCAGGGGGTATGGAAATCAGGACAAAAGTTATGAGGAAAGGCTGGGGACCCTTAACATGTAAACCCTGGAAAAAGGAGACAGAGATGGGACATGATCTCAGCCTTTCTCTTACTTAAGGGTACCAAGGCGGAATAGAAGATGATGTTCCGTCAGGTGTGTTCCAGCAGGATGTGGTGACTTGACCTGAAGATCAAAGGTGGAAAATACTGGAATAACGTTGAGAGGCAGTTCTTCTCCCAGAGGGTGTGAACCTATGAATCAGCCTACTAGTGGAAATCGATGATTTGAAGACAGTACAGACCTTCAACATAATACAAATCAAAGAAGCAGTAGAGGTAAGAGGCATCAAGCTGCCCCTAAGCAGAAGCAAGACCTCACTGAAAATGAGATGTGGCATATCAGCTAGGCTATCCTGCTTGTAAACCATTTGGGGATGCAGTGTATAAACAGTACTGCATACATATAAATTCTGTACTGTTCTTCAATCCAGGCACCACCAATAGTTAATCAATAAATAAGATGTGGCATCTCCACTACAGCAGGCTGTCCTGTGCAAATGAACTGCATGTAAAGCACATTGGGCTGCAGTGTATGAAAAGTATTACATACATATAAATTCTATAATATTCTTTAGTCCAGGTACTACACAAATAAGCAATAATACCCAACAAGCTGAGCACTATTGGAATATACCAACAGCCCAGAGGGTGTAATGAGGCCTGACACTGCAGGCGGAAGGCTTTATAGCCCCTGGAAGGTCTGGTATATCCCAATACTGCCCACTCTGGATGGTATTATTGCCCTTAGAAAATGAGCTACATGTGCCTTTTTTACATAACAGTTAAATATTTAAAAAACATTTTTTTAAATTAGTAGAAGTTATTTTACAGGCTTTTTTTTTTTGGTAAAGTAGTCCCTATACTAGTATACTTGCCAGTAGAAGGCACTGCACCGTTTTACAGGTCTGTTTAACTATGTCTGCCTCCCTCTCTTGCTTGTTTAGCTGTTATCGTCCTCTTCCACCCAAACACAGACAATGTACCTCCAGTCGCCGATGGTCCATTTTTTTAATGTCATCAGGCATGCCTGTTATGAAGTCAGATGAGGCAGTGAGAATGTTAGTTACAGCTAGTATCTGTTGCCAGGTAACTTTCTCTTTTAGGTGGGGAGGGGACTCAAACGCATGCTCGCTTGCTCAGTAAGCGAGTGAAAAGCACTGCAAGGAATGGCCACATTTATGCTTGCCCTTTACTTAAGATAAAAAAGTTTTCTGTGTTACTTTTACACAAAAAATTAACTTTTCTGGGTAGCGAGCCAGTTGGTTACAGTGCTAACTCAGTGCAGCAGGGGGAGGCTCGCTCGCTAAGCCAGGAGAAAAAATGGCTGCCGCTTTTTTTTTTTTTTTTTTTTGCTTCTGCTTTTTACCTCCTTGTAGCCACCTGACTTGCTCCCCTCCTGTCCTCACATCCTTCACTGGGGACATCCAGCCACCACCCGCCTCAACCGCCAGCACCCTGACTCCTGTGCCCCCCCAACAACAGGGCCACAAGGAGCCCCCAACTCCCCATGGAACACGGATCCAGATGGGTGCCTAGATGAAACTCCCGGATGGCCATCAAGCCACTCGCATTGGGTGCCATCTCTCTTTTTCTTAGTTTTTTTTTTTAGTGCCCCAGAGCCAAGGAAGGGCAGGAACGTCAGTGGAGGGGAGCGTGCACGCATCCGCACATGCTTCCTCCAGACATCTGCCCTCCACTCCTCCCCCTATGCACAGTGGAATGTGATTGTCCCCCAGCTTCCACCAGGAGGGAGCCACCACCGACTATAGTGGACCCCCTTCCCCAGAGAGGGAGAGCAGTCCAGCAGATGCTCGATCCCTCTCCTACCCTGCCAACCCCCAGTGACCCATGCTCATTCCCGAACACCAGTCACCAGCATAGTGTGAGGTGTGGTGACCAGTACCTCAGCCCTCAGTGCCACTGGGCCGGCTCTGCCACATTTTCAAAATTGAAAGTGGCGCAGTGATATTGGTGGGACTTGCTTTTTATCGAGAATTAAGAAATTAAAATGGTAGGCAGGGATTCTCCGCCAATCAGCTATAAGGATGTCTAATGCCCATTTTCTAAACAATAATAACTAACAAGGCAGGAGGCATTCTGCTATATCCACCCACCCAGGGGCATAATGAGGCATGACATTGCAGGTGGCGTGCCTTATAGCACCTGGTAGGGCAGGTATAGCCCACACCACCCACTCTAAAGGGTATTATTGCATTTAGAACTGTGTTATAGGTGACATACTTAAAAAATAAAAAACAACTGGGTAAAAATGAATTTTAAGTAATTTTTCTTGTTTTCTTTAAAGTAGTCTCTCAACTGGGATGCTTGCCAGTAGAGGGCACTGTCCTGTTTGAGTCTTTTTGGTCACAATGTGCATTACTGGTACAGTAGTGGTGTTTTTAAGATGCCACCCCCCCCCAACCATTTGTAAGTAAGAAGCAGATCAGGAAAAGAAATGTTCATATTTGTGAAGCACCTTCACTCAGGATTGCTGGGGTTATGGTAGACAAAAGCACTGGGATAGACACAGTAGACAAAAGCACTGGGGAAAGACAGTGCGTGTGGTTGCCACATTAAGAAAACTCTTAGAGCTGGATTGGGATTGCTGGCGGTGCAGCCTGTGTTTACAAAAAAACTAACGTCCTGCTTAATTCTTTTAATACCCTTGGTCGAGCGGGGGAAGAGTGAGTGCAATACAGTATGGGCTGCTATATTAGACTACCGGCACTTCCTTCAGTTAGTCTCCCACAGACGAAGATGTGCTGCAAGCTTGTGGCAGTAAAGCTGGCCAGTGGCTGGAGGAAGGAGACACGAAACATCGTGCTGTGCTACCGCTACAAGATTTAGCTTCATAAAACAAACTATATTGTGTTTTGCAACTTAAAAAGTGTAAGTTTAATTTATTGTTGAGTTGTGTGTGTGTGGGGTGGCAGACTTACTCACTCCTCTCACTCAGTGAGCAAAAACAAGATGCCAGCTAGCCAAGGTTTGAAAATTTGAGTGGCATCATGATATTGGTAATTAGGTCAGTTAGCACTGCTACATTTTTACCCAGGCTCTGTTGTCTGATAGATGCCCATCTTGCCAAGAGCCTCAACCAATCACAGCCCAGGAAACACTTAGCCCATTTTCTAACAGTAGTTAATCAAAGTACCAAATGGTACTGGTAAGGAGGCAATATAGTGCAGTGGGTTAAGGCTATGAGCTGCAGATCAGGAGACCTGGGTTTGAATCCCACAGCTGCCTAGGTGCATACTATGTGACCCTGAGCAAGTCACTTAACTTTCTTGTGCTCCCAGGTCGCATCTGGAGACAAGCTTCAGCTTAATGTGCTACTCCTGGTTAAACAATGTTCCCTTTCCCCTATTGTGATGTGCCAAACTGAACTACTGTACATTTAAAACAAGAACTGCCTACAGCCAAAAAGGGTAGCTGGTCCATTCCACTGGGGTGTCAAACAGACGAGGCATACTGATGAGTCCTGGTAGGACGAAACACGTGTCTATGTCTTCTGTTAGCACCCTTTGCAAACTGTGTGAGAGGCCTTTCGGCACCATGCAATTCTGCTTAAAGTTGGACCAGCATAACATTCTGTGGTGATTTGCATATGCAGCCCATGATGCTTTGCATTGTGGGGCATGTGTGATTTTATTTTCTTGAAACTTGGCTTCCCAGCCAAATGCCCTTTGGGGTAACCCTTTCCTCAGTGTTTGCGCACAGAGGTTCTTTGTCTTATATATATATATATTTTTTTTAATATATAGATTGTGCTGCTTCTGCTCCTCCTGCTCAGAGGTTCTGGGTTCAAGTCCCACTACCGGAGGGGGTACCTGGCTGGCTAGCAGATAATTGCATTCTAGTGACTTCTGGTTTTGAACACTCTCTGAGTAGCAACTATATTTTCTGGAGCAAATGAGGCGCTGCTGTTAGAGAAAAAATGTTGTTAGGCAAGTAGGTTAGTATAGAACATATGCTGGCTACCAGGATTGTTAGTTTAAAGAGGAAAATGAAGTAAGAAAGTTAGGACTGTACCTTGGTATTAGGAACATTATTGGGAACAGTTAGGGACGTGACCAACCTATTCAGATGCAGGAAAAGAACTGGAGAAGATCTGATGACCACAGAGGTATGTCCTCACCCCTCTCTTTGTTTTGATTGGTTTATGCATCAACCTATAGGATGGATGAGGAATACCTACTAGTATTGACTGCAGAGTACTATAAAGGGTACTCAGATAATCACCTTTACCAGGTGAGAAAATCCTTTTTAGAGCTCACTACAGTACTTGAGGTACTAGGCAACAAAAGCCTGCACATGTGTTATATTCTAGAATGAGATACAACTTGACTATAGTTTATAGTTAGGGCTTAATGTCTATGGAATTCAGTGGTTCTCAAAAAGTTGTTCACAGCTGATAAGTTGTTGTGCATGTTCCATCATTACTCCTGTCAGTTGTGTGCTGCCTTGCACCCACTCCAGCCGCTTTCATTGTCACAGCATGGCTCCGCTCATGTTGCAGCAGTGAGAATAAGCATGGTCAAAGCAGGAACGTTAGTTCAGCTGGTTTCTGGAGACCACCAACAAACAGAAATCCCTGCAACTGGAGAAAAAAGTTTTCTGATTCAAGGACACAAGTAAAATACAGCACCACACTAAAACCTGTACAATTGAGGTCAAAAGTAAAACATTGTAAAAACAGTATACTATAAAATATTCATACACTGCTATTACAACCCCTTTGCACATACTACTATACACTATAAAAATACAGGATGAGCAACTTTATGCATAACCAGTGTGTTCTGTCACCTCAGGGTTCTGATTCCCATGGATCTCGGAAGCTTCATTCTGAAGGTCAGAGGGAATCAGTAACTCTCTGTGGCAGAACACACTGGTTATGCATACTTGACCATCCATTATACTCCATTTATTGATTTAGCTTACTGGGAGCAAAGAGCCAGACACAAAACACTTATCATGCTTGTAGTGAGTAGGAATAGATAAACTAATTGAACTAAGAAGGAAGAAGAAGAATATATATGATGCATAAGCGATACAAGAAGGTGGATACTTTTCCAGTTTAAGGAGCTGCTGTAAACAAATGTACAGTCAAAATCCTCGAGCCCAGTACAAAGCATCATGGGTATGCAAACCCACATCTGTGTACAAGCCATGGGGTGGGAGGTTAAGCTGACTAGCAAATGTTTCAACTTGTTTCCTACTAAAATCCATAAGTATAAGATGTAGAGTGCCACTGTAGGGTGATGAGCTGCAGCGTTCAGCACCAGTTGCACTCGTCTGATCTGGTAAGGACAAAGCAAATTAACACAGAAGTGAATAAAACACACTATTTCTGTTAAGTTAGAGACTTTAAACAACTAACCATAAGAAACCACTGTGATTGCTTAATAGTGATGGTTTCGTAAGAAACAAACTGCATTGGCATCTTGTGGAAGAAAGAGGAAAGTCATGTGATCAGGGATTAGGTAACAGGGAACACTTGGCTAATAGAATTTAATACACAGTAAATTAACAAACCTAACACAACTTGGAGTGAAAAGACAGTTCATAGAGCAACTTTACAGTAAAATAAAAATTAAGAAAATGCTGATAATTTTGATAAACATGGTAGTAAGGCAGTGAGAATCAGTTGTTTTTACAAAAAGGAAATCAGTTTCAAACAAGGTCAAGTCACCATTACTAAAAACATATTATAGTGGTGCCAGTATAGTTAAGGGTGAGTAGGCTGTTTATTGTTCAACCTGTTTTTGCACCTTAATAAATTTGGAGGTGTTCAACAAACTTGCTCCTATAGTTTTTGACAGAGAATTTTGCTTTCAGAGCAAGTAACAGCAGTCTAGAACTACAGCTTTCTTACTGATAAATCACTTCTACCTCAGCAGGAGTCAGTGCCTGTTTGGATTAAGCAAACAGGTACTTTATTAGAAGCAGAGGGTCTCATTTAAGTAAAAAAAAAAATCGCTGTGTGTTTCTCTGTTTGAGGAAGGGGGCTGAATCAGCTTAATTTGCTGAGTCAGAGGGTGAAGCTAATTGGGGGTGTGGCTTAGGAGCTTAGCAGTACAAAAGCAGGTGCCTCCAATTACAGCTTCCTGCCGTAGTTTTTGAGAGGATAAGTTTTCTTTCAGAGCAAGTAACAGCAGTCTAGAACTACAGCTTTCTTACTAATTGCCCTCCTTCCCACCCTAAGCCAGTTCTACTTCTATAGCCACTGGATTTGACTGACAACAGTAACTTCCTGTTTGGCAGTAGGAAGGGAAGGGAAGGATCACTGAGACACATTACTTTCATCAACCTTGAAGGAACCTAAAAATAGCTCTTTCTCCCCCCCAGCTGCTGGAGGTCTGAATCCAAGCATGGAAGAAGGAGACTACTGAAGACTACAGGAAGTTCCTGTCGCAGAACAGGAAGAGCAAGAGTTGTAAGGGCACATAGGCAGCAGGAAAGTAGGTGTAAAAATACATAGAGGGAGGAGACAGTAAGCATACAAAGCAACAGGAGAGGGGACACAAAATAAGTCAAGATGGGAGTGGTGCAGTGCAATGGCTATGGGGCAGCAGTGTTCCGGGAGACATTCTGGAGGCTGCGATGCTACCCTGTTTTCAGTCACCTCTTTGGTCTGAGGGAGCAAGTTGCCCATCTCCAGGCTGACCTGACTAGGATTCGTGAAACCTCTTCCCCAACCCAGGGACCACCAGGGCCACCACCGCTACCTCAGAGGTTGCCAAGAAAAAGGAGCGGTTGGACCAAGGTGGGCTCAGGGAGGGAGAGGGTGGTGGAACAGAAGTGCATCCCTCCAGTTGTACCTCTCCATAATTCATATGCTGTTCTGGTGAAGAGTGGTTCCTCTATGGAGGCACCTGCAGTGGAGACCAAGGAGGATGCTGGGAACCTCCACAAAGGAGACCCACAGGAGGGTGGCACGAGACCCCACAGGAGAAGGAAACCACTCCTGGTGGGGGACTCAATCATTAGAGGAGTAGAAGTGGGGGAGGAAGGGGATAGGAAGGTAAGGTGCCTGCCTGGTGCCACAGCTCAGAGGGATGGGAAGGGAATCCTCAGGATCACAGGAGCAGCTGCACGAGGAAGGGAGCTGGATGTCATTGTCTGCCTAGAGACAAATGACCTGGCTATGAATGGGATCCAAGCAGTGCAACAGGAATTTGTAGAGTTGGGGAGGGGCCTTAGACCATTAGCATGTATGGTAACCTTCTTGGAAGTGTTGCCCATCTATGGCAAGGATGATGCTGGGGCATTCTGCACCATGGGATTCAATGAATGGTTGAAAAACTGGTGTGGAGATCAGGGTTTTGGCTTCACTGGGGACTGGGGAGCCACCTGAAGGGATGCAGGCCTATACTGGCACGATGGTCTGCATCTGTCCGGGGGTGGGGACCAGGATCCTAGGTGATAGGTTTAAATGCTTCATTGGCAAGCATTTAAACTAGCCAAGGGGGGAGGAACTGAAAAGGAGCAGGGAAATCCCAGCCTCCCCCACAAAACACAGTAGTTAGAGAGGTAAACACCAAGGTAGAGAGCAGGACAGGCATAAATGCAGAAAAAGGCAGTAAGGACAGGGATGGGGCTAAACAGGGTAAGTCCATCAAAAAATGGAAGACGATGAGTACCAATGCCCACAGTCTGTGTAACAAGCTCCCTGAACTAGTGGCCTTGATGGAAGAGGGATGCCTGGATATTGTGGCAGTCATTAAAACATGGTACACAGAGAACCATGACTGGGATGTCAACATACCAGGATACACACTCTATGGGAGGGACAGGGTGGGTAAAAGAGGAGGAGGAGTAAACAGGAAGTTGATGAGTCACTATGGGTCACCCAGGAGACAGGAAACAGCACCACAATCTGCATGGGGGTTGTGTACAGACCCCCATCTCAGGGGGGGAATGGACAAGGAAATGATAGAAGACATCCTTAAAATGGCAGAAAAAGGGGAGATATTGTTGATGGGGGACTTGGATATGCCAGATGTTAACTGGAGTACCTTTGCTGCAGGCATATCCAAGAGCAGGATCATTCTTGATGCTCTACAGGGGGCATGCCTCAGATAGCTAGTGTTGGAACCCACTCAGGAGGGAGCAATCTTCAACCTGGTACTGTCAAACAGGGATGGAGAAAGGATCTCAGATTTAGAAGTGGGTAGCCATCTGGGAACAAGTGGCCCCCAAACAGTGTGGTTCACAAAAACACAGCCATAGAATCAAGCCATACAAAAACAAGATTATTGGACTTTAGGAGGGCTGACTTTGGGAAAATGTGAGAGTGCCTCAGAAAAGCACTAGCAAACGGGCAAGAAAGAGGGGTGGAGGAACAATGGGGAATAATCAAAACAGCCATCACAGAGGCAACAAGCCTTTGTGTGAAGCAAATCAACAAAACAAAACAAAGGAAAAAAAACACTATAGTTCTCAAAAGAGGTGGAAAGGAAGGTTAAGGAGAAAAGGACAGCATTCAGGAAATATAAGGAAACACAGAAGTAGCAGGACAGAGAACTTTATCAGCTAAAGTGGAAGGAGGCAGGGAAGGCAGTCAGAATAGCAAAGGCACAAACTGAGGAAAAGACATCCAACTTTGTTGAGAAGGGGGATAAAACCTTTTATAGGTACATTAGGAGTGAAGAAAGACCAAGGGAGGGATACAGAGACTTAATAAAGGGGAGGGAATGTGGGCAGAGGGTGACAGTGAAAAAGCAGAGATAATGAAAGACTATTTCTGCTCAGTATTCACAACGCAAGAGGAGGGGGAAGTAGCTAAACCAAACAAGAGAAACACTCTGAATAAGGGGGTCGATACCAGTCCATTCATGGAAAAAAGGGTTTTGAAAGAACTCCTGAAACTGAGGGTGGACAAAGCAATGGGGCCTGATGGGATTCACCCCAGAATTCTAAAAGAACTAAGGGTAGAACTAGTAATGCCACTGACTACTCTCTTTAACAAATCATGGGAGGATGGGGTGGTACTTGAGGACTGGAGGAGGGCAGATGGGATTCCACTTCACAAAAGTGGGAGCAGGGCAGAGGCAGGAAACTACAAACCAGTTAGTTTGACCTCAGTGGCAGGGAAAATGGTGGAATCACTTCTGAAGGAAAGAATTGTTGAGTACCTAGAGGCCAGTGGGGCACAGGACCCAAGGCAGCATGGTTTCACAGCAGGAAGGTCATGTCAGACGAACCTAATAGATTTATTTGACTGGGTGACCAAAGTAGTAGACCAGGGAGGGGCTGTGAATATGGCCTACCTAGATTTTAGGAAGGCATTTGACACAATCTCACACAAAAGATTAATATAGAAGTTAGCCAACCTTGGAGTAGGTCGCAAAGTGGTAGCCTGGAAAAAAACTGGCTGGACAACAGAACGCAAAGGGTAATAGTAAACAGAGCCCACAGTGAAGAAAGGAGGGTAACTAGCGGGGTACCACAGGGTTCGATACTGGGACCGGTCCTCTTTAATGTCTTTATAAGTGACATTGGAGAGCACCTGGAAGGAAAAGTATGTCTCTTTGCAGATGACACAAAGATCTGCAATAGGGTTGATACACAAGGTGGGGTGGAAAGGATGAAAAGGGACTTGGCAAGGTTGGAGGAATGGTCAAATATATGGCAGCTCAGATTCAATGCAAAGAAGTGCACAGTAATGCATCTGGGAAACAAAAACCCAGGGGAAGAGTACACAATGGGGGGTGAGATAATAACAACAACAAAAATTGAAAGAGACCTAGGAGTAATTATATCAGATGACCTAAAGGAGGCAAGCAATGTGAGAAGGCAGTAAGGAGGGCTGGGGGGATACTGGGATGCATAGGGAGAGGCATCAACAGTAGAAAACAGGAAGTTGTTATCCCTCTGTGCAGACAGTTGGTGAAACTCCATCTGGAGTATCAGTGCAATTCTGAGACCCCATCCGCAAAGACATAGACAGAGTGGAGGCTGTTCAAAGGAGGGCAACCAAAATGGTGCAGGGTCTCCACCCAGAAAACATGAGGAGAGACTAAAGCAGCTTAATATGTATACCTTGAGGAAGGGGGCATGATAGAAACATTCAAGTATCTCAAGGAATTAACAAAGTACAAGAGGGTAGCATCTTTCAGAAAACAGATCTGCAAGAACAAGGGCACAATTTGAAGATAGAGAGGGGACGGCTCAGAGGTAATGTTAGAAAGTAGTTTTTCACAGAAAGGGTTGTGGATACATGGAACATCCTTCCTGAGGAGGTTGTGGAGTCAGAAACAGTGGGAGAATTCAAGAATGCATGGGACAGACATAAGACAACTCTAGTGAGGGGTAGGAGGAAGCAAGCTGTTGATTAACTAGAATTCGCAGCTTATCCATCAGGTAGGGAAATGGGCGGACTGGGTGGGCCAAGAGATCCTTATCTGCCATCAAATTCTATGTTGCTCCAAATCTGGCATGTGTTTTCCTGGCAGAAAGCTCTCAAGACATGAGAAGTTTTGTGATGGCAGTGTGTGCAGTTGCTAAGATCCAGAATTTTGTTTTTACCATTAAATCATACTTTTTTCCCTGTACTTTTTACACTTTGTTTGCTCACACCTACTGCCTAGATGGTACAGAACTGTTTTCTGAAACATTTAGGGTATAAATTACCTGTGTCAAGGTAATGCCTTTCAATGGTTTCATAAAAAAATAGTAACTGGTTCCAGAGTTATAAGGATTTTAAATATGTTTTTGAGCATGCTCAGTATGGTTTTTGGATAACCCTCTGATCAAGCACAAATATTTTGGAATTGCAAGCATTTTTCTTTCGTGTAGTGCCTCAGAGTTGGGGGCACCACAAAGAAACCCCAAACCCTTTTCCATAAGTCAGAAATTCTACATTTTTCTGTTTTTAAAATGGCACCACTGGACCCCTCCCCATCTTCCCTGCTGTCCCACAGATCCCTCCCAGTCACTTTGTCCTTTTTGTGTCATTTGGTGCTGAGAAGGGGGGCTGTGGGCAACAGACCCTCCCTCATATGTGCCGGCACTCCAATCACCAGGACTGGCCAGCAGGACCTCCCCTGTCCAACAAAAGGGCTGAGAAGTGGCTAACAGGGTAGTCGGTGGCTGAGGGTGGAGGATGGAGGATGCAGGGAGTATGGACAAAAAAAGCATACCTGGAGTGTCTCCATAGCTCCTCCGGCATTGCTCCCCTCCCAAGATAAGTCAGCCGGGGCCTTGGCAGCAGCAGCAGTCAGGTAGAAGTGGTGGCTCCCCAACAAGGACTGTTTTTCATTTGCCAACTTTCCAGGCAGTGGTAGTAGAGACAGGTTGTGTGGGAAGAACCCCAGTAAGCAGAGGTAAAATCAGTCCAGGCAAAAACAATGCCCCAGACCTTTTGGTTCCACCACCAGCCACCAAGCAGCAGTACAAAATCCCAGACCATGGTGGTGAGTGGGCTGGGTGCCTGATTTTGTTAAACTTGCACCACAGGTGCCGGGGAGTGGGGATGAGAAAAAGGGTGGACAGAGTACCCAAAGAAAGTGTTAAAGGGCCAGAAATCAAATTAAATAAAAGGGGGGCATGGTGGGCTCCTAAAAGTGGACTGATAACCCCAAAGAGAAGGGAGTGAACCAATAATCAGTAGGCTGAGTGCCCAGGAAGGGTAAAAAGAAAGCCTCAGGAGTGGGCGGAGCCCAAAATTAACCAATAAGGGAGGGGCACCACGAAACAGAAGCCCCAGAAGGGGACAAAGGCAAAAAGTGGGTATGTGACAGCCCTTGTTCGAGGGAAAGGAGCAGACCAGGGACATAGTGGGCTTAATGCCCCTTTGTTCTACTTTGGCACCATTATGCACAGGGGGCAGGGACAGGAGACCAAGGCCCTAGAAAAACCACTACGAGGAAAGGGCTAGCTGTGAGGGTCCAGCGTCCATGCTCTCTTGCATAGCAATTAATGTGCAGGCTGGACGAGTCCCTACCTAATGCACAGGGGTCAATTAATATTCATAAGGGAGGCAGGACTGGGGCAGAGAGTCCCATAGAACCAGGCCCAGGGGTGGCTATTAACATTGATAATGTGGGTTGTCTCTGCTGAGACAGCCAGAAAAGAGGAAGATCCTTAAATGCACAGCACCCTTTTGGGGAGGGGTAATTGCCTAATGGCACTAGGTTCCTTACGAAGTCACATGGATGTGTCCTGAGCCCCACCTGAACCAAACTGTGCGGTTGCCTACCCGGCACCCCCTAGAGACTGAACCCTTTTGCAAATCTGAACTGTTTGCCAAAAACCAAACTGTTGGCTTGCTACTAAAACTGTGTAATCAAAGTGTGTCTTTGTGTACTTGATGTACAGCTTTGCCTTTGTTGCCGGAACCATCTTCTTCAGAGTCTGATGCTGACCGAGGGAGGTCCCCAGCCCATCCTCCATCTGCAGCAGAACAGTCTCCAGTGATGTCAACTAGCCTCGAAGTTCTGCTACAGTGTTCCAGCATCAGTCCTGCAATGGTAAGTGGTACAGAGCCGCTAGTTGGGTATTCAGAAACAAGTCCGCTTAGTGGCCGCCCTGGCTCAGGGGTGAGAGACCACACTTAAATGTCATGCATGCCCTTTTTCTCATTTTGCTGGCCATCCGTAAGTGTGCATGTACCTGTGTCACTCTGTAGAGTCCACCTGAGGCTTGCAACACCAGCAGTCTTCTTGCTGGACAGTGGCCTGGGTGCTTGGCACTTGTCAGGGGTTGTTGCTGCAGATCGTCCACAGAATCATCTGCTGGCCAGAAGTCTTCAACTTTTTGCCTGGAGCCACAGAGGATCATCAAGTTCTTCACTGTCCATCTAGCAAGGTTCCTCTTTGTGTTCTGTTCATCTGGGGGATGCCCCGTATGGCCTGTTTATAAAAAGTGCTTTGTGGGGTCAACGCCCACCTGCTGATTAGCTGACTCACTGTAAAGCGCAAGTTTGGTTCATCCGCCATTTGCCATCTTTGCCAAGTTCACGTAGGACTTGGATTAAAACGGGTTAACCCCCTGTTACTAGTTTGACCAATTGTTAGTCTCAATTTTATTGTTTTGTTGCTTGTTACATTATCCTGTAGTATTGTAGAAAACCAATTATCTTGTTATTCTTCTTATCCCTTGTAAATAAACCTTCTGAATCTTAGTCCCTGAGTAAGCTTCCTGCCTCTCCTTTCAGATTTGTCTGTCCTGTCCTGGAATTGCTAGAGAATCATGAATCCCATTCCACCAGAACCTTCGGCCCCTACATTTGCACCACTTAAGTTCTCATGACATGGAAAACACTTGTTCAGGTCTCATTGGCCACTATCTTGTATTTTCCTTTTCTAACTAAAAAGCATAAAAAATACATAAAAATTATAAATTTTGAAAAAACAAACACTTTAACCTAGCTTAACGGAACCAGTTAGCTAGATTCTGGTGTTTGTTTTTAAAAATTTGACCCAGAAATACCTTTTCTGGGCACCCCAAAATCCTGAGTGCCCAGCTTTGTGAGATGACCCATTTTTCAGGTCACAAGCTGGGAGTTCTCCTGTCGCACACAAAGCAGTGCTACAGTGGAATTCTTGGCTCTCATCCAAAACCACAGAAATTTACATGATCCATCCCCTTCTAAACTCAGCTAGTCTTCACTCGTCCTTAGCAATGGTCCTCTGTTTTTAATTTTTTTAATATCCCCCCCCCCCAGCTCAGCAAGCTGTCCCTTGTCCTTACCATTTATATTTAGTTATTTTAAGTGGAACAGGGTGCTTACCCTTGGTACCGCTTCATTAGTCCCCTCCCTTCCAGATATCCTGCCCCCCATACATAAGTTGCAGCACTGGGATGCCCACCGCACTGCCACCAAAAGACTATCCGTCATTGGGTACTCAGTCCCCAGTGACAGCTCTGATATAATGGGAAAAAGCAAACCATCCCTTGTCGATCTTTTTTTTTTTACCTGAAAAGAAAACAGTCCCTCATCTATTTCAGCTACCTCACACCCCCACCCATCCACTCTGACCACCCACCCACCCTCGCTTCCTGCTTAGCACCACACACACACACACACACACACACACACACTCACTAAACATGCTCTCATGGCATAGATCCACTCTTCGCTTGGAAAGGCATCCTCCTACTGAAACCAGGACTGTGATATGAGAAAATAAAGTAGGTCTGGTTAATGTAGTTCAATGCACTTAAAACATTTACTCATAACTTTGTCATTTTAAAATATTTTTACACCAAATTTTCAACATGTTCTTTTCGGGACCCCACCTCATGAACAAGGAAGGTGAAATTTTTCAAATCTGCCCTGAAAGGTGATTTCACAG
The DNA here is from genome assembly GCA_016271365.2 of Neoceratodus forsteri. Lineage (NCBI taxonomy): Eukaryota > Metazoa > Chordata > Ceratodontiformes > Ceratodontidae > Neoceratodus > Neoceratodus forsteri. The sequence continues at coordinate 1,137,548,258 of CM028130.1, forward strand.
TTGCTCTATGAAATCACCTTTCAAGAAGGTTTAGAAAATTTTCACTAATCTGGTTCATGACGTGAGGTCATAAGAAGACTATGCTGAAAATGTCATAGAAAAAATATAGTACAATGACAAGTTATGTCTGAACATTGTAATATTTCAACTTTCATTTACAACTTTGTAATTTTCAATATTTTTCCACTAGACTTTTAATATGGCCTTTTTGGGACCCCACCTCTTGAACCGTGCAGGTGAAATGTTTTGGAAACCTGGGCCAAAAAGTAATTTTGCAGTCACTCCAATAAATCACATTTCAGACAGGGCTGGAACATTTTCACCTACTGGGTTCGTAACCTGGGGTTATAATAAGATTATGTTAAAAATCTGAGTCAAAATTTTAAAAAAACAGCAAAGTTATGAATGTACATTGAGCATTTTAAATGCTTACTCATTACTTTGATAATTATTAATATTTTCACTTCAAACTTTCAACACCGGTTTTTTTCATACCACCTCATAAATGAGACGGGTGTCATTTTTCAAATCTTGGACAAAATGAGTTTGTGCACTTGGGCTCTACGATGCCGATTCGACAACAATTTTGTCAACTGATGTTACAGCGATAGATTTATGTCAACTGCAAATTGCAGTTGGCATAAATCCATCTGGAAACCTGTTTTTTTTGGGGGGGGGCTTCGCACCCCACACCCCCCGGACCCAAGGATTATCAGCTTTGAATCTGAGTTGATTCAGGGAGGGACTGCAGGACCAGAGGAAAGAGTTCCAGGGTCACAGGCGAACTTTACAGCAATCTGTTGATGTTGTCGGCATCAATGCATTCACTGTAAAGGTTTTGCTGCGGGATCAGCATACGGAGCACTTGTGGTGCTAAATGATGTTTTGGCCACTTAAGCAATAAAGTACGACCATGGATTATGTTAATGTTCTAGTTAATCCCCCCAGGGACGTAATGTGGCACTAGGTGTGGCCGAGTGCCATATTTCTCCCAGGGGGCTTTTAACTTGAACATTAACATAACTCCTGGGAGTACCTTATTGCTATTATTATAATTGGTTCTTCAGGAATTGAAGCATGGTTTAACTCAAATTAACATAAAATAGTTCCTCCACTATGAGTCTTGAAGGAATACGGTGACTATTAATTGAACCCCATCCGCCCACTCTCAAGCCGACACTGCCAGTTAGTTTAAATACTGAGCCACATTGTGGCTGTTAAATGAATGAACACAGTCCCCCCCCAACCTATTTTATATCTGTTAGTCCGCGAATGTTCAGTCCCATAACATTTCTCTGCCATCTAAAATATGGCTAGTGACAGCCATGACACTACAAACACTGTCAGCATTCATGCTTGATATTTACAAATGAATGCACTGGCACATCAGCTGTAACAGATTGGGTTAAAAAGTATAAATTCTGCAGAGTCTTTTTTTCCCCCTCTCTTTTTTTCACTGTGGCAATGTTTGGGGAGACGGTTGTAAAAATAAGCTAACTTCTTCAGAATGAAGGCTGATCACTCAGCTCTAACCAGAACTGTGATGTTTCTGTCACATGACAGTCTCTATCGGGATGGCTCAGTCTGCGGGTCATTTCCATATGCTTTACTTTTTTTTTTTTTTTTTAAACATTTAGATGTAAAATATTTATAGAAAAAAATGGACTAGTGCAGAAGGATTAAACAAACTGAACACTTCAGTGGGGAAGCAGTCATGAAGCATTGAGGATATGAAGAAAGACAGCGAGCAGGTACTGTTGTGCAGTTAGAGACAGAGACAGAGAGAGACCGATGTGTGATTAGAAGTACTGTGTTTCTTCCAGTGAGGTGCTTTAAAAGCTGGTGGGGAAGTGGCCAGGAGGGGCTGCTGTGGCAGTTTACAAGATGACCACTAAATCGAAAGTTAAAATCCAGTGCTACATGAGCATTCGTAACAACTGTTTTTTGTTGTTTTTGTTGTTGTGGCCATAGTGAGGGAGGAAGCACTGTATCGCTAATTATAAAAAGGGTCTGAGAAATGGAGCTTTCTGATTGGCTGCAAACATTCTAACAGCCTTATGTTAATCTTTTATTAACATACATGCAGAGCTTAGCCATATGCTGAACAAGGTTTAACACTGTTTAAACACATTTTTTATTATAATAGCAATAAGGCACTCCCGGGGATTACGTTAATGGTCGGTTAATCACCCTCTAGGGGCATGTGGCACTCGGCTACACCTCGTGCCACAGTACACCCCTAGAAGGTGATTAACAGACCATTAACATAACCCTTGGTCATGCCTTATTGCTTAAAAAAGAAGCCAACAGATTTACCACTATGTCACAATACAGTGCAGACTCTTACTGACTGAGGGATGCTTGTAACCATCAGCATTGCTGTAATGGTGACTGTAAGTTCTACACATGGAATGCTGACAGTGTAAGTAGTAGTACCTTAGTTTTTAAAATCAGTGCTCAGGTAATCAGGGTGCAGAAGTATGTTAAGGAGAAGATTAACATAAGGCTGTCGGAATGCTGACAACCAATGAAATTTCAGGAATACTTAGACCCTTATAATAATGTTCTATAAATGACACGTCATGTATATATTTGGAGTCATAAAACAACTATCTTGAAAATTTGGGTCAACATTTTAAAAAAAGTATTAAGAAATGTTAGGTGTAGTGCCAGACTTTACCCCCAGAAATATATTAGGTGCAGTGCCAAACTTTACCCCAGCAGGCAGTGCTTTGTTATATTGTACCAGTGAGCTGGGGCTTTTGGGCAAGATCAGTGAGGCAACTGGATGGGCCAGGGTTGGAGGACAGCACTGTCATGCAGCACCACCTACCAGCTTGAGAGGGAAAGGTATAGGATCACCTGCACAGGCCCAAGTACTATGTAGCGAACAGAAATCTTCTCTAGGCATAGGGCCCTGTACCTCTGTAGCTGTGGGTGCCAGAGGTTCCTGCGCTTTAGCTGACAGATCGACTCTTTGCCCTGTGCATCTGTGGCTACATGAAAGCACAGAGTCCAGAGTGTGCCTTGCAGTTCCACAGCCCATTAGACAGCTCCATAAATTCTTGACATCCCTTGCTGCATGGAAGGAACTCTGCACTTCCATAGCCAGAGGAAGTCTTCCCTTGGCACAAAGCCCAGGGAGCCATGTTTATATGCATCTGTTCACACAGGTCCAGAGGGACCTGCAAGAATGAGGATATCATCCCATCATCTTAAAAGAAAGGAAATGAATTAAAAAAACGGTATTAATGCACCAGTTAGGGTTCAACTTACTGTCACAAAAGTAGGGAAATGTGGTATTAGGGTTTCTAATCCTACCTGCCCACCCAAAGCAGAAAAAGGACAAAACTACAAAAGCAACCACAGACAGCCATCATTAGGCAAGACAAACAACATACAGTTGTTTCCAGATGACACAAATGCAGTAGCTCTGGTGTGCTACCTTCATGGATTTGTATCTGCCACCACAAATGTGTGCGTATGTCTTACAGATTCATAAATACTTGTGGCTGCATATGTGCTGTCCCCAAAGAGGCCTGCACTTCTGCAGATGGAAGTACTGTTGCAGTGGTATCCATGGATTTCTGCAGCCAGAAGTTGGTGTGTATGTCTTACACTTGTGGCTACAAAGGCACAAGCCCATTAGAGCTGTGCTTTTGCAGACAGAAGTACTGTTGCAATTTGGGTATAATGGATTTCATGGGGCCTATGATTCTGCAGCCAGAGTTCAGTGTGTATGTCTTACGCCTGTTGCTGCAGAAGCTCAGGCTCCATAGGAGCCTATGCTTCTGCAGACAAAAAAACTCTTGTAATTTGGATATTGTGGATTTGTATCTGTGGCTGCAGGGGCTTGTGCTTCTGTGGATGGAAACAGTGTTGTGATTTGAGTAGTCTGGGTTTCTAGCTATAGCCAGAAGTGAATGGGTATGTCTTGCATTGTGTATGATGCAGAAATAAATCTGCAAAGGTAGCACATCCGTCTTCCTGCATTTGTGTCATCTGGAAACAGTTGTATGTTGTTTGTCTTACCTGATGATGGTTGTCTGCAGTTGCTTATGTGGTCTTGTCCTTTTTATACTTGGGGGTGGGGGGTGTTAGGGTTGGAAACCCTAACACCACATTTCCCTTCTTTTGTAGCATTAAGTTGAACCCTAACTGGTGCATTAACACAGTTTTTTTGCGATTAATTTTCCTATAGGGAGTAATTATAAACAGGGAGAATGGGAGTGGCTAAGTAAGTTAATGATCACAAAAAGGTATTTGAAAAAGTTTATATTATTTCAAGCTGTTTCTACAAACAAATAAGCAATGGAGGCTATGGGATGAGAAACACTTATAGAAGCTAAACGACTATAAGAAATGTTTATTTGTACACAGGATACCTGACAGAGTGCTAAAGACCATGAGGCAGGCATCTTCTACAAAAATGAACTAATAAAATTGGACATTTTGAATTGTGAGTTTTAATGGTGTAGCATGCTCAGTGCATATATAGTACTCAGTAAAGCAGGTTGACTTTCTTATAATACACTATGGCACTCTAAAACCCTCATAATGTATGGAAAGTACAAAGAAGAATTATAACTGGTATTGTTTATATATAAAGAAATAATACATGAGGCAGTATGTATTACGAGAATTTTACACACACCCAAAGTGTTGGATGCTACATAAACCCCACAAGTAAAGCTTGAGGGGTTTATACACACATCCAACACCAAGAGTGTATATAAAATCTGAGTTTTTACACACTACCCCATGAGTTATTTTATATACTGTAGAATTCATATACGATGAGTAAACTTAATTTCGCATTTTCAAGACTGCCAGCTTTTTGGAGTTTCATAAAATTTGTGGTCCAGCTGTACTTTCCTGACATCAGCCTCTATCTTACATCGAGTTTCTCACTGATTGATCAAGCAAGCTTTTCATGCAGGGTCTGCTTTCAGAAACCACAATGAATGAGAGGTCACGTGATGGCAGCCTGAAGAGAAACAGTACTCACCCGCAGCTCCGCTCCCTGCTGTTAGTTTTAGGTGATTTTTACAGTTCTTGAGCGATCAGTCATTCTCAAACAGCCTGATACAGTTTTGGGAAACACAGCTTATCACTGAGGTGGAAACAGTATCGTGGTAAAATGGAGATTTACATGAAAAAAGCGCCTCTGCGGAACTCCCCTCCACCGATGCCAGAAAAACAGAAGGCCACGAAATGCCCAAAACAACAAGCAGTGGGTGCGACTAAGCCTCAGCATTGGACCTCTCGGAAGAAAGGTTTTTAGAAATAATGCACCCACTCCAGGGAAAGATCTCCAATATCTCGGAACACCTTCAGCAAATTAAAACCTCGGTGCAATCGCTCTCCATTCGTGTGGGCGACACTGAAGCAAAGCTCATTTCATTGGAGAAAAAACAGGGGAAAGTTGATCAGGATACCATTCAAATGGGCCGGAAGATAAAGAAACTTGAGGACAAGCTTGAGGATTTGAAGAGTCGGAGTAGGAGGAATAACCTCCTGATAATTGGAGTGCCAGAAAAGGAAAAGGGCAATAATTCAATATTATTCCTACAGAAATTGTGCGAGAGGATAGCTGGACCATCCCCGAATGGCACAACTTATATTATCGAGCGAGCACATCGGGCTCTCCACCCTCCTCCATCCAGGCCCCTCATCTTCAAGCTGCTAAACTTTCTCGACAAGCAGCACATACTGTCTAAAATCAGAGATCTTCAGGAGGTGCTGTGGGAAGGACATAAGATTCGTGTCACAAAGGATCTTCCACAGTCGGTCAGACAGAAACAGCAAGAAATGCACTCAACTGTTTCCAGACTCATAGCTGTGGGGAAACCCTTTCATATGAGGTACCCAGCAATTCTTCAAGTTAAAGCCGGAGTGCAATGGCATTCATTTGAATCTCAGGAACAAACTCTTAAAGAATTTAAATCGCTATTCCCAGATCTGTTTAAATGAAGAGGTCTATGTGATGATTTGGGTAGAAATTATTTTAAACAAGGTGAGAGAAGAAAGATGATTGTTTTGACCTGAATGCGGCTAAACAGTGAGTGTTGATTATGGGGCTTATAAGTTACCAATTTCTCCTGCCTGTTGCAAGTATGTTGCTGAATCCTTTATACCCCTAAGACAGATCTCTGCAGCCGATAACTTTGTGGGTAGACTGCATTCAAGCACGGGGTCGGACCGATAGACATTTGCATGAGCCCAGGACATATCGAGAAGATGATCAATTTCACTGGATCTAGCCGTGGTTGCGATCTTTTAATTGATATGATTAAAGTAGCTCTCAACATGCTCAGATCTAATCCTGATGTATTAAAAGGAAGGTATAAGAAACAGGTCCTAAGGGGCAGCTGAACTTCTTGTTTCTCCGTTTTGTTTTCTACTTTTTTTTGTTTTCTTTTGTACTGTTTTCAAGAGGAGGGTATCTACAAGAAAAGACTGCTGAATCGGCACCCCTGGACTTTGATTTCCTTTTCTATAATGCTGCGAAGTAAGGCAAATTCTGGGACCTTCTACTGATTATGTCGTATATTATTTTTACTGTTGTGTTTTATCATATATGCGACTGTTTATACAGTGGGGGAGGGTTGAAGCGGGATGAGGATGTACTGTGATGCAGGCTTGCATTAATATCACACACCTGGTTTTGTTAGGGAGTACAGTTGATTAGAACTGGGGTTTAGCTGGATAGTGTATAGAGAGTTAATGGTTAGTGATTAGTGGGTATTAAGGAATATGGTTAGAGGGAATAAGTTTTCTTTTTGTGGGGATATCATGTTAAAAGTGAGGATAGAGCCAAATGTTGTTAGGGTAAATATCGATAAAAAGATATCAAGGTCGTTTCTCCTATTCAACATATGTCATGAGTGGCCCTTATAATTTCATCACTTGGAATGTGAAGGGCGCCCGTGATCATTGCAAAAGACAAGTTATAATCAGGCACCTCCAACATCTGAAAGTAGGGATTGCCTACATACAAGAGACTCATCTCCGACGGGAGGATGCCAGTTTGTTCCGCAAAGCCTGGGTAGGGCAGGTATACGGAGCTGGGAAATCCACTAGTGGTGGTGGTGTGGCAATATTAATCGATAAAAAGATTCCCTTTACATTGGAAAAAGAGATATGGGATCCTCATGCACGTTATGCTATATTATATGGCCTATTGGAATCTCAACAAGTTATACTGAGATCGGTATATGGGCCAAATATACACCCCTTTTTTTTACACAGCTGAAAGGGCTGGTGGCTATAACCCCCCCCCCCCAAACTGACTATTATAGGGGTTGACTGGAATATCACCCCCCACCCACTCAAGGATAGATCAGATTCTCGGAGACGAGGACTGTCTCCCGCACAAAGGGCACTGCATGAACTCATGAAGGGTCTTGATCTCATAGATGTGTGGCAAGTTCTAAATTCTGAAGATCGCCAATACACCTTTTTCTTTTCCCCCCACAAAACATTCTCTAGAATCGACTTCCTCCTCATGAGTTCATTTGCCCTCCCAGCTGTCATTAGTTCTACTATACATACCAGGGTTATTTCCGACCACTCGCCAGTATCACTATTACTACTTATAGGGCCAGGTGTTAAGAGGGATGCCCTGTGGCAGTTAAACACTAAGCTACTTCACCAGCCTAAATCTTTACAACACATTAAAGACTTTGTCTCAAATTTTATAGAGATCAACAGGGGTTCCGTAACTAGGGTCGACATGGTTTGGGCAGCTCTGAAATGTGCTCTGAGAGGGGAGTGTATTCGCTTGGCTGCCACTAAATATCAGCAGTCTAAGCACCATTTGGATTCCTTACTTCAATCAATTACTCAATTGGAACACATACTTAACCAGCTTTCCCTGGATGAGGAGTGGGTTAAGCTTTATGACTTGCAAGCCAAATATCTCAACTTAATGTCTCAGACAGCTGAGCCCTCCCTGAAGCGTACAAAGCTCCACTATCTAGACACGGGGGAGAAAGCTAACAAATTATTAGCTATGAGGTTACGACAAGTTGAAGCATCTCGATTTATTCTGGGTATTAGGCCAGACAAAGATAAACCCATTGTTACAGCTCCCAGGGGAATAGCACAGATTCTAAGGCAATATTATCAGAATCTCTACTCAGAAAACCTAGCCAAACATCCCTCTGAGGCAGATATAACTAGTTAACTTAATTCAATACCCTTGCCTAAATTATCTCCCTCTCAAACCTCATTCCTAGGTGGTCCCATCAATATCGAAGAAGTGGTGAATGCTATGGAACAACTTCCACTGGATAGATCCCCGGGGTCCGATTGTATACCCAATGACCTCTACAAGGTTTGTATATCAGATTTAGCTCCTCTTCTGACAGAAGTTTACAATTTCTGGTTTAATAAGGGTCTTTCAGAGGCATCTTTTCTTGGGGCAACAATTACCCTTATCCCTAAAAAAGGCAAGGACCCGCAATACTCAGGAAGTTATCAACCTATCTCCTTGATAAATACTAACATTAAGCTCCTTGCCAAAATACTAGCCAATAGGCTGAGACCTATACTGCCTGCAATAATTGGCAGGGACCAGATTGATTTTATGATAGGAAGATCATTGGGAGATCACATGCGTAAACTACTGCGTCTCATCTCGGTGTCCAAGGACTCAGAGCGCTCTATGGCTCTGGTGTCCCTGGACGCCGAGAAAGCTTTTGACATAGTCTCATGGGATTTTCTTTTTATTACTTTGTCCCATTTTGGTCTCCCAGATGACCTTCTTAAATGGGTTTGGTTACTGTATTCATCTCCATCAGCCCAAATTCTATGTAATAGTGTTCATTCTGAACCCTTTCAACTTTACCGGGGTACCAGACAAGGTTGCCCCTTATCACCCCTGTTATTTAATCTCTATTTAGAGCCTCTGATCAGGAAACCAATAATGTCCCCAAAACCTTGGGGAATCCAAGTAGGAAACAAGCGGTATACTCTTTCAGCTTACGCTGATGACCTGCTCCTACACTTGGAGGATCCCCAGGAATCCATTCCAACCCTTTTAGTGGAGACTGAAGCTTTTTCTATAGTTTCACACTATAAGCTTAATCTCTCCAAAACCAAGGTTTTAACTCTAAATAACAAAGTCTCTCAAGGAGATGTAGCTGAGTTTGCTGTTTCCTGGGAACCAAACTCTCTGCTATATTTAGAAATCCATGTGACCAGAGATATTACTTCCATGATTAAATCTAACCTTTCAGAGTTAATGATTACATTCAAGACTGACCTTGAAAGATGGAGAACCTTGACACCGTCACTCTGGGGAAGGATCAACACGGTGAAAATGAATGTGCTGCCTCACCTCCTGTACCCAATGGGCATGCTATGCTGCTTTTTACCCAAAAAATGGTTCCCCAAGCTTCAGTCCATGCTTAATACATTTATGTGGCAAGGTAAAGGGGTCAGAAGGTCGTACCTTAAACTTATTGTTCCAAAAGGACAGGGCGGACTGGCTGTCCCGTCCTTTTTTTATATTGCTGTGCTCAACACATTAGTAAATTGGCCCATTGGATGCAGGAGACACAGGCAGTTAGGTCACAAGAATACACACCTATTTGGTTAGAAATCGAGAAATACTTAGCTGTGAAATACAATTGCACCCTGCCCTCATTATTACACACTACACCCCATGCAATCCCTAATCCTCTAAAGAAAACTCCTTTAGGATGGTCTATTAGTTCTCTACACCAGTTACAGCTGTACATCTCCCTTAACTGGCATACCTCTTTGGAGCAACCACTGTTGGACAATCCTCACTTTAAAATTGGGCCCAAACCTATTTTATCTTCTTATTGGCCCATTCTCATTGGAAGGAAAGCCTTAGACTTATATTCTGAAGGAGAATTAATCTCTTTTCCCACTTTTCAAGCAAGATTTAATGTATACGAACAAACCATCTTTAAATTTAGACAACTTAGAGAAGCCATTTCCTTCCACATGGGAAAAGTTCAGAATCCCCTGCCCTCTAGTGTAGCTTTATCTACAATTGGCCAAGCAACCCCATGTGATTTCCATAGTTTACAAAAAAACTCAATCCCTAAATTCTAATATACCTCAGGATGTTTGTAACTATTGGACTCAGGAATCACTTTTAATTTCTGAAGTAGACCTGTGGAGGGAAATCTGGCTTAATTCCTATAGATTCATTAAACAAGATAGATTGCGCCTCATGCAATTTAACATCATGCATAATCTGTATTTTACACCAGTGAAACTTCATAAACTGGGGAGACTGTCCACCCCTACCTGCCCACGCTGCGGAGACGGTTTGGGTACCCTGTATCACATGCTGTGGCTATGCTCAAAAGTGCAGGCATTTTGGCAAGCAATCTGACAATCTCTAGACCCCTTACTAGGCATTGATCTTTTATTCATGCCAGAAGCCTGTTTATTGAATTATTTTTCCCATGGTATCCTAAAGGCTAGGAAAGTTTACATGTCTATGATCTCCACCACGGCGAAATTAGTAATTATGAGACATTGGATGGACACGACACCCCCACCAGTTCTGGAATGGCATAGGGAGATATTACTAGCTCTCCAGTTAGAGAAACATATCTGCTCAATGCACAACAGGCCCCTGACCTACCAGAATAGATGGGGGACTCTAGAGGCCCTAATTTCCATCTGGAAGCCCTGAACATTTAATACTATAGTTCCTCCTTCTCTACTGTACCAATGGGAGGGTTTACGAACAACACTTGGCTCGGGGGGGGGGGTTGGAAGGGATGTTGATGGGAGGTATGGGGTGGAGGGAAAGTGATGTGAGGGAATTCACTCTTATTGTCTTAAAGCTATTACGGAGTCTTCTTCATTTCACGATTACTGCTTAGAACAATTCCATTGTATTAGACCATATTTTGTTGTAATATGGGGTGACCCCTTTGGTTCCCCAAGTGTTACCCATCTTTGGGTTGTTTATGTTAAATTAAAACTTAATAAAGTTTATTGAATTGAGAAACCACAATGAATGGGTCTAGAAGGTGTCTGAAATAAAGAACTGAAGCACAGCAAAATGTGATTGAACCTTGATCAGGGTGAGAGAGAGCCATGGGAGCAGTTTTGGGCAGCAGAATTGTTCAGTGCCAGAAAGTGCAGTCCTGAGGCACTAGTAAGTGTCTGGGGAGGGGGGAGTGCCGATTATTTGTTGCTGTTGTTGAAAATCATTCTAAATATATATATATTTTTTAATATTGCAGGAACAGGATCCAGCTGAGTGTTTTAGTTAAAATTAAAGTATGATTACTTTAATAGTTGGAGGTGGATGCCGACAAATGCCTGACTGTGGGGACACAGCAAAGTGCTTTTGTTTTTTTATCATAGAAGAATTTTTATTGATTTTCACAGAAAGAGCATAGTACATTCTACAGCCACATGTTAAAAGCAGCAAGTAAAATATCCAGTTAGTAATCTTTTGTTTGTTCCTTGCCTATTGCATCATAGAACTAAGTACACACCAACCAGAAAATCAAGCAGTGCCTTTAAGCAAAGGGACAATGGCCAGAGCATCCATATAAATGAAAAGACAATAGTGAAAGCTAGAAAAGTGCCAAAGGTTCAAATGGGGGGGTACTATAAGGGTGAGGAATCTTGCAAAGAGAGGACTATAGGTAGGCATCCCATTTCCTTGCGTATCTATCCAAGCAGCCCTGGTGGGTATGCGACAGATGATCAAGGGAGGCTAGTCGTGCCAAAGCAGCATGCCAGCTCTTCCGAGGGGGTAAAATTGGTTGACGCCAGTACATGAGAAGCAGACGCTTGGCCTCCATAAGGGCCAGCATAATCCACTCCCGAACTAGAGCTCCTAGCGATGTCTTGTCTCCTAACAGAAGCTTTGGATCTGCCAAGTAAACCACAGAGCCTACTATCTGTGAGCAATCAGTAGCCACCACCGACCAGAAGGGCAGCAGCGAGGGGCAGGTCCATAGGACATGCAGGAGATTCGCTTCTGATTGCTGGCACCGCCAGCAATTAGACTGGTCCAAGAGGCCACGGTTACAGAGAACCACTGGGGTACGGTACCAATGTAGGAGAATTTTAAGCTGGATAAACTGGCTTTTCATATCTCTATATTGCCTATGTCCATCCTGCAGATATTGGGACCAGGTAGGTTTGGGGATATTGCAGTTAAGAGCCTCCGCCCATTTGAGTCTGCTCCAGGAGGAGGGATCAGGCTGAGCTTCTCTCCAGGTCCTGTAAAATTGGCCAATAAGTCTGCGCAGGATGGGGGACTTGTGGAGCCCCCACAGCCATCTCCATTTGCTATCAGTTTTATAGCACCTGGCAAGCTCTTGGAGAGTGCTGCACAACTGGAGATATCTCCAAAAATCTGCAGTTGGGAGCAAGAATTTAGCTTGCAACTGTTCATAGGAGAGCAAGATGTCTGAGTCTTCCACACATATATCTTGAACCCGATATATACCTTTCAACTCCCAGGTGGGCCATCTGAGGGGTAGACCTCCTACCAATAGGAGGGGGCTGCGCCATAGGGACACGTATCTGAAAAGGGGGGCCCAGACCTCTCTGGGGGTATGAGATAGGGACATGAGGGTTCTCCATGATTTTCGAGTCTCGAGCATAATGGGGGAAGAGAGCACAGGAGCCTTTAGTCCCCGGGTGGAGCAGTACCTCGGGGGGGGGCTGCCCCCGAGCAGACCAGTTTCTACCTGTACCCACGGAAGCTTATGATGCGCCCCCAGTGCAAACCAATGGGTGGCAGCAGACATCATGCACGCCAGGGGACTCCCAATCCCCCATGAGACCAGTGCACCTGAAGCTTCTACCTACTCCATCTTGGAGGTTTGCCATCCCATATATAGCTGAACATGAGGTGGTCTAGCGATTTAAATGGCTTAGGGGAGAGGGGGATCAGTAGGTTATTAAGGAGATACATGACCTTGGGTAGAAGCAACATCCTCATCGCCGCTACCCTGCCAGGTAGGGACAGCCGAAGCCTGTGCCACCTGTTCACCTCTGAAGAGAGTTGCTCCAGCATGGGAGAAAAATTGGAGGACTCCAGTTCAGACCGCTGTTGGCAGTATAAATACCTAGGTATGTAAACCCCTTCTCCACCCAGGCAAGCTCAGCACCACTAAGGCAATCTCGGTGGCATGCGGGGTTCGTGGGGACCAGAATGGTCTTTTTCTGGTTGGCGCACAGTCCCGAGAGGGCAGCAAAGTCTTTGAGGATAGCCAACACTGCCGGTATTGATCGGTAGGGGTGGGAGAGGGTAAGCAGCAAGTCATCAGCATAAGCCGCCACCAGGTGGGAGATGCCGTGGACTTCAATTCCCGGAAATGGTCAAGGAGGCCAGAAAGGTCCACACGAGATGGCCTAGAGCTATGAGGAAGAGGAGTGGGGAGAGAGGGCACCCTTGCCTGGTTCCTCTCTGTAACGGGAAAGGAGAAAAAATAGTGGTATTGGTGAGGATACGTGCCATAGGAGAGCTGTACAGGGTATGTACCCACTGACAAAAATATGGGCCAAAGCCATATCTCTGCAGTACCTCATACAGATAGCTCCGCTCGATGGAATCGAATGCCTTAGTGAAGTTGACCGCCAAGGCTGCCATAGGAATGGAGGCATGGGATGCTACCCATTTGAGACTGAGTAACTGCCTGGTGTTGTCCATGCCCGATTTGTTTTTCATGAAGCCTGCCTGTGCAGGGTGAATGATAGAGAGCAACACATCCAGCAACCGGGTGGCTAGGATTTTGGCTAGTACCTTAGTGTCGACTGAGAGCAGGGAAATGGGGTGGAAGTTCGCACAGTTCAGGGGATCATTAGACTTTTTGGGAGAAGGGTAATGAGCGCTTCTCATATAGTGGGTGGGAGGGATTGGGCTTCATAAGCTTCTTGCAGAGCCCGAAACTAAGGGGCCCATTATTTCAGGTCCTAAGGCACAGTACAGTTCCACTGTCATTCCATCTGGGCCTGGGACTTTCCTCAGTGTGATGTGGGATACAGCTTGTCTCACCTTTACACCTTAAAGTGAAGCATCCAGGTGGTGTGTTTGGACAGGTGTCAGCACTGGCATCGCCGAGTCTTTGCAGAACTGAGCTAGGCCCTGCTGAATCTGAGCAGGGGACAGAGAGGAATGTGACTTATACAGGGAATTATAAAAAGACCTCATAGTTTGGTTGATATCCCATGGGCCATGGACGACTTTCCCCGTGGTGTCTCGAAGGGCGTGGATGTGGGAGGAGGCCTGCTGCTTATGCAATCTAAAGGACAGGAGCCTGCCACTCTTCTCACCCCCATCCCAGTAGTTATGTTTGGTCCTGAGAAGAAGTCATTCCACCTTTTGATTGTAAATGGTATTAATTTGATATTTCAAACCAACAATCCGTTGCAAAAGAGAGGTATCCCTCCCCGGGGGCCGCAATGAGTGGAAAGTCTGTTCCAAGCCTGCACGGTTGGTTTGCAGTGAAACTAGGATAGCTCTGTGGGCCCTGTTTTTGGCCGCAGAGAAAGCAATGATGTGGCCATTCAGGACGGCCTTGAAAGCCTCCCAGACTGTGCCTGCGGACACCTCCCCGGGCAAGTTAGAGGAGAATAATTGTGGGCAGCCTGCATGATCACCTGGCAGAACTCAGTGTCTTTGAGCAGTAAAGGATCACATCTCTATCGGGTACTCTGAGATCGCTGTCCTAGGGGAGAGTAGGTGGTGAGAATCAGAGCATGGTCAGATATTATAATGCTCCCAATTTTGTTCTCAGAAAGGCCCTGGCCTGCAGCTGCACTGGCCAGCCAGAAATCAATGCGGCTGTGGGTGGCATGAATGTAGGAGTAAAAGGTATAGTCATGACCAGTCGGGTGGTCCCTCTGCCACACACCCGTTAAGCCCCACTCATCCTGAAGCTCCTGCAATGCTGCCTTAGCTTTGGGGTATGTTTGAGGGATGGGGTTTGACTTGTCCAAGAAGGGATCAGAAACCATATTGAAGTCCCCCTCCTGCCACCAAAATAGGAGTATTGGGGCCCTCTAGGGTCAGAGAGGATATGGCTTGGCTGATAGCAGGGAAAAAATCAATATGGTCTTCGCTGGGGGCATATAAATTGGCCACAATAAGATGCCCAATGGGGGATGAGAGTTTAACCACCACCCACCTCCCATGCAAGTCCCGTCGGGAGTCATCAACTTTCCACGGCGATGACTGTCTTATCAGGATCGCCATCCCCTTGGATTTATTTGGGGCAAAACTAGCGTGCACTTCTCCTACTCATGATTTCCTCAATGAGGGCACCGCTCGACCCAGGAGATGGGTCTCCTGGAGTAGAGCAATGTCCGTACGGAGGGATGGAAGGTACTGAAGCACCTTTGTGCATTTAATTGGGTAATTAAGACCTTTAACATTCCAGGAAACCAGATTTGTGCCAGTAGAGGGGGAACATGATAGGGGGCCATATCCTCACAGATAGAAGACAAGGTACTTACTCAGGCAACCAAAAAGAGGTGGGCTAGTTGGGGTACCGAAAGTAGGAGTAGAGGATTTTTCCTTTCTATGGTAACAATTGCCACTCAATTTAACCTTTGGCACACAGCTGTAGAGAACACAGTTTGGTATGTATAGACTGCAGGTATGTACTGCTACTGGCAACAGGCTAACTGGAAAAAGAACACAGAGAAAGAGATATCAATATTTATAACAATAGCTCAGGAAGTACAAACACTAACACACTAGTAATAGCTAAGGAATTAACCTCAGAGAAAGTGTAAGCAAGCGTCACTACTCTAGCGGATTCTGGGCCGAATACAGAAGAAAGCAGTGAGAAAGCACCACTCTTAGCTGCACAGGCCTAAAGAACCCAAAACAGGGGGATGCACACAGAAGCCAGTAAAGAACAGCTTCTCTTAGGAGACAGCTGATCTACAGTTGGGCACCGGGACATCATCAGGAGGCACTAGGGGAAAGGATGGGGAATGGGCACCTGGAGGGGCAGGACATGTGGGGGGAAAAAGGGGTTCACAGAGAGTGGAAAAGGGGGAGGGAGAGGGGGGAGAGACAGGGAATGGGGATAGCTTCTCCATCCGAGCAGATCAGCGGTGCTACAATATCGTAGCCCAAAATAGAAAGTGATTGGCCAGCATTGCGGGGCATCCCCAGAAAGATTAAACCTTAAATCTGGGGGCGCCTGGTAGGGGCAAACATGATCGGCCAGCAAGCCGACCCCAATCTTCCAGTATCGATGCCCTAAAAATAACAGTGAGACAAAGTGCTCATCCAACAAGCACAGCAAACATAAAACCCAGCGTGTACATGGCAGGACTGGGACGGACAGGCCACCTCTACTGGGTGGACGACCCTGAGCAATCGCCAGCACAGCAGCCGAGGAGGAAATCAATCAAGTTATGAATCTAGACATTTCAGAGAATAACAGCAACACAGTCCATTTCTTCAACCATTAGAAACTTTGGCCTGCCCGGCAATGGCCAGTGGGTCCTGGGAGCCTGAGGACAGTACAGCAGCATAGAAGAGAGTTCCCCAGTCTCACAGGGATTGCTGCATTGACTACTTCCACCAGAGAGGCATCCAGATAGTCGGCCCAGTCCACGGTATGATCAGTGTCCATATCTGGTAGATCTTGACAGTCAGGATGGACAGGCGAAACTGGCTGAGTGTGGTCCTCCCTCTAGATTTTTGCAGGTGGGGCATTCATTTGCAGCTCAGGGGGCATGGGAATGCCGCTCCACGCTCTCTGCCAGTGTCTTGGGTTGGAAACAGAGGGGCAAGGTAGCAGAAATGAAGGAGAGCTAGGTAGGGAGAGAGCTATGTCCATCAGTGGAGGAGGCGAGTGGTCAGTCGGAACCACTGATAAAGGGGGGCTATTGTAGGCTGTTGCATGTCCAGCTGAAAGAGAGTCCTCCAGGAACTGCTTGCTCTGCATATCGATCACCCTAGCGGTAACTGTGGCACTCAGTTCCCAGAGCCTTCTGGGAGTTGTAGTGAGGAATGGGAGGTTAGGCCAAAACCTGGAGAGCCACTTTTCAATTAGTGTAGGGTGATCAGCTACCAGTTCAAGCCCATCCTTGGAAAGCAGTAGATCAGTAAGTCCCCAAAATCTAAATTGAAAGTTGTGCTGATAGAGAAATTTCTTGATTGGTCCAAATGCCCTCCTCCTAGCTGCTGTTTCTTGCGCAAAGTCTCGATAAAAAGTCACCAAAGAGCCCTGCCATCGAACATCCCCTAAGTCTCTGGCCGCAATCAGTATACGCTCCTTCTTGGTGTAACGAAGGAAGTAGGCAATGATGGTCTTGGAGTCTGAGTGTTCTTGTCCCTTTTCCAAGCCAATCAGGGAGTGGGTGGAGTGAAGTGTCCCGCGGTGCGGTCGGAGAGCCACCGGCGCAAATATTCACGGTACAGCAGGCAGGGATGGGCCTGTGCAGCCTACAGCACCGAAGCAGCTTGCAGATACCTGGCGCTGCGACTACTGCAAATTGTGTCAGTATCCACTAACAAATGCCGCCGGTCAGTAGAGGAAGACTACCCGAACATGTAGAAGGGGCAAGGGGGTCCCGATATCTGCAGATTATGGTGCCAGAGCGCTGTAGTTGTCCCGTAAGGAGAGCACTAAGGAGATTAAGCAGCCATTGCTCCAGCAGTCAGGCCACGCCCCCTAGGAAAGCTCTTTTGTCTTAATTTGTTTTAATCTTGGCTTTGAATAAAGGATCACAATGTAAAGGTTACTGTTTCTTTAGGTAAATTTGATTATTTTAGTAGTTGCAGGTGGATGCCAATGAATGCCAATGACTGCAGAGATACAGGAAAGCTCTTGTCTTAATTTATTTAAATCTTGGCTTTCAATAAAGGATCACTTAATGTAAAGGTTACTGATTCTTTAATTTAGTGCATCTGATGAGACCATGAGCACAGCGAGAATATTTTAACAGTGAATATATTAAATTCTACAGTAACTGCTGGTGAGTGTTTTTAGCCATAGAAATTTTATAAGTGAAAGGCAAAGCAATTCTACAGAAAACAATAAATGATACAGAGTTCATTTTGAGTTTATTAATTAGTTTTATTACATGCTCCTCTTAAGCAATGTAAAGGGGAAAATGCTCAGTTTGCTTTTTTGGTTTAATGTTTTAACATAATCGGTGTCCACTTCAGTTCTATGTAAGGCGCTCTGCCCTCAGCCTTGTGTCCCAGCCCTGTGTCCATTAAGATTAACAGTAAAGGCTTCATGATGAAGTACTTCATTGGCTTTGGCCCTTCTGTTTTCAAGCAAATATCTGATCTCATTGCTTGGTGGTCTTTTCAGAAAGACCCTCTTGAAGAGAGTATTGTCAGCTACATCAACTAGGGTACCCACACATTTCTCAGTCTTCTACATGGAGAAGCACGGCGGTCTCTCTACCAACAGCAGGAGATTGGCACAAAATATGCTATCAGGGTACAATGTAAGTACGTCATTAAGGGATATGTGGGACAATCTTGTCCATAGTTAGTTTACACTATGAGCAAACGTACCCCCACAGAGAAATCAGAAACTACAACCATTACTATAACAAGGGATATTTATAGTGGGTCCCACCATGCTGGGTGAGACACAGATTAAGAGAGGGGAGAAATTTGGTGTTTAGAGTGCTCTATGAACCCCAATAAAGGGGAAATGCATTTTCTTTCAAAATAGTTACATTTATAAATGGTCCAGCTTGGGGGTTAGTAATGCACTCAGTTGCCACCCATATCCTTTGCAATGTTATGCACAGTAAGTTAGTGTTTACGTTTGCTTGTGCGCATGCGCAAGAAACATTATGCGGCAGCTTAGGAAAGAAGTGGGTTGTGGAGGTGCGGCAATGTGGCAGCCAACTGAGGCAGTGCATTTGGGGGCTTGGCACGGGTGAACCAATGGAGGCACAGTGTACCGACGACATTGGTCTCCAAAAGTGCCACCAAGGAGAAACGTTTTCATCGCTGCAATGAGAGGCTGCCTCGTCATTGCAGCATCATCCATTCCACTGCAATGAGGGAGCAACCCTTCATTGCAGGGTGGTATCTTCCTAAGTGTAACAAATAAATTAAACATGGTGTCTCTCGGCCCCATGAAAGCCGATTGGGGGTGGCCAATCCTCCTGTCGGCAGCCCCCGACCCAGTTAATTTGCCAATGGGGAAGCCCACTCCCCGTCAGCATGATGTAATCCCCTCCCCCATTTGTTGTGTGCCGAGAGAGTGCCCAATCCCCCTTGGCATTATGGCCCCCCCCAAACAGTCATTCTTTGCTGACAGGGGGCCCAATCCCCATCGGCTTCAGTACCCCCATCCAAAAAAAGGCAGGTGGCACACTGGGAGCCCACCCCAGTGTGCTGGAAACAAGCCTGGAAAAAAAAACCTTCCCCGACGTCTTTTTATTTTTTATCTCCTGAAACAAAGGTAACGGTCCCACGCCTGTCGCCGTCCTCTCCCCCCAACCCACACCCACCCACTGCGCACCCGATCTCTCCACACACACCCTCACCCCATACTTACCTCCGGACCCTGGCGTGACGATCTTCAGTGGACCGGAAACACGTCTGCACTCTTCAAAGCCGAACGCGAATTGAAGAAATGCCGGTAAGCTGTATAATGGCATAAATAGGATTTTTTCAACTTTGGTGCGTATTTCAGGCATTTTTGGGAATTTTGGCACCAAATTTTCAACATGGGGTGATTGGGACCACTCCTCATGAATTCAGGCACTGTCATGGCATTATTCGGTCATGAAAGGTGATTTCGTGGTCACTGCGCGGAATTACCTTCCGGGACCGAGTAACAAAATGACAGTGCTAGTGTTCATGAGGTGGGCTCTCAAAAAGCCTATGATGGAAATGTGATGAACAAAATCCAAAAAAATGACTGTTTTATGAGGGTGTGTTGTGCAGTTTCCACGCATGCTCGTTACTTCACACATTTCTAATATTTTCACTCCAGATTTTCAACATTGGCATTTTTCCACGCCTCCTTATGAAAAGTACCACTGTCATTTTTCACATCCTGCCTAAAGTGTGGTTTTGCACTACCAGCGCAGAATAGCGCGGTCGTTGTGGGAAATCAGTGTTGGAGACACATTAAGAAAATCACAGTGGTACTGTTCATGAGCAGAGGTCCTAAAATGCCTGTGTTGAAAATTTGCTGATGAAAGTCCATAAAATGACTGTGTTACGAGGGTGCATTGCGCAGTTTCCACGCATGCTCATAACTTTATGAATTTGTAATATTTTCACTCCAGATTTTCAACATTGGCATTTTTTCACACCTCCTTATGAACAGTATAGCTGTCATTTTTCACATCCTGGCCAAAATGTGTTTTTGCGCTTCCGACGCAGAACAGCGTGGTTGCTGTGGGAAGTCAGTGTTCGGGACAGATTAAAAACAAATCACAGTGACACCGTTCATGAGCAGAGGTGCTAAAATGCCTATGTTGAAAATTTAGTGACAAAAGTCCATGAAATGACTGTGTTACAAGTGTATGTTGTGCAGTTTCCACGCACCCTCGTAATGACACGCATTTGTAATATTTTCACTCCAGATGTTCAACACTGGCATTTTTTCACACCTCCTTATGAACAGTACAGCTGTCATTTTTCATATCCTGCCCGAAATATGCATTTACACATCTGGAGCAGAATAGCGCTGTAGCTGCGGGAAATCAATGTTCAGGACAGATTAGGAAAATCATAGTGACACTGTTCATGAGCAGAGGTCACAAAATGCCTATGTTGAAAATTTGATGAAAAATTCCACTAAATGACTGTGTTACGCACTATGCGCTAGTAGTTTCCACATAAGCCGGAAGTTCAAGTATTTTTAATATTTTCACTACAGATTTTCAACATTGCCATCTCTTCACAGCTCCCTATGAATGGTACAGCTGTCATTCTTCACATCCTGTCCGATCTGTGTTTTCGTACATCTGGCGTAGAATGGCACAGTCACTGTGGGAACTCAAAGTTCAGGACACATTAACAAAATCACAGTGCCACTGTTCATGAGAAGAGGTCCCAAATGCTTTCATGAGGTGGGGGTCACAAAAAGGCCATATTGAAAATTTGTAGTGTAAATACCAACAAACACCGAGTGTTAGGGTGTCTAACCATAACGTCCCACCCTATACAGACTGACAGGCATCAGGGGTATGCCTTTGGATTGCCGACTGTAATGCTCATGCCATTCCACCCCCACCCCACCACCATGCAGCCAGTGACAGGCATCGAGGTGTGCCTTGAACTCTTCGGCCCCACAGTTCACCCTGTTCTCCTATACTGCACCCATGTCAGCGTATGTCCTTATGGAATGGGGTGACTGTACAGCTGAACACCCCAAGGCACACCTCAACATGTGTCGGTGTATGCAGGATAGGGTGAAGTGAAATGGCATGAACATTATGGGCAATGACCCAAACGCATACCCCAATGCCTGGCCATCTCTGCAGGGTGGAGGTGGGGTTGGCGTGAAGTTCAGTACTTCACTGCCATTCTTATTTTGCATCTCTCTAACTCCTGCATTTCCAATGCTAATACCAGCAAGCAAATATTCGTCATTGACAAATGCTTGTTTTAAATAACGTTTCACAAAATCAGTGACCTTATCAGCCATTTGTGAGATTTTGCTGCCCTCTTGTGTCCACTAAGAATAATACCGCAGGACACAAGATGAAGCAATTTCCAGAGATAGATTATTTTTTGAATAGATGATCTTAGACCGCTTTATCTGGGGCTGTTTCACATGGCCCCTCCCAGTAAGACTGCTGTTGGCTACATTGGGTTCTGTCACCACATCTTTCCTTGTTTTATACAGGAGGATGCACCGTGGTCTCTTTATCATCAATGGGAGATTTGTATACAATATGTTTTAGGGGTTTTGTCAAGCATGTGAAAGAAGCTCGCTGGGGACAAGTGTGCCCCTGGTTAGCTCACATTTTGATTACCTTTAGATAATATGCTCCCCACTGAGAAAGTAGAAACTACCTTTAATCACTAAAAAAGGGTCTTTGTAGATGGTCCCATCATGTTAGGAGGGATATGGCTTCAAAGAGGAGGATATTCTACTATTCTCTATGTTCTATAAATCCTAATAAAGGGGAACTGTATTTCTTTCAATTATAGCTATGTTTACCATCTTTGGGATTCATACTGTACTCAGTAGTCCACTTATGTCCTCTGTGCTGTTTAACAGAGTAAGTATTCCTTCCTTAAGAATAACATCTCACATAATATGTGACCCTTTTAGGTATCTGTAAGCCTTTGCTGCCCTCTTGTGTCCATTAGGAATAACACCACAGGATACGGGGGAAGTACCCTATAGGGATTTTCTTTTTTTATCATATTTCTGACCTTATCATTTGGTATCCAATCCAGACGGCCCTTCCCGGTACAACTATGGTCGGCTATGCCAGGTTATGTCCCTACGTCTATCCCTGTTTGAGACATGAGGGTGCACTGTGGTCTTTTTATCATTAACAGGAGATTTGCACAAAACAAGTTATAATGGCTCTCATCAAGCATGGGATAGGGGTCTGCTGGGGACATACATGTTCCCAACCAGATTTAACTACTTGGACTTAAAGACAGTACACCCCTGTCAGTCAACGCAGAATCTACCTCTAATCTCTATATATGAGAGGGAAGGTTGTTCAGTAGGCTTAAAAACAGAAGCAATGCACTTCTTTTAACAATTGTTCTATATATATGTGGTCTGCTTGAGATTAACGCTGCACTATGCTGACCCCTTTTGTATTCTGTTCTGCCTCTATTAGAGGAGTAGTGTCATACTTCTGCCCCACAGACCGCTTTTCTTGTTTTTTTATAATGGAGGGGTTGAGGTTCACGGAGCCCTGGTATCTGTTTTTCTCACCCTCATCCGACTACACTTGCAGGACAATAACGGAAGGGTGGTTGTTCCCACCTTCCTTTCCTACAACATAGCAGCTAGCTGCTACAGGGACCCACAGCAGGTGCTGGGACTTACCCCCCCCCACCCAGAATAATCCAACTATCCCCCTACAGGAGAAAATGTTTTCTCCCTACCTAGGGAGCGCTTTTTCTCTGTTTCCTCTGTCTTTTTAGAGATAGTGGGAATTATTGGTTATAATGTTATTTCCAATATTTTTTACATTTGCCCTGTTGGCGTCTGTTTGGAATTTATTGATATATGTCATCCCAAATATGTGCTTGTTGGAATGTTTACCAATGTACCCATGCTTATTGTCTTGTGATTCTCAGCTACTATTTAAACAGGTTACTCACCAGTAACAGTAGTTCTAGGATTGGTGTATGATGTTCATCCACACTTTCTGGCAGTGCCTTTCCCTTTAAGACTTCGCCGGAACATCTTCAAGCTGGCTCCTCCCACCTACTCGGGTAGTAACTCCCTCGGCTCCACCCCATGATGCCACATCTTGCCTGCTGGAAGCAGTTGTGTGCACCAAAGCAAGGGGAGGTCGGATGGGTCTATGTGGATGAACATCATATACCACTCCTAGAAACTACAGTTACGTAAGATCTTACCGTAACAGTAGATCTTGAAGGAATGTCTCTTACAGTAAGTCATTACTTCTGGGAGTATCCAGCAGAGGTCGCTGTCGCACAGCAGCTTCTTCTAGCAGTTTTCAGCAGGGACCACCACACATGACATCACATCCTGCTTCCTATATGTGTGGGTGGTCCCTGATATCCTTGTTCCACCGCCGGATTCAGCTTGCAAAAGAGTGATCCGAGGTGAAACCGAGGATCCAAGGATCCCACTCCTACTTCTGTGCAGCATACAGAATTTGTCTCAGTCAGAGAAGGAGGGGGTAGGAGGGAGGGATTATACTTACTGCAATAGACATTCCTTCAAGATCTACTGTTACGGTAAGATCTTACGTAACTGTACTATCTTCTATGGAATGGTCTCTTGCAGTAAGTCATTAGTTCTGGAAGATTACCCAGCAGTTGTGCCCAGAAGGGTGGACAATTATGGTAAGAGACCTTGTAGGACTGCACTGCCAAAGGCCGTCCTACGTCTTAAAGCCACATCCAAATTGTAGTGGCGAGTGAAAGTGTGGATCATGGACCACGTGGCCGCATTAGAGTTCTGAAATGGAGGCACCCTTGAAACAGGCCGCAGTAGTGGCCATGGCTCTTGTGGAATGGGCTTGGATTGGACCAGAAAGAGCCTTATTGTACTTTTTGTAGCAAAATGTAATACAGTTTGCTAGCCATGAGGACAGAGTCCATTTAACAACAGGAAGTCCCTGTCTGCTAGTAGAGAAGGTGACAAACAATTGAGATGTCTTTCTGATGTCTTTATTACGATTAATGTAGTATCTTTAGATACGGTGAACATCCACTAGATGAAATAGGGGCACACCCCGGTTGGAATGTTCTGGAAAAAATACCGGAAGTTCCATGGATTGATTTAAGGTCTTTTCAGACACTACTTTCGGTAGAAAGGAAGGGTTAGTACGGAGGGCAACACAGTCCTTATGAAAAATCAAGTAGAGTTCCCTACACATGAGGGCATGGAGCTCGGAAATACATTGAGTGGAAGTAATAGTACCAGGAATAAAGTTTTCCACGAAAGAAAATTAAGTTCACAAGTGGCTGCAGGCTTGATTGGTTCTAGAGTCAACTTTCTATAATGAAAATTAAGATCCCACGGAGGCGTGGGTCTTCGGATAGGAGGTTTCAGATAAAGCATTCCTTTCAAAACATTTTGGGATAAATGATGCTGACAGAGCAATCTACCATCCAAAGGTTCATGAAAAACCAAAAAAGCTGCTAAATGAGCTTTGACGGAAGAATAGCTGAGTCCAGACTCAGATAAGGAAGCAAGGTAATTCAATACGGTTATGAGTGGACATGAGTAAGGGTCCTCGTTATGAGAGACCGATCATATGGAAAATCTTTTCCATTTGGAGTTATTGGTTGCCGGCTTTCTAGAAGCCAACAGAATATTGGCAACAGAAGAGGACACCTGTAATTTGTTTATAAATGTGTCCTCAGGAGCCAGGCATGAAGATGTAGCATCTTGAGACTGGGATGTAGAAGGGACCCCTGATTCTGGGTCAGAAGGTCCGGGCCTGGACGGCAATGGAATGGGATCCTGCACCAATAATTGGTGGAGAAGAGGAAACCACTGTTGTCGAGGCCACAGAGGAGCTGTTAATATCATGGTGGCTGACTCCAGTTGAAGTTTCAACATGGATAATGCAGAAGTAACTGGGGAGCCTGTGGTTGACTGGGGAGGAGAACAGGTCCAGCTATGGCGCCCCCCCAGCGCGCAAAGATGTTGTGTATGACATCCTCGTGAAGTGTCCATTCGTGAGTGGACGAATAACTACTCAATTTGTCCGCTGATTGCACCTTTCTGGAAGATGGATGGCTGTTAGTGTCAGTCCTTGTTTGATTGCTGTCTGCTGGACTGCAATGGAGGCCCGGGAAAGGGAGCGTGAGCGCACTCCTCTGAGCTTGTTTAGGTATGGAACCACTGTAGTGTAGTTTGATTGAATCAGCAACGGTCCTGGCTTGAGATAGGGTAGGAACGTGCTGGGGGGAACCCTTGGAACAGGCCCCCTGGTTCTCTCATAGAGATTTCTGGTCTGTCCATGAAAGTTGAAGTGCAATCAACCGTCAACAACAAGTTGCTTGAGTAGATTTCTTGTGTTGAAGAATCCAGTTTCTCGTCGATGAACTGCTACACAGAAGTTGAACTAGCTGCTACGTGAGCTGAAGACGGCAGGAAAATGAACAAGGATACCAGGGACCACCCACACTTATGTAGGAAGCAGGATGTGATGTCATGTGTGGGTGGTGCCTGCTGAAAACTGCTAGAAGAAGCTGCTGTGCGACAGCGATCTCTACTGGATACTCCCAGAAGTAATGACTTACTACAAGAGACCATTCCATAGAAGATCTATTGTTACAGGTGAGTAACCTGTTTTTCTAAGGGCATGGATGTTCTAGCCACACTTTCTGGCAGACTCCTAGCAGTTCTCTGGGAGAAGGGGGCAAGGTGCACACCCCTACTTGGGAAACAGAGACTGGAGAACTGAGGCCCCAAAACCAGTATCCTGGCGTGACTCGAGGTCAGTGTGGTAATGGGAAATGAAAGTGTGTATGCTGACCTCCAGGCAGCTGCCCTGCAGATTTCCTGGATAGGGACGTCCCTGGAAGCAGACACCGAAGCAGCGGTATGGCGGGTGGAATAAGCCCTATAGGAGGCTCCCTACCTGCCAACCTACAGCAGAGATCAATGCAGGATACAATCCACCTGCCAATCATCTGCTTGGCTGCCAGTCTGCCAGGTGTGGCTTCAGCGTAGGTGACAAACAGCTGGCGAACCTCTCCCCTAACTCCAGCCATGCGCTCTTTGTAAAAAGTGAGCACTCACCTCAGGTCCAGAGTTTGGAGCCTGTACTCGGCCTCTGAGGTGTGATTGGTGATGTACACTGGGAGATTAATCACCTGGTTAAGTTGAAACTCTGACACAATCTTCAGGAGGAACTTCTGGTTGGGGCGAAGGGCAACCTTTTCCCTGTGGAAGACCATGTAAGAAGACTCCACCGAAAGTGCTTGGAGCTAACCGATCCTTCTGGCTGACATGATAGCCACCAGGAAGGCAGTCTTCCATGACAAGTGAGACGTCACACCTGTGCATCAGTTTGAATGGCTTGCCCATGAGCTTTGCAAGTACCAGCAACAAGTCCCAAGGTGGTGAAGGTTCATGCACTGGAGAGGAAATGTGGTCGAGGCCTTTAAAGAAGTGCCAGACCACCTTCTCCTGTGCCACCGACTGCTGACCGGTCTGCGCGGGTAAGCAGAGATGGCTGTCAGGTACATCTTGAGGGTCGTCGACCAAAGGCCCAACTGAGAGAGGGACCACTGGTAATCAAGGATGCTAGCCACTGGACAGGACAAAGGATCCAACTCCTTGCCCTGACACCAAATGGAGAACCTTTTCTATTTGAAGGTGTAACACTTCCTGGTCGACTTCTTCTGAGATGCCCCCTCAACAGTGAGGACATCTTCAGAGAGACCCAAAGCCTGGAACTCTAGCTGCTCAGGAACCAGGTTGTCAGGTGCAGGGTCTGAAGGTCTGGATGGAGTACCTTACCCGATTGATGGAGAGTAGGTCCAGGTAGACAGGAAGATGTCTCAGGAGCCTGCTGCTGAGGCTGAGGAGATCAGGGTACCAGAACTGGGGGGGCCAGTCCGGAGCTACCAGGATCATCTCTGCCTTGTCCCTCCTGGCCTTGAGCCCTCTTTTGTGAATCAAGGGAAGTGGAGGGAAGGCAAAGAAGAGGCCTGGGACCAGGGCCTTGACAATGCACCCCCCTGCAGCATTCCCTGCTGAGTGGGACAAGCACAAAACAGCCTCAGCTTTGCGTTCTCCCTTGAGGTCAACAGGTCCAACTGAGGGGTGCCCCACTGGGAGAACAGACTGTGTACTACCTCTGGGTGGAGAGACCACTCATGAGACACCTCGCCCACATGGCTGAGGGCATCTGCCAGCTGGTTGGAGGCCCCTGCCACAAGGATGGTTAGGAGATCAACCCCCAGGCTGCACACGAGGGTCCACACATGGAGAGCTTCCTTGAACAATAGCAGGGAGTGCATCCTGCCCTATTTGTTGAGGTAGTACATGGTCATGGTGTTGTCTGTCTGGACCTGGACCACCTGACCCCAAATGTGAGGAGCAAAGGCAGTCAGCACCAGCTGAACTGCTCAGAGCTCCAGCAGGTTGATGTGGCACCAGGACTCCTCAGGGGTCCAGAGCCCATGGACTCTGTGTTCCCCCAGGTGGGCACCCCAGCCCATGAGAGAGGCATCGCATCAGTTGTCAGGATGACCGTTGGCTCTGGGCAAACAAACAGGATCCCTTCCTGCAAATGTTCTGGGACTAACCACCACTGGAGAGTGTCCCACATCTGTTGGGTCACAGTTATCAGCTGATTGAAGCAACTGTTGCGCTGAGACCACTGGCTGGCCAGCTCCCACTATGGAGTGCACATTCTGCAGTGGGCCCAATGGACCACAATGGTACAGGCCACCATGTAACCCAGCAGGCACAGGAAGTCCTGGGCAGGATACAATTGCCCAACCTAAAATGATCAGGCAAAGGAGAAGAGAGCCTCCACTCTGTCCACCGGGAGCCGAGCCCTGGCTCTGCAAGATTTGAGCTCCACCCCGATGAAGTTGATCACCTGCGAAGGCACAAATTCTGACTTGGTCTTGTTGACTAGGAGGCCAAGGGAGACACAGGTCTGGAGGGCCAGGTCCCTGGACTACTCCACCTCCTGCCTGGAGGGACCTGTGATCAGCCAGTCATCCAGGTAGGGGTAAACCTGGACCACTTGTTGCCTCATATAAGCTGCCATCACTGCAATGCACTTGGTGAAGATCCTTGGAGGCTGGGGAGAGGCTGAATGGCATGGTCTGGAACTGGTAGAGGGCTCCCTCTACTCAGAAGCAGAGGAACCTTCTGCGAGATGGATGGATCGGGACATGAAAGAATGCATCCTGAAGATCCAGGGAGCAAAACCACATGTTTTTGCTCTAGAGATGGCATGATCTGAGAGAGAGTGACCATCCTGAAGGTGTGCAACTTGACAAGCTTGTTCAGGTTGTGCAGATCTAGAATGGGATGCCAGCCCACTGTCCGTTTTGGCACCAGGAAGTGCCTGGAAAAAAACCCTGGGTGTTCCGGAGGATCCGCGAAAAGAACCATGACCTCCTTGTGGAGGAGCTGGGCAATGTCATCCCAAAGAGCCGACAGAATGTCTGCCGATACCAAGTCCTCTTGTGGGGTGCGAGCTCGGAAAGGAGGGTACTGCTCGAATTCCAAAGGCAGACCCTGACCGACCACCTTGAGAACCCACCTGTCTGTGAAGAAAGCAGACCAGGTGGAAAGGAACTGGCAGAGTTGGCCCCATGGGAGGACCCAGGGGAGGTGTGATGGGCATGAGGGAGGCACCCCTCATCCTGTCACTGGGTAGGCTTGAAGGAGGAGGAGGAGGGCCCGGCCGGGAAGCCATGGTGGCCTCTCCTTCCAGGCTTATGGATAGCTGAGGCCACCGACTTGGGCTGGGATTGCCAGGCCTAAGCCTGCTGCCCAGCCTGGGGCTGGGCTGATTTGGCCACAGGAGTGGAGGTGGACTGAAAGGGCTTCTTTTTCTGCTGCTTGGAGCTCCTAAGGTCCCTCTGAGCAGATATCACCAAGTCCAAGGTGGCACTGGACTTCTCAATGTGGGTGAGGTGGCCCTCGATCCCGGGACCGAACAAGTTGGTGCCCAGGAAAGGGACACCTGCCAGCTTGTCCAGATATCTGCCATGAAAGTAGAGATCCACAGCCAAGCCCTGCGGCGCATGGCCACTGCGGCCACCACAGAGTGGGCAAAGGAGTCCCCAATGTCCCTGGCTATCTGGAGCTGTTGCTTGGCTACAGCCTGGCCCTGGTCTTGGACCTGTCTGACCATGATCTGGAGGTCTGCAGGTAGTTGAGGAAGCTCCTCTACCAGAGTGCCCAACAGGGCATGGGAGAAGTGGGTCATGAGGAGGGCTGAACTCGCCTGGCAAAGGCCAAGTGAAGAGGCAGCATAGACTTTTTTAGCTGCATACTCCAGTTTCTTTGGCTCCTTGTCAGGCAACTTGTCGATGTTCCCCACATTGCCAGAGTGCCAGAACACAGGATCAGCCACCAAGCCTTCAGCTGAGGGATGTTCTGTGAATTCCAAAAGGGAACCAGTAGGGACCGCATACTTGAGGGCCATCCAGGCCAACGGTACTGTATAGGAATCGGGACACTGCCAAAGCTCCAAAGCAGGACCACATATGGCCTCTGCCACCAGGAAGGCTTCACCAGGGGACTTTCCTCAGTCCATGATCTCAGTCAGGAGGTAACAGGCCCGTTTCTGGACCAGTTCAATTTTAAGCCCCATAGATTCCGAGATCAGGCAGAGAAGGCCTGTAAAGGAGGTAGGTCCTTCATCCATTGAAAGACTCCTGACTGACTCCACATCCACTGCATGGGAGTGTAAGCAGGAACCCTCCAACTCCGAGGAGTTGATGAAGAGGGGTCGACCACCAGAATCCCCGCTGACCAGCCATGGACGGTCAGGAGTGACAGTGACCGACAGCCAATGTGGAAGTTCTGAGGTTGGCTGAGACTCCTCGATCGGAGCACCGGTCTTCGGCTCTTTAGGAGGCAGCTCTATGGGAATCAGTAGAGGCACTGGGGTCGACCGAGCTAGGACCGACTTAGTTGGCTCCTGAGGTGGAGAAGACATTGGCCATGGAGGCGACAGCCGGGTGATGGCCGGGGTAGAGGTTGGGACCAGCTTCATACTGGATAATACCAGCTGTTGCCACATATGATCCTCGTAGCATCAATGCAACTTGCACTGAAGCCTTGCCTCACCCGAAGAAAACAAGGATGAAGAATAGCAATGGCGCCACTTCCCAGGGCGTTGAGAGCCATAGCGCTGATGTCAGCGGGAACCACTCGACCCCCCGAGAGTACGATCAAGTCCTCAACCATGAAAGCCAGGGCACCTCTGGGTCTGGGCCAGTGACCTGAGGTGGTGGGTCAGCGTACTGATACGTCCCTCCAACAGTCTGGGTCCAGGACCGGAGTCCTGGATAATGAGGTGTCAGCCTCTTCAGTTGACAACTGGTTGACCAGCTTAAGAAAAATCTCGGCCAGAAGATCAATCAACCAGCGCCTTGGCCAACTGGTCTGATGGGGTTACCGTGGAGCCGGTGGACTGGGCCGAAGATTTGACCGAAGTATGATGTGGAGAACCACAGGAATCAGAAGCTCTCAACTAAGAGCATTCCCGATCCCATGTTCAACGGTGAGTCCGCTTTTGGTCTCTTTTTGATTTTAATTTGTGCCCTGAAGAAGGGCCCTGACTGAGAGTCAGTAAAGCCTGGCACAATTCCTTGAACAACCCCGTGAAAGAGATGCCCAGTGAAAGTGGAACGAAAGCCGAAGCCGAGGAGGTGTGAAGCACTGCCTCCTCAAATGCCGTTAGATGTTCAGCGGACCTCGCAGCCACAGAGACCACCCGATGGGCATCCTCCAATTTGATCGGCAGGTCCCATGCACTTGGATGGCCCAGAATAAGTAGAGTGTGATGGTCCTCAAGAACGGAAGGGAGAAAAGTGCGACAAAGACTGCAGGCCTTGGGATCATGCTTGTGTCCCAGGCAGTAGACGCAAACAGCGTGCAGCTCTGTTTGGGACATCTTCTGCCCACAAGAGCATCTCTGGAACCCTGGAACTGATTTATCATCGCTCATCACGGTTGTGATTGAAGAATGAGCCTGAAGACAAAGTTTTTATTCAGGTTTTGGAAGTAAAGTTAAAGATTTGGTAGCAAAGGGCCTACTCAGTGCGAGAGCGATAAGGAGGGAATCTGCTTCTTCCAGCAGAAATGAATATCTGGATTCATGGGGCAGAGCCGAAGGAGTTACCACCTGGGTGGGTGGGAGAAGCCAGCTTGAAGACGTTCAGGTGATGTCTTAAAGAGAAAGGCACTGCCAGAAAGTGTGGATAGAACATCATATCCACGTCCCTAGAAATACTCATTTCTTTACCTATTTCTCTTCTCTTTTTGGCTTTCCTCTTCTATATGACTTCTCTTATACTGGTAGTGCCATCTACCTGAGGTGGGGGACCTGGCTATATTCAATATTACCACCATTTTACTATATCTTAATGGCAAAGCCTTCTACAGTTACCTAATTAAATATAAATCGGATACATAGCCCAGTTAAGATATTGTCTGCTGCATCAACT
This sequence comes from Neoceratodus forsteri, assembly GCA_016271365.2. Lineage (NCBI taxonomy): Eukaryota > Metazoa > Chordata > Ceratodontiformes > Ceratodontidae > Neoceratodus > Neoceratodus forsteri. The sequence continues at coordinate 1,137,580,062 of CM028130.1, forward strand.
CAAGAGAGATAGACCAGATGCAGTACTCCTCCAGGAGACCCATTTCTCTGAATTAGAGCATGTGAAATTTGCTTCTCTGGGTTACCAAACAGTAGTGGCCTCCTCACATGCCTCTGGACAGAGACATGGTGTGGCAATCCTTATCCCTAGAGGAGTACCTTTTACCCTGGAGGACTAGATCGTTGATCATGAAGGTCAATTCATCATTGCCATAGGCCAGTTCTATAGTTCTCCAGTTACCCTACTTTCTCTATACCTAACTACCCCTGAGATCCACGAAAGCAGAATCCCAGCACTTTTTTTAATAAATTACTACCAGCATTGACAGGCCAACTAATCATGGGGGATGACCAAAATGTCACATTGTCCCCGATTTAGACACCTCTAGCCCTCCTGCCCATCGAACTACACCCCTTCAAAAATACCTTAGGCATAACCTTGCCCATTTGGGATTTGTGGACTTACTGTATGGAGACACTTCTTCCCATCAGGTAGGGAGTTCACTCACTACGCCTATCGTACGGGCATCTTATCCCGTCTGGACTATATATTTTCGACGGTGGAGCACCTTGACTCAGCCTGGGACTTGCAGCATGATACTTTGCTCCTGACTATTCCCCATTTTAGAGGCAGTGATTCCAGCCGGGTTTTCAGTGATCCAACACTAGAAGATGGATCGCAGGGGTGGGAGGGATTTGCAATTTGTTTTAGATCCGAGTTGAACCTTGTAGTTGTGCCAGTTCAGGAGACCAGGTCCTTCAAGTGTACGGTGGTCACAGGTGTGGGGTGCAGGATTTTTCTCATCTATTGTCCACCAGGGAGTGAGAAGCAGTTCCTGCAGGAAGTCATAGACTTCGTTGTCGACATGGCGTTAAGAGTCTCCCAGATTGATGGTGCTGGGTGACTTCAATGCCTGGATCGACGACGAACTCTTGCAATTTGGTCAGGACTTCCTCCAACTTATGAACTCGTTGGGTTTCACACAGCCAGTTGCCTCTGTGAACCATAATCATAGACACTCTCTGGATCTGGTCTTCCTCCTGGGGATGGAGGCCTCCAACTTGGTGGTGGAACCAGTTGGATGGTTGGAGCACCACACTGTAAGGTTCAATTTCCATGCCCCCCATAGGCCTGCCCCTGTGGAGATGGTCTGGTACTGCCCCTTGAGGTGGTTGACCCCAGATGGCCAGTTGGCAGTGCTGGACCTATCGGGATTACCGTGTGCAAGCAAGGGTCTGGAGCACCTGTTACAGGCTTATAATGGGGCTGTGACGAGCGCTCTGGACGCTATAGCTCCTTTACAAGTTTGTCCTCTCACCCTTCGCCCTCAGTCCCCTTGGTTTTATGAGACTTTGAGAGAGTTGTGGCGAGTTGGACGAAGGTTGGAGTGTTGTTGGTGGAAATCGCGCCTTGAAGCTGACAGACTTAGACTGATGGACCATTATAGGAACTATCAATCAGCAATCTCTCATAAGAAGGCAGAGTTCCTGTTCAGGGAGATTGCTGCAGCTCAGAACTGACCAGCTCAGCTCTTTCGAACTGTGGACAGACTATGCAATCCAGCCTGTCTGCAGGTTCGAAGAGCTTTTTAACAAGAAAAGTGTGATGAGCTTGCTCGGTTCTTTGCTGATAAGGTTGCTGACTTCAGGTCCGAGATCCATTTAGCTCACTCTATAGAGAGCGGCAGTGGCCAGTGTGAAGTTGTGACTCCTCAGTTCCATTAGAGGGACTTTGACCAGTTGGCGATCATGGATGTCGTGCAGATTGTTCAAGGTATGCGGCCGACCTGCTGTACTTTAGGCCAACCTGCCTTTTGATGGGGTGTGTTGATGTCATCTGCCCAATCTTGGCGGAAATAGTCTAGAGCTTGTTAGAGTCAGGTGAGTTTCCGGACTCTCTGAAGGAAGCAGTGGTGACACCCCTCCTTAAGAAAACTTCTCTCAACCAGGATTGTCCTGCCAACTACAGACCAGTCTCTAACCTCTCATTTGTAGGGAAAGTTATTGAGAAAGTGGTTGCACTGCAACTGGAGAATCATCTTACCATTTATGATATCTATGATCCTCTCCAGTCTGGGTTTTCAGAAGAAGCATAGCACAGAGACTGCCCTTGTTCGGGTGCTCAATGATCTCCTATCTTGGTCCTCCTTGACCTCTGGGTGGCATTTGACACCGTGGATCATGGGGTGCTGCTGGAGCGCCTGTGGTTCATCTGTGGCCTGTCTGGAACGGTCCTCAGATGGTTCCATTCATTCCTCACTGGCAGGTCTCAGATGGTGGTTTCAGGGATTTATTCTTCTGGATCATTCTCTCTGCCATGTGGGGTACCACAGGGCTCCATGCTGTCCCCCATGTTGTGCGGTGCAAATACTGCTGCTGGGGGAGAACGTAAGGAGGTATGGGCTGGGTTTTCATTGCTACACAGATGATACCCAGCCCTGCTTGTCCTTTGTGCCTGACCGGGATAGTGTGGTCTCAGTGTTTAACAACTGCCTCGCCGAGACATAGGACTGGATGAGTGCCAGCTGGCTGAAATTGAATCCTGACAAGACTGAGGTGTTGGTGGTGGATCCAGGTTACAGGATAGCAAGGTCAGAGGCAGGTAGTCCCTCCGGGCTTTGACTTGGGAATCACCAGCTACTGAGCTCCAAATGGGTGCAGAATCTGGGTGTTATATTTAACGATGAACTGATGCTTTGTTCACATGTGTCAGCCGTCAAGTCCTCTTTTTACCATCTGAGGAATATCGCCCAGATTAAGCACCTTGTTCCGTCCAGTGACCTTCCAATGTTGATTCATGCCTTGGTGACCTCGCATCTTGACTATTTTAACTTCCTGTACCTAGGGCTTCCGGGGGTTGATAACCATCACCTGCATCTGGTGCAGAATGCTGCAGCCAGGTTGTTGACTGGATTTTCTCGGTCGAGTCACATTACTCCTGTGTTGCGTGAATTGCACTGGCTACTTGTTCAGTGGCGGATCACCTTCAAGGTCAGTTTGCTGACCTATAATGCCCTACACGGACAGGGTCCTGGCTACCTGCAAGATCTTTTGTGTCCCTACTGCCCCCTCCAACTGCTCTGCTCGGCCGACGAGAGATTGCTAGATGTTCCGAGAGTTCGTTTGAAGACATTCGGGTTGCAGGCCTTTATGTTTGCGGCCCTTACCCAATGGAACTCTCTACCTCGTCGGATAAGAGACTGCCTGACAGTGGAGAGCTTCAAAACTGCCTTAAAGACATACTTATTTGAGCTCGACTTTGGTGTTGATCTCTGAATTGTTCATTTGATAATATTGGTTTTATATGTTTTATTTATTTATTGTAATGGGAGCTATGATCTCAGGAATGGCGCCTTTTTAAAAATAAAGGCTGATTGATTGATTGATTCCCCTGTATATGCTGTTCTTGTCCTGGGTAAACCGACTAGGTCTAGTCACTGGAGGCTGAATATTATGCACCTATGAGACCCAGAGTTTAAACAGCTTGTTGAGACGGCATACGGTCATTTCGTCGCCGTATAAATTGTCGCGGTCAAAATGCAGCAGACAAAAAGTCAAAATGACATGTGGTCACCAGTAAAGCGGTGGTGAACAAAATGTATCTACTGCAACCAAATACTGGCGACTGCATGACCTACTGCACAGTGTGACTTTTTATCCCCGATATATTTCTGCAGCATGTAAAAATAAAAACAAGAAGCACTCCACTAGCACAATAACGCCAGAGGTCTGTAGATTATCTCACACAGATTGATGGCATGGCCAAAAGAACTACACATGGGCAACAGGTGACATCCCCACTATTATATTCAACATCCCAGTCTTTCAAAGCGAATGAATGCCAAGGGTGCACGGATTGGGTGGGTGAGTGGGTGAGGTGAGACAGGGCTGGGGCAGTGGAGAGGGGAGAGGATGAGAAAGAGTGGCTGTGGATGGATGAAGGGTGTATTGATGAACGACATGACATTGAGAGAGAGAGAGAGAGAGAGAGAGTGTCACAGACAAGGGACAGCATGACAGAGTTCAGATCGTAGCCCCAGCAGTCTTCATTTTAATGCCCCAATGCCTTCTTCCGTTGTTTTCTGCGCTTTTGCTTCTGTGCCAACTGGTATATGGTACATATTGCTGTGGCAGGTAATGTCGGCAATTTGTCCAGCAACATTGTGTAACTATGACCTCTTGAAATGTCGGCAAATAAGAAATTGGTGAAATATATGGCTACTATTTGTCCCCACGACGATATGTCTGCATATTATTGACCGCGGCATTTCGTCCAGGGACGAATCGGCCGCTCACGGTTGAGACAGCTATCACACGTATCCAAAATGATAATAATGATCCAACACACCTCCAACTATACTACGGGACTCTGTTAAGGTTGTCCTTAGAGGAGAGATTATTTCCTATTCATCCCAGAAAAAAAAAAGGAGAGAGAGGCACAAAAGCGGGATCTTCAAACTACCCTACATACCCTCCAGTGCTTCCAGCATCAGTGATATCACTCTCTCACATCTCAAATCCAAAAAATAAAACAGGACTTGAAAAAATTCCTAGACTAAAAGATTGAACAACAGCTTTTATATTTAAAACATCACCATTATGAGGGGGCCCCAGAGGAGCATGCAATTTAGCCCATAGATTGCGAACCTTTAAGGCCCAGGCCCATGTAACTCCGGTTAATTGACCCAGACTCTGGCTCTCTTTTAACTAGACCCATGGAAATTAGGGCAGCTATGGCCAAATATTATTAGCAGCTCTACACCGCAGATACTCGAGCTTCCTCCACCCAAACAGAGTCATTATCTCTACCCCAGTTAATCGAGACGCAGGCTCAAAGCCTACTAAATCCTGTAACCACAAATGAAATTGAAGCTGGCCTTCCTCAGAGACTCAGAAACTTGAAAAGCTCCAGGCTCTGACAGTTATCCCATTGAATTTTATAAAACATTCCGGGAACCCATGGTTCCCCTTGTGCTCTCAGCATATAGGGAGACACAGCAGAGGAGCCTCCTCCTCCCTCCTAGTATGCAATTCTCACAATGATATTAAACCCCAAAATGATCCTTGACACCCATGCTTAACTGTGATTACAAATTATGCATGTCCATTATGGCCCGATGGCTTGACAGCCTCTTTCCTAATCTAACAGTTCCTAATCAAGTTGGCTTTATACAACAAAGGCAGGCCCACTACAGTGTCAGATGTAACTTTCTTCTATTAGATTACACTAATAGATCCCTCTCACATTGTTGTGCCTTGATGCTGAAAAAGCATTTGACAGGGTGGCTTGGCCATTCCTTTGGACCACAATGTCTCACTTTGGAATACCGGCGGAGTTCATATAGGCTCTCCAGGCCATATACTGTCCCGCCCAAGCTTACCTTAAATTAGATGTTCCCTCTCCCATTCATTTCCCCTAACCTGAGGTATCCGGCAGGGTTGTCCATTGTCCCCGCTATTGTTCCCCTCTATCTAGAGTCCCTGGTGGCAGCTATTTGGTGAGATCCTACTGTGGAGGGGATTCCCCTGGGAGGCAGACAATATAAACTAACATTGTTTGCTGATGATGTACTATTAACTCTGGCTTTTCCGAAAGACTTCATTCTGGAAGTCTGGGAACATATTCGACAATTTGGAGATCTGGCAGGTTATAAATTAAATACCCTTGAAACAGAAGTGCTTCTATTTTCTCTCTCACTACAGTTAAAAGAGCTTATCCCTTTTAGTGGCATAAATTGGCCATCAGATACCCTGGCATTAAAATCACCAAAAATCTAGACCACCTCGACCTCCTTAACTATGAATCTCTAACCCAGCATATCACTGCTGACCTTTCTCACTGGACAACTCTCACCCTTGGGATCTTTAATCATATAGAGGTCATACAACAAAACATTCTTCCCCAGATTTTATATTTTCTTCAAACCCTTCCCATCATGCCAGATACAATTTACTTCAACGCTTGGGACAAACTAATCTCTTATTTCATATGGCAGGGTAGTGCCCCCCCCCCCGATCCGCTGCTTCATCCTGCAGCTTCCTAGGGATAAGGGAGGATTCAACCTTCCCAACTTAAATTGATATGCCTTAGCATCTCATCTAAAAATAGTATGCCTCTGGCTCGCACTGTCATACCATTCTACTGGAAGTTGATTGAGCACACACTAAACGACACTCATGATCATGCCCGATATCTCTTTGGTAACCCATCCACATGTACTCCTTTTGTAAGTTTTACAGATACACCACAGAAACCTACCGCCAACAGTTATTTTTTCATCCCTACTGATCAGTTATGCCTCCAGGCTATCACACATGATATGGCCTTTCTCCCCACAAATCAGACAAAGCACTCCTGACATGGCACAAATATGGCATCCAGTATGTATTCCAACTGGTCACTAGAATGGGGATTTTACCATTTGTATCCTTGCAGGCCTCATTTCTTCTTCCGTCAACTGATTTCCACAAGTATATGCAACTACATTCCTACTTTAGACTCCTTAGGGTTCAGGAAAAGAACCTGACCCAGGTAGCAGAAAAACCATCCCCGCTCATTCACCTTCTCAAATCCTACCTGCTAGGTAACACACGGGCTCACCTTATAAGTCTCTTATATAAAGATCTATAAGCCTCCTCAAAGGCATCTACTGACTCCATACTGCACAGATGGAACCTAGAATTGGGCATTATCTACTCTATAGATCAATGTCTTAAATATACTCCCCCTGCTCTCCGGATTACAGCTGTTAACTATTGGAGGGAATACGCCTGGAAGTGCTGCTTGCGATACTTCCACATGCCAGTGGTGATTGATAAATTTATAGGCCCTCACGCCAGCTGTTGCTGGCCCAACTCTGGCACTAAACAGACCGATCATTCACATATCCTTTGGGAATACCCACCCCTTCAATCTTACTGGCAGGATGTGATCCACAAGATACTGGGCATCTTTGATTGCCGTGGTGAGATTACTCCCTCCTTCATCCTGACAGCCATCCCCCCAGAACACTGCACATTGAATAAAACAAAATAAAACTCGCTAATTTATTGATTTGAGCGGCCAAAAAAGCCATAACCAGATTGTGGTGTACCAAGAGAATTTCCATCCATACTGTCTTGAGGGAATTTATGACTGATTAATACATGCTGGAGAGGATGTCTGCCAGGATTATGAATCACATCCCTTCCTTTGAAATCAAGAAGCATAAATGGATTTTATACCAATTAGACAATTATTCAGACTTTGTTCCACAGGGCCAGGTCTCTCTCTCCCCTCATCTATTCTCCTTTCCTGCTGGGTTTTTAGCTCCATTCTCTTCATATAGACCTACAGACCCTTATGAGCCCTCTTAATCTCTGTTTATTAAACTACTATAATATATGGATAGCTAGAAATAATACTGCAGAACAGAATACAAACAAATCCCGGTAACAGCACACTACAAAACTAATAATACTTTCATTTCCTGGTGATAATAGTATCGTTCAGAGACCGTAATACTATTGTTCTAAATGATACTATCATCACAAAAACTGAAGAGTGCAAGCGTACAACTTCGTCAAACACTGTTTTGTTGTCATGGTCCCAAGTGTCCATCATAAACAAATGTCCTGATATTTCTGCAACCTCAGCTTGTGCCTGGCTGTTTTTACTATGTGGGCGGGCACAACAGTTTCGAAAACATGGTGGCCATCTCTCACTTAGCAAGAGTAATTCGAGCACTAACTTGCCATCCCCCCCAAAGAATGATCTGGCTGATCCTGCATTCACACACGGCAACAAAGTGCTGAAAGGTAGGACTATCTACCAAATGTAAAACACCAGCTTCAGAGAGACTGGAGCTGCGGGTGGGGTGATGAGAGACACAGGGAAGGGGGTGAATGAAGAGATGGACAAATCTTCCTTGCAGCGACTGGGAGTGGGGGACTCTTCAGTGCGGCAGTGTCACACCTCAAAATATTCAAATCAGAGCCCTATATTACAAAAAATAGTGGATATCACTCTCGAGGTTCCCATGTCCCCAGAACCTCTCGATGGCATTATTCCCTTATAATACAAACTCTCCTATCATTATTCTAGTTTTCTTTCTCTTTTCCTTTTCCCCTTTAACACAGGTTCCATAACTTCAATTAGCAATTGAATAATGCTGCCATTGAATGCCTGACAAGGGGCACCTCGCGGGGCCACGTTTATAGACCTCTCAAAGACCTTTGACATGGTTTCTCATCCCCTCCTTCTTAACACATTACAACAAATTGGGGTCTCTCATTGTCCACTCTCATGGTTCACCAGCTATCTTTCATCTAGAACCCAATGTGTTAAAACTAATAATACCATACCTACTATGCTGCCTCTACGTTCAGGAGTTCCCCAGGGATATATCCTGGGTCCCCTGTTATTCAACATCTACCTCAACGCCCTGCCTAAATCCTGCCCCGGCAACCTTCTCCTCTGCGTGGATGAAGCTGTTCTTTATGCCGCACATGCTGATCTCTCTCTCTCTCTCTCTCTGTCTCTCCAGCGTACCTTACAAAAACTCCTTCTCTCAGATTGAACACTGGTTTGCTGAACACAGATTGGTGGTCAACATTAAAAACACTAAGACGATGCTCTATGCCCACCGCCAAAACAGATCAAAGGATTTCCCCTTGGAAATACTCTCCGCCTCTCTCATCCCACGGGAACAGGTCCAAAAATATAAGTATCTAGGTATTACATTTGACTCTTCCCTCTCATTCCACGAACATATAAAAATCCTCACCTCCGCCACCAACACCTGCTTTGGTCTCCTTTATAGACATAAAGACTGCCTGCCACCTGAAGCACTTCACCTAGCCATTACCTCCTCAGTCTTATCGCTGGTGGACTATGGCCTCACAATCTATGCTGCCACTGACCCTAGTGCGCTTCATCAAATACAAGTAGTCTTCAATAAGGCCTACCAGCTCCTCTCTGGTGCTGACAGAAATACACATACCTGCACCCTATACGTGCTCACCAATATCCTCTCCCTTGAGGAAAGACTACTATACCAGACCTGTCTCTTCACCAAAAAAATCCACCTGGGTTTAACCTCAATAGGTGTCATGGCTTCTCTTCAGGCAGCCGTCATCTCAGCGTCCACACGGGCTGCCTCAAAAGCTATCTGGCAGGCGCCTAGGGTCAGGACCACCCAGGCCCAGCGATCCTTCCCCCTTAGAGCTCCATCCTGGTACAATGCCCTCCCACTGGCTGTCACATCAATCACCAATCTAGGTTCTTTTAAAGCTGTCTTAAGGGCCCATATCCTCTCCTCACCTCAGTGCCAGTGTAACTGGTAACCTGTGGATCCTGCACCACGCTCTAGGCCACACACCCGCCCTTGTCCAGGCAGTGGAGAGCCCTCACTATTTCTAGCCTACAGGCTCTCACCTCCCTCGGTTATCATATAGTTGCATTAGACTATAATTGCATTGTATTATGTATAAGACAAGGCCTCCCTGAGGTGGCTTACTACCAACTCATATCACGCATTGCTTTAGCTACCAATTGTATAGGTCTTAACTGCTCATTAGGTAAATATGTTGATAGCTCTGCCCTGTTTTAGCTACCAAATGTATAGGCACCAACCCGTGCTCATTGTACTTATACTCTGTATGATTGCTCACCCACAGTTATTCTATGTATGTACTATATGAATATCTGTGTTTTATTCTGACATGGAGCCTTTGGAAACGAGTCTATGACTCAAAGGGTTGTAATTCCGATTTCCTAAATAAATAAATAAATACATATTTCAACAAGGAAACTGTCTCTGTACTTGGCTTTAATTATATGGTTATTAATATGGACTAATTGTTGTAACTCCTCTCAATAAGATCATCATTGACCTACACATCGGATGTTATTTTGACCTAATCATGAAAACATATGTGTTACTACTGGATAGTACTTCATGGTGCACTGTCAACTTTGCATGTACTTTAAATGGGCTATATTACACTATATGCAACAATTGAGCACATGTCAAAGTCTCATACTGTGTCTTGTTATCAGTATGTAGTAGTAGTTGATCTTTTTATTCATTCAAGAACAAGGATAACACTCCATCGAGCAAAAGCTCATTTTCAATGAGGTCATGTCGCATGAAAACATATACTTGTAACAAGTACAACGATATACATATACTTACAAAAAGTACAAAGGTAAACAAAACATACAGATATAAATAATGTATATAAATAATAATATAAATAAATACTTATAAATTAGTGTTTGTTTCCCACTATTCCACCCATGAATAGCTATGCTGATCCCAAATTATAAATTCATTAGGTAACAGCATCCAAACAACAAGAAGCCAAGGCCTGACCCCTATTTCTCAGCCAGTTCTGTAGATCACTTAGTCTTACCGGACAATTAACTTGCCTTAAGTTGATCAGAATCAAGTTCCACAAAACTGCTCCTCTAAACAAAACAGATGAGCTTCCTATCATAAGATTACATTTAATTACCCTATATTCTATGCCCTTGGCTGATCTTAAACTACTACAAAATGACCCTTGCCTCCTCCTGGGGGAATGCTCGGTTGTTCTGGGACAATATCAAGGAACTCAACATCAAAACCCGGCTCCCCCCCCCCACACTAACTGTCAACAATGTCCCTACCACTGACCCGCTGGCCATTGCCAACTGCCTCAACTCATCATTCTCTGACCTTAGCGCAGTACTCCCAAATAACTTTTTCAACCCCACTCCTGTAACTCTGCCCCCTAACACCCAGCAACAACCCTTTCATCTCAGGGTGATCTCTACAAATGAGGCAAGGCCTCATCTCATTAAAGCACTTAGTGGCTCTTGCTATTGCAAAGACTCTTTTGATATGAGAATCCTACATCTAGTATTAGATACAGTCCTGTCCCCACTGACTGACCTCGTTAACTGCTCCCTAATTCTTGGGCAGTTCCCGGCAGCCTGGAAGACTGCCACAGTCACCCCAATACTGAAGAGTGGTGACAGCACCTCCCCCAATAACTACCATCCCATATCCATTCTCCCACCACTCTCGAAAGTCCTCGAAAAAATTATAGCCACCCAACTCATTGAGTACCTGCTTGCTCATAATCTACTTTGCAGGGAGCAGCATGGCTTCAGATCCGGGCACCGTACAACTACAGCTCTCACTGAGTTCTCTAATTTTATTCACTTTGCCCTGGATAGAAAACACCTAGCTGGAGCTGTCTTCATCGACCTGTCAAAGGCCTCTGATACAGTCTCCCACCCCTTACTCTTAAGCACACTGCGCCACATAGGTCTATCCCAAGGACCCGTCTCCTGGTTTACCAGTTACCTCACAGCTAGATCACAACGTGTCAAAATAAACAACACCCTCTCAACCACCCTGCCAGTCCACTCTGGGGTTCCCCAGGGCTCCATCCTTGGCCCTCTATTATTCAGCATCTACCTAAACACCTTGTCCAATTCCTGCTCCGGCAACCTACTACTCTATGCGGACGACGCGGTTCTTTTTGCCTCGCACCCAGATCCCACAGTATTGCACTCCTCCCTCCAACACGTGTTTAACCAGATTGAAAACTGGTTCATAAACCAAAGACTTGTGGTCAATGTAAAAAAGACAAAGACCATGCTCTTTGCCCACCGACAGAATAAGGCCAAGAATGCGCAGCTAACAATCCTCTCCCACTCTCTCCTTCCTCTAGAACAGGTCCATACATATAAATACCTGGGTCTTACATTTGATTCCAGCTTCTCCTTCCATTCACACATTAACACTCTATCATCAGCCATAAATGTCCATATAGGTCTATTGTATTGGCACAAGGATTGCCTACCTCTGGAAACCCTTAATCTGGCTGTCACCTCCTCAGTCCTCTCCCTAGTCGATTATGGGCTCACTATCTACTCGGCTGCTGACCACACAGCCCTTAATAAAATCCACCTGGCCATAAACAAAGCATGCAGACTCCTCTCTGGGGCAGACAAGCGTACCCATACTTGTACCTTATATGCCCTGATAAATCTCCTCACCCTGGATGAAAGGCTATTTTATCAAACATGTCTCCTCACAAAGAAAATACACCTGAGGCTTACCCCCTTGGGGGTTTCTGCCTCTCTCCTATCCTCCCACACCTCGGTGAACACCCGCACTGCCAACCAACAGGTGTGGTCCATCTCAAGGGTTAGAACCTCCTTAGCCCAAAGGTCATTCCCACACAGGGCCCCAGTCTGGTACAAAGAACTTCCCTCCGATGTCTCCTCCATTTCCAAATTAGGACATTTCAAGTCAGCCCTCAAAGAGCACATTCTCGCTTTATGGCGCTGCCACTATACCAGCTAGTGCAGGGTCATGTATCTATCATCTTATGGGACCACCCTGCCACTGAGCTCCTATTGATAGGGCTACCAAACATTACCTATTAACAATGCCTCCTTTGGCTGCGCTCAAGATGCTGTCTAATTCTCTACTTCGCTGTTAATATCAAACCTATTACTCCCTCCCTCTGTTAGCAAACTTATTGTTCTCTTGAAAACTGTAAAATACAGCTCTCGGTAACACATTCAGTGCAATGTATGGCTGATCTTCATTCTGCAATACTGTATAACTGAAAAAACTGTAACCTTTAGCTACCATTCTATGTCTATATGTATTAAGTGTTTGTATTTGTTTTTTCTGACGTAGAGCCTTTGTAAAGGGGTCCCTGACTCAAAGGTTGTAAACCTAAAGTCTGTTAAATAAATAACTAAATAAATAAACTCTCCTTTACTGTTCTTATTTGGAATATATCAAAACTATATTTGTGGAAAACACCTTTCCACATTTTATACATAAACTGTAGGAGGTGAAGTTTTCTTCTTTCTTCTTTCTTCTTTCTTGGGGTTTGGACCAGTTGAGAGAATTGTGTAGAATACAATGGTGAGCAGTATGGGGGACATAAAATACAAAACATGGCAGTCTGTTAAACATCAAATCCACCCTATACATCTGGGTGCCTGAGGCCACCCCCGAGTATACTATATAGCACAGTTACGTAAAAACTTACCATAACAGTAGATCTTCGAGATTGGCTCTTGCAGTAGGTAATCACCATTAGGACTAGAGCCATCAGGCACTTGGACCACATGGAAAACTTTAGCTAGCAGTGTCTGGTGGGGGACCACCCACCTGGTGTCATGTGACCAACATCAACGTGACACTATATAGTGGGTGGTCCCCAGGCACTCCCTCCAGTTCTCCTGCCGGAGACCTAAGAAGGTGCGACAGGAGAAAGGAGTAGGCTCCTGGAGCCAAAGAAAAGGCTATAAAGAGAAAAAGGCTACAGAATCAGGGGGGAGGTGAGAGGGAAAGCAGTACCTACTGCAAAAGCCTCTCTCGAAGATCTATTGTTATGGTAAGTTCTTACATAACTGTATTATCTTACTTTGAGAGGGTTCATGGAGTAAGTAATCACCATTAGGACTGAGTCCCAAGCAGTGTAATTCAGACAAAGGCTGAAGCACGGGAGGCAGGAAAATCTACTGTAGATACAGAATTAAAACAGGAGGCCCTGAAGGACAGCTTGTCCAAAGCCCGTCCTGCTCCTAGAGGCAATGTCCAGACTGTTATGTTTGGTGAAGGTGTGGACAGAGCTACAAGTGGCTGCCATGCAAATGTCAGTGGCAGAAACATTCCTGAAACAAGCAACAGATGTAGCCATGCCTCTGGTTACATGTCCCTTAATTTCCCCCGGACAGGGCTTGTTATACTTCAGATAACAAAACACAATGCAGTTCGCCAACCATTTGGATAAACATTGTTTGGAAACTGCCACACCCTCTCTTTTGAGTGGGAAAGAAACAAAAAGTTGATCTGTTCTGCGGACTGACTTTGTCCGGTTCATGCAATAACGCAAAATTCTGTGCACACTGAGTGTGTGCAGACTTGCCTCCCCTGATTAGAATGCTCAGGGTAATACACTGATAAGTGTATGGTCTGATTCAAAGTAAACTCAGAAACCACTTTTGGTAGAAAAGTAGGATATGTACGCAGAGCCACCCAGTCTCTGTGGAAAATCAAATAAGGCTCCTTACACATCAGGGCCTGAAGCTCAGAAATCCTTCGAGCAGAAGTAACAGCAATTAAAAAGTGCTTTCCAAGAAAGGTAGCGCAGGTCGCAGCTTGCAGTCAGTTCAAAGGGAGGCAAAGTGAGCTTTTCAAGGATAAAATTCAAATCCCATGGAAGAACAAGGCTTCTGATTGGGGGTTTCAGATGGAGAATCCCTTTCATAAAGGTTTTGGTTACCTCCAATTGAGCCAAGGCTTTTGCCATCCACCCGAGTGTGGTAGGCAGAAATGGCAGACAACTGAACCTTTAGGGTAGAGTAACTAAGGCCTAGGTCAGAGAGATACAGCAGATATTCCATGACCTGGGATACCAGGCAAGAAAAGGGGTCCCACCCCTTAGCCAATGCCCAAAAGGAAACTTTCTTCCATTTCATGGCATAAGTAGTCCTTGTGGATGGCTTTCTGGCCTCCACTAGGACTTGTGCCACTCTGGAAGAGACCCCAAAATGTGCCACTGCTATGTCAGCAGGTGCCATGTGTGAAGATGAAGAGACCTGTGGCCTAGATGGACCAGTTCATCATGGTCCTGAGTCAGCAGGTTCTGGCAGAAAGGGAGAGGAACCAGAGGGCCACTCTCAATTGCTGGAGCAGAGAGAACCAAATTTTTCGTGGCCAATAAGGGGCTACAAGGATCATTTTGGCCCCTTCTTGTTGCAGCTTAAGCAGAACCCTCTGCAACAGAGGAAAGGGAGGGAGGGAAGGCATACAAGAACCTCCCTGTCCATCAGAGAGAGAGAGTGTGTCTCACCAGAAAGCACCACGCCCATGAACGAGCAAGCAGAAACTGGGTAGTTTTGTGTTGGATGGGGAGGTGAACAGATCAAGATCTGGGCGTCCACACCGATCGAAGAGGTCTTTGACTACTGATTGTCTCAGTTCCCACTCATGCGCCTATGCCGAGTGTGGCTGACAGTGTCCACCAGGACGTTTTGAACCCCTGGGACATGCACTGCCATGAGCTGTAGGCTGTGCTGTACCGCCCATTACCACACACGCTTCACTTCCTGGGACAGTGGATATGATCACGTGCCTCCCTGTTTGTTCAGGTTCCAGACCACGTACATGTTGTCAGCCTGTACTAATAAGAGTTCCTGGGAGGAGAAGAGGCTTGAAGGCTTGCAGAGCATAAAGCACAGCTTGCATATCTTGCACATTTATGTACATAGACAGCTTCTGCGGTAACCAAGATCCCTGTGTCCTGTGATCGCCTACATGAGCAACCCAGCCCTGACCGGAGGCATCTGTGGACTTGGTCAGGATCTGAGTCAGCAATGGCATCTGAAAAGGAACACCTTTGGTGAGGTTGGATATTTCTTGCCACCAAAGGAGGTCCCGACACATGGGGCTGGACACCAGAATCCTGTGATCGAGGTCATCGGTCTTCTGGTCCCACTGTACTCTGAATATCCACTGTGTGATAAGCATGTGGAGTCTGGTCAGGGGTACAGTAGGGATAGGCACTGCCATTATCCCTAGAAGGCACAGGACTGAGTGGACTGAGGTTCATTGGCTAGTTGCCACTTGAATGGCCTGATGATGCAAGGTTTCTGTCCAGTCCAAGGGGAGGAAAGCCTGACCTTGAGCCATATCCAACACCTCCCCAATGAATTGGAGGCATTCGGAAGCAACAAGGTTGGATTTGGGGTAACTGACCATGATTTCAATCATGCTGAACAGGTTCAGGGTGGTATGTAGTGCTGTCACCAGTCCCTCCCTCGAAGAGGCTGACAGAAGCCAGTCGTTGAGGTAGGGGAAAGACATAAATCCCCTGACAGCATAAAGTCACTGCCACCACCACTAGGCACTTAGTGAAAACCCTGGGTGCCGAAAAAAGGCCAAAAGGGAGTGCCTTGAACTGAATGTGCTCCCCCTGGAAAGCAAAAACCAGGAAGCGGCGGTGGGGGTGGGAGATGGGGATATGCAGATAAGCATTATGCATATCCAAGGGCACAAAGCCAATGGCCCTGCTGCAGAAGGGGCAGGAGACCCGGCAGGGTCAACATGTGAAACCTCTTGTATTCCACATATAGGTCTGGCGTGTGAGGTCCAGGACTGGACGAAGGTCCCCTGTCTTTTTGGGGACCAGAAAGAAGTAGGAGTAAAATCCTATCCCTTCCTGACCTAGAGGAACAGACTCTATGGCTGATTTTGTCAGTAGAGCCTGAATCTCTTCTCTGATGAGCAGGATGTGGCCTTTCGGGTAGTGAGAAAGACCTGAAGGATTTCTTGGAGGCCTCTCTACGAATTCGATGGTGTGACCTTGAGCGATCAGCTGAAGGACCAAGGAGTCTGTCGTTACTGCCTCCCACCCTGTCAGGTGGTTGGTGAATCTGTCCCTAATGGTTCCTCTTGCAGTGGCTGGGGGCTCTGCCTGAAGTCAGGAGGTGGAGGGGGTATGAGGGAGTGCTGCCCCGGCAGCCCTTTGGGACTTGGCTGGAGGGGGTGGGTCTCATTGACTGGGCCCGACATTTGTTTGGACATCGAGTATGCTGCTGCCTGTTCTGACACCATTGTTGGTGATGAAAGGGTTGCTTAGGCTTAGTGTTTGAGCGGTACATAGTCTGCACCAAGTGTAGTGCTTTGCCACTGTCCTGGAGGTCAGTAATTATGTCCTTAGCGTCATCACTGAAAAGGACAGGTCCTCTGAAGGGGGCATCTTGTATGGCCACTTGCACGTCAGGGGCCAGACCAGATACTCGCAGCCAGGAGTACCAGTGTATGCTAATGGCCATAACGGCACTCCTGGCAGAGGCATCAACTGCATCATAGGTCGCTCTCAGAAAGTCATGGCAGGAAATTTCTGCGATCCAGATTGTCTGAGTGATTTTGGTTTTAGCCTCAGAATCAGGTAAAGCCTCAAATTCTGATTTCAATTGGCCTAACATGGATTTCTGGAAGACCACCTTGTGTGCCAAATGATTCAATGCTCTTAGGGCCAGGGTGGAGGAGGAGTACACCTTGCTTCCAAACTGGTATATTTGTTGTGACTCCTTATCTGGAGGCAAAGTGCTCATGTGTTTAGGCTTTGCTGTCCTGTTGTGGGCTGCATTAATGGCCACCAAGTCTGCTTTAGGGTGAGAACAGAGATAGTCCTTGCCCTCAGGTGCCCGATACAGTCTATCTGCTTTTTTTAGCGACTGCAGCCACTGACAAGGGTTGCTGCCAGACAGTGGAAGCCAGGTTCTCATGAGGTCCAATCCAAGGAGGAATAAGCAGAGGGGACAACTCAGGCATGTCCAGGTGTTCCGCCAACCTCTTACATTGGGAATCTGGGTCCTCCATCTTCCAATCATTCACCACCTGAATCTGTCGAAGGATCTTGGTAAAGGAGGGATCCTCTGGTGGAGACTTCTGCGATTCTTTGGGTTTTGGTTCCTCTGTAGTGGGCATTTCAAAACTTGATGCAGAGGAGTCACTGGAGTTGGAGCTAGAGCCTGATGATGGACTCATGTCCGGAGACTGAGTGCATGGAAGCAGAGTCTCCCGAAGGATGACTGGCTGATCCCTCCCCGCTGCCACTACTGCAGTAGTGCATGAGGAGGAGGGGTGAGACTCTACTGGAGAGATCTCAGAGTAGGGTCTTGGCGGGCAGACATAGAGGCTGTGGCTGGTTGTTGTGGGACCAGCTGAGTCTTAGTGGTAGCCCACCAAGACTGTAGAGCCTCCCTGAAGTCCACCTAGGGCTGAGGCAGTGGAGCTGGAAGCGGAGGCTGATAGACTGGCAGGTAAGCCTGTAAAAGGTAACCCGACAGTAGGTAGCCTGTCATCAGGTAATGATAGCCTGATGTTCCATAGGGTGAATAGCCCAGAGTCAGGTACCCCGGTGTGGGTTACCCTGGCATGTGAAACCCAGGTGACAAGTACCCTGGTGAAAGGTAGTGTGGCGCAGGGAAGCCTGGCATTGGGTACCCTGGTGAAGGGCCCAATAGAGGGGCTGATGGACCTGCAGGAGGCCTTGATGGCAGATAGCCTGGTGTGGGACACATTGGAGGGACCAATGGCCCTATTGGGGGTCCCAGCGGCGGGAGGCCAGACGTGGGCCCCGAAGGAGGGGCTGAGGGACCTGACAGTGGCCCTGACAGAGGATAGGAAGGGCCTGGCAACATCAGGTCTGGCACTGGAACACATGTAGGAGGTTCTGGCACTGGGCCCAAAGGGCCAAGGGTCCCCCCAGAGTCTGGGGCAGCGGAGGTGGCCCAGATGGGGGAATCTGCGGTTCTGAAGATGTCAGCTCCCACGGGAGATCTGGCATCAGGCATTCTGGCTCCGGCAACAGGGGAGTATCAGGTGGATGCTCCTTCTCCAGCTCCAAGGATGCAGGGGAGCTGTGGGCTACCACCACTGGAGGCGGTGAAGGAGGTTCCCCAGAGGGTGAACACTCTGGGGTGGGGTGGGCTGCAGCCAAAGTGGCAGCATGTGCTGATCCTGTGGATCATTGTCAGGCATCATCCATGCAGACATCGGAGGTGCTGGCGTCTGACTTATCAGCCAGGGCCAGGTGTTCATCAGAGGAGCTCATGAGCGACTTATCAGCCACACCACCTGACTTCAACTTAGAGGTTTTGAGGGGCCTAAGGGTGATGGAGCGCTCTGAAGGATCAGAGGCAACCACCTGAACTCAAACCAGCTCAGGCAGGGGGACCAAAGGTCACTCCTCACTAGGAGGGGCAGGTTTGGCCGGTGAAGTGGTACCCATGCCCATGAGAGGTCACTCGTCGCCCGTGGCCCCTGAAGTGGGCTATCAGTGGGAAGGAGACTGATCCCAGTCCCGGTGCTTCTCCTAGTCCTTCTTTTTCTTGTGTGGGTCAGAAGAACCCCATGGTGAGGAGAACGATCCCTGTAGTTTCTACAGCTCCTTCTCTACAGAAGCCATTTTTAACTTAAGAACATGGGCTTCCAGGATCTGTTGGTGGTATTTCCATGTGGCCTGGTTAAATTTCTGACAGGCCTCACAGTCCTCAGTTTTGTGCTCTGGGCCCAGGCTGAAGAGACAGAGAGAATGTCCATCCTTGTGAGGGAGCTGAGTAAAAGAAATAAAAATCAGAATAATATTCATCCGAAAGTGACAGTTGACTGAAGCAGCATTCTCCGTGAGGTCCAACCTGCACAGGTTGATGGTGGGAAAGAACTGGAGGGTGGTCATGGGGACCACCCTCTATACAGTGTCACTCTGACGTTGGTCATGTGACACCGGGTGGCTGGTCCCCCACCAGACACTGATGGCTAAAGTTTTCCATGTGGCACTAGTGCCTGATGACTCTAGTCCTAATGGTGATTACCTACTGCAAGAGCCCTCTCGAAGTAAGATCTCCATAATCCAGGGTAGGTGTTATCATAGAATTTATTACTTGTAGCCTCACCTCAGTGGTCATATTACATCTCACTCTGTACAAGAGACCCAATTTCCTACCTATGCTATTCAGCGTCTTATCAATATGCTTGTTCCATTTTGGGGCATTATCCAGCCATAGCCCCAAATATTCATATTTGCAAACCTGTTGGATACTCTTCCCCTCTATTGTGGTCAATGTTAAGTTATTTTAGAAAATGGGCACCCAGCAAACATCGTAAATCAAGCTTACTGATTGGCTGAGAGACGCTGGCACCAGGGTTGTTATTTCTTAACAACGCCTGGTGCAAAACAAGTTCCTTTTGTTGCCAACATTCCCTACCTGATATCCTTGTGCCCAGATCGTACCCACACACTGACAAACATGGGAAAATGCCAATCCCTCACACAACCCAACTCCATACGGAACTCGGCATCACCAACACAAATGCAGACAGGCAAAAGTCACCTTTGACCTTCTCTTAGCAAAACAGCTCACAAAAATATTCGGAACTGACAAAGAATATGATAGTGAGCAACCAGCTACTAAAAAATTAAAAAAAGAAGTAAGTGCCCATTTTAAGCCCGACTGACGTAGACAAACTAGAAAGAGACCATCAAGAGCAAGCCACAAAACGCCAGACAATGTGGGCGGTCCAAGTTTTTGAACAGTGGGCGGCCGCTAAAAACATTACTTACAATTTAAAGGCAGACTCCCTTGACAGCATAAATTCTCTACTCAGGCAATTTTATGCAGAAACACGAACAGAGTCAGGAGAGCAATATTCAGTCAGCGGCTATTGCTCACTCCGTGCTGGTCTATCACGATACCTAAATTCCCCAGAAATAGAGCGCAATGTATCAATAGTAGCAGACCAAGAATTCAAAACATCCAACAATGTCCTGTCCTCCATCCTGAAACAGCTACACAAGAAACAGCAAGACACAGCTTCCCACCATCCACCTATCACTCAGCAAGACCTGCAGAAACTCCGTTTGTCAAACACCCTCTCACCCAACACTGCACCAGGGTTAGTCAGGAAAGTATGGTTTGACGTACAAATTCATATGGCACGCCGTGGATGAGAGGGCTTAAGAGACCTTACACCACAGTCATTTACAATAAAAACAAGTGAAAATGCGCACAAATATATAACTTTAAGCCATAATCCTGAAACAAAAAAAAACACAAAAAAAAACCTGGAGCCCAACAAAGAATCTCAAAGAGGCTTCATTTATGAAAGAGTAGAAGACCCATTATGCCCAGTAAAGTCCTTCCTTAAGAACCTCAGCAAAATTCCAACAGACGCAAAATGCTTCCACCTTCATCCTAGAAAGCTCCAACAAGACTACTTGGACAAGGAGTCTGCATGGTACACCCATGAACCTATGGAGGAAAACTTCCTTGGAAACTTCATGGCAAAACTAAGCACTGAAGCAGAATTGACCTAAAGAAACACTAATCACAGTATCCATGCAACTGCAGTTCAACTCCTTTCCAATGCAGGACTAGCACCCAGACAGAATGTCAGTGTCACAGAACACCGCTCAGAGTCAAGTCTTGCTAATTACTGGATGGCTTCCTCAAGCGACAGAGAAAACTGGAGCAATATCCTTGGTGGGCACAAGAAAACACCAACTAACCCAGAAATCATGGAACAGCCTTCTTCATCAAACGAACCGACAACAGCGCCACCTGCAGCACCCAGCACAGACATACCACTACATCCACAAATAAAAGGTATGATCTACATTCTATTTATTTCTCTTCTCTATATATAATTTCTACATTTTATGTAAATTACTTCCCACTCTACCACATGTTTCTATTTTTTCTTTAGCATACCCTGACAATCCATTCAACTTGGTACAGTGCAGCTTCACAGGACCAGTTAACTTCATAAATTACCAGAAGAAGAAGAAACACTGCATCTTACTTTTTGTTCCCACTTCTCAAAGTAAAAAGTACAACCCGGGATTAATAGTGTTTCAGTTCATTTCTCCTCCCCAGTCCCCAAAAATGGACTATATTTTTCAACCCTACTTCAAAACAAGTTTAAAGTTCAATAAATTTACTCATTCAGTTGTTAAAATGCACTTTCTTGTCTCACTGTGGTCATTCCATTTTCTAAGTGTAATAATACTCTCCAGGGTGGGCGTTATGGATAGAACGGACCTTCCAGAAGAGGGTGGTGACGCCGCAGGCGCTGGCCTCATATGCCCCTGAGCGGTCCGTTATATCCCAATAATGCCCACCCTGTTGGGTATTATTACTTACATCACTCAGGGTTGGATTGTTCCCAAACATGACTGATTGGGTTCTGGTATCATTAATTACCAAGAGATGATTGTTAAAAAAATTCTGAACATAATCAAACACCCGCTGGAGTTTAACATTAATATGGTCAGGTGTCTTTCCCTCTACATAAATTATAGTGTCATCAGCATACATGTAACATTTCACATCACTCTCCTCAAATTTCTAATCCCTGTGTGTGTGTGTGTGTATATAAATAATGGTAGCACGGTAGTGCTACCATAGTTAGGGTTGAGGAGCCATTTACATGTTAAACCTAAAATTTTGCACCTTAATAACTTTGCAACCATTCAACGGATTTGCCTGATGTTTGGACTCGATCAAGAACCATACATCTTGGGATCTGCCAACTTTCGTACTGTTCAGATATACGGCTGCGGAGTTATTAAGCATGATCTGTGCGCGCGGTTTTCGCTTTTGGAATTCTTTGCTTTCGTCTCTACAGGTCACAAGTTTCTTGTGACGGTCCGAAATCTTCAGAGAACATGTGGTCAGGGTCCCGATGTGCCTTTTGAAGATTTCAGAAAAATATTAAACGTTTCAAAAGTTATTCAAAAAACAATTTCCCTTTCTAAGTCAATGGGAAAAGTTAACAAAAAGTTCGATACTGTTGCAAATGCAGTTTTTACTTTCACAAATGGCCCTTTTACTGTCGCAAATCCACCATTTTGTTTTCAGCTGGTCGTCAGAAAAATGCTTGGCATTTAAATTTGGGACCCTCTAGCAACCCAATTATTTTTGTATTCACCTAGTTGGACCCTGAGGATGCTAGGCATGTCTTTATTTTGGGTAAAACACCCCAAAATATGTTTTCAAATTTCTGGAAAAGTACTTTCATAAGTACTTTTGCATTTCTGTTTACTATCGCATGAATTTCTTAGCTTTCATAAAGTTAAACAGTACTTTTCCAGGCTGTGGGAAAATGACAGCAATTCTTTGCCACCCTGCTGCAAAAGAACGGTTTGGTCTTTTGGGCTGAAATTGGAGGGAACGCAGCCAACATCTCACAGATGTGTCTTTTAGTAGTTTGGTGAAAAAATATTACAGGGCGGCAACGTTACGGCACTTCAGATATGATGCTTTTTCCCATAGGATAACATTACGGTGTCCGCCGCATTACAAGAATCCTTTGCCGCCCTACTGCAAAATAACGGTTTGGTCTTTTGGGCTGTAATTTGCAGAGACGAAAGCTAACATCCCACAGATGTGTCTTTTAGTGGTTTGGTGAAAAAATATTACAGGGAGCCAAAGTTATGGCACTCTGAACTTCTCTTTTTTTCCCCATAGGATAACATTACAGCGTGCGCTGCGCCTTTCAGGGCCCGTATCTCGGAAATGGTGCAAGATACGGACTTTTCGTCGGAAAAATACTTAGCCCCAGAATGGGGGCTAAGTACAAAACTAGCCAGGAAAGTCATAAATGATATGACTTTTTAAAATTTCTTTTCTATGTCGTATGGTTCCTGAGATATAAGCAATTTAGTATTCCAACTTCTCATTTTCTGCTCCGAGATCCATTATTATGCATACATTCTTTGTACTCACTGTCTTTCTCTATGCAGCTTTTGGGGAAAACCAGCCTGTGTGCTTACATTTCTGCTACCCTTACCACTTCTGCTTGTGGTTCTGTAACTGTTTCACTTACTGTTCCCGTCTACGGCACCATGTGTGTTACCCTTCGCGTTTTCATTTGCGCTTGAGTTTGTGTTATTTTAACCATTTGTGTCTACAGTACAGTTTATCTTTCCATTTCACTTTATGTCACCATACAGATTACCATTTATGCTAGGGCACTGCCCTGCTCCCCGCCCTGCATTACATTCACTGTTTCTCATTATCCTTCTCAAAAAGAAGGGAAATTAGAGGCAAAAAACTCCATTTAATGCATTAGTTAGGTTGTCAGTCCTAAGTCTCACCCCATTCTCCTATGCCTCTGCTTCTTCACACATCTGATGGGGTGAAAGTTAGGTCCGGCAACCCCAATGCGCACCCCGATGCCAGTTGGGGGTGTGGGCAGGGGGGTCCAGTGGGGGCTTTCAACCATAACACTGAATTTCCTCACCTTTGTCACTGTGGAACAACCCTAACTAATGCATTAAATGGATTTTTTTGCCTCTAATACACACACACACACAGAGCTTTCTCAGTAGGATAACCTGTGTTATTTCCACTGCAGTGAGGATAAATCCTGATGACATCAGCAGAGTGAGGATATCGACATTTATCCATACTCTGCTGATGTCACCTGAGTGAGGATAAATGCACTGCAGCTTGCATTCTAAAGGAAACTGCTTCAGAAAAAGTTTCTCTTTTTGCTTTGAAGCTGCAATTTACTCAGTTAGTTTTGCAAAAGACTCTCACCTATGTCCCATTGTGTTTCTAACATTGCTAGCCCATTACTGTGCTGATCTCAGCTTCAAAACAACCCAAATTCTAAATGAGTCTTTTACAAAGCAGGTTCTGTTTCTCAGTGCTACCTGCAGCAGTTTGTCTTTCTCACTGAGCCTCTGACTCACTCAATTAGTTTTGCAAAACACACTCATCTGTGTTTCTGACTCTCAGTCCATTCAGAACACACACACACACACACACACACACACACACACACAGAATGAGCAGGAAACACACAGTCAGAAAAAATGTTCCTGCAGCTCTCACTCCTGTGGTATAAATTGCACACATGATGGGCAGATCATGACATATGAAAGTATTCTCACTCCTGCTCATGAGCTGTGGCCACTCGTGCCTTCGGCACTCGTGAGAATACACAGCTCACTCTGCAAGAGTGAGAATATTTTCCATATCCCACTCCTGCCCATCATGTATCCCATATATATACACATACACAAATACTGTACATATTTATACAATGGGGGTGAGAGCAGTATCAGTGTGATAAACTTGGTTATTTCCACTGGAGTGTGATATCTGCCAATGACATCACAGGAGTTAAAATATCTGAAAAATATACATACTCTGCTGATGTCACCACTCACTCACTCACTCCAACCTGCATACTAAATTGAACTTCTTTACAAATCTGTTTCTCACTACTACTTGCAAGTAACTCAATTAGCATTCAAAGGACATTCAGCTGTTTTCCACAATATTGTAAACTCCCAACCCATTACTACATTTTCAAAAAATCCTGCATTCTAAATAACAGTGCCTCACACTTTTTGTTTCTCACTGCTACTTGCAAGTAACTCACTTAACATTGCAAAGAACATTTAGCAGTTTCCCACAGGGTTTGTAAAACTCCTAGCCCATTACTATGTTTTTTTAGAAAAATGGTCAAAGAAAATGATCTACTCTGATTGGCTGAGACACTTATTTAGGTGGGCATCTATCAGACAATAGATGCCCACCAAATAAAGAAGCCCCAGACCAAACCTTCCTAATAGCCAGCAAAGTATCCTTGTGCCCAGCACCCTGCTTCCTCATTGGCTGAAGCACTGGGCACACAGTAGAATGCTAATTTTAAAATGCCCATTTTGTTGTCTCCCTTAGCAAGAGCTGAGATCCGACTCCAGTCCTACAGCCATTCTCTCGATCTATCCTCAGCTAAATCCTCAAAAATAAATATATAAAAAAGAAACACATTTCTTCACACATGTTTTTTCCTCCCAGCACCAAGTCAAATATTTTAAATTGAAACAGCACCCCGCTTCTTGCCACTCCACTGCTACCTAGCTGACAGATTTGTCTCCCCCCACCCTGTCTGTGTCGTAAGGCAACCCATAAAACAAAAAAGAACAATCCCTTGTTTTGTAATCTCATAAGTGAAACCATTTGCCTCTAACAGCAGCCACAGTAAGGTTCACTGTCCCTCTTGTCATCACAGTCCTGGTCTTCAGGCTCAGAGCAGGCAGCAACGACCGGAAAACCTTAAAAAAGGTAAGCTTAATCCCGGTCCTCAAAATATGCAGCGAGACTGTGTAGTGAGACAGAAAGAAAAAAATTACTCACCTTAGTAATGTTGTTTCTTCTAATGGAGTCTTGCTGTATTCTGACAATCGCAGTGAGTCCCAACCTTTGAACTGCCCCGGAGGTGAAAGAGTTAACGTTCCATGCCAGGCATGGAACACTGAGCTCGAGCTTGGTTGAGACTCTGTCTGTTGCTGTTTGAACTCAAACCATCAGATCTTTATGAACTAAACTCACTGAGGTCCTGTGTGGAAGCTGTAAACCTACACTAGCCAACTGGCTACTAACATAAAAAAACAGATTTTTTGGTCCCAAAACAAAGACTCAAGTCAGGAGACCCAAAAAATGAATAAACACACACCCACTCACCCAAGAAAAGGGGTGATAACAAAACAAGGTGGGGCACCTCCTGAGTGCCAACACTGCCACTGCCCACCCACATCCCAAAAACAAAGGTTCTGAGAGGGGAAGGTAGGGGGGGAGGTCAGAATACAGCAAGACTCCATTAGAAGAAACAACATGACTAAGGTGAGTAATTTTTTCTTCAAACAACATGAAGTCTTGCTGTATTCTGACAATAGCAGACTACCAAGCAGTACCTCCGTGGAGGAGGGGTAGAACCTACTTAGGAAATAGGCTCTGAAGCACAGCTGTGTCAAACCGAGCATCACTCCTAGCCTGGATATCCAGGGAGTAATGCTTGGTAAAAGTGTGAACTGTTTTCCAGGTAGCTGCTTGACATATCTCTAGAATAGGAATATCCCTGGCAGCAGCCAGGGAAGCAGCTGTACCTCTGGTAGAGTGAGCCCTCAGGCCTGAGGGTGGAACCTTACCCAGTTTTTCATAACAAAATTGAATACAAGAGACAATCCACCTGGCAATGGATCTTTTAGTGGCAGGTTTCCCTTTACCAACCTCACCATAAGTGAGGAACAGTTGGAGGGAGTCAAACCTGTGACCCTTGGTACATTCTATGTAGTAGCTAAGGGCTCTTTTCACATCTAAACTGTGCAGCCTCCTCTTACCAGAGGAGGAATGGTCAGTGAAGTACACAGGAAGAGACATAGATTGGTTAAGGTGGAAATCTGAAACCACCTTAGACAAAAACTTCCTGTTAGTCCTGAGGACCACCTTATCTCTATGGAAGGAGATAAAATCAGGCTCCACTGACAGGGCTTGTAACTCACTTATAGGCCTGGCAGAAGTGATGGCTACCAGGAACACAGTTTTCCAAGTCAAGTACTTAAGCTCTGCTGAAGACAAAGGCTCAAAAGGGGTTTGCATAAGCTGAGCAATGCAAACATTAAGGTCCCAAGCAGGGGCAGGGTCCCTGAATGGAGGGTTGGTATGAAGCAATCCCTTGAAAAACTTGGAGAATACAGGGTGAGCTGAAAGAGAAGAGGGCTTACCTGCTGAAATGAAAGCAGAAACAGCTGCCAGATGCACCCTTTGTGTAGCTGGTCTAAGCCCCAAGCTATTCAAATGGACCATATAATCAAGGACTGTGGGCAGATCAGCAGACTCTGGGGAAATATGCCTCCCAGAGCACCATATGGAAATTTTTTTCCACTTAGAATTATAAGTAGTCCTGGTGGAAGGTTTCCTAGAAGCATTCAGAATATCCATTACACCTTGGGAGAGGTGTAAATCAGCAAACTCTAACTCTTCAAGAGCCAGGCCTTGAGGTTGAGAGATTTGAGATTCAGGTACCAAACCTTCCCCTGAGCACAGGTTAACAGGTTGTAATTCCTGGGAAGAGACAGGGGAAGATGGACTGCTAAGGACAACAGGAGAGGATACCAGGGCTGTCTGGCCCAGTCTGGAGCAATCAGGATCACCTCGCAGGGTTGAGACCTGATTTTGACTAGCACTTTGAACAGGAGAGGGAAGGGGGGAAAGCATACAGAAACTTCCCTTACCAACTGAGAACTAAGGCATCCAGGGGGACTGAGCCCAACACTGGGGGCCTGCAGCAAAAAAGGGGAAGTTGATGATTGTCTGGGGCTGCAAAAAGATCTATCTGTGGGGTGCCCCATCTGGAGAATATCACCTCCAAGACCAGGGGATCCAGTGACCATTCGTGATGGCCCTGGGATATCCTGCTGAGAGCATCTGCCAGGACATTGTCCTTGCCTGGGAAGTGTACTGCTGTGAGGGAGGTGTTCAGGGAATAAGCCAAAGACCACAACTTCATTGCTTCTGTGCGCAAGGCCGTAGACCGAGTGCCTCCTTGCTTGTGATGTACCACATTGTGGTGGTATTGTCTGTTCTGACCTGAATAACCTTGTTCTGAACAGATTTGGAAAAAGCTTGAAGTGCTAGAAATACTGCTCTGAGTTCCAACAGATTGATGTGAAGCAGAGATTCCTGAGGGGACCACAACCCCTGGGTGGTCAGGTCGCCCAAGTGAGCCCCCCACCCCAAGAGGGAGACATCTGTAGTAAGGATTAAAGAGTGGTACTGAGTGACAAAGGGAACTCCCTGTCTTAGATTGTTCTGATCCTGCCACCACTGTAAGGCCTGGATCAGGGTTCGAGTCACTGGGATCAATTTGGTCAGAGGGTCCTTCTTTTGAGACCAAAAGTCTCTCAAATGGAGCTGAATGTCCCTCATCTGAGATCTTGCTCCCTGCACCACTGCTGTGGAAGCAGCCATGTGCCCCAGGAGCTGCAGAAAATGCCTTGCTGGTCGAGACACCTGCAGGGTGAATGAGGAGGCCAGTGTGATAAGGGTCCTTGCCCTGTCCAGGGGAAGGAAAGCTCTGGCCTTTTCTGTATCTAGCTCTGTGCCTATGAAGGTAAGGAGCTGAACAGGCTCTAGAACTGACTTTGAAAGATTCAGAAGGAAACCCAAAGAGGTGAGCAATTGCTGAGTTATCTGTAGGTGTAACTTGACTTGGTCTGGGGACTGGCCTACTGTGAGCCAGTCGTCCAGGTATGGGAAGATGGCAATCCTTTGCCTTCTTAGAGAAGCAACTACTACTGCCAGGCATTTTGTGAACACCCTTGGAGCAGAGGTTAGACCGAAGGGAATTGCTCTGAACTGGCAATGGCCTGAGGGCAGCTCGAACCTGAGATACTTTCGATGGGAGCTTCTGATGAGAATATGGAAGTAGGCATCCTTGAGGTCCAGGGAAACTAGCCAGTCCCCTGGCCTTAGAGAGGGTAGAATAATTCCCAGAGTCACCATTTTGAATTTTGGTTTTAAAGGGTGCTTGTTTAAGTATCTGAGATCCAGGATGGGCTGCCATTCTCCTGTCTTTTTTGGGGTAAGGAAGTACCTGGAGTACAACCCTTTGCCCTGGTGTAGGGGTAGAACCCTTTCCACAGCTCTGAGAGCCAGGAGGGAAGATACCTCTGCCTCTAGGGCAAGTGCCTCTGAGGGATTTGCAGGTGGAAAGGATCTGGTTCTCAGCTTTGAAATTTTTTGAAGCTGAGAACAGTCCCTGACTTACTATTTCCAGGACCCACTTGTCTGATGTTAGAGACTCCCAGTCCTGGACAAAGTAAGCCAGCCTGCCCCCACAGGTAGTGGAGAATCGGCCCTGGCAAACCCATCAGGGTGCCTGTTTGGCAGGGGGTTTTGGCTGAGAGGTGGAAGCAGGTCTGCTTGTACCCCTTCTGCCTCTCCCTCTAAAGAACCCCCTCTGAGCATAGACAGAAGAGGAGGCCTGGGCTTGGTAGAAAGACCTATGAAAAGGCCTGCCCCTTCCCCTGGGATGCTGCCTCTGAGGAGTGGCCTGCCTTTCCTTGGCCTGTGCACCCCATAGGTGGTCCTATATTCGTCCATTTTTTTCATAAAATTCTGTTTGCTCCCCAAACAGAGAATTACCCACAACAGGAAAATCCATGGCCTTAGTCTGGGTATCCTGGACAGGCTAGTACATCTGAGCCAAGCCATTCTACTGGTGCCACAGATGTAGCCATGACTCTAGATGACACATCATTGGAGTCCACTGCAGCATGGAATTGCACCTTGGATGCCTCAATACCATCAGCAGCCACCTGCCCAGCTCCTTGGCAGCTGTCCAGGGACCTGTTTTGCAAAGCCATGACAGTGTCCCATCTGGATTTTTGATACCTAGCAGTATAGGCCATATAGTTGGCCTGTCTGAGTCCCAAGGATGCTGCCATGTACTGTTTCTTTGCCCTGGCATCAATCTTCCTGGAGTCCTTGTCTGGGGGGTGTGAAGCCAAGGGAATATTTGTCTTATCACAGGCTGCAGCCTGCACTACCCCAACATGGCTGCATTGTTGCGTAAGGAACTCCGTATCTGAGCCTGACAATGTATACCTCTTGTCCATTCTTTTGTCCACAGGAGGTATAGTATTTGGAGTCTTTAAAATCTTAAATGTCTGTTTCCCAAAAGATTTGTGTAAGGGAATAGACAGCCTCCTAGACTCTGGGATATCCATCATTTCCACATAGTCAGGCTCCTCCTGGTCATCCACAGCTTCTTCCATAGGAAGCTGGAGGGTTTCAGCCACTTTTTTATAAAACATGAAATGGGAGGGGGTCTCAGAAAGCCTAGGAGGAGACACTCCTGAAGGTCTGTCTGGGGAGATGTCCGTCAATGGGCACATCCAGACTTTCAAAACCACATTCACTTTCCTCATACTCCTCTTCCTCCTCCTCCGGTTCATAATATTCTTCTAAATCATAATCTTGAACCAGTGGAACCGCCAAACCGAGCGCCTGATGGTGCTGGGGTTCGGCAGAACCGGGAAAGCGATCTGACAATTTTTATCTTTGGCTATTTCTTCAGCGGTTGGAGAAGAAAGTTTTGGATCCACACCAGCTGACTTTTCCTTTCTTGTTCTCTTAGCCAGAACTGACTCCTCAGAATCGGCTCTCCTTTTGCCCGAAGAAGTCTCGCCCTGGTCAGACGGCACTCCTTCTGGTTCGGTTTGAACTGAACCGGGCTGGCCATCCGGTTCAGTGGACTTTTTGGCCTCCCTTTCCCTGAGCCTACCAACTCTCTTTTCTAGGATAGCTGCAGGAAAATTTTACAAATCTGGCAGTCTGCATTGAGGTGGTCAAACCCCAGACAATAAACACAGGTGGTGGGGTCAGCCTTAGCAAAGACTTCCCACACACATTGCAGTGTTGAAACCCAGTGGCCCGTTTGTTTTTGGGTTTCTAGACATTGTGCCAGTCCTAACCAAACTTGCCCTTTTAATGGCAATCCGCCAGGCAAGACCCTCTTATCGGTTCCTGACCATGTTTTCCGGGTCGGGGAAAAAAACATAATAAAATCCGGTTTTTTTTAGAACCGATAAGAACCGGTAACCACACACTAAAAGTTCAAATAAAGGTTTTTTAACAACTTGATCGGTTCAAACCGAACCGATGAACCGTTTACAAGTTCCACACAGAATAGAAAAAATAAAATAACCTATCTAGTACTCACAAATACCACAGACAGAGACTGAACCGACAGGTTACGGTTTAAATTCGGCCGAAAACCGAGAAAAGCGGTACTTTAACCGACAAATTGAACCGAGTAGAAGGAGAAATTTCCGGAGCGACTGTTCAGTGAGGCGGAGTAAAGAATCTGACGGTTTGAGTTCAAACAGCAACAGACAGAGTCTCAACCGAGCTCTAGCTCAGCGTTCCATGCCTGGCATAGAAAGTTAACTTTCACCTCCAGGGCAGTTCGAAGGTTGGGACTCACTGCTATTGTCAGAATACAGCAAGACTTCATGTTGTTTGAAGATGCTGCTTCCTGAATCACCAGCACCCAGCAGTTACTGTACACTGCCCACCCCGTCTGCTAGCAGCGATCGTCTTGCCCTCGTTATTTTTAAGGCAGCAATGCAACGGTACCCGTTTTTGATGTTTAAGAATTTTACCTTCTATATTCTCCATGATCAGTGCTGCAGTCACGGAAAGCAGGAGCATTTCTGTCAGATCTATGTAGCGGTACTGGATATTTCTTTCACATAAAAACACTAACTCCTATTGCTTGCAAAAGCAGTGGGGGAGTAACCAATAACCATGACAACTAGGACCCACAGCTACAGGGGCTCTAGAAGGACAAAACTCCCTAGATAAAACACACACACACACAGGCGGAGGAACTATTTTATTTCAAAACTGATTTTAAATTGATTTGTATTAACATTTTATTACTAAACTTATTTTGTTTTACAGTGGCCATTTTCTAAGCGCAATAATACCCTCCAGGGTGGGTGGTATTATACTATACCGGACCTTCCAAGGCTATAAGGCCCTCCACCTGCAGCGCCGGGCCTCATTACGCCTCTGAAGTGTCCGGGAGCACACACCGCCCACCCTGTTGGGTATTATTGCTTACTGTTCAAGAAACCTGCAATCTAAATCACTGTGCCTCACAGTTGCTGTTCCTCACTGCTTGCTGAAACTAAATTAGCATTGCCAAACACATGCACCTGTTTCTCATACTGTGTGTAACACTCCCAGCCCATTCAACTCAGAACACAATCAAACACTGCTCTCAGTATAGCCTAGAGATTAATGAGCTTTGAACAAGCCTGGTACATCCAGCACACCCAGACCTGGGTTTGATTCTCACCACATCCACACTGTGTGACTCTGAACAAGTCACCTCTAAAAACTTACTCTGTTACCAAACTGTACATGTGGGAATAAATGGAGTCCAGAACATGGTCAGGATGCAAAAAGAAAACTTAAATTTATTCCTTAAAGCAGGAAAAATAAATGGACTTGACAGCGAAAAATATACTAAGTAAATAGTTATGATATCTCAACAGTTAGCATCACTGGAGAATATCTATCTAGAAGCACGCTAGACACCTGGCAGGTTCACCTTCCTACCACACTCTGATTCAGTTCATCTTCTATTCTCCCTATATACAAACTTCAGGTCACATGATACACATACGCCCCTCCCTAAACAGAAAATACACTAATATACAGTGTTTAAAATGCTTTAAACGTAACCTGTATTTTATTTTAGGCATTCTTTGTCTGTTTATAGTACAATCAACCTTCAAAAGATAACAAAGATAAAAAAATATTAATATTTCTTTCATTTATGATTTTACTGAGCAAACCAGGCTCCTTCCATCAGCTTCTATTATAAATGACGAGGAACAAGGGCCGGCCGGCACTATAGGGAGATAGAAGACAGAGGAGGGTCTGGTGAGTTGCCTTAAAAAGACTACACAGCTACAGGTCAGTTTTATATATTTACACCAGCTGCAATGTTACCTGGTAACATGTCTGGACAATAGAAGATACACACAGTAGCTCACAAAAATTAGGGTTTTTCACAAAAACAGCATGAAATGCTGTGTTCCTATATTTGTACTTGTAACTGATTCATAAGCAGTTGACTGCAAACGCAGCCTTCGTTCCAGCGACTCTTTTTCAACCAGCTGCAGCTTACAAGACTGTAGCATTTTGCCTGGTTTCGCTCCTATTTCCCTTTATTTTGTAGGAGCTTTAACCAGTAGAAAAGGCACTAACTAACAGGAGCATAAGAGGTTAAAATATATATTTACAACTAACCGAGAAGCTCAACGGTATTCGGCGGAGAATGTACGCACATTCGCAGGGGCTCCTCTCACAATCGCACATCGCGACCGTGCGTACACTCACGGGGAGCTCCGCTAATCGTTATTCACTAAAATAGCTAATTTTACTGATGTTTTGACTAGCATACTATTTAGAAGGCGCAGGAAGAGGGATAGGAACAGAAAGACGACCCACAGGTGGCCAGTCCATGGATAGAGGAGTAAAAGAGAAAAAGAAAAGAATATAGGAAAGAAACTGTTGCAACAGATTTAAACTGCAAAGGGTTATGCTAGTCAAAAATGCCAATAGTCTTTAGCTGTATTCCACCAGAAATACCTATTATAAGTAGTTCAACACCCAATTTACCTAAAAAGTCTTGTTACCCAACAGTAAAAATACAACAAAGGTGTATATATCAATACAGACAGGGAAAAAAGGGGGGTGGGTAAACAGCCCCTACCACAATTTCCTCCCCACCTAAGAGAAAACCAAAGGATTTCAATATTGATGTGCTTTATCTATCACCTTCTTTCAAGACAGAAAATGTAGACCTCTCTAGATGAGAGATGGAGCTTCAGCCCACCCACTCCCAAAGCTCCACCTTGGGGTCCCTAATACAGTAAGAAACGAACACCTTACTTATTTAAATCCTTAAATCCTTACATTATTCTAGTATCCCAAGGTCTACTTCTGTCTCTCTTATTATGTCAGCTCCGAAGTGAGACATAAAGTCTGCATTGCCACTGGCTGTTCCTGCTCTGTGTTTCACTGAGAACTTGTACGGTTGCAATGTCAAATACCACCGCATAATTCTAGGATTGTTGTCTTTCATATTCTGAATCCAACAAAGTGGGTTATGGTCAGTCCATACCTCAAATTTCCCCATAAATAATAACGTAAGGACTCTATGACCCATTTCAGTGCCTGGCATTCCTTTTCTAAAGTGGAATACCTGGTCTCTCTGGCATGAAGTTTTCTGTGAATAAAAAGTATGGGATGTTCCTCTCCATCCTGAATTTGAAACAACACTGCTCCTATGCCAACATTAGAAGCATCTGTTTGCACAATAAAAGTTTTAGCAAAATCAGGACTCTTCAATACTGGAGTTGCACAGAGGCCAGCTTTTATCGCACAAAAGGACTCCTCACATTCTGGAGTCCAACTGACTTCAGTGGGTCTGTTTTTTTCCGTCAAGTCAATTAAAGGACTGGCTAAGGTAGCAAACTGGGGTACAAAGCACCTGTAGTACCCCGACAATCTTAAAAGGAACGTACATGCTTCTTAGTGATTGGACGGGGACTTTTGGCTACTGCATTGATTTTTCCTATCTCAGGTTTCACCTACTTTTCACCTATCAAAAATGGGCTTCCTTCATGGCAAGGGAACACTTAGCAGGGTTATTTGTAAGGCCAGCCTGTGCAATGGTTTTAAAACCTGGGTGAGATGTTTAATGTGCTCTTTCTAGGAAGGGCTATAGACAATTACATCATCCAGATAAGCTTCACTGTATCCCAAATGTGGTCTTAACAGTTTATCCATCAGTCTTTGAAACGTAGCCGGCGCACCATGAAGTCCAAAGGGCATTATGGTAAACTGAAATGATCCCAAGGGTGTGCTAAAGGTTGTTTTGTCCCTGGCCAGTTCCTCTAGTGGGATCTGCCAATAGCCTTTTGTTAAGTCGAGTGTGCTGACATACTGGGCTTGTCCGAGCTGATCTATTATATCGTCCACTTGGGGCATAGGGTACCTGTCAAACTTGGAGATGGCATTAAGTTTACGGAAATCCAAAAAATACAGACTCCACCCTCCTTTTTGGGAACTAATACCATTGGAAATCCCCATTCACTATTTGCTTCTTCTATGACTCCCATTTCTTTCATTTTCTCTATCTCCTTTACAACCTCTGCTTTCACTTTCTCGGGTATACGATAGGGTTTTACTCTACTGGGCATGGTTTGGGAAACCTGTATCTGATGGGTTATAGCAGATGTTTTACCAGGCATGCTTGTAAACGTAGAGTGGAACTGACTTAACACTTGGGCTAATTCCTGTTTTTGATCTTCTGCCAACATGGGGTTTGTCAATACCACAGTGCATACCTGTGTACCTGTTTACCTTCTAGCCAGGTATATGCCACATCCAGCTCATCATCAGTTGAGGTAGGACACACACATACATAGCTTTACTGGGCCAGTCATTCCATCTTTTCAACAAATTAGAATGATATACCTTTAATTTGTTTTTTCTATCCGGTACTTCTGCTAGGTATGTAACAGGACCAGTGTTTCTGGATAACATAAGGACCTTGCCATTTCATAGTTAGCTTATTTTCTGTAGATGGAAGTAAGAGTAAAACATGATCTCCAACACTAAACTGTTTATTACCAGCCCCGGTGTCATATTGGTCTTTTTGATAGACTTGTTTTACCTGATTTTGTTCATGGGCTAACTGGGAATACAGAGTTACCCTTTGTCGTAGCGAGTGACATACTCAAGGGTAGTCAGGGTTTTCCAAACAGTGGCATCTTCCCATTGTTCTCTGACCATATCTAGGAGGCCTCTAAGGTTCTTGCCATAGAGCAATTCAAAAGTCAAGAATCCTGTTGACGCCTGTGGGACCTCCCAATAGGCAAAAAGAAGTAATGGTAAATACAAATTCCATTGTTTCCCTTCGTTCTCTATGTATTTTTGAATAATTTTTTTTTAGTGTCTTGTTGAAGTGTTCAACTAAGCCATCAGTCTGGGGGTGATAAGGAGAGGTGTACACAGCTTCCACCCCCAGGGCCTGGTAGAGGCACCTCAGCAAAGCAGAACAAAAATTAGCCCCTCTATCTGTTAGTATAATCTTAGGAACACCTACTCTACTAAATACCTTCTGCAACTACTCTGCTATTTTGTCAGCCATGACAGTACATAAAGGAATGGCTTCCGGATATTTTGTAGCATAGACACATATAATGAGAGTGAACCTGTTTCATTTTGAACTTTTGGGGAGAGGCCCTATGATGTCCATTGCTATAAGCTCAAAGGGGACAGTTACCAATGGTAAAGGTTGCAGGGGAACTTTGTCTTTTTTAGTAACCGGGACTACCATTTGATACTTACAACTCCTGCAGTATTCAGCCACCTGTGTATTAATTTCAGGCCAAAATAATCTGTACAGGAGTCTTTTCAGTGTTCTACCCCTTCCTGCATGACCCCCACAAGGGATTTCATGGGCTAAAAACATTAATTACGCTCTATACTTCTGTGGGACCACTAGTTGGTCTACTCTTCTCCTGTTTTAGGATTCACACACACTCTATATAATTTTTCTTGTTCAATCCTATACATTGGGGGTGTACCTTCTACCCCTTCAGGGACAACCTGTAAATACAAAGGGGTTAATGTCTCATCATTCTTCTGGTCATTTGCAAATGACTGTATTGAAATAGTGTTATGCAACATTTCATCACCACATGAGTCCCTTTTCTTATTCCATGTCCATTTCTCAAGTCTTTTCTGGCTCTTGGATTTTATGGATTTACCAGGGGCCTCAAACAATGTCTCATCAAATGGAAATAGTTCCATTTCTGCCTGTTCTTGTCGAGTCTGAGCCCGGGTAGATACTGCACAGATGGTTGAGGTAGATGTTAGTAAATCGTCAAACATAGGAAAATCATGTCCAAAAATTACAGGTACAGGCAACCATGGTACTACTCCTACTCTCATATGCTGTGCAATGCCATGTGCTGTGATGGTAACGTCTTGCAAGGGATAAGAATGAACATCCCCATATACACAAGTAACCCTTGTCTGTTCAGGATTCACATTCTGAGGGATTCCACATAATACATCAGTGTGTGCTAGGGTTTGTTTACTCCTAGAGTCTATTAATGCAGATACTTCATTCCCGCCATTGCTGACTGCCACAGTATACTGCCCCCAATTCGCTAGAGCCAGATGAGAAGAAAAAATAACTCACCTTAGTAATTGTGTTTCTTCTAATGGAGTCTTGCTGTATTCTGACATATGCAGTTAGCCCCAGCACTTGAACTGCCCTAGAGAGGAAAGAGTTAACTCTACGCCAGAGCATAGAATGCTGGGCTCGAGCTCGGTTCAAACCTCTGTCTGCAGCACTTCAAAGTGCAACTTTCAGAGCTAATACTAACTAACTACACCTCCTAAGTGGAAATTGTAAATAAAATAGCCAACAAGCAACAAAATTTTGGGTCCCCGAAAGACTCAAGTCGAGAACTCCAAAATATTAACCAGGTAGTGAACCAACATATAACTACAAAAACAACATTAGCATAACCCACTCCCCCTTTCTAAAAGGGAGGCATGCCAAGTACACCACTGAGGTGCAACACTGTACCTGCCAGCCCACTTCCCAAAACCAGGTTCTGAGAGGGGAGGCAGGGAGGGAGGTCAGAATACAGCAAGACTCCATTAGGAGAAACACAATTACTAAGGTAATTTTTTCTTCAAACAACATGAAGTCTTGCTGTATTCTGACATATGCAGACTACCAACCAGTACCTCCAAGGAGAAGAGTACCAAACCTATTTTGGGAATAGGCTCTGCAGTACTGCTGTACCAAACCTAGCGTCACTCCTAGCCTGGATATCCAGAGAGTAATGCTTGGTGAATGTATGGACTGTTTTCCAGGTGACTGCTTTGCATATTTCTAATAAAGGTATATCTCTGGCAGCAGCCAGAGAAGCAGCTGTACCCCTAGTCGAATGAGCCCTCCGGCCTGAGGGGGGTAATTTGCCTAGCTTTTCATAGCAGAATTGTATACAAGAGACAATCCACCTGTCAACAGTTCTGTTAGTAGCAGGTTTACCCTTTCCCACGTCACCATAAGTGAGAAATAGCTGAGAACAGTCAAATCTAAGTGCCTTAGTATGCTCAACATAGTAGCTAAGTGCCCTCTTAACATACAAACTGTGTAATCTTCTTTCTCCTGAACAAGAATGATCAGTGAAGAACACAGGAAGAGACATGGACTGGTTCAGATGAAAATCTGAAACCACCTTTGGTAAGAACTTCCTATTGGTTCTAAGGACCACCTTATCTCTATGGAATGAGATAAAATCTGGCTCCACTGACAGAGCTTGTAAGTCACTAATACACCTGGCAGACATGATGGCTACCAGCAACACAGTTTTTCAAGTCAAGTACTTAAGTTCTGCTGAAGCCAATAGCTAAAAAGGGGGTTGCGGAAGCTGAGCAATGCAAACATTAAGATCCCAGGAAGGAGTAGGGTCCTTAAACGGAGGGTTGGTATGAAGCAAACCTTTAAAGAACTTACAGAAAACAGGGTGAGATGCCAGGGAGGAAGCCTTCTCCCACTGACAGAAATGCAGAGACAGCTGCTAAGTGC
Source organism: Neoceratodus forsteri (assembly GCA_016271365.2). NCBI lineage: Eukaryota > Metazoa > Chordata > Ceratodontiformes > Ceratodontidae > Neoceratodus > Neoceratodus forsteri. The sequence continues at coordinate 1,137,618,625 of CM028130.1, forward strand.
ACTTTCAGAGTGGCTGGCCTGAAACCTAGGCCATTGAGATGAACCACATAATCTAGAACAGTAGCCAGATCAGCAGTGTCTGGTAAGACATCCTTATTGGAGCACCAAATGCAGAATCTCTTCCATTTAGAATTATAAGTTTTTCTGGTGGCAGGTTTTCTAGAAGCTTTAAGAATATCCAGAACCCCCTGAGACAGGTGCAGATTTGCATACTCTAACTCTTCAAGAGCCAAGCCTTGAGGTTGAGAGACTGAAGATTGGGGTACCAGATTCCCCTGAGAGGAGGTTAACAGGTTGTGCCTCTTGGGAAGAGATAGGGGAAGATGGACTGCTAGGAACATCAACATATGATACCAAGGCTGTCTGGCCCAGTCTGGTGCAATCAGGATCACCTTGCACGGTTGTAACCTGATCTTGACCAGGACCTTGAATAACAGGGGAAAGGGAGGAAAGGCATAAAGGAATTTGCCCCCCCAATCCAGAACCGGAGCATCGAGGGGAACTGTGCCCATGACAGGAGGTCTGCAACAGAAGACAGGAACTTTATGATTGTCTGGGGCTGCAAAGAAATCTAGCTCTAGAGTGTCCCACTTGGAGAAGAGTACTTTCAAAATGAAGGTGTCCAGGGCCCATTCGTGATGGCCCTGAGAGATCCTGCTCAGGGCATCTGATAGCACATTGTCCTTCCCTGATAGATGTACTGCTACCAGAGATGCCTGCAGGGCACAAGTCAGAGACCAAATGTTCATGGCTTCCATGCACAAGGCCATAGACCGAGTGCCTCCCTGCTTGTTGATGTACCATGTGGTGGTGGTATTGTCTGTCCTGACCTGAACAACCTTGTTCTTTACTGAGTCCAAGAAAGCTTGGAGAGCCAGGAATACTGCCCTGAGTTCCAGAAGATTGATATGAAGTAGAGACTCCTGAGGAGACTACACCCTTTGTGCTGTTAGGGCACCTAAGTGAGCTCCCCAGCCCAGGAGAGAAGCATCTGTGGTTAGCACCACTGCATGAGTCTGAATGATGAATGGGACTCTTTGCCTGAGATTGTCCTGATCCAGCCACCATTGGAAAGCTTGGATCAGAGTCTGAGTCACTGGAATCAATTTGGTTAGAGGATCTTTTTTCTGAGACCAAAGGGACCTCAGGTGGAACTTAATGTCCCTCATCTGAAATCTGGCTCCCTGTACCACCGCAGTGGAAGCTGCCATGTGGCCCAGGAGCTGAAGAAAATGTCTTGCTGGTAAGAGACACCAGGAGGCGGAAAGAAAGATCAAGGTCTGTAAGGGCCTTTGCCCTTGCCAGAGGAAGAAAAGCCTTTGCTTGGACAGTATCCAGCTCTATCCCTATGAAGGTCAGGAGTTGCACTGGTTTGAGAACTGACTTTGGTAGGTTGAGGAGGAATCCAAGGGAAGTGAGCAATTGTTGTGTCACTTACAGGTTTGACTTGACTTGGTCTGGAGACTGCCCCACAATGAGCCAGTCATCCAGGTATGGAAAAATGGAAATGTTCTGTCTCCTGAGAAAGGCCGCTACTACTGCTAGGCATTTTGTGAACACCCTTGGAGCTGAAGTTAGTCCAAAGGGCATTGCTTTGAACTGATAATGGCCTGAAGACAATTCGAGCCTGAGGTACTTTCTGTGGGAGCACCAGATGGGAATGTGAAAGTAGGCATCTTTGAGGTCCAGGGAGGCTAACCAATCTCCTGGCCTCAGAGAGGGAAGAATTACTCCCAGAGTCACCATTTTGGATCTTAGCTTGACAAGGTGCTTATTTAGGTGTCTTAGGTCTAGGATGGGCCGCCACTGCCCTGTCTTTTTCAGGGTAAGGAAGTATCTGGAGTACAGACCCTTGCCCCTGTGTAGAGTAGGAACTCTCTCTATGGCTCTGAGAGCCAGCAGAGAGGAAACCTCTGCCTCTAGGGCAATGGTTTTGGAGATGTTTGCAGGTGGAAAAGACCTGACCCTGAGTTTTGGAAATTTTCTGAAGCTGAGGGCCAGTCCTTGGCTTACTACCTCCAGGACTCACTTGTCTGAGGTAACAGACTTCCAAGCCTGGAAGTAGTAAGCCAGCCTGCCTCCTACTGGAATAGGGGAGTCGACCCGGGCTGACACATCAGGGTGTCTGCTTGGCAGGAACCTTAGACTGGGAGGAGGATGCAGCTCTGCTCATCCCCCTTCTGCCTCTCCCTCTGTAGAACCCCCTCTGAGGAAAAGGAGAAGAGGCCTGTGCCTGGTAGAAAGGCCTGTGAAAGGGCCTGCCCCTGCCCCTAGACTGCTGCTTCTGAGGAGTTGTCTGCCTTACCTTGGCCTGTGCACTCCTGTAGGTGGTCCTGTATTCATCCATCTTTTTCATGTAATTCTCTGCTCCCCAAACAGAGAATTACCCACCACAGGGAAATCCATGGTCTTAGCCTGAGTGTTCTGTGAGAGGCTAGTACATCTGAGCCAAGCAAATCTCCGAAGAGACACAGATGTAGCCATGACTCATGATGACACATCATTTGAGTCCATAGCAGCATGAAACTGGATCTTAGATGCCTCAATCCCATCAGCAGCCACCTCCTCCAGCTCCTTGGCTAACTGGGGGGAAGCCTGTTTAGCCAGTTCCAGAACAGTATCTCATCTGGATGTCTGGTATCTGGCTGTGTAGGCCATATAATTTACCTGCCTGAGTCCCAAGGAGGATGGCAAGTACTGTTTTTTGGTCATAGCATCCACCTTCCTAGAGTCTTCATCTGGGGGGTGTGAAGCCAAAGGTATATTAGCCTTGTCACAGGCTGCAGCCTGCACAACATGGCTGCACTGTTGGAACAAGAACTCTGTACCTGAGCCTGACAGTATATACCTCCTGTCCATTCTCTTATCCACAGGAGGAAAAGAATTTGGTGTTTGGAGAATTTTTTGTGTCTGTTTCCCAAGAGATTTATGGAGGGGGGAATAGCAGCCTTTTGGACTCTGGGATGTCCATCATTTCTACAAAATCAGGCTCCTCTTGTTCCTCAACAGCTTCAACCAGAGGGAGCTGGAGGGTCTCTGCCACTTTTTTGTAAAACAAATAGTGGGATGGGGACTCAGAAAGCCTGGGAGGGGAAACATTAGAAGGCCTGTCTGGAGGATGTCCGGTTCAATGAGCTCATCCAGACCTTCCACACCATCACCACCACCACCACCACCATCATTGTCATCATCATCGTCATCGTCGTACCCTTCTTCCCCCTCCAAATCCAGTTCATAATACTCATCTGGACAATATTCCGGAACCGGGGGAACCGACCAAACTGAGTGCCTACCGAGAGGCGCCGGATCGGATGGAACAAGACGGAGAAATTCCACAATGTTTATCGCCCTGGCTATCTCTTCAGCGGTTGGACGTTGCGGTTCTGGATCTGAACCGGCCGAGTTCCTCTTTTTCTTTGATGGAACCAACCCCTCAGGATCGGCTCTCCTTTTGCCAAGGGAGTATCACCCAAGTCAGTGGGCACTCCCTCAGGTTTGGTCGGAACCGAACCGGGCTGGCCATCCGGATTAACGGACTTCTCGACCTCCTTTTCCCTAAGCCTACTCAACCTCTTATCCAGGGTGGCCTTCAGAAAATTCTTGCAGATTTGGCAGTCTGAATCGAGGTGGTCAAACCCCAGACAATAAACACAGGTGGTGTGAGGGTCTGTCTTAGCAAAGGCATCCCCACACTCACTACAGTGTTGAAACCCAGTGGGCCCATTTTTTTTCTTGGGCTTCTCAGACATGGCCAGACTAACAACTTACCCTTTATAGCTTAAAAGCCAGGTAAGACCCCCCCCGATCGGTTACCTACCATGTTATGGGTCGTGGAAAAAAACGTTTAAAATCCCATTTTTTTGAAACCGATAGGGACTGGTACCTCAAACTAAAAAATTAAGAAATAAAACAAACTAAACACATTCGGTTCCAAACCGGACCGATAAACAAGACTTTACAATTTCCACAAAACTTTTTACAAATAAAACTAAGTCCACTACCTACAACACTTACTGTACTGCAGACAGGGATCTGAACTGAAAGAAAATAGCGAAAAAACAGTGTTTTAAACCGACTGACTTTACCGAACCGAGCAAGTGAAGGAGCAATCTCCGGAGCGACTATTCAGTTAGGCGGAGTAAAGAATCTGATGGTTACATTTTGAAGTGCTGCAGACAGAGATTTGAACCGAGCTCGAGCCCAACATTCTATGCTCTGGCACAGAGTTAACTCTTTCCTCTCTGGGGCAGTTCAAATGCTGGGGCTAACTGCATATGTCAGAATACAGCAAGATTTCATGTTGTTTGAAGGGTCAGCTTTCTTCCTGGGGCAAAATCTAGCAATATGTCCCTTTGCTTGACATTCTCGACAAATTATGTCAGGGTTGTAGGGGCGTGGAACACATTTCTCATATGTACTATTAGTAACATTAGCAGAAGGAGCAGTAGGAGATTGTCTTACCGTAGAGCTGGTGGTGGAGGAAGCCTCATGCAACCCCTTCTGACATTGTGGATGTGCTGTTACAAAGTCCTCTGCTAGGCAAATAGCTTTTTCAGCTATTTCTGGTCTGTGTTCTCGCACCCACATTTGTACCTCATGTGGCAGTATTTTGATGAACTGTTCAAGTACTATTGATGCTACCACTTGGTTCATACTATGTACTGTGGGTTGAAGCCATTTAGTACAAAGGTCTTGCAATCTGACGTAAGCTTCTTGTGGCGAATCAGCAGTATGATATCTAAATGTCCGGAAACGTTGTCTGTACGTTTCTGTACTGATATCATATCTTTTCAAGATTACTTGCTTAACATGGTCATAGTTGGTTGCATTCTGGGTCTCCACATGGCTATAAGCTAATTGTGCTTTGCCCGTAAGGTAAGGAGCCAAATGGACAACCCATTGGTCCCTGGGCCACCCACAAGCAGTTGCCACCCTTTCAAATGTAGTGATGTATGCTTCAATATCATCATTGTCCATTAACTTCAATAGTTTAATGTCTCTGGGCCCTTCACTGGGTGGGTTGTGTCCAACAGTCCCCATAGCTTGAATTGCTTTAAGGGTATCCACCCACCTGGCCTCATACTGCAGCCAGTCTCTATCTCTCTGCTTTTCAAAGTCAATTTGCTTCAAGCACAGCCATCTGAGAAGATCCTGCATCTCAGTAGGAGGTGTTTCTTCTTCTTCTTCCACTGAACTGGTATCCTCACCCCCAGTAGCGCCTTCTTCTTTCATGCGTCTCGCAGTATCCTTCCACCTGATATCACCCAGACCGGTGGCCAATGGAAGCTGATACTAGTCAACCATTGTCCAGGTCAACACTCCCTCAGGTGTGGGTGCTTCCATCTTTCCCTGCTTCTTCTGATCCTCCATGATATCACTGGATGATATCCACCAGAAGGTTGCCTCGCCTCCTTTGATCCCACTCTGACACCAACTGTACATGTGGGAATAAATGGAGTCCAGAACACGGTCAGGATGCAAAAAGAAAACTTAAATTTATTCCTTAAAGCAGGAAAAATAAATGGACTTGACAGTGGAAAATAAGAAATAAAATCACAATAAACAAAGTAAACAGCTATGATATCTCAAAAGTTAGCATCACTGGAGAATATCTGTCTAGAAGCATGCCAGACATCTGGCAGGTTCACCTTCCTACCACTCTCTGATTCAATTCATTTTCTATTCTCCCTATATACAAAATTCAGATAACATGATACAAATAAGCCCCTCCCTAAACAGAAAATATACTAACATACAGTATTTAAAATGCTTTAAATGTAACCTGTATTTTATTTTAGGCATTCTTTGTCTGTTTATATTACAATCATCAGTTTATATTACAATCAACCTTCAAAAGATAAAAAAAAAATACTAATATTTCTTTAATTTATGATTTTACTGAGCAAACCAGGCTCCTCCCATCAGCTTCTATTATAAATGAGGAGGAACAAGGGCCGGACGGCACTATAGGGAGATAGAAGACTGAGAGGAGGGTCTGGTGAGCGGCCTTAAAAAGACTACACAGCTACAGGTTGGTTTTATATATTTACACCAGCTGCAATGTTACAGGGTAACGTGTCTGGACAATAGCAAATACACACAGTAGCTCAGAAAAGTGAGGGTTTACACAAAAACAGCATGAAACGCTGTGTTCCTATATTTGTACTTGTAACTGATTCATAAGCAGTTGACTGCAAACGCAGCCTTTGTTCCAGCGACTCTCTTTCAACCAGCTACAGCTTGCAAGACTGTAGCATTTTGTCTGGTTTCGCTCCTATTTCTCTTTATTTTGTAGGAGCTTTAAGCAGTAGAAAGGGCACTAACTAACAGGGGCAGAAGAGGTTAAAATACATATTTACAACTAACCGAGAAGCTCAACGGCTTTCGGCGGAGAATGTATGCACATTCGCAGGGGCTCCTCGCACAATCGCAACCATGCGTACACTCGCGGGGAGCTCCTCTAATCGTTATTCACTAAAACAGCTGATTTTACCGATGTTTTGACTAGCATACTGTTTAGAAGGTGTAGGAAGAGGGATAGGAACAGAAAGACTACCCACAGGTGGCCAGTCCATGGATAGAGGAGTAAAAGAGAAAAGGAAAAGAATATAGGAAAGAAACTGTTGCAACAGATTTAAACTGCAAATGGGTATGCTAGTCAAAAATGCCAATAGCCCTCAGCTGTATTCCACCAGAAATACCTATTGTACAGTAAGTAGTTCAACACCCAATTTACCTAAAAAAATCTTATATTACCCAACAGTAAAAATACAACAAAGGTGTATATATCAATACAGACAGGGAAAAGGGGTGGGTAAACACCCCCTACCACACACACAATGAAAGAACACACAGGAAAACATACCTATACTTTGGAAGCTCTCACCCCCATTGTATAAATAGCACACGTAATGGGCAGATTGTGTGCTATGGATAATATTGTCACTCCTGCATCATGAGCTCTGGATACTCTCACTTGTGCCTTTGGCACTCGTGAGTATCCAAAGCTCACTCTTCGGGAGTGGCAATATTATCCATATCACACTCCTGCCCATTACATATCCTCTATATATATTTATACCACAGGGGTGAGAGCTTTCTCAGCAGGATATCCTGTGTTATTTCCACTGCAGTGAGGATAAATTCTGATGACATCAGCAGAGTGAGGATATTGACATTTATCCATACTCTGCTGATGTCACCAGAGTGAGGATAACTGCACTGCAGCTTGTGCCCTAAAGGAAACTGCTTCAGAAAACAGTTTATCTTTTACCTTTGTTTTTACCAGGAAAGAGACACACTAAGCTGAAAGCATGTTTACAGGTGCAACCTGGGAGCACAAGAAAGTTAAGTGACTTACTCAGGATCACACAGTATGCAAGTGGGGGCTGTGGAATTCAAATCCAGATCTCCAGGTTTGCAGCTCAGAGCCTTTAACCACTGCGCTATACTGCCTCCTTAATCTTTCTCTTATCTCTTTCCCACTGAAGCTGCAACTTACTCAATTAACTTTGCAAAAGACTCTCACCTGTGTCCCATTGAGTTTCTAACTTTCCTAGCCCATTACTGTGCTGATCTCAGCTTCAAAATAACCTGAATTCTAAACAAAACTCTTTTACAAAGCAGTTTCTGTTTCACAGTGCTACCTGCAGCAATTTATCTTTCTCAGTGAGCCCCTGACTCACTCAATTAGCTTTGAAAAACACTGTCAGCTGTGTTTCTCACTCCCAGGCCATTCAGAACACACACACACACACACACACACACACACACACACACACACACACACACACACACACAGAATGAGCAGGATACACACAGAATCAGAAAAAATGTTCCGAAAGCTCTCACCCCTGTGGTATAAATCGCACACGTGATGGGCAGATCATGGGATATGGAAAATATTCTCACTCCTGCAGAGTGAGCTGTGTATTTTTACTCATGCCTTCGGCACTCATGAGAATACATATCACAAGACCTGCAGGGAGTGAGAATATTTCCCATATCCCACTCCTGCCCAATCAAAATATATATACACATGCACACACATATATATTAAATAATACGGGCCCCAGGATAGATTCCTGTGGCACCCCAGACTTAATATTGGCCAACTGAGACCTGTGTGGGCCAATACTAATAGGGGCCCCAGGATAGATCCCTGTGGCACCCCAGACTTAATATTGCCCATCTGAGACCTATGTGGGCCAGTATAATGAGTTGTTGTTTACCATGTAATGGAAACTGTACTTATTCTATGTTAAACTTAATAAAACATTTAACTAAAAAAATGTTATAGCTCCTATGTTTTTTTAATAAATGCATCAACATCACATAGGAAGGGAACCCAGGCAACTGACACCAAACTACCCTATTATTATTATTAAACTGCCTGTATGCAATAGGTTTTGTTGTTTTCCATATTTTTGACAGGTCATGTAATGGTATGAATATAGAATGGATGTGGGTGTGACTTAAAAGAAAATTAGCAGGGCTCAGGTAAGTTTTGGTCCAAATCAAAGGTGGTAATGCCACCATTTTAGACCTGCTGTGTCCATCAGTCCAGCACCTGGTATGTCCATTGACCCAGTTATCCTTGCAGCTCCAAAAGCAGAGAGGGTTATACAAATTGCAGGGGAAATCCACAATGATGGCTTTCTGTGGGAGAGCCCCAAGCACAGTTAGTCCGTGGGAATCACCTATATTAACTTTACCTGTCAATGATTGTGCAATAACTTGTCAAGGACACTTGCATTTAGCGTAACTAAACAATTCCTCTTTAATCAGCGACTATAAACAGGTTTTGCAAAACAGCTGACTAGCACAGGAATGGACTAACAGAGCCCAAGAAAGTTCCACTTTCCAACCCACAGATAGAGAATTAACCCTTTAGTGCCCACTATACCATTCCTCCTTCCTTAAATGAAGCAGTATACCTAAAAAACCCCAGAAAACATACATATGTATTCAAATATTTTTTTGTCTTGTTTTTGTTTTCTTTAACTGTTTCACACAATCATAAGCTAGTCTCGCTGGTGCTCTACGGACTCAAATTTAATGATCTGATTGGTAGCCACTGTCACAAGAGTTATCAGTTAAGAAATCTCCTACAGTATCTAGGAACCCCCACCCTCACACTGGGCCACAGACGAGTTCCAGCAATATCAGGAAAACAGACTCCAGCAATTCTGATGTTTCTAACAGGATGGGTGGTTGATCTCTAAAGATGTGTGTGCATTACTGTGGCACTCCCACGGCGGTACATCTACTGTGTGTGGAGGGTAGCACTGTAGACATCTGTTGCATGTCCACTAATGGAAGCTATGAAAAACAAAAGGCAGCTTGGCTCCTTCCTCTGCCCTCCTTCCAATCCTTGACCTTGGAACTATAATTAGGGCTGAACTGTAATGCCATAAAAGGAGCAAAATGCAATATTAGGATAAAATAAAACTTACCCTAGGCCTGTGCAAGTCTGTGCCATGATGCTTCTTCTGGTTTGAATGATCATTTCACCTAACACTGACACTGCCCTGACTTTTGGCACCCTCTCTGCAAGAACTGATGTGCATTTTTCTGTGCCTGAAAAGACAGTGCTGAAGTTGGGGTAATGCCAGCACTGCGTCATATGATTGTTTAACCCCAGACACACAATGCTACAGATTCAACAAAACTGAAGAGGATTTTTTTTGCCATAACATTGCATTTCCATACTTTTGCGTCATTACGGTTCAAGCCCATCTGATCCCTAAACATAGCTTTTTGCAAAGAATAACTTCTAAAGGAGACTACATTCAGGGCAAGTGTAAACAATTTCATTTTTGATCAGCAACTGTAACCAAGCCTTAAGTTGCAGCACAGTATGCTACCTCAGTGACTGACTTAAAAGATTTGTCCGACTATATCCTAAAAGGCTACAAGACTTATTCTGGAGTAAACAGAGAGGTACACAGGTGTACAACTCTTGATAACAGATTGATTCACCCTCATTATCGGCATTCCTTCGAAACTGTGTACCTTTTTTAAAGATGTTCAGAAATGTATCTTTAGTCTTTGGTATCCCATCTTACCCCTACATTTAGCCTGAGAGGCATCAATCAACACTTGTAACATGTGCCCAAAATGCGTATCAACATGGCTTTAAGGCATTTACTGTCTATGCCATATCTCTCTGAAATGCTGTACCATGGGAGCTAATGAGTTCCTACTGCATTGGTACCTTCAGCTACTAACTGTAGATCCACTTTAAATGTCATGTAATTTCTATGGCCCATAGTATGGTGGGGCATTGGGTAATATGAAAACTGCTTCCTCAGAGTGATACTTAAAAAAAGCAGTCTCTAGCATCCCTTGTACACCAGAGTCCTCTGCTGGACACTAGGTTCCTTTCTTACTTCTGCGGCTGCAGTGTCTAGTACTCTGCCATGCCACCTGCTTATATGACTCCCATGGTCGTGCCTCTGCCAGACATTTCTCCTGCTGTGTTGACTGCATGCCTCCAGCATTCTCCTCTGTCCTGCTGGCTGCACCAGCTGCAGCCTGCCATCCTCCCCACTTAGGAGTGGTCTCTCAAGCCTCCCCCACCCCTTCCTTGCCTGTGCTTCAGGGCAGCTTCATATTCTCTGCCACAGGACTGCACCACAAACTTGCTTCCTGCTGCTACCAGGTTAATTCCCATGCCATCCTGCTGTCTCTCATGGCTCTTCCACTACTTGTATTGCCACCAGATCAAGGGGGATGTCTGTCTTTTGTGGGGAGATTCTTAAAAACAGCATTATCTGCTGAATTCAAGCAGCAGTGCAATGAAAACGGGCAAACATTTGACCCCACCTTTTTTCTTCCTAATCAATGCCAGACATCTTCCAATTTACTTTTGATGGTGACATTTTCTGTTTCCATTATCATTTAGGAATTGTATGCACGTTTTAAAATAATTATTTTTTAAGAAAAAAAGATGTCCACCTCATTTTTGCATAGAAATAATATTGAAGACCTGAGGAGGGTAAGAATCCAGACAAAAATGCAAATATATAGTACACAGCATAGGAGGCATCCAGAAACCCCAAATCAACATTTCTTCCAATATTTTTCATGACTGTAGCAGAAAATTAGCTTTTTGGAATAACTTTTTTCGTTGCACTGCTGCTTTCAGTAAAAAAAAAAAAAAAATGCTTGGAGACCTCACTTTTATTACTGTTCCCCCATCTTCTAGCCCAGTAGAGAGAGGCTGCAGAAAAAGGTGCCAGATTGTGAAAATAAATTTACCACAATTGAGGAATAATATGCTGCAATTAGTAATATAGTAATTCTGGGACAGACTGTTCATCAGACCCTCCCTCCCCCCCCACACACACACTGTATAAACAGGGATTAATATGTATGCCATGTTAACATTTTCTCATTCATAAGGATACCCCACCTACTCTACTATTCAGGGTAGACATAAAAAATAGTTATCTCACCAAACCTTTAGCCACTGCCTCTTTTGTGTTAGCCATTTAGCCTTTTCTTTCCAAATGGACACCTGCTAACATGGAATGAAAATCATTAGCCAACAGTGGCTAATAAAGAAAATGTTTTCAGCACTGATTAAAAACACAAAGGGCTCATGGTAATACTGACAGTCAATGCTGGGCTTACCTTGAAGGCCTGTTCTGTCGTCATGTCCATTATCTCAGCTGGTAGGATATTCCACAGATGTGTCACTCACTGGGGTAAGAAGTACCTCCTAACATTGCCCTTGAATCTACCAGCTATGAACTTTAAGTGTGTACCCCTATTCTGCTGGAACACTGAAGATTAAACATCCCCTTCTGTTTGATGCCCCTCTCAGTCTCTTTCCCCAAGCTGAACATGTTAAGGGCCTGCGTTAAAGGCCACCAGCCTTTCTACATAGCTTTTAACCCCCATTCCCATTCATTTTGATAGCCCTGCATTGTACCTTTTCAACTGCCCCAAATTCCTTTTTGTATTGAGTAGCCCAGAACTGCATGCAGTAGTCCAGATGAGGCCTGACAAGGACATTTTAAAGTGATAGGTTTACTTTTCCTGCTCTGCTGGTCCCCGCCACCACCACAGCATTCTGATGGACCTCTTCACACCGATTTCCCACTACTCGTCATGTTTCAGCCCCATATCAGTTATGACCCCAGATCCTGCTCCACTGCAGCAAGAGAAGTCCTGCACTGTAAGAATGCCCTACCTAAGTTTTTCCTCCACAGCTGTAGCACCTTACATTTTGTTTACTGAATCTGAGACTCCAGGACTCTGATCAATCACCCAGCTTAATTAGGTCTTCTGAATGTTTGTCTCCATCCTGAACAGAATGCACCACACTGGCTAGCAAACACAGGCAGCCTGATGGAGACCCTGGCTTCCAGATGGCTAATGAATGGTGAATAGCAGTAGCCCCAGCACTGATCTCTGATGGACACTGCTGACTATCCCTCTCCGCTCAGAGTAATGCCTATCCACCACAACCCTCTACTTCCTGCCCCCAGTCAGCAATTCATGTCCTTCATGTATACCATTATTGTTCACTTTGCCCAGAAACTTGTCATGTGCCAGTTTCAAAGGCCTTGCTAAAATCCAGAATATGTCTACAGTCCTGCCCTGTCTACCTCCCTAGTCATCCCCTCAAAGACGCTGGTCAGGTTGGTTTGGCATAAATTGTCCCTCCTAAAGCCATGCTGTGAGGGGGTGAAAACTTGGCTGCAACCCAAATGAGTCATTACTTTATCCTTAATAATGGCTTCCAAGACCTTGCCCAACACTGATGCCAGGCTGATCAGCCTATATCTGCCTGGGTCTTACCTTGCACCCTTCCTGAGGATGGAGATCGCATGGCCACTTTCCAGTCCTCTAGCACCACAGCTGTCCAGACAAACTCATAAAAGATTACTGCAACAACTGCCCCCCATGATTTGTTCTTTTAGCTCCACTATGATTCTGTGTTGTATCCTGTTTGCCCCACTGGACTTATGTGGCTTGATCTTTGCCAGGTTGTCAGTAGGGCTGTGCATGGACTGAATATTATTTCCTGAATACCACGAACAGTGGGCTTCCTCGATATTTGGAACAAATAGTCCACTATCGATGAGGTATTCGTATTCGGGAAATACACTACAAAATTAAAAACATTTTCATCCTCCCTAGGAGGCAAGGGCTACTCTCCTGTCCACCCTGCCCTTTGCAATATTCAGATGTATACCACCCACCCCTCTCCCCCTTATCCCATGTCACAAGTGCCACACAATGTTATGCTTTCAAACTGCTGGCTCCTAGCACACTGCCAGGACAGGAGCAAACACTGCCTATGAAAAGCTCCCACAATCCACCCAACCACCCAAGACTGGCTCCCAACATAGCCACACAAAAGTACATCCTGTCCTCCCTCTTGCCCCAATCCTTGAAGGGGGGTGGCAACACTTAAGATCCGGCTGGTCAGCTGGACCCCCTCCAGTGGCACTGTGTGTCCTCACTCATTTTGTATAATACTTGCTTTAGGGCCGATCATGAGGAAGGGGGCGGGGTAGGAGGAGCATTATTAGTAACACTAGGCAGTCTGATTGGCCTCAGGCTGCCCAGTGTCACTAATGATGCTCCTACTGCCCAGCCCCCTTCCTTGCAATTCTGACTCTGTATTTGGTCCACTCCAGATGCATTCATTTCTTCAGGCAGCACTAGTGTGTACAGTGGAGCCGCAGCGGGTGTTATACAAGATGTGTGATTGCACTAAATGTTGGTGGGGGGTCAACTAGCTAGCTGGATTTTAGTCTTACTATCCCCCTCACTCAAGGATTGGGGCAAGGGGGACAGAATGTGCATTTCTGTTTTTTGGTGGCCAAAAGGGGCTGGTAGTATAGCCTAGAGGTTAGAGTAATGAGCTGTGAATGAGCATGGTATATCCAGCAGATAGATCTGGGTTTGATTCCACTCTGAGTAAGTCACTTAACCTCCCCAGTGCTCCCAGGTCACTGCTGAAAACAGGCACCTGTGCCTATTAGGCCTTACACGGTTATCAAAGAACAAAAATGAAAAAAAATGTAGGTGTGGAGCTTTGGGGGAGGGGGGAGCTTTTCAAAGACAGCATCAGTTTTTCGTAGTGTGCCATGTGCCATCAATTTGAAAATATAAAATATTATGGGATCTGGGACATAGGATAAGGGAGAGGTGGGTGAACTACGTCTCAGTACTGTGGAGGTGTCTCCTTGCCACACTTCCAGTGGAGGAAGTGTGGCCAGGAGACTAGCCCTGGCCTCCTGGGGAGGAGAAAATGTTTTTCTTTAATTCAGTGCAATTTCACAGCTGAACCAAATAATGAATACTGAATATCTGAATATTTTGACACCGAATAATGAATATTTGGCCAAATATTTGCAAAAAGGTATTCACACAGCCCTAGTTGCCAGCTGTCAGGGCAAGTGTGAAAAATCACTGCAACTGTGATAAAAAGTGCCTAACTGCAGAACTACTTTCTGCTAGCATGCATTCTGTTGTACCGCAATTGCTGAACTAGCAGAATCACTATAAAAATATCTCAAAACCTCCAGCCCGGCCCCCAATTGTAAGACTTTGACTGTCACATGTTGCATTTAAAAATAATCTGCATGACCACTGCAAACAATCTGTTCAGTGCAAATGTTTCTGATTATTTTATTGATGCTTGGTACCAGCTGTATACTAGGGATGGGCAAACTAGTTCATCAAAAATACGAACCAACCCGAACATGCCAAAGTGTTCGGAAACAAATGGCTTCAGAACACTTTCAGCTGTTCAGATCAGTTTGGATGGCTGCTATCGTGGGAACGGCAGTGCAAGAAGCACCAGAGCAGGAGGAATCCACAGGAGGGACCAGAGACAAGACTCTTGTCCCTCACTGGGTGGCCAAGCTATCCATCTCTCTAAGGTGGCACCTGATTGCATTGCTGCTCTAGCAACCCATGTGGTCCACCTTAGAGCTACGCAGAGGAATCAGGAGGATGGAGAAGGAGCAGCAGCTTCTCTTGGCTGCTCCATGCATTGCGGATCACCAAATCAATTGTTTTCTTCTGTGCTTGTGCTGCTTGTGGTTTTTTTTTTTTTTACCCTTGGGCAAGTGAAGAAGTCCACTGCCAGTCTGCCACTCCAAAGGAAAAAAAAAGCAGAATTTTTTAAATTAAAAGAAGAACTTAAGGGAGGAAGGGATTGGAAACTTGGGGAAGTTGGGAGTGGGGAGTCTGGGACTCGGGAGGGGATTGCCAGCAAGGACTGGGTGTAAGACTTGGGAGGGAGTTGGGGATTGGGCTGGGAACTGGATTGGAGACTGGGGAGTACAGTATGGGAGAGGATACTTGGACAGGGGATCTTCATGAACATGAACATTGAATGATGAGCCAGAATGGAACTTGGAGAGAGAGAGACTGAGAGCAACTTGTGAGCACTAGAGTGCTGTGTGTATAAAATCTGCCAGCCAGTCATCAGTGCACTAGTTCAATTTGTTGCATACTGCCTGTGTGGCCCTCCCATGTTAGAGAGGGCTAGGCCAGGCACAGTCCCCAAGAATCTCTGTGGGTGTACTAGCAGTAGTTCTTGCTGCATCACCCTGTGCATAGGTGGTATGTGAAATAAAATCTGCCAAGACTGCCAGCCAGTCCTCAGTGCACCAGTGCCACTTCTTGCATACTGTCTGTGTGCCCCCCCCACAAAGAAGTCAGTTGTCTGTCATCTTCCTCCCTGTGCTCGCTCAGCGGGGTATAAGCTTTGGCTCAGTGGGCAGAGCATTCCATCACATCATGTGGAATAAAGAAAAAAAAATCCTTCAAGGGGAAAAGTACGGTTTCAGAGAGGGCTAGGCCAGGCAGGATCCCCCAGAATCTCTATAGGTATACTAGCAGCAGTGCCTGCAGCATCACCCTTAGCCTAGGTGGTGTGTGAAATAAATTCTGTGTATGAAATAAAATCTGCCAGCCAATCATCAGTGCACCAGTACCACTTCTTGTATACTGTCTGTGTGCCCCCTCTCCAAGAAGTCAGTCATCTGTCACCTTCCTCCCTGTGCTCGCTCAGTGGGGTATAAGCTTTGGCTCAGTGGGCAGGGCATTCCGTCACATCGCATGAATAAATTTTAAAAAAATTCCTTGAAGGAAAAAAGCACTGTATCAGAGAGAGTTAGGCCAGGCAGGGTCCCCAAGAATCCCTGTGGGTATATCGGCAACAGTGCCTGCAGCATCGTCCTTAGTGTAGGTGGTGTGTGAAATAAATTCTGTGTATGAAATAAAATTTGCAAGCCAATCATCATTGCACCAGTGCCACTTCTTGCCTACTGTCTGTGTGACAACCCCCCCCCCCCCAAGAAGTCAGTCATCTGTCATCTTCCTCCTTGTACTCGCTTGGTGGGGTATAAGCTTTGGCTCAGTGAGCAGGGCATTCTGTCACATCATGTGGAGTAAACAAAAATTCCTTGAATGAAAAAAGTACTGTGTCAGAGAGGGTTAGGCCAGGCAGAGTCCCCCAGAATCTCTGTGGGTATACTAGCAGCAGTGCCTGCAGCATCACTCTTATGTAGGTGGTGCGTGAAATAAATTGTGTGTGTGTGAAATAAAATCTGCCAAGACTGCCTGCCAGTTGTCAGTGCACCAGTGCCACTTCTTGCATACTGTATGTGTGACCACCCTTCCCTGTCCTTGCTCAGTGGGATATACACTCTTTGGCTCAGTGGGCAGGGCATTCTGTCACATCACATGGAATAATCGATAAAAAAAAATTCCTTGAAGGGAAAAAGTACTGTGAGAGTGGGTTAAGCCAGGCAGGGTCCCCCAGAATCTCTGTGGGTATAGTAGTAACAGTGCCTGCAGCATTGCTCTTAGTATAGGCGGTATGTGAAATAAAATCTGTCAGCCGGTCATCAGTACACCAGTGCCACTTCTTGCATATTGTCTGTGTGACACCCCCCACCAAGAAGTCAGTCATCTGTCATCTTCCTTCCTGTGATCACTCAGTCGGGTGTAAGTTTTGGCTCAGTGAGCACGGCATTCCATCACATCACATGGAATAAATAAAGAAAATAAATAAAATCACATTCACAGTCATCACGGTCACAAATGTCACATTCGACAACTATTTCTTGGAGCTTGTTTTAGTACAATACCACAGCAGTAGCAAACATTTCCAGTAGGGACAGCATCCTCAGCTCTGAGATACAAAACACTACAATTTTGTCTCCTTCAGAATTAGTAAGGCTTTGCCTGGAGTTCAACTGCCAAGCAGCCAGCCATTCCCACTTCCTGAGCTATATAAGCAGTTCCACTCAGCCTCACTGTGAAGCACTTTTTCTTTGCAGCCGAAGGCTATGTTGGTTTGTCCTCTGAGCTGGCTGGGGCCTAGCCCCACCCCCACCCCTCTGCTGTTTCTGTGTGTCTCTGCTGGAATTCAATGTTTGTTTTCCTGCTTCTGGTTTGTATTCTTCCTCCAGCTGTGCGGCTTCGGGCGGGATATTCAAAGGTTGCGCATGGCGCAACAGTGTTACCATGAGCAACCCACTGATGCGCCCTGGCGGATATTCAAAGGGATGTTGTGCAGCGCCAAGTCCGATCGCCGGGCACACCAATAATGTATGCGGTGCAAGTGGGGGTGTGCCCATGCATATTCAGCAGCACATCCCGATATTCCGCGCGAGATGTGTGTGGACATGCATATGCAGGCACACACCCGCCTTTGCGCCGCACGGGGGCGAAAGATGTGCCAAAAAAGGAACAAGTCGGGGACACCCACAGGCCGCCGCTGTATTGCTGGGCGTAACACGACAGCCACCTGCTGTGGGTGGCCACCCAACCTCCCGAATCACAGGCCGGGCGTCGAGGGCCCCCCCATGCCCAATCGCGGGCATAGTAAAATTAAATGTATCCCTGGTGGTCCAGTGGACCTGCCCCCCAGCCCGATTGCGAGCTTAGAAATTATAGATGTTTCCATGGTGGTCCAGTGGACCGAATCCCAGCTCGATCGCGGGCTCCGTAAATGAAGATAAACTCTGGTGGTCCAGCGGTACCCCCCTCTCCACCAGCCCACTCAGACCCGTCACCCTGCTCCCCCCCAGTCAGCGGCAGGCGGCAGCTCCCCACCTGCAAGCCGCCCACTGACTGACAGCGTACAGCAGGGCTGTACACCCATTGGTCCACTGCATGGGCCATTGGGAGTGCAGACCGTACTGTACTACACATATCGGGACTGTGTACAGTCTGCACACCCATTGGCCCACACAGTGGACCAATGGGTGTACGGCCATACTGTACGCTGTCAGTCGGCGGGCTGCTTATGGGTGGGAAGCTGCCGCCCGCCGCTGACTGGGGGGAGCGGGGTGGCGGGTCTGAGTGGGCAGGGGAGGGGTGTACTGCTGGACCACCAGGGATTTATCTTCATTTACAGAGCCCGCGATCGGGTTGGGATTCGGTCCACTGGACCACCAGGGAAACATCTATAATTTCTAAGCCCGCAGTCGGGCTGGGGAGCAGGTCCACTGGACCACCAGGGAAACATTTAATTTTACTAAGCCCACGACTGGGCTGGGGGGCAGGTCCACTGGACCACCAGGGAGTTTACATTTTTACAAAGCCCATGATCAGGCATTGGGGCGCGTAGCTGCCGAGGGGCAGGGGCGTTGGTCCCTGACGGCTGCAACTGGCAGGGTGCCAGGCGCAAGTCGCTGGGGATTGGCACACCTGCATGTAAATGGGGCCATAATGACATGCAAATGGCCCCATTTGCACCTTGCATGCATAATGACCCCATTTGCATACCCACCGCTGAATATCATGGTTCCTGCACCTAGCGCAACTGCACTTGCGCATCCCCCTGCTCCTCTCTTGCCACTTGCGCTGATGCAGTGCCACTGCACCATGCGCAATGTGGTCGGCCACAGTGCCATATTCAACAGTGCTGAGCCATGGCGCAGCACCGTTGAATATCGCCCAGGCCACGCCCGCGCGCATCAGAGTTGTGCTGCGCCCAGGCTTGCGCCCCTGCCTGGCACAGTCTGAATATCCGGCCCCCTGTGTTTTGTGTTTCTTGCTTTTGGGCCTTTCCCTGTTTTCTGTTTTGCTGTGTTTTGGTTTTGTCTTTTTGGGGGGGCTTTGTTTCTAAGCTCCTAGCATACTGCTACTCAGAGCTCATGCTACTGCTTTCAGTTACCTACAGCTGCACCCACTGCTGCTGTTTGCTTTAATTACTACTGTACCCAGTGCTTGTGATTTTACACTGTTCACCACGCTCAAACTACTGCAATCATTATCTGTGTGTTTCAGCTTAACCATAGCTGCTCCATGTTGTATACTCAATTATTTTCACCTGACACAGTTTACTGTGACCCTAGCTGTGCTGCTCATTCCTGCTCTCATTCTACATGCAGCTTCACTGCACTGCCTGGCTATGCCTGCTTTCAAAGCATTTGTCTCCATGTTTCATTGCAGTTACAACTCTGAGGTCAGCCAACTAAGCTCCTGCTGAGGCTGTTAATATGTAGCTTGTTATTAAATCTTGCTTCGCCGCCGAAAATCCTCAGTGTTTGTCACCTTGATTTGGCTATTCATGTCTGACTGGCTTGCCCCCAATTCAGTGCTGTTTAATTGCTATACAGTATGTTATGCAGGTCCACCTATCACTACTACTGCTTATTGACCTACGTGCAGATCCACACTTGCATATGCAACCATTGCTCCTTTGTTACGCAGACCATTGCTTCATACCTACTGCCATCCCCTTGGCTGCAGCCTCTGGGATTCTGCTGCACTCAATCTGCATTCGACCTTGCAAGGCCTCAGCACGCCGTGCTCATCAGTTCACAAGCTTTTCAGCTCTCAATCAATTTCTGGGGAATGCCAGACATTCTATTCTGGCACAGGGTTCCTGCAGCTGATGGTCTCGCTCTGCATTTAGTCCGCATCTCAAGCGTGTCCAACTTGGGGCGGGATCCTTCTCACCTGGCCCGTAGCTGGGAAGGTTCTCATCCCGGGCTTGGCTTTAGCTGCCTGCTACACGACAGCAGCTCCTGGTATAGAATTTAAGACTAGCAGTGAAGGGTGGAAAAAGTTACCTCCTTTGGCTCTAGTGTTCCACTATAACAGTTAGCCATTGACTTTAGTGGTTTCCCTAGCGAGGCACTTTCACCGCATTCTCCCTATGACTGCCTCTGGTTCACCTGGTTTGATTTAGGATGGGTAGGCCAGGTGAGTGCCTCAGCAGTTGTTGCTCTTCTCCTGCGCCTTGGATGCACGTATTGTTGCAGTTTTCTTGCAACCTTCCACGGCGTTCCCGCTAGAGGGTTTGAGTGAGAACCTTCTTCCAAATTGGAATATTTTCCACCTCCCTTTAATTGGGTTTTTCAAATTGCAGCTGCAGAGCCGTCACTAATTAAACTATCCCAAACCTGGAGGGAAGGTGACCTAGGCCTTTGATTCCCAGAGATTTCCTCCTCATAGGGTTTTATTTCTCTCCTCCGTTGCCTCAGGTCATAACATTTATTTAGCATAGTTGTTTCCCCTAGCTTCTTTAGGTAGGTTCCTCTGTTGGATGGAGATGGAGGATGTCTTGCCATTCCCTCTCTCCTTAGGGGATCCCCTAATCTCAACGCAATCCATCAGTATCATGCTACACAAGCTTGGGTATTCATTACGTTATCCAACTGAGCATCTCATGAATTATCGAACTGCCTATGCTTCTCCGCTGCTACGTTAGTTACTGCTCCTATGTCACAGTTACTGCTTGCTCATATGCTTCGTGTTGCCTATTTGGGGATGATACTACATTTCTTTTGGGGATTCCTAAGATACCTTTAGCTACTGGAATCATCCCGTGGCACCTCTAGGGGTGGAACCCTCTCAGAGAGTTCCTTGCCTTCATATCCCTACAGGGTGGTAATTCCTCTGGAATAGACAGTGCGAATGGCCAAAACCAAACTAACACAGTTGCACAAGCATAATGCCATACTGGATGCGTAGGTCAGTGAATTGGTAAGGCTTTGCCTGGAGTTCAGTGGCCAAGCAGCCAGCCACTCCCACTTCCTGAGCTATATAAGCAGTTCCTCTCAGCCTCACTGTGAAGCATTTTTTCTTTGCCCCACCATCCTCCCCTCCTCCTCCAGTGGCAGCACTCTCTCCTTAGGCGGATTCCAAGGTACCTTCAGCCACTAGAATCGTCCTGTGGCACCTCTAGGGGTGGAACCCTCTCCGAGAGTTCCTTGCCTTCATATCCCTACAGGGTGGTAATTCCTCTGGAATAGAGCGTGCGAATGGCCAAAACTAAACTAACACAGTTGCACAAGCATAATACTATACTGGCTGTGTAGGTTAGTGAAAGGGAAAACATGCATCATTACAACTCTTGACTTCCTGTTGTCCCATTCAGGACATTACAAATGAACTATCCATTCTTTAAACACATATTATGTTTTGTTCTGTTCTCATAAGAGAGACATTACTGAGAAAGTATCAAAAGGCTGCATAACAAAGTTTACCTCTGACTGTACTGACATGGAAATCCTGCAAAAATACACCTACAGTACCTGTTTCACACTTCGTGATTGCAGAAGAAACAACTTGTTTTTTTGGTGCAACCCTGTTTAGTTTTTTGTCTTCAGTTTCATCAAGAATCAGGACACCCAGTTATTATGTCACATCCCTCATGAGCCTTGGTCCAGTACGATGCTTCTGTTAGTGTTCAAATTCTGCAGGATGCCCTACTAGCAGATGGACGTGAATCTTTGTCCTCACAAGCCGGCTGCACTTAATCCAGTAGCTATAATCTCGGAGTGAACATTGTTTGTAGCGTGTGTGTTTCTTAGTTAGACAGTTCACAGAAGCACAGCCATAGGTATTTCAAATTTTTTTCAATGGCAATTATTTGTGGAAGCTCAGTTCCATTCAGTTTCTGGTGCTCTAAGAAGCACTGCCAGTGCCAACACGACTCACATCATGTCACGACGAATCACATTCACGGTCATCACGAATCACACCACTTCAACTTTTTTTGGTGCAACCCTGTTTTTTTTTTTTTTTTTTTTAATCTTCAGTTTAATCACAAATCAGGACACCCGGTTATCATATCATGTCACTCACAAGCCTTGGTCCAGTACTATACTTCTGTTAATGTTCACATTCTGCAGGATGCCCTACCTGTTGTGTTCTATACCAAGAGCTGTTGCTGAACATAACTAGTGACATACATTACAAACACATTGTCCCCTTTTACAAAAAGTCAGACTCAGGAGACTGGTTTTAAAAAAATAGAGATCTGGGACTTACCTGCCTTTAGACCATATCATCAACATCCTCCAGTAGGCACATCCATAGTCATATTATTCACTCCTCATCTCATTTCACTGCTCATGCATTTTAGCACTACTGAACAGTGGTTTAATCACTTTTTTCTATAGATATGTTGATTAAAAGCTGTTTAAAATGATTATTTTCACATACAGTTACCACTAAATAATAAAAGGTTATAAAAGGTTTGGATAAGCATCCAAACTTTTTTAGCTTATCAGAACCTTTTAGAATCTCAGAACCAGGGGAACAGAAAAGGGGAGTAAAGGAATATTTTACTACTATTTTTGAATGATGTACTCCCACTTTCTGATTTTAGGAATTTCTTTCCCACCCTGCAGATTTACAATATGTGGTACCGCATGTACAAAGTTGGCAGTAACATGAGATACTAGCAGCCATGGGCACCACACTGGAACCCATAGGGGTGGGAACAGGAGTTGCTCACTGGTTGGTCAGAAGGACTTCACTGCTGCAACATGACAATGTTAAAAATAACATCACAGTATGACTCCACAGCAGTATTAGGCAATCAGTGACTGCAGGCATCCAGTGGGATAGAGACTTGGTTTAGAGGTAGGGGTACAAGACAGGTCAATGGATATTACTACCACTTGGATAAAAATACTACCAGGTGGAAGAAGCCAGTCGTAAATACTTTTAAGTCCTAAAAGTTATCTGGACCACTGCTCAGAACCTTTTAAGGTTCTCCCCTCCTATCCCCACTGTACACCGTATATATGAACGATGAATTCTGCATGTCCTATCCAATGTCTAGCTGACAGGATGCAGAAAGTGAATAACACTCCACTGTACTTTTCTGGTCAAAGATTTTATACAAATCATGCTCGCTCTCTCATAATACTAGACCATCCTAATCTGGGTAAGTTGCCCCTATGAACTATACTCTGAACTACAAGTGACAATGCTCTACATGGGAAGGCGCCCGCATGTACAAACCATACGAATGTGCTTCAATAAAAGATCTTCTTGCCCCACTAAAGTCTAGGTCTGCCCCCTGAAATATGTCTATTCATTGAAATTGCTGTATTTTGCTGCAATGTACTGTGGGTATACCTCAAAGTTGTCATGAATTTGCATTGTATTGCTGTATTTCTGTGTTTTTGTCTGTTACATGTTCTAGTATACAGTATATTGTGATTGTACCTAAAACTGTCAATGTATTTGAAATGTTCTTTACCCCAAAATTTCTCTAACTAATTCTGGGTCAACCCTGAAAAAGGGACCTCTTGGGCCCAGTGGACCTACCCAGTGAACGAAATTAAATAAATAAAATAATATAAATAATACAGTATCTCCAAAGTTTGGGGTTTTCAAATGTCATGACAAGAAACAAATCCCATTCTTGAGCCAGGACATATTTAATGTGACAAAATCAGTACTATTCTAGTCTCTCACAGTTGTTTAAACAGCATTTCTTCATACACACAATATGCCTCAACACCTTCCATCTGCAGCGTGAAAGTTGTCAGTTTATTTATTTACAATTTTTGACCAGGAAAGGCATACTGAACTGTAACAGCTCATTTGCAAGTGCATCCTTGGGGGTGGGTTAGACGGATCTATTTTACTGACAGGTGGAAACACTGTCATGGACACCATGGAAAATACACAACTTAGGAGATGTTCTGTGGGATCTTTGGCATACACCTGGACAGCCACCAGAGATGGGCAGAAGGAATCTCATTTTTAATGTCTCAACAGAAGCAGGGCACTTCAGCAACGACTGATATAGTGGCGCTGGATGCAACACCATACTACAGTACAGTTATTGCAGTAAAGAAGGCAATTTCAATGCCAGTTAATCACTTCTGTCATGCAGCCACTTGAGCCACTTGTTTCATCCTGGCTGTCTCCATTGTAGCTGTGATGCTCATGGTCACTGAGAAGGCTTTTGAGCACTATTTTGCTGCCATCAGTGGTACCTGTACTAAACAGCAGGTGCAATAGGCTTTTCAGTCCCTCCTTCTATATGCTTACATTTTCCATACCCACCTTGGTTATCTTTACCTAAGTTGAGGCTGTTTAACACTGTCATAGAGACATAAACATATAGAGCTTACTGACTCCTTTCTCTCTGGCATGGATCAGGGCCACGTCACATCAGCCATCTTCATCAACTTGGCCAAAGCTTTCAACACTGTTGGCCACATCCTTCTCCTGGACAAGTTTGCAGCAGCTGGTCTATCAGACGCTTGCAGTGTATGTTGGAAATAACTGCACCAGGAATGGCAGTGCCAGGTCAAAAACAATAAGTAAAAACATGTACTGGGGGACCGGCACCTGCCTAAGGCTCTGGCAGTAAAAACTTGCTCCAACACACAATATGCTTTCCATTTCACTATATAACTTTTTCCAAGTATTCAAAGCATAAAAAGGACTCACCAAAGAGATGCTTCATTCAAAAAGTGTTCCTTCTTTATCCACTCGAGGTATAAAAACATTTGGTGGTCCAAAATCAAACTCCCCGCTCCCTCATTAATAGGATATTTCCTGGTATGTCACACCTGATGCGTTTTGCACATGTGAATACTATCTACAAAAAAATTTGCATCCCAAACCTGGCACTCTGTACAGACACTGTGGCTGTATCCCCCTTCTGGCCCATCATGAAACTGTCCAGAAAATGATCCTCCCTATTTTTATTATGGTGACATAGTCTACAGCGCAGCCCCTAAGACCACCCTAACTAGACTTGACACCCTTTTTAACTCCTTTTGTTCATTTGCTCTTAACTGTCCACCCCATTTTCACCACTGTGACCTGTACGCTGTTCTCTCCTTCCCCCCTCTTGGGGCCAGACGAATCGCCCACTGTTCCTCCCTTATAGGGAAATACTGGCTCGGTCCCCCCCCCACCTCTCCCCTCCTCCTACCATCTACTCCTTCTGTAATTCTGGCTACCGGACCCTTGCCCTACATGTCTGATCTTCCTCTTCAGGACAGGTTGCTTTCTCCTTCCATTTCCCTAAAATCTGGAACTCCCTTCCCTTAGATATACACTCTGTCACATCCAATAATTTATTATCCTTTCTTCTTTGTAATTGCATTTCTCCATCCTGAAACTGCATTTAGCCATTTCCCTAATAGCCCCCACCCTCCTTGATTATTTGTTTGTAATCTATGTAAGCTACTCTCTCTTATCTTACGCTATCATTGCTAATTTTACTCAGTTACAACTTTGTATAATTTTTATTTAGCATTGTTTATCTTGCTTATTATATTCACAAACTGTCTTGCCCCATTTTTCCCCATCCCCCAGGACGCATTTGGAAACAAGCTATTGTAGCTCAGTGTGCCTTTCCTGGTGAAATTTTTCAAATAAATACATCTGATAGCAGATAAGAACCACTTGGCCCACCTAGTCATCCTGTTTTTCCCCTACCTACTGTATTACCACAGATCCCACTAGATCTCCAGCTTATACCCCCCCCACTTGTCTTATCACTAAGATTTTCTTTTGCCTATCCCATGCTTTCTTTAACTCTGTTACAGTTTTTACCCCCACCACCTTAACTGGGAGGCTTTTCTAGACATCTACCACTCTTTCTGTGAAGAAGTACTTCCTCACATCTCCCCAGAGTCTATCCACCTGTTCTTAAGCATTTTTTTTTCTGAAAGATGCTTCCCTCTTAAACCTTCTTTATACCTGTTAGGTATTTGAAAGTTTTCATCACGTCCCACTCTCCCTCTGTTCCTCCAGTGTATACATATTAAGGTACTGTAGTCTCTCCTCATAAGGCTTGTGATACAGACCCTGCACCATTTTGGTTGCCCTCCTCTGGACTGCCTCCACACTATGTCCTTCCGGAGATGAGGTTTCCTGAACTGGACAGAGTACTCCAGGTCAGGTCTCACCAATGATCTATACAAGGGTAACACCACCTCCCTCTTTCTGTCGGTGATTTCCTCTCCTGATGCACCCCCAGCATCCCACTAGCTCCCCAGCTGCCTTGTCACACTGCCTAGCTACCTTTCGGTCATCAGATATGATAACTCTCAGGTCTCTTTCCTGTTTGGTGGTTATCAATACCTTTCCTCCCATTTTTTACTCCTCCACTCCTCCCCTAGGTTTCTGTACCCCAAGTGCATGATTTTGAACTTTTTTGCACTGAAACCCAGTTGCCATACCTTTGACCACTCCTCTAACCCTTTCAGATCCCCTCTCATTTTTTCCACCCCCCTGGAGTGTCTACACTCTTACAGATTTTAGTGTCATCCACAAACAGGTAGACCTTTCCCTCCAAACCCTCTGCAATGACGCTAATAAAGAGGACCAGTCCCAGTACAGATCTCTGAGGTACCCCACTGGTCACCCTCCCTTCCTCAGAGTGATCTCCATTTACCACTACCCTCTGTCTCCTATCCCTTAGCCAATGTTGTACCCAGTTTACCACCTTCGGTCCCACTCCTAGGCTACCCAGCTTGCTTACTAATCTCCTATGTGGGACGGTGTCAAAGGCCTTGCTGAAATTCAGATAGGCCACATCCACTGCTCCTCCCTTATCCAATTCGCTGGTCACCCAGTCAAATAAATCTATTACATTCATTTGAAAAGACCTCAGCCCCATGAATCCATGCTGTCTCATGTCCTGTAAGCCACTGGATTCCTATCCTTTCCTTCAGTAGTGATTCCAGTAATTCCCCCACCACCGAAGTCAGCCTGACTGGCCTGTAATTGGTGACCCCTCTCTAATACCACTTCTGTGAAGTGGGATTAAATCTGCCCTTTTCCAGTCCCCTAGAACCTCTCCCGTCTCCAGTGAGATGTTGAACAGGACTGTCAGAGATGCAGCCAACATCTCCCAGAGTTCCCTAAGTATCCTTGCATGGACCCCGTATGGCCCCATTGCCTTATCCACTTTCAGATTTGCGAGTTCCTTCAAGACTCTCTCCTCTGTAAATGGACTAGTGTCCACCTCCCTTCCTTTGATGATCCTGCCATTTTTCTGTGGCCCCTCTCCTTCCCTTTCTTTCGTAAACACTGAACAAAAGTATTTGTTCAAGATGCCTGCTTTTCCTGGTCCCCCTCCACACAATCCCCCCTTCCCTTCTTAGTTTTTCAATCCCTCCCCTGGTCTTTCTCTTTTCCCTTACATACCTAAAAAATGGCTTGTCTCCTTTCTTTACTTCCTGGGCTATTTTCTCCTTTGTCTGGCCTTTGTGCTCATAACTGATTTCCCTGCCTCCCTTTGTTTCTCCAGAAACAGTTCTCTATCTTCCTCTTTCTGTGTCATCTTATACCTCCTGAATGCTAACTTTTCTGCCCTTACCTTCTCAGCCACCTCCTTAGAGAACCGTAGCGGTCTCGTTTTCCTCTTGGCTTTGCTTACTAGCCTGATGCAGAGGTTTGTTGCCTTCGGTATGCCCCCTTTTAGTTTTACCCAAAGTTCCTCCACTGCACCCAAGTTCCCCCCACCCTGCCAGGACATCCCTGCGGCATACTCCCATCTTTTTAAAAATAGGCTTTCCTAAAGTCTAGGACCCTTGTACTTGTGTGGCTCAATTCTTCCCCAGTCCTTATGATCACACAGTATGTGATTACTGGCCCCCAGGTGGCCACACACTGTGACATTTGTAACACTATCCCCATTAGTACAAGGTCCAGTATTGCCCCCCCATGAGTGGGCTCTCTAACTAGTTGCCTGAGGAATGCCCCCTGCAGGGAGTCCAGGATGTCCCTGCTCCTAGCTATAGCTGTAACTTGGATGCTCCAATCTACATCCGGCAGACTGAAGTCTCCCATCAGCAGCACCTCCCCCTTATTTGCCATCTTTTGGATGGCTTCCCCCAGAACCATATCCAACTCTCCCCATATGTCCTAGAAGTCCGTAGATCATTCCTGTGTGAATAGTGGCCCCATTCCCTGTCTCTAGGGTGATCCACAGTTCATCTGCTCTCTCCCTGTATTCCCTTTATCTCTGTTGCTTTTATGCTATCTCTCACATAAAGAGCAACTCTTCCCCCTTTTTCTTCCCACCCTGTCCTTCCTTAATAGAGTATAGCCTAGTATGGCTGTACCCCAGTCATGGTTCTCAGTGCACCATGTTTCTGTAATGGCAACAATGTTCAGGTCAGCCTCTGCCATAATGGTCTATAAGTCCGGAATTTTTCTTCCCAAACTTTAAGCATTGGTGCATACAGCCTTCAAACTTCTAGTGCCACCCTGCTCGACAACCGCCCTCCATTTTCCCTTCTGCCCTCTCTCACCACCTCTGTTCACATTCTCATCTCTTGTTGTTACTACAAATGTGTTCTTCTTTCTTTTAGGTACCCATTGGGACTGGTCTCTCTTAGGGTTCTCCCTGCTGACTACTCAGGTTTGTGGGTGGGGGCAGTTTATGTCTTCCTGCTTCCTTCCACCACCCCCGGGCTAGTTTAAATGTTCACCAATGTAACACTTAGACCGTTCACTGAAGACTGTGGTCTCCTTCCTGGATGGCTGCAGGCCATCTCCACTTACAGGCCAGGTCAGCCTGACTTCAGTGGTGGGGAAGTAAGGGAATCTCTATTGAAGGAGAGGATTGTGGAATATCTGGAATCCAGTGGCCTTCAGGATCTGGGACAGCATCAATTAACTTGGGGGGGGGTTCATGTCAAACAAATCTTATAAATTTCTTTGACTGGGTGACCAGGGAATTGGATCAGGGTGGAGCGCAGAATGCAGCCTACCTAGATTTTAGTAGAATAAAATTCCGGTCACCAAACCTCAGAAAAATAAAAAAGTAATGAAAAAGTATTCAATAGGGAGAGGTCACAGTCCAATTAGATGCTAGTACAGACATACAGACAGACTAGAAAGAACAGCCCACTCACCAAATAATTTTCAGAATATTTCTATAGTTGTATTTTCATATTTCATCCAGACAGTACAAGTCCTACATTTCGGGAATCAATCCCTTCCTCAAGGAGTCTGGTTTAAATATCTAAACAATAATAAAATAAATATCCTTATAAAATAATTTCTTTGTTCCTACATCTTTTCAAAAAAAAAATGTATGCAAAAAGAGGGACAGATAGGGCCACTTAATTTACTTAATGATTTTTAAACTCTTTATCTTTCTTTTAAAAGGGTTTAAAAAACATTAAGTAAGTTAGGTGGCTGTCTGGATGAAATATGAAAATAAAACAGAAAAATTCTGAAAATGATTTGGTGAGTGGGCCATTCTTTCCAATCTACCTAGATTTTAGTAAGCATTCAACACCATTCTATATAGGAGACTCATAAACTGGGAAGCCTAGGACTTGGTCTTACGGTGGTAACCTGGTTGAGAAATTGGTTTGGGGTCAGGGGTCAGAGGGTGGTGATAAAACGGAGTACACTCTGAGGAAGGGAGGGTGACAAGCAGAGTGCCAAAAGGACCACTACTGGAACCGGTCTTTAATGTCTTTATTAGTGACACTAAAGAGGGGCTAGAAGGATGGTATGCCTCTTTGCAGATGACACTAAAATCTGTAGTAGAGTAGACACTCCGGGGGTGTGTGTGGAAAAAATGAATAGTGATCTAGGAAAGTTGGAGGACTGGTCAAGGGTGTGGCAGCTGGGTTTCAATGCTAAAAAGTGCAAAATCATGCACTTGGGGCACAGAAACATTGGGTGGAATACAAAATGGTGGCGGGGGTAGTATTCACCACCACCAAACAGAAAAGGGACCTGGGAGTAATTATATCTGATGACCTAAATGTGGCCAGACAGTGTGACAAGGCAGTGGGGGAGAGCTGCATAGGAAGGGGTATCACCAGCAGAGAGAGCTGGTGTTGCCACTGTATATATTACTGGTGAGACCTCACCTACAGTACTGTATCCAGTTATGAAGACTACATCTCCAGAAGGACACAGATAGGGCAAAGGTGGTCCAGAGGAGGGCAACCAAAATGGTGCAGGGTCTGCTTACTTACAGGGATAAATAAAGTTCATGAGGGAAGCATCTTTCAGAAAAAAGAGATGCTCAAGAACAAGGGGACACACTAGGAAGCTGGGGGGCAGAAGACTCAGGGATGATGTGAGGAAGTACTTCTTCAAAGAAAGAGTGGTGGATGCCTGGAACAGCCTCTCAGTGGAGGTGGTGGGGGCAAAAGCGGTAGCACGATTTAAGAATACATGGGATACGCATAAGGGAACCTTAGTGGTAGGGAAGGGGGGAGCAGGAGATAAAATAGGGTCTGAAGTGTTATAGTAGGTAGGGAAAATGGGCAGACTATGTGGGCCAAGTAGTCCTTATCTGCCGTCAACATCTATGCTTCTATGTTTATCCCTTCAGGTGTGACCCAAGTCTCCAATGTAGCTGAACGCCTCCTCTCTGCACCATTCTTCAACCTCTGGTTGAAGATCCTGGTATGGAGTACCACATTCTCCGTCATAGACAGGCAGTACCTCAGAAAAGGCCACTGATCTTGCTATGAACCTAAGACCCCTCCCTAACTCCCTGAACCTCTTCTGAACTATCCTCTCCCCATCCCTAGCTAGGTAATTTGTCCCCAGGTAAAGACTGACATTCAAGCTGCCCCGCCCGTCCTGATGCTCTAGTGATCTTCAGGACCCGCTTTCCATCCCTCCGATCTGTGGCACCAGGTAGGCGCCTAACCTCCCTCTTGGTCCCCAGATCTATCCCTCTCACAATGGAGTCCCCCACCAGGAGTTGCTTCCTTCTCCTCCGGGTTCCTCTGCCATCCTGCTTGGGGTCTCCACTATGGAGGACCCCCACATCCTCCCTGGTTACTACCTTGGGTGCCTCCATGGGACAGTCCCAGCCTGCCAGAGTGGTGTAGGAGTTGCGCAGTGTTACCGGATGGGGATGTGCCTCTGTCCCACCCTCCCCGAGCCCACCACAGTCCAGACGCTCCTCCTCCTAGGCATGCTTTGAGTTAGCAGCAGCAGACTTGGTGGCCCCTGGGTGGGGGAGGAGGTTTATTGAATCCTAGCCAACTTGTCCTGGAGACTAGCAACCTCCCTCCTCAGCCCAGAGAGGTGCACCCAGATGGGCAGCACTGCAATCTCAAAAAGGTCTCTCTGAAAACTCTACCCCACAGCCACTGCACTGCACCACTCCCATCATATTTTCCTTCTACTCTGCCGGTTTTTCTTTTAAAACCCTTTCAAATAATTTCAGTCTTTTAAATCTCTTTATAACCCTATCTTAGATAGGATGGTGCATCTATTCCCAGTTTTGACCTACCCTTGATCTTTAACCCTTCTCAGCAGAGACCAATTCATGGTAGTGAATAGGTTTCTTACTTTAATCCACCAGCAGAGTCCTCCACTTCCTTCTGCTGACCCTTGCCGACACCTACAATGCCAGTCACCTGTTCCACTCCTTCGCTGCTCCACTCACTCACTGGGACACAAATGTGCAGGACTCGTTAGAGTGGAAGTACTTTTACAGTGCTCTTGTAAGAAGGCACTAAGCCTCTGTTGGCGCCACCCCTCCCCCCCAATTACACACCTGGTTCACAGGGCTCCCCCCAAACAATGCCTAACAAGTTTCAAAGAGCCCAAAGCACTGCTAACAGATCTCTTCTTTTCTCCCTACTTACCCTGCTATTTTCAAAAGGAAGAGAAGTATAAATAAATATTAATACTGTATACCTTTAAGGTAAAGCTACGTGCCTTCACTCCACTCTGTCAGAAAAGTCTGGTCTTCCTCCTCAGGACCCCAACTAACTTGACCTTTTAAATCTTCCTATTGTTAGATGGTACTAAGCCTCTGTCATCTCCATCCAGCTGCATACCTGATTCACAGGGTTTCCTGAATCTACTTACCCCAAGATTAAGCTCCTGCGCTAGTTTTCCCAACACCACTTGTTACAATTTAAAACCCAAGTTTCAAGGTACCCCAAATGCTGCCTACCAAGTTTCAAAGTGCCTCAAGCACTGCTTACAGATTTCTTCTCCCCACTTACCCTGCTACTTTCAAAAGGAAGAGAAGTATAAATAAATATTAATATACCTTTAAGGTAAAGCTAGGTGCTTTCACTCCACTCTGTCAGTAAAGTCTGGTCTTCCACCACATTCTCTACACTTGGAGTACCAAATGGTACTGGTAGTTTTGTCTTCACAGGCAGCTGACCCATGGTCTATATGATTCTCCTTCTACACACAAAATATCATAGGAAAACTTACAGAGGTCCATCCAGTGCTGCATGCACACTGCAAGTTGCTTCACTATCTCTGTACATGCAGCTGAAACTACAGTGGCCAAAAAATATCGTTTTCTCCAATTTTTTTTTCAAACAGTTTTTTCCTCTCTGTCCTTCTCTCAGGCTATCATTCTCGTAGGCAGCCCCGAAAGTGAAGATGTAAACCATGTTCTTTTGAAGTTCTGAAGTTCCCTTAAAAGACTATGCCCACTTTTTCCAAAAGGGTCTCTCCCACTCTGTACCAATGGCAACAAGTTTTTGAAAATAGGGCCTCATTTACCTAACAGGCTATCTCGGTTTATTCAAATTGTTACTGAAATGTTGATGCCTTCACTTCAAAAACCCTGTCAAGACTGCTTATGCTGGACTTCATCCATGTACCCCTTGAGGTGAAATACAATGTAGAACTACAAATGTGGCAATGTACAATAAAGACAGGACCAGAATGTATGTACCTGAATTTCTTTACTGTAACGGATAATTTATTATGATGACCAGGAAAATGAATAAAGACTTTAATTACAATAAAAAAGAAGAAAGAAAAGAAGACTTCCCTTGGAATCTGTTTAGTTTCAGCAGCCATTAGCAGCTATTTCTATTCTTGTGATGAGATGCATCACAGAAGCATATTTAGATGTGAACCACTGCCACAAGGATCCCTGTACTATTTCTGTGTTTTTGTTCAACATTTGTTTCTGTTGGCATATCTTGGATTATGCAGTCTCACCTGTGTGAGTCTACTGACATAAAAGCTGTGCCAGATGTATAAAACTTTCTCACAATCCATACATTAATGCATTTCTCCTGTGTTAATTTTCTCATGTTCTTAATGACCCTCAGTCTTGGGCCTTGTTCAATAGCATGACTGTGTTATTGTCTTTATTGTGTGTGTGAATCTTTTGATGTCGTAAAAGATTACACAGGCATTTACAAATCTTCCCAGTCTTTACATGTGAATGTTTTTTCCTCTGTATGAATTGACTGATGATGTGAGAGTCTCACCTTTTGTGTAAAACACTTACCACAGTAAGAACATTTGAAAGGTTTCTTTCCTGTATGAATCTGCTGGTGGGTAGTAAGTACTGACTTCTGTGTAAAACTCTTCCCAGATTTGCTACACTGAAATGTTTTTTTACCTGTGTGACTCTTCTGATGTCGTAAAAGGTGTCCCAGCCTTGTAAAGCTTTTTCCACAGTCTACACATGCATGTCTTTCTCCTGCATGAATTCTCTGATGTTGTGAAAGATTATCCAGGCGTGTAAAACACTTCCCACAGTCGACGCATGGAAATGGTTTTTTCCCCGTATGAATCCACTGATGCTGTGAAAGTCTCACCTTTTGTGAGAAACTCTTCCAACAATAAGCACATTTGTAGAGCTTTTCTTTTGGGGTAATGACTCTGGGTTTGGGGGTTTTACTAGTACCATGACTAGAATGAACCTCATTCTTAATCCAGGGCTTGTTAAAAATGAGTACTGTCTTGGACTCTTTATTTTCAGTATGAATTTTTCGATGTTGTGAGAGATTATCCAGGCGTGTAAAAGTCTTCCTGCAGTCATTACATGAAAAAGGTTTTTCCCCTGTATGAATCCACTGATGTTGTGAGAGTCTCACCTTTTGTGTAAAACACTTTCCACAATTAGTACATTTAAAAGGTTTTTTTTCTGCGTGACTCCACTGGTGGGTAACAAGTGCTGACTTCTGGGAAAAACTCTTCCCACAGTTACTACACTTAAATGGTTTGTCACCTGTGTGAATCCGCACATGTCTTAGAAGGTGCCCCAAACGTGTAAAATTCTTTCCACAATCCCTACATTTATGGTTTTCTTCTCTGTGTATTTTCTGATGTTCCGAGAGATTATCCAGACGTGTAAAACTCTTCCCACAGTCTTTACATGTAAAAGGTTTTTTCCCCGTATGAATCCACTGATGTTGTAAGAGTCTCACCTTCTGGGTAAAACTCTTCCAACAGTAACTACATTTATAGGGTTGATCTCTTGCAGTAATGACTCTGTACTGCAGGGTTTTGCTAATATCACGACAAGGAAAACTCTCATTTTTAACCCAGGCTGTATTCCAATTCACTGCCATCTTGGACTCATCTGCTATTTGAATCTGCTGATGTTCTGAGATGGTTTCTAGCTGTGTGCAACTCCTCTCATGGTCAGTATATTGAAAAGCATTCTCTTGTGTGCTAGTCCTCTGGTGCTCAGTAAGAGTTGGCTGTAGTGTGAAAGTCTTCCCACTGTTGTCTATACATATAAATGGTTTCTCTCCTCTGTGAATTTGCTGATGTTGCAAAAGATGTGTTGGCTCTGTAAAACTCTTTCCACAATCCATACATGTATAAGGTTTTTCAGCTCTGTGAATTTTCTGATGCTGTGAGATATTATCCAGGCACGTAAAATTATTTTCCAAGTCCATACATTTATAAGGGTTTTCTCTTAGTGTAATGTCTCCAAATCCAGTGTGGCTCTTCTGATGTTGTGAGAGATTATCCAAGCGTGTGAAGGTCTTCCCACAGACTTTACATGGAAAAGGTTTTTCCCCTGTATGAATCCACTGATGCTGTGTTAGTCTCACCTTCTGTGTGAAGCACTTCCCACAATTAGTACATTTGAAAGGCTTGTTTCCTGTATGAATCCACTGGTGTGTAATAAGTGCTGACTTCTGAGTAAAACACTTCTCACAATTACTGCACTTAAATGGTTTCTCTCCTGTATGAATTTGCTGATGTCGTAAAAGGTGCCCCAGATATGGAAAACACTTTCCACAATCCAGACAAGTATGCTTCTCTCCTCTGTGAATTTTCTGATGTTCTAAGAGATTATCCTGGTGTGTAAAACTCTTCCCACAGTCTTTACATGCTAGATGTTCCCCCCCAGTATGAATACGCTGATGTTGCAAAAGTTTCACTTTCTGTGTGAAACTCTTCCAACAGTAAGTACATTTGAAAGGTTTGTTTTCTCCATGAGTCCACTGGTGGGTAATAAGCGCTGACTTCTGTGTAAAACTCTTCCCACAATTACTACACATAAATGGTTTCTCTCCTGTGTGAGTCACTTGATGTCGTAAAAGGTGCCCCAGCTGTGTAAAATCTTTTCCACATTCCATACATGTATGTTTTTCTCCTCTGTGACTTTTTTGATGTGCTGAGAGATTGTCCAGACGTGTAAATCTCCTCCCACAGTCTTTACATGTAAAAGGTTTTTCACCTGTATGAATCCACTGATGCTGTGAAAGTCTCACCTTTTGTGTGAAACTCTTCCAACAATAAGTACATTTATATGGTTTTTCTTGCTTGGTTATGTTTTCAGTTTTGATGTTTTGACTAATCTCAAGCCCTGAATTAACCTCATTCTTGAGCCAGGGCATGTCCTCCTCTATGTGAATCTGTTGGTGCTTATTAAGAATTGATTGAAGTGTAAAGCACATTCCGCAAGCAGTACATTTAAAAGGTTTTTCTTCTGAGTGAATCTGGAGGTGGTTGTCAACTGACTGGTGTGTGAAACTCTTTCCATAGTCAGTACACACAAAAGGTTTCTCTCCACTATAAGGCTGCTGATGGTTTGATAAACTAGGTAGTTGTATATTTCTGCAGTAAGTACATTCAAATTTTTCCTCTGGTGTGTTAATCACCTGATGTACTGAATGGCTGTGTATTAAACTATACTTCTTCCCACAGGTGGTGCATATAACTGCTTTTGTGTGATCCAGCAGGTGTGTACGCAACGTTAACTGATCTGTCAAACTCCTCCCACAATCAGCATATTGACACTGCTTCTCCCCAGTGTGACTCAGCTGGTGAACAGGAAGTTCTAACTGGAGCTCCATCTCACATTCAGCAGAGTTAGTGTCTAGATTAAGAAAAGACAAAAGACAATGTATTACCTGTTCTTCTGCAATGAACATTTTTACTGGAGCAGCATAGTGCAAAAACTAAACATTGTACAGTCCTACAATTGATTTTGGCAAACACACTAAACAGTTTATTTTTTTACAATGTTCTTAGCCACAAAAGGTAAATTCAATAAAAAAATTGTTTTACCCACACTGATCAAGACAGTCACCCTGTAAAAGTACTGATAACATTTATTTTTGCTTTTAAGGTGACTTTTAGTCAGCTCCAGATAGGAAGATAAAGCACATGACAGATGCTTTGATACACAATAACATCTTATGACCTGAAGGTCAAAGAAACACAGAATCTGATGGCCGATAAGGGCTACTTGGCTTACCTAGTCTGCTCAGTTTCCTTACCTACTCTGACTCTAGACCCCATTTAATCTTTGGCTTTACCCAACCCCCACCCTTCCATACCACTATGGTTCCCTTATGCCTATCCCATGCCTACTTGAATCCTGTTACTGTTTTAGTCCCCACCTCCTCCACTGGAAGGCTATTCCAGGCATTCACCACTCCTTCTGTGAAGAAGTACTTTCTTGCATTTCCCCTGAGTTTACCCCCTCCAGCTTTATAGCATGTCCCCTTGTTTTTTCATCTTTTTTTCTGAAAAATGCTTTCTTCTTGAACCTTATTTATGCCTATGAGGTACAGTATCTGAAAGTCTCCATCATATTGCCCATCTCACTACTTTCCTCCAGGGTGTACATGTTGAGGTCATTTAGTTTCTCCTCATAAGGCTTTTGATGCAGACCCTGCACCACTTTAGTTGCCCTCCTCTGGACTGCCTCTGCTCTATGTCCTTCCGGAGATGTGGTCTCCATAACTGGACACAGTACTCTAGGTGAGGTCTCATCAGTTATCTATACCTTACCCCTGCACCTCCTTCCTCCCTCAATCTCCTACCCTCACTCCCCCCACCCACCCACCCTCCTTGTGTTGCTCATAGCTCAAGTCTTTGTACTGGTTATTACATGTCTGTAAGTCAATGATTATATGTTTGTAACTAAAAATTATGACTGCTGCACATGCTGATGTGGAACCTTTGTAAAAGAGCCTCGGCTCAAAGGTACTGTAATCCTAGATTGGAATAAATAAATACAGTGGTAACACCACCTCTCTCTTTCTGCTGGTGATACCCCATCTTATGCATCCTAGCATCCTACTAGGTTTTCAATTGTTTTGTCACACTGTCTGGCCACCTTTAGGTCATCAGATATGATTACCTCCAGGTCTCTTTCCTGCCTGGTGTTCATTAGTACTACACTCCCTTTTGTACTCCGTCCCTTGGTTTCTGTGCCCCAAGTGCATGATTTTGCACATCTTCACACTGAAACACAGCTGCCACATCCTTGACCACTCCTCTAGCTTTCTTAGTTCTCTAAAAATGTTTTCCCCACACACCCCTGGAGTGTCTACCCTATAGTAGATTTTACTGTCATCCTCTAAAAGGCATACCTTCCCTACTAGCCCCTCTGTAAAGTCACTAATAAAGGCATTTAAAGAGAACCAGTCCCAATACTGATCCCTGTGGCACCCCGAAGGTCACCCTCCCTTAATCAGAGTGAACTCTGTTTACCACCATCTTCTGTCCGGTAACCGATTCCTTACCCAGTTTACCACCTTTGGATCCACTCCTAGGCTGCCCAGCTTGTTTACGAGTCTCCTATGTGGAATGGTGTCAAAGGCCTTAGTGAAATCTAGGTAGTCCACATCCACCACTCCACCCTGATCTAATTCCCTGGTCACCCAGTCAAAGAAATCTATCAGATTTGTTTGACATGACCTCCCCCCAGTGAATCCATGGCACCTCGGTTGGATCTTGTAAGCCACTGGATTCAAGAGATTTCACAATCCTTTACTTCAGGAGTGATTCCATTCATTTTCCCACTACCGAAGTCGGACTAACTGGTCCATAATTGTCAGCCTCCTCCCTGCTACCACTTTTGTGAAGTGGAACTATATCTGCCCCCATCCAGTCTGCCAGAATGACTCCCATCTCCAGTGAGTGATTGAACAGGGCTATCAGAGGTGCAACCAGCATCTTTCTGAGCTCCCTCAATATCCTTGGATGTACCCCATCTGGCCCCATTGCCTTGTCCACTTTAAGATTTGCAGGTTCCTTCAGAACTCTCTCCTCTGTAAATGGACTAGTATCCAACTCCTTTCCTTTGATGCTCTTGGCACTTATCTGCGGTCCCTTGCCTTCCCTTCCTCTGTGAACACTGAACAAAGGTATTTGCTCAGGATGTCCACTTTTTCCTGGTCCCCTTCCACACACAGTCATCAACTTATGCTATAATTGGACTGAAGGAGAATCTTCCTTTAGCCACAAATGGAAACATTTTTAATGGAAAAAAAAAGTTTCATTTTCCTGTAGTTAGACTGTCACTAGGCAAAATACAGGAGTTTTATTTTATTTTCATTATACATAAAATCCTTTAGGCATGAACCTATTTTCAAAAGATCCAGAGTCAAGATATAAATTATACAATCATACATACAAAAAGCAACAAGGGACCATCCTGCATCTGGGCCTATCCAACTGTGCACATTTTCAGAATGTGAAGGTGGATGCACCACTTGCAGGAAGTGACCACCACATGGTGTGGTTCCACTTGGACATGGGCAGAAGGAAGGTCAGGACTAAAATGAGGGGTCTTGGACTTTTCAAAGGACTGACTTTGGTAGGATGGGAGAAGGTCTAAAAGGACAACTTGCCGGGATCAGCATGGGTATAGAAATCGAAGAGAAATGTGTCATAATAAAAAAGGGACTCATGGAGGCCACTAGTGAGTATGCCAAATTCAAAAGTAAGAAGGCTAAGACCAAAAAGCCCAGCTGGTTCGGTAAAAGGTAAGGGACAAGAGCCTTCAGAAAGTACAGGCATACTCAGGAGGCAGAGGAGGACAGGGTAGACTATGCCACTAAAATCAAGGGATGTGAGCAGGGCAGTAAGAGAGGAAAAGTACAGCTAGCACAGTGGGTAAAAGCAGGTGAGAAGGCCATTTGTCCAGTATATAAAGGGAGAAAAGCAATATAAAGGACAAGATTGTCAGGTTAAAAAAGAAGAGGGTTGGGCAGAGGATAGTGAAAAAAGGAGAGATACTTAACAAGTACTTCTATTCTGTCTCCACTAGACAGAAAGATGGACCAGTACTACAAGGGAGCAGGGGGTGGGGACTAGGAGGGGGGTCACAGATGGTGCAATTCCAGCTGGCGGTGCTCAAGGGCCTACAGGCCCTGAAGGTGGACAAACCACCACAGCCAGACGGCATGCACCTGAGGGTCCTAGGAGAACTGGTGAAGGTTCTGGCAGGTCCCCTGGCACACCTTTTTAACATCTCTCTGGAGTCCAGAAAAGTGCCAAAATGCAC
Organism: Neoceratodus forsteri; assembly: GCA_016271365.2. NCBI lineage: Eukaryota > Metazoa > Chordata > Ceratodontiformes > Ceratodontidae > Neoceratodus > Neoceratodus forsteri. The sequence goes on from CM028130.1 coordinate 1,137,658,352, forward strand.
ATGTGGTGCCTCTCCATTAAAGTGATAAACCAGGTAAATACATATAGGCCAGTCAGTCTGACCTCAATAGTGGGTAAGCTGATGACAACCACATTGGAAGAGAAACTGATCAGCTTTCTAGAGGAAAATTGTCTCCAGGACATGAGGTAACATGAGTTGGGTCAGGAAGGTCCTGTCAAACTTGCCTAATTGACTTCTTTGACTCGATCACTAGGGCAGTGGACAAGGGTCAGGCGGCTGATGTCCTGTACCTAAACTTCAGCAAGGCCCGCGACTCAGTGCCACAAAGGAGACTGGTTGGGAAGCTGAAAGACATGTTAGTGGGGACTAAGCTCCTGGGATGGATCAGAAGTTGGCTGCAGATCAAAAGGCAAAAGGTGGTAATCGAAGGAGAATTCTCAGGAGTGAGGTCTGTGACCAGTGGGGTCCCACAGTGCTTGGTGTTTGGTCTGGTGTTTAACATCTTCATAAGAGACATTGCGCATATGATCACAAGTAAAATCTGCCTGTTTGCAGATGGTGCCACGCACTATGGGAGAGTGGACATACAGGAGGAAAGATAGGAACTCAGGGAGAGCTTGCCTAGGCTAGAAAAGTGGACCAGCATTTTGCAGTTGGGGTTCAATGCTAAACAGCGTAAAGTTATGCACTGGGGGGCAAAGAACCCCAAATACTGGTTGGGTGGTGTGCAGGTAACCTGGTCAGAGGAAGAAAAGTACCTAGGATTAATAATCACAAGTGACCTGAAACACTCTACACACTGCAGGAGAGCAGCAGCCAAAGCAAACTAGATGGCCAGAGGAATTATCACCAGGAAGGCGGAGGTCATTTTGCCACTGTACACGTCACTGGAAAGACTACACCTGGAGAACAGTGTGCAGTGGTACCCATATCTTAAGAAGGATATCATCTTGCTGGAGATCATCCAGAGAAGGGAAACCAAGGTGATCCAAGCCCAGCAGAGAAACACCTATGAAGAGAGGTTCAGGGGGCTCAACATGTACTCTCTTGAGGAAAGAAAGAAAAGGGGAGATGTGATTGAGACCTTCAAGTACTTTAAGGGTATTAACAAGGTGAGCAGTGAGGTCCTCTTCAGTATTAGCAGAACAAGATTACTAGGGGGCACAGCCTAAAGCGGGTGTTGGAGGGGGGGGAGTTCAGGAGGGAAGTGAGGAGGCATTTTTTCACTGAGAGCGTGATGACCAAACGGAAAGAGCTGCCAGAGGAGCTGGTGTCCCTAAAAACAGTAGACAGCTTCTAGAGGAGGTAAGACAGGGTGAGGGCAAAAATTGTGGGTAGAAGGGGGCGGGGGTGAGGGGGAAGTTGAGGGAGGTCAGAAGGGTAATGAGGAGGGAAGCAGTTCCCTCTCTAATTACACTGTGAACTGCACACTTGAGCAAACTAGATAGAATGTAAAGCCTTTATCTACTGGTATGTTCATATGTAATATAGAAATACCTTGTACAAAATAACAGGTAATGAAAAACAATTCCAAATCTCAGCGAGTTTGGTTAACAGCTGATTTGTGAAAACTGATTCACAATCCTTTAACAAATCAGAGGAATCATTCCAAACGTAGTAAATCCTATATATAAAGGAGCTTTGAACTAGGGTAGACTTTCTAAAAGTTTGGTAAAAGCTAAATGCTTTTAAATAATTCTGAGAAGTGCATTTCATTTGAAGAAACCTATTCTATGTTGTAGGTTACTGCATTTAAACAAGCATTTGTCAATGCCGAATGTTTGCTTGCTGCCATTAGCATTGGAAGTGCAGGAGTTAGACAGATGCAGAATAGGAATGGCAATGAAGCACTGAACTGATGCCAGCCCCACTCCCACCCTGCAGAGATGGACAGGCATTGGGGTGTGCCTTTGGGTCATTACCCTTAATGCTCATGCCATTTCACCTCACCCTACCCTGCAGACACCAACAAGTGCCGAAGTGTGTAGTATGGTACGGGCTGCATGCCCATTGACTCACGCTGTGGACCAATGGGTGTAGAGCCCTACCGTACGGTGTCAGGCGGCAGGGCAGCAAGCGGGTGGGGAGCTGCCACCCGCCGCTGACCGGGGAGCGGGCGTGGGACTCAGTGGGCAGGTGGGGAGGGGGGGTACCGCTTTACCACCACGGTTGGGTTTCACCAGGGATATTGGACTGTACTTTAATTTAACATATGTCCGCAATAGGCTGCGAGCGGTCCACTGGACCACCAGGGATGTTGGACTTTACTTTTATTTTAACATATGCCCACGATCAGGCTGCGAGCGGTCCACTGGACCACCAGGGATTTTGGACGTGTATATATTCTACATATGCCCGCGATCGGGCAGTGAGGCACATTGCCGAGATGTGCAGGGGGCGTCGGTCCCCAACGGCTGCTGCCTGGCAGAGCGCAAGTCGCCGGGGATCGGCGCAAATGCATGCAAATGGGGCCATAATGACATGCAAATGGCCCCATTTGCGCTTTGCATACATTATGGCCCCATTTGCATGTGCACTTTTGAATATCGCAGTTGTTGTGCCTAGTGCATCCCCCTGCTCCACTCTGGTCACTTGCGCTGGTGCAGTGCCACTGCGCCATGTGCACTGCGGGAGGCCAGGGTACAATATTCAGCAATGCTGTGCCATGGTGCAGCTCCGTTGAATATCACCCTGTCAACGCCCCTGTGCAGCCAAGTTGCGCTGCGCCCAGGCTTGCGCCACAGCCTGGCACAGTCTGAATATCCGGGCCTCTGTGTACAGGAAAAGCTCTGGTGTAATGACAATGAATTATTCCCTGCATCTGAAACAGATCTGCATTTCCAGAATTTTACAGACAGTATATATTTGCTGCAACTCATAAGGAATATGTATGCTCAAGCACAAACACTGATCAGCAGCAGTTAAATTAATTCCTAAAGTTTTAATTGTAATGGCAGGCTAGGCTGTAACCAATCACAGCTAATAAAAAAAAAAAAAAAAAAAAAAAGAGCCCTGAGTTTGACACCCATAAAGAGCTTTGAATAATGGGGCAAACAACTACTGTAGCTCCACAGTCCCCTTCCCTCAGACATAGTGTGAAAACTGGATGTGTTGGATGCCACAACAGACTTTGTTTTATTTTTTATTTGTTGAGCTTCCTACATGTAGCAGAATTTCTTGTGTTTAGGTTTACAGGCTCGGGGAAATAACTCCACAGGCAGGGAGGACAGCAGTGGAGAACAAATGGCAAACCACAGGGCTGAAGTTCGTTGTTCAGCAGAAGTTACATTGAAGCAAAATCATGATCAGGCTTTCTCTTAGTTTTACCCAAACGTGTTATTGTTATAATCTTTGAGCAGTTAGAAAATTATAACAATAGCAAAATGCAATAAATATATACCATGTAGCAGTGTCAGTGGCTCAGTAGGTAGCACACCCGCCTCTGAGGCCGGGAGATCAGAGGGCTGTGGGTTCAGTTCCCACATCTGGCACTTGGGTTAATATTCCAGTACTGACACTGTAGTGCAGCATGAGAGGGGTGCTGCACTTCTGAGGTGCCGTCTTTCGGATGAGACATTAAACAGAGGTCCCATCTGCCTGGATTGGTGGTAGTTCGGGTGGATGTTAAAGATCCCATGGCACTTATCGAAAAGAGTAGGGGAATTTCCCCGGTGTCCTGGCCAAATTTCCCTCATTCACTAAAAATACCACCAACAGCTTAATCTGGTTCAAGGTCAGTTGGCATTCATCTGTATCCCCCTCCCCCAGTCATGCCTGAAAATAGGAAGGATTTGTCTAGTACACTTACCCGGTCAACAAAAACTAAATAAATAAAATGTTAAGCTGTATTGGGCCCTCACTGTTATTAAGATAATGATTTAAGCTGTATCCCTAGTTTTCTGAAATGAAGCACTTCTTTTCCCCTAGGATATCAGTTGCAAATCCAGATAAGAAAATGAGTTCCGATGTTCTCAACAAATCCTGCAAAACAGTTAATTAGTAATCCTACTGAAAGAAAGTACACACCAAAGCACACAAAAACTGCTCTGCATCATTTCCCCGAGGCAGGGAAAGTGACCCCTGATTACTTCATGTCTGGAATGCCTACAGTACTTAGTTAAAACAAAAAAAAGCATTTGTCAATGACGATTGTTTGCTTGCTGGCATTAGCATTGGAAATGCAGGAGTTAGACAGATGCAGAATAGGAATGGCTGTGAAGTATTGAAGTGACGCCAAGTCCACCCTGCAGAGATGGACAGGCATTGGGGTCTGCCTTTGGGTCATCGCCCATAATGCTCACACCATTTCACCTCACCCTACCCTGCAGACACCTACAAGTGTTGAGTTGTGTCTTGGGGTGTTCGGCTTTACTGTCACCCCATTCCATAAGGAAATACGCTGAATGGGTGCAGTATAGGAGAATGAGGTGGACTTTGGGGCCGAAGAGTCCAAGTCACAACTCAATGCCTGTCACTGGCAGCAGGGTGGGGTTGGGGGTATAATGGCATGAGTATTACAACTAGCACTCCAAAGGCTCACCCCTGACGCCTGTCAGTCTGTACAGGGTGGGATGTTACGGTTAGAAACTCTAACGCCTCGGACGTTTTTTGGTTTTTGCACTCCAAATTTTCAACATGGCCTTTTTGTGATCCCACCTCATGAAAGCATTTGGGACTTCTGCTCATGAACAGTGGTACTGTGATTTTGTTAATCTGTCCGGAACGTTGATTTCCCATAGCGACTGCGCCATTCTGCGCCAGATGTGCAAAAACATAGTTCGGGCAGGATGTGAAAAATGACAGCTGTACCATTCATAGGGAGGTGTGAAAAGATGGCAATGCTGAAAATATGGAGTCAAAATATTAAAAATTCTCAAAGTTATGAGTGTGCGTGGGAACAGCACAATGCATGCTCATAACATAGTCAATTTGTGGAAATCTTTCAACACATTTTCAACATAGGCATTTTGGGACCTCTGCTCATGAACAGTGTCACTATGATTTTCTTAATCTGTCCCAAACATTGATTTCCCACAGTGACCGTGCCATTGTGCGCCAGATGTGTGAAACCACATTTCAGGCAGGATGTGAAAAATGACAGCACTACTGTTCATAAGGAGGCTGAGTCTGTTCTCATTTTCCTGTAAAGGGTTGTTTCATAAGACCCCACCCCCTCTAATATGACCATTTGAATTCCAGGTTTTAATCAAATATGCACCATGGCATACATTGTACAATGCCACATGTATTGGAACTTCTCTAGTTATACACTCTTGTAATGTCTTGTATAATTCCTTGTTTTGTTTGTTCTCCATCTCATACTTTCCCAGTATGTATTGTTTGACTGATGTGGAAGCTATGAAATGAGCTTGTTCTCAAAGGTGTTTTCCAAAATTTAAATAAATAAATAAAATAAATAAAAAAGGAGGTGTGAAAAAATGCCAATGTTGAAAATCTGGAGAGAAAATATTACACATTCTCGAAGTTACGAGTGTGCATGGAAAAGTACAGTTATGTAAGAACTTACATAACAGTAGATCTTCGAGAACAGCTCTAGCAGCAGATTACACCATTAGGACTGAAGCCATCAGGTGCCAGGACCCCACGGAAATTTTCTAGCTAGCAGTCTTCAGCAGGGATCGCCTCCGACATCGGTCCCGCCCCCAACGTCAGGCGTAGTACATAAGGAGGCGGTCCCCCCACAATCCCCAATTCTCCCACCAGAGACTCCCGGCCGCTGGATGACATCAGAAGAGGAGACAGAGGATCCGCCACCAGATGGCCAAGACTAAAAAGGAACTTCCCCTCCCATAAGATGGATGTTTGGCTACTACCTACCTCCACAAGAAGGGGGATGGTGGGCGGGAAGGCACCTGCTGCAAGAGCTGTTCTCGAAGATCTACTGTTACAGTAAGTTCTTACATCAACTCTTTATCTTAATCGAGATACAGCTCTTGGACAGAGTTACCCCTAATGGACTGATTTCCAAGCAATAGTGGCAATCTTACGCCACAGGGAGGAGAAAGGTAGGGATCACAACCCTACTCGAGCCTAGGACAGAAGTCCCTGAAGGACGGCTAGACCGAACCCCGCTCTTCGTCTCGATGCAATGTCCAGACTGTAATGCCTGATAAAGGTATGCACCGAGCTCCAAGTGGCTGCAGCGCAAATTGCTGAGGTGGAGACATTCCTTAATGCCGCAAAGGAAGTGGCCACTTCTCTCATGGAATGACCCTTAACAACGCCTGGTAAGGGTTTATTGCACTTATCATAACAGAAAGAGATACACTGGATGAGCCACCTCAGAGAGACTATTTAGAAACAGGGGCTCCTTTCATTCTAACAGCAAAGGAGACAAACAGTTGATCCAACTTTCGAAACTGTTTGGTTCTGGTCAGATAATATCTGAGGCACCTGTGTACATCAAGGGTGTGTAGAAGGGCTTCTCCTCGGTTAGTGTACTTTGGAAAATACACTGGTAAGTTGATATCCTGATTAAGAGTGAGGGCTGAAACCACCTTAGGCAGAAACTTTGGGCTTGTCCTCAGGGATACCCTATCCTGATGGAAAACTAAATAAGGTTCTTTGCACATCAGTGCATGCAATTCAGAAATCCTTCTCGTCGAAGTAACTGCAACTAAAAACGTTTTCCACAACAGAAAACGTAGCACGTAATCCGCAGCTGGTTCAAAAGGTGGCAGCATAAGCTGCTCCAGGACGAAGGGCAAGTCCCAAGGAGGAATCGGATCCTTGATAGGCGGTCTAAGGTGGAGGACTCCCCTTAAAAAGGTACGACTAGTGTCCAATTGGGCCACCATCCGATGGCCTATGGGGGCATGGGTAAGCCAAAATTGCGCAAAGGTGCACCTTAATTGAGGAGTAAGCCAGTCCGGACTGAAAGAGTGAAAGCAGGTAATCCAGAACCAGCTTTTCGGGACATTCTGATGGCGATAAACCGCGCGCTTGAGCCCACAAGCAAAATATACGCCATTTCATGGCGTATGTTGCGTGGGTTGCCAGTTTTCTGGCGGCAGAGAGTACATCTGCCACTTCTTGCGAGACCCGGTATCGCAACATGGCTATGTCTCTAGGAGCCAAGTGTGCAGGTTCAAAGAACGCAAGTCCAGATGGACTAATGAACCCTCCTCCTGAGACAGCAGATGGGAGCTGATTGGCAAAGGAAGTGGAGGTTCCCGGGATAGCTGATGCAGAAGCGGGAACCAAATTTGTCTGGGTCAGAAAGGCGCTATCAAAATGAGCATCACCTGCTCCCTGCAAAGTTTTAAGAGGACTCTCTGGATCATCGGGAAAGGAGGGAAGGCATAAAGGAATCTGCCCACCCAGGAGAGGGATAACGCGTCTCGCCAGAAAACACCAGGCCCTGGATCTAGCAAGCAAAAATTGGTCAGTTTTGCGTTGGATGGGGACGCGAAAAGGTCTAACTCTGGAGTGCCCCATCTGTGAAACAGATCCTCTGCCACCTCCTGTAGAAGTTCCCACTCGTGGACTCTGGCCTGAGAGTGACTCAGGCTGTCTCCAACGGTATTGTCCACTCCTGGGATGTGTACTGCAATTAGGTTTGCGCCATGCTGCACTACCCACTCCCACACTCTCATGGCCTCCCTGCAAAGCGGGTAGGAGTGAGTGCCTCCTTGTTTGTTGAGATAATACATCACCACAGTATTGTCTGTTTGTAGCAGGAGAGTACCCGGTGGAATCTCTGACTGGAAGGCTTGCAGAGCATAAAGAACCGCCCTCATCTCCAAAATGTTGATGTGGAGATGAGATTCCTGGGCTGTCCATGTGCCCTGAGATCCCACCCCATCTAGGTGTGCTCTCCACCAGAGCCCTCAGGCGTCTGTGGAGAGAGTCACAGTCGGAGACGGCGCTACAAAGGGGACCCCCGTGGAGAGGTTCCCCGGATCTAGCCACCATTGCCAATCCCGAATCGCAGCACTCGTGATTCAAATTGGCTACTGCAGATGGTCTTGCCTTTGGTCCCATTGCACCCTTAGCATCCACTGAGTTACCCGCATGTGGAGCCTTGCCATCGGGACTGTTGCAATGGCCACAGCCACGTGTCCGAGCAGGCGAAGGACCAATCTGTCCAGGACGGTCTTCTTCACCGACAGGTCCCTGATGAGGGATCTGATGTGTTCCGCTCTGTCCGCGGGAAGAAAAGCTTTCCCTCTGACGGCATCCAGAACTGCTCCTATAAACTGCAGTTTCTGGGACGGCACCAGGAGTGACTTCTCGTAGTTGATGAGAATACCCAGTGATTGAAAAAGGGACTGGGTATGATGAATGGCTGTCCTCAGTGCCTCCTTGGAGGGAGCCATGAGAAGCCAGTCATCCAGGTACGGGAACACGTAGTGGCTTTGTCTCCTCAGAGATGCCGCTACGACCGCCATGCACTTCGTGAAGACGCGAGGTACCGATGACAGCCCGAAAGGAAGCGCTCAGAACTGATAATGACGGCTCTGAAACTCGAAGTGCAGGAACCTCCTGTGTGCTTGAGCAACTGGGATGTGCAGGCAGGCATCCTGCATGTCTAACGATGCCAAACAGGCGTCCCGCTTCAGCATGGGGATTAGGCCCGGAAGGGTCACCATGCGGAAGCGTTTGTAGACGACCGACAGATTGAGGTCTCTGAGGTCCAGAATTGGACAGAGGTCCCCTGTTTTCTTTGGAACCAGGAAGAAGTGCGAATAATAGCCTAACCCTCTCTGGTCCTCTGGAACGTGCTCTAAGGCTTCTTTCTCCAGCAGCGCAAGCACTTCCTGCTGTATAAGCAGGGAATGCTGACCGGAGCAGCGGGAAAGCAGGGGAGGCCTTGTAGGTGGGCTGCCTATGAATTCTATATAGAGGCCTTTTTCGACCAATTGCAGCAGCCACCTGTCGGTGGTGATCGACCGCCACCCTGGCAGGTGACGTGCGATGCGACCCCCAACCTTCATTTCCCGTTGATCCTGAGGAGGGGCGGGGGCCGGGGGCCGGGAAGGAGTCATGCTGTGGCAGCGTTAAAACCCGCAGGTTGGGCCGACTTTGCAACTCGGTGGCCCCTGCCTGGGGATGACTTGGCCTGGGCTTTTCAGGTAAAGGAGCCCCTCTGCTGTTGGCCAGAACGCGGTTGTTGCCTTTGTGTCCAGCCACGAAAGCGACTCTGGTTCCTACGAAAGGAACTGGGTCGAGATCTGTACATGGCCTGGACAGATCTAACTGCCTTCCCTGTGTCCTGAAGTTTGGTGATCACCTTCTCAGAGGCTTCATCAAAAAGGACTTCCCCATTGTAAGGGACATCCAGGATGTTCTTCTGGATGTCAGGGGTAAAACCGGAGACGCGGAGCCAAGAGTGTCTCCGGAGACACACGCCTGAGGCTGCAGCTCTGGCTGAAGAGTCTGCAGAATCGTATGTGGCTCTGAGCACCTGGGTCCCCACATCCGAACCCGTACAGAGGAGATTTAAAAGCTCCTCCTTTTGACCACCATCGGGCATCTTCTCAACCAGGTCCTGTCCCTGTTCCCACAGTGCATTCTGGAATTGAACCATGTGGGTGAGGTAATTTAGAGACCTGATGGCGCAAGTCGCAGCCGCATACATGCACCTACCCAGGACATCCAACTGCTTGGATTCCAGGTCCGGTGGCTGTGTGCTCAACTGCTGAGGTCTCTGAGACCAGTCATGTGAGGCCGTGATGACCAGGGAATCAGCCACAGGATGGTTCGCCAGATACTGGTCCTCCCTCGTGGCCTTGTATAGGCGGTCAGCCTTCTTCAGCACTGCCGGAGTCGAATGCGGACGCTTCTATGCAGCCTTGGTGACGTCCGCAAAGGTGTCCACCAAGGGTGGCACTACCACAGGCTTTGGGTCTTTCTGACGAAGGTAGCAGGCAAGGCGCTGTCTCTCGGGGTCCAGCTCTTCAGCATCCCACCCAATGTTCTCCTGAATGTGCCTCATGATCTCAGCGATTGAGGGGTCATCTGGAGGAGACCTGGGAAGGTTGTGTGGGTCTGGGGAGGGAATGCTGATGGGAGAAGGAGATCTGGAGCACCCTGAGGTGTCAGATCTAGAGTCCTCCATGGACGGGATGTACCGGCGTCGTCTGCATCTCTTAGGGCTGGGTGACCCTGAAGTGGATCTTGAGGGAGGTCTTCTCCTATCTGAGGATCTGCCCCTAGGAGGAGGTGTTGGCTCCTTGGGGGTTGGTGATCGTCCTACGGGCCCCTTGGGTGGAGGAGGGGCCGTAGGCATTAAAGGAGTAGGTGGAGGCGGACCCGAAGTAGGAGGAGGGTGTGTGGCAACCACATCCTTCCTGATGGTGTCCCACCAGAAGGTGAAGAGCTCCTTCACCTCTGCCAAACTTCAGGCCCGACGATGGGCTGGGTACCGGTGGCCTGTCGCCAGGGTCGGGCGTCGGGTCCCCGGGGGTCTCCCGCTCCGTGGAGGGTTTCAGTAGGAGCCCGACGGTTCTGGAGTCGCCTGCCTGGTCCTCCGGCTGAGTAGTGTCCTCCTCCGATGATACCTTCCGACCGATGTCGGTAGACGATGGTGGTGCGGTCCTCCCCTCCAGTGTAGCCGACGTTGGTCCCCTGGCCGACATCCTGGGAGGGGAACGCCTGGCCGGCAACGGGTGTCATGCTGTAGCCGGCTCCTGGGAGTGCCTGTGATGCTTGGCTGATCTCGGGTGGGCTGACGTCAGGTCCAGTGTCCATTTTAGGGACGTCAGGTCCTTAGTCTTACGCGGGACTGGGTCCGACCCATGCGGAGGCTAGGACACCGACCTAGCGTCGGAGTCCCGATGGTGGGAGGAAGACTTGTGGCGCTCCCCAGACTTGGACGAAGCCTTAGAAGGAGTGGATGAAGCCGATGGCCTGTAAGTCTTGATAGACTGCAGGGAGGAGGAGCCGCTGGAGGATCTGACCTGAACCGGGGGAGGCTGAGATTGAGCCTTGGAGGGAGAGCGGTCTGACCGCGAGCCAGAGCTTCGGGAGTCTGAGGCCCTAGACGGGGACCTGGGCCTTTCTTTCTCCCGGTGTTTTTCCTGGTGTTTCTGGGTCTTCACTGACGACTCCCCCCTGGAGGAAGGTTCCCTATCAATGGCCTTGAATTTCTCCTCCAAGAGAAACGCTTGAAGGGCCTTCTGGCGGCAGATCCTAGTGCGACTGTTGAAGTCCTGGCAGAAGGAGCAGGCCTGGGTGTCGTGTTCCGGGCCTAGACAACGCACGCAGGCTGAGTGAGGATCCTTGAAGGGGATCTGTTTGCCGCAGGCACACTTCGATGGGTGACCTTCCAGAGAGGTGTTTGGAGAGGACATCAGATGAAACCAAGTTCGTATGAGAAAAAAGAGAATGACTAGTTCCTAGTCGTCGCATGCTAGAAAGTGACAGAGAGGCCGATGCTTGCGATGTCGATGGCGGGAAAAGAACTGGGGATTGTGGGGTGAACACCTCCTTATGTACAATGCCTGACGTCGGGGGCGGGACCGACGTCAGAGGCGGTCCCCGCTGAAGACTGCTAGCTAGAAAATTTCTGTGGGGTCCTGGAGCCTGACGGCTTCAGTCCTAATGGTGTAACCTGCTGCAAGAGCTGTATCTCGAAGTAAGATCTGTGCAACGCATGCTTGTAACACAGTAATTTTTGGGATTTTTTTCACCAAATTTTCATCATAGGCTTTTTGGGAGCCCACCTCATGAACAGTGACACTGTTGTTTCATTAATCGGTCCCAAAAGGTGATTCCGTGTAGTGACCACAAAATCACCTTTCAGGACCAAATAATGACATGACAGTGACTGAATTCATAAGGTGGGGTCCCAAGAACCCCATGTTGAAAATTTTGCGTCAAAAGTCACAAAAATGTCCAAGATATCCACCTAAGTTGAAAAAAAAAAAAAACATTTATGTCATTACACAGCTTACCAGCATTTCTTCAGTTCGCGGTCAGCTTTAAAGAGTGCAGGCGTGTTCCGCCTCCACCAGATCCATCGCGCCAGGCTCCAGAGGTAAGTATGGGGTGAGGGGGTGGGAGGTGGGAGCATGAGGGTGGTGCGGGTTGGGGAGGGACACTGGAGACAATGAGTGATGCTTTTCTGTTTTACAGGAAAACAAACAAAAGACATCACAGAACTTTTTTTATTTTTTACAGGGACAATTGGCACGCTGGGGTGGGCTCCCAGCATGCCACCTGGGTGGGTTTTTTTATGGGAGGGACTGGAGCCGATGAGGACTGGGCACCCCATCAGCACAGAAAATGTGTCTATGTTTTGGGGGGGCCACATGAGCCGAGGGGGATTGTGCACCCCCCTCGGCATACTACTATTATAGGGGGGACATTATGCCAATAGGGATTGGGCACCCCTGTCAGCAAATGAACCGGGGAGGAGGCATGCTGGCAGGGGGATTGGGCACCCGCGACATCGGCTTTCATGGGGACTGTGAGAGGCGGATGGTGACAGCCACCGCCATGTTTATTGAAATTTTACACTAGACAAGGCATGCCCTGCAATGAGAGGTTGCTCCCTCACTGCAGCGGCAAAATCGTTTCAAGTTGGTGGCATGCTTGCAAACTAGTTTCACCGCCAGCATACGCTTGCATTGGTGACAGACAGCCGAGCCCACAAAAGCAGTGGCAGCATTAGCCGCAACACTGCCGCACTTCCACAACCCGCTTCTTTACTAAGCTGTCACAACATGTTTCTTGTGCAAGCTAAACATAAAAATGGAAAAAATATTTTTATTGTAATGAGAAAAGGATTCATTTTCATTTAGTTAGACTATTGCTAGGTTACAGTAGGTTAATTAGGAAATGTTCAGTTTGTCAGAAATGTATCCACAATCTGGGGCTATGTTTCAAACAGTGATGCTAGCAGAATTGTTCACTTTCTTAAACTCCATTTTACATGGTTGGATATTATGTCTTGTGTAACCCCCTTGTTCCCAGGGGTTACTAGAATCCCACTTAGAATCAGTAGCAGGCAGGGAGAGGCAGCTAACGAAATGCCAGTTAAATGGATTTCACAGTATCTCACTCTGTTTTTCAGTCTCAGCTGAGCTGGAGTGATGATGTCACGTTAGCATTGTCACAGCAACATAAGCCACACTGGAATGCTAGCTGGGGAGAGTGAGATAGAATGTTGAGTTAGAGTTCAGTAGTCTGTAGAGTGGAGTGTAAGGAGGAGGCTGCAGTCTAGGCAGCTCCTCAGTTTTTAGCTCTGACAGAGAGCTACCACTGTGGTTTGGGTAGTTTGTTCTCACCCTAGAAGAAGAACATAGAAGACAGAGACTGAAGTGGCGGAAACAATTCCAAGAGGGTTTTCCAGTGCCTCATCCCTGGAGGGATGGGGGGGATTCCAGGATTCAGGGGCAATCCCACGGTCCAGCCTGGACTGTGTTGAAGCTGCCTGAGATTCATCTACTCTGTGAGTACCTGAGACTTTTGTGTGGAAAAGCCGTGGGGCACCTGCATCCCTGTGATGAGTTTTTCTCTGACAAAGGGACTCTGTCACCTAGACTTTTTCTGTGTAAAAGTGTCTGCCTACTATGGGGTCCAGAGAGAGACTTGCCAAGTACAGAACTTTTAGTTCATGTCTGATTTAAAAGTGCCTGCTAAGGCTGGCGTCCAGTGAAGAGACATTGCCAATTACAGAACTTTTAACTTCAGGACACCTCAGAGGTGTGTAATGTTGTATGTTAAATGTGAAAGACATTTCAAGATAGCATCTACAAGTTTTCTGTGAGAGTGTTATTAACCAGATGAATGGCCGAGTATAAATTTGGAAGCAAAAGATAGGAGATCCCACATCTGGAGTAACCATGTTTACCTCTCCGGGTTCAGTTTGGGCACCTTTGTTCTCTCTCAGTGCAATAGTTTACCCAGATGTGGGTTGGATTTTCTGTGAGCCTGTATGTGCTCTTTGGTGGTCGAGGGTGCCAACAGTAATTCCTCATGAAATATGGGAAAGTCTTCTAGTTCTGGTCGAGGGTGCCTAGTCAAGAGAAGTGTACCAGTTCTGGCCGTGTCTGTGCCAATCTCCATTCAGAACCAGAGAGTGTTTGCTGTTTCCTTTTTCAGAACCTGAGGGTTCGCTGTATGTGTGTTCTCTGTACCTCAGTAATCTGCATTATCAGTAGAAGTAGCCCTGTGGGGGTCCGTCTTTGCTTTGTGATTATTCTCTGTGTATGTGAATAAAAGCCACACTCTAGAATCCCAACCTGGTTTGGACAGTACTGCTATTGCTTCCACTGTGTCTGTATTTACTTGGGTAATCCTGACCAGAAGTACAAACCTAGCACAATTGTGAGCAAATGTTTTCTCCCAGGGACCCAGGTTGACGGCCATGGTAAATGGTCCCCTCAGGTGTGAGCCAGGTAGTTGCCACACTTGGTTTGCCTGTCTGAGGATGGCAGGCTCCGAAGTAGAAGCATTGGTAAACAGAACTGTAGTGACAACCCCCATCCCTCTCGTGGGCACCATGTGGTGAGAGAAGCAGCCCTGCTAGTTAAACAAGGGGGGGCCGTTGGGTGTGGGGTTACACTTGCTACTCACAAACCAGAACAAAATATGAAAACTAGACATTAGGGCTCAAATTAGGGATATGTGTGGTATGCTATCTCTGAGAGTATTAGATGCCTGTTATTGATCTAATATTGTTACCCTTTTTGTGTCATCAATCTTGCCAGTCTAATTTGTGTGTAATGCTATTGATTAAATATAGTTAACAATCCTAATATGTATTTTAAATTTGTTAACTGGGTAAGGAGCACTGGATCAAAGGCCCTTTAAAAGGCTTGGCCCTGGCCAAAAGCGTACAAAAGATGGTAATGCATAATATCATTAATGCACACAACGATACATAAGAAGCACACAATGAACAGTAATATTCGTCTCAAATAAAATACTACCACAATTTAAATTAGAACGAGTTAATAGAAAGTATGGTTACGTAAGAACTCACTGTAACAGCAGCTCTTTGAGAGAATCTCTTTTCATCAGGCCACACCTATGGAACTATACCCATCAGGCATCAGGACCACATGGAAACTTTTTTGCCAGCAAGTAAGTTTTTTTTTTTTTTAGTTGTTTAACCAGGAGTAGCACACTAAGCTGACAGCTTTTTTACAGGTGCGACCTGGGAGCACAGGGAAGTTAAGTGACTTGCTCAGGGTCACACAGTATGCAAGTGGACGCTGTGGGATTCAAACCCAGGTCTGGTCTGCTGGATGTCACCAGATTTACAGCTCAGAGCCTTAAACCACTGCGCTATACCTAACTACTACCTTCTTCGATGGTTCTCTCTTTCATCAGGCCAGACCTATGGAACAAGTTCCAAGCAGTTCTGACAGAAAGACAATCTAGGTGGCTGGAGGCTATAGCCAGGGCCCCGAGTTTTCCGTGATTCCACGGATGCGGCAAACCATGGAAATATCAGTGGAATTTGCCGTCACCTGCGGAATTTGCTGCTGCCCACGGAACAACTGTCCTCTGCCGACGGGAGTGCCCAATCCCCCGTCGGCTTCACTGCCCCCTCTCTAATGTTAGTATGCCACGCTGGGAGCCCACCCCAGTGTGGCAAAAGCTTCATTTGCCGATGGGGGTGCCCAATCCCCCGTTAGCTTCACTGTCCCTCTCCAAATGCTTGCATGCCAGGCTGGGAGCCCACCCCAGCGTAGCAAAAGCTTCATTTGCCGCCGGGGGTGCCCAATCCCCCATCGGCTTCACTGCCCCCCCAAATGCTTGTATGCCACGCAGGAAGCCCACCCCACCGTGGCAAAACGCCTTTTGCTGACGGGGTGCCCAATCCCCGCCGGCTTCATCATGCTGGGAGCCCACCCCAGCATGGCAAAATGTCCTTGCCAACGGGGTGGCCAATCCTTGGCCGGCTCACTCGTCCCTACCCCCAAATGCTTGTATGCCATGCTGGGAGCCCACCCCAGCATGGCAAAATGTCCTTTGCCAACGGGTGCCCAATCCCATCAGCTTCACCGCCCTCCTTGTGTGTTAATAAAAAACTCAAATAAAAACCTTCCATCGTTGCTTTTTTGCCCCCCCCCAACCTGCACCCACCCTCTGCGTATCTCCCCTCCCCACCCCCCACCTCACCCCCATCTCAACCCATACTTACTTCTGGAGCCCAGCGCGACAATCTTTGGTGGACCGGGAACACGTCTGCACTCTTCAAAGCCGACCGTGAACTGAAGAAATGCCGGTAAGCTGCATAATGGCATAAATTGATTTTTTTCAACTTTAGTGCATATCTCAGCCATTTCTGGGAATTGTTTCACCAAATTTTCAACATGGAGATTTTGGGGCCCCACCTCATGAACTGTGACACTGTTATTTCATTAATCAGTCCCGAAAGGTGGTTCTGCAGTCACTGCGCCGAACCACCTTTCCAGAATGAGTAACGAAATGACAGTGTCACAGTTCGTGAAATAGGCCTAAAACCCTATGTTGAAAATTTCATGAAAATATTCCCAAAACGACTGTTTTATTTAGCTGCAGCATTGCGTAGTTCCTACGCATGCTCGTGAATTTCCAAGCATTTTTAATATTTTCACCCAGATTTTCAGTATTGCCATTTTACCACACCTCCTTATGAACAGTACTACTGTCATTTTTCACATCTCACCTGAAATGTGTTTTCGCACAGTGGCGCAGTGGGTGTGCGAAATCAATGTTCCGGACAGATTAATAAAATCACAGTGATACTGTTCATGAGCAGAGGTTTTAAAGTGGCTATGTTGAAAATTTGGTGACAAACTCCCATAAAATGACTGTGTTATGAGTGTGCATTGTGTCAGATATGGAAAAAAAAAAAAGGAAAAAAAATTAAGGGTAAAAATGTGCCGCAGAATTGCTGCAGAAATTGGTGTTGAGTGCCGCAGAAGTTCTGCGGCAAATGAGAACCCTGCCGTAGAACTTTGCTCCGATGTGCTGCAGAAAAATCGGGGCCCTGGCTATAGCCCTAGGAAAGGAGGTCTTGCAGCACAGCTAGGTTGAAGCCTGTTCTTCTAGAGGCAATGTCCAGACTGTAGTGTTCAGTGAAAGTGTGGACAGAACTCCAGTTTGCAGCAGCACAAATTTCTGCTGCTGACACGTTCTTGAAACAGGCAACAGAAGTGGCTAGGCCTCAGATTGAATGGCCAAGAACAACACCAGGAAGCTCCTTACCGTACCTCCTATAACAGAAAGAAATACAACTGGCCAACCATTTGGACAGGCACTGTTTAGAAACTGTTACGTCCTCTTTCCCAGGAGCTAAGGAAACAAACAGCTGTGAGGACTGCCTACAGTCCTTTATGCAATGAATATAATATTTAGTATTCTACGTACATCTAATGTGTGGAGCAATGCTTCCCCTGGATTGGCATGCTCCAGGAAATAAACAGGCAGGTGAATGGTTTGAGTTAAAGTAAACTCTGACACCACCTTTGGAAGAAACTTAGGGCTGATATGAAAAGACACCCTGTTTTTGTGGAAAATCAAACAAGGAGGCTCGTACATAAAAGCCTACAGCTCAGAAATCCTTCAAGCAGAAATAATGGCAAACAAAAACAAAACTTTCCACAACCAAAAGCATAGCTTGCAAGTTGCGGCCGGCTCAAAAGTAAGTTTCTCTAGGACAAAATTTAAGTCCCAAGCTGGGACTGGACTGTGGATGGAAAGCTTCAGGTGAAGAATGCCTCTCAGAAAGGTACGGGCTATCTCCAGCTGTGCCACCTTATGGCCATCAATAAGCACATGGAAAGCTGAAATGGCAGCCAGGTGTACATTAATGGACTTGATGCTGCACCCTTAAAGGTGACAAGGGGAGTTCTCCAGGGATCTGTGCTGGCCTGCTTATTTTTATGTTGGCGCACTTGCACAGACGACATCCTGCGGTAGTGCAGATTTGGAGGCACGGTCACTGTTGGGTGAATGGAGGGCACGCATCAGTAGGTGCATCCCTCATTCCCCAATCAGCCTGCATGCTGGTGCCACACCATGCAGACATAATGTGGCGAGCACATCTAAGGAATGGTCTGCTGCAATCCGAGCAAAGCTCGTCAGATGCAGCAGACCTCCCGACATGCTCGGCCACATTCTATGCACGGCAGCCTCCCAAATGCCGACTCCGGGGGTGCCCAATCCCCCTGCTGGCTTTTCGTGTCCCCAATGTATGTGCCGACAGGGGAGCCCACTCTCCGTTGGCAAAAAGCACCCCCCATTTGTTATATACCGAGAGGGGTGCCCAATCCCCTCGGCTCTTGCCCCTGCTTTCCTTGTGTGCTGACAGGGTGCCCAATCCCCGGCGGCATAAATTACCCCCCTTCTTTTAGGTGTGCTGATGAGGGTGCCCAATCCCCATCAGCTGCAGCATTCCTCCCAAACAGTTAGGTGGCATGCTGGGAGCCCACCCCAGCATACCAAATCCCCTGAGAAAAAAAAAACTGTCCCATGAGGTTTTGTTTTTTTTAACCCTGTAACGCAAAAACAGTCCCTCATAGTCTCCCAACCACAACCAGCACCCACTCTTTGTGCACCCTGACTTCCCTCACCCCATACTTCCTGCAGAGTCTGGCGCGACAATCTTTGGTGGACCGAGAACACATCTGCACTCTTCAAAGCCAACCGCGAACTGAGGAAATGCCGGTAAGCTGTATAATGGAATACTGTAAATAGGGCTTTTTCAACTTTGCTGCATACCTCAGACATTTTTTGAAATTTTGGCGTCAAGTTCTCAACATGGGGTTTTTGGGACCCCTTCTCATGAATTCTTACATTGTCATGGCATTGTTTGGTCCCAAAAGGTGATTTCGCAGTCACTGCGTGGAATCATCTTTCGGGAGCGAGGAATGAAACGACAGTGCCAGTGTTCATGAGGGGGGCTCTCAAAATGCCTATGTTGTAAATTTGGTGAGAAAAATACAAAAAATGACTGTTTTATGAGTGCGCGTTGCGCAATTGTTACGCACGCTCATAACTTAGCGAATTTGCAATATTTTCATGCCACATGTTCAGCATTGGCATTTTTCCACACCTTCTTATGAACTGTACAGCTGTCATATTTCACATCCTGCCCGAAATGTGTTTTCGCACTTCCGGCACAGAATAGCGCGGTTGATGTGGGAAATCAGTGTTCGGGACAAATCACGAAAATGACAGTTACACTGTTCATGAGCAGAAGTCCTTAAATGCCTATGCTGAAAATTTGGTGATGATACTCCTTAACATGACTGTGTTACGAGCGTGCGTTGCGCAGTTTGCACGTATGCTCGTAAGTTTGCGCAATTATAATATTTTCACTCCAGATTTACAACATTGCCATTGTTCTGCTCCTCCTTATGAGCAGGATAGCTGTCATTTTTCACATCCTGACGAAAATGTGTTTTCGCAGTTCCGGGCGCAGAACAACGCGGTCGCTGTGGAAAGTCCATGTTCGAGACAAATTATGAAAATTACAGTGACACTGTTCATTAGCAGAGATCCTAAAATGCCTATGTTGAAGATTTGGGGCCAAAGGTCCATAAAATCAGTGTTTCACAAGTGTGCATTGCGCAGTTTGCACGCACGCTCATGACTTTGTGCATTTGTAATATTTTCACTCCAGATGTTCAAAATTGGCATTTTTCCACACCTCCTTATGAACAGTACAGCTGTCATTTTACATATCCTGGCTGAAATGTGTTTTCGCACGTCCGGCGCAGAATTGCACAGTCGCTGTGCGAAACCAGTTTTTGGGACAGTTTGAGGAAATGATGTCACTGCTCATGAGCAGAGGTCCTAAAATGCCTATGTTGAAAATTTGGTGCCGAAAGTCTGTAAAATGACTGCGCTGCAAGCGTGTGTTGCGCAGTTCCCACGCAGCCTTGTAATTTCGTAAAATTTGCAATATTTCCATGCCAGATTTTTACCACTGGCATTTGTACACACCTCTTTATCAACAGTACAGCTGCCATTTTTCACAGCCTGCCCAAAATGTGTTTCCACAATTGTGGCCCACAATGGCATGCTTGCTGTAGGAAATCACCTTTTGGGACACATTAACAAAATCACAGCACCACTGTTCAAGAGGAGAGGTCCCAAAATACCTATGTTGAAAATGTGCCTAAAAAACGCCCACAGATAATTGGGTTGAGGATGTCTGTTGTGCAGTTTGTATGCATGTTCATTGCTTCACCAATATTTCATATTGCCACTCCAGATTTTCAACATTGCCATTTTTTACACTTCCTCATGAACAATACAGTTGTCATTCTATAGATCCTGACCAAAACTGTGTTTTCGTCCCTCTAAATGGCAGAGCCACTGTGCAAAACCACGTTTCAGCTAACAAAGTTATTGTGCCGCTTTTCATGAGGCGGCCTGACAAGCAGCCCATGTTGAAAATGTGGAGTGAAACTACCACTACATGCCTACGGTGTTAGAGTTTCCAGCTGTGGCACCTCAGCCAGTACGGACTGACAGGCGTCAGGGCTGTGACTTGGGATCATCAGATGTAATGCTCACACCTTTCCACCCCCCATGCCCACCCTGCAGCCACTGACAGGCATCATGCAGCGTCTTGCACTGTTCGGCCACAAACTTCACCCCACGCTCCTATACTGCACCCACGTCAGCGTATTTCTTTATAGAATAGGGTAAGTATAATGCCCAAAGACCCCAAAGCACACCACGACACTTGTCAGCGTCTACAGGGTAGGGTGAGGTACAATGGCATGAGCATTATAGCTGACGTCCCAAAGGCACACCCCAATGCCTGTCGCTCTCTACAGGATGGGGGTGGGGGTTGGTGTCACTTCAATACTTCACAGCCACCTCTTATACATCTCTAGCTCCGCCACTGCCTGTGCCAGCGCGACAACATTCGGCATTGACAAATGCTTGTTTTAACTTATTTAAAGAATCCTGGTAAACAGCTGAAGGGCATAAACGATCATCTGTATGCAGATGATACAGTTTTGTACTACTGCAATAGTTCAACCCAAGAGACTCAGTCTACCTTACAACACACTTTTGACTCTCTCCAGAGATATTTTCAAGACTTAAAACTTAAACTGAATACTTCAAAAACGAAAATTATGCTATTTGGCCCAGCATCCAAATTACAATTGGATATTACAATGGATATAGTTGATGTATCTAGTATACCCCTGAAGAGTGTCAACTTATATAAATATTTAGGGTTTTGGTTGGACCCCATGGAATCAGGAAATACACATGTGGATCAGTTGATAGTCCAGGTGGGGAAAAGGGTGAATTGCTTGTTCAGAAACCAGGGATGTCTGGGCAGGGAAACTATGAAATACATAATTCAAATACAAGTGTTGCCTTTACTAGATTATGGGGATATGTTACACAGTGGGGCTTCACAGGATAAACTATCACAACTGGATGTGCTTTATAATAAACTAGCCAGATTGATCTTAAGGTGTCCAATATCTACACATCACTGTGACCTATATAAATCTTTGGGGTGGATGTCGTTGGCTACAAGGAGAAAAGTACATACTAGCCTATTTTCTTATAAGGGTGGGTTAGGCCTAGTCCCAAGGTACCTGTATGATGGAATAAACTTCAGGGATATTGTTCCATCTTTAAGAAACTCATAATTTTTGCTGATGAATGTTCCAAAAGATCTTTTCAGTGCTTTAGCTACCAGGTCCCAAAATTCTAGAATGCGTTACCTTGTCATTTTAGAGTACCTCTATCCAAACCATTATCAGCAAACTCTCTAAAGAAGCACTTGCTTTTAAATGTTAAGGCCTGCTAATGTTTTAATTAATGATGTATAATTTACATGTCTTTTATTTTTTGTATGTCTTCTGCAAGATATAATGTTACCAGTATTTTTATGTATAAGAGGTTAACATTGTAAATGAGTAATGCTCTGTGGTCATTCCTAATCAAACAACAACAACAAATGGAGGAGTACTGCATGCCAGAAGCTGAAAGGGATAGCAAGTACTCCAGAATCTGATTCACTGGACAAATAAAGGGGTCCAAAATAGGTGGTCCTGGTGGAAGGTTTTCTAGCAGCCACCAGGACGTCTGTCACCTTTTGAGGCACTCTGAATATAACCACGGCAAAGTCCTCAGGGGCCATGCATGCAGACAGGGGCAGGGGTACAGTAGGTTCCACCAACTACTGCTTCAGCAAGGGAACCAGATCTGATGAGGCCAGAAGGGGGCAACGAGAATCAGTCTCGCCCCTTCCATCTGAAGCTTGATCAGCACCCTCTGAATTAGGGGGAAGGGAGGAAGGCATAGAGGAACCCCCCCTTTCCAAGAGAGGGACAACATGTCTTGCCAGCAAACTCCAGAACTGGGAGCGAGTGAGCAGAAAAGCGGCAGTTTTACATTGAGTGGGGACGCAAAAAATTCCAACTTTGGATGACCCCAACTGTCAAACAGGTCTTTGAACACTGAGGTCAGCAACTCCCACTCATGCATTCTGGACTGCGACCTGCTTAGCTTGTCTGCCAGGACGTTTTGAACACCTTGAACATGAATGGCTAACAGCCCAGTACCAGACCCTCATCGCCTCCTGGCACAGAAGGTATGAGTGGTTTCCCTATTGCTTGTTTATGTATTGTATGACACTGATGTCTGTCTGCACCAGCAGATATCCAGGGGACAGATGGTTCTGGAAGGCTTGTAAAGCATACAGAATGGCCCTCGTCTCTAGGATGTTTATGTTGAGGGAAGTCTCCACTCTGGTTCACATTTCTTGAGTCTGATGAGGCCCCAGATGAGCCCCCCAACCCAACCTTGAAGTGTCTGTGGTAAAAATCTGTTGAAGGGAGGGAGGGAGGGAGGAGTGAGGAAGGGAACCCTCTTTTAAACAGGTTGCTGGGTTCCATCCACTATAGAAGCACCTTCTTAACAAGGAAAGTGACTAGAACCTGCTGTTCTAAACCGTCAGTGCATTGATCCCACTGGACCCTTAATGTCCACTGAAGGATCCTCGAGTGCAGCCTGGCTAGGGGTACTGTGACAATGGCTGCAGCCATCAGATCCAACAGCCTTAGGAATGTTCTGGCTGTGACATACCTGCTGTTGTAAAGCAGCTGCACCTGAGCCATCAGGTGTTCTGCCCTGTCCTGGGGCTGGAAGACAAAGGCCTGGACAGTGTCCTGTACTGCCCCTATGTACTGCAGATGCTGACAAGGGGTCAGCACTGACTTGGGAAAATTGACCATGATCCCTAGGTTGTTGAAGTGCTGTCTGGTACGTGCTAATGCATGGGGCAGTCACTCCCTGGCATGTGCTTTAAGCAACCAATCATCCAGGTAAGAGAAGATGTTCAGTCCCTCTCTCCAGAGAGCTGCTGCCACAACCGCCAAGCACTTGGTAAATACCCGTGGCGCAGATGACGAGCCGAAAAGCAATACCTTGAACTGATAGTGCTTCTCCTGGAACAGGAACATGAGGCACTTCCTATTGGGTACACAAATCTTGATATGCAGGTAAGCATCCTGCATGTCCAGGGAACAGATCCAGTCATCTTTTCTGCAGAAGAGGCAGCAAGCCTTGCAGAGTGACCATTGTGAAAATCTTGTGCTGAATGTAGAAGTTCAGGTCCCTCAGAACCAGAATGGGCCACAAGTCCCCCTTGGACTTGGGGACTAGGAAGAAATGAGAGTAGAACCCCATGTTCTGTGGCCCTCTTGTTCTATTATCTGCAGAACCCAAGCATCTGTAGTAACCTCTTTCCACTTGTTTAGGTGGAGGCGGGGATCTAAGAAAGAGGCAGACTGAAGCAGGGCTTGTGGCTGGGGCTGCAGCTCCACCTCTCATGGTTTTTGCTGTGGTGGAGGCAGGGGCAGGCAAGGCTGAAGCTGCCCTGCTATCTAGCTCCTAACCTGGGTCTGTAGGTGCCATGATGCAAGGGTACCCTCTGTCCACTTTTAGGGTGTGTGTGGTAGAAGGAGGGGATGGACCTTAAAGTCCTCCCTGAGGCCTCTAGGTCAGAAAGGATATTCCGCACATCCGCCCCTAAGAGTTTGTAACGTCTGAAAGGGACATTTAGATTGGATTGCTGGACACCACTAGCAAATCCTGACACCTTGAGCCAAGAATGCCTTCTGAGGCAGATGCCAGCTGCAGCTGCTCTGGCTGAGGCATTGGAAATATCATAGGTAGACCTGAAAAGATGCTTGCCGACATCTGCTCCAGTCTGGAGGGCCCTGAGCATCTCCTGTTTTGGGGGAACTGCTAGGAGGGTCTGGGCTGCCGCTTTAGCCTTTTTCCAGAGGATCTTCTGGTATCTGACCATATGGGCCTAATAATGAGCTATTCTAAGGCCCAGTGTGGCAGAGGCAAAGGTTCTCTTGCCCATGAGGTCCAGTTTTCTTAACACCTTGTCCGGCGGAAGTGAAATAAGATGCTGAGGTCTTTTAGCCCTATCATAGGCTGCATTTATCATTACTGAATCAACCGGAGGTTACCCTGCAAAGAAGGGATTCCCTGAGGGAGTCTGGTATAGCTTGTCTGCCTTCCTAGGCATGGCAAGGATCAGACTTTATGTCAGGCAGCCATAGTGGCATCCGCTAGTGTAGCCAATGGGGGGTGGAGATGATGGGGGGGGGGGGAGAGTCTGGTAGTTCCAGGAACTCTACCAGGTTTCTCCTGGTGATGACTTGCTCCTCAGCATCAAACCTTATGGAGGTTTAAAGTTGCTTCATCATAGAGATGAAGGAGGGGTCTTCAGGAGCGGGCCTCAGTGTATACAGAGTTAAGTCCTCACTCCTGGATGAAACAGTGGAGTCAAACCTATCAGAAAGACTCCCAACCATATCTTTCTCCTCCTCAACTTCCTCTTGTGAGATGAAGTCGTCGGTATTCCTGATCCTGGTCAATAAGCTCTGAAGGGTGCAAGGAAGGAAGCGAGGATGTCGATGCTCTGGAGCGAGCAGGGCACATTGACACAGGGGCTGGTTGGTAGGCTCTGTTGTCATGGTGCCTGGAGGAGGTGCATGGTGCTGTAGTATCTCCAGGAAAGAGGAGAACACTATCTCACCATCGACGATGGCCTGCATTGCAGAAGCACCTTGGAATGTCAATGAGGGGAGGATGAAATCATGACACCAATGGAGCAGCCTGCAATGTCGACAAATGCGGCTGGTGCCTGAGCATCGATGGGCCAGCAACAGCCATGACAGATCCAACGGAGGCGACTGCCAGCTGACCGTGAGGTAGAGGTCTAAGTGGTAGAGGTTGCAGCATCAACAGGGGAGGCTGGAACCCTGACATCAATGGACTGCCTTACAATGCTGACGGATATGTCAGCAGCACCAACATTGACCGGTGATCACCAACCGAAGGAGGTCTGGTGGATCTGCCAAAGCTGACCCCATGAAAGCAAGGGTTTGGGTGGCAGGACGTGTCGCTGCCGAGGTAGACCACAATGCTACTGCAGCCGCCACTAAGTGAAGAGGCGACCAAGAGAATACTGGGAGGATTTATCCTTGCTCCATACCCTCTCCTGGTGTTTGTGTTTCCCAGAAGACTTATCCCAGGCCTTGGAGAAGTGGGAACTCAAGAACAGGCTGGCAATGTAGAGAAGCTTCTGCCCTGAAGCTCCCTTTCCATTCTGGCTACCTTCTGCTTGAGGAGGAAAGGTTGCAGGGCTTTCTGATGGCATCGCCGGGTAGCTTGACTGAAGCTCAGTCGCATCTCGCAGGCCTTAATGTTGTGGGCCTCAGTGAGAAAGCGGATGCAAGCATCAAGATCATTGTAGATTTTTCTACTGCACTCACAGTAATGAAAGAGTTTAGCGGGATCTTTCGTCGACATGCACAACAATGGCAATCACTTTAAAACTAAAGTGATAATGTACTATGGTGAGAAAATAAAAGGTTAGGAAGATTTGAGAAGTAACGGTCGTCTGAAGTGACAGTGTATCCATGGAGTCCGGTGAGTATGGTCGATGGCAGGAAAAGAATTGAGGAGGGCACGGGGCCACCCACGTTTATATAGCATAGGATGTCAACGTCTGGCATCATCGTGGGTGGCCCCTAGTAGACTGCTAGCAAAAAGGTTTCTATGTGGTCCTGGAACCTGATGGCTGTAGTTCCATAAGTGTGGCATTATGTAATGTTATGCAAGGCAACAGGCAGTGCATTCCAAAAACCCAGAGCAGACATAGAAAAGGCACAGGAACCCATTTTGTTTTACACAAAGCAGTAACTAATTGTAGTACGTAGAGCAGTATCTAAATGCAAAACTTAAATTCTTCAACCAAGGATGAAACATTCGGAAAAACTGCTCTATGTACCAAACAACAAAAAAATAATTAACATGTGATACAGAATGAAGCCAATTAAGTTGTAAAGAAGGCAATGATGAGTTCTGGATGGAGAAAGGACAAAGCGACCTATATTATTATAAACAATCTGTAGTTTCTGAAGCTCTACTTATCCAATATTAAGAAACCCCATAGCAATTGTTTTACGTGTTTCCAGAGAAAAGTAATTCTTTTAACTTGTATACTGCTCCAAGCCTCTGATTAATGTTCTTACAAAGTAAATAAGAGAAGGGTCCAAAAGGACACACACACACTTAAACAGAACAATGTGCTCAACGAATGAACCATCCAAGTCAGAGATTAATAAAGGGGAACACTTTTTCAGCAAGACAGAAGAACCAAATACCATAAACTTAGTTTTGGAGGAACTGAAAACCAAATTGTTACTTTTAAAACATACTATACATTAACTGCACAAAAGTCATGGCTCAAGATGCTTTTGAAAATATTTAAATCATCAACATACAAAATAGTTTCGCTATTTGAACATACCTCTGGAACCAATAACAGGGGTCCTAAAATGGACCCTTGAGGAGCGCCCCCCCCCCCCCCAAGTGATTTTTCAGATGACACTTTAGGCCTTATACCAACTGACTGAGCACAGCTGGACACATAATCCTGAATCCAGGAAACAACATGATTTGAGATTCCCATGACTTCCAATTTATTACAAAGCAATGCATGATCAATAAGATCAAATGCCTTGGTCAGATCCATGAACACGGCCCCCGTTACTTCCGGGGGCAAGATGGCGGCAACGCTGGGCTGCTGTCTGCAAGTTCTCTAATTTGAGAGCAACAGTCTCCCTCTGTACATTTTCACAGAACACTGTTTTAATTCTGAGTAGGAGAGCGAAATTTGGAACATGTTTAAATCTTGTGGTTGCATTTTTTGACCCAAGAAATCTAAATTTTAAAGTATTTTTAGCTAGGCAGTAGGTGTAGGGCTGTATAGAACAGGTATGGATGGGACAGTGAGCTAGGATAGGAGTCAGATTCATTGTTTTCTAGCAAGGACTTTTCACAGGCCATAATCAACTTTTCTTACCTGTTATGGAACTTTCGAGTTTGAGGGGCCCTAGTGGTTTTTGGAGACTCCGGTGAACATCCTGCGAATGACCAACTGACCCGTTTTCGGCTGAAACGCCAGGACCAGTGCACTGGAGAATGGACTTGGAGGCTGTCTTTTGATAGTCAGAGGGGCAAACCTGCCCTGCAGCCAAGTCGACTTGGAACTGTTTCCCAGGCGGACGCAAAGAACAGCGGCATCTGCTTTCTGCTTTCTGGATCATCCGACAGGGAGGAATTTGTGTGGTGCGAGTTTTTTTTTCGGCAAACCGTGGCTTCTGCAGTGTGTGAACAGGTATTACATTGGAGCCTAGTTTGGTCTGTTTGGGTTCGCGGGGACAAAAAACATCTTTTCACCATGGAGAACAGAGGACTTGGAGGCTGCCTTTTGATAGTTGGAGGAGCCGACCTGCCCCGTGGAGAAAAAAGGGATGCCTTGTACATTCCATGCCAGTGAGAGAGGCATTCAGTCTGCATTGAAGCGTGGATGAGTGGTTTTCTTTTTCCCATACCATTGGTGAGCCCTTATTCATCTTTACGTGAGCCCTATACAGTACTTTCGGAGCTGGTGAGAGGGGCTTCGAGCTGGTTTAAGTGGCTCCCCTTGATGAGAGGTGGGAGGGCCTCCTGCTATTCAACATTGGGCTTTCGGAATTTGACAGACTTTCCTTTTGGTGACTGTTTTCCATTTGTTCTGTTTGTATTGGACTTGCCCTTTTGGGCTTCGTTTATGTTGATTAGTGGCCTGTGAATTTGATCTCCTATAACAGGAAACTTTAACTCTGATTTCCTTTGCTGCTTTGTGTGGGGTGGTTGGAGGGAGGATTTTAACCACATAGTTGATGTTTGTGGTGTGTGATGTGTTTGGTGGCGAGTGATTAAGTTTCTTGTGTATTAGTAGTGTGTATGGGTGTGAGTGATAGTAGTTTTAGTTTTAGTAGGCATAAGTAGTGTGCCTTGAGAATTATTGCAGGCAAGGTGTCAGCTTTCTGGGATGTGCAAAGGTCTGGGGAATGGCATGGATTTCCCACAAGGCATCCCAGCTACTTGACCTTTGGCCTTTCACTGACCTCCCTGTATCAGCCATGACAGCGCAGCGTTGTCAGGCGGTCAGTATTAGGAGGCACCATATTAGTTAGTTGTGGCGGGGCGCTGTAGGCTTGCTGGAGGTGAGCAGGATAGAAGTTGCTTGGGGCAGAAGGCACCCTGGATTTATCAGGGACCTGGAGAGAGGGCAGATGTGTTTGGTTCCAATCCCAGGGGCCCCACCAGACCAAGTGGGCAGTTAACTAGAGGGGCTGCAACGCCTGCCAGTCCCCTTAGGGTGGTGCTTTCGACGTCAGATCAATCAAATATAATACCGCAATTATAGCGGACTTGATTTTGATGGATGATCTGGTTTGCACGATGGAGACCTGGGTGGGTGATGATGCCTGGCCAGTTCTGGAGGCAGCCCCTTCCCGGGTACTCTGTAGTGCACTGCCCTGGGTTGGAATGCAGGGGCAGGGGAGTGGCCATCTCTTTTAGATCTGACCTGGGCTTCACTATGCACCTGGTTGGAGCTACCAGGTCCTTCGAATGTACGGCAGTGCGAGGGGGTCCGGTTGCAGCCTGCAGGATTCTCCTGATTTACTGCCCCCCAGGGGCGGCAGGAGAATTCCAGCAGGAGGTGGCAGATCTCATTGCCAGCGAAGTGTTGGAGGCCTCCAGATGTTTAGTGCTGGGTGACTTCAATACTTGGGCCAATGACAAATCCTCCAGGCTTGGTACCAACCTCCTCCAGATGATGTCATCTCTGGGCCTGTCACAAGAGGTTACTTCCGTGACCGATCACGGCTGCCACATGTTGAACCTGGTGTTCTCAATGGGGCTTGAGGTTGGTAACCTCAAGACTGATCAGTTCTGCTGGTCTGATCACTGCACAGTGAGGTTCTTGTTCGGGGCCCTCCTCGAGAGCCCTCCCCCTGTGGAGATGGTCAGCTATCTCCCCTGTCCCCAGAGGGATTTCTGGTGATGGCTGATCAATCTAGCATAGGTGCTGCATGTGCGAAGGGTGTGAGTGATGTGGTTGCCACCTATAATAGGGTGATGTCCAATGCACTCGATACCCTTGCACTGGTCTGTGTACGACCCAAATCCTCTCACTTGAGGTCTCCTTGATTTGATGGGGAGCTCAAGTCAATGAAGATTAAGGGTCAGAAGTCAGAGTGCTGCTGGTGGAAGACCAGGCTAGTGGAGGACAAACTGGCCCTGTGTACTCACTACAGTGAGTATCAGGGGGCAATCAACCATAAGAAGGCAGAGTTCCTGTCCAGGGAGATTGCTGCAGGGAAGAACTGACCTGCTGTGCTATTTCAGACTGTAGACAGGCTACTACACTCAGTCTGCCTATAGCCAAAAAAAGTCTTTTCTGATTCTTTGTGTGAGGAGTTTGCTCGGTCCTTCTCTGACAGGGTATCCTCCGTCCGGCGGGGAATTCTATCAGTGGGCAGGAGTACAGCCTACAGTGATTGCCATGGGTGTCACAAAGGAACTCCGCTTGTTTGGGGTGAGTTTAAACTGGTGGAGGTGGCAGAGGTCATTGCAGTTGCTTCTGAACTGAAGCACACATACCGTGTCAGTTTTGCTGTCCCAGTGTTCGCCATGACTGTCCAGTGCTCTTTGATGGAGGGGGTCTTCCCAGATTCCTTGAAAAAGGCTTTGGTGAGACCCTTTCTGAAAAAAACATCCTTAGACCCTGACATCTTGGCAAATTATTGACCTATCTCCAACCTCCAACCTCCCTTTTCTGGGTAAGGTTGTAGAGAAGACTGTGGCTCAACAGCTAGAGGAGCACCTTGTGGCCTTTGACATCTATGAGCCATTCCAATCTGCATTTCATGTGAGGCATAGCACCAAAACGGTGTTAGTTCAGGTGCACAATGACCTCCTTAGGGCGAGAGATGGAGGAGAGGGGTCAATTCTCGCTCTCCTTGATCTCTCCTCAGCATTTGACACAGTAGACCATGTTGTGTTACTTGACCATCTAAGGGAGTACTGTGGGCTTGCTGGCACTGTCATCTGCTGGTTTGTGTCCTACCTTATGAACAGGAGGCAACGAGTAGTGATGGGGAATTTCTCCTCCTCCTCAAGCCTCCTGTCCTGCAGAGTACTTCAGGGTTAAGTCTTGTCACCAATATTGTTTGCTGTGTACATGCTGCCCCTGGGTGAGCTCATTAGGAAGTACAATGTGGGTTTTCACTGCTATGCAGATGATACCCAGTTATATCTTTCCTTTTCCCGTGGGACATCCAACGCTGTAGAAGTGCTTAATAGCTACCTAGCTGAGATTAATGACTGGATGTCCTCCAGCTGGTTGCGACTAATCCCTGATAAGACTGAGGTACTCGTGGTGGAGTCAAACAAAAAGCATGATAGGCTTGCCTCTGGTGTGGCAACTGGTCTTTTCCTGGGTCCTACACCGCTGATGGCTTCCTACAGGGTGCACAATCTGGGCGTATTCCTCGATGACAGACTGACATTTGAATCCCAGGTGTCATCCATTATCCAAAGTAGTTTTTATCATCTGAGGAATATCGCCAGGATCAAACCCCTAGTTCCACCTGAGGACCTTCCTACCTTGGTACATGCATTTGTGACATACAGGCTTGATTACTGTAATCAAGGCCCCTACTTTTCTGGGGCACATTGGGACCAAGTTCTCCTGCAAGACTACCATTTGCTGTAGAACTTCGGCAGCGGTGGTTTGTAATTTCTGCGGAAGTTCTTCGGCACTAACGAACTACATCACAGTGTTATCTTGTCATCCTGACTTCACCTTCATGGTAGTGGTTATAGCAGTCAGGATGGGGGAAAGCACAGTAACACTAGTTCAAAAATAAGACTTATAGAAATAATTTTATGCCTAAAAAAGCAAAAAAAAAATTATCCCTTAATGTCCTAGCCTATTGCATAAATGAAATACACAGAGGGGACCTTATGTGATAAGGTATTTCTATACTCAAGCTATCTATACCACTCGTGAGGTCCCCACTGTGTATCACTTATATATTTATGTGCTGTCTACACCACTTATGAGGTATCACATATATTTATATGCAATCTGTAACATACATAAAAATGTGTGTGTGTGTGTGTGTGTGTATACTGTAGGTATATATGTGTGTGTGTGTGTGTGTGTGTGTGTGTGTGTGTGTGTATATATATATATATATATATATATATACACACATACATATACACACACACCTACACACACACACACTAACACTCCACCATAGTTAGGGTTGAGTATCCCATTTTAAGGTTAAAGTGCAAAATTTTGCACCTTAATAACTTTGCCACCATACAACGGATCTGCCTGAAATTTGGCAGGCACGGAGCGTAGCATAGATCTTGGGATCTGCCAAGTTTTGTGAGATATACGGCTGCAGAGTTATAAAGCGACATTCCATAGTGCATTTATGCTTTTTTGTGCATTCTTTGCTCGCACCTACAGGTCACATGGTTTGCGTGACCAGTCCGAAAACTTCAAGGAACATGTGACCGGGGTCCCCGATGTGCCATCTGAAGATTTTGTGAAAAAAAAAATTGAACGGTTCAAAAGTTATTCAAAAAACAAGTTTCCCATTATAGTCATTGGGAAAAGTTAACAAAAAGTTTGACAGTGTCGCAGATGCAGTTTTTAGTGTCGCAAATGACCCTTGTATTGTAGTGTTGTGAGTCAGCCATTTTGTTTTTCAGTTGCTGATCACAGAAATGCTTGGCATTTAAAACTGGGACCCTCTAGGGACACAATTATTTTTGCATTTACCTAGTCGAGCCCTGAGGATGCTAGCCATGTCTTTTTGTGGGGGTTAAACACCCCAGAAATATGTTTTTCAAATTTTTGTAATCTGTAGTGTCGCAAAGTAGTGTCGAACTTGCGACACTTTCATGATTACTTTTGCAAAAATGTTATGTTTTGAGACACTACTTTGCGACACTATGGCCAAAATAACAGGAATTCTTTGCCACCCTGCTGCAAAACACTGGTTTGCTCTATTGGGATGAAATTTGGAGGGAAGAAAGCCAACATCCCACAGATGTGCCTTTTGGTGGCTTGGTGACAAAATATTAAAGGGATGCAAAGTTATGGTACTCCGAATTTGACGCTTTTTCCCACAGACTAACACTGCGGCGTCCACTGCACCTTTTGCAGCCCGTATCTCGGAAACGCTTTGAGATACGGACTTTTCGTCAGAAAAATGCTTAGCCTCCCCACTATGGGGCTAAGTGCAAAACTAGCCAGGAAAGTCATAAATCATATGAAGTTTAAATTTTTTTTCTACGTCGTACAGTTCCTGAGATATAAGCAATTTAGTATTACAAGTGCTTATTTTCTGCTCAGAGGCCCATTGTTATGCATACATTCTTTGTACTCACTGTGTTTCGCTATGCAGCTGTTGGGCAAAAACAGGGTGTGCGCTTCCGTTACTGGTACCGTGTGCGTTACCATTTGCGATTCCATATGTGTTTGCGTTACCGTTCCCGTGTGCACCACTGTGTGAGTTACCCTTTGCGCTTGCGTTTCTCTTAATGTTTGCATTACCATTTACGTTTGCATCACCATGTGTGTTACCATTTACGCTTGCGTTTGCATTACCGTAACCGTTATTATGTGACAAAAAAAAATCACATGGTGTTCAGGCCAGCGCTTCCACCACCACATTCCATTCACTATTTATAGCGCTAATTCTCAAAAAGAAGGTTAATTCATGGCAAAAAAACTCAGTTTAATGCATCAGTTAGGGTTGTTCCACAGCAACAAAAGCGAGGAAATTCGGTGTTAGGGTTGCCACCCCTTGCAACCCAAGCCCACCCCGTCCCCACCAACAGGCATCGGGGTGTGCATTGGGGCCGTCGGTCCTAACTCTCACCCCATTCTCCTATACTGCACCATCTCAGCTTGTTTACACATGGGATGGGGTGAGAGTTAGGACTAACAACCCCAAAGCACACCCCGATGCCTGATGGTGGGGACGGGGTGGGCTTGCGGTACAAGGGGTGGCAACCCTAACACTGACTTACCTCCTTTTGTCACTGTGGAACAACCCTAACTGATGCATTAAATGGAGTTTTTTGCCATGAATATATTTATATATTGAGGGAGTGATACTGTGTGTGTGTGTGTGTGTATTTATATTTTTTTAATTTCCACGAAATTGTATCCTTATTCATACCGGTCCCTTTGGAAATGGAATAAATAGAATAAGGAATATATTGTAAAACTCATTTTTCATGCCAACCCTCTTCCCCTGACACACTACATAACACCATCAGGCCATGCCATGCATGTGAACCTGTTGTGAGATAAAGCTCTCCAGCCCATCACAATGTGTCTCCCATGTGACAGAACACTGCGCCAGACCATCCAAGGCTCAGAGCAATGATGTGTTCCCCCAATCCTTGTGCTGCCCAGCCAGCTCCCAGAGCTCATCTCCAAACCCAAGTTGCCAGTAAGAGAACACAACATGCTATGCTCTGGCCCAACAGCTAGCCCTGCACACAAATGTCTCCATAACTTTCAGGTGATTCTGTCAACCAATGATAACGTAATCAGTAACCCTGGCAAAAATGTGTACAGCCCAATTATTTATTTAACTGGTTTATTCTTTCAACAGGTCTACATATTGTTATATTCCATTTTTCTGGGCATAATTATTTTTCTTAAAAATGACAGGTTAATTCATTTTACCAGTTATTCATTTCAGATGGCATCTCTATACCTAAAAAGCAAACATAAGTTTATACAAAGTAAGGTATGGACTTAACAGATCTATGCTATTGTCAAGGTTTTGTTTAAGTTGGCCCTAGTGTAATAATGTAAGACTGAAAATTGTATTAGGCTGTAGAGCAGGTTGAGCAAATATCACTGAGCCCGATGTGCTGTGCTACCGCTTCTGGCAGTGGGAGCTGCAGTAGATAAGTGACTATTAATTTCTGTGGCAGAATGTAGCCATTTCATTAGCTAATGTATGATGTGATAACATAAATAACATCACATTCTGAACATGGAAGGGTTTTGGATATAAAAATAGGGGAAGGGAACCAGGTTCTATGGATAAATGGACATATTAATAAAAAATCACCAATTATGCGGCACTGCAGAAGTTCTGCGATAGGTTGCAAGTTCTGAGCAAAATTGTGCAGCCGCAGAATTCTAGGGGCCTGGAGTAATGCGCTCTACTTCACGGTCTCTGGCATACCACCCAACTTTTTGTCCCCCAAATGTGGAACACTGCCACTCAAAATGTGGAACAAATGAGCAAAATGTGGAACACTTATTCAAATCTTCACCTAAGAAGCTCGGAACACTGTTAAAATGTTTGCATTTATGTTCAGAAAGTCTTTTATTAGGTAGGTAGAATTTTATTTTTATAGAGATAATACATGTCATATGGACAAAATCCAGTTTACAATACAGACCTGTGTAATTGCCTATCTAAATACATACAATAAAGTTCCAGACTTAAGGACTAACAAATGAATACCAAAGACAACAGAATATAACTAAAATACATCCTTATAAATTATTCTACAGAATATAACTAAAATACATCCTTATAAATTATTCTAAAAGGAAATCTTAACAATTTCCAAGACACAACTAAAGATATTCAGCACTCACAGATATGAGTATTTAACTCCTTTATGGTTTGAATAAATGAAGAGTGACTTGTAATTTCCCCCACAACTACAGGGAGAAGATTCCAAAAACCAGCAGAATGATAAATCAAGGACCTGTCCCGATATTTATTTTGAGATTTTTCTACAGTTATTTTATTTAAGCGAACTGATCTAGTTAATAACCTTTTAGGGTATTAATTATAGGGAATTAATATAGTATTAACATAGTTATTAATTGAATAATAAATTTTTTTGCATCATTTACTATAGATTTTTGCTTTAAAATGTTTTTATTTATTTATTTCATTTTTGTTGACCGGGTAAGTGCACTAGACCAGCGGTTCTCAAATGGTGAGGCCCCAACCTGTTCCGGGGGAGGCTCAAGCAAGTTTGAAAAAGTACTGTATTTAAATGTTGGGTTTTATATATTTTGTGTGAAGAGATGAAGCAAACTGAAAGAGAATAATAATAGTAGGTGAATTTTATGTATTTATTTGCTAATTGGTGACAAGGGAAGGTGAATGAGCCAAGGCTCATTTCAGGTGTACACGGGGAAGGATATGGAGTGAAAAATTTCAAAAGGTAACTACAAAACAATCAAGAAATATACAAGGAGCAATAGTGCAAATAAATATATATGAACAATAAATTAATAATGAGTGGTGGTAATTGATGGCAGAACAGCCCAAATACAAGGGTTGAGCATAGACGTGTTAAGAGCAATAGCAGGAAGGAGCAAAGTGATCCTCGAGATGTTACTTAGGAGCACAGAAGGAAGGGGAGAGGCAAAGTATGTAGGAAGGTTATTTCATATAGAGAAGAAGTGGAGGAAGGAAGTAGTCTGACACATGAAGGTACTGCAACAAGGGGTAACAATGGTTCAAGAATGAAAATAGCAGAACAAGTAGGTTGGCCTATGGGGGGTTCAATAGGCTGAATAATAATATTTGTTTATTTAGCTTTAGGAGCTCTTTTCAAAAGTTCCAACTCAGTGTAAGACAAATAACTGAATTTGAGCCAGGTACTCAAAGGGGTTTCAATTTATTCATGGTGTACTGCGCAAAGTACAGTACATTATTTTTCTTTGGGGAGGCCCAAGATTATTTCAATTTTTTGGGGAGGCTCAAAATCTTTTCCTTGGATTTGGGGAGGCTCACTGTGACAAAGTCTGAGAACTATTGCACTAGACAAATCCTGCCTATTTTCAGGCATGACCCGGGTAGGGGGATACAGGTGAATGCCAGCTGACCTTGAACCAGATTAAGCTATTGGTGGCATTTTTAGTGAATGAGGGGAAATTTGGCCAGGACACCGGGGAAATTCCCCTACTCTGTAGACGGGTGGCGCTGTGTCTACAGAGACTGTCAGATGGAGGAAGACAGCGACGGTGGAGGTACTGCACAGCAAGAGCCGGAGTGGCTCGGCGGGGAGAATGGTACAGCTGGGATGCACCTTTTGGGTGGCCAGCATTTCGTACTGACTCCCCCACCTTTGGAGGCAGTGCATGATGGAGGGGCCATCAGTACTAGGGGGACGGTTGTTTCCCCCACTACGCCTGAAGTTAGCAATTCTAGTTCTAGATCAGGTACGGTACCTATAGTGGAGGAAGATTATGATGACATGGATATCCTTGTTCGACAGAAACAGGATCAGTTGCTGAAAGCTGAAGCTGATTTCCGCATAGTGCAACTACGTGCTATGGAGGAACGCAAACAGAAGCGGCCTGCACAGGGGTCTCAGTCGCCGACTTCGGCATCGTCAATGAAGTTTTTGTTGTGGCCTCCATTCCACTGGTTTCTCAGGTTTTACATTCTCCGGCAGTGGAGTAAGACCAGGCAGTACAGTTACCACAGAACCAACAATGGTCTCCAGAGCGAGCCCTTGAACAGGCTGGCTGGATTCTGAACGGGTCAGGTCAGTGGGTTGCCGATCCCAAAATTCTGCTTCCAGGCTATGATATTTCTGGGGACTTGTCTGTGGTTGGGGGGACATCCCCTTTCCTGTTGTTGACACTATTAGTACTGGGGAAGTACTTTCTGTACTCCATGAAGACACGACAGTGGGGGGAATCCCCCTCTATAAACCTCATTTCGGCTCCTGACTTGCTCACTACTATTTCTCCTGGTTCTGGTACTATATCTTTTTCTCCTATTGAGAACCTTACATCACAGGAAGCTCCTGTGGCTCCACAGGCCCAAGACCTTGCTCCTAATGGAGATAAAGACGCTAGGGTTAATCCCAAGGCACAAATGGACGCTGATTCTTTGCCCTCTAACTTAACTGCTTCCACCTAGCTAATCTCTTTCACAGACCTGTATCTTTGGCTAAACGTCATAATGCTGTAAGATTGCGGTTCTTAGGACCCGTAGACACTATGCCTGATCGATTTTATGTGGGAAAAGTTTTGTTGAAACAAATGTTTGGGTTTTCTCCCACTGAGATATATGCTTTGATACATACCCCAGGGGAGTCTACATATGACATTAGTTTTCGTTCTCCTGATACTTTTAAATAGTTTCTGGATGAAATATGCTCTTTTGAAAACTAACCCTGCCTGGACTCACTTTCAAGCTATTCCCCTTACTAAACAATCTTTCAAAGTTATTACAGCACTCTTTCGGAACAAGGGTGTGAATGTGGTCGATATTACCTATTGGCTTGAGAAGCGGTGTACTATTCAGAGTAACCCTGAACCGATTTTTAGATTCAGAGGGTTTTTGGAGTGGGGGCTGGATATATAAAGTTACTTTGTCTCAATCTAATGATGGGCTTCAACACCTTCCCAGTTGTTTCTATTTGGGTAGAGACAAGGGTTTCATTTTCTATCCTGGGCAACCTCATCATTGTTATACTGTAAGTGTGGTTCTGGCTGACATTTGAGCAGGTCATGTGATACATTAAAGTGAGTGCAGTGTGGGGAGTTGGGTCATGTTATGTCAGATTGTCACCATCCTGCTAAATTTAGCTTATGTGCAGAAAATCATCCATTTACGGACTGTCCTTGCGCAGCCCATAATACTACTAATGGGGATTTTGCAGTTCAGGACTTTTATTTAAACACTGCTACCAAGGCAGCTTTGAAATATTATGCCCCCCCCCCCATAGTAGAATACCTTCTGAGGACCTTTCTGTACTTCCTTCGCTAGTTGCCACAGTTCTACCACATACTTCTGGCCCTGAGAAAGTCTCTGCTCCAGTGGTGATTCCCACTAAAGATGTGTCTCCAGTCCCTGGTTTATCCACTGACACTAATACTATGCCCCCTCCTCTCCCGCCTGATGGAGCTTTCATGACTGTGAATAACCGACTGCGAAGTTTAAGGAATAAGCTTGTGGCCTCTACTACGGAGCCTTTTCAGCTTCCCTTGCACAACCCCTTTTCCACATTACAGGGGGAGGATTTAGATGCTGGAACTGAGTCTGACTCGGCTTCCACACATTCCTCCCAAGCAGATGGGGGCTCTGACACCAAACACTCTGTGGAGGATTTGGTTACCGTTCCAAAGAATAGATCTAGAATGGGTTCCCGGAAATGGGTTAAGAAAAAAATCATGTGATCATTAGTGCTGCTGTTTGGTTTTCTAGCTTTTCACTCTAAATATCAGCAGCTTGTATGAAACTAAAATGGCTTCTCTGAACACTAATAGTATACGATCAGAAAGGAAGCAGTTGTTGATTTTTGCTTTGTTTGAATTAGCTTTATATGATGTAGTTTTTTTTTTTGCAAGACACCAGGCTGCACACTAGGCAGGAACTGGATAGAGCATCTTTGGGTTGGAAGTGGGGTCTGACTCAGTGGTCTCTCGGGGATGACCTCTGTGGTGGGGTTGGCATTTGCTTAAACAACCCCTCTGTTAAAATTGCTCAAACAGTGGATATTTTTCCAGGTTGGCCCTTTTGATGGATGTCATTTTGCATGATTTACCTTGCTGACTCATAAATGTTTATGCCCCACAAACTAAGACAGCCAGAATCGAGCTTTTTCATGCTATACAGCCGTATCTTTTTACTGCTAGATATGTTTTTTTGGGAGGTGATTTTAATTGTGCTCTGTATCTTAAGGATCGAGGAACAATGACAAAAAAATATATTGTGATACGAACTGTTTGAATGCTTTGGTGTCCCAGGCTGGGTTGCTTGATGCTTGTGCTCAATTTGGTGATCCAGATAAAACCTATTTTTGTGGCACTTTGGCCTCCAGGATTGATTTTTAGTTTATATCTCCTTCTTTGGGCATTAAATCTACTGAAATTACTCCTGTAGCACCCTCGGACCATGCTATAGTGGAGATTTTGGTTTCTAATTTTGATGGGATGCAGCATGGCCCCGGTTATTGGCGTATGAATTTAGCACTCCTTTCTCTACCTTCTATAAAGGATGGTTTTGTCTCATTGTTAGAAGCACGTAAATCGGTTAAATTTCCATATGACACCTCTCAGGCATGGTGGGAAGATACAACATGTGAAATTAGGTATTATTTTCAGCATACTGGCAGATTGAAAGGGAAATACAAAAAGGATTTATACCAGGTTTACAGGTCACAGTTCCAAGACCTGGTGTTTCAGGCCTCACAGGGTGATGCTCGGGTGCTTGAGAAACTTGCAGAAATTAGGGAAATTATGAATGATTTACAATATGATCGACTCAAATCTTTAAATCAAGAACGTCAGTTTGGGACCCAGGGAAAGCAAGATTTTATTAATACCTTTCATTTCTGTACTCAACAGCAGCAGCAGAAACGGATGTCCTCAGTGAGAGATACACAGGGTACCATTTTTACTACAAAAACAGATATTTTGCACATAGTAGATGACCATGTATGTTCACTTATTCATGTTCAGGAGTTGCCAAATGATAGCAGTCTGTCATGGTTGGATGGATGCCTTTTGCCTCAAGCTTCATCTTCTGACAAGAAAGTACTGCTGTTGCCTCTTTCCCAGTCTAAATTATTGGCTACGTTGGCACAAGTAAGGGGGGTCCTGCTCCCGGGAAGGATGGGATTCCCTATGAACTTTATAATATACAATTCTTGTTGCCAGAATTTCTGGAATTATTTCAGGACATTTTATCGCAAGGGGTACTGCCTCCAACAATGGTGGATGGTTTGGTGATTTTTATGTATAAAACTGAAGACAGGGCAGATTTGCATAAGTGGAGGCCTATTGCACTCCTCAATACTGATTTTAAACTTCTTACAAAATTGTTGAATGATAGAATTCTATTACTGTATATGCATCTTTCCTTATTCATCCCTCTCAAACTTGCACTATCCCTGAAAGGAAAATTACTGATAGTTTGCTTTTATTAACGGAAATTATGCATCAAAGTAATTCAGGGGAATTAGCAGGGATTATTCTTAGTTTGGATCAGGCCAAAGCCTTTGACAGAGTTTGTTATGCATATCTCTGGGAGTGTTTGAAACGGTATGGGATTCCTATCCGGTTTGTCTCATGGATACGGACCTGTTATGCCACTGCTTCGGTACAAGCTTATTGTAATGGATGGCTAGGGAAGCAATTTAGGGTGAAACGAGGGTTAAGACAAGGCTATCCTCTCAGTCCATTATTGTATCTG
Source organism: Neoceratodus forsteri (assembly GCA_016271365.2). Taxonomy (NCBI): domain Eukaryota; kingdom Metazoa; phylum Chordata; order Ceratodontiformes; family Ceratodontidae; genus Neoceratodus; species Neoceratodus forsteri. The sequence goes on from CM028130.1 coordinate 1,137,698,908, forward strand.
TTTACCTTGGATCTGTTACTCCGAAGTATTAATAGTAACCAGGATATTCAAGGGGTTTCTTTTTCTAGTACCACTGAGGAAATTAAGAGTATAGCTTATGCGGATGATATTTGTTTTATTGTGGGGGATTTAGGCTCGGCTGCTTTGGTGGGTCATACCCTTTCTGATTTCACCACGGCAACTGGGGTTTTGGTGAATTTTTCAAAAAGTAAACGCCTCCCATTTGGCTCTATACACTTTTTGGAAATTATGCTTCCTGGGATTCCAATAGTCAAAGACACTTGTACTATTTTGGGGTTGATTTTCAGTCAAGGAGATTTGGCTTGGCTAAACTGGACTTCTAAAATTGAGATAGCACAGGGGAAGGTTGCATTTTGGAATAAGTAGAGGCTTTCAAAATTAAAACAAGTATTTTTGATTAAATACTTTTTTGCTTTCTATTTTTCTTTACCTTAGTGTGATCTTTTGTTTGCCCTCCCAATTAGAAACCAAATTGCACGGTTGTTTTTTCTCGTGTATTTGATGCAGTAGATTGAATCCCACTAAACTGTGTTTATTGTTCAGGGATAAACAGCATGGGGGTTTAAAAATGATTAACCCTATCGTGTTTTTCTTCATGATGTTTGTGGCTGCCAATCTTAAACCCATGTTAGTAGGTTTGAGTACTACCTGGATTCCTTGGGTACAGGACTCTCTCACTGAGAGATTTCCTTTCTGGCCAATTCATTCCCATATTCCTAAGCAACGATCTTTACAACACCTCCCAGACAATTTTAAGGTGTGCTTTGGAAAAATAAAACTTTGGGGCCTTGCTAAAGAACATATAGTGACCTACACTAGGAAAGAGCTTTATGTGTATCTCATCAATACTTTTTTTTGTGACACAGTATATTTTGATTCTAAATCACCCTTGGAAAAATGACTGGCAAAATGTTGACATCCCCTCGTATTCTAACCCATATGTGGCTTTCCCTACACGGGAAACTAAATGTAAAAGGAAACTTAAAGCACAAAAGTATTGACCATCGCTATTGCCCTAGGGACACCTGTTCTGGAATTGTTGAAACAATGGATCATTTATTTTTGGTTTGTCCATTCGTTCAGAAATTCTGAAATTTATTGCGAACTAAATGGCCTACGTCACCCTTTTACGATTTTACTTTGGATATTTTGAACTTGGGAATTTTTCCCTTCTTATGGACAAAGCATGACAGGGTCACACTCTGGTTGTTTTTAGTCTGTTTCAAATTTTATATTTGGCATGTGAGATGCCGGTTAACTATACAACAACTAAGTTACACTGAGGAACATTTATTTTATATGATTGATACTGCAGTCCAGAAACACAGAACTTTAGATCAATGATCTGTGACGCCTGGGCTTTTTCAGTCCTGGTGGTGCAGTATTGACTGGCTTTAGTAGTTATTGGACAACCTTTTTCTGTGGGTTTGTCCTTTTGGTTTACTGACTGCACCATTGGAAAACAGGAAGGCTCTCTGGACTTTTACTGTGGCGGAGAGTATGGTTTAAGGGATGGAGGTTACGTACACATACGCATTATTCCTGTTTGATGTTTAGGTATGCTGTACTACTTTTTTTAGTTTCTTTTCATTTTCTTTTATTTAAATTTTCTATGACTTACTACTATTTTGTATGTTCTGTTTCAAGTTTTGAATGAAAATTTCCCTACTCTTTTCGTGCGGTGGGGGGGCAGGGGATAATTTCAGTGTTAGGATATGATTTGGGTTTTACAGATTTCTTTTACAGTAATTTAGGAAAAGTATGACTGTAATATTTAATTGATTTTCCTTATGATTTGATTATTATTTTTGTGTGAATTAACACTGTTCTGTATATATTTTTGAAGTTTATAATAAAAATTCCCCTACTCTTTTCGATAAGTGCCATGAGATCTTTAACATCCACCTGAACTACCACCAATCCAGGCAGATGGGACCTCAGTTTTAACATCTCATCTGAAAGACGGCACCTCAGAAGTGCAGCACCCCTCTCATGCTGCACTACAGTGTCAGTACTGGGATATTAACCCAAGTGCCAGATATGGGAACTTAACTGACAGCCCTCTGATCTCCCGGCCTCAGAGCACAGTGTGCAACCTACTGAGCCACTGACACTGCTAACACCATGTTAACACTGAATGTGGGACAAGTCCTCACAATGTGGAACAGGGAGCTTTTGTGAAGTAAAATGAGGAACGTTCCTCATAATGTGGTACAGTTGAGAGGTATGGTCTCTAGTGGTACCCTCTGCCAGCTGCAGTTAATGCAGAATGCTGCCACCAGGTTGCTGACAGGACTTTCCAAGTTCAGACATGGAACCCCAGCGTTGCGTGAACTGCAATGTCTGCCGGTCAGGTGGAGGGTTCTCTTCAAGGTGGGCTTGCTCACCTTTAAGACCCTGCATGGACTAGGCCCTGGCTATCTGTCTGACCTCCTTAAACTTGCCCCTCCTGTTCGCTCCCTCCATTCCTCCTTGCGATTCCCAGGACGAGGTTAAAAACTGGTGGCGACAGGGCGTTCAGCGTCGCAGCCCCCATCCTGTAGAATTCACTACCGCCAGCTGTCAGGGAGGCCCCTTCAGTTGAGGTCTTCAAGGGCCACCTAAATACCTCTCGTTTGCTCTGGCATTCACAGATATAGAGCTGCAGAGAACTGTTATTTGATCAATCTGTAATGCCTGCTTTTTGCACTCAGTTCACTGTTTTTTTTATTATATTGATAGTTTTAGCTATATTTATGTATTTATGCACTGTCCTATCTCTTTGATTGTTTGTACTTGTAAGGTGCCCAGAGCCTGGGTGCCAAAGAAGTAAAAGTTGCCTTGCATTGCTATTAATTATTATCTTTAATGTTAATGATCCAAAGCATTTAATATTATTGATCTAATTAGCTACAGTTCCCATTTTGTTACAGTTACTGATGTAATACTTGCCATCTTTTCTTCTGTGCCTGCTGTAAGTTCTTTTAAGAATTTTTAACACTAATGGAAACATAGAAACATAGAAATTGTCGGCAGATAAGGACCGCTAGGCCCATCCAGACTGCCTGTAGGCCCTATACATTGTATGTGGCCACTGACCCTATGTGGTCAATGGCTTGTCATCACTCCCTCCCCTCTCAGGCTTTCCTTGTGACTGTCCCAAGCATGCTTAAACCCTCCACTGTGCCTGACCCCACTACCTCCTGTGGCAGACTATTCCATGTCTCGACTACCCTTTCCGTGTAGAAAAACTTCCTCACATTACCTCTTAATCTACCCCCTCAATTTCATATGTGCCTTGTTCTAGTATTTTTCTACATTGCAAAGCCCCCCCTCCCTCCTTGTTTATGCCCTTATGCCCTTAAGGTACATGAAAGTTTCAATCATGTCCCCCTGCCATCGCCTCTCCTCCAGTGAGCACATGTTGAGGTCCCTTAGTCTCTCCTCATATGTTCTGTGGTGTAAGCCCTGCACCATCTTTGTTGCCCTTCTCTGGATAGTCTCCACCTTATCTATGTCCTTGCATATGTGTGGTCCCCAGAACTGCATGCAGTACTCCAGGTGAGGCCTTACCAATATTTTATACAATGACATGACCACCTCCTGCCTCCTGTTAGTGATACCTCTGTCTATGCACCCCAGCATACCACTGGCCCTCCCTGCCGCCTTTGTTCACTGCTTTGATACCTTAAGGTCATCAGCGATGATAATCCCTAGGTCCCTTTCCTCCTTTTTTTTTTAGTTGTTTAACCAGGTATAGCACACTAAGCTGAAAGCTTTTTTTACAGGAGCGACCTGGGAGCACAAGGAGGTTAAGTGACTTGCTCAGGGTCACACAGTATGCAAGAGGAGGCTGTGGGATTCAAACCCAGGTCTGGTCTGCTGGATGTCACCAGATTTGCAGCTCAGAGCCTTAGACCACTGTGCTATACTGCCTCCTTGGTGACAGTCAACTCCTTCCCCCCCAACCTGTAGCTCTCCCCAGGATTCCCTCTACCCAGGTGCAATATTTTGCCCTTCTTTACACTGAACCTCAGTTGCCACATCTCTGATCATCTTTCAAGCTTCTCCTGGTCCCTCTTCATTTTCTGCACCCCTTCTGCAGTATCCATCTTGCTGCACATCTTGGTGTCTTCTGGAAACAGGCAGACTTTTTCTTCCAGCCCCTCTGCAATGTCACTAACAAAGACATTGAACAGAACTGGTCCTAGTACTGATCCCTGTGGTACCCCACTGGTTACCCCCCTCTCCCTGATTGTACCCCATTTACCACCACCCTCTGTCTCCTGTCTGTTAACCAGTTCCTAACCCAGTTCAACACCTTGTCTCCCATACCCAGACTACCCATCTTGTTAATCAGCCTTCTATGTGGGACGGTGTCGAAGGCTTTGGTGAAATCCAGGTAGGTGACAACTACTGCCCCTCCCTGATTAAGTTTCCTTGTCACCCAATAAAAAAAAAACTATTAGATTCGTTTGACATGACCTTCCTGCTGTGAATCCGTGTTGCCTCAGATCCTACGCACCACTGGATTCCAAATGTGCCACTATCCTTTCTTTCAGCAGTGTCTCCAAGATCTTTCCCACCACTGAGGTGAGGCTGACTGAGCTGTAGTTCCCTGCCTCCTCCCTACTGCCACTTTTGTGCAGTCGGACTACACGTGCCCTCCTCCAGTCCTCTGGAATGTCCAATCCTCTAGAATGACACCCGTGTTGAGTGACTCAGTGAACAGGGCCACCAGAGGCGCTGCCAGTTCCTTTTGCAGCTCCTTTAATATCCTCGGGTGGATGCCGTCTCGCCCCATGGCCTTATCCACCTTCAGCTTTGTGAGTTCTTCCAGAACTCTCTCCACTGTGAATGGACTGGTGTTCACTTCTCTCACCCCCCCATTGCCTCTGCAACCCAACTGTGGTCCTTGATCCACCCCCCCCCTTAGTAAATACTAAGCAAAGTATTTGTTCAGTATTTCTGCCTTGTCCAGATCCCCCTCCTTACACTCTCCCTTCTCCCTTTGAGTCTCACAATCCCCCCACCCTGGTTTTCTTCTTTCACTAATGCACCTATAAAATGCCTTATCCCCTTTGTTTACAGACTGTGCTAAGCTCTCTTCTGTCTGCACCTTCACCCTCCTAACAGCCTTCTCTGCTTCCCTTAAAGATTCAAGGTACACCTCCCTGTCTTCCTCCCTTTAGCTCCACTTATATTTCCTGAAACTCAGCTTTTTAGCCTTGACTTTGTCCCTCACCTCTTAGGAGAACCATAGTGGTTTTCTTCTTCTTTTCTCTTTGGTCACTATCCTAATGTATTGGTTTGTTATATCCACTATGGCTCCTTTCAGTTTTTCCCATTGTTTTTCTACCCCCACCACTATCTCTCCCTTCCCCAGTACTGCTTGTTTACAGCTACCCATTTCAGTGAAATATGCCCTCCTGAAACCTAATACTCTTGCCCTTGTATGGCTTGATAGAGTCTATGACTCCATGCTGAACCACACCATGTGGTGGTCACTGGATCCCAGCTGCCCTTCCACCTGTATTTCTTCGACTCTGTACCCACTGGTCCATACCAGGTCCAGAATTGACTTGTCCGTGGTTGGCTCATGCACCAGCTGTCTGAATCCAACCCCCTACAGGGATTCTAGGATGGCTGTGCTTCTGGCTGAAACAGCCATCTGGGTGGCCCAATCCACGGCTGGCATATTGAAATCCCCCAGTAGCAAGATTTCTCCCTTAGCTGCCAGTTGAATTTCTACACTTTTGTCAGTGTGGAAACAACCCTAACTGATACATTAACAAAGTTTTTGCAAAGAATTTCCTTTCTTTTTTTAAAAGTGTAACGTAAGTAGTAATAGAAAGGGGCAGCTTGGTGGGAGCGCGGGGCCCGTATTTGTGCATAATGTATGCCTGGGTGGCAGCGTTGGCTCTCCAGGCCCTGTGCTCCCACTTATATGCAAGCATGGAGCCATAAAGCAGCCCTATAAGGCAAGGAAGTTTTGCAGCAGTAATTTGCCCATATCTCGGAGAACCATAGCAGGTAGAAAACAAATTAAAGTGCCGTTCCCCGTCTACTTCCTCCCTCTGTGCTGGACGTCTGTCGATCACCCCAGTGCGTACTGCTGTTCCATTCTCTGGCTCCAGGGTAACCACCATTACCTCGGCCTCCCTACGTCTTCCCTGAACTTCTGTAGCCTTTATACCATCTCTGATGTACATGGCCACTCCTCCACCCTCCCTGTCCCTCCTGAACAATGCATAGCCTGGTACATTGACTTCCCAACCATGATTAGCAGAGTACCATGTCTTTGTTATTGCTGCTATGCAAGGTCTGCATCTGCCAACAAGGCCTCCAGGTCTGGAACCTTATTTTCTAGGCTACGGGCATTTGTTAGCATGACCTTCCATGTTTTACAGTCTGCCCTACCTCTGCTCTTGTTCTCCCTATCCAGCATCTTCCCGCCACCCTGGTTTCTTTTCCTATGTGCTCCTACCGCCCCTATGTTACTCATTATACATTCTTCACCTGCCTGCCCCTCCCTGCCTATTTCTGCTGTTCCCGTAGTCAACTTATGTTCCTGCATGTTCCCATGGGGGGGGGTGTTCCTAAGCCTCCTGGCTCTCCCCCCTTGGCCAGTTTAAACGCTCACAGCTGAAGCATTTAAACTTCTCACAAAGGACCAAGGTCCCCTTCTCGGATAGATGCAGGCCCTCATCCTTATATAAGCTTGCATTTGCTCAGGTCAGACCCCAGTCCCCTATGAATCCAAAACCCTCCCTTCCATACCATTCCTTCAACCAGGAGTTCAAGGTACTGATGTGGAGTGCCCTAGCTTTCCCTGTGCCCTGGACAGGTAGCACCTCTGAGAATGAGACAGAGAATGTTATCTGTTTCAGGTTTCCCTCAAGCTTCCTGGAATCATCCTGAACTCTGGCTAACTCCACCCTTCTCCTGGCCAGGTCACTGGTCTCCAGGTGGACAATGACATCCAGCTGCTCCCTCCTAGCTATTGCCGTAGCAATTCTATGGAGCCACTTCCCATCCCTCAATGCAGCACTTCCTGGGAGGCACTTGACCTCCCTCTCTCTCTCTCTCCCCTGCTAGGTGACCCTAACTCCATTCCCCAGACAACAGAGTCCCCCATTAGGAGAAGCTTCCCCCTCCTCTGGGTTTCCCTGCTTCCCTTCCCTAGGGCTCCATCCTGAGGGACCCTCGCACCCTCCCTGGATGCAGCCTTGGGTTCCTGAGTGGGGCTTTCCTGTTCCTCCAAAAGAGTGTAGGAGTTAGTAAGTGGGACCAGTTGGGGGATGTGCATTCGATCCTGCTCCCTCACCTCCCTGAACCCACTGTAGTCCAATTTCTCCTCATCCCTGACATCCTTTGAGGTAAAGGTTGTGGGCCTGGTGGTCTCTGGGTGGGGGTGGATGCCGCCTTCAGCTTGGCCAACTCTGCTTGGAGACAGGCAACCTCCTCCCTCAGCCTAGAGAGGTGCCTGCAGATAGGGCAGCATCACAGCCTCCAGAATGTCTCCCTGAAGACCGCTGCTCCACAATCATTGCACTGCACCACTCCCATCATATCTGATTCCCTCCTCAATCAACTGCCTACTTAAGATCGCTATTTGATATCCCCCAAATATATGTTTTATTTCTATTGTGTTCTGTTATGTATCCTCTCTTTGCTTCTTCCTATATGGATGCAGGATGTTGCAAGGCCTTATGGGACTCACCCAATAAATGTAGGGTGAGCCCTGGGGGGTTGTGGGGTGGGACTACACCCAGGCTGTATCCAAAAACAATCAGCCAAGGAGTCCTCTGGCAGTGACACCTCACACAATCACCAACTTGTCTGCTAGAATCCCTTAATCCTGCCCAAACTAAATTTAAAAGCACAAGAAATGGCAGTTAAGAACAGACCTCAAATACAATTTCAAACACACAGAAATGGCAGCTAAAAAAATACTTCAAATCAACTTACAAACACAGTCACCAGCTAAAGGCTCTTTCTCCCTCTCCACTAACTGAAGACCGACTGAGATGTTAGTTAACTCATTGCCTTCTAGAATATGCCTGTAAGCGGCAGCAAATGTACTGCAGTATGTCCCAGAACGACTACAGAAGTCACCTACAGACTTTCTGTGTGCCCTAGTAACATCTGAAGACATCATTCACATGTTTTAATATTATTTGCCAGCCAGAATTGATTAGAATTGACTGCATAGCACAATTAGAAAGGTAATGTTGTGTTGAACAACTTTGCCACTGACACTTTGTGTGTATCATGTTCACGTTAGGAGTTATTCACATTTGTTTATGGCATGGTGTATATGGCAGACATTTTGTCCATCAAGAACCACCTAAGCCAGTGGTTCTCAAATCGTGAGGCCAGCCTCTCAAGGGAAGCCCCAAACTGCTCCAAGGGAGGTCTGGTCAAGTTTGAGAATGTACAGTATTAACATTTTAAGTTTTGGATGTTTTGTGTGATGGGATGAAGCAAACTAAATATGAATAATGGTGTCTGAATTTCTTTACTTGTGCGCAAACTGGTGACCAGGAATGGTTCAATGAGCCATAGCTTGTGTCTAGGTGTGTATTTCTATGTCAATTGGCAACTGGAAGGCACACCAAGTCAAGGCTTGTTTCTGCATTAGATGTTTTTTGATATGTAAACTGATTCTTCCCTTTCCCCCTAACCCTTGTAGTTCCCTGCCCAGTAAAGCCCACCCTACCCTTTCCTCTCCTATTACACATTCTAAGATTGTATGTTATAGTGTTCTGTATCCTGTATAAATTTTCTGTACTGCTATATTCCTTGTTGTTCCTCAAATACTTGTAAACTGCATGTATAATGTTCTGTATCCCAGTACCCTTCCCCCTTACTGTTATATAAATTGTTATTCCTTCATACTCGAATGTTGTATGCATAATTGCTATGTATAGTTGTACCCCTCCCCCAGGATGTACTGTGAGACGAGCATCCTGTTGCTCAGTGTATCTTTCCTGGTGAAACTTTTCAATAAATAAATGACTAAGAAAGGCACATAGACTCAAGGGGTGTTTCTACACCAGGTGTTTGTAAGCAGATGAGTGACTGGGAAAGGTACACTGACCCAAGACTTGTTTTCACAGTAGATGTTTATATGCAAATGAGTGACTGGGAAAGGCACACAGCGCCAGTATTTGTTTCGAGTGTCACCTGAGGGAAGAGTACATGAAACTGCTTAATAACATGGTAAGGGGGGAGAGACGAAGGTGGCAAGATAAGTTGTTCCAGACAGAGAGAAAACAGAGCAATAAGGGCCCAAGAGTCAGAAAAATAGTGACAAGGAATCTGGGGTGTGGGTCTGAGGGTAGAGAACAATAAGTTGAATAAAACGACAACATACTCAGTAAACTTTATTAGTCTTACTTTATTCCTGATGTACTGTGCAAAAGATATTTTTTTCTATGGGGAGGCCCAAGTTGTTTTTTTTCCAAAATTTGAGGGAGGCTCGAAATCTTTTCCACTGCTTAGGGGATGCTCACTGTCATAAAGAACTAATGACCTAAGCACTTTGAAGAAAACACACATTCTGGGTATCTCAGCCAGTATAAAACAAAAACCGAATTAAACACAATTGATAACATAGCACCGTTGGAAAGGCAATTTTGTGCAGAACAACTTGGCCGCTGATATGTTCTGTTTATCATGTGTACTTTAGAAGTTATATGCATTTGTTTATGGTATAGTGTGTATGGTTCAGATTCGTCCCTCAAACCTCACCAACGCACCTTGACTAAAATGGGGAAAAACTATATTTAATACTATAGAAAAAGCTGTTTTTTTACAAACAAATTATTAAAACTACATCTAAAGTTTAATGCTTAATTTGGTGTTAATATGTTACATATTTCAGGAAGAGTTTAGGAAACAGGGGAGGGGTCTCAAGCAAGTAGCTACTTCTGTCACTTTCTCAGAAGTACTACCTGTGAGAGGCAAGGGAGAGCATAGGAGTGCATGCACCAGGAACTTTAACTCATGGTTGAAGAACTGGTGCTGTGAGGAAGGGTTTGGATTCATTGGTGACTGGGGACCCATCTGGAGGGGATGGAGGTTTGTTCCAAGCCTGGACGGCCTGCATCCATCCTGGAGAGAAATCAAGCACTCAATGATAAGTTTAAATGCTACATTGACAAGCATTTAAACTAGCAAAGGGGGTGGGAGGCCAGCAAGGATGATACCTACTTGCTCACCCCCACAGCTAGTAATGGAACCAGTGAACCAGAGGAGTGGCTATCTCTGCAAAGCAGTGTGCAAAAGATGGAGATTAGTGTCCAAAAGGTGGATAAGCAGAAAAGGGAAAATTCAGCAGAAGGGCAGACAGCAAGAGAACCAGGGATAAATGACAACCAAGGAAGGGGCTGGGTAGAACAGTGAAGCAGTCTAGGGAGGTCAAATCATGGAAAGCCATGTGTGCAAATGCCAGGAGCCTTAGCAACAAGATGGAAGATCTGGAGGCTGTCATGGTACAGTCAGACCTGGACATTGTGGCCATCACTGAAACCTGGTGTAATGATAACCATGACTGGGAGATGGCCATACCTGGCTACAACATATTCAGAAGAGACAGAGCAGGCAGGAAGGGAGGAGGGTGGCACTGTATGTGAAAAATGACATAAGGGCCACACAGTTCCAGGAGGAACAAAATGGGAGAGATACTGTGGGTTAAGCTGGAAAGGAAAATGGGGCCAGCCATCCCACAAGGTGTGGTCTATAGACCACCAGCCCAGGAGGAAGAAACAGATAGGGAGCTGATGCTAGCCATCCAAAGGATGGCAGACAAAGAGTGAGTAGTACTGGTTGGAGACTTCAATATACCAGGCGTGGACTGGAGCATCCCAGCAGCAGCATCAACTAAGAGCAGATTTATCCTGGACTCCTCTCAGGTGCCTTCCTCAAGCAACTGGTCATGGAACCAACTCGGCAGAAGGCAACACTGGACCTTGTGCTCACAAACAGGGACAGTGTGATGGGGGTAACAGTGGGGGAGCACCTGGGTAACAGTGACCACCAGACATTGTGGTTTGAAATCACAGAAAGAGCAGAACCAAACCACACAAAAACACGTATCCTGGATTTTAGGGGGGAGACTTTGGGAAAATGGGAGATGCTTGAAAGAGGCATTAAGGGAATGGGACAGGAATCAGGGATTGAGGAACAGTGGGCAGTATTTAAAATGGGGATTATAAGAACAACAGAATTATGCATTAAGCAGGTTAGCAAGAGGAAAAGAAAGAGGACCATTATGGTTTTCCAAAGAGGTAGCAAAGAAAGTGAAAGCCAAAAGATTGCATTCAGGCAATACAAAAGACACAGGCAGAAGGGGATAGGGAGAAGTACCAGGAGAAACAAAGGAGGCAGGGAAGTCAGTAAGGAAGCCAAAGCTCAGACAGAAGAACACATTGCAAAATCAGTGGTTAAAGGGACAAAACCTTTACAGGTACATAAGTGAAAAAAAGGACAAAGGGAGGGATAGTGAGACTGAAGGGGAGGATGGGAGCCCGTGGAGGATGACAACAGTAAAGCTGACATATTGAACAGGTATTTCTCAGTCCTTACTAAGGAAGGGGGTAATGGGTCTGAAGGAGTACAAGGGGTGAGAATGGTGCAGAAATGGACACAAGTCCCTTTACGAAAAGGGTCCTGAAGGAACTGGAAGTAATAGAGCTGATAAAGCAATGGGGCCAGATGGGGTGCACCCCAGGGTCCTTAAAGAACTAAGAGAGGTGGTGGCTGAACCTCTGGCTATCCTGTTCAGCCAATCACTGGAAACAGGGAGGTACCCAAAGACTGGAGGACAGCAGATGTAGTCCCTTATACAAAAGTGGGAACAAAGAGGAAGCAGGAACTACAGACCAGTCAGCCTCACCTTGGTAGTGGGAAAGATCATGGAAGACTACTGAAGGAGAGATTGGTGGAACATCTGGTTGTCAATGGACTACAGGACCCAAGGCAGCATGGTTTCACCAGGGGAGGCCATGTCAGACCAACCTCATTGAATTTTGTCTGGGTGACTAGGGAGGTGGATCAGGGAGGGCAGTGGACATGGCCTATCTGGACTTCAGCAAGGCCTTTGACACTGTGCCACATAGAAGACTATTACACAAACTGGGGAATATGGGTGTGGGCAGGACAGTAGTGTGGTGGGTAGGTAACTGGCTAGGTGGCAGGACACAGAGGGTGGTGGTAAATGGCTGTCACTCCACAGAGGGAAGAGTGACCAGTGGGTACCACAGGGATCAGTGCTGGGACCGTCCTATTCAACATCTTCATCAGTGACATTGCACAGGATATAGAAGGCAGAATTTCACTGTTCGCTGATGACACAAAGCTCTGTAACAGAGTAGACACACCAGAGGGTGTAGACAGAATGAGAAGGACCTGCAGAAACTTGAAGAATGGTCAAGGGTTTGGCAGTTGAAATTCAATGCAAAGAAGTACAAGATAATGCATATGGGGCACAAAAACCCTGGCACAATATATCAGTTGGGGGTGAGGATATAGCATGCACCAAGCAGGAAAGGATCTTGGGGTTGTCATCTCTGATGACCTCAAGGTATGGAAACAGTGTGACAAGGCATCAGGTAAAGCAAATAGGATGCTGGGATGTATAGGCAGGGGCATCACCAGCAGGAAAAGGAGGTCATAATTCCGCTATACAAGACACTAGTGAGGCCCCACCTGGAGTACAGTGTACAGTTCTGGAGACCATACCACGTAAGGACATAGACAGGGTAGAGAAGGTTCAGAGGAGGGCAACAAAGATGGTGCATGGGTTGCATCACAAGTCCTATGAAGACAGGTTGAAGGAACTGAACATGTACTCCTGGAGGAGAGGAGGGAGAGGGGATATGATAGAGACATACAAGTATCTTACAGGAGGAACAGGGTGCAGGAAAACACTATTTTTAGCGAAAAAGATGTTTCAGGACTAGAGGGCATGGGATGAAGTTGGAGGAGGACGATTCAGAGGAAACATGAGAAAGAATTTCTTCACAGAGCAGGTGGTGGACAAGTGGAACACCCTGCCAGAGGAAGTGGTGGGGGCTGAAACAATCACGGGATTTAAGAATGCATGGGATAGACATGAAGGAATTCTAGAGGTCAGGGGTAAGGGGAAATAGACTTCTAGGAAAACAAACTGAACTTACAAGCTCAAATGGGCAGACTAGGTGGGCCATAGGCCCTTATCTGCCGACACTGTCTATGTATCTATGTATTTCCCAACAAAAAAAGGCTTATAGTACATTTTTTGTGGAAAACATTTTTTTTGCTATTTCGACCAGCATAGAAAAAAATGAAATTGCCTATTACTACTTGCATACCACCGTTGGAAAGGTAATTGCATGCTGAACAAGTCTGCCACTCATACTTTGTGTCTAGCCCTTACAGTTTTTGTGCTATTAGCATTTGTTTGAAATTGCATCATGCTGATGATGTCTTGATTTTGCTTAGAAAGGCACAGGATTCACTGTTAACAGTATACAGGAGACAAGTGCTGCAACTTCAGAGAGCTCCTGAGGAGACATTCATACTGCACCAATCCCTGTAATATGATGCCTGCACTTACAGGACAGACAGCAACTTTTAAACACACAATCACCAACTTGTCTGCTAGAATTCCTTAATCCTGCTCAAACTAAATTTAAAAGCACAAGAAAGGGGAGTTAAGAACAGACACAAAATACAACTTCAAACACACAGAAATGGCAGCTAAGAAAATACTTCAAATGAACTTACAAACACAGTCACCAGCTAAAGGCTCTTTCTCCCTCTCCACTAACTGAAGACTGACTGAGATGGTAGTTAACCATCACATTCAAACTGCACTAATCCCTATAATATGATGCCTGCACTTACAGGCCAGACAGCAACTTTTAAACACACAATCACCAATGTGTCTGCTAGAATTCCTTAACTCTACCCAAACTAAATTTAAAAGCACAAGAAATGGCAGTCAAGAACAGACCTCAAATACAATGTCAAACACACAGAAATGGCAGCTAAGAAAATACTTCTAATCAACTTACAAACATAGACACCAGCTAAAGGCTCTTTCTCCCTCTCCACTAACTGAATGGCTCAAACATATTTTTTTATTTCCTTTACATACAAAAGCTATTGAAGCTGAACAGAACTTCATGCCTGAGTACTTTGAAGTTTATATATATATACACACACACACACACACATATATAAACATATATATATATATATATAAAAAATGGGTAGGAAAAATTATGTCTGCTGATTTGTTGGATGCCATCACATGACCGCGTGCATATATCAGAGCGCGACCACACACCTGCACTTTTACCCCCATACAAAACAATTTTGCCATTTTATAAGATAGATAACTCACTCTATGGTGTGCGGTCACGCTCTGATATAGGCACGCCTTGGGTGGTTTACACACTCAGCCTGTGGCCTCGTGCGTATATCAGAGCACGACCACACACCTAAGAGTGGGTTATCTATTACATATAATATATAGTATGTATTAGCTTCTGTTGTAAGTCATTCAGAAGTAAACACATTGTTTCCTAGGGAGAATAGTAAGATGTTTTGTTCCATGCTTATTACACCTCTATAACTACTTTACCAGCTTCCCTCAAATTACAAATATTTAGTGATGTGCAATGCCAGATCCATTAAGAACAAGACAGCAGTTATTGACTATCTTGTTCCAACATCTGATCTGGCTTGCATTGCCGAGACCTGGTTGGATGGCAATGCCGGCCCAGTTTTGGAATCAGCAATTCCGGCCAGGTACTCTGTGATCCACTGCCCGAGAAAGGATCATAGGGGTGGTGGAGTGGCAATTTGTTTTAAATCAGATCTGAACCTCATGGCCCTCGTGCTATGAACAATGAGGTCCTTTGAATGTGTGGCTGCTCAATGGGCTGCAGGTGTAGGTTGCAAGATCCTTTTCATCTACCATCCTCCAGGGGACGAGAAGGAATTCTTGCAGGAAGTTGCAGACTTCATTGTCGAACAGGTGTTGGATTTGCCCAGATGGATTATTCTGGGTGACTTCAATGCCTGGGTCAACGATTAATTCTTCAGTTTGGTCAGGACTTCCTCCAACTGATGTGTTCACTGGGCCTAACACAGGTTGTTATCTCTGTAACCCATATACACGGCCACTCATCTTCCTGCTGGGAATGGAGGTCACTGACTTTATGGTGGACCCAGTCATTTGGTCGGACCACCATACCATTAGGTTCTTGTTCAAAGCTCTCCCCCCCACCCCCACCAACAGGCCTTCCTCTACAGAGATGGTCCAGTACCGTTCTTTAAGGAGTTTGATCCCACAGGGTCTGATGATGATGTTGAACCTATCGGGTATGATGAGTGCATGCGAGGAGCTGGGGGAGTTGGTTTTAGCCTATAACAGGGCTGTTACTGAAACCCTCGACTCCATCACATCTCTCCGTATTCGACCCCTTACTTCATACCAGAGACCCCTCTGGTTTGATAAGACGCTCAGGGAGATAAAGATGAGGGGTCGAAGGTTGGAGCAGTGCTAGCGAAGATGCAGATCTGGAGAGGACAAACTTATATTGATGTCCTATTATACGGATTATCAATCAGCAATCTCCTATAAGAAGGCAGAATTCCTGTCCAAGGAGATTGCTGCAGCAATTAGCAGACTGGCTCAGCTCTTTCGCAGTGTTGACAAACTGTGTAACCCTGCCTGTCTTCAGTCCATTGGAGCTTTTTCACAATCAAAGTGTGATGAGTTCACTCTGTTCTTTATTGATAAAATTGCCTCCATCAGGTCAGATATCCAGTCGGGGCCCTCTAAAGGAGCATGCAGTGATTGTCTGGAGGTCATGGGTAGTCAGTCTGTCTGGTTTGACTTCAACCAGCTGGCTGTTGTGGATGTCATGAAGGTCATTCAGGAGATGAGACCAACCTATTGTAATTTGGATCAGGGACCAATGTGCCTCCTAGTGAGGTATGTTGATGTCACGAGCCTGGTCCTAGCCAGGATAGTCCAGTGCTCCTTAGTGACAGGGGTCTTCCCTGAGCCCTTAAAGGAAACAGTGGTAAGATCCCTTTTGAAGAAAGTTTCACTGGACCGGGACTGCCTGGGCAGTTACAGACCTGTCTCTAACCTTCCCTTTGTAGTTAAGGTTATTGAGAAGGTGATGGCCCATCAACTGGAGACCCCTCTGTCAACTCAGGACATTTACGACCCGCTCCAGTCGGGTTTCAGGAAGGGGCGTAGCACCGAGACTGCCCTTGTTCAGGTGCTAAATGATCTCCTGGTGGCGAGAGATCAAGGAAGTTGTTCAATTCTTATACCACTCGATCTCTCAGCTGCATTTGACACTGTAAACCATGGGGTACTACTGCAGCACCTGCGGGTTTGTTGTGGACTGGCTGGTACAGTTCTCAACTGGTTTCAATCTTTCCTTACTGGCAAGATGCAGAGGGTGGTATCTGGGATTTTCTCATTGGCACCCCTGCCCCTACCATGTGGGGTTCCGCAGGGCTCCATTTTGTCCATATTGTTCAAGGCATGTATGCTGTCACTAGTGGACATTATTCAACAGTATGGGCTGAGTTTTCACTGCTATGAAGATGACACTCAGCTATACCTGACTTTTGCACCCAAGCAGCAGAGGCAGAGTCAGTGTTTAACCAGTGCATTGCTGACATCCAAGACTGGATGAGAGCTAACTGACTGAGGTTGAATCTGGATGAGACTGCGGTACTAGCGGTGGAATCTGGTTCTCTTAGTGTTGTGACAGGGAGCTCCTGCCACTCTTGAGAACCGACCTTTTGTTAAATCTGTTGCAGCAGTTCTTCTAATTTCTTAGTCTGTTCTATCCTTTACAATTTCTAGTCCATAAGGCTGGCCACCTATGGGCACCCCTTCCCTTTCTTGACTATGCTATAGTGTCCTCTTTAATTTTCCCTTTCCCCATCAGGTCCTTATACAGGGAGGTTATTGTGGTGACCTCCAAACATATGTAAAACAGGTTCTGTTTATCGTTGTTAGATTTAGTATGTAATAGCACTATGTCGAGTACCTAGAGGCCAGTGGAGCACAGGACCCAAGGCAGCATGGATTCACAGCGGGAAGGTCATGTCAGATGAATCTAATAGATTTCTTTGACTGGGTGACCAAAGTAGTAGACCAGGGAGGGGCTGTGGACATGGCCTACCTAGACTTTAGCAAGGCATTTGACACAGTCCCACACAAAAGATCAATAGTCAAATTAACCAGCCTGGGAGGGGACCCAGGGTGGTAGCCTGGGTAAAACATTGGCTGCACAACAGGACACAGAAGGTAATTGTAAATGGAGTCCATTCTGAAGAAAGGGGTGTTACTAGTGGGTACCACAGGGTTCAGTATTGGGTCCAGTCCTTTTAATGTCTTCATCAGTGACATGCAGAGGACTGGAAGGAAAAGTATGCTTTTTGCAGATGGCCGAAAAATCTGCAACAGGGTTGATACACAAGGGCGTGGAAAGGATGAAAAGGGACTTGGCAAGGTTGGAGGAATGGTCAGAAGTATGGCAGCTAGGATTCAATGCAAAGAAGTGCAAAATAATGCACCTGGGAAACAAGAACCCAGGGGAAGAATACACAATGGATGGGAGGTAACAACAACAAAAAAGGAAAGGGACCTGGGGGTAATCATATCAGATGACCTTAAGGTTAGCAAGCAATGTGAGAAGGCAGTAGGGAGGACTGGGGGTATACTGGGATGTATAGGGAGAGGCATCAGCAGCAGAAAACAGGAAGTTGTTATCCCTCTGTACAGACAGTTGGTGAGACCCCATCTGAGTACTATGTCCAGTTCTGGAGACCCCATCTCCTGGAAGGACATAGACAGGATAGAGGTAGTCACAGGAGGGCAACTAAATGGTGCAGGGTCTGCAAGAGAAGCCGATGGAGGAGAGACTAAAGGAGCTTAATATGTATACCCTTGAGGAAAGAAGGGAGAGGGGGGACATGATAGAAACTTTTAAGTACCTCAGTGGAATCAACAAAGTCCAAGAGGGTAGCATTTTTCAGAAAAAGAGACTTGCAAGAACAAGGGGACCAATTTAAAGATAGAAGGAGGGCGGTTCAGGGGCAATGTGAGGAAGTATTATTTCACAGACAGGGTAGTGGATGCATGGAACAGCCTTCCTGAGGAGGTTGTGGGGTCTAAAACTGTGGGAGAATTCAAGAATGCATGGGACAGACATAAGGCAATTCTTGTAGGGGGTAGGAAGAAATAGGCTGTTGGTTAACTAGGATCTGCGGCCTATCCTGTAGTTAGGGAAATGGGCAGACTAGATGGGCCTAATGGTCCTTATCTGCTGTCAAAGTCTATGTTTCTATGTCATAAAATACCTTGATCTGTATACCTCATGTTTATGAAACCTGTAAATGTTAAAAATACCATGGCACTAGGTGTTTTTGAAAATGGCAAAAAGTACTAGATGAATATTATAGAAATTAAGTTAGTTGTGCTACTGAAAATGCATGTAAATTGCTGTAAACTGAACAAGTCTGAAATGTCATGTTGATTTGCATATATCCCATGATGCTTTGCATTATGGAAGGATGTATGATGATGTATTTCTTTGAAACTTGATTTGTTGCAAATGCCCTTGGGGTTAAGCCATGTTTCATTGTTACTACACTGAGGTTCTTTGTTTTTAGCTTGTTTGGTTTTTTTTCTTTTTGAGCCCCCACTACCCAAGCAAACTAGGCCCACATAGGGATGAAAGGTGTTCACTGAAAAGTGGTTAGATCAGAGATCAGTGTCAGTAGGTGCTGGCTAAGTGCAGAGAAAGGACATTCATAGTCTGTTGCTGCAAACTAATATACTGCAAGGAATATGCTATTGCTGAAGCTTATTTCCTGTATTCTGAATAAACATCACACAGAGATTGTGTGTTGAACCTGAAATTTGCTGTCTGGTCCATCTGTCATTCCACAACTTCTCCACAGGGGTGAAGGCGCAATCTGGTTGAGTCTCCGGCTTGATGCTTGGGGATTCCCAGTTGCCTACCTCGGCCGGAGTGAAGAACCTTAGCCATGTTTTGGACTGCAGCTTGACAATTAAATCACAGGTGTTGGCTGTGGTCCAAAGTGCGTATTACCATCTAAGAAACATTGCCAGGATCAAACATCTGGTCCCCTCTTGTGATCTGCCATCCCTGGTCCATGCCTTTGTGACTTCACGGCAACGCCCTTTACTGGGGGCTATCGGGGGTTGATCTTCACTGCCTGCAGCTAGTGCAGAATGTGGTGGCCAGGTTGTTCACCAGTCTTTCGCGATCGTGTCATATCACACCTGTGCTGGGCTTCCTGCACTGGCTGCCAATTAGGTGCTGGATTATCATCAAGGTCAGTTTGCTGAAGTACAAGGCCCTGCACAGTCAAGGGTCTAGTTACCTGCAAGACCTATGTCCCCGCTGTTCTGTCCATCCCCTCTGCTCTGCTGATGAGGAGTTCCTGGAAATTCACAGGGTTTGCCTTAAGACATCGGGTGCTCGTGCATCTTCTTTCAGTGCACCAACCCTGCGGAACACCCTCCCTCAAGATGTAAGAGAGTCAGTATCTAGAAATTTTTAAATGAGAGCTGAAAACTTTTTTGTTTAGTCAGGCTTTTTTATCTAATTAGTTTAGCTGACCTGTTATCAAATAATTTATAGTTTTGTTCATGAAATGTTTTTATTATTATTGTTTTTATAAATCTATCTGTGTAAAGCACCTTGAGTCCCAATTGATAGAGTGTGCTACACTAAATAAAGTATGAATGAATTTGTAAATAATCCAAATCTCTACTAATATGGTGAACATGAAGCCAACTGATTAAAGGCAACCTATTCCTCAGCAGATTCTGCTCAGTATCTTGTCTCTGTCAGAAGAGAAATACATAATGCTGCTATGAGATGGGCTGCTGTCATGTTTGCTAACATATTCAGGCACATATGAACAAGCCAACAGAAGAAGGCCATTTGGTCTAGCTAGTCTGTTTGTATTGAAGGGTACACATCTTGAGCTACTGACCCTATCCCCCTTCCCACTCCTCCCATCCTTTCCATCCTCCCTACTCATGATCCTTACCTTCCCTCTATGCCTATCCCAGCCTCTCTTGAAGCTGCCCACCATCTTCAACGAGACCACCTCTTCTGGCAGCGCATTCCAAGTGTCCACTGCCCTCCCCGTGAATAAGTGCTTCCTGACCTCCCTCCTAAACCTCGCCCCCCAGTTTAAGAATGTGACCCCTCATGTTATGGCTGCCACTTAGCTTAAAGAGACCCTCCTTATCCATTTTATTTATCCCTTTCTAGTACTTGAAGGTCTCAGTCATGTCACCCTCTCTCTCTCCTGTTCTCTAGGGAGTACATGTTCAGTGCCCTCAACCTCTCCTTGTATGTTTTACCCCGATGACCCGCTATCATCTTTGTAGCCCTCTTCTGGACCTTCTCCAGCAGGCTGATATCCTTTTTGAGATGTGGGATCCAGTACTGCACCCCATACTCTAGATGTGGCCTCACCAATGACCTGTACAAGGGCAGTATAACCTCCTCTGTCCTACTACTGAGCCCCCTAGCTATGCGTCCTAGCATCACATTTGCCCTTGTCGCCCCTTTTCTTGCACTGCATGGAGTGCTTTAGGTCACTAGTGATCATCACTCCCATGTTCTTTTTCTCCTCTGATGCAGATACCTGGACCCCACCCAGGTAGTACTCTATCCTGGGATTCTTAACTCCACTATGCATAACTTTGCATTTATTGGCACTGAAGCCAAGCTGCCAGATCCTGAACCACCACCCCAGCTTTTCCGGATTATCCGGTAGGTCTTGTATCCCTTCAGCTGTGTCCATTCTCCAGCAAGGGTTGGTGTTGTCTGTGAATAGGCACATTTTGCCCTTAATGCCATTCCCAATGTCACTGATGACAGCACTGAACACCGAGCCCTGCGGGACCCCACTGGTGACCTTTCTGGTGCCAGGTAACTCTCCCCCCATAACCAACCTCTGGGTTCTGTCCCTCAGCCAGTTTTCCACCCGTTTGTTTATCTGTTCCCCAACCCCGAGATCTGCCAACTTCCTGATCAACCTTTTGTGAGGCACGCAGTCAAAGGCTTTGCTGAAATCCAGACAGAGGATGTCTACTGTTTGGCCCCTGTCTACTGTCTTAGTGACCCAGTCAAAGAAGTCAATCAGATTTGTTTGACATGCTCCCCCCCCATGAACCCATGCTGCCTCGCATACTGGAGACCATGATCCTCTAAATGTTCTACCAACCTTTCATTAAAGGGCAGGTTCTTCGTTACTAATTTCTCCCTCCCCCAAACATAAAAGGCAGCATACCCGTCCCAAAATGTATGGCATAATGTTTCCTTTATTTCTGTCTCTACTCCCAGAAAAAATACTCTTAATTTGCTCCATGGAGCCCCGCAGCCAAAACAGTCCCTGTTCCTTATTTGGAGGCATGCTACCACATTTTGTGATGTTGTTAAATGGACAGCGAGGGGATGCACTCCATAGACTATAATGAGGGCAGTCTTTAAAGGCTTTTTTTGTACTTTTCGACAAAGGATAACCACCACTCAACCAACAAGGTCCTAGTTGGTTGAGCGGTGGTCTTCCTTTTTCAAAAGGCTGCAGACACCACCCGCTGTGCCAGAGTGGGCCACTCTCCCCCTCTGACCAAAACTGCAGGTACTGCTGAGACTCACAGCAGAGATCTCTCCGAGGTTCTTCAGCCAGCAAAGCTCTGTCTGCCTGTTAAACTTGGTGCCTTTTCTGCCCAGGGACAACAATTTCTTAACTTGGATACAGTGTCTGTTCTGCTCAGTTAGCCACTGCATAGCTGTTTAATGAAGTTTACTGCTTAGAATTCCTTAACTGAATATGTTTTAAAACTTTTTATGCCTTTTTTTTTTCTCCCCACTTTTCCATTTGCAAGTTATACATCTCTACCACTTTGGGGAACTCTTCCTAAGCCAGCACTACTCAAAGGGCAAGAATCTTTCTATCTTTCTGACACATCACCTGACTAAATCTTACAGGCTGTCAATAAGAAATTGTCCTGCCCTTGCCTACTTCAGTTTTACTGCCTCAGCTCCACCCTAACTAGGTTCTACTTATGGTTTTTACTCCATTTTATCTAGACCTGTCCCTTAACTAGGCATTACCAAATACTTCATTCCCCAAGGCATCTGCTATTAAAAAAGCCGCAATGTTCTTCCTAGCCTGACTATTCTGTTCCCTGTGGCATACCTCTCAAGTGTCCCTGATTTTCAGGGACGTCCCTGATTTTGCCTCAAACTTTTCCTTAGTCCCTCTTAAAATTTGTGTTTCCGTGACTGAACAGTGGGGATTGTGAGCACAAAATAATGACAGACATTAAAGTTAGAGACCTATTCTTATTCAGAAAATGCATTTTACACCAAGCCCCTTATTCTACCAGCTTCCTGAATGGATAGCACACATTTTGAAGATGTGTCCCTGATTATGGTCCTTTGTCCCTGATTTTTTTAAGCCTTGTCCCTGATTTATGAGGCAGGAAGTTGAGAGGTATGTCCTGTGGTCCCTGTACTTCATTACTGCCCATCTCTGACCACATGTAGGCCCTCTGAAGATGCACCACACTGATGACTATTCTTACTCTAATCTTGCAGCCTCCTGGCAAGCAAACATTCATCTCCTCTGACGCTTCCCACCAAATTCTATGAGAACTGTGTTTACACTGCTCAAATGCTCACGATACCATCCTCATAAAATAATTTATAGGAAGACCTGGCTGCACCATCTCCTCTGGTTCTCCACTCTCCTTATCCTCCTTGCTGGAGATGTTGAACTGAATCCCGGACCTACCTCACAACAGACCTTTAACACCCCCTCCTGGTCCCCTCTTAACAGTCTTAAAATTGAACATCTCAATGTTCGCAGTGTCATCCACAATCATGCTGAACTGACTGCCTGGGTTGACCACTATAACCCTGATATTCTGTGTCTCATAGCAATGTGGTTGAAATCTACTACCCCTGACTCAGCCCTCGCGCTCCCCAACTTTAGCCTCCTGCGCCATGATCAATTGGGTAAAAAGCGTGGGTGGGGTCTTTTGATATACTACAAAAGTCACCTTAACATATCCCTAATCCAGTATGACTTAGCTCCCCCTCTGCCACCTGTGAATTCCTTCATGAGCTCCTCCTACTAGGGAATGCAAAAAAAATTCACATAATCTGCACTTACAACCCTCCAAAGCAGGGTATCAAGGGGCTCTCCTATCTGCTTGATAGCATTAGCCCTAAACTCACATAAAATTAGGTACTTTCATGTGGTGACTTCAATCTAAACTAGTCTGGTGACAATGTCAAGCAGGATGAACCACTGCTGGTGGCCCCCGGCCTTACTCAGCTCAGCAGTGAGCCCACACGAAACCACCCCAATGGGAGTCTAGGAACACTCCTCGATTGTTTTTTGACAAACAGGCCTGATAGGATCTCAGCATATGGAGTCCTTCCTGACTCCATATCTGACCATTCCCACATCTACTGCCTTTGGAGAGTCTCCTTTTCCAAAGTGCCCTATAAAATTATACAAGTGAGAGACTTCTCCCACTTTAACTATGCTCTCTTTCTTCAAAATCTTGCAACCACAGACTGGACCACAGTACTCTCTGCCACGGATGTCACAGGTGCTTGTCAACGTTCTAAACATCCTCCCCTTTCTGCAGGATAAGCATGCCCCTTGCATCAGAAAGAGAGTTAAAGCTGGCTCAGTGGCGCAGAGGGCTGAGGCGTTGGATGTCTCACCTCACAGCATGCTGGCGACCCGGGTTCGGGAGTGAGCCTGGGTCGTCCGGAGGTCGCACGGGGTGGAGCTGGATGGTGCTGCCAACAGGCAGCTCTCCTCTCCGGGAGGTGATATGGCATCCTCGCCACGGCTGCCCTGGTGGAGGCCGAGGGCTGCGCAACCAGGGTGCCGGCGTATAGTCAATGGGGCGGGCGGAGAAGGGTCACACTGGGCTGTAAGGCGCATGCCTTAACGCGCATGTGTCCTTCTTCTGGGGACATCAGGTAAAATGGGGAGAAAATGAGAAAAAAACAGCAGCAGGATAGCACTGACTCTGCAGGCACCGCTGCCAGACTGGGCGTAAGGTAATCCCCGGTAATTCCAGGGGATGGAGCTGGGGGAGCTGGTCAGATGGGGCCATGCGGGGGAGAAGTATAAAGCCTTGTACAAAAAAAAAAAAAAGAAAGAGTTAAAGGCACTATCACTAAATGGTCATATGGAGACTTGCTCTCCCTCATGAAAGCACACGATAAGCACTGGGGTAAATTTAAAGCCTCTAAGGAATTGTCTGACTACTATGAATACCGGCGGCTCCACAACATCTGCAAAAAAGCCATACATAACGCCAATAGTGAATACTGCAAGGCTGCCCTCTTAGTCTCTGCTAGGGACCCGCGATACTTCTGGCACACTATTAAAACCAAAGTCAGGGGTTATAGCCAGTGTGATACTATGGATATTACTGTCGATGGTAGAAATTGCAATAATGCTACTACCATTGCCAATGCCTTAAACAACAATTATCCAACCTTTCAGCATACACCTCCCTGTTTACTACTGACAATGACTAGTTATCTACCTCTAACCATTCCTCCCATCCGGAATCTCTGTCTCACCCACCTTTCTATCTTAAGACAATCTCAGTGAGGGAAACCTACAAGCTTCTCGTTGGCCTTTCACCTCATATGAGTGCTGGTCACGATGACCTTGAACCAAAACTCCTAAAGATTGGGGCCTCTTTGCTTGCACTCCCAATATCCCATATTCTTAACCTTTCCCTCACCACCAGAATTGTTCCTGCAATCTGGAAAGTAGCAAAGGTTATTCCTGTTTTCAAGCAGGGTGACCGGAAATGCATAGAAAACTACCGTCCTATAGCCACCCTGTCTGCTGTTAGCAAGATACTGGAAAAGGTGGTGGAAGTGCAGCTAATGGCCTACCTGTCTAAACATACCTTACTGTCACCTGAACAGCATGGATTTCGTAAAGGGCATAGCACTGGTACAGTCCTTGCTAAAGTTACATCTGATATATGGATTGCAATGGACCAGGGTATGCTGACTGGGGCTATCTTCGTGGACCTCTCAAAGGCCTTCGATCTAGTGAATCACTCCCTACTCTGTACCAAGCTTCACTCCCTTGGTGTTGCTGGCCCAGCCCAAAACTGGTTTTCCAACTATCTCACTTGCAGGCTATAGCTTGTTAAGTACAATAGAGCTCTATCGGAACCTGTTCCTATCACTATCGATGTCCCTCAGAGATCTATTCTGGGCCCTATCCAATTTTCTCTTTTCATCAATGACCTCCCAATGGTCCCTACCCATAGCACCACAACCCTATATGCCGATGACCTGGTCCTCCTAGCTAGCTCAGGTGATGTCCGTGCCATAAATCACAACCTACAAGCTAACTTCAATAAACTGCAGCATTGGCTCTTGACAAATAAGCTCATGCTGAACTTAAAGAAAACTCAACTCATGCTCTTCGGCTCTTCTGCCAAACTCAGTGTCCTGTCCCACTCAATGTCTTAAGTCTTGATGGTGTCCCAGTTGGCACTACATGCTCCTTTAGATACCTGGGAGTTACTCTTGACCCCCAGTTAGACCGGTTTCTACACATTCAAAATGTCTGCAGGGCAACAAATATCAAGCTTGGACTTGCATACCAGGCTCATGGGTCCCTTACTGCTGTTGCATGGATTGCCCTTGCTAAAGGTTTATTCCTTCCCTCTCTCAGCTATGGGCTGACAACCTTTACCCTCGCCACAAAAACTAGCCTTGCTAAATGGGATATGGCCTATAGTAATATTTATCGCCTTCCCCTTGCGGTCTCTCGACTCACCCATCACTGTGATTTATACAATCAACTACACAGGTTGCCCCCAGGTAATTATCGCTCATTTGTCTTGAGCTGCTTCACAGACAAAATCATCCACAAAGCCACCCCAACTGCCCTGTCCAAACTCCTTCGGCCAGCTCTACCATCATATCGGCTAAGGTCAGCTGACTTGCAACCCCTCCTTGTCCCAAAAACCTACTGGCAACCAGCAGATGTACCCCACCCATCCCATCTTTAAGAGCTCCCTCTGGTTGCACCTGAAGTCTACCTCAGCCTGTAACTGTTCCAAGGCTGCCTGATATCCCCCTACCCCTGCTTGGACCCTAGTGTGCACTTTCCACTTCCCTGGTCCCCTACCCCCTCTGAGCTCTAATAAAGGGAATTATCTACCCTGCATGCCCTTCACCTCAGCACTTACCATCCTCAAAAAGGGACAAACTGCGCTTGTATTATTTCCACGAAATGTAACTATTGCTTGCTTGTTCTTACCCTTGATGTATATGCTTATCTGTTCATCCTGTACCTGTTTATTTCTATCACACAGCTCATTGCTTGTATTTCACACTGTTGTAATTCCCCCTCACTGTTTTGTAAACTATGCTCTTGTAATCTCCCGGGTCGTACTTGAAAATAGGCATTCCTTGTCTAGTGTGCTTACCCGGTAAACAAAAGCTAGCAAATAAATAAATCGCCATGTAAAAGTATAAAAAAAAATCTGAAAACTGCCCTATTATAGTTTATGGAGCACCCCCCTGGCTGTTCATTTAATGACGTCACGAAATGTGGCAGCATGGGGGCGTGCCTCCAAATAAGGAACTGGGACCTTTTGGTTGCGGGGCTCCACGGAGCAAACTGTGAGTGTTTTTTCTGTGAACATAGACAGAAACAAAGGAAACATTATATCACAATACATTTAGGGACAGGTAAGCTGCCTTATATGTTTGGGGGAGGGAGAAATGCGAATCTGCTCTTTAGGTATGGCCTCCATAAGCCTGTAGACAATTGACTCAAGACTGACTGGTCTGTAATTCCCTGGGTCATATACTTGGGACCACTTCTGTGGAGTGGCACCACATGTGCTGTTCTCTAGTCCTGCGGTATCACACCTGAGTCTAGTGAACTAATAAATAGGTCTGCCAGTGGCCTTGCCAGCTCCTCAGCCAGTTCCCCTAGTATCCTTGGATGTACTCTGTCCGGGCCTGGTGATTTGTCCACTTTCAATGCTAGCAAGCCCCCCCTTCTATCCTCCTCTATCACTACATCTGTGTTCCCTTCCCCCTACTACTCCTCTCCTCCCTCCTGAAGGCACTAGTCTGTCCTTCTCCCTGGTGAAGACAGAAAGAAGTATTCATTTAGTATCTCTGCTTTTCCCATTATCTTCCACTCACTCCTCCCCCCCTTTCTTAAGCCTAACAATTCCATTCTTCTTGTCCCTTTTCTCGCTTTTACAGAAAAAGAAGACCTTCTCCCCCTTCTTAATTCCTTCAGCTATACGAACATATGAAGAAGCCAGCAGAAGAAGGCCATTTGGTCCATCAAGTCTGCTCGTATTGCAGGGTCCACAGCTTGAGTTAATGTCCCTGCCCTCCCTCCCCACTCGTCCCATCCTCCCTACCCCTGATCCTTACTTCCCCCATGCCTATCCCAGCCTCTTTTAAAGCTGCCCACTGTCTTCAACGAGATCACCTCTTCCAGCAGTGCATTCCAAGTGTCCACCACCCTCTCGGTGAAGAAGTGCTTCCTGATCTCCATCCTAAATCTCTCACCTTCCAGCTTAAGACTTTGCCCCGTAGTGTTATGGTTGCTACTCAGCTTAAAGAGACTCTCCTTATCTACCTTAGTTATCCCTTTTTAAAGTACTTGAAGGTCCCAATCATATTCCCTCTCTCTCTCTCTCCTGTCTTCTAGGATGTACATGTCCAGTGCCCTCAACCTCTTCTCGTATGCCTTACCCTGCTGACCCACTATCATCTTTGTAGCCCTCCTCTGGACCTTCTCCAACATGTTAATGTCCTTTTTGAGGTGTGGGCACCAGTATTTTCAGAATTCTGTTGGGGACTAGAATAACTAGGCAAGATGTGTTGGTGCCGTGGCCCTACTAGAATTACCTACGCTGCCACTTGACTCTGTGACCGTCACCCCTTTTCTGACCTCCCTGTTTCTGCCACTGCAGCGAGATGCTGCAGGGAGGTCAGAATTACTAGGAGGTGAGGGAACTGCAGGGAGTCGAGGGCAGTTGAGGAGGGGGTGGTGAGCTGCATCGAGGTTGTCCAGTCCAGGAGATGCCCTGGGTGTAAATGGAACTGAGGGAGAGGCAAGATGTGTTTGGTCTCCACACTCAGGGTTCCCACCGGACCGTGTGGGCAGGCAGCTAGAGGTCCAGCTGCATCTTCCCATCCTCTTTGGACGGTGCTTTTGCAATGCCAGGTCAATAAGGAACAAGACCACTATTTTTGTGGACTTGATTTCCACTGTTGACCTGGCTTGCATAATGGAGACCTAGCTCAGTGACAATGCTGGCCCAGTTCTGGTGGCTGCCGTCCCTTCTGGGTACTCTGTAGTGCACTTCCTGAGGAAGGATTGCAGGGGAGGGCATGTGGCCATTGTTTTTCGAGCCAGCCTGGTCTTCTCGCTGCACCCAGTTGGTGACACCCGATCCTTTGAGTGCGTTGCTGTGTGTGGGAGCGCAGGTGCAGGTTGCAGGATTCTCCTTGTGTACCACCCTCCTGGGGCGGGGGGAGATTTCCTGCAGGAGTTGGTGGACTTTGTTGTTGACTAGGTGTTGGAGTCCCCCAGGTGTTTAATCCTAGGGGACTTCAATGCCTGGATCAACAATGAATCCTTGCGTTTTGGTTACAACCTCCTCTAGTTAATGTAGTCACTGGGCCTGGCACAAGCAGTTGCTTCTGCAACCCACCAGCTTGGCCACACTTGATCTGGTGTTCCAGCTGGGTCTCGAGGTCGATAACCTCAAGATTGACCAGGTCGCTTGGTCTGACCACTAAAACGTGGAGTTCTCATTTGGGGCCCCCCTCAGTAGTTCCCCCGTGGAGATGCTTAGCTTCCGTGCTTTAAGGGGCGTGCGCCCTGAGGGACTGTTGGCATTAGCTGACCTATCTCGGGTTGATGCAGCATGTGCGATGGGTTCCGGAGAGGCAGTGGCCACTTATAACAGAGTGGTCTCCAAAGCTCTGGATGCTCTCACACCAGTTCGTATATGACCCAGATCTTCTCACTTGAGGCCCCCCTGGTTTGATGGGGACCTCAAGGTGATGAAGATCAAGGGTTGGAGGTTGGAGCATTGCTGGTGGAAGACCCAGCTGGAGGCCAATAGGCTGGCCCTATGTGCCCACTATGTGGAGTACCAGGTGGCAATTTCCCGTAAGAAGGCAGAATTCCTGTCAAGGGAAATTGCCGCAGGGAAAAAGAGACCATCTTAGCTATTTCGGACTGCAGACAGGCTTTTGCACCCTGCCTGTCTGCAGCAGAGAAAAGCATTGTCATCCACCTTGTGTGAGGAGTTTGCTCTGTTTTACTCCAACACAGTGTTGGCCATCCAGTCAGGGATCCCGCCAGGGAGGTATTCGTCTCGCAGTGGTCGGGCCGTGGGTCTCGGAGGCACTCTGCCTATCTAGGAAGAGCTTAGGCCAGTGAAGGTGTCTGAAGTGACTAGGGTGATCTCAGAGCTGAAGCACACCTCTTGTAAAGTGGACCCAGCCATGACGTGTTTCTTAATGGGATGTGTCGAGGCTGTCGGCCCAGTGTTCGCCAGGATTGCCAGGTGCTTTATGGTGAAGAGGGTACTCCCTGCGGCTTGGAAAGAAGCGCTGGTGAGGCTCCTCCTTAAGAAATCTTCCCTTGACCCTGACGTCCTGGCAAATTACTGTCCTATCTCCAACCTGCTCTTTTTGGGCAAGGCTGTTGAGAAGTTAGTGGCACATCAGCTCGAGCATCACCTGGTATCCTTGAACATCTATGAGCCATTTCAGTCAGGTTTTCGGGCTAGACACAGCACAGAAACAGCTCTAGTGAGGGTGCGTAATGACCTGCTCAGGGCTAGAGATAAAGGAGACAAGTCAATGTGTGTTCTCCTTGATCTCTCCTCAGCATTTGACATTGTGGACCACATTGTGCTTCTCGATCAGCTCTGTGAGTTTTGTGGACTCACTGGTACTGTCATCAGGTGGTTTGAGTCCCATCTCTCAAACAGGATGCAGCGGGTAGTGATGGGGAATTTCTTCTCCTCCTCCCTAATGTCCTTGTCTTGTGGAGTGCCACAGTGCTCGATCTTGTCACCGATGCTGTTCGCAGTGTACATGCTGCCCCTAGGAGAGATCATCTGACAGTACAGCATGGAGTTTCACTGTTATGCAGATGAAACCCAGCTGTACTTGTCTTTTGACCCTGGAACATCAGGAGCAGTTGACGTACTTAACAACTGTCTGGCTAAAATCAACGAATGGATGGCTTCCAGCTGGCTGAGACTTAACCCGGTTAAGATGGAGGTACTGGTGATCGAGCCTGGTCGCGGACGTGATAGGCTGCCACCTGGAGCTGACTCAGGGCTTTTCCTGGGATCTGCTCCATTGGTGGCTGCCCCGAGGGTGCAAAATCTGGGCGTGATCCTTGATAACAGATTGACTGTTGAAGATCAGATGTCATCTGTTGTCAGGAGTGGTTTCTATCACCTGCAGAACATTGCCCGGATTAAGCCCCTCATTCCGTCCAAGGACCTGCTGATGCTATTGCATGCTTTTGTGACCTCCAGACTTGACTACTGCAACTCTCTATACCTCAAGGGCACGGGAGGGACCCTCCACAGACTTCAGCTAATGCAGAATGTTGTGGCCCGGTTGCTGATGGGCCTTTCGAGGTACAGCCATGTGACTTCGGTCCTGCGGGCTCTGCACTGGCTGCCAGTCAGGTCCTTTTCAAGGTAGGTCTTCTCATCTTCAAGGCCCTATACGGACTGGGTCCTGGTTACCTGTCAGAACCCCCTGAAACCGGTGACCTCTGCTAGCTCCCTCTGCTCCTCTTCGTGGGGACTCCTGAACATTCCCAGGGTTCAGCTCAAGACCTCAGGAGATCGTGCATTTAGTGTCTCTGGGCCGACCCTGTGGAACTCGTTACCATCTTCTGTCCAGGAGGCTCCCTCAGTTGAGGTGTTCAAGTGGAGGCTGAAGGCCCACCTCTTTGCCCTGGTGTTTCCAGCTTTCTGAGCACATTTTGTGCTAGTCCTGCTGCGATATTCTGACCCCCTTTTTATTCTATTTTAAATGTTATATTTATACTAAGCATTTTTATTGTAATATTTATTTATGCTGTTTTTATTATGTCTTATTTCAACTATTGTTAGGCGCCCAGAAACTCCGGGATTGGGTGCCCTACAAATAAAACTGCCTTGCCTCACTGAACTCCATACTCTATATGCGGTCTTACCAGTGACCTGTACAAAAAAATGTGACACAGTCCCACACAAAAGATTAATAGTCAAATTAACCAGCCTGGGAGTGGGTCCCAGGGTGGTAGCCTGGGTAAAACATTGGCTGCACAACAGGACACAGAAGGTAATTGTAAATGGAGTCCACTCTGAAGAAAGAGAGGTTACTAGTGGGGTACCACAGGGTTCAGTACTGGGTCCAGTCCTTTTTAATGTCTTCATCAGTGACATTGCAGAGGGACTGGAAGGAAAAGTATGCCTTTTTGCAGATGACACAAAGATCTGCAACAGGGTTGATACACAAGGAGGCGTGGAAAGGATGAAAAGGGACTTGGAAAGGTTGGAGGAATGGTCAGAAGCATGGCAGCTAGGATTCAATGCAAAGAAGTGCAAAATAATGCACCTGGGAAACAAGAACCCAGGGAAGAATACACAATGGGTGGGGAGGTAGTAACAACAACAAAAAAGGAAAGGGACCTGGGGGTAATCATATCAGATGACCTTAAGGTTAGCAAGCAATGTGAGAAGGCAGTAGGGAGGGCTGGGGGTATACTGGGATGTATAGGGAGAGGCATCAGCAGCAGAAAACAGGAAGTTGTTATCCCTCTGTACAGACAGTTGGTGAGACCCCATCTGGAGTACTGTGTCCAGTTCTGGAGACCCCATCTCCGCAAGGACATAGACAGGATAGAGGTAGTCCACAGGAGGGCAACTAAAATGGTGCAGGGTCTGCAAGAGAAGCCGTATGAGGAGAGACTAAAGGAGCTTAATATGTATACCCTTGAGGAAAGAAGGGAGAGGGGGGACATGATAGAAACTTTTAAGTACCTCAGTGGAATCAACAAAGTCCAAGAGGGTAGCATCTTTCAGAAAAAGAGACTTGCAAGAACAAGGGGACACAATTTAAAAGATAGAAGGAGGGCGTTCAGGGCAATGTGAGAAAGTATTATTTCACAGAGAGGGTAGTGGATGCATGGAACAGCCTTCCTGAGGAGGTTGTGGGGTCTAAAACTGTGGGAGAATTCAAGAATGCATGGGACAGACATAAGGCAATTCTTGTGGGGGGTAGGAAGAAATAGGCTGTTGGTTAACTAGGATCTACGGCCTATCCTGTAGGTAGGGAAATGGGCAGACTAGATGGGCCAAGCGGTCCTTATCTGCCGTCAAAGTCTATGTTTCTATGTTTCTATGTCTAAGAGCAGTATAACCTCCTCTCTCCTACTACTGATCCCCCTAGATATGTATCCCAGCATCTTGTTTGCCTTTGCTGCTGCTTTCTTGCACTGCGTGGAGTGTTTCAGGTCACTAGTAATCATCACTCCCAGGTCCTTCTTCTCCTCTGATGCAGATACTTGGACTCCACCAAGGTAGTACTGTGTCCTGGGATTCGTTGCTCCAATATGCATAACTTTGCATTTCTTGGCATTGAAGCCAAGCTGCCAGATCCTGGACCACCTCTCCAGCTTTTCCAGATCTTCCTGTAGGTCCTGTATCCCTTCAGCTGTGTCCACTCTCCCGCAGAGCTTGGTGTCATCCATGAATATGCACATTTTGCCCTTAATGCCATCCCCAATGTCATTGATGAAGATACTGAACAACACAGGCCCCAGCACAGAGCCCTGTGGGACCCCACTGGTTACCTCTCTGGTACCAGATAACTCTTCCCCCCACAACCACCCTAGGGGTTCTGTCCCTCAGCCAGTTTTCCACCCATCTGGCCATGGCTATGTGCAGCTCCTTCTGTGCCTTAGCTTGCCGGGCTTCCTTACTTGCCTCACATGCCAACCTTGGCTAATTTTCCCTGTTCATCTCTCTCTCTTGGTCTTCCTGAATTTCCTAGAGGCTAACTAACCTATTTTCCCTTACTGCCTGGGCAACCCTAGAACTGAACCAGCCGGGTGCTATGGCCCTTGTGCTTTCCCCCTGATCCTAATGCACTCCTCTGTGGCAACCAGTATTCCTTCCTTAATGGTGAACCACCCTTGGTCCACCCCCATATCCGCTCTGATGTTCGCCAGGTGGCTCCATAGCACATCGCCCATCTTCCTGAAGTCTGCCCTCCTAAAATCCAAGATTTTGGTCTTAGTCAGGATGCTTTCCCTGCCCATATCCAGCTGGAACCACACTGTGTAATGGTCACTCCCACCCAGCGGCTCTCTGACCATTATTTCCTGTAAATGCTCCCCATTCATGAGCACCGGATCAAGAATTGCCTCTAATCTTGTTGATTCTGTGATGCCCTGAGTCAGGAACCCACTTTGCAGGCCTTCCAGGATCACCTGACTCCTAACACATCTCGTGGATGGTATGCGCCAGTCCACCTTGGGCAGGTTGAAGTCTCCCACAATTACCACCTCTCCTTTCCGTGCAACTTTCAATATTTGCGAGCTCGGTTCCCTGTCCTTCCCCTTATCCTGGTTGGGTGGTCTATAAACCACCCCCAACCTCACCTTTCTCCTTCTATTGGACTGTAACTGAACCCATAATACCTCCATCTTCCCTTCCCCCAACTCCTCCCTCATGCAAGTTATTCCCTCCCGGATGTAAACTGCCACCTCTTCCCAACTACCCTGTCCCAACTGTATACTTTACATCCAGGGATCACAAGGTCCCAGTCATGGTGTAGTATTGGCCAAGTCTCATTTACTGCCACTATTGTCCACCTTCATGTCTGCTAATAGCGCCTGCAGGTCGTTCATCTCATTTCCAAGGCTCTTCGCATTCAGAGACACCAACCTCCACCTAGAATCTGACCTTCCTTCCCTTCCCTCTCCTCTTCACATTTCCCTCCTCTGTGTGCACCCCCCCACCTACCCTTGTTATGTGTTCCTCACCCCCTCCACCTTTTGCTAACTGTCTTCTCACCCCTTCCAGCTCCTCCCTCCAGATCTCTTCTATTACTGTGCGGGGGGGTCATTAACTTCCTCCTCTCGGAGTCTTTGGACCTGCAGGCCCACTGCGCCCAGTAGTTTATTGATTTTTTTTTTTTAATTTAAGATTTTTATTATTTTATAATAAACCACAGTACAAAGGCATTGAACCAGAGAAATAACAATCAGGCTTAACCCCTTAACTACCCCCCACTCCTCCCTCCCCCATCCACCCCCTGGAGTGTGCCCCCCCCAGCATAACCAGGTACATGTGTGATATAAAGTTGAACAATGGAGAGTCAGTACAGGTTAGAACAGCTAATGTAAATATACAGCATACAGTTTACCGCACTTTTTATCGAACAGTTTAATTCTGTTATGGGAGCTGGCAATTAGACGTTCAGTCCTGAAACATGATGAAAGTTTGTTCAGTCATTCACTGTAAGTAATGGTAAGTTGATCCCTCCAGTGTTTGAGTACCAGTTTCTTGACTGCCACTGATATGAGGGCCATGTGGTATCTTTTCTCCTTGACCTGGATATTACAGTAGCATCCTAGGATACAAATGTCTGCAGTAAAGAGGCTATCCAGGCCCAGCAAGGGATCCAACCTAGATTGAATGGATTGCCACAGAGAGGAAACCTTACAACAGTGCCAGAATATGTGGAGGAGGTTGCCTTCAGAGAGTTCACATCTCGAGCAAATGGAGGAAGGAAGACGGCCCTCTTTCTGGCCAGCTTAACTGGGGTGTAATACATGTTATTAATGATATGGTATTGAGTAAGCCTAAACCTATCCTGGGAGTTGAATAAGTATAGGGTCTTCTAAATTCTTGGCCAGCCAAAGTTTACCTCAGATATGAGAGACTCCCAGAGCTTGGAGCCTTGGAGAGGATCAGTGCAGTTAATAGTTAGGAGGCAAGAGTATATAAGGGGAAATAGCATGTGGTTTTGGGGCTAGTGACTTACATTGGTCCAGAATGGGGCCTAAGACAGAGGCCTTAAGTGATGTGCCAAATAAGTGCCCAACCAGATGCCTGAGCTGAAAAATTTTAAAGATATGTATTCAGTATATGCCAAATTTCTGAAGGATATCTGGAAAGGGGAGAAGAGAGTCCTGGGAGTAAAACTGGTCTATTGTAACATCTCTCAACTGTGGTAGCCAGCCAGGAGTTAAACACTAACCCCCATCTTGATATTAGGATTTAATGTAAGGGACTGTGCAAAGTCTGTTTGAGGTAGGAATTTATGGAAAGCACCGAACTGGGAAAAGACTTGTAATGAGGTGCCAATCACTGAGTGACGGATCAAGAGTGGCAAGCATTTGAAAGGGAGACAGAAGAGCATTGGGGTGGTTAAGTTGAGGGACCCGAGAATCTTGTTCTCGATGTGCAACCAGATAGGAGTGTGCTCCTCTTCGAAGTCCAGAAACCACCTTCCTCATTTGGAAAAGTGGCTGCCCCAATAATATAGGAGAAGATTAGGAAGGCGAAGGCCACCCCATTCTTTGGGGAGACTTAGTTTGAGGAAAGAACATCTAGGCTGTTTATTTAACCAGATAAAATTGGAGATAAGAGAGTGAATATGTTGAAAAAAGGAAAGAGGAAGCCAGAGATTTGAGCATATTGAGGGGCTAGAAAAGCCTAGGAAGTACATTCATTTTAATAATGTTTATATGTCCCCATAAAGAAAGCAGGAGTGATTGCCATCTCTGGAGGTCTTGTTGGATGTGGGCTACCAGGTCATCTAGGTTTAATTTCCTAAGGAGGGCAGAATCGGTGGTCAAACATATACCTAGATATTTAAGAGATTTTGGGGCTCATTTCATGCTGAATTGGGAGAAGTCAGCTTTGTAAGTGCAGTGATTAAGAGGAAAAATCTCAGTTTTATTGAGATTCAGTTTGTAGTTTGAGAGATAGCTAAATTGCGAAATCACCTTGAGTGTATATTCAGGTTGCTCTAGGTGAAGGAGAATTTCATCTGCATAAACAGAGTGATAGAGTAGAGTCTCGTATAGGAATACCATGTATCTGGGGGGTCAGTCTGATATGTCTCAATAGGAGCTCCAGGTATAATTTAAAGAGAAAAGGTGATAACGAGCAACCTTGTCTGGTGCCAGTGAACAGAGAGAAACAGGAAGCGAAAACCCCATTACAATAAATCTTGGCCGAGGGAGATAAATATATGGCTTGGATCCAGCGGATGAAAGTGTGTGGGAAGCCCATTTTCCGTAGGGTTGACCAGGGAAATGCCCAATCAACTCTATCGAAGGCCTTCTCCGCATCTATAGAAATCAGTGCCATAGAAGAGGAAGAGGACCAAGCGGCATTCAATATATGTACTAACTTCCTTAGTTGGTCAGCAGGGGATCTACTGGGAACAAAGCTACTTGTTCTGAATGCAGAAGATGCAACTAGACCTTTCTAATCCTTAAGGAAAGTATTTTGACATCATAATTTAGAAGGGAAATGGGACGGTAGCCTGCAGGGTTGGTATGGGGTTTGTCAAGCTTAGGAAGGAGGACGATGATGGCTTCTAATAGAGATGGATCAAAGGTGTCAGCAGTGAGCATATAGCAGTATAGTCTGAGTAGTAAAGGAGACAATTCTTTAGAAAAGGTTTTATAAAAATTAGAAGGGAAACCATCCAGCCCGGACACCCCCACTGTAGTTTAAATTAAGTGTAGAGGTCATGTATTTCCCTAGTTTGTCCCAGAGTACCCTCAAACTCTCCCTACTGAGGTATAGTCTTTCTGGTGAAAAGAGTGATTTGTCTGACTAGGTCTCCTCCCAGTCCCCAATACAGAGGCACCTCTTCTACCTGCACCATTTCCTCAGCAGTCATTAAAATCTTCTATTCTTCTTTTCCTGGCTGTGCTGGCCCTTGATACTGGTATCACATCTAAAAAGACCAGAGAACTTGCTTCCTTCCTGCAGATCTTCCCTAACTCCCTACATACATGGGAACACAATCCCCGATCCGCTCTCCTTGTCTGCACTGCAAGACAAGTTTTGATCCTGATCTCTGAGATAATAATCCTGACTTCTGACACAAGTCAGAACCTTAGGGCCCTATGGTTAAGGCTGTATCCTCTACACATTTTTAGGAACCCATGACCCCTTTTATTTCTTACAATTCACCAGATGGTGAGGTTATACCTTGGGACAGAACCTTTCATGTTCAGCCTTAAAAATGTGCCAGATTCTGCCAACTCACTATAAGCTTTGGGTTTACGCATTTCTCACATGCTAATTGACATTGCAGCATCAGTTCAGGTGGTGTGCAAGAGGCAGTACTATAGTAGTGACTATTACTTGGGCACACCTGGCACATGCACCCACATCCCATACATTATAGCTTTTTACAAATAAAAATATTTCACTTTCCACTCCTCTGGTGAGTGCTGTGTCTTTTTTATTTACTCTTGGCAGATGGCAACCCCAGTTCTGGAAGCATCACCCAAACTGTTATTTTCTCTCACTGGATGGTGTGCTGGGCACCAGTGCTGTAGCGTGAACCTCAGCCTGCCCTTTGGCAGCACCTGGCAATCTCCCCAGACCATTTGCTGCAGGCAATTTCTCCAATGTCATTCTCAGCTTTGGATTCCCCATATAAATAGTAGGCTCATCCCCTATCTGCATAAGCAACTCAGTCTCTGTCACCAGATCTCTCACCATCTTTCAGTACAGACAGCAGCTTCTCTTGAACACAGGATTGAACTCACAGTAAAAGGTGAGCAGCCACTTTGATGAGCTCCTCTGTGCACTCAATACCACCAGGAACATCCCTTGAGGAGCAGCCCTTCTGTATACTCACCCATGTCTTCCTGACACTCCCACCAGAAATAACTGAACCCTGCATTAAATGATCTTCAGACTCCAAATCCCCAAAGTCATCACAGCTGTCCTGGTGTCTGTCCCTGGAGACTACCAGATGACTAGGCAATGTGTTCTGTTGTTCTCACATAGTGGATCCATAGACGGCTGTTGCAAGGGAGGGTCCCTTGCCTCCTCAGGCAGCATGGCAAGCAACCTGAGGCAAGGGTACCCCGAAGGCATGCCTGTACCCTTCTGTCACTGTGCATCTTTATGCTGTCTGCCAGCACCCAACAACTGGCACTCTAAGCTGCACTCACTGATTGTCAGAGACTCAACCAATCAGCAGGCTCCATGATCTGGCATTCAAGTAAACAAGCCCCCTCCTCCTCCTGATAGGAGAGGATTGTTAACATAGAACTGCAATTCAAAATCCACAGGCTATGCCTGTATGAATTACTGCAACCTCAACAAATAATTTACAATCAATAAATAGTTACGGAGGTAGCTTGCATGGTCTAAGTAGTAACTTGTGCAGTGTCTTGCCATGCCAACTATGTAAGCAATAATACCCATCAGAGTGAGTGGTACTGCACTATACCTGACCACCCATGAGAGTAATGAGGCCTGACACCGAAGGAAGAGGGCATTATAGCTCCTGGAATAGTGGCCATGGCCCACAGAAGCAGGATATATGACGAAAGACTGAATGTCAGAATCCTGAGTTTCAGGAGCCTGAAACTGACTGCCTGAAACTCGATATCCTGATAGTTGGTAATTGCCCGCGACAGTGTTTTTTTACATGTTTCAGGGGGCTTTGCTTCCGCACCCCCCAGTGTAAGGGGCTTTGCCCCCTATGCCCCCCTACTATAGATAAACTCTAACGTGGGCAATTAC
This sequence comes from Neoceratodus forsteri, assembly GCA_016271365.2. Classification (NCBI taxonomy): domain Eukaryota; kingdom Metazoa; phylum Chordata; order Ceratodontiformes; family Ceratodontidae; genus Neoceratodus; species Neoceratodus forsteri. Next base: position 1,137,737,849 of record CM028130.1, read on the forward strand.
TGACTGTTAGGATATCGAGTTTCGGGCAGTCGGTCTCGGGCGCCTGAAACTCGGGATTCTGACAGTCGGTCTTTCAAAATACTACCCAGAAGCATACCAAACATAAAATCTAGTGGCAGAAAACGACCACTTCGCCCACACAGTCTGCCCAGCTGGTCCCTGCCCAGTCTTTCTCCACAGATGTTAAATGATCACCAGCAACCCTCCCTTCCTCCCTGCCTATTTACTAATATTTTCCTATGTCTGTCTCATGCATGCTTGAAGTCCTCTACTGTTTTTACCTCCACCACATCTGCTGGAAGTCTGTTCCAGGCATCCACCACTCTTTCAGTGAAGCAGTACTTCCTCACATCCCTCTTAATGACCCCACCCCCACCTCAGCTTCATCACATGGTCCTGGTGCTCTTTCTCATTTGAAAGAGACTCCCTGCTGCACCCAGTCCACTCCTGTGATTTATGTATTTATTTTCATTTTTGTTTACCAGATAAGTGCACTAGACAAATTCTGTCTATTTTCAGGCACGACCCGGGGGAGGGGGATACAAATGAATGCAACTGACCTTGAACCAGTTTAAGCTGTTGGTGGTATTTTTAGTGAAATGTGAGGTACTAGTAGGTCTCTATCATGTCTCCTCTCACTCTCCTCTCTTCCAGGGCGTACATGTTAAGATCTCTTAGTCTCTCTCAGTAGGGCTTTTGATGCAATCCCTGCACCATTTTAACTGCCTTTCTCAGGACTGCCTCCACCCTATGTCCTTTCTGAGGTGCGGCCTCAAAAACCATACACAATACTCCAGGTGCTGTCTCCCCAACCAGCAATACAATGGCAACACCACCCCCGCTCTCCTCCTGCTGGCGACACCTCTCCCTATGCATCCCATCATCCCACTGGCCCCACCTGCTGCTTCGTCACACTGCCTCACCACTTTCAGGTCAACAGATTTTTTTTTTCTTTCTTAAATTCAATTTACATCATTAATAATTTCCAAAGCAATACATATCCTCACATGGAGGGAAAACAAGAAGCGACAAGCACAGGAACAGTAATAAACCTCCTTAGGTAACATCAGAGAGATAGTAACATAGGCCCCTCCCTCTCTCCCCCAGTCCTGCCCTCCTCCTGCCTACCCAGAACCCCCACCCCCACCCCACCCCCACCATCCCTGCATCAGATTCTAAGGTTAATATACTGGAAGGAGAAGTAAAATGTACAATGGGTCTCCATGAAGGAAGTCAAGTTCCTTTGACTTGTATATACCTCATTCGCTATGCCCTGGAAAAAAGTCAAATATGAATACAGTACTCAAGATGGACAACCTCTGGGATAGGAACAGGTGAAAGGGTCTGCTGGGGATCCCCATCTTACTGCTAAGGAATGAAATACAAAGTATGGAGTTCCTCCATCTCCTATTGTAAGTAGACATTCTGTGTCTGAGACTGGCTATCATTTTTTCCAGATGAAGGTTGGCCAGCAGTTCATTCATCCATTCTGAGTATGGTATAGTGACTTGGTCCTTCCAGTGCCATAATACTACCCGCTTGCCAGAATGGGAAATAATGGACATATGGTGTCTTCGCTCCTTCACAGTGATCTGTGAATAGTCTCCCACTAAGCAAATCTCTGGAGTGAAAAATGTCTCCAAACCTAGAAGAGGGTCAATTTTGGTTTGGATATCTCTCCAAAAGGGGGCAATCTTGGGACATTCCCAAAAGACATGCATCGGGGTCCTTGGCGCCTGCCCACATCTAACACAACTTGGGTCATCTATCTTCCCCATCCCTGCTAATTTAGCGGGGGTGAAATACATGTGCAGAATACAGAGTTGCATTAGGCGGAGTCTATCATTGGAGGAGTAGATATAAATATCTCACCAAATCTTGTCCCATTGGAATTCCCTAGTGGGAAATTGGGAAGACCAGTATGTAGAGTGCCCTTGCACTTCAGGGTGGATTAGAGAATAGATGGTGGAGGCCAACTGGGAGACTGGATGTGGCCGCCAGACTATGCCACAAATTGTGTTGAGGTGGTCACTTTGGTCAGTGGTCCAAGTACCCGACCGAAACCAACTAATCAGCAAGTGCCTGATTTGACAGATTCGAAAGGCCCTATTGGCTGAGAGGTGAAACTGGGTTAAGAGCTCTGTGGTAGTTTTAATCTTCCTTTGAATAGTCAGGTTACATATCTAATGTCCATGATGGATGACAGCTCCTTGGCCATTAACATTCGTCTCCCAATTTTAAAATTAGGGTTAGAGTACAACAGCTGGGAGGTATCTCTCAGATTGTCATATTTGAGGGCTTTGCACAGCTGGGAATGAACTTTGATGGACATATGTATCAAGTCATTCAGAAGACTTGGTGTACCTTTTGGGTCTAAAGGAGGAGGCTAAGTGGGGAGACCCCAATTATTAAGTACGCTGTATTTGGAGCCACGAAGGGATGTATGAAGCTTCTACTTCTGGGGGTGAGGAAGTTATCCAATAAAGGTATTTGGCCATGTGGCTCGCTAGGTAACAGTGGTAGAAATTGGGCAGTCTAAGCCCACCACATTGTTTAGGGGCACTTAGACATACAGTATATAGGATCTTCTCAGCAGCTTTTTAGACCAGAGAAAGTCAGAGATTATCCTGTGGAGTTTCTTAAACCAGATCTGAGGGAGGTGAAAATTTAACATATTTAGGGGGTAAAACACCCGGGGAAGTATATTAATTTTCATAACATTGATTTTCCCCTGGAGGGAAAGGTAGAGCAGCGACCACCTGTCTAGATCTTGGTTAATAATTGGGAGTTAAATGTCTAAATTGAGTCGCTTCATTTGAGCCATATCTGCTGATAAGGTGATGCCCAGGTATTTAGATTGGGAGGCCCAAGCTAGTTGTAGGGCACTAATATCGGAGCAAAGGTCCAGGAGTTTAGTGGCATGACTACTGACTTCTCTTTATTCAGTTTATAATTGGAGAATATGCCGTATTTCTCAAGGATTGATAAGACTGCAGGCATTGTTGATGCTGGGTCTGCTATATGAAGCAGAATATCATCTGTATAAGCAGATAGTCGGAGATCAAGATCACCAACCTGAATACCTTTAATATGGGGTGAAGTATTAAGTTGGTATAGCAGTGGTTCCAGATAGAGGTTGAACAATAATGGGGAAAGCAGGCATCCTTGCCTTGTGCCTGATTGAAGTGGAAACAGGGCTGAGAATACCCCACTGCAATATACTTTGGCAGTGGGATGAGAGTAAAGGACTTTAATCCATTAGATAAAGGTCCTGGGGAGTCTAGATTTCTCCAAAATTGTAAACAGGAATGACTAATTAACCCTGTCAAATGCCTTCTCCGCATCCAGGGACACCAGTGCCATGGGACCTGGAGCAACTCTGGATATGGAGAAGATATGGAAGAACTTCCTTAAGTGGTCTGAGGAAGAATGGACCGCAACAAAACCAACCTGCTCTGGACAAATTAAGTCTGTCCATACATTTGTCAATCGTGCAGCCAATATTTTGGCGAATAATTTGATACTGTAGTTCATTAAAGAAATTGTACGATAGTTAGTGACTCTATCCTTAGCCTTTTTTGGTTTGGGTAATACTACAATAAGTGCTTCCAGTAGTGAAGTATCAGTGATACCAGAATCACAGAGGTAATTAAACAGTTGAAACAGTAGGGGCGATAATTGTTCTTCGTAGGTTTTATAGAATTTGGGCGGGAAGCCATCTGAACTGGGAGCTTTGTCTTCGGGGAGTGAGCAGATAGCTTCCGTGACCTCCTGCTGTGTTATTTTACATGACAGGAAGTCCTGTTGTATTTGCGTTAAAGAGGGGAGGGAAGATTTTCCAGATAAGCGTGCATATCCTCTGGCTGCGGCACCTGTGTCAGTATCGTATATAGCTGCCTGTAGTAAGTTTCAAATTCCTGAACAATTTCTTTGGGTGGTAGTAATGAGGGAATCATTCTCTAGGGAAATAAGGGCAATTACTATTATAGATTCCTTTTGCTTTTTAAGACTTAAAGCAAGGAGGTGGCTCACTTTGTCTCCCTGGTCAATATAGCGGGCTTGGGTTTTGAATAGGGCATACTGGGCTTGCTCTCTAAAGGTCTCCATGTATTGGTTCCTTAGGAGAGACAGCTGTGTTAGCATATCATATGGTGGATTTTGTGGTAAGGCTGTTTCTATCAACGTGATTTGGGTAAGAAGAGAGGCTGAGAGCGCTTCCCTTTTTCGTTTCCTAACGGTGGCTAGTCGAATGAACTTCCCCCTCAGTACACATTTTAATGCATACCACAGTTTATCTGTTGCAGGTATGGATCCACTGTTGTGGCTAATAAACTGTTAAATGGTGTCCTTAATTGTGTCTATGGTTCCCTTGTCCTGCAGGATCTGCAACTTTAGTTTCCACATGCTTTCCTTATGGGTATGGGATGACAGGGATCCCTCTAGCCAGACTGGACAATGGTCTGAGAGAGTTCTCGGAATTATCCCACAGCCAGTGAGGCCTGAAAGGACTGCATTATTAACTAAATAACAGTCAATATGAAAAAGGGATTTGTAGAAAGAGGAGTAAAAGGTAAATTCTTGGACGATGGGATTGAGGAGGTGCCAGGGATGACTGAGACTGAAGGATGCCATAAACTCATCAAGAACTTTCTGTCCTGGGGATAGGCCTTTTTCTCTGTTGGAAGATTTGTCTAACTCAGGGGTGTGAACGAGGTTCCAGTTGCCTGCTAATATAAAAGGCAGTCTAGGGAAGGCACCTAAGGAGACTGCAAGGGCCGTGAAAAATTCTGAAGAGTCCTTATTAGGGCCGTATACTGACCCCAGGAGGACTTCAGTATGGTCGAGTAGACCCTTTAGGAGAATATATCTACCCTGTGGATCAGAAACACATTGTAGCATTTGAAAGTGGACCCCCTTCGCTATTAAAATCGCTACTCCCCTTTGTGCGGTAGCATTACCAGCTACGTAAACCTGTCCAATCTGTCAACACCTGAATAGTGCCCCTTCAGATTCCAGCAAATGTGTTTCTTGAAGGAAAACCATTCGGCATTGTACTGCATTTAGGTGCTCCAGGATCTGGCATCTTTTGGCCCTATTTCGGGCTCCCTTAACGTTCCAAGATATGTATCTCATAGTAGTGTTTCCTATTACTGCGCGGCTAAGACATATTGAAGTAAGGTACACTTCAATCCTGCTAACTGCATGGTGCCCAGCTATCAAGTGTAGATATTGCCTGTACTTCTCAGTAAAGCTGATAACTTTAGCTTCCCGCTTCTCCTTCTTGCACAATAAGAAATGGGTAAAGTTATAACAATAAACCTTTTCCAGTAGATCCACCCTCAACCTCCAATCCACATCCGCTCAACATCATTACTATAACATATAAATGAAGGTTGTTACCCACGTCCTGCCCCTGCCCAACCCCTCCCCCCTCCTGCACATAGGGCAACATCTAGTGGATTGTCGCATCTGAACCATCCCACCAGTTTAAATCCTCCCCATCCCAAATAAATCCCCCCCAAAATAACCAAATTACACCCAGTCCATACGACCAATCTCCCATTACAAAATTGGTTGTGATGTCATCCATGCTACCAGTTGTGCCTCCTTCCCCTCTCCCTTCATAGAGTCAAAATGTAAATAAGGCTCCATAACTGATAAGCAAACAGCAATAGTTAACTGAGCCACTAAAGCAACATGGACAGTCAAACAACGTTACAGGTTTAGGCCCTCTACCAAAACGTGAGCCACTTAATCATTAAACTATACGAACACTTCATGTTTATCATATTAAACTTCCCCAAACAGAACAAACCCAGTTTCACTAGCAGAGAAGAGTTCAGTAGACAGCTGCGTTATTCAAGTCATGGTTGTCAAGTCACTGAGCCAATGTCCCTAATAGCCAGATGATGTCCTTTAGACAGTCCTAGTTGTGGAGGGCGTAACGCTAACACCATTACCATTAATATTAAACTAGACATTGCCATTTAAGCCCAGGAGAATATAAACTGCAGTAATGCAAGTCTCATGTAGGCCCAGTCCTCATATTTGGTTACTGTGTGGCGACTTTGTTCGGTGTGAAAAAAAAACGCTAGCTGTCCTTGATTCATGCCGGAGGTACTCAGCCAATTCGACGAGCAGAAGCTGACCGGATAAAGTGTCCTGCCCGGCGTGCTCACACAGCTGTCTGCCACTAACCCCCTCATTTAAACAGATCTGGAAACAATTCCTTGAGTTCCTCGTTTGCTGATTCTAGGGAATCACATGAGATCCATTGCCCTTCATGATTAACTTGCAGTATTACTGGGTATCTTACCCTGTTATTGGATTCCAGACACTATCAGTTTTGTGACCAGAGGGTGTAAGGCAGTCTTTCTTTGGCATAGCATTAGGGGAAGATCCTGCACTACTCTAATCTTTTTGCCTCCCATTGAAGCCCTTTAGTTTCTCTTAATTTATCTAGGACAACTTGTTTGTCCAAGAAGTTGAGCAAACTAAATATGAATGGTCAAGGGGGAGCCTGGCGGAGGTGTTGGCCACAGGAAGTGGTGAGCAGGCTCAACTATGTAGATGGGGCAGTTTGGCGAAGGTCCTGTAAGCTTAATGCATAACTTCTGAGCAATTATTATGAGATTTAGTCCTTCCTCCCTTTCAGGGAGACCTAGCACCACTAGTTTATTTCTCCGAGATCTTTCCTCAAGGTCCTCTAGTCGGTCCTCCATCTTGCGCAACCTTTGGCATAGTGAGGGTAGCTCCAGATCTGTGTGATTCTTCCAGTCATCAAGGGAAGAGATACGAGCTTCGTTGTCGCTGGTGCGAATGGTAAGCTGATCTAAAGAGCTTTTCATAGCTTGTATATCCCCTACTACTATTTGCAGGGAGTCTTTAATTGGCACTAACCCCTCAAAAAACTTAGCCTCCGTAAGTGTGGCCTGGGAGTTAGATTGCGCAGCAGGGCCTTCGCGCTTGCTTTGGACCTCTTTTATGGTTCTCCTTCACCAGAGTTTGCAGTGAAGTGTGCTTGGGGAGAGACTGTTTCATTTCCACGTCCATTTGCGGGATGATAAGTGGTCCAAAATGTAGGCAGGTAGAAGCCGGGTTAATCCTCTCCTCCTGGAGCTTTCCATGGCACGAAAGGAGCAATTTGGGGAGTGTAAGTAGAAGGGGTATGAGGAGCAGTAATCAGCATGACTTATCTGGCAGCCATCACAACCAGAAGTCTCAGGTCACCAGATATGATAACACCAAGGTCCCTTTCCTGCTTAGTGACAGTCAGTGCCTCCCTCCCTCTCTCCCATCCTAAACTCCTGGGTTCCTAGGTCCTAGATGAACGATTTTGCACTTTTGCCATTGAACCCCAACTGCTGTGCTCTCAAACACTCCTCGAGTTTCCCAAGGCCCCTATGCATTCTCGCCACCCCCTCCTGAGTGTCCATCCTATCACAGATTTTGGTGTCATCTGCAAAAGGGCATACCTTCTCTTCCAATTCTTCTGCAGTGTCACTTATGAAGACATTGAGGGCACCAGTATCAGTACAGAGCCCTGCAACACCCCACAGGTCACTCTCCCCTTATTAGGGTGAGTGACGTTAACTACCACCCTCTGTCACTTACCTGTTAGCAAGTTCCTCACCCAATTCACCACTTTAGATTCCACCCCAGGCTGCTCAATGTCTTTATCAGTCACCTGGGTGGCACAGTGATGAAGACATTGCTAAAGTCTAGCTAGGCCATGTCCACTGCCCTCCCCAAACTATTTTTCCTGGTCCTCCAGGTGAAGAAATCAATCAGATTAATTTGGCATGACCTCCCCGTGAATCCATGCTACCTTTGTCCTGTAACCCACTGGATTCAAGATACTCTGCTAACCTTTCCTTTAACAGGGTTTTTATGAATTTCCCTATCACTGACTCTCAAGCCTATAGTTACTATCCTCCTCCCCTGCTGTGGCTCTTATGGAGGGACCACATCTGCTCTCCTCCAGTCCTCTTGAACCATACCTATTTCCAATAAGCTGTCCACACTGCCCCACTAGGTGCCTTCGTGTGGCATCAGATATCCTGGACACAGACAGAATAGGGAGGAATGCGGGGAGGAGTTGGGCTGGGGTGTTGGTACTTTGGGGTACCAATGATCTATCAAACGGGCATGTGGAGCACTTGAAGTGGAACTTTAAGACGCCAGGGGACAGACTGCAGACACACTCAGCCTCCCTGGCCTTTTTTGTGGCGGAATGGGGGAACTTCTGAGACAGGAGTTTCTTAAAGGTGACAGCCTTCATCTGACAAGAGAGGGGGACCAGCATGCTGGAACAGAAGTTTGACTTCTATATTAGACAGATAAACTGACTGCGGGGGACACTAAGGCTAGGGGAACCACGGTGAAGGGAGTGAGAGAGGGGAACCTAGCTGGTGATCCACTATACTGGGGACTGGTAGAAGTAAGATGGGTAAAAATATGGCTGTGGGAGCCAGTTCACTGGAGTGTTGTAGTGCTACCACTTGCAATGCCGATGACCCAGGTTCAGAAGCAAACTCATGGCATTGGAGGGTCAGCCCGGGGGGGGGGGGAAATCGAGCATTCAGAGGACTGGTCTCCTCTTCTGGGGAGGGGGTGGCATAATGGCCGGTGTATTTCTAACCACTACCAATGGCTGGGGGCAGATGCTGGTAGCCACAAGAAGTGGGCAGGGAGTGGCGGACATAAGATAAGTCATGTGAGGAAGCGTGTGTGACGTCACCCTAGATGTCACTGCACACACACTCTTTAGGGGCATCTTGGCTGGCAGGATGAGCAGCAAGCTTCCACAGGCCCCGCACTGGTGATCTAGGCACCTCCCAAAGCTGGATCTGTGACAGGCAGGCTGAGGGACTCCCAGCCAACCTGCCACAGGAGGTAGCAAGCCATGGGAGAAGCCAGGTGACGGGATGGGTGTGGGTTAGTGTGAGGGGGGCCCGCCAGGAGAGAAGGGGGATACACAGAATAAGAAAAAAAAATAAGGGTGAGCTTCAAAAAGGAGTAGTGGAAGAGGCAAAGTGGGGGAGGCTCTCAGGGTTTGCAAGGAACAGAAAAAATAAGAAGGTAAGAAGAATGGAAAGTAATGCAGGTGTTGGATCACAAAACAGCAAAAGAGGATCCATAGCTAGTTCTGAGGAGTCTGCCTTAATGCTAGGAGTCTGGGTAATAAAATCAGTGAGCTCCAGTCATTGATGGCAGACACTGAGGTGGATCTTGTAACCATCACAGAGAATAATGACTGGGGCTCATTAGTCCCAGGTTATACAATGTTTAGACAGGACAGAGGAAAAGGGAAGTTGGGGCGCATAACCCTATATGTCAGGGAGGGTGTGAGGCTGTGGAGGACAGATGCAGTACATCAGGGGAAAAAGGATAAACAGCCACTGTGGCTGCACCTGACAGTACCCTCAGGAAAGAAAATGCGGGTAAGGGTGATCTATGGACCATCAGTACAAAAGAAAGAGAGATAAGGAGCTCAGAGAAGAGCTGACAAGGGGAGTAAAGACATGGGAAGTGGCGGGTGATCTATATCTGCTGGATAATGACTGGGACATTCTAGCAGCCATGTGCATCACAAGTCAAGCCCTGTTGGATACATTACAGGACTGCTTGCTGATGCAACTGGTTAAGGAACCCACTAGAGGCATCCATTCTCGAGTTGGTGCTCACCAACTCAGCGATGGTGGGGGGAGTGAGGGCAGGGGAGCCACTGGGGTCCAGCAACCATAATGACAAGTTCAGAAAAGCAGGACCGCATTATAACAGAAATCACAGGGCAATAAGAATGCTGATTTTAAATGCCGCCATGTTCTTTTTCCTCGCTAAGGCAGCCCATCACAGACTTGCGGCGGATCAGGGAAAGTATTCTGCAGTTCGCTGTTTACTTTCTTTTCCCCAGCAAAAATAAAAAAGTGTTTTCATAAAGCCACCCAGCTTTGTCACTTTACTCTTTGCTGACCGGGCACTGCTGCTTTAAGTTAAACATTGCGCTGCCATTTGTGTGGATGCCCCCTCAGCCGTTAAACAGGTTGCACTGCTTTAACATTTACAGCTTACATCTCTCAGTAAATTTCCTCACATCCCAATTTCCTCTTGTGTCTGCAATATTTCCTGTCTGTTTCCGCTGCTGCCATCATACTACTGGTCCCGCCATCGGTTTAAACAAAACCCGTAGTCTGTCTCTTTTTTGATTTTACTTACACTTGTCTATGCTCACTCCTGACTGCAGTTTTCGACTGCTCCACCGACCACTTATTAGCTCCATCGGGATGCAGTTAATCAATTAAAAAAAGAATTCTGCCTGCGTCGTTTCTGCTGCCATGGGTTGCAGTTTAATCAGTAAATAAAAAATTAAAAAGAAGACAGTTCTCTCTCATCTCTGTCCATCCCAGCAAAAAAAACAAAAAACCCACACAAAGTCCCCACTTGCTCCTGTTACAGTCCCCATTCACACAGTGCTACCATGGATTGCAATATATAGTGTTGTATGCAAATGAGCTCATGAATATTAATACAAAACAATGTAGGCAGAAGGACTATTTTATCATAGCTTAACAGAATAAAATCTTTTTCTACATATAAGCATGATTTTTCTAACTGTAAAAAGTAAAATAAAAATAGAAGCACATTTTATAAGCACAATAAGACACTCCAGGGTCTGCATGGAACATATTTTACCGCACGGCCAGTGGCTAAAGTCACTTGGCCTGTGGTCTCATGCCCTATTATGTCCCTGGCCATGTGGTAAAATATGTTTCATGCACACCATGTCGTGTTTTATTGCTTTCTTGTTCAGACTGGCCCTCGGGACCAGAATGCCCCTATCAAAAACTGAAGTCCTGGATTTCAGAAGAGTAGAACTAGATGAGGGAGCTGATTCAAGACAAACTGTCTAGCTTGAAAAGCATTCAAGGGGTAGAGAAAAGATGGAGAGCAATCAAGGAGACCATTCTTCAGGCATAAAGTCACACACGAGAATTGTTACAAAATGAAACAGCTATAAGAAACCAATATGGTTCTAAGAAAAGGTCAGAGAAGCAGTAAGGGTCACAAAAAAGGCTTTCACCAGGTACAAGGAAAACCAGAGGGAGAAAGAGTGGGGAAAGTACCAAACAAAAACTATGAAAGCAAAGAGGAAGCTCAAGGAGGCAAAAGCAGACATGGAGCTGTGCATTGTGGAGGGGGTTGAGGGGTGGGGAAAAACTATTTTGGTAGGCTACAAGAGGGGAGAGGGTACTTGAGGAATATGAACATAAAGCAGCCGTCCTTAGTAATTACTTCTTCTCTGTCTTTACAAGAGAACACAGTGGGCCCCTGCTTGAAAGTGGCATCAAGAAGGCTTTCAGTAGCAACTGAAGCCCTAAAAGTAGATAAAGCCCCAGGGCCGGATGGTATGCGCCCAAGGGTACTCAAGGAACTGGCTGCAAAAACTAGATGAACCCTAGCAGAGCTACTCAGTAGCTCAATTCAGACAGGTATAGTTCCAAAAAGACTCAATAGTAGCGGAACATAGTTCCACCATGGTGGGGGTGACAAGGAGCAACCAAGGAATTAACAGACCTGTCAAACTTACCTCTACAGTGGGTAAACTGATGGAATCACTCATCAAAGAGAATCTTGTGGACTACCTAGACAGCAACAACCTACAGGACAGGAAACAGCATGGGTTTGAGGCAGGAAGGTTTTCTCAGATGAACCTTGTAGTTTTCTTTGAATGGGTAACAAAGATAGTAGATAAGGGCTATGCAGTGGATTTATTCTACTTCGATTTCAGAAAGGCGTTTGACTCTGTGCCACACAGAAGACTGCTGAAGAAGCTAAAGGCCCTGGCTGTGGTAAGGGACATAGTTAGATGGACAGGAAACTGGTTCAAGGAGAGACAGCAGAGGGGTGGTAGTAAATCGGGTCAAATCGGAAGAGAAGAAGGTCAAGAGTCAGAACTCAGCCCAGCAGCGGAGACTGAATTCGGGGATTGCCAGAGCCTGTAAGAGGTAAAGTGTCCTGCACTACAGCCTGACTGTTGTGAGGCACTTCCCGCTCGCCCACTCTGGGTCGGCACTTCATTTATTGCTGCTGGCAGGTCACGTGTCACATCACGTGACCTACCCTCCTTTTTACTAAGTGTCCACTTTCCCATTTGCAGGTTATAGACACCAACCACTAGGGGTCGCTGCACTCTCCACTCTAGCTGCTCTTTCAACTCTCTACCCCTCCTAACTACCATTTCAAAGCTGACCCACTAGAGATCACTGCAGTTCCCTTTGAATCCTTTTACCACCTACTTTCCTCACTCCTCCATCAGTCATCTCTAAGCACCTGCTAGCATCAAACCTGGTACCCTTCTGTCCAAATTCTACTGACTATCCACTAAGCCAATGAACCAGGCCAACATCTTCCTCTACTTTCACCTCTTAACCTCCTCCTCCTTCTGAATTAAAAATTAAACCTTTCTACACTCTGTCCCTGAGCTGTGCTCAAAGTCAGTACCCTTGCTGTCAGAGTCAGCAGCTCTACCTCTGGACCACATTGCCTACCTATTTTATTCCTACTGTCTAAGCCTTTTAGTCTCTTACCCCCCCCCACCTGCCAAAATATAAGTTTACCAGTTCTCTCTTGCTGCCTTTGCAGGATTTGAACCCTGCACCCTTACTTCCAAAGTCCACAGTTCCACCACTCAGCTAGCACACCTGCCTATTTTTACTGCAGGATTTCAAAACTCTAAAAACGCACTAACCCTATGACACAACTAAAGTGTTATCTGAGTGCTTCTGCAGACCTTGAACCCAACTCCCTGCTGCTTCAGCCACTAGTCAGGCTCCTTCCTGCTACCCTGGTCAAGACTTGAACCTGGTACTCTGTGCACCTCAGGCACCTGCACTGCCACTACACCATAGCAGCAACTAGACTCAGAGCTGACCTCTCGCTACTATCTCCCCTCTATCATCCTAGTACCCCCATTCTTTCCTCACTTCAGCTCCCCCACCCTTTCCAACTATGCATGTGCATCCCCTGCTCACCGGCCTATCTCTTCTCCTCGTCCTTCCTTTGCCTTCCACCAACCCTAGTGTCCCTATTAACCCTCGGCCTCACTACTCCAGTGTTCCTACCTACCCTCCTGTCTTCCCCTCCTCCTTTACCACTGCTCCTCCCCCTCCCTCCTCCTCCACACATCCCATATGCTCCTCTCCACCTCACCCCCCTTCCAGACATTACCTTTCCTCCCCAGCTCCCTTGCGCTCTGATCACACAGGCCTTCTCTGCCTGTGCTGCCCTACCCACCTCTGTGCAACAAAACCCCTTCCTCATTCTATCGCTCCCGCGAAACTCCATCTGCCTCCTCTGACCAGCACTTCTCCTCCTTCTACTCCCAGCAGGAACATACATCCCAACCCAGGCCTTGCCCTCTCCCACCCACCCACCCAGCCCACTGGTCTTCAAGTAGCCTCCATGAACATATGCAGCCTGCTGAAGAAATTTGACGCCTACAGTGCTGGGCCTTGGCTCATCAACCAGACATCATAGCCCTGGTTGAAACCTGGCTGTCCAAATCTACCCCTGACTCATTTGTTTCCCTCCCAGGCTATACCTTATACCGGGAGGACCGAGTAGGCAAACGAGGGGGAGGCTGTGCAATCTACACTAGGGACACAATACCTGGGCATGCACTTCCCACCCCTGCCCTTATAAATGGGGCCCAGGCTCTTACCCTCAAACTCACCCCAGACCCCTCTAGGAGCCCCCTCTATCTCACCACAGCCTACGTTCCCCCAAAGAACCAGCACCCAGCCCTGGTATCTTTAACAGACTACCTGGCCACCCTCCAGCATAAGGCGGAACAAATCCTAGTGGGGGACCTTAATGTAAATTGGCTCAGCCCCTCCTCATCCGCGATCAGAGACTCATTTGCCGCCCAAGATCTGACGCAACTCGTCACCCAGCCCACGAGACTTAACCCTAAGAGAGGTACCAGCACCCTTCTGGATGTTATTATAAAATCCAAAACATCCAGGTCCTCCCAGACTCCCTAAGTGACCACTCCCCTATCCTATTTCATTGGGCAGTCCCCAATCCCAAACCCAAAGCCCAGACCACCTCCGCAGGCGCCTCCGCCCTGGTGGGCTGAAAAAACTTAAAGTACTCCTCACCCAGATAAACTGGTCCCCCATTCAGCGTGCAACCGACATTGACACTGCCCTCACCTTCTTCACTCACACCTTCAACATGGCCTGTGATCTCTTTGCACCCTTCACCAAAATCCGGTCCAAAAAACAGAATGCACCCTGGGTTAGCCCGGCCCTTCTACAATTACTTAGAAGCCGGGATAACCTCTGGCACCTTGCCACTGAAACGGGTCGTCTGTCTGATAGGCAGGCCTACAATGCAGCCCGGAATAAGTGCTCATGGGCCATCAGGAAAGCCAAGGCAGACCATTACCAGGCCTCCCTTACCTCCTCCTGGGGCTCAGCCCGGACTTTCTGGAATAATATTAAGCAACTTAACGGTAAAGATTGCTCCCCTGCCCCATCCCACCTCACTAGAAATGGCACTACCTCCACCGAGCCTGCCACCATAGCTAACTGGTTCAACACCACTTTCACTGACCTTAGCTCAGTCCTCCCTAGTAATTTCTTTGACCCTCCCCCCAACCAACCTCCCCCTGTCCTCCAGCACCCCAGCTTCTACCTGCGTAAGATTTCCACCCGGAAGCCAGACCCATCCTAATCAAAGCTCTGAATGGCAACAGTCCCGCAGTGACTCACTGGACCCCAGCATCCTCAGGCTGGTACTAGATGAAGTCCTTGCCCCACTCACCAGCCTAATTAACCAGTCACTCTGCCTGGGACAATTTCCCACAGCTTGGAAAACAGCATTATCACACAATTCATAAGGGCAGACAGGTCATCGCCAACAACTACCGGCCAATCTCCATCCTCCCCCCCCCATCTCTAAAGCCCTGGAGAAAGTGGTGGCCATTCAAATTACTGATTATCTGGCTAAACATAACATTTTATGCCCAGAGCAACATGGCTTCCATGCTGGTCACAGTACCAGCACTGCTCTTATTGAATTCTCCAACTTTCTACACTCCTCCTTGGATACCAGCTCCCTAGCTGGTGCAGTGTTCATCGACCTCTCAAAGGCTTTCGACACAGTCTCCCATCCACTTCTGCTGAATGCACTCTGCCACACTGGTCTCTCAGCTGGCCCCCTAGCATGGTGCACTAGCTATCTTGACGCTCGAGCTCAGTGTGTAAAAATTAAGAGCACACTCTCCGATAACCGTCCCATTCTCTCTGGGGTCCCCCAAGGCTCCATCCTAGGCCCCCTTCTCTTCTCGCTCTATCTGAACACCCTGCCCAGTGCATGCCCTGGCAAAATTCTACTGTATGCAGACGACGCTGTCCTTTTTGCCACCTACCGCAATCCCATCTCCCTCCAGGACTCCCTACAGCAGTCTTTCAACACTGCCGAGGCTTGGTTTAAGGAGCGCAGACTCGTCATCAATCTTAATAAAACCAAAGCTATGCTCTTTTCCCACCCCCAAAACAAAGCTAGCAACCACCCACTCTATATCCTTCCAAGTACCAATCAGCCACTGGAACAAGTCTGCTCCTACAAATACCTTGGGGTTACCTTCACTCAGCCCTCACATTTCACAACCACATCGACGCCCTAACATCCACCACTAACACACGGCTTGGCATCCTCTTCCGCCATAGAACCTGCCTTCCCCAAATGCTCTCCGGCTCATTACATCATCCGTTCTGTCCCTTGTAGACTATGGTCTACCAGTTTATGGTGCTGCCGACATCACTGCACTCAACAAAATTCATAACCCTGAATAAAGCCTGCAGATTGATTACTGGTGCCCCAGGCTCACACACACCTGTCAGCTGTATGTCGAGGCTAACCTGCTTACCCTGGATGAATGGCTCCGATACCAAACCTGTCTCCTCACAAAAAAGACCCTACTCGGGCTCTCCCCCCCTGGGGTAACGGCATCCATCCATCAGAGCCCTCCAACTATTGCAACACGGTCTTCCTAAAAGACCACTCTAATGGTCCCCAGATCAAGAACCAGCCGTTGCCAGAGGTCCTTCTGCTATAGAGCCCCAACCTGGTTTAACTCTCTCCTTGCCCCCATCACCAATGCCACCACCATCTCCAAGTTCAAAACCACCCTTCGGAACCACATCATCAGCACTCGTAACTGCTCCTGTCTCTGAAAGTAGCCTCCACCTCTGCTTCTCTTGACAACGCCTCCCGGCAGCTCTCCACCTAGCCATCCCCACCACCACTTCCCTGTACACCGTGCCTATGCTTAACCTGGCCAGTGCCAGCTGTTTCAGTGTTTACCAACTGGATTGCTCACTTGATACCAACTTGTGTAACACCTGTTATCAATTACATGTACCCTGTAACCTAATTGTATTTGTCTGACCACAGTGTGACGTGGCGCCTCTGTTGAACGCCTATTGTTTTGCAAATCTATGCTATGTAACCAAAAACACAATGTATGTCTTTATGTGACGAAGTACCTTTGGAAACGAGCCTCTGGTTCAAAGGTTGTAAACTGATTCTTACAAATAAATAAATAAAATAAAGAGTGCGGTGCTGCAGGGATCTGTCCTGGGTACTGTCCTCTTCAACATGTTCATCTGCGACACTGGAGACAGCATCCAAGGCCATTTTTGTCTCTTTACAGATGACACAAAGCTCTGTGGTAGGGTACATAGCGACGAACAGATTAGGGACATGCAGAGGGATCTGTAAAGGCTAGAGAGGTGGTCTAAGGTTTGGCAGTTGAAATTCAATACCAAAAAATACAAGGTTATGTACCTAGGGAAAAGAAAAACAGGGCAGAGTACTGGATGGGGAGAGTTAAACTGAGCACTATCAGAAAGGGTACTTACAGCAAGAAAAAGGAGGTACCACCACCTCTATATAGGTCACTGGTGAGACCACACCTGGAATACTGTTCTTAGTTTTGGAGTACCCACCTAAGGAAGGACTGGGACATGCTGGAGAAAGTGCAATGCAAGGTGACCAAGGTGATTCAGGGCCAACAGACTAGGTGTAGATGGAGGTGGGGTTTCACCTGAGAGCTAAATAAATGCAGATGGTTGTTTATGTTGCAATACCCAAAATTCATGCTCGGTCTGTTAATTGCATGAATGCTGGGCCAAAATGGTAGTTTGCATCAATTTTGTACTGATACCTTGACAGATTTTAGCGATTTTTCAGCTCCACGTACTTAATGCAGATTCTTAGGCCATTACTTCAAGAGTAAGTGAAATATGCATTCAACTGTGGTCTCAATTGAATAGGCAGGAGTTAGAGCTTTGAAATGCATAACCATACATTACCTCAAAAGATTAATGTTAAAAGTTAAAGGGCTAAATACCAACCACCACTCCTTAATTTCCTGTGAAATTTCAAAATATTCTTATATTTATTCTTGTCAGACGGGATTTATTGCACTTTATTATATAACTTTATGTTGTCTAAAAGGGTAAGGATTCTGCTTTGAAATGCATATGTTGTTGTGAAGTTTTAAGGTGATATAAGTGGATAAATTGATAAAAGGGAGGAAACCATTAATACACTAAATTTTAGCAGGTTTATGTTTTTTTGAGTTCTTCACATCATATCTTCTGTGTTTATATATGTGTGGATATACGTATGTATATGTGTGTGTGTGTACATGTTATAATAAACAAACTAACACATTTCTTTTTACTTCAGACTCTTTGAGGACATCTCTAAACTTTTCTGTCACATGGAAACATGGAGAGGAAAATCCTAGGACCCTGCAGTGTACAGTACATTACCCTGCCCTGACAACAAGAGACTTTGAAGTAACTCCTCTGAGGGACGAAAGTTACTGCACACTTACAGAGAGCAAAGATATTCAAACCCAGTTAGGTGGTGAAAATCATCATGATGAGCAGTGTGCATCAATTCCAATGCCTAACTATGACCCTGCGAAGCATGGCTACCATAGACAGTGCTATCAAAAGTTCACAAAAGCCAAGAGTATCAGAAAATCTGGAGAACATGCAGATGCTAGTGAACGTAGCTCACATCATCATCTCAGGGGTGGTGTTCGTTGGGCCTCATCATCTACAGTGTCATTTCCTGATACATGTGGAATCTGTAACAAATATGTAATCAAAGTGAAGAGGAAGAAGCAATCTCCAACTGCTGTTGTTACAAAAACAGCTGAAGCCACAATGAAAAGGGCTGCAGAGCTACGCGAAGACTAAGATATGCTAACAAAAATTAAGACAGAGGACCTCATTGCAAGGAAGTTTCGTAAACATGACAAGTGCTACCTAAATTATACAGTAATCACAAGGGACAGGACCACAGATGATCAGAATAGAAGTGATGATGAGGAAGACAATGAGCAGTCAGATGAAACTGGGTTTGAGACTGGTTGTAGTGTAATTGAAGGCAATGCGCTTCAAAGACACTGAGCCATTTCACTGAAGGCCTTGAATGAAATCTCGGGCGTTTGAGTAGGAGATTGACGATACCATTATAAACTTAGAAACCAGCTGAAAAAGAAATATGGTGATTCACTTTTATTTTTAACAGCTGATCTTCAAAAACCACTAGTTGTAATCGGTGCTGAATCATTAACTGGTGGTGCATCAGCCACAGAGCTTTTGAGAACAGATGACAATCAAGTCATCAAGCTTGCTGTTTCCTTGTTGTGTGAACATATCTTAAGATTTGTAGACATCACCTTCACTACCATGGCCACCAACAGTGAACGCTCTCCTGAGTAAAGAACAACAGCCCCCAGAGACAGTTCCATCGTTTTTCTTGCATCTACTAAAATCCTCCAAACATACAGCATGAACAAGTCTCCCAGTTGTCAAAGTCTTACTCAGAAGACCTAATTCATAGTGTCACACACGTCAAGTTTCTCACTACAAAACATGCACTTACTGGAGTTGTGCTGCACAATATGACTGGACAGAAAATGCCCGTGAACATCCTGTTTCATTTAGGAAATAGTTGCAGTTATGACCAAGTGTGTGAAATTGAAACTGGTTTAGCGGAACTTTCTCAGCATTTTCTGTTACTGCCACTTCAGCCAAAGCCAGAGCCTTCTGTTGTCTTAATAGTTTTCTGGATGGACAGCTTTGATCAGAACACTGAAACAGTAACTGGGCATGGAACAATACAAAATACATGTGGTGTTGCATACCAAGAAGAATCTGAAGGCTCCATTCTCCAAGGAGATTCTGTTGAAATTCCTTGCTCAAAAAGGACAATTGCACCTAACAAAAGGAACTAGAACATCAACAGGTGAATTCAAAGAAGGAGCCAACCACATTTGGCAATATGCCCAACTCTACTCTGCCAACATCAGTGGTAAATATTGGCAAGGCAAAGCGAATGCTACGGAAACTCAGTCGGGAAGCTCACAAGACTGAACAGCTTGTCTCAAGGTTTACTGGCTGGCTGATGCTAGTTTGTAACAATCATTCAAGTTCACCAAAGAAGACTGTTATCACACATCTTCCACCCATCCACAAACTCATCACTGATTATGCCACTGTAGTTGAATGCCTCACACAAACACAAGAAATAGCTCAGCAAGTAAATATGCCCTATGTTCACCTGACACTCTATGTTGGAGCAGCAGCAAAGGCATATCATATTTGTGGAATTTCCCTGATCAGTTCCACTATGTCATAATTAATTCTGGGAGATTTCCGCCTATTCCTGGAAAACTTTGGCATCATAGGACGTTTAGTTGGTGGCAGCAGCTTTGAGGACATAGTATTTTAGGCTGGTCTTTGTGCCTCTGGCAGCAAAAGGGGAGTTTTGTGTGGGAAGCATTACAACTGGGCATGGACTGTAGATGAGCATTTTGCAGATGCCTTAGAGTGACTGCTTCAGGTCACATATCTAGAGTACTCAACAGAATTGAATGCCACCGTTGTGGTATTGTTTGACCTGATCAGATCAACACCTCAACCCATAGACTTCCATAAACTGCTTCAGGAAGATGAGACTGTCACTTTCCAAACTAAGTACAAAGACTTCAGGCAGCAGATTCATCACAGTGAGCTGAGAAAAACCCAACAGCTCTGGATGACATATCTGGATATTAGTGGATCTGTAGCATTTGTTCCACATAGCAATAAAAGAAAACAATTTTGATCTTAGACTACTGTGTTGGAAATATTGACTGCCCCTGTTCTTTGCCTTCAACAAGCAAAATTATATTTGATATGGGGCTTACTATGTGCACACACTTTAAACTCTGAAGCTTCTCATCCTGGTTCCAGGACATTAATTGAAAAGCAAGAGCTTTCACTTCAAAAGAGCCAGTACAAAGCTTCTAGAGAATCAGTTAACCAAGCTGGTGAGCAGACATAGAATCGAAGTGCCAAAATTCCAGGTGGAATAAAACATTTTGTTGAAACTCAAATGGCCTATGATAAATGTGGGTTTAATAAGCCACATCTATAAAAATTCAGAGACGTACTTTTGGAGATGACTGGCCTTCACAGTTCAGCCAGTAATCTGCAAAAAGCATGCAGGCCATCTGAAATTATCAAGTCAGAACAACGTGTCAAAGCCATATTGACTCTTCTCAATCAAGAGTTTATCAACCCATTCAGTGCTACTTTAGATGCTGAAAGATTGTACAATTTGTCCTCGGGAGCACCTGTTGTGCCTGATATTTAAGAGAACCTCACCAGTATCATTGAACAAGGTATAGAAGTGTATGAACAGTTTGTCAAAGAAAGACTGAAAGGTGGTAAAAAGAAATATTTTGATCCAATATCAAAAGTCCCAGTGAAAACCTTCAATGATGCAAACAAAAAAGCACAGGTAACTACCAAAGGAAAAGTTACAGAACATAAATTTGAAAGATATATTGGGAAAACTTGGCCCTTTCAAACAAGCACAAATTCCCTGTATATATTAACAAGTTATTAACATACTGCCTGGGCCCAGTCCCCCGACTCTAGCCAATGCAGATGGACCAGACCAAAGAGCAAGTTACTTGAGATGCTAGCAGAACACTGTCAGTGTTAGACACTTCGGAGCTTTCCCCCAGGAAAAGTGTCTCCGCATATATAGTTGACCTAATGGCAACAGTGCTGGTTATGACAGGAATCCCCGAGACCTTTGGTGATCTGGCAATGAAACTCCTGAATAGTCCTCAGAAGGGATTTGCAAGAGTGGATGTTGTTGCAGATAGCTACAGACAGCAGTCAATCAAAGAGGCTGAGAGGTTTCAATGAGGATTTAGTGAGAAGCATATTATCAAAGGTCCCAACACCGAAGTGCCAAAGAATTTCAGTTATTTTCTTTCTAATGGATATAAAAGGAGCACCTGATTGATTTGATTATGCAGGTCTGGGGAGAAAATTGCACAAGTTTGCCAGACAGCCAAGCAATCTATTTTTTGAATAGAGATAAATGCTACATGATCACCAAAATAGGGACTGTATTTGTGGCTGATCTCTGTTCTGACCAGGAAGAAGCTGACACAAAAATTGGCCTTCATGTGCAACATGCCATTACAATATGTCCAGGCCCTGTCATCATCCGTTCATCATCTGGGGATACTGATATACCAGTAATTTTACTGTCACTATTTTCAGAAGGTGAGCAAAGTATATACCTGGACAATGGTCATAGTAACAGTAGGAAAATCTTCAACATTAGCAAGTGTGGAATGATCACTGCAGCAAAGAAAGCCTTAATCAATTTCCATATAATCAAAGACAATGACTATGTTTCTGCATTCTTCAAAAAGTGTAAGAAGATTTGCTGGAACGTCCTTCAAAAGTACACCAAATTCCTGGATGCCTTTCGGAATCTTGGGAGTGACTGGCAAGTGGATAACGGTGTTGTAGCTCTGTTGGAGGAGTATGTCTGTAAACTGTATGGAAGAAAGCAAGATACCAGTGCAAATATAGTGAGGCAGCAGATCTTCTGGGAGAAATATAACAAAGACAACAGAATAACTGATCTGTCTCCGCTACCACCCAGCCAGGAAACCCTGAAGTCGAATATCCTACAAGCCAACTACGTCTGCTGATTGTGGAGGCTTTCTTCTATTGCAGTTATCAATGCCCCAAATGCTGCTTTGCATGGCTGGACTGATGATCTCAATGTAAAGTAGACGGACACACCATTTTGAGATAATATTATGTCTCTGCTCTATAATAAAAATGATGAGACTGAAGATGAGGACCAAGATGTATGTGATTACCAAGATGGTACTGGCGTATCTGATGATGACAAAGGTTTTTCCTAGATGGACAAGACTAAGTTCCACTACTTTACCAACAGTCATATTTTAAATTTCACATTTCTGAAATAAAAAAAATTTTTGCAAACAAAGGTGGTTTTTTTTTTAGATAAATTTCCTTCTTTAAAAAAATGTTTAAAATTAACCTTTGAGGCAACTTATAGGTATGTATTTTAAAGCTACAACTCCCACCTATTTATTGAGATCACACTTGAATGCACATTTAAATTAGTCTCGAAGTAATAGCCCAAAAATCTACATTAAGTATGCGTAGCTGAAAATCACAAAATTTGACAAGGCATAAACTTGCTAAAATGTCATCCATTAATGGTGTCTTCATTTTTATCAATTTATTCTTTTGTATTGTCTTTCCTGATTCTTTTCTGTAACCCTGCAAATTCCTGATGTTGTACTCTCCCGGGTCGTGCCTGAAAATAGGCATTTTACTGCCTAGCGCACCCTACCTGGTTAACAAAAACTACATAAATAAATATTACCTTAAGATTCCAAAACCACATATGCATTTCAAAGCAGAATCCTTACCCTTTTAGGTAACATAAAATTATATTATAAAGTACAATAAATCCTGTCTGACAAGAATAAATATAAGAATATTTTGAAATTTCACAGGAAATTAAGGAGTGGTGGTTGATATGTAACCCTTTAACTTTTAACATTAATCTTTTGAGGTAACATATGGGTATGCATTTTAAAGTTCAACTCCCGCCTATTCATTGAGGCCACATTTGAATGTATATTTCATTTACTCTCAAAGTAATGGCCCAAGAATCTGCATTAAAGGAAAGCTGTCATAAACCCATTTTTCTCCCAACCTCTACTCACCTGCCAACTTGCAGTCAGAGAGTTGCATTTCTACTGGAGGGCATGTCTTTTATTTGCAATTGTTATGTTTATGTCCCAGAATGAGTGGCACCATTTCATGGATTGTAGCAACCAGAGCTGCTACGTGTATGCAAGTAGCAGTTTTCTGCCTGTGATGAGCTGGAATGCTCATTCATGATGAGCTGGGCACATTTTCATGAAGGAGAAAGAAACAGTGTGCCATGTACTACTCTTTTAGCTGCACTTTTAGAAGCAAACCCCATTGAAAATGATGCACTCTAACCCATTTATTTTTTTTATTGAAAGCTGAAGCGCTGAGTTCGGGCATGCGCATTACCAGACTAAAGGGACCTTTGGTCTTTTTCTGCCATCATGGTGTATGTTTCTAGTAGAGAACACAGCTGTGTTTGAGAGACTTTTTTTTTGTATTAGTGAGACTTTTCTTTCATAGTGTTTCTTTGTTGTTTGCCATCCCCTCCCCCCAAGCAGCACTGTTATAAGACGTGGTCAGCATTCAGATGCAGTTGGGAGGGATGAGTACAGTTGCATAGCAGTCATAAGGAGCAGCAGCGTGAGTGCGACTGCTGGTCAGTCAACTCAAAACACAGTTGTAACTTGGGACAGGTAAAGAGAGCAGGAAAGCTATGCTTTCTGGTGCCACAATGTTTTTTATTTATGAGCAGAAGAAGCTTAGGCTGAGCAGGAGAAAGGAACTGTGAACTGGAAAGCCAGCAAAAAAAAAATGGCATCAATTTTATTTTTGAACGTTCCATTTGGCAGAGAGATTTCAACTATAAAAATCAGGCTGGCACTGGTACAAGACAGTTGCCAGTCTCTGTTCACTCATAGTGGACCTGCTGCTGGATGCCTTCAGCCAATCACATTGAAGGTTTTAACCGATTAATTTTCTAATCTGGGTTTCACCCTGAGCTTGAGATTTTAGGAGCCATCTGCTGCCTTTTTCCCCCCACAGCTGACCCATGGTGGCTCAGAGGGAGGAAAGCTGTGTAGGCTGCACTCCCTCTTGCTACCAAAAGAGGTTTCAGTGTGTGGCCTTAGGAAGCAGGTTGGACGGCAAAAATCTATTCTTAGAATGAAACTGTATCCTTCTTATATGCAATTTTTAGATGAATGTTTTGTAAATTAAGTGATTTTCTTTAGTTCATGTTTTTTTACCATGTGAAATAACGCAGTCCTTTTCAAAGCTGGATCAAATAATGTATGATTAATTTGTACATGTAGTAGAGAAGTTTTATTTTTTGTATTAATAAGGTTTTCTTGCAATGTATATTTGTAATATGATATATGACTGCAATGGTGGTTTAATAAACTCAACTAAATATAGCACAGCTTAAGAGGGAGCTTCGCACTAGTATTACTCACTTGCCTGATGCACGACATGGAGGCATCATGCAACCACAGGGAGTCTGGCAGGGAAGTTACAGAGGAGGGCTGTCTCACCCCCAACCTCTGACATCACTATACGGCGCTCTGCTTGGATTATCTCACATTTCACACCCTGAAGGGAGGGATGGGGAGGGGTTCTAGAAATAAAAGAAAGGGGTCTTGATTGAAATTTGACTCTTCACTACCCACAAAGGGTCCATCAGGATCTACACCCTCTTCATCAGCACCTCCCTTCAAGCTCCACCAGTTCAATAAGAGCCTATGGGGATCTGGGTTGGTCCCTAGAAGCCTGCCCATGGAGAATAAACTACAGGTTACTGTGGAGCTGGGGGCTGGATACTGCAGCAAAGTTGGATGAGGAGATTGTTTCATACCTTTCTCACTCAGTCAACTTGATCTCCTAAATCCCTGAGATGGCTGCTCACTTCTGTAACATATTGTTCCTGGGAAACTGGGATAAAACTAATAGCGGCCCATCATTCTCCCTCACTATCCCTCTCCTGCTCCGAACCAGTGAAACACTGTTGTGTTTAAGTCACTGCCTCTGCAGGAAATTTTTTGGTATGCATGCTAAACACTGATATTTAAGCAATAAGGCACAACAGGGTGTGTGTTATCATGTAATAACGTCACTCTTGGGGTGGGCTGAAGCACGGGGCGTAGCCGAGTGCTTCCACCACCCCAGGACTGACGTTCTTACACAATAACACACACACTGAAGTGCTTTATTGCTATTATACAACAGCTTGTTGTTATACAAAATAAAAAACACTAAAAAAAATGTTTTTAGTAGATTTTTAGTGTGGCAGTATATCTTTGTTTCTTAAGAAAAGAAGGAGCAAATGGATCTCATCTGCAATACAGTGATATTATTGTGTAATAACATCACTGTCTCAGGCATACACTGACCAATCAGAGTCCAGGATTCTTTCTTGCCATTGTATAATTCAATTCAAGTCCCAGTTTTGGGGCTCTTCATTTTCACTATTATATCGAGTCAGTAGTCTTCACTACCTTCACAAATGTGGTTAATAACAGATAATCAGTTATCAACTCCAGGTATAGCCATATCATTTTCAAGGATAACAGCCTTTCCACCATAATAAGCATCAGTCAGATAGACCCAGGGAGGACAGTTGATTATCAGCATCCTTTTGGTTTTTTCCAGTCAGTAATTTTGTCTCCTTGTTCACCGACCTGCCGCCATATGGTCCCACCCCCCACCCCATGCCATCACCCAGTTTCTCTGGCTCTTACCTGAACTCCATTGATGCTCTGCCACAGGATCCTGTCCAAGGCCCCCAGTCACCGGTGTAGGGACTGCAGAGGGTCGGCCATCATCTTACTTTAGTTTTTCCATCAAGTCTTTTCCACAGAGGGCTCCCACCACATGCAATGATGTTTTGTGTGAACTTCACCACTGTGGAGACACCCTCCGGCATCTGCTAGTGGGAGCCCTTTTGCCCTGCATCCGCCGTGCTGCTATCTAGATTCCTCTAGGGGGCAGATGCCAATCAAGACATGCATACTCCATTCCCTGAGGGAGAAGAACAGTCCTAGGGATGCTCAAGGCTCGCCAGAAAGTCCCCAAGCGACCCACGTCTATTCCTGAATCTGGGTGCCCAGAGCCTCAGCACTCCACACCAGCGGGCTGGCTCAATTCTCATATCTGCTCCTTATAGCACTTCTACTCCTTTTCCAGATTGGAAGTGCAGCTTCTCATATTTAAAACAGCTGTCTGAAAAAATACTTTAACACATTTTATCTGTGAACTTACTGATGTTCTCAAGAAGATTCTGCTGATTAGCCTCTTCCTTAATATCATGAATTGGAAATTCTTCATTTCTCATAAACCGTGATAACAACTGTTCCTTTTGAACTGGAAAACCTAAATTTATTAAAAAAATCAAAATTAGATGAACCATTTATACAAGCTGCACATAACTGCTGTTTTATAGATTTAGTCAAGAAGTTAAGATACAGTTAGTGGTTATCTGGAAATGTTTAGATGGGAGAACTCTCACTTCTAGATTTGTAAGTGGGTGAACTGTCATCTTCAGATGGTGGAACTCTCCTACAGTATTCAGTGTAGGAAGTTGACACAGGTACAGGAACTCACACACAATTTTTTAGGAGGTTAGGGAACTGAGTTACTGTGGGTTTCTACCGAATATAACCCTTGGACACAGCAACCAGCTCCCCGTTGCTTCACAAACTCCAGCTGTCTAGTGTGGGCTGTCTTGCCTTTTGGCTATTCGCCTCATACCTTGAAGACCAAAGCCAATCTGTTCTCAAGTCTGAATTCTCAAATATTCTAAGCTGGTTCCAGGCAAACAAACTCTGTTAGCCAGAAAAAAATAAATATATATATATATATATATATATATATATATATAAAATTGCAAAAAACGTTGCTAATGCATCAGTTAGGGTTGAAGTGACAAAAGTAGGGAAATGAGCCATTAGGGTTGAGCTCCTAACAACCCCCCCCTTCCACCCAACCTCACCAGCCCACCCTCCACAAGCCAACACACAGGGTGTACCTTGGGGTCATTGGCCCCAACTCTCACCCCATTTCACGAGTAAGAAAGTTGACCTGGTACAGTACAGGAGAATGGGGTGAGAGTTAGGGCTGATGATCCCAAGGCACACCCCAACGTGTGTTGGTCTGTGGAGGGTGGGTGTGGGGTGGGCTGGTCGGGTTGGGTGGAAGGATGGGTGTTAGGGTCTCAACCTAACATCTCATTTCCTACTTTTGTCACTTCATCCCTAACTGATGCATTAACAAAGTTTTCTGCAATTTATTTCCTTACTTTTAGATAGTATAATAGTATCTTTATTTTGCAGTGGGAGCACAGCCCTCCACAGATGCACATATGTACTGTATCTAGCTGTGGAAACACAGGGGTCTCCAGCCCCTGTGCTTCCACACATTATGCTACAAGCAGGCGTAGCGAAATTGCAACATCAAGTCATTACTGTGGCATCTTAAATAATTTTCATCCCCAACTGCTCAACATAAACGTCTTATCACCTCGCCGCATGTACCCAGTACAGTAAATTTTCAAATCCCAGTCAAAATGCAATTCTGCACAACTGTAATGCCATTCTGTGCCACAGGTGCGGAAACATTTTATTTTTTTTGCAGGATTTAAAAAATAACAGCTGTACTGTTCATGAAGTGGTGTGCATAACTCAGGCATTTTTAGATATTTTTGCACCAGATGTTCAACATGGCCTTTTTGAGACTCAACCTCATGAACACTGACACTGTCATTTCGTTACTCAGTCCCAAAAGGTTATTTTGTGCAGCAACTGTGCCATTCCATGCCACTGCTGCGTAAACACATTTCAGGCAGGGTGTGAGAAATGAGAGCTGTATTGTTTATGAGATGGTGTGAAAAACTGGCAATGATGAATATTTGGATTGAAAATATAAAAATTTGCCAAAGTAGCGCACATGCGTAGCAACATTTCAACAACTGCGCATAACTCAGGCGTTTTAGGGTATTTTTGCACCAAACTTTCATCATGGCCTTTTTGGGCCCCCAACCTCATGAACAGTGGCAATGTGATTTCCTTACTGCATCACAAAAGGTGATTTTGCACAGTGACCGTGCATTCTGCACCACAGGTTCGAAAACACATTTTGGGTAGGATGTGAAAAATGACAGCTGTACTGTTCATGAGGAGGTGTGAATAAATGTCAGTGTTGAAAATCTGGAGGGAAAAAAATAAGAACTAGTGAAGTTACGAGCGTGTATAGAAACTGTGCAACACATGCTCATAACGCAGTCATTTTGGGGATTTTATTTTGCACCAAATTTTCAACATGGGCTTTTTGGGGCCCCTCCCCCCCATGAACACTGGCACTCATGGGTGTAGGAAGATATATTCCATGTACTCCATGGTGTACAGTTTTATTTTAGGGGAGCAACAAAAAGTCTTTGAAAGTACAGTTAACGTAAGAACTTACCGTAACAGTAGATCTTTGAGAGGAGCTCTTGCAGCAGGCTATAACAATTAGGACTATGCCGCAGGCACTAGGACCACATGGAAAAACTTCTGCCAGCAATACCAGCGGGGACCGCCCCCGACGCCGGCCCGCCCGACGTCGGTCAGGGTACAAGAGGGGCGGCCCAGCTCCACCTCAGTTCTCCCGCCAGTACCCAGCAGAAGGCCTGACAAGAGAAGGAGACGAAGCCTACCATCAATAAGAGAAGAAAATATACCTGCACACTCCAAGGGGGAAGGCGGGAGGGAAAACAGCACCTGCTGCAAGAGCTCCTCTCGAAGATCTACTGTTACGGTAAGTTCTTACGTAACTGTACTATCTTACTTCGAGATAGAGCTCTTGCAGCAGGCTATAACAATTAGGGACTGAGTCCCAAGCAGTCCCATAGCGAAGAGGTAGCCGACCCCGGGAGGAGAAATATGCTGACTCCAGAGACCTTCAGGACAAGAGTCCTTGCAAAACAGCTAGGCTGAAGCCAGCACGGTGTCTGGAGACGATATCCAAGCTGTAATGCTTGACAAAGGTATGCACCGAGTTCCAGGTCGCAGCCGCACAGATGTCCTGAATGGCAACATTCCGCATCGCGGCAAAAGAAGCTGACATTCCCCTGGTGGAGTGACCCCAACCGACCCGCAGGGGTTTCTTGTGATGCTCAGAGAAAACAAGACGCAATGGACTATCCATTTGGAGATAGGCTGCTTGGACACCGTTGACCTAGCTGTAGGCGTAAAAGCCACTAAGAGCTGTCGATTACGGTGTTGAACCGTGCTCTATTGAGGTAATCATCAGGGACCTGTGGACATCCAACGTGTGGAGGAGAACCTCCCCTCTATTGGAAGGGGAAGGAAAATAAACTGGAAGATCAACCGACTAGTTGAGGGTCAATTCCGAGACCACTTTGGGAAGAAATTTAGGATTAGTTCTGAGGGAAACCTTTCCCTATGAAAAACCAAATAGGGCTCTTTACACATCAGAGCCTGCAGCTTGGAAACTCTTCGAGCGGAAGTAACAGCAACCAGAAAACAAACTTTCCAAGACAGGTATCGCAGCTCACAAGTCGCCATGGTTCAAAAGGGGAAGGTGAGTTTCTCCAACACAAAAAGGAGGTCCCAGGGTGGGACAGGGTCCCTGATGGGAGTTCTCATGTGAAGAACCCCCCTAAGGAAGGTGCGGGCCACTTCCAACTGGGCCAATGCTCAACTCCCACTACAGCATGATAGGCCGAGATGGCCCACATATGCACCTTGATAGAGGAATAGCTCAGGCCTTTCTCGTATAAGGAGAGGAGATACTGCAAAGCGGAGTCCACAGAGCAGGTGACTGGGTCTAAATGCTGTGGCAAGGCCCAAAGGCAGAAACGTTTCCACTTCATAGCGTAAGCGGAGCGAGTAGAGGACTTTCTTGCAGACGCTAAGACCTCAGCCACTTCTGGGGAAACCCCGTATCTGTTCTTGGCTATGTCTGGAGGAGCCAAGCATGAAGGTGCAGGAATCTGAGATCCGGGTGAACCAGAGAACCCTGGTCCTGGGACAGCAGTTGCGAGTATATGGGCAGCAGGATTGGAGGTTCCTGGGACAACCGCTGCAGGAGTGGGAACCAAATCTGTCGGGGCCAATTGGGGGCCACAAGGATCATGCATGCCCCCTCTGCCTGTAGTTTGAGTAGAACCCTCTGGATGAGAGGGAAGGGCGGAAAGGCATAAAGAAACCTCCCTGCCCAACAAAGGGGTAACGTGTCTGGCCAAAAAACGCCAGGCGCGTGCTCTCGTGAGCAAAATCGTGGCAGTTTGGCATTGCGTGGTGACGCAAAGAGATCTAGCTCAGGAAGGCCCCACCTTCCGAAGAGCTGATCTGCTACGGATTGATGTAATTCCCACTCGTGCGCTCTGGCCCACGACCTGCTGAGATCGTCGGCCAGCTTTTTTAGGACTCCTGGAACGTGCATCGCCGACAGATGAATGCCCCGTTCCAGCGCCCAGTACCAGACTCTCATCGCCTCCCGGCAAAGAGGATAGGAATGAGTGCCTCCTTGCTTGTTGATGTAAAAGACGACTGCCATGTTGTCCGTCTGAATTAGAAGAGAGCCGGGAACCAGGTCCTCTTGAAACGCCTGAAGAGGACATTGATATGGAGGGACTGTTCCTCGGGTGACCAAACCCCCTGCGTTCAGTGAACATCGAGATGAGCCCCCCAACCCAGGTCTGAGGCATCCGTCGTTACAGTCTGACCTGGAGACTCCGGACGAAAGCTGACCCCTTTCTCCAGATTGCTGGGGTCCAACCACCAAAGCAACGTTCTGCTGACTGGCTCCAAGATCCTGACTAAAGCGTCCAGGTCGTCGGAGTATTGATCCCAATGCAGCTGAGCATCCATTGTGGGATTCTCATGTGGAGGCGGGCCAAGGGTGTTACTGGGATGGCCGCCGCCATATGCCCCAGTAGACTGAGGAAGTTCCAGCCGGAACTCCGAGGTGCTATGGAGATCCGTTCTGCCAAACTTCGCAGGCAAATTCCCCTGTCCTGTGGGAGAAAAGCCATGCCCTGGACGGAGTCCAGAGTCGCTCCAATGAAGGCGAGGGTTTGGGTGGGCTCTGGGGATGACTCTTTCAAGTTCAGGGCGATCCCCAGCTCTCGGAATAGAGTATAGGCATCTCCGAGAAAGTGTTGGAGGCTGACCCTTGATGGGGCTGTGAGAAGCCAGTCGTCGAGGTAAGGGAAAACATAATGGCCTGAGAGCCGCAGCCACCACTGCTAGGCATTTGTAAAGACTCGCGGAGTGGAAGAAAGGCCAAACGGGAGCACCCGGAATTGATAATGCTCTCCTAGGAAGTGGAACCTCAGAAACTTCCTGTGGGGAGGAAAGACCCCGAAATACATGTACGCATCCTGCATGTCGAGAGAACAGAGCCAATCCCCTTGGTGCAGCAGAGGGAGGAGACCCTGAAGAGTCACTATCCTGAACTTTTTGTACTCTACAAAGAGATTTAAAGGACGGAGATCCAGAATGGGACGAAGGTCCCCCGTCTTTCGGGATCAGAAAAAAGTGGGAGTAGAACCCCTGACCCCACTGCTCCATGGGAACTCTTTCTATTGCTCTCTTTTGCAGGAGGGCCTGAATTTCTCCTTCCAAGAGTGGAATGTGAGAAGGAGGATAACGGGAGAGCTTTGGCAGAGTACGTGGAGGGAACTCTGTGAACTCCAATGTGTGTCCTCTCCGAATGACGCTCCAAGACCCATTGATCTGTGGTAATAGAGCTCCACCCTTCGCGATGAAGGGAGAAGTGGCCCTCAACCAGTTCCCCCGGACGTCTGACCACGGGGGGTGGAAGGGAGTCATTGGGCAGAACCGGGGGTAGGGAGAGAGGCCTGGGAGGACTTGGGCCCACAGGCGGAAGGTCCACCAGACTGCTAGTTTCCAGATCTCCAGCGGAAGCCACCTCTCTGCCCCTGCTGAGAACCTCGGGCTGAAGTCTGATTGCCTGAGAACTTGCGAAAAAGCCGACGGTGATGGGGGCATCGCTGGTCGCCACAGTACATCTGGCGGACCAACCAGATCGACTAGAACGGTACCCTGAAACGGTAGGTCCCGGATACTGGACTGCAGATCCTGGTGGAAGCCGGAAAGCCTCAACCAGGCATGGCGCCTGAGACAAACCCCAGAGGCGGCTGCTCTGGCTGCCGTATCTGCAGTATCGTACGAGGCCCTCGGAACATGAGTGCCTACGTCCGAGCCAGACTGTAAGAGGGCCAGGAGCTCCGTCTTCTTATTGGAGTCTGGCATGGCCTGTGCCAGCTCAAGACCCCGTTCCCACAACGCATTCTGGAACTGCACCATATGCGTGAGGAAGTTCAGGGATCTAATGGAGCAGGTGGAAGTAGCGTAAACTTTTTTGCCCACCTGATCCAGGTAACGGGACTCCAAGTCGGGAGGCTGGGAGCTGAGGTGCCGCGGCTGTCGAGACTTGTCATGAGCAGCCGTGATCACAGTGGAGTCTGCCTGAGGGTGTTCCGCCAAGAAGGGTTCAGCCCTCGGAGCCTTGTAAAGCCTGTCCGACTTTTTGGGAACCGCCGGGATGGAGGCTGGATGCAGCCAGGTGGATCTAGTCAGGTCCTGAAAAGTATCCACCAGAGAAGGAATGACCAAAGACTTTGGCTCCTTCTGCCTCAGGTATTTGGCCAATCTCCGGCATTCCGGGTCCAGGTCTTCCGTGTCCCACTCATTGGAAGCCTGGATATGCTTCATGACGTCCATGAACGTGGGATCGTCCAGAGGTGAGCAAGGCATGTCCTTCTCCTCAGGGGAGTGATTGAGGCTGAGGGAAGATGAAGAGGATGACGAGGAAGAGGAGGACCGACTATCCGACTAAGAGTAGTCTGGTTCTGCCTCATGTCCATGCCTACGCTGACGTCGGTATGCAGGGATCGACAACGTCCAAGACCGACTCCGATCCCTGGACCGACAATGAGCGATGGACCGACGCCGGTCAGGAGACCGACGCCAGGATCCGCCCCGCTGAGCACGAAGGACTTCGAACGAGATCGGGACCGACATCGTCAGCTGAACTATGGAGCGACGCCGGTGGTCCTCGGATCGAGCGGGAACGAGTTCTAGACGGGGCGAAAGGCAGCGCCTGGGACCTCAACAGAGAGGTCTCGCCCTCTGACTGTGGTTCACCCGCAGGATCCGGTACCGGTGTCTGGGCTGGCGACGGGGTTGTACGCTTGTTAACCTGCCCCCACCAAAACGAAAAAAGCTGTTTAAGCTCGTCCAGGGAGAATATTTCAGCCGCCCGCTGCGGGAAAGAAGTCTCCTGAGCGGCTGGTCGCGACGGCGAGCTCTCCTGATGGCCCAGGGGGGAGGAGGACTTGGGCGATGGGGACGTCGGCAGGACAACAACCGACCCCGGGTCCTTGGCCCCTTCGACCGCGCTGTACCGCAACCGACAACGGGTGATGACAGGGGCGCCTGGAGAGTTCCACACTGAGGTGCACCTTTAGCAGGCGCGCCGTGCCATGGTCGGTAGGGCCAAAGCAGGTACCGCCACGGACTTTGTGGATGACTTTGATCGAGTCACTTCACAGCTTGGCTGGCTGTCTCCGACGGGCCAGCCTTAGCCTGAGACGCAGCGATGCGACTTCACCGAGCTCAAGGACGGCCTTCTTCAGGGAAGGTCGCAACCGTGAGCAGCAGGACCGAGACCGACTGGTGCCGGACTGATCGCGCCTTTACTATGGCGCTTTTTCTTCTTCTTCCCTCGGACGAGTGCAGGTCCATCTTCTTCTCTAACAGGTAGGCCTCAGGGCCTTCAGGCGCCGGATGCGAGTCCGCTTGTAAAAGCTTGGCAGTCGGCGAAAGAAGTGTGTCGTGGTCCGGCCTAAGCAGAAAACGCCTACCGATGACTGTCTTTGTGGAAATTTGCCGGCCGCACTTGCACTTGTTTAGGTGTTCTGGGGAAAGGGACGCCCGGGAAGACATCGAACCCGCAGGAAGACACTCCGGTACTGACATCGGCACCCACGGCAGTAAACACCGAGGCAAAGTACGACTAATCACTGGAAAACCAAGCCACTAGCAGTAACCAGACAGGGCCGGTCGCGCAGAAGAGAAAACGTAAACCGCTGATAAACTTGTTGAAGATCCTTTTCTCGCTAGTGAATCGCAGGCAGCAGCTATTCACGTGCGTGGTATGTGGTGGGAAAGAACTGAGGTGGAGCTGGGTCCGCCCCCTCTTGTACCCTGACCGACGTCGGGGCGGGGCCGGCGTCGGGGGTGGTCCCCCGCTGGTATTGCTGGCAGAAGTTTTTCCGTGTGGTACTAGTGCCTGCGGCATAGTCCTAATTATTATAGCCTGCTGCAAGAGCTCTGTCTCGAAGTAAGATCTGCTGCTTTTGTCCATGAACCCTAATACATAATAAGCAGATTCTTTCTATAAGTTTATTCTTGGCAATCAAAACTAGAGGGGTTGACCACTGAGATCTTCTTCGCGTCCCAGGGATCATACAACATTACAGGCTTTTATTTATTTATTTATTAAATTTTGTTAACCGGGTAGGCCCACTGAGCCCTGAAGCTCCCGTTTCAGAGGCGACCAGGCATTAGTTACATACAGTGAAGCATATGAATTGAATAGTACATTTTTGAATGGACCATACAGGATTACAGTTTAGACAGAGTACAGTTTACATAGTACAGCAAAGTTATATACAGCAAGGTTATACAGTTAAACAACAACATACAATTACAATCACAAACATGAAATAAGGGGTTGTTAGGGTACGGCCAAGGCATGTTTCACTGTGCTGTAGGTAGGCAGCAACCAGGAAATGGTGGAGGGAAAAGATGGGACGATACTGCTGGGTATAGTTATTCTCAGGAACAGGAGCAGTGACTGTGGTTCAGCAAGTGTTTGCGTAGTCCCTTACAGAAATTCTGCGGAGGTAGCTTCCTGTAAGTGGCCAGAGAGCTTATTCCACAGTACAGGTGCAGTGCGGGCATAGCATTTGCTGCCTATTGTAGTTCTGACCCAGGATTCTTCCTGGAACTTTTTTCCTGTGGTACGGAGCAGTCTCCTGGACCACTTTGGGACTAGTAACCCAGCTGGGGGGTGGCCATCAATGAGCTTATATGTGTTACATAGTAGTGGGTATTGAAATCTGTGGCTGAAGGATGGCCAATTGAGCGAGGCGAGTACATCACAATGGTGACTCCTCGAGTGGGATTTTGTGGCAAAGCATGCTATTTTGTGATACAGGGTTTGTAACCTACTGTGATCCTGCTTTGCCATTCCATGTAGAATTGGAGCAACATAGGTTAAGTTCAGGAGGAGGATATTCTTAGCGATCACCAACCTGATCTCAGGTATCATTTGAGCACTTAGGCGGTGGAGCAGGCCAAGCTTTTGGTGGATCTTTTTGGTTACTAGGTCCACGTGGAGTATTAGAGTGAGTCCTTGGTCCAACACCAGGCCAAGATATTTGAAGGACTGCACCACCTCTGTTGTTGAGCCAGATGACGTGACAAGTGGGAGTAAGAGGCTGCGGTCAGGGCCTAGGGACCTTGGTCCTAACAGAAGGGATTTTGTTTTTTTTGGAGTTTAGAACCAGGTGATTTTCTAATAACCAAGTTTCAATCATAGCAAAGTCTGACTGGAGTTGTAGCTCTAGATCATCAGAGTTATTCACAGATCTGTATAGAACCATTTTGTCAGCATACTGTACCACAGAGCTGCTCCCGCAGTGGTAGCTGAGGTCACTGACGAACAGTGAAAACAAGAGGGGCCCAATATTGAGCCTTGAGGAACTCCTTCAGTTATAGGGAGAAATCCAGAGGTTGCGCCCCTCCATTTAATCTGCTGGGAAAGGTCAGACAGGTAGTTGCTGAACCAGCTCAGAGAGTGTTGATTAAGACCAAGTTTACTCAGTTTAGTTATCAGTAGGTAGTGATCTACCAGATCAAAGGCCTTGGTCAGGTCTATGAAGATAGCCCCCTTTGGGGAGCCTTTGTCTGATGCTGAGAAGACATCTGAGGTGAATCTGATGAGCTCAGTGTCTGTCCCGTGCTCTTGTCGGAAGCCATGCTGGGTGGACACCAGTTGCTGGTTTGCTTCCAGGTAGTCTCCGAGTTGGAAATAGACCAGCCTCGCTTGGATTTTAGCCAGGGTGCAGAGTAGGGAGATAGGCCTGTAGTTACCCATTGGTTCCCTAGGGCCTCCCTTGTGGACTGGCACCACGTGAGCCTGCTTCCAAATTTTGGGAACAGCTCCATCCAACAAGGACCTATTTATGAGTCAGGTAATGGGTAGGGCAATGGCAGGGGCAGCTGCCTTAAGCAACCTAGGGTACAGGCCATCTCATCCCGCAGATCCAGGAGGATTGATGGACTGCAGGAGGGGGGAGTACTTCTTTGGTGCCTACTATCCTTAGGAGAAAGTGCGGGGGTAGAGGATCTAGTACTTCAGTAGTCACCAGGTCCTGCTTTCAGGGGAGTAAGTTCATTTGATAAATGTCCAGGTCAGTGAAAAACTTACTGAAGGCAGCAGCTGCCTCGCTTCCTTCGGTTAGTGTTTGACCACTGCTGATTATCTGGCCCTGGGGTGGTTTTTTATTGCCTTTTGTCAGGTCATTTATACAGGACCAAAAGGACCTTGCATCAGACAGGTTATTCTGCTAGAGGTTTTAAATGTACTCCCTCTTTGCGGTTTTTGTGGCCTTCTTACTTTGATTCCTCAGTGACCTGTAGTCAACTAGGTCTTCTGGGAGGGTCGAGGACCCGTACTTTTTCCAGGCCTTGTTTCAGCTTATCTTTAGAGATTTTAGCTCCCATGTGATCCACCTGTAGCAGTGACCATTTCTGCAAATTCTCCTTAGGGGAGCATGGAGGTTTGCAGCAGCGGAGAAGGTGTGTTGAAAAAATTCTGCAGTTTCATCTACACTGGAGAGGAGCTTGATTGGGATCCAGTCTACACTGCTCAGATAGCTATGGAAGGCCACGGCTGAGAATTTTGAGAAGTCTATTGCTGCAATGAGCCTGGGGGAACCTTTACCGGCCTGCTTTTCAAATGCAGAAAGTTGGCGAATGGTCACTCAAGGCGTCAGACATCATGCCAGCCACTTGGATATTTGCAGGATTGGAGGCTAGAACCCAGTCTAGGGTGAAATGGTTCCCTGTTTTGGCATTGTGTCTTGTGATTTCAGTGATGACCTGTGTCAGGCTGGCGTCAAGGAGCGAGGCCCTAAATGCTTGCTCTGTGCTCATTTCCCATCTTAAGTTGAAGTCCCCCAGGAGCAGTAACTCTGTGGGAACAGTTCCTGCCAGAGCTTCTGTCAGGTCATCCAGAGCTTGGTGGGCAACTTTGGGAGGGTTATATATGCAGCCTATAGTTAGGTGTTTTGCATGGCCTTGGACAATCCTAATGAATATTGTTTTGCAGCCAGTAAAATTAAACTGGGGGAGAGGGGCTAGTGAAGCCTCTAATGAGGTTCTTACATAGATGAGGACCCCTCCTGTTTTTTTTCTCGCTCTCTCCTTTCTGAAGGCGTCACAGCTAGCTAACTCCAACTCATGGGTG
Organism: Neoceratodus forsteri; assembly: GCA_016271365.2. Classification (NCBI taxonomy): domain Eukaryota; kingdom Metazoa; phylum Chordata; order Ceratodontiformes; family Ceratodontidae; genus Neoceratodus; species Neoceratodus forsteri. The sequence continues at coordinate 1,137,775,489 of CM028130.1, forward strand.
AGAATGTGTGACTTCAGCCAGGTTTCTGAGATGGCCAACACATCAGGTTTGTATAGGTCTACCCAGGATTGGACCTCATGCATCTTGGGACGCAGACTACATACATTCATATGGGCAACTCTCAGGCCCTTTGTGTTGATCCAGTATGGGTTATGAGGGGACCCTATAGTAAAATTGTCTACTGAGGGTCCAGGATTTGGTTGAACGTCCCCGGAGCAAAGTATCAGCATTACAGCAATCAAGCTGAGGACTCTTGATCCAATGAAATGTGCTAGTCTCACCCTTTTGCCCCTTAATCCAGTAAGCATTAGGTAGCAGGCTCCTTTGTGAGTTAACCCATGCATCACTAGCAGGGTGTCCACTGTAGACATTGCGGGGCAATCAATCAGGTGCGGAAGATGACAATCCTGCACATCCCAAAGTGGGTTAGGGGCGCAGCAGATGCTCATTTGTTCATCTACCCAGATGATCATGCAGATGTACATGATAACCAGGATAGGACCCCTGAAGGTACAAGACCTAGGTTAATCCGTTTGCATGGGGGTTCGCGGTGATACGGGGGCTGAGCAGTGTAAGGGTGAATCATAGTGCACCTTGCCATAAATAACAGCAATTGGGGCACAGATCTATTGGTGAGATGGGACAGCTCTTGTCCTCAAGTAAGGGTCTGTATGTGTTACCCTAATAGCACCAGAGTTTTCTTTAATAATTTTATTTTCCTTACGGTTACTTACTGTGCCTTAGATCTTTTATGCCTGTTTTAGCTAGCAGAGCTCTTGCACTTCAAGCTTTAACAGACTCTTATGCGATACAGGACCAGCTGGCTAGCCTAGGTAGTTATTACAGAAATTCGAGCTCACCTTGGAACACTAGGCTAAATAGCTATCCGATTTGCAGAGCTGTTCAAAACAGTTCCTAGGATGCAGTGTTTTACGTGAGATACAATTGTGTTATAGTGGTGGCCACTAGTGGCAATAACAGATAAGCTGCTAATGGGGAAATAGGGTGGTATGTGAGTGTCCGAGGGCTCTGGGTGGTAGGTAGGCAACTTTATTTTCCTGTGCACGGGTGGGGGCAACAACCAGTGCCATGGTGTACAGAAGTCGATTTTTGTGCCAGATAGGGCAACAAACATGGTCCTGGTGTACATATTTTATTGTCCGCTATTTCTGTTGGCACTGCTATTTCATAAATGGTCCCGAAGGTGATTCCGGAAGTTACGCAAAATCACTTTTGGGACCAAGTAACGTAAATAACAGTGCCAGTGTTCATGAGGTGGGGTCCCAAGAACCCCATGTTGAAAATGTGGGGTAAAAATTCCTAAAACTGGCTGATATCTCAACAAAAGTTGAAAACATCGCTGACACTTACCTTAATTCCTCAGTTCTCGGTTGGGCTTTGAAGAGTGCAAACGTGTCCCGGTCCACAGAAGATCGCAGCTGCTGACCTCAGAAGGTAAGTATGGGGTAAGGGGGCATGCAGGAGGTGGGTGCACAAAGGGTGGGTCGGGATGGGGAGGGGTTGGGGAACACAATGAGGGACGTTTTTCTTACAAATTAACATAAAACAATGTTGGGGGACTGTTTCCTTTTTGACAGGTTTAAAAAAAAACATTATTTTGGGACAGTGGAGGGCTCCCAGTGTCCCTGACTACTGGGGGGGGGGGTTACGCCAGAAAGCTGACATGGGGATTGGTCACACCGATGTTGGCTATTTAAATATTTACAATAACGGCCTGGGGAGGATCAGACACTGGAGGTGGGCATCCCGGTGTCAGAAAAACAGTATATTTATTTTTTTCGTTACACTGGGGCTGAGCTCCCCAGTGTGCCACAGTAGTGGAGGGGGGAACAAATGCTGACTCGGGGATTGGGCACCCTGATGTCGGAGAACAAATGGGTTTAGCGGGCAAGTCAATGCAGGATTCTACACTGAAAATGGGACTTTGATTCAGGATTCTGCATTGAAATGGCAGTTTGATGCAGGATTCTGCATCAAAAATGGCAGGATGCAGGATTCTACATTGAATAAATAAATAAGACATCAGGGGACTGTTCTTTTTTCAGGGAAAAAAAAACCCCACAGATTTCAGGACACTGGGGGATGGGCTCCCCAGTGTCCCATATTGCTGGGGTGAAGGCCGACAGAGGGATTGGGCCCCCCATGTCGACACATTAAAAACAATATAAAGGGCAAGAAACCCTGTTTGCAATCCCTTTTTGTCAGCCAATCTGGCTTAAAAATTTAAAAGTGCTCTTTTTAAAGTAAAAAACAAAACAAAAACAAAAGGCATGGGTGGGTAGAGGACAACCCCCTCACCAAAACTCATGCCTTGTTTTGTTTTAGAAAAGACGACCCTGGGGCAAGTTGTGAGGTTTTGTTTTCTCCCCTCGCTAAGGGAAGAAAAAATGGCGGCCGACGAACAGGGAATTTCTCACAGAAAGGGATTTTCTGAGATTTACCAATCCCTTTTTGTGAGCTGTTCATGACCATGAATTCTTGATCAAAACTGTGCATCTAGCGCAAAGACTGAACTGAGCGTGCTCAGAACCCAAAATTTCAAAATTTAATAATTTTGGAACGGATTAATATTTTTTCACCAAACCAATGTTGCATTGTTCCCTAGGATAACCTCTTTCTTTCCGGAAAAACACAGCCCAAAATTCCAAACAGTGTGTGCGCAATGTGCTGTCGGAAAATGACCCTGACATTTGCCCAAAAAAGCAAAAAAACATGTTTTTTGACGCCGTGCTGCACAAAACCTGCAACTCCAATCAAAATGCAACTTGGCAAATCAAGAGATCTACCACCAGACACTGCGTACTCCAAATTTCATGCAAATCCACTGACCGGTTGCAATGTTGTTAAAATGCAAAATTTGGGGGTTAACATTAAACTGCCTACTGAACCCTAACTATAAGGGTGTTACAATATACTATATAATATACTATATCATGGCAAAAAAAACTCAGTTTAAAGCATCAGTTAGGGTTGTTCCACAGTGACAAAGGCGAGGAAATTCAATGTTAGGGTTCCAACCCCTTGCACCCCACCCTCACCAACAGGCATCGGGGTGTGCATTGGGGTCGTCGGTCCTAACTCTCACCCCATCCCATGTGTAAACAAGCTGAGGGAGTGCAGTATAGGAAAATGGGGTGAGAGTTAGAACCGACGACCCCAAAGCACACCCCAATGCCTGTTGGTTGGGGCAGGGTGGGGTGCAAGGGTTGGGAACCCTAACATCGATATTCCTCGCTTTTGTCGCTGTGGAACAACCCTAACTGATTCATTAAACAGAGTTTTTTTGCCATGAATTTCCATTCTTTTTGAGAATGTGCACTATAAATAGTGAAGTAATGGTAACGCAAACGCAAGCACAAATGGTAACGCACATGGTGACACAACCGTTAACGGTAATGCAAACGGTAATAGAAATGCAAACGCAAACGTTACTGAAAACAGAAACACAAGCGCGTACGCAAATGCAAATCGTAATGCACACAGTCACGGTAACGCAATTGGAAATGCAAACGCTGACGGTAACACCAACAATGATGCCAAAGGAAACACAAATGGAAATGCACATGATGACGCAAACGTAAACGATAACGCAAACGGTAACAGAAATGCAAGCGCAAAAGTTAATGAAAACAGAAACACAAGTGCATACAGAAATGCAAACTGTAACGCGCACAGTCACGGTAACGCAATTGGAAACGCAGACACTTAAGGTAACAGCAACGATGATGCCAAAGGAAACACAAACAGAAATGCAAATGGAAGCGCGTATGCAAACACAAATGGAAATGCACACGGTGATGCAAAAGGAAATGCAAACAAAAACAGTAATGGAAACGCAAATGTTAAAAGTAACGCAAATGCAAGCACAAACGAAAACGCAAAGGGTAACGCACACGGTGGCGTAGATGGGACGCTAATGCAAACGGTAACGGAAACGTAAGTGGAAACGCCAACTGTAACAGTAACGAAAAAGCACAGCCTTTTTTCCCCCAAAAGCTGCATAGAGAAACACAGTGAATACAAAGAATGTATGCATAATAATGACCCTCGGAGCAGAAAATGGAAACTTGTAATACTAAATTGCTTATATCTCAGGAAATGTACGACGTAGAAAAAAAATTAAAGTTTCATATGATGTATGACTTTGCTGGCTAGTTTTGCACTTAGCCCTTGATGGGCTAAGCATTTTTTAAAAGTCCGTATCTCAAGCATTTTAGATATGGGCCTCGAAAAGGTGCGGCGGATGCCGAATGTTAGTCTATGGGGAAAATAGTCAACTTCAGAGTGCTGTAACTTTGCAGCCTGTAATTGTCACCAAACCACCAAATGGCACATCTGTGGGATGTTGGCTTTCTTCCCTCCAAATTTCAGTCCAAAAGACCAAACCATTCTTTTGTAACAGGGTGGCAAAGATTCCCTACTGTTCTGGACATAGTGTTGCGAATCACGACACTTTCACAAATAAAAGCACGAAAGTGTCGCAAGTGCAACACAACTTTGCAACACTGCTTTTTACAAAAATGTTAAAAACATATTTCTGGGGTGTTTAACTCTCCAAAAAAGATATGGCTAGCATCATCAGGGCTCGACTAGGTGAATACAAAAATAACTGTGTCCCTAGAGGGTCCCACATTTAAATGCAAAGCATTTCTGTGACCAGTAACTGAAAACAAAAAATGGCTGACTCACAGCACTACAGGGGTCATTTGTGACACTAAAAACTGCATTTGTGACACTGTCAAACTTTTTGTTAACTTTTCCCATTGACTATAATGGGAAACTTATTTTTTGAATAACTTTTGAACCGTTTAATATTTTTTCACGAAATCTTCAAAAGGCACATCGGGGACCTCGGCTGCATGTTCCCTGATGGTTTTGGACTGGTCGCACAAACCATGCGACCTGTAGACGTGAGCAAAGAATGCGCAAAAAAGTGTAAATATAACTTTCTATTGTGCTTTATAACTCCGCAACTGTACATCCGACCGTTACGAAACTTGGCAAATCCAGAGATCTATGGTACCGCTCCATGCCTGCCCACTTTCAGGCCAATTCATCATAGAGTGGCAAACTTATTAAGCTGCAAAACTTCACACTTTAACCTTAAATGGGGTACTCAACCTTAACTATAGGGGCACTACCGTGCACTATAATATATATATGTGTGTATATATATATATATATATATATATATATATACACACACACACATATATATATATATATATATATATATATATATATATATATATAGGGTTGCACAGTCACGTCTATGTTAAACCTCTGCAACCATTTGTCTGATTTGCCTGATATTTTACATGCACAGTCGCCAACCATATATCTCTGGATCTGGAAAGTTTTGTTATGGTCGGATGTACAGTTGCGGAATTGTAGAGCGTCCAAAACATGTAAAATGGTCAACGTTTGCACATTTTTTGGTCAGCAATAATGAACTGAAGAATGTATCTGAATGGATTCAAATTGCTTGTCTATATGTGGCCTGGCTTGAACTGGTGCCTTCTGAAGATTTGGTGAAAAAATATTAGTCTGTTCAAAAGTTATTTAAGTTTTTCATGTTCCATTATAGCCTATGGCAAAATTTATATGTGCATTGGGAAAACTTTCTCAATCAAATTTTTGTTGTTGTGCTCCCTGAATATGTTTTTTGTGCTGACGCCATCTTGTTTTCAGTTAGCGAGAGACAAAAAATGTTGTAACTCAAAAAATAATGCCCTTTGGTAAATGCCAACAGTTGTGTTTACCTAATTGGGCCCTGAGGAACATGACCCTGGCATTAGTTTGTCACCAGGTTCATAGGAAAATACAAGTTCTGAGGGCCGGGCCCATAATGAACTCGCCATCGTTACGTACTCTAATGGGGGAAAGAGTATTTCATGTCTCCCATGTACTGATCTAGTCTAGTTTTGAACTGTTCTATGTTCTTACTTGAGACAACAGGCAAGGTAAAGAATTCCATATAGGTGGTATTCTTTGGGTAATATAGTTACACCTTTTTACAGTTTTATTAACTGAACCATAAAGTTTTAGGTTATGTGATCTAGTATTATTAGTAGATGGATGCCTTTCAAGACAAATAGTTTCAAACATAGTAGGATACTGAAAGGCCTTATAGGTCAGACATAGGTCTCCCCTTAGAGCCCTGTATTTAAGGGGGTATAAACCAAGTGTCTTGAGTTTTTATATAATCCATACTTGCAATATTATTGATTTTCCTGGTTACCTTTCTCTGAACTTTCTTAACCAAAGTTTTTCCATCTATTGTAGTGGGTGCACAGAGGGGAGCACAGTGCTCTAAGTGTGAGCTAACAAGTCTAGAGTACAATGTAATTATGACCTTGGGTTTCCTACTTTTAACATGCTTAAGGATACAGCCAAGTATGCTACGGCACTTCTGAGTAGTCTTGTTTATATGCCTGTCAAATTTCAAGTTATCAGTAATAATGGCACCTAGATCCTTTTCACTTGTTATGACCTCCAATTTTATATTGTTCAATATTTAACCAGCTTTAATATTATTTTTCCCAAGGTGCATTACCTTGCATTTAGCCTCATTAAACAGCATTTTATTTGTTGTGGCACAGTTGGCGAGACTAAATTTTCTTGCAGTATGGCAACAGACTGCCTATCATTAACTATGCATCCAATTTTACAATCATCTTCATATTTATTGATCCAAACACAGATTGTAGTATGCATACTGGAGACTAATATGTTAAATAATGTTGGTCCTAATACAGAGCCTTGTGGGACTCCACTAGTGGCTTTACCCCAACTTGACATTTGATCCCTAATGACTACCCTCTTTGAGCCAGGACTCGAACCACTTAATGATATTTGGGTGATGCTTACTTCTGACTAGCTGCTCTATTAAAACTTTATGGGATACCAAATCAAAAGCCTTTGCATAATCAAGGACTAGTACATCAATAGGTAACCCCAAGTCCTGTGCCTCACTCATAGACTCAAAAAAGTTTATAAGATTAGTGTGGCACAATCTTCCTGGTGTAAATCCATACTGGGATGTGTCAACAAGTCCATTTTTATGTATATGTGCAACAATTCTATGCTGTAGAAGTCTTTCCATACATGAGGTAAGACTAATGGGCCTGTAATTACTCATTATTTGTCTACTGCCACCTTTGTATATTGGGAGTAATAATAGCTGTGTTCCATTCTGGTATTGATGTTCCTTCTTTTACAGACTGTGAACTTGCGTGGGATAGAATACGCTCAGACAAAATTAGCAGAACAAAAAAATATGAATTTAATTTAATGCAGCGGACTTCAGCAACGACAAAACAAAGAAATAAACTTCCAGAACAAATAGCGCAATACTTCAGGAGTTAGAAAATGGCTAACTCAGGTATAGGTGTTGACAGGCACACACCCTTCCCTTCAACTCACTCAACTCCTCTGAATAAGGTCTTATATAGCAGTTTCAAAACATGTGACCAAAAAAGACTCCACCTTATTGCAGTAAGATTATTCAAAACCATAGTAATTCTTTTCATTTTAATTAATAGGACATATATTTGCCACTTATTCACATACAGAAGTCTAAATCTATAAATCAATTAGATTTTAATTGTGCAAAGGTAGAGAAATGCACTCAGAGAGTCCGCCCCCCTGACCATCAACATAAATACAGGAAAAATTCAGCCGGCCGGCTCATAACAGGGCAAGGGTAGAAGGGAGCAGAAGCAAGCGGAGATCCTGACCTGCAGACTTATACAGGAATCCCCTCGCCATTTCAAGCTGAACTCTTTTGGATTTTCAAACATTCAGCAACAAGGTAAATAATTTGCAGAACTATAAAGAGCGTGTTTGAAATAAAGCTCGAGCTGAAATCTTTAATTTCCCTTAAGAGTTAAAAATGGATAGTCACGACATTCATTGTGTAAATCTTATGCTGCTGGCACTACAGCGACGGACTGCTTTTTTAAAATTGGAGATTCTGGAGGCGATTAGGAGAGAAACCAAGAACACTGCCTTATAAGTGCAGAATCTGAACCCTTCCATACGGGAATCTAAATGCAGAGTGTTCTACAGGGCTGGCAGTTTAAAACACAGGGAATACAGGTAGCGCTTAAGCGCTTATACAAGGCACTACTTGGGCAGGAGAATCACCTCTCAGCAGGACTTACGCTTGCTTACATTTTATTTTGTTTCAATCTTTTTCCCAAAGCCTGCATATGTTTTCCTAATAAGTTGATACATCTGGGGTTCTTATTAAGGAGGACTGAAACCTCCGTTTGTTTGAATAAAAGCCCCAAAAAGAAATTATTTTATTCTTGACACTGGATTGCACCAAACGGGGGTCAACAGCAAGACAGGGGAACAAAATGGGTGGCCAGCCCAACGAACCAACAAACAGACATACAGACATAAACAGAGACATGAAGGTATTACATGTTGGTGCAATCTCAAATGGAGAAGGGACCTTAAAAAAAAGGGGGGTCTCTATCACACAGACGTATTAAACAAGAGAGTTACAACACCGGTTAGTTCTTTTATGAATTTTGGGAGAATTCCATCAGACCCAGCCGATGACTTTGGTTTAGTGGTTTTAATCACATCCAAAATTTCCTCTTCGGTAAATTGTTGTAGATCTTTTTGACATTTTATGCTATCTACGTTGATATTTTCTTTTGATTTGAAGACACTTAGGAAATAGTTGTTTAGTTCTTTTGCAATCACCTTCTCATCACTTATGACAACCTGATCCAAGATAAGTGGTCCTACACCAGTAGAATTGACTTTCAAAGACTCTATATAGTTGTAAAATCTTTTTTTTTATTGTCACTTGTAAGTGATGCTAAATTAAATTCAAGATTTTGTTTGGCAGTCCTTATCAGTTTTTTAGTTTTGTTAGTTAAAGTCTTTAACTTTTGCCAGTCCGTCTCCGATGGTTGTTTTTTTATATTTGTTGTAGGTCCTCTTTTTCTTATTGCTTCTTTTAATGTTTGTATTTCACCATAGTGGAACTCTATGTTTATTATTACTATATTTTGTACATTCAGGAACCCAGTTTCTTATGCAGAATTCAATTTTTTTTTATGGATTAACTCCCACATTCCTATAGCGTCAAGATTTTTAAGTTCATCTTACCAGTTCCAAGATGTTAAGTATTGCTTCATACTAGTATAATCAGCTTTATGGAAATTTCTAATTTTAGATGAATCTTTCGGAATAATATTGAATCTACTGTATTTAGATTCCACTGAACCATATTATGGTCACCGTCCCCTAATGGCTCTAGAACAGTAGGTACTGATCCTGTATCCACAATATTAGTAAAAATTAGGTCCAATACATTATTGTTTCTTGTAGGTTCAGTAACCAATTGCTCTAGATCATGCTGTATTGTTATATGTACAAGTCTTCTTTTCTAATTGGTCCTTCCCCTCAAGTGTTAACCTTTATATTTGGAAGGTTAAAATCACCCATTAAAATACAATCCTCATAAACTTCCATATTTTCAATCATATCCATAAATGCCTTGTTTTCTGATGCATCCAGGTTTGGAGAGTGGTATCCTAGTCCTATTGTCAGGATTTTCTCAGCAGTATGAGTTTTTGCCAATATGATTTCACTTTAATGCCAGTATTGTCTGGAATTTTTAGTTCATGAGTGTTATATCGATTGGCTATATAGAGGGAAACGCCTTTGCCGGTTTATTTTCTCGGGTTTTAAAGATCTTAGTATAATCTGGTACATCAGTACCCCAGTCTTTGTCAGAAAACCAAGTTTCTGTGACTCCACATATATCAATATTTTCTGATCCTAGTAGGTATCGCAGTTCATCCATTTTATTCTTCAAACTCCTTGCATTTATAAGTAGTATCTTTAGTTTGGTGCTGTAATCATTCTTATTTAACAGGGGGTTCTAGTCACCTCCGCATTATCTTTCCTTTTGTTACATTTAGTATGCATCATTCCTGCTTCTTTTGAACTATTACTAGTGGTTAGACACTGCAAGCTATTAGCTGTAAGACAAGTTAGTGATTCACTCCCACCCCACCCCCAATAACTCAGTTTAAATGTTTGCAAATATAGGAGTTTATGTGTTGTCCTAAGAGTGTGGTACCCCTCCTGCTTGGGTGAAGACTATCCCAGCAGAACAATTCTCTTTTATTATTAAATTCTTCCCAATGGGTAATACACCCTATTTCCTGTTTAAGACACCAGGTTCTTAGCCAATTGTTAATATGTTTGATTTTGTACATTTGTTGCAATGTTGCAATTTTGCATAGGTAGTAACTCAGAGACGGCTATTTCACAGCCCAGTTTCACCTATCTATTTATTAGCCCTACAAATTCCTGTTTGGTATGCTGTATACGTTGATTAAATATATTACAGACTCCTGCATCTATGATCACTAGAGGACTATTACCACCATTCTTTAATATTTATTTGGACATCCTAGCTATGTCTGATATTCTGGCACCTCTAAAACAAGACATGGTTCAGTTCGCTTTATCCTGATCACAGACTGTACGGTCAAGATACTTAATAATAGAATCCCCCCAGGATAAAAACTTGTTTGGCCTCACTAGTAGCAGCTTCATCTAGGTCCATTAGATTCTCAGAGTTAGCCTGGGGACTATAAATACTTTTGTTGGTTTCACCAGGTTCAGGAGCTAATCTACTAGGTTCAGAGCTAATAGTGACTAGTGGTTCCATAGAGATGAAGGGGAAAGGCTCATTGTCATCTAGCTGTGGACTGAGCAGATCAAAGCGGTTTTGAATTGGTATGGAGAAATGATCTGCCTTTCTGGTTTTTTTTGTGACCTTAGTACTTTGAATTTGATACCACTTGTCTTCAGAGACATCTTGTGCTTCCTCTTCCCTACCCCTTTTTTTATTCAATGTGTTTCTTATTGAAAAGGAGAATTCAGCAGCATTCAGAGATGTTTGCCCACTGAAGGCAGCTAAGGGGTTAGTGTTAGTAGCCCTTACTTGAGGAAAGCATTAGGTACCTAACTGCTTAGAGGGTCTTGTATTTTTTTCGGAGACATGCAACCTACCTGCCATCTCCTTTTGATTCTGCTTAAGCGCAATAAGCCGGGAGTTGAACAAGCTTATCTCCATAGCCATATCCTCATTTTGCATGCATTTGGAACATTTAAACACATCATTGGTAGTAATAATGATAGATATGCAAAACATGTTACAGCTACAACATTTTATTCCAACTTTTCCTTCTAGTGTTGTAATTATTTCAGCCATTTTGGTACTGATGTTAGTTTATTTGGATGCTGGATATTAATACTTATTATTTAAACAGATCCAAGGACCAATAGTACATGCAGCCCGGATATTCAGAGCAGTTGCGCATGGTGCAGTGCAAGTACGGAGCTGCGCTGAGGAGCAATATTCAGCAGGAGCCATGGCGCAGCACCAAACCCATTGCGCCAATGCGCAACTATAATATATGCGGCACAAGTGCAGGAGGGTGTCCCATGAATATGCAGCACAATGGTATATTCAACCGTGAAACCATGGCACAAGTGTGGAGCAACTCAAAGAGCACCGACCAGACTTGTTCTTATAAAAATGGGGTGCAAACACACAGACAGCAGTTGCGCTATGAGTGTGTGAGAGAGAGACAGACAGACACAAGAACAGACAGAGAGAGAGGTGATGTTGGAGAAGGAGAGTGGGGCAGAGAGAGAAAGAGAGAGACACACACACACACACACACATAAAAACGGTGTACCAGTGTGGCACACAGACAGCAGCGAACCGCCCAGGGGGACACTGGACTGAAGGAGTGATGGAGAGTGCATCGTTCCTGATGGAGGAAATAATGAGTGGTGTGAGGAGGCAGGAGGAACAGCTACATGGCTGAAGGGCCCATCAGTGGTATGCCCGACACAGGTGGTACCATGCCCGCATCATCTTTGAGAACTATAGCGACACCGAGATCGTGGGCTGGTACCGCCTGAACAGGGCCATTCTGAGGCAGCTCTGTGAGCTGTGAAGTGAGGAGATGCAAGCATCCACCAGACAGAGTCATGCCATGTCCATGGAGACCAAGGTGACCACTGTCATGTGCCTGCTTGCCACGGGCACCTTCCAATGACCAACAGGGGACACCACGGGCATCACCCAGTCACCCATGTGCCGGCTCCTCACAGTGTTCCTCAATGCACTGCTGCCACGTGCTTCGGAATTCATACATTTCCCCAGCACACAGGCGGCGTGTACAGCAAACATGCAGGACTTCCACAGGGTGGCTCGCATGCCCGGCATGATTGGGGCCATTGACTACACCCACGTGGGCATCTGTATGCCACCTGGCCCTGACGGAATGGCATACATCAACAAGAAGGGGAACCCGAGCATCAACTGCTAGGTGATGTGCGATGCCACAGGGCGCATTATCAATGTCTGCGACACACACCCCAGAAGTGCACATGATGCATTCAACTGGCACAGCTCTGCACTGTGCCACAGGTTTGAGCATGGGGACATCCCCATGGGCCATCTAGTGGGTCAGTATGGCATGGTCAAGAGGCGATGGGCATAGGAGACATGGAGATGGGGTGGGCAAGGTGTGCATGGGGGCATGGGTGTCAGGGACAGGCAAGGGGGTGCAGTACAGAGTAGCATTGGGCTAACCATGTCATTCTCCACAAAGGTGACAGTGTGTACCCGCTGAGGCCCTGGCTGCTCACCCCCTACCAGCGACCGTCATCCCCGGCAGAGGAACGGTACAATGAGGCACACACTAGCACACGCAACATCATCGAGCACGTCTTTGGCATGCTGAAGGCATGATTCTGTTGCCTAGATGGGTCAGGCGGTGCCCCACAGTACAGCCCCTTGAAAGCCTCTGGCCTGCTTCATGCTGCACAGCATGGCCATTGACCATGGGATAGCTGTCGAAGCAGATGAGGGCAACAATAGTGGGGATGACGGAGACAATGGACCGGAGGGTGGTGGACAGCCACCCCCTGGCAGAGAGACCCCTGACTCCAGCAGCAGGCATGATGTCACCACAACACTGTCGCACAGGAACACTTCAGCGAACACAGGTAGGTAATGCAGTACACATGCATGGGCCACACAGACAAGTACAGCACACATGCAAGGACGGGTATGGTGAGGGGCATGCACACACAGAGGTGCGATGCAGGGGTAGGGAAGGCAGTGGCACACAACCATACACAGCAACACACACACAAATACACATGCACCCACCCACACAGGTGGTGGAATGTGGCGTGGATCAGACGCATGGCACTGGTGCACAGGCGCAACTGATGCTAGACTGCCCTCATCACACCCATGCCTCATGGTCCAGCAGCCGGGCATGCACACAAACAGGCCGCATGCAGCACGACACACATGCGTGTCGCAAGTATAGCACACACACACATACCACCCATGTGTGCACAGGGCATCAGCAGCAGACTGCGGTCAGGACAGCCGCATGGTACCACGGCTGCCACAGCCATGAAGGCAGCCATGCCGGGGCAGATCGCCAGCCGCAGGCTGCACATCAGCCATGGGGGGGGGTCAGACAGCCCCTCGGGGTGGAAATGGAGGACCACGACCGTGTCCTGTGGGGTGTGTAGGTGGCCAAACAGCCCAGCCCCGGGCGTGCCTGGGATGCCTACATCCGAGCTCACTGTCCACTGTATTGGGGTCGCCAGACACCGGGTTCGTGGGTTGGACAACACACTGTGGGGTCACCTGTGCACAGCCACCCTGTGGCAGCCAGCAATGCAATAACATCCACAACTGCACAAGCAATGCGATCCAAGGCCGTAATCATGGCCTCCTGCATGCGCTGCAACCCCTCCAGGATCTCTGCAGTGCCCTGTCCTGCTGCTCGGCTGACTGGTGCACCTCTGCCCACAGTGTACGCACCTCAGTGGTGAGCAGCACCATTGCTGAACAGATGCACGCAGCAGCCGGGTGTGCTCTGCCAGACGGTCTGCATCCTGGGGCTCCCGGGTGGGCAGCCGATCAACAGTGGGTGACCTGCCATGCTGTACAGCCCCCCTCTCTGGTGGACGCTGCACAGTGGGGTCTAGAGGGGGAATGGGTATGGCAGGTGCACTGACAGCGGATCCTGTGTCCGGCTGTCCGGTGGCACCCGCAGCCTGCTGCTGTCGCCTGCCTGGCAGCTGTATGCCGCCCTGCACCTGCACAGCCTCACCATCACCTATGCAGGGCACAGCAGTGGTACCGCACACCGCTGCACCCATAGTGCTGGCAGGTGGTGGCGCCGCTGGCATGGCACTGGGCCCTGACACTGCCTGTGATGCCTGCAGGGGTGACTCGCCCACAACGTCGCCCATGCTGTCCAGGATCAGTGTGATGTAGTCATCAGAGCCAGACACCGCCCCGATTTGTGTCTCTGCACACAGGACACCAAGGCTGGCATCCTGCAGGAACACATCCAGGTCCCTGTCCAACCCTAGGGCAAGGACACCCACAGGCACTGTGATGCTCATCTGTGGTGTGTCGGGCCCCTGGATGCCGGTGGACATTGATGATGCATCCTCTGGGGTCCTGCCAGCATCCACGGATGCTGCGGCCACTGCCGGCACCCTATCCTCTGCATGGATGCATGCTGGTGCTGCAAGAGAAGAATGGAGTGTCAGTGATGCATTTCCCACATGTGCCCCCGTACACTGCTGCCACATGTGGCCAGCAGCGTGGCATGCATGTGGGTGTGCACACGTGCACATGACATGCAGGACAGCAGCATGCACAACAGCACACCCATGTACGCACCCTCTGGGCCACCACCTGTGCATGGCTGACATACATACCGTGCAGTGATGGGCTGCCACCATCTGGAAGCCCCCTCCAGGCACACCCTCCACCAAGGTGCAGCTGATGGTGGCTGCCACCAACATCTCTGATGGCTTCAGTGTGGGTGCATCCACTGGCCCTCCCCCGGTGGCATTGCGGGATGCTCTGATAGCCGCCACCTTCTCCTTAATGCACCACCTGTCAGTCCTGACCTTCTTGCAGCACTCCTGTGCTGAATGCTGTAGGCTTCCGTGCTGGTTGACATAGGTTGCCGCCTCCTCCCAGCCACTGGCCCTGTCCTGTAGTGTTCCCATGGCACCACTCAACAGGGCCTCCCTGTCGAGGTAGGCCTCGAACAGGGCATGCAAGTCTCCCTTAGTGAAGTTGGGCCTGCGCATGCTCCTCACCCTCCTCCTGTCTCAACATGTTGCCTCCTGTGAACATGGACAGCACAGTGTGTCAGCAGCAGCATCTCCCTGATCCATCCCACCTTGCAGTGCTGACTGCTCCCAGTCTGCTGCTGCAGCATCCCCCACTTACCTGTCAAGACTGCAATACCGCTCTATGGCCTGTGCAGTTCTGTGCCGCTTATGAGGCACAATGCATGCAAATGAGGATGTGCGCAATGGTAATGATATGCTACTGTACCCCACTGTGCCGCGCACTGGCTGATGAGCTAACTTGCATGTGGAGTCTGAATATCACAGACATGCACCAAGCGCAATGGTGTTGTGCCGGAGCAGGCTGGGTGTGGTGCACAAGCCTGCAGTTCACATGTGTGCTATACCTGCATGTGTCCAATTACACACCACGTGCAAACTGCGTAATGCATCAGCACTGTGCATGTGGCGCATGGGCAGCTATGCACATGATTGCACATGCCGTCACACACTGTATCGCACACTTGCACAACACGTGCACTGGTCAGTGACCTCTGACCCCCGATATGCTGATGTGACCCCACTGCATGACGGTCCAGCACCGCGCATACTCCCGCGCATCACACATCCTGCAGCTGCGGCAGCCACGTACGCCTATCCCCACCATTTTCACTGCCACACCGAGTGGAAACCATGGCACAGGGTAGGGGATGCCATTCCAGTAACTGGAACAATTTGGAGATGATCAGCCTCATGGCCTGTGTGCAGCCCTACAGTGACCAGCTGTTCGGCCAGGTGCCCCTGCAGCAGGCCAGGGGCAGGGTGTGGCACACCATAGCCATTCACCTGGACAGGAGGACTGGGGCTCCCCAGATGGCAGAGCACTGCAGGCACTGATAAGGTGACCTGTGAAAGAGGGACCCAGAATGGCTCCATAGGCTCCAGGCACATGTCAAGCATGGGGCAGTGTCACAGCCAGGTAGGTGTACACCTGTTTCATGTCTTCCCTGGCACTGCACAGTGGTGATGGCATCGCTGCCTGGCATGCCCTGCAATGGGGTGTGCTGTCGGCATGCACATCACTGACAATCGTGGCCAGCTGCTGCTTGTGTTGCGATGCTGCTGTGTAGGCCATGGTGGGCAGGGGCACACCCTGTGCACAGAGGGCTGTGTGGTGGGGGGAGCTGCTGGTGTGGTCAGTTACTGATGTGCACCTGTCTTTCCATTCCCAGGACCGGAGGCCGCAGGTGGGCCAAGGCAGAGGCCGAGCGCAACTGGGCGGTGCACCCTGATGGGGGCCGACCAGAAACAAGCTGTACCGCAGGGAGCAGGTAAGCATTGTCATGGTCATTCTCACTGTACATGGGGGGGGAGTAGGGAGTGGGTGTGGGCATGGCTGCTTGTGCCATGTGCCGTGACAGCTGTGTGTGTCGCACTGTGTGTTGCACATGCCACTATGGCGCATCCGTTGGACCTTGTAATCTAAACACTCTTGGTGTGTAGGGTAAATAATAATCATACAGATTTTTGTGTCTCGGAGTCTGACAAGAAACATTTGAAAACAAGCAAGGAGTACTAATAAAGTTTATTATACTACTTACGCCAAGCATGTGACAAAGAAAATAACAAGGGAGATGGGTTTCTCACCATTAGTCTAAAGCATGTACATAATCTCCAGGATTGTAGATCTTAGGTTCTCTAAGGTCTTGTCTCTCTCCTTGCTCTTCTAGAGCACTACAGTGGGTTGGAGACAACTATATACTACAGAAAACAGCATAGCAACAGAGATTACCTTATAGTTACAGATATGAGAAACAATATGTATTGGTCCTAAGTCATTCTCCATTGGAGAATGACTTAGGAGACAGAATTACTAATCAGTATCATAAGAGACAGAATATGCTTTCATTAGCATTATAGCTTAGACAAAAGAAATGCTGACAGGTTTAAACTACATGTGCCATTTCTTGCTTATGTATAATATAAGACAGAGACATAACAAAAGCTTTCTCTCTCTGTGTCAGCTTGCTTAGACAAAGAACTGCTGACAGGATTCTATTACATTGCATATCTGCCCGAGTGTAAAATACACGCTACATATAATTATATGAGAATCTAAGTATACAATAATGCTCAGCCTACTTGGGCTGTGTGATTAGGTGTTTGTGTTTGTCTCTGTCAGTAGTTTAGTTTTGTGGATCTTCATGTGTTTCTGCTTGGAGGAACTAGACCATTCTTGGATATGAGATCTATGAAAGTTTCCTGGACTAAGAAACTGGAAAACATTACCAGCAGATATTGGGATTCTCATTATAAATCAACTTTTTTGGAAGCCATCACAAACAAAGTACAGCCTTGAAATTCTACAAGCTCTGACCTCGGGAGTGCAAACTGAATCCACATTTCCGTCTACCTTGTTGCTAAAGGGATCTACAAGTCTTTGAGAACCATTCACAACTATTTAAACAAAGGGAAGACACTGACAAAGGGTTTTAACTTCCTGCATATGCCCCAGGCCAGTGTTCAGGAATTTAAAACATCCTTTGTCTTATTACTGCAGATCAAACAGTTTACTGGTCCTTTTCCTGTGGATTTGATTATTTTACATCATTTGGCAATGGGGCAAATCCTCCCTCTGGAGGCACACCACTGAAATTGATCTGTCCCTGCTCATGTGTGAGCCTTGGGCACATCTAGCCACATCATATACAACTATTCCAATGTTGCATTTTCGACATTACCACCTGGCATACTACTGTTCAAAAAAGAAACGCAACCTCTCTCTCTGACTGAACTCCACCTATGCACCCTGAAACTTGTGCACCTCCTCCTCCTGCTGTTATCAGGGACTATTCACCCTAATCCCGGACCAAACACCTCCAACCAAAACAAACCAACAGGCACTCTCTCAATTATGTGCCTGAACATCTGCAGTTTACTTCCTAAGCTTGATGCACTGCAAGCCTTTACCACCCAACACAATCTGGATAGTCTGTCAGTAGTTGAAACTTGGCTCACCCCAAAGATTCCTGACCAGGCAATCACCCTTCCTGACTACAGTGTCTTCCGGGTTGATTGTAAGTCCAAAAAAAGTGGAGGGTGTGCCTTATATGTGAAAGACACTTTCCAAGGACACCCCATTGATTCCAATCTTCCAGCAACTCCTGCTCAGATTCTTCCCATCAGACTCCTATTAGGCGCCCAAAATAAGGCCCTCACAGTTGTCACTGTTTATATACCTCCTAATGAACAGGGACCTGGTCTAACCGCTGTCCTTGACTTTGTCAAATCCATCCATCGGACTCCAAAATCATCCTTCTTGGTGACTTTAACATTAATTGGCTCTCAGCTGAAGGTGGGTCATTTAAGGACTCCGTTATATCAGCTAACCTGACTCAAATGGTTGACTATGCAACCAGAAAAAACTACAGAACTGGGACATGCACCCTACTTGACTGGATCCTAACCCAACCACCCCTCTCAGATCACGAAAACCTCAGTCCTCCCTGACTCACTCAGTGACCACTCTCCCATCAGCTGTACCTGGTCAAGCAAATTCTATAAGCCCCTCCAAATATCATCACCAGCAGAGTCCTACCCCATGGTCAGCTACCCCACCTCAAATTGCACCTCCGTCTGCAGGACTGGTCCCCCATCTTTAAGGCAACAGATACTAATACTGCACTGGAGCAATTTATTCACATTTTCAATGAAGCCTGTACTAAATTTGCCCCCCCTCAAAAAGTGTAAAGTTAAATTGCTCAGTAACCCTTGGCTGTCAGGAGACCTCTTAAAAAAACTTAAATCCAGGGACTACCTCTGAGAACTGGCTAGAAACTCCGGTAAGTAACTCGGACATCCAGAATTATAAACGGGCACGGAATGACTGTACCAAATCCATCCGGTAACAGAAATCTGACTACTATAAAAATGCGGTCACTAACTCCTGGGGAAATGGGAGGAATTTCTGGAAAAACATTAAAGATGTCACTGGGAAGCAGTCAAAATCTTTGCCAAACATACTCAACATAAATGGGCACACTTCACTCAACCCTAAAACTATTGCGAACACTTTTAACATCGCTTTCACTGACCTTAGCAGTGTTCTCCCCTCTGACTTCTTCCAAGATGTGTCAACTCCCACCCACTCCAACTCCTCCACCCACACCTGTACCCACCTTTCTACTTTAAAGCACTAAAGAAGCATCAAGTCCGAAACTACATTGCCAAAGCCTTCAGCAAATCTAGAACAAGCAATGACACACTTGACCTCAAGCTACTGGACCTAACGCTTGATGAGGTACTTGGGCCCCTCACCAAGATCTTTAATATCTCTCTTTCCCTTAGCCAATTCCCGGACAAATGGAAAATGGCCACTGTTACCCCAATTCACAAAAGTGGTGATAACACTGACCATGCGAACTTCCGCCCTATCTCCATTCTGCCTCTCCTATCGAAGGCACTGGAACGTATAGTAGCGGATCAACTTATCAAGCATCTGGACAATTATAATATTCTCTGTAAACAGCAACATGGCTTTAGAAAAGGTCATAGTACATCCTCTGCCTTATTCGAATTCACCAGCTCCATTCACAGCTTCCTTGACAATGGACAACTAACTTGTGCTATTTTCATCGACCTGATCAAAGCCTTTGATACTGTCCACCACTCCCTCCTGCTGAGCCAACTAAAAAATGCTAGTCTCTCCAATGATTCAATCTCTTGGTTCAAAAGCTATCTTGAAAACTGCTCCCAGAGTGTAAAAATTGGGGATGTGCACTCTGATTCCAAACCTGTCCTCTCTGGAGTCCCCCAGAGTTCAATACTGGGCCCCCTACTCTTCAGCCTGTTCCTTAACACCCTACCGGACTCCTGCACTGAACATATCGACCTGTATGCCGATGATGCAGTAATCCTTGCCACACACTAGGACCCGAAGAAATTGCAAGAAAATCTCCAACTCTGTTTCTCCTCAATTGAGAATTGGTTCACAAAGCACAAACTGACCCTTAATCAAAAAAAAAAACAAGGCCATGATCTTCAGCAGCTCCCATAATAAACATAAGCACTTACAACTCTCCGCTATCACCAGACAAGGTGCAGCACTGGAACAGGTCAAAAACTTTAAATACCTCGGGATCACCCTTGACCCTCACTTCTCCTACATTGCCCACATCGACCATGTCGCCAAAGCCGCTAACTCCCGGCTAGGCCTGATATTCCATCATAGGAAATACCAGACACCCGAAGCCCTCACTGTCGCCGTCCAGAGCTCCATCATATCCATCACTGATTATGGCATTATCATTTACGGCTCTGCTACAACCACCACACTCAAATGTGTATCCACCGCCATCAACAAGGCCTGCTGACTTGTCACTAGCTCCCAATGCCTAACTCACACCTGTGATCTCTATTCTCAAACTGGATGGTTGAATCTTGCCAATCAAATAAAACACCACACTTGTATTACTACTAAGAAAATCTTGCTGGGCCTTGCCCCCCCGGAGTCTGTGCCCTCATACAACCGAGAATCCACACCTGCCACACCAGGGGATCGAAACCTGTGCTTCTGCAAATCCCGCATTGACACACCACACAAGACCAAAGATCCTTTGCTTATCGGGCCGCTAGTTGGTACAATGGTCTTCCCAGCGACATCCCATCCACACTATCACTCAGCACTTTTAAGGCTTGGCTCTGCATTAACACTTACTGCCTCCAACCTCTGTGACTGTTGTGGCTAAACATGTCTTTTGGTTCCATAGCTGAAGATGCCCTTTAGGATCCACATCTACTCCTGCACTTTACCAGCACCCCCTTTCCCATCTTCACTTCCCCTGCTGGCCCATGACAAATGCCACCCAGCTGCACTACCTCTATTCTTACCCACCTTCCACCTCTCCTCTCTGTGTTCCCCCCAGCTACCTCCTCTTTTCTCCCATCCACTTAGTTTCCCTGATTTCACCCTCCTCCTCCTCTCCCTTTCCCTTCCCCAAAGTTTCACCTTATTGTTCTTTTTTCCTCTACAAGACTATGTTTTTTTTTTTAATTTTATAAACTGTTATCTTTGCTTATGTTTGTCTCAATTGTACCAATGATGTGGAATGTTTATAAAACAGCCTCGGCTCAAAGGTATTTGTAATCCTAGAACAAATAAATAAAATTAAATAATCACTGATGATCCCTTACAGTCATCATAACAGTAATTAGGTAGACTGTATACGGAACATCTATAAAAGACAAACTAATCTAGATAAATGTGTTATAGTGAGGTATAATGAACCATGCATGACAATATTAGTATATCTTAGCAGCAAAGCACATTCCTAGCACTCATGCGTATACGATGGGTGTCCATATCTACAATGTTAGCGCAAAATAGCAATATTACAGTACAGTAGACCAGGAATACCGTGTGAGGTGTATGTGGGACGATATGGGGGCATAACCCAGGCATAACATTCCCCTCTTTGTTGCCCTAATTGCAAAAGTGGCAACACAACAAAAAGATGGAGATTGGGCACCATTTGTCTACAGGCCCAAGGCAAGAGCTGACAGAGGAATATTAACTAGTCACACAGGTATTTTAGAGTTTTCTTTAAACAACAAAATGCAATTATAAGGGAAAATGTTAGTAAACCTTGTATTACTATAAACATTTGGTATAAAACTTCACAATGGGGTCATCGTCACACATGCCACTGTGGCACATCCGTTGGACCTGTGTACCAGCTGTTGGTGGGGTGGGTGTGCGCCCAGCTGCCACCATTGTTGCTGCAGTGTGCTATGTGACTGTCGGTGTGCGATCCACCTCTCTGCAATGCCGCGGTGTGCCGTGTTGCTGGCTGGCATTGCCCACCCCCCTGCGGGTGTCCATTCCGAGCCCTCCTGGGATGTGTGGTCCCGCTGACCACTGTGCACTGTGGGTGGGCATGGTCCTTGGGCCACTGCATTGATCACCTGTCCTGTCCCTTGCCACAGGTGTCAGGCGTCCGGCGTGGAGACTGCCTTAAGGGATGCTGTCATAGATGATGTGGCAGATGCTCCTGGTCATGTCCAATATTCTGGAGGTGGTGGTCGCCATCTGGCGGATAGTGGCAGCAGACAAACGTGAGAGGTGACTTGCTGGGGTGGCCGGACAGGGCTGCCTTTGATGTTGCTGTACAAGGCCCGTTTCCCTGTTGCACCTTCCCCTACAGTACCCCCTCCTGCTGTACAGTCCCTGTTCCCTGTCCCCTTCCCTCACTGTTCCTACCCTTTCCATGCCTGTTATATTTGTACATGGTTACCTGTTGTATAAATATTTTCTAACATACCTGCCTGTGTCCGTGTCTGCTTTGCAGGTGGCATGTGGAGCCATGCTGCAGTGGCCCAGTGTCGGTCCGTGTTGCGTGCATGTGAGGGGGCATGTGTTGTGCTTCCGTGGATCCCTGCTGTGTGCTGGAGTGTGTCCCACTGTGGTGATGTCCACCCCCTGGGCCAGTGG
Source organism: Neoceratodus forsteri (assembly GCA_016271365.2). Lineage (NCBI taxonomy): Eukaryota > Metazoa > Chordata > Ceratodontiformes > Ceratodontidae > Neoceratodus > Neoceratodus forsteri. Next base: position 1,137,798,173 of record CM028130.1, read on the forward strand.
CTGTGCACTAGGGAGCCCATGGGGCAGCAGTCAGGGGTGTGTGCATGTGGTTGGTGGCACACAGCCATGGTCATTGTTCCAGTACTGTCCTCATACTGTGTTGGGGTCCTCTGCTTGTCGTTGGGCAACCCATCACATGTGGTCTGCCACACTGCCTGCTTCCTATCCCATTCAGTGCCCGCTGTGTGGGCTTCCTGTGTGCCTGTGTGGCATATATGTGCTTGGCTGTATGGTCCTGGGTGTGGTCTGCTATAGTCTCAGGTTGGCACGGCCAGCAGCCTGCCTGGTGAGCTCCCTTGGCAGCCCTCCATTGGTACCTCCTGTCACCCGCTATCCATGCCACCGTTGTGTTCTGGGGTCCAGTGTCTGGGTGCCTGTGTGTGCTTATGCCCTGCTGGTGGGGGCCTCCTGTGGCCGCTGTCACTGTGCTTCCATGGCTCAGTCCCTGGGTCTGTTCTCTGTGCCCTGCTCCCCTCTGTTATTGTGCTGCTCTGCGCTGCCAGGGTTGCGCTGGAGCATCTCTGTTTGCACCATGGCACAACTCTGTTTGTGCAATGGCGCAACTCTGCCATATTCAGTCGCATTGCGCTGGCACTGTTCGACCTGCGCAACCTCTGAATATGGCTCCAGTTGTACCATGGCGCATCAGATTTGCACTGCGCCGTACTTGTGCCGGCCTCCGGCACATTTCTTAATATTCGGGCCGCAGTCTTTACTTATGATTTATCTTAACAGCTATAAGCTGTTTACAATGCATTTGCATTGAAGAGCAAGGTGCAGCACCACATCTTTACAGTAAATGGTGCTGCCTAAGCATCTGCCATACTTCCATGTAGGGCACTTTTAAAATTAAACAACTTTGCCACGGGAGATAAAAGCAGCTTTTTCTTCTAAACCTAAACTGGAGGGTAAGCTGCAAACCAGAGTTTTCCTTAAAAGAAAGCCAGCTCAGGCAGTTATATTTTAGAATACGACCCAGCCGATGGGTGGTCCACCGTGACAGTGGGTGGTTGACTGTGGTCCACTATGATGTTTGGTGGCTGGGCTTAACTCAAATCAGAGCTCTGAAATGAACACCAAGATATGCTTGGAGATAAAGAAAAAAAAAAAAAGTAAGCAGCCAATTCAGGCAGAAAGAAGATCTGCCATTGGGGGGACACTGAATTCATGATTTTAACTGACTTATTGTGAGCACCTGCTTTTGTTCCTTTTCCTTTGCTGCATTCTGCCCCCCTAGTCTTCTACTTTTGCTCAGTCTTTAACCAAGAGAAACTAGAGGACAAATATGTTGTATGCAAGGAATACTCTGATTTGTTCATTAAAGTTAGTCCTCTTGAAATGCAGAATTTATTAGAAAAACTAAAAGAAAATAAATCATTGGGGCCTGATCTGCTATATCCTAAACTTCTAAAGGAAGTAAGAAATCACATATCAGCACCTTTGGCATTTTTGTTTAATGCATCTTCTTCCACGAGATCAGTTCCAATAGACTGGACAATGGCAATGGTTATACCACTGTTTAAGAAAGGGGATAAAGCTTTATTGTCAAATTATAGACCTATCAGTTTAACACCGGTCCTTTGCAAGATGTGGAGAGCCTTTTAAAATTTTAATTAGAGGAAAACTTAAGACCATTAACTATAAGGACATCAAACAGCATGGGTTTCAACAAAACAGGGCATGCATTACAAATCAATTGTGCTTCTACGAGAAGGTTAACAAGAGCATAAATAACAACATACCAATTGATGTAACCTATTTAGATTTCCAAAAGGCATTTGATAAGGTTTCTTACAGCCTATTAATAAGAAAATTAATTAGGATAGGGACTGATGCAAGGTCAGCCAATTGGATTAGGAGCTGGTTGACTAAAAGAAAACAGTGAGTAAGGGTGGGAGGTTCCTACTTAGATGACAGAGATGTGACTAGTAGGGTGCGCCAGGGCTCAGTCCTGGAGCCTGTGTTGTTTACCTTATTCATCAGTGACTTACACCAGGATATAAATAGCTGGGTTGTGAAGACTGTGGATGACGTCAAGTTGGGTGGGCCGGTTTTCATACAAGATGGTATTGCCAAGTTAGTGTGCGATTTGAGTAAGGTGGAAAGATGGGCTGCAGAAAATGATATGCTGTTTAGTGTAGAGAAATGTTCAATGTTACATATTGGAAAACATAATCTAAAACACGATTACCGGATAGATGCAATGAAATTAAAAAAGGTTGAATTCAGAAAGGATTTCAGCATATTTATAGGTCCAAATTTAAGCTTTAGTGTGCACTGTACTAAATTAATCCAGAGAACTAACTTTATGAGCAACAATATTAAAAGAGAATGTATAAATCGATCTGCAGCATTTATACTCCCCCTCTACAAAATAATTTATTAGATCACATCTTGACTATGGGTCTACCTTGTGAAGCCCATATTTGAGAAGGAGGTAGAGCATGTCGAGAAGGTCCAGCGTAGGTTTACGAAAATGACTGGAGGGTTGGAGGGATTACAATATGACACTAGGCTGAAGCGTCTGGGACTTTATAGCCTTGAACACAGAAGGGTCAGGCAAGGCCTATTAATGATGTATAAAATCATGAAGGAGGCTGAATTACGGGAGGAAATGGGGATTCAAATACAGATCCAACTGGAGGTATCACACTGGCTGAAACCCAGTCTTTTGGAATTACACTGTGAGTCATGGAAGCCATAAAAAGATATTTTAATTGTTTCGCAATACCTAGGTTTAGGAGTTTTAACATCCTTGGTGAGCAGTCATTCAGGCCCTGCAGAATATTGATATTTTTTTTATTCTTTATTCTTTTTATTCTTCAGATATTTCTAGGGTTGAGTGCCTATTATTGGGAACCTTGACACAGTACAGTTTAGTTTTGTTAAAAAACAGAACAGAAGTAATTCTTAAATACTTCTGCAGTCTGAGTTGTATCATCTATAACTTCATTTTTTTACCAATAATGAACTTAGTCTAGTGTTAATTTTTTTTTTTTTTTGTGAACTAGTGTAACTGGCCTTGGATGGACTTGAACCACCATGTACAGTGTAGTGAGCATTACTGCAAAGAGGTGCTGCTGCATCAAAGCCCTCTCGCTCTGCAGACACTGTACACAAAAAATCTGTAAAACTGATATAGGATGTAGCCCTCATACAACTACAAATTATAACAGTGAGACTGGTGAGAGAGTAAGGCTTGCTACAAAAATAAACAAAACGACAACATAAAAACCAGCCCTGTTGGCACCAAATCTTGGCTTTTCTCTTACTCTCTCTACCATGCCGTGTTGCTAAATCACTGTTATGCCTGCTTGCTTCTGCAGCACATGGTTCATGGGGTACACAAATAAAATCAATATCAGTATCCCAACATCCTCCACCATCATCACGCTCCTGCTCTGTCCTACTGAGATGTTCTGACATTGCTTCAGCCACAGTCTCCGTTGGACATATTTGGCACACGTGTCAAACACCGGTTTCACACTTCCAGTTTCAACTGAGAGGTTTTTCACTTCCTCTGTTGTGTAAATTGCCTTATCTTCATTACCTTCATTAATGAGACTAGCCTCCTCAATAAGGGAACACCTGCTATCCTCACTAGGTCACCCCATCTATATTTTACCAAATAATGACCTTTCCATGTTTTTTTTTTAATTTAATTGTTTAACCAGGTGTCAATCAGTATTAGCCACCTAGACCAGAGATAACGACTGGTTAATGTGGTTAGCAGGATTAACAGCTCCAGACTGAACACTCATCTGCTGACATCCAGTGACCAGTGGATATTATCTAAGTATCTCTACATAGGGTACTGCTGCCAATATCCACTGAATGATACCTACTGTCTGCTTCCAGCCAGCATCATGCAGCACACGGATCATGAAAATTAAAAGAAACAAGTTTTCAGGTGCCAATTCTACTACAATTCCACAAATGTTTTGATGTACTGTATAGTGATTACTGTTCTGTAGGCTGTATTCATGAGATTTTTCTGATTTGCAACCAAAATTGCTAGTTATCAGCAAGACTCAGTTATATAAAAACTGAGTTTCTGGGCATTCCATTTATTCTTACAGAAGAATGTTTAATCAAAACGTTATGTTTTCTCCACTGATGATTTCTGTTCAAGTTGCTCATTACTGCAATGAAGTCATAATTCTCTGCCTATGTGGTATCACAGTTAGGGGTGTGCAAGAGATGAATGGTATTTCCTAAACACTATGAATAATGCACTATTCATTATTCAGGTACAACTAATGAATAGTGGCACCATTATTCATGTTCAGGGGGGAAAAAAAAAGTAAAAAAAAAAAAGTCCCCACCCTCCTTCCCAGCCCAACTGTTTCAAGATCCACAACTCTCCGGCCCCCACCCACCCTCCCTCCTCCCTCCAGCACACACAATTTAATGTGGGAGGGAGTTCAAAAAAATGATCCCACAATGGGCGACCACCACAACCTGCCCACCTCCAAGGCTGGCTGCTGTCCCTTATAGCGCACACTTTTTTATGTAGACTAGGAAAGAATTTAATCTCTCTACCTCCCGCCACCCAGGCAGCAGCACCCAGCTCCCAAACTCCTCCCAACACCCACATTTCCTTATGACGAAAGCTTACTGCAGGTACAGGATGGTGACAGACACAACCTGCCCTCATTGGTCAAGTCGCTTTGTGAATTAAAGTGCTCCAGTTACTATATAGAAACAGCTGATCACATGATCAGCTGTTTTATTATTTGAGCAAATGCGGGAGCAATTTCATTCACAAGAAGGCGGCCGGCTGTTGAGGAGGGCAGGTTTTGTCGGTCACCTTCCCTGAGCTTGCTTCTTATGGAAATGTGGGTGCTGGGACTAGAGGAGGCTGGAAGATGGGTGCTGTTGTCGGGGTGGGGTGGGGGATTTTATTTTATTTATTTAAGAGTTTAACCAGGAAGGCATACTGAGCAGAGTACTGCTTGATTCCAGAGGCAACCTGGGGAGAGGGGTACAAGGAGGAGCATGGAACAAAACAAAGTGCAAGTAGAGTGCAGACAGATGAAATTACAGAACTACTCAGCATCCGTGTACAGGCTGGCCGACTGCAAAAACACAGAGGAACCATAACAGTAATTTACAAGTTATGCATATTATACATTCAGATTTGAGATTAAACATTTAGAATGAATTGACTTTTAGGGACTAGACCTACATGCACGTAAGAACTGTAATTTGGAAGCTGAGCTAGTGGGGCTAGCAGAGTGTCAGAAAGCCATGCATAAAATCAAAAATTGCAAAGATTTGCAAAATTAGCATGAGCCAGTTGCTCAGGCTGAGATAAATTAGGCACAGGTGCAAGGGGTGGAGAAGTTGGCAATGATGTGGGTGTTGAGAAGAGGCGAAGGGGGCATTTGCCGGATGTCTGCAGGAAGGGAGTTCCACAGTTTGGGCACGCAGTGTCTAGAAGCTGCCTGGCCAGCAACAGTGGACACATGCGGCACAGACATGAGGTTGGAGTCTATGTTCTTGAGTGTGTACGCAGGCAGAGCCTGGGGCGTTAGGACTGAGGTGAGATACTGAGGAAGAGAACTGTGCCAGAACCTTGCCAGGAAGCTAGCAGAGTGCAACAGTCTGCGATCATGCAGCAATGGAAAATCAAGGGTGCTGTAGAGGTCGCAGTGATGTTTTGAGGGAGGGCAGTCTAGTGCAAAGTGACAGAAAGAGTGGAAGAGGGGGTCCAGTCTGGCTAGGATGGACTTGGGAGTGGCACTGTAGACTACATTACTGTAGTCAAAAATAGAGAGCATCATTTTCTGTACAAGTGCACAGCGGGCTGGCAGAGAGATGCTCCCACGGTTGCGATATAGGGCACCCAACTTGGGGTGTAGCTTTTTGTGGATGGCATCAACATGTGCAGAAAAGTCGAGGTGTTAGTCAAGCCAGACCCCAAGATATCTAAATGAGGAGCAATCCTCCAGCAAAGTCCCATCCAGGGTGTGGAAAGAGGGGGTGATGTGGAGCCTAGAGAGTCTTGGCCTTGTGCCGAAAGTCATTGAGACAGTTTTCTTGGCATTTAGGTAAAGCTGATTTGCGTAAAACCAGAGCTGAACATCCTTGAAGTCTTGCTGCAGTCTAGTTGCCACATCAGCAGGTGTGGGGCCAGATGTATACAGAACCATGCTGTCTGCATACATGTGGATGGATGTGCGGGGACAGGCCATGGGCAGGTCATTTAGGAAGATGGAGAACAAAAGTTGGCCAAAGACAGACCCTTGGGGTACACCAGTGGTGACTGTGAGTGGAGAGGATGTGGAGCAGCCAATTCTGACAGATTGAGACCTGCCTATTAGGATAGGAGTGGAACCAACTGGTAGCCCTTGTGGAGAGCCCTGCAAGATAGAGCTTATGCAGAAGGAGGGAGTGAGACACAGTATCGAAAGCCTTTGCTAGGTTGACAAAGATGACCAAGGTGATGTGGCCCTTATCCATTTCCATTTCAGAGAGATTGGAGTCCACGAACCAGAGTAAGGAAGTGGCAGTGGAGTGGGACTTCCTAAAGCCAGACTAGTAGGGGTGAAAAAGGAGGAGAGGTTGAGAAAAGAAGTGAGTTGAGTGAGGGCAAGGTGCTCCTGGAGCTTTGCCAGGATAGGGAGTAGGGAAATGGGGTGGTAGTTTCCTGGGGCAGAGGGGGTCACCCCCCTTTAGGTAGGGGAATGACCGTTGCAAGCTTCCACTTGGATGAGATGGATGCCAGTGTGAATTAGAGGTTGAAGAGGGAAGCCAGGGGGAGAGCGATGCCCGGGGCAGAGAGGTAGAACATCTTGGAGTCAAGACCGGTGGGGCATCTACCCTTGGACAGGTTAAGGGCAATCAGTGCTCTGAATACTCATAAGGGGGTGACCTTATGGAAGGAGAAGGAGGGTGCAGATGGGGGAATATCTTGGGCAGGGTTTGAGGTGGGGGTGGTGTTTGTCTGGCAGGGTGGGAGAGTTCCCACGAGTGATGAGGTGCTGGTTGTGAAAACAGAGATGAATTTCGTGCCCACTGCGATGGGATCCGTTAGAGTGGTGTTGCCCTGGATAAGGACCGGAGTGGGAGGCTGGGAGGGGAGAAGAGGGATTTGACCACCTTCCAGAATTTTGCTGGGTGGTTTGTATTGGATTAGAAGGAGGTATAGAAGTAAGATGCTTTTGCCAGCTGGATTTCCAATACAGGCATTTCATAGCACACGGTAAGTTACAAGGGGTCACGGGGAGCCAGCGGTTTTGTGAGCTTTACAAGCCTGGTCTCTGGCTCTGACGAGAGCCACAATGTCAGCTGAGATCCATGACAGGTGTGCACCCCTTACACAGGAACATCGGAGCGGGGTACAGAAGTCCCACGCTGCTAGGAATTTGGCCTTGAAATACACCCATTTAGAGTCAATGGTGGTAGGCCTGGATATGAAGGACCAGTCTGTGTTAGCGAGTTCAGTCTGAAGTGCAATAAGGTCCAAGGATCTGTAGCAGCGACTGTATATGGTTTTTGGTGGGGGCATTTGGTCTAAAAATTTTCCTGAACGAGTAAATCATGTGGTGGTCACTTAATGAGTCTGGTAACAGACCAGAGGCAATTATCCGGCGCAGGTGTGAAGTAAGGGACCAGTCAAGGAGAGAGTGGTTCAGTGATTTTTGGTTTAGACATGTGGGTTGGGAGATCATTTGGATCAGGTTCAGTGCAGCCACCTGGTTGCGAATCTTGGAGCTAGCTGGTGAGAGCCAGTTCGAGTTGAAGTCCCCAAGGATATGGAGCTCCCACCCCCTGTGGCACTGGACTTCAATTCCTGTAGGAGATCCTGGATAGAGGACGGGTGGGAGTCCGGGGAACAGTAGGTACCGGCTATATAAATGGGGATGGTGTGGAGGGTGGATAACTTGATCAACAAGGCGTCAATGGTCACCGTGGGCAGCCGGAGATTTACTGAGGAGAACTGAATGGAGGAAGATATATACATTACTAAACTGCCGCCTCGTTTGGTGCTGGGGCGGGCATGCCGGATGGCTGTGTAGCCTGGGATAGAGATTTCACTGTCCTTGTTTTGAGGCTTTAACCAAGTTTCAGAGATGATTGATATGTCAGGCCTCAACGATAAGGTAGTAGGTTGCAACAGGGCTAGTTTGGGCAGGAGACTGCAGATATTTAGGTGCAGCATTTTTAGTCCTCGTGGAAGCAGGAGCAGGGTGGAGTTTGTTTGTGGTCCTGGGTTTGCCACAATGGCACCTGACAATAAGAGTATCAGTATTAGCAAATTGTTTGGTAAAGGGGAATTGCCCCTGTGTCCTGCGGGAGGGGGAGTAGGGGTTGCAAGCAAAACCAGGGGTGGTCCAGGAGGAGTTTTTTGGTGGTATGAACCCACCGAATGGGAAGTGCGTCAAGATTTCTGGTCCGGTCACCAATAAGGTAAAAGAAGGTGTCAGAGGTAGGGCCTCAGCGGGGGTAAAACAAGCATGGGTGAATTGCACTGGGATACTCAGTTTCTCATGGCCAGCCTGAATCACTGAGTAAATGGGGGCTGAACCAGTGGGATTGAGGTGGCAACTAATGCTAAGCATAGGGTCAGCATGGTAGAAATGTAATTAAAAATTGGGTTTGGGAAAGGGTTTAGGAGGAGCAGCGGCCACTAGTAGAAGGAGATGATAGCTTGCAAATGGGGAGAAGGCTGATAGGTTTTAAGCCTGCATGTGACCCATTCCATATTGTCAGCGGGGCCAGAAGCACAAATTCCTCCTGAGAGCTCCAGTGAGAGCTCCGGTGCTGTCTCTGCTGATGGGAGCTACTGTGAGCTGGTATAAATGGCCGTTTGTACCTGCATTCCAGCGGGATAGCAGCTGCGTGGGAGGGCTGGACAGAAGCCCTCGTGACCACCAGGGTCAGATCTATAAAAGCTATAGGGGAGAAAGGAGAGAAAGAGAGAGTGGAGAGTTACGAAACAGGTACTGGGGCAGGCCTTTCGGAGGGAGGGGATATACTGCAGTAATGAAATGTGAGCCTGTATTTACTTTGGCTCTGTTTTTGATTTAAAAGCCAAAAGGATGCAGACATTAATTTCGGTAGCCACAGAATGCAGTAAAAACAAAATAAATAAAATTAAAATTAAGGTAAAATTTAAGGGGCTGCTAAGCAGTGAACCAGGGGCTCCAATATAACTGGTAAGGTATGTCTGTATAAATCACAGGCACTAATTTAGTGTCTGGTTTAAGGTACCCTCAGAGTGCGCAGGTTAATCACGATACAGTAGCAAGTTATTTAAAGTGCAAAAATCACAATAAATCAAATTCACTCTTAAGGTAACCACAAGGAGCACATAAATTTAGGGACTGCAACTAAATTTAGAGTTTTAAAAAACTATCTATAGTGCTATGCCGATTAGAAATGGCAGTAGCAGCCAATGGTTAACAGTCTTTTTTAAAAATGTGCACCAAAACAGAAGCACAAATTTCCCCTGAGAGCTCTGGTGCTGTCTCTGCTGATGGGAGCTACTGCGAGCTGGTGAAAATGGCCGTCCATATCTGCGTTTCAGCAGGGTAGCAGCTGCGTGGGATGGCTGGACAGAAGCCCTCGCAACCACCAGGGTCGGATTTGTAAAAGATGTATTCCGGCGGGATAGCAGCTGCGTGGGAGGGCTAGACAGAAGCCCTCATGACCACCAGGGTCAGATCTATAAAAGCTGTGTTCCTGCGGGGTAGCAGCTGCATGGGAGGGCTGGTCAGAAGCCCTCGTGACCACCAGGGTCGGATTTGTAAAAGCTGCATTCCTGCGGGGTAGCAGCTGCATGGGAGGGCTGGTCAGAAGCCCTCGTGACCACCAGGGTCAGATTTGTAAAAGCTGCATTCCAGCGGGGTAGCAGCTGCATGGGAGGGTGGGACAGAAGCCTTCGTGACCACCAGGGTCGGATTTGTAAAAGCTGTGTTCCGGCGAGGTAGCAGCTGTGTGGGAGGGCTGGACAGAAGTCCTCACGACCACCAGGGTCGGATTTGTAAAAGCTGCGTTCCAGCGGGGTAGCAGCTGCGGATTAAATTCTTTCCTAGCCTACATAAAAAAGCATGCGCTATAAGAGACAGTGGCCAGCCGTGAAGGCCTGCACATTGTGCCGGTCACCCATCTTAGGATCATTTGTTAACCATTAAATTGTGGGTGCTAGGGGAGGAGGGTGGTTGGGAGACAGGATTTGTGGATCTTGAATTAGATAGGTGGGGGAGGAGGGTAGGGCGGTGTTTTTTTACTCTTCCCCCCACAGGAACCTAAATAACTAATTTAAATACCGAACTCAGAATATATAGGGACCTGAATATGAATATTTTAAATAAGGTTTTTGCCCACTCCTAATCACAATCTATTACCAAAGAAATAATTCTCATGTCACAAGCAGAGGATGATGTTTCCAGGACAGGAAAAGCAGTAGGGAAAGAGGTCTATGGGGGCAAAGCATTTGTTTTCACACACACACATATATATATTATATATATATATATATATATATATATATATCTTTAGTAATAAAGAATGCAATGTCTTAAAATACCAATTTTTACATTTGCTTGTGCTTGCACAAGAAATATTTTGTTACATTAACAGCATTTCAGAGGTGTGTCGGTGCCAAGCCCATTGCAGCTGAAGCTGCAAGAGGCTCAGCAGCCTGTACCAATGACCATACAGTCTGGCCATGATACTACTCAATGCTTTTTTCCCTATGAGAGCACTTTGGTCATTTAATTTGCATGAAGCCAACCGGCAAGTTGAAACTGGCATCTCAGATGACCAGAGTTCTCCCATCCCCACAGCCCATTGCTGGTTTCCTGCTGCAACACCTTCCAGTACTGTCACAGTTTATGTGCTGATTGTAGACTGCTGCCTAGCTTACTGTGCTCCAAATATCATCTGAAAGCTCCTTCTTGGAAGTCCTGCAGTACACATAACCCCCCTCCTGCTCACTCCCTCCCTCTGCATGCTAACCCTCGTTCTTTCCCCCAATCCAGACTGCCCCACCACACAAGTAAAGCTCCCTTTCACTCACTCCCTCTGTGTGCTATCCTGCCCTCCATTCCCCAAACTCGGCAATCCTGGACAGCCCAACACCCCTCCCCAGCACAAAACAGCCCCCGCCGTACACATAAACCTCCTCCCATTCGCTCCCTCACTGTGCTATCCCGCCCTCCATTTTCCAGTCTCGGCAACCCCAGGCAGCCTGACAGCACTGCACCTCTTGGCACAAAACAGCCTCTGCCATACACACAAACCTTCCTCTCACTCACTTCCTCTGTGTGCTATCCCGCCCTCCGTTCTCCAATCTTGGCAGCCCCAGACAGCACAACACCCTCTCCCAGTACAAAACAGCCCTTGCCATACACGTAAACCTCCATATGTAGACCTCCCTCCCACTCGCTCCCTCTGTGTGTAGTCCTGCCCTCCGTTCCCCAGTCTGGGCAGCCCCAGCCAGCCCAACACCTCCTCCCAGAACAAAACAGCCCCTGCCGTAGAGGAAAACCTCCCTCCCGCTTGCTCCCTCTGTGTGCTATTCTGCCTTCCATTCCCTAGTCTCAGCAGCCCCAGACAGCCTAACAACCCCTCCCAGCACAAGACAGCCCCTGCCACACAGGTAAACTTCCCTCCAGCTCGCTCCCTCTGTATGCTATCCCACCCTTCATTTCCAAATCTCAGCAACCCCACCTGCACAGCAAACACATGCAAGCAAACATTCAGCACTGACAAAGAAGAAATTTCTTCATACTTAACGTAATTTCCTTTTTTGATAGCTTCTACATTGTCAATTGGATTCAATACTGATGGGTGATGTACACCCCTACTAGGGCAAATGGCACAGTCCAAGGCTGTAATCAGCATAAAATCCTGGGCACCTGAGCTTTCCGAACAGCAGCAACTCTCCAGTCACTTTTGTCCATACAGTGCCTCTAAATATGGAAAAAATAGATCCGTATAGATCATATCGTTCGTTTTGTCATGAAAGCACTCATATGAGCTGCCTACATAACAGAACTTAAACCAGAATAAAATACAGTAAACAGTTGCTTGCCTCGACAGATGGGAGGAGGTAAGGAATCAAAGTTCATCTTCCAGGTCTCTAATGGTGTGGAAGATCCTTGCAGAACTGAGCCAACTATAAGAGACTTGTCAAGAAATTAAAGAGATAGTGTACTGCCTGGAAACTGCCTGCAATTAATTGTAACTTTCAGATGTAGTCAGCTATCACTTCTCATATCGCAAGTATTTTTTTCTTTTCTGTTTGCCAATTAGAAGATTTTCCACCTGGCAGTACTGGAGTGATGTGTAGAGCAGCACTCTGTCTAGAGAAAAAAAAAAAGTCAGTTATGTTCCTCCCACTATATCAACACTGAGACCACAGTGACTATGACATCACTAGTAACCAATGAGAACCATTTCTCACTGCCAGGCTTCACCTTCACATGAAGCAGCAGGGACTGGTTCTCCCTGGTTACTAGTGATGTCACAATTTCCTGCATTTTGATTGGTAGCTTGCGAGAGTCACTGCTCGGGCAGCAAGAATTGTGGTGCCTCAAGGTGTTTGGTCTCATTTCTGACAATGCTGTGAGAGGAACAGAACTCATTTTTTTTCCCTCTCCTGACAGAGTGCTGCTCCACACATCACCCCAGCACTGCCAGGTGGAAAATCTTCTTATTAACAAACAGAAAGGAAAAACATACTTGAGATATAAGAATTGATAGCTGACTGCATCTGAAAATTACTATTAATCCCAAGCAGTACACTAGCTCTTACAAACAGATAACACTGGGAAAAAAAACTGCAAACAGTGTAAGTACTCACCTGTAATAGAGGAGGCACCCTTATTTATCATCAAATTCAAACCTGTTAAATCTGTGGGCTAGTAACCAACATTTTAATGTGGAACTGCTCTTTTTCTTTTTCCTTTTATTTTTTGCTTAGCTATATAAATACAAGTGCAGCAGGTAAACTACAGAGGGATGTCCTTACAGATTTACACTCGGAGGTTTATTAAAACAATGAACATCCCCGTGCTGGCATACCGGACAATATTGTCCCGCAGGAACAAGGCTCACGAGTGAGCCCCATTGACAATGTTGGAGCTAATAGACAAGGAAATTACATAGAAACATAGAAGTTGACAGCAGCAGGAGACCGCTAGGTCCATCTAGTCTGCCCATTTGTTTTAGACCTATTTTGACACTTTAGTTGCCTTTTGCAGTCAGGGCTCCCTTGTGTCTATCCAATGCATTCTTGAATCCCCCCACAGTGTTGACCCCCACAACCTCTTGGAGCGGGCTGTTCAAGGCGTCCACCACTCTTTCTATGAAGAAAAACTTCCTAGTGTTGGTAGAGAACCTCCCTCCTTGCAGCCTGAGGTTATGTCCCCTGGTCCTGGAACCCTTCTTGAAGTGAAAAAGTTCCTGTGCCTGTACCTTGTTAATGCCTTTTATGTACTTGCATGTTTCAATCATGTCCCCTCTCGCTCTTTTCTGCTCCGGGGAGTACATATTCAGTTCCCCAAGTCTTTCCTCGTAGGACAAGTACTACAGAATCTGAATAATTTTTGTCGCCTTTCTCTGTACTGTTTCCACCCGGTCAATGTCCTTCCTGAGGTGAGGCCTCCAGAATTGGACTCCGTATTCCAGGTGAGGCCTGACCAGCGATCTATACAGTGGTAGCACCACCTCTCTCTTTCTGCTCATGATTCCCCTCCCAATGCAGCCCAGCATTCTGTTGGCCTTCATTGCTGCCTTCTCACACTGCTTACTAACCTTCAAGTCATCTGAGATTATGATTCCCAGATCTCATTCCTAGATTGAGGCTGCCAGTCTTTTGCCTCCTAGGTAATACTCCTTTCTTGGATTTTTCTTTCCTATGTGCATGACCTTGCACTTTTTGGCATTAAATCTCAGTTGCCACACTCCAGACCAGTCTTCTAGTTTCTTGACGTCAGCTTCCATCTTGCTCACTCCTTCTGGGGTGTCCACCCTGCTACATATCTTGGTGTCATCTGTGAACATACACACCTTTCCTTCCAGTCCATCAGTGATGTCTGCTATCAAAACATTGAAGAGCACAGGTCCTAGCACTGAGCCCTGGGGTACCCCGCTGGTCACCCTGCCTTCCACCGTCTGCACTCCATTAACCTGTACCCTCTAGGTTCTGCCTTGTAACCAGTTTTGTACCCACCTGACTACTTCTGGACCAACCCCTGTGTGGTGAAGCTTCTTTATCAGTCTTTTGTGTGGAACTGAGTCAAAGGCCTTACTAAAGTCTAGGTAGACCACATCTACTGCCCCACCATCATCCACTATTTTTGTAGCGTAGTCAAAAAAACTCTAGCAGATTTGTCTGGTATGACCTACCTGCTGTGAAACCATGCTGTTTAGGGTCTTGTCGGATGCTAGTTTCGAGGAATGCTATGATCCTCTGTTTGAGTAGTGTCTCCATTACTTTCCCTACTATAGACGTGCGGCTCCCCGGTCTGTAATTACTAGCCTCTTCAGAACTGTCTGATTTGTGAAGTGGAAACACTATTGACTTTTTCCAGTCTTCGGGTACCACACCGCTCTTCAAGGATTTTGTGAATAGAAGTGCCAGAGGGGCTGCTAATTCAGCCCCCAGTTCCTTAAGGATTCTGGGGTGAATCTCATCTGGTCCCATGGCTTTGTCTGCTTTTAGTTTATTTAGTGCCTCCCGTACTTCAGCTTCTGTAAACAGACTTGTGTCTACCCCTGGTCCTGGGTTTTTTTTTTTTTTCCAGGGCTGGGCCATACCCTGGGTCCTTATCGAGCAGAAGTATTTGTTGAGGATTTCGTCTTTCTCTGGGTCATGCGTGGTGCATTTACCTCTTCAGTAGCAATCTTTACTGTCCCCCTTTTGTCTTCCTACGTTCCCTAATGTATCTAAAAAATTATTTGTCTCCTCTCTTTGCCCCTTCTATTGTTCCCTCTGTCTGGACTTTTGCCTTTCTAATTTGTTTGTTTGACTCTCATTTTTTCCTTGTACGACTCCCAGTCTTTTTCAGTTTTGTTTTCCTGGTATATGTTGTATGCCTTCTTTTTTTATTGACTGTGGTAGCCACTTCCTTGGAAAACCACAGGGGATTTCTTTTTCTTTTTGCTTTGCTGACTCATCTTGCACATTGATCAGTGGCAGTCTTTATTGTTCTCTTCAGTCTCCTCCCCATGACCTCCATTTCCATAACTGGCTACTTATGTTGTTCCTCATTTTTTGGAAGTCAGCCTTTCTGAAATCTAGCACCTTTATCTTTGAGTGGCTGGTGACCTGTGTTATGTTTACCTTAAAGCTTACCATGCGATGATCACTGTTGCCCATATGACATCCCACTTCAATGTCCTTGATCCTTTCTGAGTTTGTGAGGACAAGATCGAGAATGGCATCTCCCCTTGTTGGGTTTTTGACAAGTTGGCACAGTCCCGTGCCTTGCAGCGACAATAAGAAATCCCTACTTCTTGTTGTTGCTGCCGTTAGTGAGCTCCATTTAATATCCGGTAGGTTAAAGTCCCCCACCAGTATTACTTCACCTTTATCAGATATTTTGTGGATTTTCTCTATTAGGTCTTTGTCTCCTTTATCTCCTTGATTTGGGGGCCTGTACACGACGCTGATTCTGAAAAGTTTTCCCTTGCCTGTGTCTATTGTTAGCCACAGTGACTTGCAGTCCCCAGGTTGCCCTTTTGCTTCTGTGGCTATTATTTCCTCCCGAATGTAAATGGCAAGGCCCACCCCTCTTTTTTTGCCCTGCCTATCTTTCCTGAACAGACTGTAACCAGAAATGGCCGTATACCATCTGTGGTTTCCCATGAACCACGTTTCTGTTACAGCCACCCAGTCCAACCTTTCTGTTTCCAAGATGGCTGTTAATTTGGGAAGTTTGTTGGTTAGGTTCCTAGTATTTGCAACCACTGCCTTCCAGGAATGTACATCCTCTTTGGCGCAAGGTTGTATCCTCTTCCTGGACTGCTCCAGTTTGCTCTTTCCAGCCAAGAGATTATGGAGGTTGCTGGTTCGAGCAAATGTTGGCTCCGATTCATTTTCTGAGGATGTATGCGTGCATTTGGCATTTTGGGGAGTGATGACCAGCTCACCGATGGCAGGGGTGTGAGCTGCATCATACTCCCTTTTATTTAGTTTAAACTACCTGTATAGACATCGAATTTTTATCCAAGTGCTCGCACACCTTCTCTATTTAGGTGCAATCCGTTGTATTTAAAAAAAAAGCTCTTTCCCAAAAGTTGTGCCAGTTTCCTATGTAGTTGGTATTCCTTGTCTTGGCACCAATCATGCAGCCATGAGTTGAATTTACCTACTTCAATCTCTCTGACTCGCTTGGTGCTTTTTCCATTTTCCCACACTGGCAGCACTTACAGTAAGTATATAGAAATTTCTTCTTTCAGTAGCGCTCCACATTCTCAATGGGATTCAGCACTGATAGGTTCTAAGAAGCAGTACCAATAAAAATGGAGTGGGGGAGAATATTGTCCCATGACATATTTAAATGTATTTTTTAAGTCACTGTTTCCATTATCTAATCTTGTAAAATCCTGGACTATATGTCCTAGTTTACATTCCTCTAATGGCATTTTGTTGGACACTGTGTTACCTAACATTAAAATTAGGTCTCACGCTTTCTCCATAGCTGCCCCTCAGTACTGGAATGCTCTACCCATTGCTGTACATCAGGCAACTTCTATGTCAGGTTTCAGGGCAAAAATGAAGTAATGTTTACTGGTGAAATCCTTATGTAACTGTTCTTTGTAACAATTGTTTATTATGTAATGTCTGTTTGTATGTGTTGTCTCCGGGCTGGGCCTGAAAAAGAGCCTATGGTCCAGAGTCCTTACCCGGTTGGTTAACAAATGAATAAATAAAAATAAAAAAAATGTCAACTGCAAATGGGAAAGAAATTTACCTGCTAACTACCACCTGCAAAATTTTGCAACCAAAGGCCACATCAGTGGAACTTTAAACATCCAATCTGTAGTGCTCAGTGAATGTGTGGACGGAGGACCACATAGTTACCTTGCACAATTCTAAGACAGATGTCTCACCTTTCTCTGCCCAGGAGGTTGCAACAGCTCTGGTGAAGTAAGCCTTGATTAGAGCTGGAGGCCTCTTCTTTTCTGCGACATAAGCCTTGGCAATGCACGCCCTCAACCACCCAGCCAGAGTGACTCTGGGTCCTTTCTTGGCTGCTCCAAAAAAATTAACAACCTATCTGATTTCCAGAACTCAGCAGTCCATCTAAGGTATGTCTCAATGGCCCATCGCAAATCTAACTCATACAACTCCTTCTCCTTTGGGTGAGTAGGTTACGGACAGAAAGATGGGAGACAGATTTCATGGTTCACATGGAAGGCCGCAGGGATCTTCGGAATGAAAGACAGAACTGTTCTGAGCACCACCTTGTCCTTATGCATGACGCTGTAAAGTTCTTTGTGGGACAAAGCCTGGAGTTCAGTAGCTTTCGTGGCTGAGCACACAGCAACTAAAAAGCACACCTTGTAAGATAGCATGTCTAACGGTAATAATGAAAGATGTTTAAAAGGCTCTTTACACAGAGCATTCAGGACCAGATTCAGATCCCATGGAGGAACAGTGGATTGGAACAGAGAACGACTCCTGTTGACAGCCCACAGAAAATGAATAACCCCCAGTTAGTCCTTGAGAATGATCCCAAGGAGGCTCCAAGAGCCAACACCTGACCTCTTAAGGTGCTCAAGGCCAAACCTTTCTCTACACCTTCCTGCAGAAAATCCAAAATCTTCAGAACCGTGGCCTTAGAAAGCCAGTTATTTTTTTCTCTGGCCTAAGCTAAAAAGGCAGTCCATAACGAGCATAAGCTGCCAGTGTGGAAATTCTTCCTGGCAGCCATCAGAGTGTCCACCATCTTCTTAGAGAAACCCTGTTTTAGGAGTCTCCTCCTTTCAGGAGCCTGGTCGCAAGTTGCATTGCTCCTGGCTTTGGATGCAGAATGGGATCTTGAGAGAGAAGGTCCCTTCGCATTGGAAGGCAAATGATGTGTGTTGAGCTAGGTTCACTAAGTCCGAGAACCAGGGCCTTCTGGGCCAATCTGGAGCCATTAGAAGAAAGCTTCCACAAGTGCCTTATTTTGCATATGACCTCGGAGAGGACCGGCAGGAGAGGGAAAGCATACACTCAGCCAAAATTCCATGCTTGTGACAAGGCATCCACAGCCTCCACCTATGGACATTGGTAGCAGCTGAAGAACCATTGTACTTGAGCATTCTTGCTGGAGGCAAACAGGTCAATCTGTGGATACCCGAATATTTGACACAGAAGGTTGAATACCTCCAGGTTCAACATCCACTCCCCTGGATGGACATTCTCACGACTTGGCCAATTGGCCTGAATATTCAACTCCCCCACCAAGTGAACTGCTGACAGAGACAGAAGGTTCTCCTCCACCCCCAGCAGGAGACTGATGGCTTCTTTTAGCATCTCTCTGCTCTTTGTGCACCCTTGATTGTTTATGTACGCTACCGTGACAGCATTGTCTGACCTTATTTTCATGGCTTCTGACTGCACCCGACTCTGAAAATAAAGGAGCGCGAGGCGCACAGCCCTCATCTCCAGAATGTTTATATGTAGGTGCTGTTCCTGCACTGACCAAGTCCCTTGAATAAGAATGTGGCTCAGCACTGCTCCCCAATCCAACAGACTGGCATTAGTTGTCAGAATCAACTCCGGGGGGGGGCTTCCAAGGTAGACCCCTTGCTCAGATTCTCCAAACTTACCCACCAACTCAGAGACTGCTGCAGGAGTGGTGAAACTGGGATACTGGCCTGATAGTCCTCCAAGGTCAGATCCCTGGCCGACAGCAACTGGATCTGTAGGGGCTGCAGGTAAAGGTGAGCCCATGGAACCAGTTCTATTGCTGTCATCATGATGCCCAGAATCTGCAGAAGGCTGTGAGCTGAAGCTGATGACTGGGTCCTTAGCCACTAAACTTCTCTCAACAGGGTCTCCTTCCTGGCTGATGAGAGGAGGACCTTCCCCTCATCAGTCTTGAACAGTACTCCTAGGTGCTTCAGGGACTGAGACGGCTTGAGAGGACTTTTCTTCTGATTTACCACCCAGCCCTTGGGACTACAAGAGTCCTGGTGACTGACTTCCTCACCAATGGCGCAGATGGTGCTCAAATGAGCAGACAGTCCGGGTAGAGACAGACATGATGTTCCTCCTGTTGGAGTTGAGCCACTAGGACTATGAACACCTTCGAGAAAACCCTGGGGGCTGTTACCAGCCCAAATGTGAGCACCCTGAACTGGGAGTGCTGTCCCAGGACTGTGAACCTGAAGAACACAGACAATAATGGCAGAAATGGACCAGAGGTCCATCCAGTCTGCCCAAGTTCCCTATACTCCCTAGAACCTACTGTTCCTCCAAGGTACTAACCCTCCCCGTCCTCTCTCTATTCTGCTCCTTGGTCCTGTCACCCCCGATAACCACTATTCCCTTCATTATGTCCCAGCCCTGTTTCTCATCCACCACTTCAGCCGACAGACTGCTCCAAGGTTCCACCACCCTTTCCGCAATGTTGTGCTTCCTCACATCTCTCCTGAACCTACCTCCTCCATTCACATCCATGTGACCAAATATTAGTATTCAGGCTAAATAGTTCCCCACAGTTCATGTTGTTAATTCATTTAAGGAACTTAAGGTCTCTATCATAGCTCCCCTCTCCCTTCTGGTCTCCAGTGAGTACATATTTAGGGCCTTGAGGTGCTCCTCATAGTATCTGCCCTGCTGGCTCTGAATCATTTTTGTTACTCTGCGCTGCACTGTCTCCAACCTATTCTTATCCTTTCTGAGATGAGGACTCCAGAACTGGGTGCAGTACTCTAAGTGAGGCCTCACCAGGAATCTGAACAGAGGAAGTATTACCTTTTTACTTCTGCTATCAATACCCCTCCCAATACATCCAAGCATCCTGTTAGCCTTGCTATAGGCCTTGTTGCACAGACTCAATTGTTTAAGTGGGTTGCTAATGATAACTACCAGATCCCGTTCCTCAGCTGTACTGCTAACTCTCTCCTCCCATTCAGTATTTTATCTTGGGGTTCTTTTTCCCTAGGTGCATTACCTTGCACTTTCTAGCATTGAATTTTAATTGAATTTGAACCTCTGATGAGACTGCCAGATGGGAATGTGGCAATCTGCATCCCTCAGATCTATGGATGCTAGATAATTGCCCGGTTGGACAACCTGGATGATTGAACACAAGGTCTTCATTTTGAAGGAATGTGTGGTGAACAAACTTGTTTAGGTGTTTCAGGCCTGAAAGCCACTGACTTCTTGGGAACTACAAAATAATTAAGTAGAATCCCTGGTCCTGATCGCTGGGAAGCACTTAAACAATCATCCACATCTGTCTGAGGTGGTCTAGAGTCTGTAACACTGCTTGCCTCTTCACGGGGTCCTCTGGACAGCAGAAAACACCCCTTTGAGGAAACTGTTGAAAACTGTATTGCATAACCTAAAGCCAGAATTTCCAGAGCCCAAGCATCCAATGTTATCTGGGCCCATCTTGTGTAAAAACAGTGCAGTCTTCCACCAAGGGAAGGGAAGCAGAGATTGGCCTGTGTATCCTCATTGTGAGGTGCCCACTTTTCGCCCAGGGCCTCTGTTGCATCTTCAGGAAAGGACTCTTCTGCTACTATTGCTCCTGAAACTAGAATAGGATCCTTTACTTTTCTGTTTCCCGAAGTTCCGAAAGGGACAACCCCCCACACCCCCCATACTGCTTCTGTCGTCTGCCTCCTTGACCTTTTTGGAGTCAAACCGGTATTTGGTCTCAGGGCTCTTAGCTGGAGATGGGCAGTGGCTGGTCGCTAAGCATGAAGTGATCTGCAGAGTGAAGGCGAGGAGACTTAGCGTTATAATGTTGCAAGTCCATTGAAAACAATGACATTGCGTTATCGGCTTTCCCAAACCACTACTCCACTAATTCTTATGGTAAGCACATTGAAAACAATGGCCGCCTCACTTCGCCTTTGTTTTAAGCTCCAAAGGTGAATTTTGCAGTAATTGTGATTTCAGGTCACATGGGCTCTAGATTGTTCTGCACAGCCTCAGTTCTGGGTAGTGTGTGTAGGAAGCTGTAGGAGACAGTCTGCTCTGAGAGCTCTCTGCGATTCAAACCTTCTAAAAGCTGTTAAAAAAGCCTTTTTGAGTCTTTTTTTTTTGCTGAAACTTTAGTTCATCGATTGTAGGAAACCCTCCTGTGCTCATATCATCGAGCGTTTACTGTTTGTGTGTGGATTTTGAATGTTAATGTACAATATTCAGTCTGTGATCTGAGATACAGTGGAAGTGTGCTTTGGGGGAGGGGCGTATCTGTGGTGTAGGTAGATTAACTTGGAGAAAAAGACAGTTCTTTCTGTTTTGGTGATATTTTTCTTATAATTGTGTTAACGTGCACACAGTAATATTTTCAATAATTCTTGCTATTTTTTTGCTGATTGTTGTGGTGCATCAGTGCATAATTTTAGTTTGCTTTAAAATATGTGGTTATATTACTGAAGTTTTAAATTTGCTACACATTACTTGGTGTGTGTGTGTGAGTATGTTTGTGACACGTGTCATCAAATCAGACACCTTCTATTGTGCCACATAGTAATTTCAGCAATGTGAACCTGCTATCCACTGCAGCTGTGTGATTTTTGTACTTCTTTGTGGTATCTTTACTGGTACTGGTACTAGTACTAGTGACTGTTACTGCAGAAGTGCAGTACACTGCCCTCCCCCCGGTCCGCCCTAACCGGCAAAGGTATTCTTTTCCAGATATGAATTTCTGATGGTGAGCACTGGTTAGGAGTTGTGCCTTTGTGTCTGCATCTCTTCAGTGCGCAACACACTCTTAATCTGTCTTTGCATTTACATCTCTTTAGGGCCCACCTCCATCTGTAACTTAAATCACAGTTGTTTCTTTGGCTTCCCTTCAGAGTACTGGACAGGTGTGGTGCATAATTTTGCATGAACATTGTACTCATTAATATGCGTTTTTAAGTCAGGACCATCATCATGAGTCACTCGTGATACAAATCATGTTCTTCATCATCATGGTCACAAATGCAGTCACAAATCATGATTCACAATCACGTCATGAATCACAACATTAATTTTTTTACTAGTTACTTGGATGTATTGTAAGCCTGTTTTGTAGTATCTCTCCAGGTTTCACCACCCCACCATTGTACTCATTGATACATGTTCTTAAGTCTGGGAGTTTTAAGCTACAACTCATTGGGGAAGTACAGCCGTAGGCATTCGCGTTCCCAATACAGTTTCATATTTGTCATCCCACACCATCGACACTGAATCACATTCTTCATTATCACGGTCACAAATGCAGTCACAAATCACGATTCATGATGACGTCACGATTCACAACATTAATTTTTTTTCTAGTTACTTGGATGTATTGTAAGCCTGTTTTGTAGTATCTCTCCAGGCTTCCCCACCCCACCACTGTACTCATTAATGCGTGTTTTTAAGTCGGGGTCCCGGGGAGTTTTGTGCTGCAGCTCATTGGGGAAGTACAGCCATAGGCATTTGTGTTCCTTCCTGTACAGCATGTGAGTTACGGTATTATAAGTAGTGGTGGTCGAAATGGCCCCAATTCGCTCCACGAAGTGATTCACGGAATAACGTGGAACCCATGGAGTACTCCTCAATGTGAAGTGGAGTACTTCGCCTCATAATGAGGAACGCCAAGTGCATTAAAACCAATGACTTTGCGTTATTCCACCTTCCCCAAACCACTTCTCCACCAATTTTAAGGTGAAGTACATTGAAATCAATGAAATTTGCCTCACTTTGCCTTGTAATTGAGCTCCAAATGAAATTCTGCAGTGATTTATGAGATTGCAGGTCACATGGGCTCTAGATTGTTCTGCACAGCCTCAGTTCTGGCCTGGGTAGTGTGTGTGTAGTGGTAGCTAGAGACAGTTTGCTCTCAGAGCTCTGCGATTCAAAACCTCTAAAAGCTGTTTAAAATGTCTTTTTGAGTTAATTTTTTTGCTCAAAATTTACTACATCGATTGTAGGAAACCCTTCTGTGCTCATATCATCGAGTGATTATTGTTGTGTGCGGATTTTGAATGTTAATTTAGAACAGTCAGTCTGTGTACTGTGAAGTGTGCTTTGGGAAGGGGCGTGTTTGTGGTGTAGGTACATTAACTGAGAGAAAAGGCAGTCTTTCCGTTTTGGTTATTTTTTTTGTATAAAACTGTGTTAATGTACACACAGTAATATTTTCAGTAATTCTTGACTATTTTTGTTGATTGTTGTGGTGTTGCAGTGTATAATTTGTCAGTTTAAAACATTTGGTTATATTACTAAAGGTTTTCAATTTGCTATGAATTACTTGTAGAGTGTGTGTGTGTGTGTGTGTGTGTGTGTGTGTGTGTGTGATGTATGCCATTAAATCAGATACCTTTCATTGTGCCATAGAGCAACTGCAGCAGTGTGAACCTGCTATCCACCGCACCTGCATGAATTTTTTATACTGCTTTGTGATATCTTTACTGGTAGTGGATTGTTACTGCCATGCACTAGTCCTCCAACTGGCAAAATATATTCCTTTCTAGATTTGTGACTTGTGTGCACTAGTTAGGTGGTGTTGTGCCTTTTCGTATGCATCCCTTGAGTGCGCAGCGCAATCTTAATCTGTCTGTGCGTTTGCAGTGCACCATTAATTCTGGGAGACTGCATTTCTTGTTACACTCTCATTTCACTTGGTCAGCACTGGGGAGTTTTCTGGACACAAGACAGTAGCATTTCATCAGCACTGGGGAATTTTCTGGACACAAGACAGTAGCATTTTGGGGATGCACATTAATTCTGGTGACTGTGTGTGACCACTGTGCACATGACTGAGTGTGCCATTAATTCTGGGAGACTTTGCATTTCTTGTTATGCTCTCATTTCACTTAATCAGCACTGGGAAGTTTTCTGGACACAAGACAGTAGCACTTTGAGGATGCACATTAATTCTGGTGACTGTGTGGGTGGGGTGCTGCCAATATTGTTGTCACTCCACCTTACTTTGCGTTTAAAGCGGAATGACAATGTGAAGTAATAACAAGGCGAAGTGAGCCTTTCCTATGGGGCACTCCGCGTAGTGAAGTGCCACTGCGAAGTGGCCACTTTACGTTCACTTCACAGGCGGATTTTAAATTTGCAGCATCTCTACTCTTCACCCTCAAGTGCACTACTTTACACTTTTCAGCATTGAATCCCAGTTACCAAATACCAGACTGTTTCTCTAGCACAGCTAAGTCTTCCCTTATCTGCCATCTCCCCTCCTCGGTATCTACTCTCCCACGTAGATTTGTGTCATTCACAGATAGGCAGATGTTACCCTTGATCCCATCCACCACGTCACTGATGAATACGATAATTAACACTGGGCCCAGCATCAAGCCCTGTGTGACCCCACTGGTCACAGGTCTAGCATCCAAGAATCCCCCCCACCCCACTACTACCCTCTGACTTCTGTTCTGCAAGCAGTTTTTAATCCATCTAGCTAGTTTACTCCCTATCCCCAGGTCCTCCAGCTTCTTGATTAATCTTCTGGTCAGAGGTCTGGCAACTGAGGTTCAATGCAAAAAAGTGCAAGTTAATGCACTTGGGTAGGGGGAACCCTGAGGAGACCTACAGGATAGAGGTGGAGGTGCTGACCGTCACCAAGGAGGAGAGGGACCCAGGGTTATATCTGATGACCTGAAGGTATCAAAGCAGTGTTCAAATGCTGCAGGGAGGGCCAGCAGCATGTTGGGGTGTATAAGCATTACTAGTAGGAGGCAGGAAGTGGTGAGGTCATTGTATAAAACACTAGTAAGGCCTCACCAGGAATACTGTGTGCAGTACTGGAGACCACACATGCGTAAGGACATAAACAAGGTGGAGGCTGTCTAGAGAAGGGCGACAAAGATGGTGCATGGTTTGCACCACAAAATATATGAGGAGAGACAGAGACCTCAATATGTACTCGCTGGAGGAGAGGCGACAAAGGGGCGACATGGTGGAAACTTTTAAGTACCTCAAGGGCATAAAAAAGGTGCAGTTGGGAGATCTTTTCCAATGTAGAAAAGATACGAGAACGAGGGGTCACAATATGAAATTGGAAGGGGGGGTTAAGAGGTAACGCGAAGACGTTTTTCCATACGGAGAGGGTGGTGAATGCTTGGAATAGTCTACCACAAGAGGTGGTAGGGCCAAGCACAGTGAAGGGGTTTAAACATGCCTGGAACAAGTACAGGGAAACCTTGGGTAGGAAGGGAGTGATGAAAAGCCATCAACCACTTACGATGAGTGGATGCATACATGTATAGGGCCTATGGGCAGAATGGATGGGCCTAGCAGCCTTTATCTGCCGACAATTTCTATTACTTGATGAAAGATTCCCTCAAAGATCTACTGTTACGGTAAGGTAAGTTTTACGCAACCATCAGGGATATCTCTTTCTTCAGGTCATACCTATGGAATGAGTCCCAAGCGGTAATGACAGATGGACAGCATGGGGAACAGAGTCAAAGGCCTTACTGAAATCCAGATGCAGGATATCTACCGCTTGGCCTCGGTCCACTGTCCTGGTTACATAGTCAAGGAAATCAATCAGGTTAGTCTGGCAGGACTGCCTCAACACAAACCCGTGCTGCCTATCATCCCGGAGCCCATTTTCTTGCACAAAGTATACTAGCCTTTCTTTCAGAATGGTTTCCATCAGTTTTCCCATGACCAAGGTCAGACTGATTGGTTTGTTGTCACCAGGTTCATCCCTCGGCCCACTGCTGTGGAGCGGTACTACATGTACAGTTCTTCAGTCCTGGGCTCCAATCCAACTTAACATAATGTGCAATGTGGCTGTAGTCTCTCAGGTCTGCTCCATGTAGCATTTTTGCCCATGTTTCAGATTTGTTTATGAAACATGAACTCTGTGTGGCTTTTGAGATTTAAAATGACTGTTAGATTAAATGTAAGCCATTTATTCATCCATCCACTTACCACTGGGTACGTCTTCCAGAAGGTGCTGCTGATCACTCTCTTCCTTAACAACACAAACTGAGATTTCTTCCTCTCCCTCAAACAGTGATAACAAATGTTCTTTTGGAATTGGAAAACCTGAATTTAGAAATACAAAGTAAGATGTACTGTAGATAGATATATAGGTCTTCATTTGGCACTATTTGAAAATCTCAGAGCACTTTACATTCATCAAATACATAAATGCAGGCAATGCCAAGTTCAATAAAGGCACTCAGTTTCTAATAACCATAAAACAACACCCACAATACAGTAAACAAATGCCTTTAAAGCAGCAGTATTTGTTAGCTGGCAGAGAATTCTATCATATAGTTTATTTTTGTGTTTTTTTTAACAATGATACATTTCTGACAAAATGAGATTAATCATCCATATATTTTTATTGCACCCAAATGTTTAAACCTGATCTTTTTTTTTTTAATAATTAATGACTCACGTCATTAAGATGGCAGCCACTAGCAATATTAAAAAAAATCTTTTCATCAAGGTTACTTATTGACTACATACTGAATTCATACTTTGGATGTATTATGAGGGTGTTAACACGTTTCCGACGTAAACAGCACAATACTGCACCAAAATGTATGATTTATTCATTGTGGGCATGGTCTGTCTAGGAAGATTATTCATCTAAGTCCTGCTCCGAGACAAGTTTCTTTTTTTCCCAGCTGAAATGGTCTGGGATCAGTTAGGCAAGGCAAAGTTTATTTTTATGGCGCTCAATCCTGGAGGCTCTGGGCACCTCACATTCAGAACAAGCAAGGAAGTACAAACACGCACAAATACAGTTAAAACAATAGTAAGACAAGCAATGCAATAAAATCAATAAATAGCTCAGTTCTGTTAAAATTTTCTAAACCAGGTCAGACAGCTACATCTGGGAAGGCCAAAGAAAATGGGTGGGTCTTAAGACGGCCCTTAAAGACCTCAACTGAAGAGGCCTCCCTGATGGATAATGGTAGCACATTCTACAGTACAGGGCCGGCAACACTAAATGCCCTGTCGCCAGCAGTTCTAAGTCTCATCCTGGGAATCGCCAGGAGACCCCTACAGGAGGAACAGAGGAAGTAGACTGAGGTGACTGTCGTTAGGAGATCAGCCAGACAGACAGGGCCTAGTCCATGTAGGGCTGTAAAGGTGAGTAAACCTACCTTGAAGATAACCCTCCACCTGACTGGCAGCCAGTGCAATGCATGCAGCACCAGGGTTACAAGACAGAACCTCAAAAGGCCTGTCAGTAACCTGGCAGCTGCATTCTGCACCAGTTGCAGTCGGGGGAGGGTACCTCCCGAGACCCCAAAGTAAAGCGTGTTAAAGTAATCAAGCCTGGACGTTACAAACGCATGAACCAGTGTGGGAAGGTCTTCAGGCGGAACTAGGGGTTTGATCCTGGTGATATTTCTCAAGTGGTAAAAACCACTTTGGAAAACAGATGACACCTGAGATTCAAATGTCAATCCGTCATCCAGTAACACGCCAAACTCTCGCACCCTAGAGGAGGCCAACAACAGCTGCCACACCGGAGGCCCTCCTATCACACCTTTGGCCCGGTTCCACTACTAGAACCTCCGTCTTGTCAGGGTTCAGTTGCAACCAACTGGGGGACATCCAATCATTGATCTTGGCCAGGCAGATATTTAGCACTTCCTCAGTGTCGGATGTTCCAGGGGCAAAGGACAAATACAACTGGGTATCATCTGCATAGCAGTGAAACCCCACATTGTATTTCCTAATAAGTTCACCCTGGGATAGTATGTACACCGCAAACAACATTGGCAACAAGATTGATCCCTGAGGCACTCCGCACTACAGGAGCCTCAGGGAGGAGGAGAAATTTCCCATCACTACCCATTGCTTCCTGTTAGCAAGATAGGGCTCAAACCAGCGGATGACAGTGCCGGCAAGCCCACAGCACTCTCAGAGATGATCAAGTAGCACAAGGCGGTCTACAGTGTCAAAAACTGAGGAGAGATCGAGGAGAACAAGAATTGGCCCATTTCTTCTATCTCTCACCCTTGGGAAGTCATTATGCACCTGAACTAACGCTGTTTCGGTGCTATGCTTGGCTCTAAAACCAGACTAGAGTGGCTCATACATGTCAAAGGTCACGAGATGCACTTCAAGCTGTTGCACCACAATCTTCTTTACAACCTTTGCCAAAAATGGAAGGTTGGAGATTGGTCAGTAATTCCCCAAAGATGTCCAGTTCGAGATGGTTTCTTCAGAAGGGGCTTCACCAGAGCCTCTTTCAAGGAATCTGGGAAAACCCCCTCTGACAATGAGCACCGGACAATCAAGGCGAACACCGGGCCAACAGAAGCAACACATCCCATCAGAAAATGTGTCAGAACCGGGTGCAGGTCACAGCATGTGTGCTTCATCTTTGCAGTGACCTCAATGTCCTTGGACACCTCCACTGGTTTAATCTCCTCCCAGACAGGCGGAGTGCCTCTACTACATCCAAGGTGATCATCGGCAGTCGTAATATGGCTCACTGGTGGGATTCCCTGCCGGATGGAGGACAACCTGCCAGTGAAGAACTGAGCAAACTCGTCACACAAGGTGGCTGAAAAGGCTTTTCTCGGCTGTAGACAGGCTGGATGTAAAAGCCTGTCGACAGTCCAAAATAGCACAGCTGGTCAGTTCTTCCCTGCAGCAATCTCCCTGGACAGAAACTCTGCCTTCTTACAGTTGACTGCCCCTTGGTACTCACCGTAGTAAACACACAGGTCCATTTTGTCCTCCTCCAGCCTGGTCCTCTGCCAGCAATGATCTAACTTCCGAACCCCTAATCTTCATCACCTTGAGCTCTCCATCAAACCAAGGAGACCTCAAGTGAGAAGATTTGGGTTGTACACAGTGTCAGAGAAGTGTCTAACTGCAAGTTTTCTAAGCAGCAGTCAACACAGCCTGGTGGTTAGTGCATAAGGCTGTGATCCTGGAGGACTGGCTTTGAATCTCAATTCCCCTAAAATGCTTTTAACATTAAATTTCAGTGGAGTGGTGATCCTTGGTGGCAGGGTGTTGGTATAGTAAATTTACACTAAAGGGTCTTAAGGGAACAATATATCTGGAGTGGCATGGTCAGACAGCAGTTACTTTTAAAAATTGAAAAGCCCAATATCTTGGTTCTGAAATCAGATACAGTACAATAAAATTTAAAATGTATACATTCTTTTTTGCCCAAAATATA
Source organism: Neoceratodus forsteri (assembly GCA_016271365.2). Lineage (NCBI taxonomy): Eukaryota > Metazoa > Chordata > Ceratodontiformes > Ceratodontidae > Neoceratodus > Neoceratodus forsteri. The sequence continues at coordinate 1,137,827,461 of CM028130.1, forward strand.
TTTTTACTAAAAAAAAAACTATGTGATGATTTTTTTTTCCTCTAACAAATATGGCTGCTTTAACGGGGAGAAAGTGTCTTGGAAGGCAGCACTGAAAAGCCACTTTGAAACCCCTTCTCTGAAGCAGGCTTATCCAGCACACTTTCTGATGTAGACCAGGAGGAAGTCCCAGGGATCATGCAATGTCTCCTGCCAATTTTAAACATGAACAGAGGTACTCAAAAGCCTCTGCATTATGCAAAGAAGTTTCACAAAACTATGGTTTTGGATATTCGGCATAAGGCAGAGAGACTGACCTGGGTCTAGTAAAGTACCAAAAAAAAAAAAACAACATTTAGTGAGTCTTGGGAACTCCCTAGGAAAAAGGGGCTCTGATGATTACCCTAATAGTGTCTTTATTTTGTGCTGTAAACTTCATATTTAAACAGGACCAGGAAATCCCTGAAGATATATCTGATGCTGGGATCCGCCACATCTAACTGCTAACAGCTGATGTCATTTAAAGGAGAAAAATGAAAACTATTCCACTCTCAGGAATTCCTACCATTCATCCTCTTCTTTATGTATGTATGTATTATGTATGTATATATGTATTCTTCCTTAAGGCCAGTATACAGGGATGACTCTGGACTACAGGAAGTTTAAGTGACTTACTCAGGTTCACAAAGTGTAAAAGTGGAGGTTGTGGGAATCAAACCCAGGTCAGCTGGATGTATCAAGCTCTTTTGCATTTGGTGGCTATACTATCAGTCCTAAAACCATCGTTGCCAGCCATTATAATAGACAGAAACATACAAAAAAAAAAAACAACGGCAGAAGGAGACCTTAAGAGTCCATCTAGTCTGCCCATGTGTTCCGTGGACCTTCTCAGATCCCAGGACCTAACCCCCCTTCTGCCTAATGCCTCCTACTGCTTTTGATTGCGCTTTAGCCTTGTCCCACCCCAGCCTGAATGATGTCACAGACTTTGCTTCCACTACCTCAGCTGGCAGATTATTCCATGACTACACGACTCTTTCTGTAAAATAAGGGTTTCCTATGCTCCCTCTTGAAGCTCCCCCCAACTCAACTTCCACTCATGCCCTCTAGTGCTTCTGTTGAACAGGTCAGAAGATGGCACCTCATTTATTCCTCTCAGGAACTTGCATGTTTCAATCATATCTCCCCTCTCCCTCCTTGTCTCCAGTGAGAACATAATTAGTGCTTCCAGACGCTCCACGTACACGTGTCCTTGAAGACCCTGGATCATTTTGGTTGCTCTTCTCTGAGCAGCCTCCAACTTGTTTATATCCTTTTTCAGATGTGGACTCCAAAACTGGACACAGTACTCCAGATGGGGCCTTACCAGGGAACTGTAGAGTGGCAGTATTACCTCCTTCCTCCTGCTGTCGAATCCCCTCCCTATGCACCCCAGCATTTTTTTGGCCTTGCTATAAGCTTTGTTTCATTGGCTTGTCTGTTTAACGGTACTGCTTAAGATGACACCTAGGTCCCTTTCTTCCTGCGTGGTGCTGAGCTGGACTCTGGTGAGGTGTTACTCGTCCTTGGGTTCCCTTTACCCAAATGCATCACCTTACATTTTTTTGCATTGAACGTCTGCTGCCAGACATTGGACCATCTTTCCAGCCTCTGTCGGTCTTTTTGTAGGTCCTTAACTACCTCCTCACTGACAACCCTTCCTCCTAGCTTGGTATCATCTGTGAATAGGGCAATTTTGCCCTGAACACCTATACCGATGTCACTGATAAAAGCATTAAACAGAAATGGCCCCAACACTGAGCCTTGGGGCACACCACTAGTGACCGTACCTTCATCAGACCTCACCCTGTTGACCACTACTCTCTGTTTTCTGTCCATAAGCTAATTACCTACCCAACACACTATGCACTCGACTGCGCCCAGGTCCTCCAACTTTTCCAGCAGGTGGCTGTGCGGCACCAAATCAAAGGCCTTACTGAAATTGAAGTAGAGGAGGTCCACTGGGTGGCCTCTGTCTTAGTCTGCCTTAGACTGGAATATCCACCTATTTGCTTGAGACACAGTACTGTACAGCAATGTTAAGTCTTTACTGAACTTTCAGATTAACTACTGCTGTGTTTGCCCTTTCTGCTGAGCAGACTCACCGACGGTCCATTCCTGGGAATGAAAATGGTGACCCTGACTCCTGAAGGCAGCAGCTCCTGAAATTCCGCAAAAGGGACATTTCTTTTAGCTGGATGCTTAAACTGTGATTATAACTTTCCATAGCTATCAGCCTCCCACAACTAGAGGGTGCTGCTCTTAGCATTCAGCAACATAATTTGGGTATATTATGCAGCATCTCAGATCTAGAGGACACATTCTGGTTTTACATACAGTATACAGCTATCACAGTTGCTAATCTAGTGTGCTTATTTAAGAGGAAGGTGGGGGTTAAAAGTAGAGGGCATAGTCTAAGATTGGAGGGAGGACGATTTAGGGGCAATGTGAGGGGGCGTTACTTCACAGAGAGGGTGGAGGCCTGGAATAACCTACTGGAGGAAGTGGTAGGGGAAGAAATGGGGGAGGGATTCAACAGTGCATGGGACAAACATAAGGGGTTGGCAAGTGGGGGAAAGGGAAGGTCCCATGACATAGGTAATGAGTAAGGGGAGGAGGGACAGACTCAATGGGCCAGAGGGTCCTTTTCTACTGCCAGATTTCCATGATCCTATAATTTACACAAACACTACAGATGATGCTGGACCACTCGCCACATGGGAGCACTACAGATGACGATAACAAAAAGTGAAAACACACACTGGACCCCCCCACTCTGAAAAAGAGCCTACATCATGGCCAATCCCTGATTTAAGAATGGTGGACAGCCAGACGGTGGCGTGATAATGAGGAGGGGCTTTACCCCATAAACGTACAGTGCTGGGAAAGATTTAAGTTAGAGTTGTTTTGAAAAGATGGTGTTTGATTGGAGGGACAGAGACCAGAAGATTGTCAACTGGCTGAAGGATGGGATTTCAGCGCTTGGGCAAAGAAAGATATGTTTGTACTGGGGCCAGAAGTGTGCTACAGGAGTGCAGCTGCCAAAAAAAGAGTATTTTTAATCCTATTTTGCCCCCCACCCCTGAACCAAATAACCAACCTGCACAGGGTGATGTTTAGTAACCAGACAAAATCGTTAAAGGTGTTAATATTCAATATATTCAATTGTGGTGTTTGGTGCCATGCATATCCACACCAGTGTGGCTATGTGTGGTGTGATAGTTGGTTTACTCATCACAATCTGGTCTGCTTTCATTCATGGCAATCCTCTCCGGACCCTCTCACCTTCCCAACATCCACAGCAGGGTCAACCACAAGACTTCCCTTGTGTCACTATGTCACCCATGTTGTCCTATATGGCTCGGTCCAGCCCCAACATGCACACTACACTCCTCAGGACACTAGTGGGTAAACCCAAAATAGAGTAGGGTTCCCTCCCTAGCTGGAGGAGAAAAGCATCCTGGTGGGAGGACACCCAACCTTCCTTGGCTGGCCCAACACAGCAGTCCAGAATCAGGGCATGAATCTGGGTCACTAGCACAGCAAGCTGCACTTTAATCGCTGTGTGATGTGTTGGCTCCTAGTCCTATGTCTTAAAGGGATATAATATTTCTGATACATTCAAAAAGCAATTTTTAAAGTCCTTTTCTGTAATTGTATCCAATACTTGGGAATTCTAGCAACAGCATGTGCCAGTGTCATAAATATCCCCAATATACATTTACCTGAGGAGCGGGGCATGCATGAAGAGGTGTGGCAGTTGGGCAGTGGTGAGTGGCGGGGCATGCACGAAGAGGTGTGGCAGTTGGGCAGTGGTGAGTGGCGGGGCATGCACGAAGAGGTGTGGCAGTTGGGCAGTGGTGAGTGAGGAACTTTCCCTTCAGCATTCCCTTGGGTTGGAAAAACGCACACAGAATAATAGAAAAGAAAGAAAATGGGAAAACTTTCTGCTTTACTTTATATCATGTTCCATCTGTGGCTCCAAAGGTAAAACATTTCCGAATTGCCGCTCTCCTTCGACGGTGTTTCCTCCTTGGCGTCTCTTGGAATGTGACAGTTGGTCGGCCGTAAGTAAGAGAACTAGACGGTGGCATCACAGACTCGGTCCTTAAAAACTGCTTCTTGAGTTATAATTTCAAGCAACGCTGAACCTACGAGTTCAAACAATGTAATGAAGTAATAAGAAAATTACAGGACGTATTAGTAACGGTATGTTGGTCAGCAGTGTGCGCAAGGAGTATGAGGACTGGTAGTCAGTAAGCCTGGATTCAAGATAAAAACGGACTTCTGAACAATAAATTTTACCCACGCTTAAACTATAAGACTGGTCTTAATCTACAAATCTGAGATAACCATCTGTAGAATTTGCTGCAGGAATTTTTAGGCTTTCAAATCGGCAGCATACAAAATAAAAGGCCAGACAAGGAAAGCTTTTAAGAACTAGACATGTTAATCTGCAGTATTCTACAGTAAAGAAGCTTACTAATAAAAGGTGGACCATGGTGCTGAAGCGAAGGTCTACATTCCTCATTATAGAAAGGTGCGAGGCACAAAGTAAGTAGTACTGCTTTACATTCATTTCTGTCTCAGGAACTTCATTTGTACATGGTAGCAATAGACATCACCCTTATTTTGCTAGCTTTGTACATTAATAAAAAAAAATGGTAACTAGAAGAGAAAAAAAAGACAAAATGTTACAAGCTGAGGTAATGGAAAGAAGGTCAGAAAATAATAAAGACACTTCAAAAAGTAAAATAAAACAGCAGCACAATAAGACACAGGCTGAGCAGGACTTATACAACTTCTTTGGGAAAATTCCAACATTAAATCTCCCAAATCCAGCAAGTCCACTAAACACCCCAGAACCATTACATTTAAAAGACTTTGGGGTAAACTCAGAGGCACAAGAGGAAAAAAATGTAGAAAAAGACATGATGCATCAAAAAAAAGGAATTAAAGGAGCAAACAGAGACTTAGAATTATCAAGTACCACAGAAGAAATACAAAACAATGCACAGAACATTAAGGGAGAGACCTGCAATTTAAATCTGCAACAATTGATGCCCGAATATGTTTCTGCGGAATCAGATGTAGAACAACCATCTGTAGAAGAGGAAACACATCAGATTAAAGAAATTAAAGAGACTACAATAGAAAACATTCAGGTACCCCCTCCCTCACACACACACCTCAGGGGAGCATACAGGATAAAGAGAAAGAAGGTGAAAAAGACACACTTCCCCCTGCATGAGCAATAGCTCTAATAGGAGACATAAGGGGAATCAAGGAAGACCTGAATTTTATCAAACTTAAATCAGAGGGAGTAGGACATAATGTTAAAAGATATGGATACAATAAAACTATCTATTTCTCAATTGGATAATTCAGTACAAGAAATGAACACACAAGTTACGCAACTCAAAACAAGAATCTCAGATTTGGAAGACAAATGAATTATAAATGAAAGGCAAATTCACTCGCAGGAAAAGACCATCACGGCTATTACAGCCAAAATTACAGATATGGAATTAAGAGCCTGGCAGAAAAAATTAAGAATAGGAATACCTGAAGCATGGGAACAACAACAAAGTTTAAAGGACATTGTATTGCAAATATCTGGTACTTTCTTAGATATTCCACCAGCAGAAATGCACATTGAACTTGACAGGGTGCACAGATCATTGAAGACTAGGCCAGATGATAGGACACCCTTACATCTGTGATCGTCACATTATTTAGAATCGATGATAAATTCAGAACAATGAACGCTATGTACCAAAAAAAAAGGATTCTTTTGTGAGGAGCACATGCAGTATTTCAATTTATCAAGATTTACCTTTTGAAACTGTAGGGGAAGGAAAAAATATGACTTTTTGAAGAAACTTTTATGGCAAAAAAGGATACAAAACAGCAGTGCTATTACCTGCAAAATTGAGAGTGACAATAAATAAACACTTATTTTTTTCCTCAGCTGAACATGCAGAGAGGGAACTGAGAAAGTTACTACGAGATGTATTTCCTCAAAACAGTACTCTGCAAATGATTTAAATGAGAACTTGGTGGCTCTCTGGGAGGTCGGGAAGGGGAAAGGGGGTGTGAATGCACTGTGAAAAGTTTAATTCTAGGAACCCATTTGTCGTTTTCTCTTTTATTTTACACTGCAATTGCATATAATGAGTAAGAAGAAACAGAAATCCTGAGGGGCAGGGGGAGAAGGAATCTAAACACCAGGAAAGGTTTAACACCTGGTATCCGTGGAGGGAGGATACCACATGTTTCTGATAGGGACGGTTTATGTCATGTTTAATAGTAACACAGTGACAGGAACAAAGAAGCGCATAGTTTACTTTAGTCATACACTGGTTACAGGAAAGGTAACACACGTTCAATAAATGGTTATGGAGGTTAAAAAAAAAGTACCCTGGACATCAGAGTGGCTTCATTAAATGTTAATGGTTAAAATAATTTTAAAATAAGTCAACAAAATCTTGTATTATGCAAACCTACATGATGTGGAGATATTATGCCTATAAGAAACTCATTTGGTGGGAAACAAAAAGTAAAACGGGTAAAAAAAATCATGGGTGGGACAATATTTTAATTCTGCAGGTACCAATAACAGCAGAGGCATTGCCATTCTGATGTCCAAAAACATAGATTTTAGATGTGTTTAACAAATAAAAGATAAGGACTGAAGATACATATTGCTTAAAGATGAACTATTTGGTTCAGAAATAACTCTGGGTTCTGTTTACAGCCCTTTCATACAATATAATCCCGAATGTCTTACAAACTACAGGCCGGTCTCTAACCTTCCCTTTTTGGGTAAGGTTATTGTGAAGGTGGTGGCTTTACAGCTGGAGGACCATTTGACCAGCCACAATATCTATGATTCTCTCCAGTCCGGTTTCAGGAAGTGACATAGTACTGAGACGGCTCTAGTTCGGGTACTAAATGACCTCCTGATAGACAGAGATCGAAAGACTCGTTCCATCTTGGTCCTTCTTGATCTCTCTACAACATTTGATACTGTGGACCATGAAGTGCTGCTGGATCACCTGCGGGTTATCTGTGGACTGTCGGGGACTGTCCTCAGATGGTTTCGATCTTACCTCATGGGTAGGACTCAGAGAGTGGTGTCTGGGGTTTTTACCTCAGCTCCATTCTCCCTACCCTGTGGGGTTCCGCAGGGATCCATTCTAGCGCCCATGTTGTTTGCAGTGTATATGCTGCTGTTGGGAGCGATTATTAGATAGTATGGCTTGAGTTTTCACTGCTATGCAGATGATACTCAGCTATACATGTCTTTTGTCCCTGAACAAGATGATGCTGTCTCGGTACTCAATAGCTGCCTGACTGAAATTCAGGCCTGGATGAATGTGAGCTGGCTAAGGTTGAACCCTGAAAAAACTGAGGTGTTGGTTGTGAACCCGGGTCATCGTGAGGCAGGTGTGTTGGCAGGTTCACCTCCGGGTTTGTGGCTTGGAGGTGTCCAGCTAGCTACCTCAGACCAGGTGCAGAACCTGGGCATCATGTTTGATGACTGTCTGACCCTAAAATCACAGGTGTCAGCAGTTGTTAAAACTTCTTTTTACCATCTGAAAAATATCACCCGGGTGAAACATCCGATTCCTCCCGATGATCTTCCAACGTTGGTTCACACCTTCGTTACCTCCCACCTTGACTACTGCAATGCCCTTTACCCAGGGCTGCTGGGGGTTGATATCCGCTGCTTGCAGCTGGTGCAGAACGCGGCAGCCAGGCTTTTGACTGGTGCTTCAAGAGCCAGTCATATGACGCCTGGGCTCCGTGGTCTGCACTGGCTGACAATACAGTGGCGGATCACCTTTAAGGTTGCTTTGTTAACCTTTAAGGCCCTACATGACCAGGGACTGAGTTACCTGAAAGATCTCCTTTGTCCCTACTGTGCCCTCCATCCTCTCCGATCCACCGATGAGGGATTGCTAGAGGCTCCCACGGTACGTTTGCAGACATCGGGAGCAAGGGCATTTAGATTTGTTGCTCCGTCCCTGTGGAACTCTTTACCTCATTGGGTACGAGATTGCCTAACCGTCCAGAGTTTTAAAATTGCTTTAAAAACTTATCTTTTTAACCTGGCTTTTGTTGATCGATGTGGTTATTTTAGTTTGTTATGCTGCTATTATATTGTTTTCTGTTGGAATTTATATGTCTGTTTATAATAATTTATTTTATTTTATGTATTTTATTGTACAGGCACCTTGGTTTTAGAAAGGCGCCTTTTATAAATAAAACTGATATGATATGATATAATGAGTTTTTGGCACAACTAGAGAGGGATGTTGTATTGCTTAATAGTACAGACATCATATTAGCTGGTGATTGGAATGTTTTACCAAATCCACTGCTGGATAAAGCATCTAAAATTATAATAATGATCGTCATAATTCTAGAACATTGAATGATTTCATGTCTAGGAATTACTTGACAGACATCTGGAGAGATAGAAATTATGTGAAAAGGGAGTACACATACAAATCTAAATATCTAAGTATTTGCAGCAGGATAGATTTTTTTCTAGTGAATAAAAATGTGTCAAACAGAACCTTAGAAACAAATATACACATCATCTCAGATTCAGATCATGCCATGCTAACTGCTTTAATTATTCCAACATTAGATAGAGCAAAATCACCACAATGGAAATTTGACAATAGCTTATTACAAGACTCAAAATTTGTTAAAAATATTAAGAAAAATCTATAGAAGAATTGTGGCAACAATCAAGAAAAATAACAATGGCTATTAAGTGGTAGGCTATGAAAGCATACTTGCATGCAGTTATAATTTCACATCAAAATAAAAAAACATTAAAAGAATGACGGCAATAGAACAAAAAATTAAAAATTTGGATAAAAAAAGTTAATAATACAGGGGAATCATAGAACTTGATGACAGAAAAGGACCCCATGGCCCATTCAGTCTGCCCCTTTCCCCAGATGTTAATCTTCCCAAGATCCCCAAACTCAACAAAAATTGGAAGATTGCCTGAATGAGAATAATGAACTAATATTAAGGTCCATGGAAAGGGCTTTATGGAAAATCAAGAACTAATTATACTTTTACAGTGACAAAATGGGAAAATTGTTAGCATATGCCCTTAAGAAACAAAAGGAAAAAAATACAATTACGTCAATATTAACTACACAAGGAGAAGTATACACTGACAAGTTACTATCACAAGAATCTGTAAAATATTTTGGTACAATATATAATAAGGAATATATAAGTCAAACAGAACAAATAAAAGAATACTTACAAATCACAAATATTCCAATATTGGATATACCAGGGGATGAAAAATCCCCAAGTCTGACATCCAGGATACATGTTTGCAGCGGCAGGACTTGAACTTTACAATGCTGTGACGTCCGACAGACCTGCTGTGTATCTTGCTGCTGAACATGTGCAGTGTGTCCTATGTGGCTCCACGGCGCTCCCCCCACCCCGAGCGTGCTTACCTTTCAATTAGTTGCTGAAGTGAAAAGGAATGCGCTATGGTTGGAGGACCTTCATTCACAGCTCCGGAGTTCCAGAAAAACATGGGACAGGGTTTTACTGGCATCGGGAAACTCCTCTGCAGCTTTGCGTGTCTTCGGGGAAGGATTCGGCAGCACAGCAAGCCCCTCTGGAATGACAGCACCTAAGTGAGATTAGCCACAAGGAGATCACATGTGTGACCAAACTGTGATCATGTGGTCTGTGGTTGATCTGCGCCTGTGTCAGTGATTTTCATCTACGCCATCACTCTCGAGCTGCATCTTGATCAGTATAGATGTGCTGTGTGACTGGAGCTCTGATATTTATCATAAATCGTCAAATTTGAATTTTTAAATATTGGAAGCCCTCCCTCGGACTAACTAACAACTTGGGGGCTACTTTTATTCAGGTAGTTTGTCTGGGGACACATTTATTTCTTTATTTTAATTCTGGATAGAGTCTAATGGCTGCTGTAGTGTAGGAGAGCAGGGGGTGATTTTTGAGCTGTTCCTGCAGTTTGCGAATGGATGAACCTTATTTGCACAGGATTTAAAACGTCGGGGGTATTATAAAATAGGACAGTCAATACCACTTTTTAGCCGATTATTTAGGAGCAAATTCAATTTCTGCTGGTCAGACTATGGCTGCATAAAAGTAAACAATATACTATAATACTAACAGTCATTGTCTGTGACCACTAAGCCTTTACAGATCAGCACCAAAGGGCACTTTTATATTGGTCAAACTCACTGGCTGCATAAAACAAATATACATTTGTTTATTTATTTATTTAGTTATTTATTTATTACTAGGATTACAAATACCCTTTGTGTGTGACCACTTTTAAGATCATCTGATTTGGGTCAGTTTTCAGCTGGTCAGACTTACTGCTGGACTGCATAAAGTCCTTGTCTGGAACCACTACAGATCAGCACCATTTAGGGGCAATTTAAGCTGGTCAACTCACTGGCTGCATAGAAAAATATACAGTAAGTGTGTAACCGATTATCAAGCCTTCTGAGCACTTGGGGCAAATTTCAGCTGGTCTCAGAATTACAGTGGGCTTCATAAAAGAATATACTAGCAGTCTTTGTCTGTGACCACTTATCAAGCCTTGTGCTTTGTAAGTAAAGTTTTTCTGTGCTTTATAGCAAGCAGCTTTATTAAATACAGATAAACTTAATCTGTTCTTGGGCTGCTGGTGCCAGGGCTTTCAGTCTGTAACTTCAGCTTTAAAGTCTGACACAGTGACTCGGAATACTGCTGTAGACTCTTGTTCTTCTGACTGAAGCAAGTCTGCTTGAGTGACTGAATAGTTCTTACACATCCATATGTTATCAATTTTATTTTTCTGTCAAAGCTTTTTCAGATTTTGAAATAATTTGTGAGATCCAGTGTAAAAACAGATTAAATGTTAGCAACAACTACATGAACATAGCAGGTTGCTGTTTGTTTGTGGACAACATAGCAAAGACAATACATGCAGCAATAGTTGAGATCAAAAATGCTTCCTTTTGGAGCATTCTTGCTGATGGAAGTATAGACCACTCTATTATCGAGCAAGAAATTGTCTACCCGAGATATGTAGGTGATGTTTGCCAGTCACACAACTAATATCTGTAGTACCATTTGAAACTGCAAGCACTGAGGGTGTATTTCATACTATAGAGAAAGCTTTGCAATCAGTGGATTTGTCATTACCAGAACTCAAGACAGGTAGTAGAAATCCAGCACTTGTCTGTGCTAATTTTGATGGTGCACCAGTTAATCTTGGTGAACGGACAGGAGTCAGTACTTAGACTGAAATCACTTTTGCCAGACGTTATTGGTATTAACTGTGTTGCCCACAAACTTGAGCTTGCCATTTTGGATGCAAATAAACATTCCAAATACATGCCAAAATTTGAAGACTGTTTGAAAGGCATTTTCAGTTTTTATTTTTGGTCTCCAAAAGCAGGACAGAACTTAAAGAAATTGGAGAAGTTCTTGATGAGCATCTTGCACATTTCATGACTGTAAAGCAAGTCAGGTGGTCAGCAGGCAAAGAGAGAGCAGTTGCGGCATTAGAAAAAACCTTGACATTGTGGCAATGCATCTGGAGCACAGATTTGTGGATGGGAACAGGGCAGACGATGCTAACAGAGCTAAGGGCTACCACAAGGAACTGACCTCTGTGCATTTCATTAAAGTTCTTTATTTCTTATTAGATTTTTTGCCAATTCTTGCTAGATTATCAAAAACTTTCCAGTTGGCAGACTACTTAATTATCGAGATACCAGAACATATTGAAAAAGCAGTTCTGCAACTAGAAGTACTTAAAACTACTCCTGGCAAATACCTCACAAAATTCCAGGAACAGTACAATGCAGATGAACACGTTTGGAAAGACAAAGGGCCATGGAACATCTGGCAGTGAAGCTGAACTTCATGCATTTATTAATGATAGTGTCACCTACATTCACAATAGATTTGATGTTCTCTCAGAAAAATCATTGTCTTTGCTTCAGATTTTGGATTTTCACAACTGGCCAGTGGAAAAAGAAGATCTAGCAACATTTGGCAATGCTGAGATAACTGAACTCATCACAGACAGCCCATATTCTTCTCACTTCTCTGAAGTGGATAAAGACTGTGCCACAGATGAGTGGGTGCAGCTGAAATTATACCTGTCTCGATTCAGAGCCAAACCTCTCATATCAATGTACCAGTTGGTTTTGCAAATGAAAATAGCTGAATGTGGACCAGAGAACCCCATGAAGGGTCCTATACAAAAGCTTATCAAAATTCTGCTCACCATTTCCCCTTCAACAAGCGAATGTGAAAAAGGATTCTCCAAAGTCAATTTCATTAAAAATAAACTAAGAACAACCCTGACACAACAGTCTTTTGAGAATCAGCTGCTGATAATGAGTGCAGGCCCACCCGTCTCTGAGTTTGATCCACTACCATCAATTAAGTACTGGCTTGACAACAGTCTTGATACTATCCATGTAGCCGGTCACAAATGTCCCTCAAAATAAACTGAACAAGGTGAACCTGAAGCAAGCTGCAGTACTACTCTATAATTTTTCTCTGCCTCCACCTCTCTCTGACTGATACTGCCTGGCCATCCGACAGAAAAGTTTTTAAAAAAAAGTTAGTTTTGGTAATGACAGTGCACCACAGAAAAAAGGTGCGACTTACTGACTCATGCTACAGACTCATCCTAAAAATGCCGCATAAGTCCTGGATTTATGTATCCCCGCCCAAAAAAATTCAACCCCTACATACACTCAGAAATGTTTAGTACTGGAGAAATTCAGCAGGCTATTACGGGTCAAAAAAAAAAAAAAAAAAGGATCTTTCCCCGGTCCTGATGGGCTAACATGTGAATTTCATATCACATTTTAGGGCCAATTATGCCCATGGATACAAAAATGATACAAGAAATAATGGAAACTGATAAAATACTGGAGTCTATTCGAGAATGTACTATTTTATTCTTACTAAGGGAAAATAAGGTCAGAAAACATGCTGAAAATTACTGTACTGCCCAATATCTTTATTAAACCAAGATTATAAAATTATTACTAAATTGACAGTACACAGAATACAAGACCAAATTGCAAGACACATTAATACAGATCATAAAAGGCCATAATATATTTGAAGGTTTAGAAACTGTCCAGGAAATAATACCTTTAGTTTCTATTTTTCACCCACAACCATGGAGGAAGAAAAAGCCACTAAGGCTTTCGACTTATTATCAGGATAATTCATGTTTCTTTGTCTAACAGTATGGGGATTCCCTAGTATAATATTAAATAGCCTTGCAAAACTATATGACTCCCCCATTGCAAGATTAAAGATAAATACCTATATATCAGATCCGGTTAAAATTATGAACGATATACAACAAGGTTGCCCCTTGTCATCCCCAATATTCGTATTATGTTTAGAACCCTTATTAAATTAGATCAGGAAAAATGAACAAATCACAGGAATCCATATTGGTAAGAAAGAAAATAAATTAAATGTATATGCAGATGACATGCTACTAATGTTAAAAAATCCTGCGCTTTTGTGGCCTGAGGTTCTAAAAGAGACAGAAACGTTTGCTTCCTTGGCTGGTTTTGAATTGAATCAATCCAAATCTCTGGCCCTTCCTTTGACACCATTAAAGGGATGCACAAAGTGTGTGTTACATAAATGAAAATTACAAATAATATGAAATACTCGGGTATTACATTGGCTAGTAATACACAAGAAACAATAGATATTAACCAAAATGTAATATACACCAAGATAAAAAAATTAGTAGAAGGCTGGGAGAATTTGTCTTTTTCCCTTTGGGGCAGGATAGAAACATTAAAAATGTCAATGATTCCACATTTAATGTATCTTTAACAGGGTGTTATGCGGCAATTTTCAGATAAATGGTTTTCTAATGTTAAGCAAATATTTGTGAAATTTCTTTCGTGGAGAGCATCCCCCAGAATTGCTTGGGTGAAAATAAAGATACCCAGATCCCATGGAGGTATGGGTTGCCCTGACCTACTTTGTTATTTTAGAGTCATTAGGATGAAGACTGCCTTTTTGTGGTCAAATAAATCAAAGCATGAAACAGATACATTAGGCAGATATATGTCAATGCCACAGGCACATTTAAACAATGTTTCTCCCAACCTAGCAATATAGAATATTATTCCTAAGAATAAAATTTTTTTAAGAACCAATACAAACACCACAGTTAAAAGTGTCGCACAGTCATGTAAAATATGGGTACAAAAAAATTAAAGTGAAAAATTACATTTTAGGGCCAGCCTGTTGGCGCAGCAGTGGGATTTCCGCTCGCGATGCCGGCGAACCGGGTTCGAGAACAGACCGGGTCATGAGGAGGCCAGCCAGGGGAGAAGGATGGAGCATCCTACGGACTGCTCTCCTTCTCTGGGGGGAGGGTGGGAAAAGTGATCGGCGCGCTGGGGACTCCTGACGGAGGCTAGGGGATTTCACGCTGACGACGCTCACATCTCAGGGAGGTGGGGCGGACGCTGGCGTCATTGCACGTCTCCGCCTCCGTAAGGAAAACAGCAGAAAATCAAGGTGGGCAAGGACCACTGTCTACATGAAGCCCTCCTGGAAGACCTTGATTTACCACCATCGCTGCAAGTCCCCCGACTAGATATTGGTTCCGTGGTCACGGAAGAGGTGGCCATGGCCCTGCCCTCCGGGGACAAGCCGGGGGTGACTGGGGGACAATGGCAGCCATAGATGGTGGTAGAGGCTTCCAGGGGCCATGACCAGGGCCGATAGAATGACAGGGTCCTGCCAAAAAAAAAAAACATTACATTTTACACTCTAGTATCCTTCCAGTTTTACAGGATTCCTTAACACAGAGGAAAACCATATGGAAAAATGCATTAATAAATGCCAACCTGGTAAATTGGCTGGATTTATTAGAAGATGGTGATTTTATATCAGTTACAAAATTTAGAACCTATACAAAAATTAACAAGTTAGAGGATGATTGGTACTTATAGATAACCCTGAAAACTAAGTTTAATACTATCAAAAATAGGCAAAAATATTACGTACTGTAGCTGAGATATATACAAAATAGAGAATTAAATAGCAATAAGAGCACTGTAGCACAAGTGTATGTAAACAATTATTAGACACTAATTCTTCTCAGTTACAAACAAAACAAGTATATAAACAATTATTAGACCCTAATTCTTCTCAGTTACAGAAAAAAATATCTTCCACAAGGATTAAATGGGAATGGAACTTGCAGACTTAATACAAGAAAATAGTTGGATCACAATAAGAAATAATGCAAATAAAATATATTCAAATGCAAAAAATGAAAGTATACAGTGTAAAATTATAGATCGGGCATATATGTCCCTGTCATCTTTTTCACATTTTACGACAAACACAAATAAACATTGCTAGCACTTATATGGGGCAGAAGGAAATCTTAGTCATATGCTGTGGGAACACAAAACAAGATTGGTGGAAATCTGCACAAAAAGAATCAGAGAAAATTCTGGGGAAAACCTTACCTTTGGACCGAAAATTTTATAAAGTGAACAATTTAGAAGGACGTGGGTTATCAGGTAGTGAAAAAATTGTGCTTTGGCATCTATGATCACAAAAAGACAAAATTCTACAAAGGTGGAATTGGCTGAAGTTGAAGAACATGGATCAAAATAGCTGGATACACACATTTTGTGAATTATGTATTTAGAAAAACTGTCAGAATATACTGACAAAGTAGAACTACCTCAGGAAGTTATTAGCACAGACCGGAGAGAAGTCATGAATACAGTATATTGCCTCCTATTTTAAGATTAGATTGAAGCTACATATTAAGACACTGTGCACTTTGAAAAAGGTATATAAACTATTTAAGGAATGTATATGGCCGACATATCCAGAGTATGAATTGTTTTATCACTGGGTGTAAAAAGCATATTAATAATAATAGACCTGAATATACTGTATATATGTGAAATTTACATGGAAAAATAAAGAAAAAAATTATACTGCAAAAATAATTCTCAAACATTTACCTAGACTTACTGTACATTCAAACTGCACAAAACATATCCAAAGATAAATGGTTTGTGTCACAAGCCTTTATTACAGGAGGTACTGATAAGGTTTTTTTATCAACAGAGGTACTGACAAGAGTCACACCGATATGGATGTGCACCAAACAGAATGGCAACACTTCCGTTTTCAGAAGTAGCTGGTGCACAGCTAGATCACAGCTGATTCTTACCAGAGTATGTGCCCTGTCTGTCCCTGTCATAGTACCACCCATGGGCCCCCACCCCCCCCACTCAAATTTTTAACAATGTGCGACTCAGACAGCTTGCAGTAGTAGGGGTTGGAAGATAAAACAGCTGGCCAATGTCACTTCTGAGGTGAGGCTGCTCAGCCCTGAGAAGCAAAGCCACTCCAGTTTGCCTACAATACCACTTTCTGTCTGATGCATGTACAAAAGCAAGGCCAGATTTAGACAGGGGTATTTCTGAGCTGCCACCACCTACAAGTAAGCCTAAATGCCTCATTGGAAAGTGATTTTTGGCTTTCAGATTTTGAGTGACTCTGCACACCTTCCTTCCCTTGAGGAATAAGTGGCCAGTGACTGCATGGCCATTTCATTTTTTATGTTGACTGCGCGCATGCGCAAGAAACATGTTGCGACAGGTTTCTCCAGAAGCAGGTTGTGGAGGCGTGGTAGTGTTGTGCCCAATGCCCCCACAGCCTGCAAAGGCTTGTCCCCCATCCCCCAATGCCGTAGCATGCTGCTGCTGACACTAGTTCAGCCAGCGTGCCACAACTTTCTAAAAAATCATCCGCTGCAATCAGGGGCCGCCTCGTCATTGCAGCCTCAGCCATCTGCTGCAATGAGGGAGCATCTCGTCATTGCAGGGTGGGATGTAGGATCTCTGATATTGTTTGTGAACATGGCTGCTTGCGCCATATTCTAAACAATATCCTTATGTTATCCTGCGGCGGAGGCCTACTCCCCTTGACGCCAATGTATTTACCCTTAATTGTGTGCGGCGAGGTGCCCAATCCCCATCGGCAGAAAGGACCTCCCCTTTTGTTGTTTGCCGGCCAGGGGTGCCCAATCCCCATCGGCAGAAAGGAATCCCCCCCCTTTGTTGCTTGCCGGCCAGGGTGCCCAATGCCAATCGGCAGAAGGAATCCCCCCTCTTTTGTTGTTTACCCGGCAGGGGGTGCCCAATCCCCATCAGCATAAAAACCAACCCCTTTGTTGTTTGCAGACGGGGTGCCCAATCCCCATCGGCATAAATAATTGCCCCTCTTTTTGTTGTTTGCCGACAGGGTGCCCAATCCCCGTCAGCTGCAGCTGTCCCCAGACTCCGGTGGCACACTGGGAGCCCACCCCAGCATGCCACATGCCCTGTGAGCGGTCCCGCGATGTTTTCTTCGTGTCCTATACCTGAAAGAAAGAATATGGTCCCTCAGTAGTCTCCCGCCCCCCAACAACCGCACCCACCACTGCGCACCCAGCCTCCCCACCCCCACCCCATACTTACCTCCGGGCTCTAGCGCGATGATCTTCGCTGGACCGAGAACACGTCTGCACTCTTCAAAGCCGACCACGAACTGAGGAAATGCCGGTAAGCTGTATAATGTAATTAATAGGGTTTTTTCAACTTTAGTGCATATCTCGGGCATTTTGGGAATTTTTTCACCAAATTTTCAACATGGGGTTTTGGGACCCTCCATGAATTCTTGAACTGTCATGGCATTAATCGGCCCGAAAGGTGGTTTCGCATGGTCACTGCGGGAATCACCTTTTAGAACCAATCCTGAAAGAACAGTGCTAGTGTTCATGAGGTGGACTCTCAAAAGCCTATAGTTGCAAATTTGGTGGTAAAAATCCAACAAATGACTGTTTTACGAGTGTGCGCTGCGCACTGGCTACGCACGCTCGTAACTTTGTGAATTTACAAACTTTTCACACCAGATTTTCAACATTGGCATTTTGTCCCACCTCCTTGTGAACAGTACAGCTGTCATTGTTGACATCCTGGCCACAATGTGTTTTAGCACTTCCGGCGCAGAATAGCGTGGTCGCTGTGGGAAATCAGTGTTCGTGACAGATTAAGAAAATGACAGTGACATTGTTCATGAGTAGAGGTCCTGAAATGGCTATGTTGAAAATTTGGTAACGACACTCCTTAAAATGACTGTTACGAGCGTGCGTTGCGCAGTTTGCACGCAAGCTCATAAGTTTGCGAATTTATAATATTTTTACTCCAGATTTTCAACATTGCCATTTTCCCACACCTACTTATGAACAGTAAAGTTGTCATTTTTCCCATCCTGGCTGAAATGTGTTTTCGCACTTCCGGCGCAGAACAGAGCGGTTGCTGTGGGAAATCACTGTCTGGGACAGATTAAGAAAATGAGAGTGATACTGTTCATGAGCAGAGGTCCTAAAATGCCTATGTTGAAAAGTTGGTGATAATAGCCCATCGGATGACTGTGTTACAAGTGTGCGTTGCACACTTTCCACGCACCCTTGTAACTTCGCAGATTTGTAATACTGTCACGCCACATTTTCACCAGTGGAATTTTTCCACACCTCCTTATCAGCAGTACAGCTGTCATTTTCCACATCCTGACCAAAATGTGTTTTCACAGTTCCGGCGCAGAATAACGCGGTCGCTGTGGGAAATCACTGTTTGGGACAGATTAAGAAAATGACAGTGGCACTGTTCATGAGCAGAGGTCCTAAAATGCCTATGTTGAAAATCGGGTGACGAAACTCCATGACCTGACTGTGTTACAAGCGTGCATTGAACTGTTTCCATGCACCCTTGTAACTTCGCAATTTTGTAATATTTTCACGCCACATTTTCAGCAGTGGCATTTTTCCCCACCTCCTTATGAACAGTACAGCTGCCATTTTTCACATCGTGGCTAAAATGTGTTTTTGCACTCCTGCCGCAGAATAGCACGGTTGCTGTGGGAAATCACTGTTTGGGACACATTAAGATCAAGTGAGTGAGAGGGGGGAGTGACCGCGCTCAACTGAGCTCTGTCGGGACTGCTATGGATTTCTTTGTAGGCAGAAAAAAGGTGCCAATGCAGGCAGGAGTCCCGTACAAAAGGGCCGCTTGCAGCGCCAGGACAAACAGAATGAGCGTGTGAGAGAGGGAGACTGAGCGAACTCCACAGAGCTCTGTCGGGACAGCTGCGGATTTGTTTGTGGGCAGAGAAAGGGTGCAATATAAGAGCCCAGTACAAAAGGGCAACCTGCAGCACTGGGAGAAGCAGAACGAGACAGCGAGTGACAGAGGGGGAGTGAGCGAATTCACCGGAGCTCTTTCAGGACTGCCGCGGATTTCTTTGTGGGCAGAAAAAGGCATCAATGCAGGCAAGGGCCCAGTACAAAAGGCCAGCATGCAGCAGTGGGAGAAACAGTACGAACGAGTGAGACAGGGGGACTGAGTGAGCTCAACAGAGCTCTTTCAGGACTGCTGTGGATTTCTTTGTCAGCAGAAAAAGGTGCCAGTGCAGGCAGGAGTCCTATACAAAAGGACCGCTTGCAGCGCCAGGACAAACAGAATGAGCGTGTGAGACAGGGAGACTAAGCAACCTCAACAGAGCTCTGTCAGGACAGCTGTGGATTTGTTTGTGGGCAGACAAAGGTGCCAATGCACACAGGGGCCCAGTACAAATGGGCAGCCTGCACTGGCGGGGAAACCAGAATGAGCGAGTGAGAGAGGGGGAGTGAGCGAGCTCAACAGAGCTCTATTGCAACTGCTGCAAATTTATTTGTGGGCAGAAGAAGGCAGCAACGCAGGCAGGAGTCCAATAAAAAAGGGCCCCCTGCAGCGCCGGCAGAAACGGAATGAGTGAGTGAGAGAAGGGGAGTGAGCGAGCTAAACGGAGCTTTGTCGGGACTGCTGCAGATTTCTTTGTGGGCAGACAAAGGCGCCAACAGAGGCAGGAGCCCAGTACAAAAGGGCAGCCTGCAGCGCCAGGACAGACAAAATGAGTGAGTGACACGGGGCGATAGTGACCTCAACGGAGCTGTGTCGGCACAGCTGTGGATTTCTTTGTGGGCAGGAAAAAGGTGCCAACGCAGGCAGGAGCCCAGTACAAAAAGGCAGCCTGCGGCACCGGGAGAAACACAATGAGCGAGTAAGAGAGGGGGAGTGAGCGAGCTCAATGGAGCTCTATCGTGACTATGCGGATTTCTTTGTTGGCAGAAAAGGCGGCACCGCGGGCAGGAGCCTATTACAAAAGGCCGCCCTGCGGCACCACTTGAAATGGAGCAGGTGAGTGAGAGAGTCAGCAGGCTCAAAGACCTATGTCGGGCCTGCTGCAGATTTCTTTGTGGGCAGAAGCGCACCAACAGAGGCAGGAGCCCAGTACAACAGGGCAGCCTGCAGCGCCAGGAGAAACAGAATGAACAAATGAGAGAGGGGGAGTGAGCCACCTCAACGGAGTTCTGTCGGGACAGCTGCAGAATTCTTAGTGGGTAGAACAAGGTGCCAACGCAGGCAGGAGCCCAGTACAAAAGAGCAGCCTGCAGCACCGGACCAAACAGACTGAGCGACTGACAGAGGGTCAGTGAGCGTGCTCAACATACCAACGCAATCAACATTCGGCATTGACAAATGCTTGTTTAGTACAGATACAGTACATACAGGCAAAGGTATGTGCTCTAAAACTGAAGCATCTACCTGTGGAACTATTTTCCCCAAATTGAATGTAACTTCTAATAAAATGTAATGAGTTTTTGGACACTGGATTGTACACTGGCATCTATTTCTCACAAGCCAGTCCCAAGTGCCATAAACAGACCACGAAATTATTCTTACCTAAGGAAGTCATGGTTTCATAATTGTCCTCCATCACTTCCTTGTACAGTTCCTTCTCCTGTACGGTTAATTTTTTCCACTCCTCTTTTGAGAAACTGACTGCAACATCTTCAAATGTCTCTGGCTCCTGAAAGAAAGTGAAATCGGTATTGAATAAAAGATGTTTGTTTTTTTTATCGTGTATACAGAAGGACACCAAAGGGACAGATACGGCTTTGATAGAATATTGCTGGTTATCAGCAACTGGGGTGGGGTGTTACTTAAGCAATAAG
This sequence comes from Neoceratodus forsteri, assembly GCA_016271365.2. Lineage (NCBI taxonomy): Eukaryota > Metazoa > Chordata > Ceratodontiformes > Ceratodontidae > Neoceratodus > Neoceratodus forsteri. Next base: position 1,137,848,630 of record CM028130.1, read on the forward strand.
ACATGACAACGTGTGCTTTGAATTGGAATAACAGCATGCCTTGGGTGGGTTGAAGCAGGAGGCCGAAATAGTTAGGGTTACGAATGTATTTCTATGTTAAACACCTATTTTTTCACCTTAATAACACAGCTGTCTCTGGATGGAATAGCCTGAAATTTGGCATTCACATTCCAGTGCCATTTTTGTTCACCCATAATTCAAAAATAGCAGACAGTTGAAATCTGAAACTTTCAGGTTTGTCATATCCTTACTCAAGAAGTACATTTGATAGGTGGTTTCACTGAAAAATGATCAGTTTTTAGTTTCAAATTCTGTTGTCACACATGCAGAACATTTTTTTCGGCGTTCTACTTAAGGCTGTTTTTGTAACAACAGGATTTGCAAATGACAGAAATGAAGAAAAAAAAAAACATTTTCTGTGCCTTTCAACTTTTGGACATGGCCATTTGGGGTCAAACAGACCCCACATTTTCAATATTGACATTTCACCACCCCACCTCATGGACACATAAGTGCCATTTCATTGCTGCACCCCGAAATGTGTTCAGATTAGGCTTTGTGCAGGATCCAAAGGGCCCTGCACATCCTATTTTGCATAGGGCCTGAAGGGCCCTGCTCAAAGCAAATTACAACTCTACTTTTCCAAACAGTAAGGAAGTTAACTTGGTTTGTGCAAGACCTTTGGGGACTGTGATCCGGAGTCAACAGAGTTCACGGGGGCAGTACATGGGGGTGAGGGGAGTTAGAGTACAAAAACCCTTAACATTGGATTTCCTTACCTATGATGTTTCAAAAACCCAAACGGATGCAGTGACATCATTTTCTGCCAGAGTGGAGAAGCCATGTGTGATGAATTGGCATATTTTTGTTGAGCCCATGCCATATTTGGTATATGCAATGGCATGGGTTTGTGGAGAAAAATAACTGGATGTGCTACTTTCTCAAGGAAGATAAAGTTCTGCAATTAGAGCTTCCTGAGAACAATCTATTTACTGAATGAAATGATGTCAAGCTTCTATTCAGATGGCCATACTGTGAGAATATGTGTTTTGTCATCCACCTAGAGTGAACACATGATGATATTCTTACTGTAGTTCCACGATAAGCAAAAAATATCAGTGTTATTTGTTTTCACAGTCTTCATAAATATAGAAGATATTCCCCCAGGCATGCAGAAATAAACTTTTTATTCATTCTGGAATGTTACCAACAATGTTACCTAGCAACAAGGCAACAAGTGGAGTAATTTGTATGTGCGTGTGTGTATATATATATATATACATACACACACACACACACACACACACACACACACACACACACACATATACATACATACACACACACATTGATATATATATCAATCAATCAAAATCTTTATTTAACCAGGCGATCACCGTTGAGCATAACTCATTTCCGAGGTGGACCTGGGGTTTTCAGGATAAACATATCAGAAAGATACAATGAACAATGTACAAGGCAAGGATATATATAATAAATAATATATACAATAATTAACAACAAGAGGCATGTACAGTAATGAGTGACAGCTGGGATATAGGTCAAGGGATATAAAATAGTAACACGTCATGAAAAGTATATATGAGAGTATGCATGTATAAATATAACAGTCAAATGGGTACAACAGATTAAACAGCGCACAATATACAGTATATGTAGAGGTCCTGGATAGGGGCAGGGCAAAGGTTACAAGACTTCTCTAGAAGGTATTTCTAAGGAGGGGCTATAAAGACAGGTTAAGGGTACAGTCAAGACCAGGATCACAGTGGGATTGAATGAAAGAAAAAGCATACAGAGTTGGGATCCGTACGGTTGCCCGGCATGACGTTGCCCGACAAGCAGTGTACCGACACCAGTTTCCCATCATAGGCTTTCCCCGCTAAAAGAAATCCCGCTTGACATTTCCCTGACATTAACAATAGTGAAATCGGCAAACAAGTAGCACAGCACATTAGTCCAAAAACTGCACCAGATCCCACCATGGGCGCAATGCAGGTATTCAGAAGCCACTGTTAAAGAAGCTGAGGGTCCCCCCTGAATTTTACTCTGCACCAGACCCCACCATCGCCAGAGTCAGAATCGCTGCATCTACCAGTTGGCAGCGACCACTACGAGAAAAAGAACGACGTCAGAATCGCTAATAGCACCCTGTACGCTCTATATCTAAAGATAAAGAAAACACAAAATAAAGATTAAATTGAGATCGTTTTATCCATCAACGAGTGAATGTAAAAATTAAAAGCTTCCGGATGGGTTTATAGGTTAATGCCTAACTGTGTAGGAGTCTTGAGTTACAGGCAATATTTTAAGGGAGGGCTTCTGACGAGCTAACTTTCTGGAGCCCAATTTCAGACTTCAATTCAAACGTTTCTTTCACACGAAAAATCCATGCTGAATATACAAATTGCCCCAAGCCTTTCAAACTTAGACATGTCAGTACAGGTGATATATTGCCACTCTGTGGTTGATTGTGTGAAGCACTTGCCAAACAACAAATAACTTCTCTGTGAAGATGTCTATTTACCTCTGGAAACCTTCTTAAAAGGCAGGACGCTCTGAATTTATACCTTAAACTTTACGACAGTTTCAAACCTCAGGATTAGAAATACAGGTTTCCCATTTAATGATTTTCTGTTACAAGCAAATCCCACAAAATTAAAAGAAAGGGACCTAGGAAAAGCCGCTAATGCAGTCCCGATTGAATTATATCTAACCTGGTAAAGAAAACATCCAAATAAGGAGTAAACTAAGGAGACCATGCCTTAGACCAAGTTTACACACTCCTTCAGTCCTGAATGTACTTCCCGCATCTATGAGTGGACACAGAAATTAGAAATTGTCAGATGTGCTGAGGCGCCGATACCTTGCCCAGTAAAAGTTCTAAGTTGCAGATAAGATCATCGGTGGGGGGGGGGGGTTGCCGATGTTCTGTATTACCAAGCACTTCTTGCAGAAAAGTGTCAGCGTGGCTCAGTTGGTAGCACATCCGCCTCTGGACCAGAAGGTCGTGGGTTCTTGTCCCATGCCGGGATTGGACTTGCACCTAAAAATCGCTGGCATCCGAGTGCAGTATTGGGGGGTGCTGTGCTGCTGGGGTGTGCCGTCCTTCGGATGAGACGTTAAACCGAGGTCCCTTCTGCCCATCCTGGTGTTGTCCTGGTGGGTGTCCAGGTGGAAGTAAAAGAACCCAGGGCACTCTTCGCAAAGAGTAGGGAACATTCCCGGTGTCCTGGCCAACATTCCCCTTCCCATAAACCGGTTCATGCAATTATCCAGGCTGTGTGTGGGTGATGATGTGCGATATGGCCGCCACCACACATTCAGTCACTTCGCTACCAGTCTAGCATTGCTTGTAAAGCGCTTTGGATGTATGAAAAGCGCTATATAAATGCTGATTCTTCTTCTTCTTCTTGCAGAAATCCATCCAAGCGCCACCTTCATGCGCCGAATCCTCACTAGTCAGATAATAATGAATAAGTAAATCAAGCAGTACATATTTTAAAATCTGCCAGTCGAGCAAACAACGTTCGGGAAAACATCGCGTTGGCAAATTTAACTGTGAGAAACAGATCACGGGCAATAAAGAGTCGGGAAAACTTATGACAGGCAACCATACTAGACCCACAGAGTTGATGTGTTGGAAGCCACAATAGCAGGGATTCAGGGTTCAGCCAACAATGGGATTCAAGGAGGAGACAAGAGGTACGAGGGGATAGGAAAATGGCAAGTAAACTGAGTTCAGGGTTATACAAACTGGAGGTGATAGATGAGGTGAGAGCAAGAGCAGAGGGTAAGGGGAGGCAATGGGGGAGCCCCAAATTATTAATATCAATCACAGTGTATATGTGGTAGCAAGGACTCGTATGAGCTAGGGTGATAGGAATATCAGGAATCAGGCATATATCTGTATATATATATATATATCTATCTATATCTATCTATCTATATCTATCATATATATATATATATATATATATATATACATACATACATACATATACACACACACACACACACATATATATACACATAGAAACATAGACTTTGACGGCAGATAAGGACCGCTTGGCCCATCTAGTCTGCCCATTTCCCTACCTACAGGATAGGCCGCAGATCCTAGTTAACCAACAGCCTATTTCTTCCTACCCCCCACAAGAATTGCCTTATGTCTGTCCCATGCATTCTTGAATTCTCCCACAGTTTTAGACCCCACAACCTCCTCAGGAAGGCTGTTCCATGCAACCACTACCCTCTCTGTGAAATAATACTTCCTCACATTGCCCCTGAACCACCCATCCTCCATCTTTAAATTGTGTCCCCTTGTTCTTGCACATCTCTTTTTCTGAAATATGCTACCCTCTTGGACTTTGTTGATTCCACTGAGGTACTTAAAAGTTTCTATCATGTCCCCCCTCTCCCTTCTTTCCCCAAAGGTATACATATTAAGCTCCTTTAGTCTCTCTTCATAAGGCTTCTCTTGCAGACCCTGCACCATTTTAGTTGCCCTCCTCTGGACTGCCTCTATTCTGTCTATGTCCTTGTGGAGATGGGGTCTCCAGAACTGGACACAGTACTCCAGATGGGGTCTCACAAACTGTCTGTACAGAGGGATAACAACTTCCTGTTTTCTGCTGCTGATGCCTCTCCCTATGCATCCCAGTATACTCCCAGCCCTCCCTACTGCCTTCTCACATTGCTTGCTAACCTTAAAGTCATCTGGTATGATTACCCCCAGGTCCCTTTGCTTTTTTGTTGTTGTTACTACCTCCCCCCCATTGTGTATTCTTCCCCTGGGTTCTTGTTTCCCAGGTGCATTATTTTGCACTTCTTTACATTGAATCCTAGCTGCCATACTTCTGATCATTCCTCCAACCTTGCCAAGTCCCTTCTCATCCTTTCCACGCCTCCTTGTGTATCAACCCTGTTGCAGAACTTTGTGTCATCTGCAAAGAGGCATACTTTTTCTTCCAGTCCCTCTGCAATGTCACTTATGAAGACATTAAAAAGGACTGGACCCAATACTGAACCCTGCAGTACCCCACTAGTAACCCCTCTTTCTTCAGAGTTGACTCCATTTACAATTACCTTCTGTGTCCTGTTGTCCAGCCAATGTTTTACCCAGGCTACCACCCTGGGACCCACTCCCAGGCTGGTTAATTTGACTATTAATCTTTTGTGTGGGACTATGTCAAATGCCTTGCTAAAGTCTAGGTAGGCCATGTCCACAGCCCCTCCCTGGTCTATTACTTTGGTCACCCAGTCAAAGAAATCTATTAGATTCTGGCCTGACATGACCTTCCCTGTGAACCCATGCTGCCTTGGGTCCTGTGCCCCACCGGCCTCTAGGTACTCAACTATTCTTTCCTTCAGAAGTGACTCCATCACTTTCCCTACCACAGAGGTCAGACTGACAGGTCTGTAGTTTCCTGCCTCTGTCTTGGTAACCACTTTTGTGAAGGGGAATCACATCTGCCTTCCTCCAGTCCTCGGGTACCACACCATTCTCCCATGATTTATTAAAAAGAGTTGCCAGTGGTTTCACTAGTCCCCCTTAATTCTTTTTAGAATTCTGGGTGAATTCCATCAGGCCCCATCGCTTTGTCCACCTTCAGTTTTAGGAGTTCTTGCAGAACCCTTCTTCTGTGAAAGGACTGGGATCGAATTTCCCTATCAAGAGTGCTTCTGTTAATTGGATTAGGCACTTCCCCTCTCTTTGTGAATACTGAGCAGAAATATTCATTCAGTATCCCTGCTTTTCACTGTCCGCCTCTGCCCACCCACCGCTCATTCTATTCAGCCTCACTATCCCTCCCTTTGTCTTTCTACGCTCATTGATGTACCTATAAAAGGTTTTATCCCCTTTCTTAACTGAGTTGGCTATCTTTTCCTCAGTTTGGGCCTTTGCTATTCTGACTTCCCTCCCTGCTTCCTTCTGCCGTAACTGGTACAGCTCGCTGTCCTGCTCTTTCTGTGTTTCCTTATACTTCCGGAATGCTATCTTTTTCTTTCTGACTTTCACAGCCACCTCTTTTGAGAACCATAGTGGCTTTTTCTTTCATTTTGATTTGTTTATTTGCTTCACACAAAGGCTTGCTGCCCTGTGATGGCAGTTTTGATGATTCCCCATTGTTGCTCCACACCACCTTCTAGCCTGTTTGCTAGTGCTTTTCTGAGGCACTCTCCCATCTTGCCAAAGTCAGCCCTGCTGAAGTCCAGTACCCTCACTTTTGTATGGCTTGACTCTGTAGCTGAGTTTAACGTGAACCACACTGTTTGATGGTCACTTGTTCCCAGATGGCAACCCAATTCTAGATCTGAGATCCTCTCACTGCCCCCGTTTGAGAGTACGAGGTCTAAGATTGCTCCCTCACGAGTGGGTTCTGAAACTAGCTGTCTGAGTCCTGCAACCTGTAGGGCATCAAGAATGGCCCTGCTCTTGGATGTGGCTGCAGCAAATGTGCTCCAGTTAACATCTGGCATATTCAGGTCTCCCATCAACAGTATCTCCCCTTTCTCTGCCATTCTAAGAATGCCTTCTATCATATCCTTGTCCATTCCCTCCCCCTGACATTGGGGTCTGTACACAACCCCTGTGCGGATTGTGGTGCCCTTTCCAGTCTCCAAGGTGACCCACAGTGCCTCCTCTCCTCCCTGTTTACTCTTTTGTTCAGTTGCTTTTATCCCTTCCTTTACATAGAGAGCCACTCCTCCCCCTCTTCTCCCCTGCCTGTCTCTCCTGTAGGTTATGTACCCTGTTATGTTAACATCCCAGTCATGGTTCTCTGTGTACTTTCATATGTGCAGGGACAATGAAAATCACCTTTAAGGACAGATTTGCCTAATGTCAGTGCAACTGTTCATGAGGTGGGGTCCCAAAGAAGGCAAGTTGAAAATCTGGGCCAAAAATATGCAAAAATAGCCAAGTTATACCACTAAGTTCAAAAGGCCACTGAAATACATTGAACCGCATACCTGATTCTTCAGTTTACGATCCGGCTTTAAAGCACGAAGACATGTCTGCAGTCCAGACAGGATTGCAGCACTGGACCCTCGATGGTAAAGTAAGGGCTTGGGGGGATGCGTGGGTGGGTGCCGAGTGGGAGGGTCAAGTGGGGTACAGGAATGGCTACAAAAGACATCAATGGATGGTTTTCTTTTTACAGGGTTAACAAAAAAAAAAAAAAAAAAGAGGATTACAGATTGCGACTAGGATTGGGCACTGTGTCACTCTTATGTTTTTTGGGGCTCTGAGAAGGATGGTTGGGTAGGGGAATTAAAAAAAAAAACATGGAAGAGTCCTGATTGTGCCCAGTATCACGCTTATGTTTCGGGGGTGGTGAGAGGGAGGGTTGAGAATATCTATAATTAAAAAAGCAAATGTCAGCATCCTGATTGTGACACTGGGAGATTGGGCACTCCTAGTGTCACTCTTGTGTTTCTGGGGGGAGGTGCTGAGAGGGTAAGGTGGGGGGATATCTATAATTTAAAAAAAAAATCAACGGTCACGGCGGAACACGGCATGCTCCGCCATGTCCTACTAGCCCATGCACGGTAGAATGTGGCAGCCATCTTGGACATGGCGGACCGTGCCATGTTCCACTGTGACCACTGACAGAGTAAAAAAATAGTGCAGTGTGCGACTGCTAATGAAGACAGTGAGCACAGTGCTTCACGGACACGGAGGCAACTGTATTGCAACTCCAACATGTTGTTCTGATGGATGGAATGCACCAAGTCCTTCTTTGATAGCAAGAGGTCTGCAGTGCTATGCCCACTGCAGCCCTAAATAGGAACCTTTTTTTTTTTTTTTTTTTAACTGTAAGCCCAAACCATGTATTACAGCCGCTGATGCCACAAACATGGTTCAACTTGTTCTCTCCCTGATGGTCATTCACTACAGCTGCCGACAAAATATCACAGGACTGACCAAAAAATTAAAGTTTTATGTTATATTTAAATAAAAAATATTAATTTTAACACTAGTAAGTGCCAATCTTTATCTCCTTTGCTAAGCAAGAGCAACAGCAGACACCTTTTTTGAGAATTCCACCCAGATGCGATTTTGCACCAACAGAAATACACAATATAGATTTAGGGATGTCATGTTTTAAACTGAAATATTTGAATAGTTGTAAGTGAAATTAGTTCTATGTGTTAAAAATTATTACATTGCATTTGAACTGATACTTGGGCTGTGATATTGTAGGTTTGGGGATAGATGTTTGGCAGGGGAAAATTAGAAGGTAATTTAAATGTGTTGTTTGCCTGAAAAGCCACTGGGGGTTGGGATTGAAGGGCTGAGTATTTATGTTTGGGACTGAAATTTGAAGCAACAGGAGTTGGTGGGCCTGTGACATCATACGGTACCTGGTGTCTGCCTACACACACTGTTAGTGGGACTGAACACATACTGGACTGTATGTGTTTGTGAGACTTGGGAACTTTGTTGGTGGGATTGAAATTGGGTTTGTAAATACTACAGTCAGTATAGAGAGAAACTGTACTAGGAAAGGGACTGAGAAAGGGGTGTGCTATTATAAACAGAGGGGATAATCAGGGTGGCCATATTCCACCATGGCTGCATCTTGGAAGGGCTGTAGGCTCGTACAGGCTGTGGGATGGCAATAATTTAAATTGGGCCTGAGAGAGGGAGGCTGCCCACTCTGTAGACAGCTATCTTGTATCAGGAGTGAGGTATATTGGTTAAGGAGTAAGCTGTGGGAGCTGGGGGGTGTCCAAGGATAAGGGTGTGGATATGGGCGCAGAAGGGTGGGGCTGAGGGAGGCTGGGGCAACGCCTGAAATTACAGGACATTATGCTACAGCAAGCAGAAGGGGGGATATTAGGGACAGAGGACCCTTAGATAGGGAAGTTGATGCTAAGGGGAAAGCGTACAGGGTGAAAATTCTGAATTCAAGGAGACTGGAGGGGGAACAGTCAGGAGGGGCTGTTGTGCGGAAGCCTAAAACAGCAGACTGTGGGAAGGGAGCTCCTTAGGTGAACAGTGCAAGAGAGGAAGAAGAGGGTCAGTTTAGAGATGCAGTCAGGGGAAACTCGGGTTACTTGATGAAGGCTGACATAGAGTGTCACAATAAATTTGAGATACTAAGCATCCTAGAGGGGGAGGAAGGGGTTGGTGGAAATGAGGAAACTTATACAGAGGCCGGGGGGAGGGAGTCAGATACCCATAGGGCATCACAGAACAGCTATGGAAAGGATAGACATAGTCCCAGAGGGAGAAGGGAAACATATATGTTAAGCAAATGGGGAGATGCAACATATTCCAGACATGAGGGAGAGAGCATGATTGAGAGAAACTGGGAGACAAGGAGGTGGGAGAGGAGCCCCTCAGCAGGAAGGTCAGTACCAAGGATGGGGCCCTAGCTAAAGGGGACCCACAGAGAGCCTCTGGAGACAGGGTACTATTACAAGGGGGATGGGGTGCGGGGAAGGGAAACCATCAGGGCCAGGATAAATGGTTCAGATAAGAGAGGGTTAAAGGGACACCTATTCAGAAGGGGTTTGAGTTAAGTGGGCAAATAGCAAGGGAGGCAGAAAGGAGGGGTGACAAGGGGTCTCTAATAAGGCAGGAAGACTCCCATGAAATTGCGATCATGAATAAAGTGGGGAGGGGGCTGAGAGGGCATAGTGGAGGTAACCATAAGGATGATGGCGGTGTTAAGGTTCTGTTACTGGGAGACTCGATGATTAAGGGTATCCATTGGGAGGACAGGGATGGATGCCATAGCCAGGTGAAGGTAGTGAGTATCTCTGGGCTGACAGTGCACAGAGCAAAGTTCATGGTGTATGAAATGGTTAGGATGTGGAGGGAAACCGGATTTCCTGGTGCATTTGGGAACTAATGATCTAGAGGGAAATAGCATTATGGAAATCCAAGCAAGGTTCCAAGAACTTGCCAGAGTCTGTCGGGATAATGGATGCAACATTTCCTTTTCGGAGATATTGCCAGTACCAAAGGCCTCAGTGGAGAAAAAAATGAAGCTCACAGAGGTTAATAAATGGCTCAGGAAGTGGGGTGAAGAGAATGGGTTGGGGGTGTTAGGGAACTGGAATGGAGTTTGGGAGGATAAGGGACTATATGCCAAGGACAGGTTTCATCTTGCCCCATTAGGGAAGGAAGTCCTTAAACAGGGGATGGCTGACTACATACAAGAAAGGTGGGGTTTAAACTTGTAAGGGGGGGAGGGATAAGGGAGGGCTGATGAGAGCCTCCCTCCAGATGAGGGGGAGACCTTCAAGCCCAAGGGGAGGGGAAACAGACTGGAGGTGGAGGTTTCAGGAGGAGCAGGGGAGGATGGAAGTATAAGGAATCTGGGTGGGGTTCAACAAAAGGATCAGGGATAAGGGGTGGGGTTAGTGTTAGTAAATGCCAGGAGCTTGGGAAACAAGTTGCCAGAGTTCCAGGCCATGCTGCTCGAGGGGGGTGGATGTGGCAGCGGTCACGGAAACGTGGGCCAACAAAAACCATGACTGGGACCTAAATGTAAGGGGGTACACTATGCTTAGGAAGGATAGAAAGGAGGGCAGAGGGGGTGGAGTGGCTATGTTCATTAGAGATGACATAGAAATTGCTATGGTAGAAGAGGCAGAGGGAAACGTGGAGGCCTTATGGGTCACCTTACGATCCCCAGCAGGAGATAAGGTCAAGCTGGGAGTAGCATATAGGCCCCAGGATGAGTGATGTTCTAGAGGATGGTTTGCTGGACAACATCATTGCCCAGTGTGGTCCAAAGGGAAGGAGTGGTGTTGATGGGGACCTTAATATGCCAGGTACAAACTGGGGAACCATGTCCTCTAAGGTGGCCAAGGAGCAGAGCTGCTGGATGGCTTCCAGGATGTGTTCTTAACACAGCATGTGATGGAGCCCACAAGGGAGGGGCATGTCCTGGATGTGGTTCTGGCAGATGGGGATCTGGTAAGGACATGGTTGTGCAGGACCCCTGACTGGGAGTGACCACAATACTGTCTGGTTTCAAATAAGCATTGGGGAGTGGGGGTGAGATCTAGGACACTGGCAGTGGACTTCAGGGGGCAGACTTTATGGGCATGGGAAATATTCTCAAGGATCACTTGAAGGGGATTACCTCAACGACAAGTGTGGAAAGGAGATGGGAGGTCATAAACGGGACTTCATGAGGCAGTCAGGATCTGCGCTAAGTTGAAACGTAAGGGAGCAAGGTCACATAAACCATGCTGGTGGTCCAGTGAGGTCCAGGTAGCAGTCAGAGAAAAGAAGGCGGCTTACAAAAAATATAAAACAACAAGAGGGGATAAGGATAAGGAAATGTACCAGCTTGCATCTAGAAAAGTCACCCGTATGGTGAGGGGAGCAAAGTCCAGTAAAGAGCAACGGCTGGCACAGGGGATACATGGAGGGGAAAAGGGTTCTTCCGTACATTGGGAGCCGGAGAAAACTAAGGCCATCTCAGCAGATTGAGATCAGAAGAAGGGTGGTGGAAGAGGCGAGGACCAGGCAGAGGTATTTAACGAGTACTTTGCCTCTGTGTTCACTAGGAGGGGATGGGATATCTACAAAGCAAGGCACAAAGGGATAGAAGCGTGCAGTGGGATCTAGGAGCAACAGAAATGGAGCAAAAGGGAGGGAAAGGTACCCCAGGGGTGTCACATCTGGATAAGGATAAAAAGACCAGTAAGGTGGAGGGGACAGATGATGCCATCCCCACCAAAAGGGTGTGGTTTGCCCTCAAGGCCCTAAAGAAAGACAAATCTCCTGGGCCGGATGGCATTCATCCGAGAGTACTATGGGAATTGGCGGACATACTGGCTGCACCCCTGGCGGAGCTTTTCAACAGGTCACTTGAGACAGGGAGGGTACCTAGGGATTGGCGAGAGGCACATGTGGTACCAATCCATAAAGGGGGGTCAAGGAAGTACCAGGAAACTATAGACCCATCAGTTTAACCTCGTGGTGGGAAAATTAATGGAGAGTATACTAAAGGAACGATTGGGGGTTTACTTGGGGAGGTGGGAGGTCTGGATAGTCGGCAGCATGGGTTTGTGCCAGGTAGATCATGTCAAACCAACCTTGTGGAGTTCTATGAATGGGTAACATCAGAACTGGACAGGGTAAGCCTGTGGATGTATTATTCTTGGACTTCAGCAAGGCGTTTGACTCTGTCCCCTACAATGGTCTGGTGGAGAAACTGATGGGGTTAGAGTAGGCCCTTTGATGGTCAGATGGATTGAAAACTGGATAGCTGGATGCACTCAGAGAGAGTAGTGGTCTGTGGGGAGCTCTAGAACCCTACAGAGGTTGGTAGGGGTACCACAGGGCTCAGTCCTGGGTCCAATCCTGTTTAATGCATACATATCAGACATCAGGGATGGTATAGGGTGTGAAATGAGTCTCTTCGATGACCCAAGATGGGAGCAGTAGTTGAGGGAGAAGAGGGAGGTTGGCCCTGCAAGGGACCTGGACACCCTGGAAAGCTGGGCTCACACATGGAAATTAAATTTCAATATCACCAAGTGCAAGGTGTTGCATCTTGGTCGGGAAACCCTAAACACAGGTACACCCTGGGAGGGGAGGTGCTGGAAGCCTCAATAGGGAAAAGACCTAGGGTCATGGTGGATACATGTATGAATAACTCTGAGCAGTGCAGGAGAGCGGCTAGCAAGGCAAACAGGATGTTGGGATGCATCGCAAGGGGGATCACCTCTAGGAGCAAGGAAGTGATTCTGCCATTGTACAATGGACTGGTTAGACCACACCTTGAGTACTGTGTACAGTACTGGAGACCACACTTGAAGAGGGACATACAGCTCCTGGAGAGGGTACAGAGGAGGGCAACAAAGATGATACGAGGGCTAGGGGATTTGACTTACGAGGACAGACTTGAGGAGCTCTGCCTGTTTTCATTGGAGGAGAGGAGAGACAGGGGGACATGATTGAGGTCTTCAAGTACCTCAAGGGAATAAATAGGGTAAACATGGAGGGGATCTTTAGACTAAAGCAGGGAGGCATCACCAGAGGGCATGGTTTGAAGTTGGAAGGTGGAAGGGTGAGGGGGGAAAGGAGGAGGTTTTTCACTGAGAGGGTGGTGGACCCTTGGAATGCTCTGCCTGGTGAGCTGGTTCAGAGATCCACAGTGGAGGGCTTTAAGAGAGGGTGGGACAGACACAGAAAGTGGATGTATCAGATGATGGCCTGTCCCGGGGGGGTGGGGATGGATGATAGGGGTTTCTGGAGCACAAGGGATGGGAGGGTCTCTGCACCCAACTAAGGATCTAGGTTCGAGCAGACTTGATAGACCATAAGGCCTAATCTGCTGGCAAATAGTATGTTAGTATGTTCCGAAAAACTACAATACCAACCCTAGCAACCAACCCTGAACTGCAGAATAAGACATAGCAAAGCATAAATAATCCCCTTTGTTTTCTAACAACAATCAATAAATAACAAAACTAAATACAAATAAATTAAAACCATACAAAAAAAAATGCAACTGTATTGCATAATGCAGTTGGGAACTTGTTAAATTATTTATGTGACTAGTCGAGCAGTTTGACCTCGGACACCTCCCTCATGGCTTACAACACTTGGGAGGTTACCCAAGGTCAAACTGCTCTTGTGAACATTAATCACTTATTTAACTCATGCCCACTGCATATTCCTTGTATTATACTGGCACATTAGTGCTAGTATAGTTAGGGTCGAGTAAGGTGTCTTAATGTTAAACCCTAATTTTTGTACCTTAACTTTGGTGGTGTCTGCTGAAATAGCCCAAACATTTGCCTGCACGGTCTTGCTGGCAGGGTCTCAAGACGTAAAAAGTTTCGTGACAGCCTCTTGCATGGGTTATGAGATACGGGACGTCGATATTTAATGGAATTCTGTGTTTTTTTCACTATACTTAAACACAGGTTATTTTTTGCTCTCATGTACAGCCTAGATGGTACAGAATTTGTTCACGAGACTTTCAGAAGCAGCCTGTGCTGAGGTAGTGCCTTTTGAAGGTTTCATGAAACAAATGTTAAACATTTACAGAGTTATAAAGATTTTAAGTTGTTTTTTTTTCTGAACATGCTCAGTAGCATTTCTGAATAACCCTCTAATGTGAACAATAAAAAGAGTGAGGGTTTACTGATAGCAAAATTAGATTTATTAGATTTGTTTATCGTGAGAAAAAAATATAAATTATGATGGCCACCATCTTTTTTTTTTTTACTGGAAAACATGGATAATACCTAAATTGATGCATCCCCCCAAAAAAAAAAACCTGAACCTAGGTAAACGAGATCCGTTCGACTACATTCTGGTGTTAGTCTTTTGAAACTATACCCAGAAATTAATGTGACCTATTGAATGGAAAGGGATCACAGTTTGGCCCCATCAAGGTGGCCAGCTGATCCCTTATATTTCCCCAACTGATTTCCTCACCCCCGCACTATGATATGTTGCAAGGGACAGCGTGGGGACATGCCCCGTTGAAATGAATGGCGGCATTTTTAATTAGCATTTTGTACATTATGCTGGCGAGTTAGAGATTAATGAAGGTCACCACTCAACTAACAAGGGTCTTGTTAGTCGACTGGTGGCATTCATTAATCTCTAACTTGCAATGATAATGTATAAACCACTGGTAAAAAAATACCTCCGTTAATTTCAATGAGGCACACCCCTGTGCTCTCCTTTGCTGCACATCATAACATGCCAGGACACAAGGCGTGGAAATCAATCAGGAGGTGGAAGGGATCGGCTGGCCACCTTGTCTTGGCCAAACTACAATCCCTTCCCATTCAATGACGGCTGCAGAAAAATTATAAATTTTTATGCAGAGAGACTATTGCCAGCACAAGCTTCACTTTAATGTTAGCTACCCCCCCAGCTCCAAAAATCCCTTTAATGGGACACCACTGCAGACACAAAACAAGTTTATGTTGTGATAGTTTGCTTTCTCACCAACTGCTTCTTACAACACGAAAATAAAATTGTGTATCGTGGTGGCTGCCATCTTGTTTTTCTCACAAACTAAAAAACATAAAATACACATAAAAATTGTGAATTTGTAAAAAAGAAAAACACCTGAACCTAGCAAAACAGGAAACAGGACCCATTTAGCTAGATTCTGAGTTTTTGTTTGGTTTAAAGAACCTCCATGCACACCAAAATCAAGGTTGCTCGGCTCAGCAAGAGGAACTGTTCACCCACATCCTCTGTATGAGAACAGTGGGACTTTTTTGATTCTTGCAACTGCAGACGGTGAGCTGCTGCCTATTTGAGTGTCAGCATTGAGCCAGTAATCACTCAATCTCTGTTTCTCTTTCTCTGTGCCTGTCTGTATACCTATCTATAAATCATATCCGTGTGATGCTTGGTTAATATGTTGTTCTTTCCAGTTATTGCATTGCTGTACTGTAATTGCTGTCATACTGTATTGTACTGACTGTGATGAGCAACCTCTGTAAATGAGCAGTTGTGCTCACAGATACTTTCCAAATCAACTAGTAATAAACAAATAAGTACAAGTTTCAGAAATAAACTAAAAAAATTAAGGTAACCCGATATTATAACCTCATTCCCTTCCAACTCTCCCCCTTCCTCAAGTCCTACTCTTTCCAGTCTGGCTTTTGCAAGCTTCACTCCACCACCTTCTGTCTCCTTATGGTCATGGATTTCTTTCTAAAGGGCATGAATCAGGGTATTATCTCCACTGCCGTAATCACTGGCCTTGCCAAGGCCTTTGATACGTTGTCCCAAATCCTCCTCCTGGATAAGCTGGTAGGTGCACAGCTGTCTGCCCCATCACTGACTGGTTCCTCTTCCACTTCTCAGATTGGCTCCAATTGGTACAGGTCAGTGATGCTTTATGCCCTGTGCTCTCCATCAGTTGCACTGTCACACAGGGCTCCCTCCCCCCCGGCCCAATCCCGTTCTCCATTTTGTATGGCTCCTGTAGGGTAAGAATCCTACTAACTGGTCTAGAATTACAGGATGCCACTACCTTACATAGTCACCGGGTCGTTGCAAATATTTTGGCGGCCCCTGGGTTTTTTTTTTCTTCTTCATTAGTGAGGGGGGTTGTACACAAACAGTAGAAAAAGTGAGGTGCCTCCAATCAGAGAAATACTGTATAAATGGGCCAGATGACCGATCAGTGCAACCCCCTGGGATGCTGTACATGCCCATCTGTCCACAATGGTCATCTCTCCTGCAGACCCCACACAACAGCAGACAGTTCTCCTAATATGCATGCACTGCTAACTTAACATAGGCAACAATAAGAAATGGCTTTCAACAAAACACAAACTTTGTTTGGGGATGCAACCCTAAACAAGGGGAAAAAGGTTAGTGCAGATGAGGTAGTATTATGGCAAATCATCTAGTGCTCTATGCAGGCTCAGCCTGAAACACTTGTTAACTGTGGCTGCCACTACATGCCCTGAGCAGACATGGAGAACTACCACAAAAAGCCCTTCCATATGCAGTCTTTGCACTCAGTCCACCCATGTACCACAATGCACAGTACTGCCTCTGTGCCGTGTAAGCCATCCCCCTCTCCCATCCGGTACCAGCATTTTCCTTTCATAACCTTTACGTAGCTCCCTTATAAAGTCCCTGGGTATCCAGTGCTAAATCGTGCAGGTCACTGATGTTGCTGGGGGGTTGGCTGGTGGTGACTGCTGAAGTAAACCCTAACCAAAAGGCCATGCAGTTTGCTAAAATGACAGTTAAACCTTGTCCCGGAGGTATTTGTACAGTCTCTGCCTGGTTATACAGCCAGAAACAAGGAACAATGTCCCAATTAAACACTTTACATCCCCTGAAGCACAGCAAACACTAATCTTACTCACAATTCCAACCAAGTAGGTCCTCCCTCACTCTGCAGGGGCTCTGTATTAGTGGTACATAGATTCACTGGAATATGTTCTGTTTGCACTCAATTGGAATTCCAGAATTTCCGATTTCCTGTCCAATTCCATTCTGCCTCTGACTGAGGCATAGGAGTGGAATCGGAAGTTATAAATCTGCATCTGACTTCGCTTCTGTAACTGTGGTCAGTCACTAGACCTCCCACAGTACAGCAAAAAGTGCGCCCACCCTCCAACACCTTTGCCTCCGTTTTCCCTTACCTTACCTTAAGCCAGTGCTGCTGGTCCCCTGGATGTCATTATCATTGGTAGTAGTGATGGACTGGTCAGGTCACAGCAGAGCACAAGGCACCTGTGTAGTAGACTGAGGCAGTAGTGGTCCCTCTTGTGGCAAACTTTCCCTGGCACCTAGTGCATGTGACTCACTCCCTGGCCTCCGAGAGTCTACTCTTTTGATAGTGGACACAGTCCAAAGCACAGCCTTATTTAAGCCATTAGTCCAGTCCTCCACCTATGTATACTTCGAGAAAGAGAGAGGTGATAGAGGTACCCCTGCTTGCATGCTCTGTCCCCGACTCCCTTATCATGTAGCAGGCCAGAAGAGTAAAACTTTAGTAACCATGCACAGTCAGTCACACACTGCCACGGTCATTTGGGTTCCATCTCCATAGTCTGCCCCACCATTCCCAGAAGCCTCTGGTTCTACTGCACTGGGTGGCCAGGCATCTGGTGGTGGTTTATCACTGAACTTTCTTTAGAACCCAGCCACCACTCAACTTTCTTTAGGTTGACTCAGCCACCAAGGTCAATAGAACTTCAGGCTTTTGGGGTGGTGGGAAGGCCAGGAGAAAGAACCTGATGAAATGTGGTGGTGTGTGTCTGACTGAAACCATTTAAGTTTTAATCTAGCCAGCTACAGAATTGTGGAATTGAGGCAGGGGTGGGCAGGCGGGGGCCCCTCAGTCTCCACTCTCTTTCTCAAGGTATAGATGGGTGGGTGGCCTATCTAATGGATTAAGGGCATGTTTTGGACTGGAGTCAGACTACAATCACTGTCAAAGGAGTGGACTTTCAGGTGATGGTAGGGGTTAGTCGCATGCACTGTGGGCCAGGGGATGATTTACCACAAAAGTAACCACTGCTGCCTCTATCAAATACACAGCTGCTCAGTACCTTGCCATGACCTGATCACCACTGTCACCAATGATGACAATCAGAGGACTGCCGACACTGGCTTAAAGCAGCAGTATCAGTGGCTCAGCAGGCTGCACACTCGCCTCTGAGGCTGGATGATCAGAAGGCTGTGGGTTCCATCCCCACATCAGGTACTTGGGTTAAATCCCAATACTGACACTGTGGTGCAGCATGAGAGGGGTGTTGCACTCCTGAGGTGCTGTCTTTTGGATGAGACATTAAACCGAGGTCCCATTTTCCTGTTCCGGTGGTAGTTCAGGTGGATGTTAAAGATCCCATGGCACTTCTCGAAAAAAGTAGGGGAATTTTGATCATAAAATCATAATACAGAAAACGTACAAATCACAGTTGAATGCACGCACTATTGAGCACAACAATAATAAAAATTAATCAACATAAATTCTAGGAATCGAGGGCAGACAGCATCAAACATGGGAAACTATCTAAGAAAAGCAACACAGGGTAAAGGAAAAATAAAAAGGGATATAGCATGGGGAAGGAAAAAGCAAGGAAATTTCCCCCAGTGTCCTGGACAAATTATTTTCCCCATTCACTAAAAATACCACTAACAGCTTAATCTGGTTCAGTGTCAGTTGGCATCCATCTGTGTCCTTCCCCTGGAACGAGGCTATAAATAGGAAAAATTGTCTAGTCCTCCCTTCCCAGTCAACAAAAAATAAGTAAACTAAATAAATAAGATAAGGGGAGAAGGAGGTAAGGGTGGTGAAGGGGGAAGGACTCCAGAATTAGTATTTTGGGCCATGAATACTGAAGTTCTGAATTCTGAAAAAACACTTGGGACTCAGATCTGCCTGATTCTATTCAACAGATTCCGAGCAACCCTACTCTGGGCCACCATACTTCACCATCTCCCACCTTGATCAAATGGTTTGCCTTTCCATTTGTAACCCACATACCACTTTTGGCAAGTCAGCACCCCATTACAAGAACTAGTACCCACATATGGCATACCACCTACTTTTGATAGAAATACTCAGATTGGTACCACCCCTAGCTGTAGAATGTATACCAGGCTCATTATCTTATCTAAAGGAAGGGGTTGGGGGTACAATTACCAAAATGAACCATTGTAAATACAACCAAGTCCGGGAGAGAGGATGCTAGGTGTATGCTAGACCCAACTGCTGAGGGGAGTCCCAATAACGTCACACAGAATGCAATGATCCAAATGTCCAATGCAGCAGCTGGGATTATGCAGTATGGTTTTATTCACAGATGTTACTAAAGCACAAGTGGACCCCTAATGGTTAATCATGGCAAACAAGTAAGACACTCTTTGCTAGGCAGTACAGTTTTCCACAAAAACATTTCATTTCTTTCCCATGGTGTATGCTCGTGGACTGTAGCCACACACCCAAAATATTTCCTCCCCTCCCAAGAGTGTATGCTCATGGACTGTTGTCACACACTCAGAACATCCTCCTGCAGCAATGGCCTTTGCCCAGGGAAACCTGGCACCCATCAACGAACCAGTTAGCCCTGCCTTGTAGACTCCAAATGGCGTTCCTCCCACCCTTTACCCCAACCAACAGTCTCTGCCATTCCTTCAGGGTTACACCAAATGAGCCTCCAATCCCCACCTGACAGGTGTGATCTAGCCTTATCTTGGGCACACACAACTCGGCCAACTCCCTAATGAGGACAGTTATTGAATCTGTACTCTCAAATCTGTTGCTCCTTCCTTTAGGCATAGAAGCAACCAAGAAAGCACCCTTTTCCATGGTAGCTTGTCAGAAATTCTTACACAGATGTCCTTCTCAAAGTCAGCTGTGCACACTCTAGGACCTACAGGGGACTGCCCCTTGGATCCACTGAACTGGCAGTCCCTCTCACTCCCCCTTGAGTGAAATCAAGGAATCCTGCTGAAAAAAGGTCTCCACCACTTCACTGGCAATTGTAGATTTAATCCAAACTAGGGTGAGAAACACAGGGCTCTCTGTGACAGAGTCCCAACAGGCAGACCTCCTGCCACTCTGACTTCCAAACTCAGACTAACTGAACATTCTAAACGTCCCTTGAGCAGCTGACTCAAAAATGGTTATGCCGCTGCGAGAGTTCTAAATGACCTAATCATTCCCACTCAGACTAGCTGAGTAAACAATGATGTCATTATGTAAAAAGCCCTTACCAGCTTCCCTTTCTACCTGCCTAAGACTAGTACTGATGGGATTCTAGTAACCCCAGGGGACTGGGTGGTTACACATTCACTCGCTTACTTGCTCTCTGGTGTCTGCTTCACTGACTCCGTATGAAGATCCAACCCCTCCATAGACATCATGTACCAACCCACATGTCAAGGCCTCCAAACCCCAAGGGAGGCTGTAGCCTGACACCCGCTTATGTGTCACTTCAATGGATCCTACAGAAATCTTGCTGCAGCTCCTTCTCACTATGCCTACTGGGTCATAATGTCGTACACTTAATAACGTATGACATTATGCGTGAACCCTGGACCTGTGCACTCTCCGTGTTGGACCCCCCCGGAGTTAGAATCCTAAGTGGGTGGGGTCTGGGGGCACAGCTCCCCATAACAGGGGGTGTGGGGGGCAGAGACCCCCACAGATAAAATAAAAATAAATAAATTGCGCAACACGATTAAGTTTTGCCATGCGACATTTTGACCCAGTGCCCTCACTATGCTGGCTCTTCTGAGTGTTGCCCTCCATGCTGGCTAGCAAGCAAACCAGTATGCCACCTTATCTTCCTAACTAGAAAAATGGCTTCTTACTCCCAGTTCATCTCACGGAAACACCTAGTCTATTATTGCTCAGCTCAATTCCATCAGTACAGTAGTCCTTCCTCTCCAAGATCTCCAACAGATCTTGATCCACAGTCAGCACAGCCGCCGTTCTTCTCCAAGGAAAGAAGCAACTCCCATTTGTTCTAAGGGCTGTCAAGCAATGCCAGGCACTTCTGGAGGTATAATATATGATCAGCCATCAGCTGGCAAAAAAGTGCCTGAAGTTTTTGTCCTCCCTCAATCCATCAGCCTCTACAGTTCCCTTTGCAATCTTAGCCATCTTACTGGCCCAGAGCCAATGTCAAAGGGTGCAAACATGGCAGTGGGCATGCTGGTCAGTAACTCTGTCCCCAGAAGTACTTTTTTTTTTGTATAACATCTTTATTAAGATTTAAAAAAAAAAGTCAACACAACGTACAACTGACATACACACAAACACAAGTGCAATCATATACATACAATCTATCATCTTGTTCCAAAATACACTTCATTCCTGAATATTCTTGCAATTTTTAACCCCATTCATCCCAACCTCAGCCTATACATGGCATCGTCCCAGAGTTATACTGTACCTTCACACCATCTATCCCTCAAGCCCTTCCCTCAGTGTCAATGCTTCCCCTAGGCTTAATGAGTACAGAAAAGGAGCCCAGATCCTGGTAAACCACTCCTCCTTGTCCTGAAGTTACCAAAGGCAGTCTCTCCAAGGCCACTGTCTGAAGGATCAAGTTGCGCCACTGTTGCCCTGTGGGCCGGGTGTGGGAGACCCATGTATTCTGAATACAATGGCGAGTCAACACAGATAAGGTCCTGATCCACCTTGGGAAGGGTACCCATTCTCAGTCCTCCCCAACCTCTACTCCAAACAAGCAAACTAAGGGGTCTTTTTCCATAGTTGTACCCACCATTTTTTGTTACCTCATCTACTACCTCCCCCCAGAAGAGCTGCAATACCAGACAGGTCCAGAAGCAGTGGATGTACGTGCCCCTTTCCTGTCTGCACCGTCCACATACAGGCAATACCGAGGGGTATGCTTTATTCACAATTACCGTTGGGTAGTACAACCGGTGCATAAACTTGTAGTAGGCTTCTTTGTATTTGTTACACACCATTATGCCAGCATGTAAAGGCAACACCACTCCCCAGCTCTCCTCCGAGATAGGTCAACCCAGGTCTCTTCCCATAAGAGTCTCGTATTTGCTGTCATAGCCAGGAATCTCTGCTTCCCTGTCCTAGCCGCCTTCCCTATGAATCCTTTCAGGTCCACCTTAGATTGATACACCATGCTTTTTACAGGGTCCATTACAAACCGTCCAGGGTGCCCCCTCTCTAGGCTTCCCATATATGCCCTGATCTGAAAATATCTAAATCTGTGTTGCCCCTCCAGTTAAAGGTTCTGTTGTAAAGTATCAAAACAGCAAAGGTCCCCCTGCACCAATAAATTGCCCAGGCTATGTACCCCCTTTCGCTCCCACTCCTGAAATCCTAAATCCTCTAGTCCTGGTAAAAAAAAAAAAAGGTTGCCTGCTACTGGCAATAGTTGAGTCTTGCCTCTTTGTGCCAGTCCCTGCTTCTTTAATTTACCCCAGACTTCCAATACATGTACTCTGGTGGGTTGTGAGGCTAACCCTGTATGCCCTACTGCCTTGGCTATGAAGGTACTGCGAGTCTCCCAGGGGTATCCCCCTGCCCCCGGTCCACCCAGCTTGCCACCCTAGGCTGATTTACCCAGTCTGCAATATATCTTTGTTGTTGCCAAATAATAATTACCTAGATCTGGGAAATTCACTCCCCCCTTACTCCTTTCCACTTTCAGCCTCTGTAGGCTGGTCTGCTGCCTTTTCCCTTTCCAAATAAATCCCGAGAATATCTTCTCCACCCTCTTTAAATCCCCTTTCATAAGACCCAAGTATAACAACATCTGCATCAAATATAATATTCTGGAGAGAATATTCATCTTGATTAAATTAACCCTTCCTAACCATGATATTGGGAGCTGTGTCCATCTCCAAAGATCCGCCTCTACCATCTTTAGGAGGGCAGTGTAGTTAAGCTGATACAGGGACCCCAAAGACCTACCCACCTGAACACCTAGGTAGGTGAAGCTGGGCCCTGCAAATCTCAGTCCCCATCTACCATCCCCTTCTGCCGGGTCCGCGTAACACACAAGTTCCAACTTCCCCAGATTCACCTTGTATCCCAAAAAGGCCCCAAATTCCTCTATCAATTCCAGCAAAGGGTGCAACGAGTCTCTGGGACTAGATATGAATAAGAGCATGTCATCCACATACATGGCTAACATGTGCAGGGAACCACGTGGCCCAGCAATTCCCTCCATACTCGGATGTTCCCTTATGGTGACCGCAAGCGGCTCTACGGCCATTGCGAATAGCAGCAGGGACAGTGGGCAACCCTACCAGGTGCCACACTCGAGGCTGAATTGCTCTGACAAGACCCCATTCACTAGAATACAAGAGCTAGGTGCTACATACATAGCCCTCACCCAATCTATATAGAGATCACCCAGACCAAACCGGGACATCACCTGAAACAGGTATTCCCATTTCACCCTATCAAATGCTTCTTCAACATCCATTGAGATAATACTCACCTTCTCCTTCCCCTGATCGCTCTCCAAATGATGTTCAGCAGCCGGTGCATGTTATGATATGACTGCCATCTCTTAATAAATCCGGTTTGGTCTGGGTTAATAACTTCTGATAAAATAGTTTCTAACCTAGTGGTCAATACCTTTGCAAGGATCTTAAAGTCGCAATTAAGCGGCAATATAGGCCTGTAGGAGGAGCACTCATGTTCATCCTTACCCTGCTTGAGAATCAGGCAGACCGCAGCATCATAACACGTGTCGGGTAGGGTGATTCATCCTGTCTCCTTCTCCCTCCCAAAGACCTCGCTTAATACCTTTGCCACTTGCCCTCCCAGTAGCTTATAATATTCTACTGGTAACATATCTGGGCCACTAGCCTTCCCATTCTGTAGCTTCTGGATAGCTCTCTTAATTTCTTGCCTTGTAATTGGTTGGCCCAGTTGTAACCCCTAAATGGCACTATCCCAGGGGCTACTACCCCTGCCTGATTTGCCACTAACAGGTTGAGGGGCCTGGATCCAATGGCGGGTGCCTCCACCCAGAGGTCAGGGTTTGCAATAGTTAAACTAACTTGGTCACAGCCCTCTGGGACACTGCAACCCCCCTTTCTTCCCACTAGTGGCCCACACAATATATCAGAATTACCTTCACAGTATACACTTACCCCCAGGTCTGGTTCCGCACTGGGACCTCCTGTGAAATGAGATACAGTGCAACAATCACAGTACAGCACTTTAACATAGACAAATACCTCAGGCAGTATAACTTTGCTGAAACAAGCAGCTCTGATTTATTTAGGGATATAACAAGGACAGGGGGAAATCAGGTTAATTAGCTTATCACCTAATAATTCATTTATGGCTCTGTGCACAGGCCTATCCCTATCAGTTACTGTCCCTGGGTACCCAAGCCCTAGTGGCTAGTCCAAACCGTGGCAGCTGGTAGGGGCCCTTTCACACAGAGAAAAGGAGAATTAAACAGTCAGCAGTACAGTAATTCCATTTGGATTTAATGTGGCAATTCAACAGGGAGCCTGAATTAGTACCCACGACCTCCAAATAAGATAGGGTCCTTCAATGTCAGCAGGGCTCACTTGAGGTACACAAACCTCTTCACACATCCATATAAAAGAAAGCACTATACCAGGCAGGCTGCATCTGTATCCCGATCGCAATTACTGCACAATACCGGGAGAACACACAGCAGATTCAGTTCCTGACAGACCGAGTGCAATTTTCAGCAATTCCTCCAGTCTTCTACAGGGTGAGCCTGGTTTCTACTCTTCAGAGATCCTTTGATTCTTTTCACAGGACGGATTCAGTCCTAACAAGCTGTTACACAAGCTGCAGACCGAACTCTGGGCCTTACACACGTTTTTGACTAAAACTGCACACTGAAAAAGCACAGGGCTCCTTCCTTCTTCACTGCCAAAGCTCAACTGAAACTCCAACCGACAAAACCGGCACTTCCTTTGAGTTCCTCCCAGTTCTTGACTGGATTGGCTGTCACTCACAATAGACTGCTGCTGTTGGTCCAAAAAGGCACTGAAGTCTAAACTACATCTCCAGAGTCACTGCCCATACAATCCTCTTGTGGCTGGCTCAGATTATGAGTCCAAGTTCTGATTCGTCCAAGGCACCATTTTAGAGCTAGCTACCCCACACTGATTGGTCCAGTTCAGCAGTTCAAAACTAGAATGGGGAACTAGCAGACACAGTTCTGACTGCAAAGAAAGCAGGTTAGACAAACTGTAATTTCATTATTACTCTAAATAATTTCTGGCAAACAGTTACATCTTTCAGATAGGTTCCTTTGCACTCCTAGTGACTGCAAAATGAAGTGAATTGGCAGCAGCTTGAGTGGTACTCAATCAAAGAAACACACAGTCCCCCATACAAACTAATTATGTCTGCAAGCAGACAGCTCTTAAAGAGACAGTACCAGAGGTTCTAAAACACGCACTGATAAATGGCTTAAATGCCAAACACCATTCAGGCTTGGAGCATTCAAGCAAGCTCCTGGAAGTCTTTTGGGAACCCCCATTTGCAGGGGGGTTACACCTTCCTGGCCTGGGAAAGCTTAGCGTCGCGTCAAGCAAGTACCCATAAGTTTTCAACTGCAACCATATACATTTGCATTAGGCTCGCACATGTAATCATCAGTCAATATATCATTTTACCAAGAACACATTTCTGAAACATTGCAGTCGCCACTTTTACACAGTATTACATACACATTGTACCATAACTCAAGTTATTACCTCTTGTACATGAAACCTGAAGAGAGGGGCCCTTCCCTATCAGTTACCTTGGGGCTGGATGGGGCAAGGGCACCATACTTAGAGGGCAACACAAGTAACTTGGAGTTAGCACTGATGCTCAGTTTGGGCAATGAGCTCGGGACACATAACTCCTTTATGGACAACATTGAGAGGCAAGTCCACAGGCCTCCCAAGTGAATCATAACTGAGGTGCACCACAGGCTTTACAGCTTGACCAGTCTTTCTAGGGGGAACTGTTATAGTCTCTGCACTCTGAGCCTCATTTTCAGCATTGTCCTCACTTGTCAGGGGAGTCTCCATGGGGGTAGAGAGGCTAGAACTTGGGGCACTTTCAGCTCCAGGAGTTACAGTTTCTGAGTCCACAACATTTGGCTCGCATGGAGAGCTTTCGGACACTGGCAGTGGACTGTCAGGGCACTCAAAATACTCTTCTTGTTCGGGTGTATCACCAGTCTGCCCCAATCTATCATTTTCCTCCCCTGAAAGCTCAAACAGTTCAACCATGCACAATGATTCCATTTCATCTGATCTGATGCTTTGCACTTCACTTTCTGGGAGCATTGGCTCCAGGGATGAAGCTGGGGCTTAGACAGTCCAGAAGGCCCAGCTTCATCTCCAGTATTGACTAGGGATTGCCCAAACAATTGACTCAGTTCGTAAGAAGGATAGTATTCAAAGTCACTCTCACTTTCTTCCGATATGGACTGACAGTCATGCTCAACTGGGACTTGTGGAGGGAACACTTAACTTTGCTTCTGTAGGTGCAGACTTTCTTGATCTTTTCTTAGCAGCAGCTCTAGTCACTGGTCCAGAGGGGCATCTTCTAGGGCTCAGACTCAATTAAGATTTGTCCAATGGGCAGTAAATGATTTCTATGCATTGTTTTTACATCTTTTGAATTATTCTCAGGCCTTACTTTGTACACTGGCAGATCATCTAGTTTGCCCACTACAATGTGAGGAGATGGTGCCATCTGTCAGCAATCTTGTGCTTGCCATGCAGTCCCAGATTTCTTAGCAATACCCGATCTCCCTCCTGGAGTTCCTGTGCTTTCACCTTTATCATACCTTTCTTTGTTGGCCAGATTTCTTTGGCAGCCATGGTTTGAGCCAGTTGGTACGCATGAGTTAGCTGGGCCTTTAACTTTGCACATACTGTAAATAGTTGTCAGCTTGAACCCCATCAGGAGAGACCCCAAAACACACATCTACTGGTAGTCGAGCTTCTCTTCCAAACATCAGGCGGTAGGGGGAGAATCCAGTGGCATCACTTTTGGTGCAGTTATAAGCATGTACCAGGGTGCTAATTTGTTGGCTCCATCTAGGCTTGTCCTTTGGGTGCAGGGTGCCTAGCATATCTAGCAAAGTGCGGTTGAAACGTTCAGGCTGTGGGTCCCCTGGGGTGGTAAGGAGTGGTTCTGACTTTCAGACTCCCACAGAGAAAGCATCTCTTTGATCAGACGACTCTCAAAGTCTCTCCCTTGATCAGAATGGATTCTTTGTGGAGCCCCATAGTGAACAAAAAGTTTTCTACAAGTACTTTGGCCACAGTGGATGCTTTCTGGTCTTTGGTGGGAAAGCTTGGGCATATCTCGTGAAATGGTCAGTGACCACCAGCACATTACTGATATTTCTTTGATCTGACTCCAAACTCAGAAAATCAATACAGACCAGCTCCATGGGTGCACTGGTGGTGATGTTAACAAGGGGGGCAGCCCTCTGGGGCAAAGCTTTCCTCTGTAAGCAGCGACTACAAGTTTGAATGTGTTGCTCCACATCAGCCCCCATCTTAGGCCAATAGAATCTGGATCTCACCAAGTCAAGTGTTCTGTCTATACCAAGGTGCCCCATGTGGTTGTGCAAGGACCTCAGTACTGAGTCTCGAAAGGCAGTGGGCAGCACTAGTTGTTGTTTGTCTACTTGTCCCCCTCTGTCTACTGTTTCTCTGTATAACAGTTTATTGATCAGTTTCAACTTAGGACCTTCTTTGTATAACAGTGCAGTTCTCAAATCAGTGGGCGTAATTTGGACACATCTTTTCCTGCATAGAGGGTCTAAAGCTGCTTTGATCATGGGATCAGCGAGTTGAGCCACGAATACTGTCATTGTCCAGCTGAGGCAGTGCACCAATGTCTATTGCAGAAAAGTGGCAATAAGCAGCAGGTATGCAATTCTCAGAGGCTCCAAGCAATCCACCATGCAGTCCACTGTGTCCGTGGACATTTGTTCCTCCCTGTCAAACTTCGGCAGAGTGCCCGAATGTCAGGTTCTGCTAATCGGACCCAATCATTCTGGGAACAGGCCTCCGGGAGAGAGCATCAGCATCTATGTGGTTCAGACCTGCTCGTATTCGAGAGCATAGTCATATGTAGATACGAAGAAAGCCACCTATGGCCAGTGGCATCCAACTTAGCTGAGGTCTGCACATAGGTCAAAGGATTATTGTCAGTTTTTACTAGTATTTTAGCCCCATACAAGTACTCATGGAATTGGTCAACAATAGCCCACTTCAAAGCTAGGAACTCTAACTCATGTACAGGATAGTTCTTTTCGGATGGGGTCAGGCTTCTACTGGCAAAGGCCACTGGTCTCAGGCCATTCTCGTGCTCTTGGTACAACACAGCCCCCAACCCTTGCAAGCTAGCATCAGTGTGCAGGACGTAAGGTTTTCTTGGATCGGCATAGGCCAGCACTGGAGCATGGTAAGTTGATATATGATCTCATGAAAAGCAGTCTCATAATCAGGAGTCCAGCGGGCCCCAAATACTTCACTCGGATGAAAATACACTCTTTCAGTCTTGAGGGACGCTGACTTTTGGTATTTTTGTGGGTTGGGGATACCCTTGAGTAAGGTTAAGTAAAGGGCGGATCACTCTTGAATAGTCCTTGATGAAGCGCCGATAATAACCACAGAATCCCAGGAATCTTTGCAGTTCTTTTGATTTTTGGGCTGTGGCCAGGTGGTCAAGGCCTCAACTTTACTTGGGTCGGTCTCTATTCCTCGGTGGATACTATGTGTCCCACATACTTTACTGATGTTTGAAAGAATTGACACTTATCAATGGACAGTTTAAGCCAAAGTCTCCAGTCGGTCCAATACCTTAAATAATCTGCTCTCATGTTCCTCCAGTGAGCTGCCAAACACAATAACATCATCTAGGTATACCAGGCACTCTAGTAAGTTCATGTCCCCACTGCACGCCCATCAATCGCTGAAAAGTGGCTGGGCACCTGAAACCCTTGAGGCATCCCCATGAATTCATAGAAGCCAAGCTGACAGATAAAGGCCGCCTTCTCACGGTCCTGGGGCCATCGGGATCTGGTAGTACCCACTGAGGAGATCCAGCACAGAGAACCACTTGCTCTCGCTTAGGCAGTCCAAGCATCCTGAATGTGGGGCATTGTGTACTGATCAGGATAGTCCACGTTTAAGGTGCGATAATCCACACACATCCTTACTGTTCCATTCTTTTTCCTCACTACCACAATGGGGAAGCATAAGGGCTTCTGGATTCTTGTATTACACCAGCAGCTAACATCTCTTGCAGATGCCGCCTCACATCATCTATGTCAGCAGGTGCCAGGCGCCGAGACCTCTCACGAAATGGTCTTTTCATGCAGCCGGATATTGTGCTCAGCTCCTTGCACGCATCCTACATCCCATTCTCTTTAAAGAAAACACCTGGTCTCTCTGGGCAAGCTTCTCACTGATCCTCACTTTCCATTCAGCTGGCAGCGGAGTCGCAAATCAAACAAGTCAGGCGTTACTCTGTCATTCTTCCTTGAACTCTTGCTGCTGGGTAGCACTGCAGTGTCTGCACAATGCACATTAGCCAGGATGCAACCTCTGTTTACTCGAATGTCTCTTTCAGACACATTATGAACTTGGACCATTACCCTTCTGGCATAAGCATGGGCTCTAGCGGCAAAATACTAGGCTTGACCAGCAGTCCTCTGGCAATTTTCCATCGCCTGGTGCATCCAACATTAATATTTTATTCTTAACATCCTTTCTGATACGGACCTCTCCTGTAAGGTACACTGGGCATTTGGCGCCAGGATCAGAGACTCAGGATCCTTCTTCCATACAATTCCGACCGGTTCCTCTGGTTCTGTTTTTTCAGCATCTCTGTGCCTCATAGGCCTTCTTAATTAAAGCCGGAACTCTTAAAGCTCTACTAGTCTTTGACCCTGTTTTCATAACACAACTGTGCCAGCCTTCCGAACATATGAGCATTTGTTCCAATCAACAAAGGGACACCATCATACAGTCCAGTGGGGGACACACTAAGGTTAGGGTCTCTACTTGTTCGCCACTCCAGCCACGGAGGTGGGGAAAGACAGCCAAATTCGATATACCCGAATAGGGTAGGCCTTCACTTAACCCCCATACATGCAGTCCTTCTAATGGTTGTAAGGGTACGCCTGACAAATGCTTCTGATACCAATCCTGGAACATAATTGTCACTTGGGAGCCACTGTCTAATACAGCTCTTGTAGACACTCCATTCACCTTACAGTGGTCTCCATGGAGGGACCCACTATTCTGGACCAGTCTGGAGAGGCGGTAGTGGGGGCCTGGGCAACTGACCTTGCCACAAAAGGACGTGAATTAGCATTTTGGTGCCCTCACTGGGATCATGTCGGCACCTCTTAACCACTGATTTCTTCTCCAAGCTCTCCTTGTAGCCTATATGCAACTTTGTCAGTGTCTTTTGGGACTGGCATTCCTTTCATGTGCCCATCTTTCCCACAATTATAGCAAAACATACTTTCTGGAGTTTGAGCTGGCCGAGGCGCCACACTGGGAGCCAGGGCGGGGTATTACTAACTGGAAACCTGTGCCATCTCTGTCTCGTGCGTGATAAGCATTTGGAGACATCTCGTCAGTTTCTCCACTTCCATGGTCAAGGAATTGAGTTTGGAGCTGTTATCAGCAGGAGATACATGGTGGGTACCCCACCCCATAGCAGATGCAGTCGGATATAGGTCAGGGTCTGCATTTGCAGGCGTGGCCTTCATAAAGGGACTGTTTTTGAATTCCCGGATCTCTCTCAACAGTTCGCCCATTGTGGCATATCTTTTCCTTGTCAGAGCACTCATTGACTGTCAACCTCTGCCCCTGAACTTCACTTGATGGGTCACCCTCAGTCACTCGGGTCGAGCCACAGCTGTTGGTGCAGGTACCTCCCGAGGTCGCCTTTCTCAACCCTCGAATTTCTCTCATTAACTCATCATAGGAGGGTGGGATTCCAGTCGATTTGCCAGGCGTAATTGAAGCAACAGCAGTTCTGAGAAGGGGCAGACTTAGGATTCTGTCCAGTCTGGTTCGTCCAGTTCAATCGCTGGCAAACTACCTTTCTGAGGCATTCTTGCAACAATTTTTCCAGCCGAGAGACATACACAGACAACAACTCCTTGGTACTGTTGCATTTCTTACTCTCCACCATAGGTCCTCATCAGAATCTGGGCTCCCTACACATTCTCCAAGGCCTCAAGATAGGCCTGTGCAGTCGCTTCAGGGTTACTGGCCCGCTTAGCACGGATGGTAGCCAGGGCAGGACCTCGGAGGCTCTCACTAACCCTCTTTCGCCGCCTTCCGAGCATTGCCATTCTAGCACTTGGGGGCAACATAGTCTATCCAGGTCTCCCAGTCATCCTCCCCTTGGGAGGGTGCCAGAGAAGATCCTCAACCTTCGTAAGAGTCGTGACTAATGGCAGGTGCAGAAATAGGAGTCTGCATTGGTTCAGCCACCATTACGGGCACTGGAGCAGGAGAGGGTGTTGGGGAGGAACACCCCCAGGTGGCAAGAATAGTTTCTTCAAGTCCTCCACAGTTTTCCCCTCTCCCAGCAACCATTCAGCAAATTTCTCCTCAAAAGTTTCAGATAGTGGTGGGGGCTGATTCCCCCCCGGGTCTTTACTGTCCTTAGTTACCACTCTCCAAGCAGTGAGGGCTCCCTCTGGGGTAATGGTCTGTGCACTTTGGAGCTATCTATGGGATCCTTAAACTCTACTAGGGCCAGGAAAGTGTGGGTGAGCAGATTAGCATGCCGACCCACCACCACAGGGTTTTGTAAACCTTCCACCTTGGAAAGTACTCCTGCACAGTGTCCGTATTGATACCCAGGGGATGTCCAGGATAAGCATAGCATTTGGGGGTCGATCTCCTCCCAGTACACCACTCCACCAGCTGGTGCACAGCCACTTCTGTCGGGTACCCATTTTTTCTTAACAGTGGTTCGTAATATGGCCACTAGAGGACACACAATCCCAGCGGTGAGCCTCCAAGATGTAACCCTAGATGGCTTATCCCAGGGCTACTACCCCTGCCTGATTTGCCACTAACAGGTTGAGGGGCCTGGATCCAATGGCGGTGCCTCCACCCAGAGGTCAGGGTTTGCAATAGTTAAACTAACTTGGTCACAGCCCTCTGGGACACTGCAACCCCTTCTTCCCACTAGTGGCCCACATAATATATCAGAATTACCTTCACAGTATACACTTACCCCCAGGTCTGGTTCCGCACTGGGACCTCCTGTGAAATGAGATACAGTGCAACAATCACAGTACAGTACTTTAACATAGACAAATACCTCAGGCAGTAAACTTTGCTGAAACAAGCAGCTCTGATTTATTTAGGGGATATAACAAGGACAGGGGAAATCAGGTTAATTAGCTTATCACTCTAATAATCTACCTATGGCTCTGTGCACAGGCCTATCCCTATCAGTTACTGTCCATGGGTACCCAAGCCCTAGTGGCTAGTCCAAACCGTGGCAGCTGGTAGGGGCCCTTTCACACAGAGAAAAGGAGAATTAAACAGTCAGCAGTACAGTAATTCCATTTGGATTTAATGTGGCAATTCAACAGGGAGCGACCCTGAATTAGTACTCACGACCTCCAAATAAGATAGGGTCCTTCAATGTCAGCAGGGCTCACTTGAGGTACACAAACCTCTTCACACATCCATATAAAAGAAAGCACTATACCAGGCAGGCTGCATCTGTATCCCGATCGCAATTACTGCACAATACCCGGGAGAACACACAGCAGATTCAGTTCCTGACAGACCGAGTGCAATTTTCAGCAATTCCTCCAATCTTCTACAGGGTGAGCCTGGTTTCTACTCTTCAGAGATCCTTTGATTCTTTTCACAGGACGGATTCAGTCCTCACAAGCTGCAGACCGGAACTCTGGGCCTTACACACGTTTTTGACTAAAACTGCACACTGAAAAGCACAGGGCTCCTTCCTTCTTCACTGCCAAAGCTCAACTGAAACTCCAACCGACAAAACCGGCACTTCCTTTGAGTTCCTCCCAGTTCTTGACTGGATTGGCTGTCACCACAATAGACTGCTGCTGTTGGTCCAAAAAGGCACTGAAGTCTAAACTACATCTCCCAGAGTCACTGCCCATACAATCCTCTTGTGGCTGGCTCAGATTATGAGTCCAAGTTCTGATTCGCCCAAGGCACCATTTTAGAGCTAGCTTACCCACACTGATTGGTCCAGTTCAGCAGTTCAAAACTAGAATGGGAACTAGCAGACACAGTTCTGACTGCAAAGAAAGCAGGTTAGACAAACTGTAATTTCATTATTACTCTAAATAATTTCTGGCAAACAGTTACATCTTCAGATAGGTTCCTTTGCACTCCTAGTGACTGCAAAATGAAGTGAATTGGCAGCAGCTTGAGTGGTACTCAATCAAAGAAACACACAGTCCCCCATACAAACTAATTATGTCTGCAAGCAGACAGCTCTTAAAGAGACAGTACCAGAGGTTCTAAAAACACTCACTGATAAATGGCTTAAATGCCAAACACCATTCAGGCTTGGAGCATTCAAGCAAGCTCCTGGAAGTCTTTTGGGAACCCCCATTTGCAGGGGGGGTTACACAGTTGTTCCCACTATGCATCTGTTATTTTGGGGAGCTGTACCCTATTCAGGAATTCACTAATCTGCCCACCCTGCTTGGTATTCTCTGCCCTATATAGCTGCTGGTAATAGGCCCTAAAAGCAGTCTCTTATCTTCCTGGGATCTCTGTGCAGTCTACCTTGGCAGTCTTGTACCCCTGTAACCCTGGCTGCACCCTTCATGAGATGCACTAGAAGGGGGCCGGGCTTATTACCCCATTCATATACCTGATGCCTGTAGTAGAACCATACTCTCCCAGCTTCCTCTTTCAACAAGGCATTCAGCGCCTCCCGAGTTGCCATCAAGAGGTTTGCAGCTTCACCCTACTCCCCTTCGGCCACTTGTTTCTCTAACTCTCTTACTTTCTGTTCCAATTCCAACCTTCTCTGTCTCTTTTGCCTTTTCATATATTCTATAATCACCACCTTCGTAAAGACCTTGCCCACTTCCCAAACCGTGACATTCGACACCGCCTCCCCATCATTAGTCTCTAAATAATACTGCCATTTCTCCTCTAAGTGTTCTCTGAAGGCCTGATTCTTTACCATATAAATTGGAAACCGTTTCTCCCCTCCCTGCAGCTTCAGGATTACTACTGCGTGGTCTGAAACATGTATGGGGCTGTGAGCAATGTCTTGCACACATCCGTACCAGTCCCTAAGCATGTAGATATAAATCGAGTCAAGACCACGTTTTAGGTGGGTGTGAGTAAAAGGTGAACTCTTTGGCCCTTGGGTTGGCTGCATACCAGCCATCCACTAGATCCAGGTCAGCTAACCCGATCTGCCACTGCTGCATGGCTTCCGAGGTCTTCCCTTTACCCTCCGAGTGGTCCATATGCGGATCCATCGTCCAGTTAAAGTCTCTCCCAAGGATAAGACCTGGGAATTGTTTTCTTATTAGCAAATCCAGTAGCGACATGTAAAACTGTGGGTCATGCACCGCAGGGGTGTAAATACTCCCAAAAGTCATCTTTTCTCCATTAAGTTCCCCTGACAGAAATACATAGCGACCTCTCTCTTGGTCTCTGACCACTCGTGTAACTGTAAAGGGAAGATTTTTATGTACTAATATGGCCACCCCTCGTTTGTGTGCCACATATGAGGCAGCGTAACATTTCCCCACCCAAGTCCTAATAAGCTTGGCATGCTCCACCTCAGTCAGGTGGGTCTCCTGAATCAGAGCTACCTGCACCCCCTCCCACCTCAAGGCTGTAAGGATTGACGTCCTTTTGACTGGATTTGCTATCCCTTTTACATTCCATGACACAACAGTTGGTGATTTATCCATTATCCCATATGAATCCCCTCCCACACTCCCCACCCACAGTGCCTATATACTCCTTCAATCCATGCATCTGAGCTTTTACACACAAGATCAGTACCCATATTATTTGTGTAGCCAATGGAACATCCAATGTTATGATTGCACATGAACACACAAAAACCTGTGTAACTTTGCCAGCCCTCCCCTCCCCCCCCAAATTCCTCCAACTTTCCTCACCCCCCAACACATCCTTCTTCCTCTGTTTGTACGCAGAAACAGGAACCCCAATATTGTCTGTGCACACACACACACACACACACACACCGTAAGACATACCAATACTTCTCCCCCTCCCCTCTTCCCCACCTCCATCAATTTCCACCAAAGCATGAGTGTCTGAATCCCCCAAGTGATGTACAAGCCTCGGTGCGCCCCCCGACAGCTGAGTCTTTTACCCCATCATTGTCCCCAGGTAGAAAGAAAAGATAGCCCCCTACCATTCCCCCAACCAGCCAGGCAGTATTATTCTCAGGGATACCTCCGGCCACTTATACAATTCCCTCACTTGCAGGAGTGTCCATCCCTCTTTGTCTCTCCTCCATAATACACCATCAACTATACAAAACAATCCCCGAACCCCCAGTCCCCCCGCGCACCTCTCAACCCCCATATCCACATTCCCCCACCGGATAGGTTAAACCCCCCCAATTCGGCTTCCCTACTAACAATGTTCCTTTAGATCCAGGCAGGCAGTTCATAATTGTCTTATAAAGGGCACATATACCATATCTGCTTCTCTGCACCCCGTCCAAACAGAGGTCACTGCAGGATGGGGGGACCAGGCCACGCACTTCAATCTACACGTAGCACCCACCCCCCTCTCCCCAGCACACTCACCCATACCGGACAGCTTCCAAGCAGGTTAACAGTCCAGCGCTTCCATGTATGGCATCCAAATAAAGGGATCCACAGACATATATTGCTTATCCAGTTCACCCCATCGGGTAGGCTTGACAGGGATAGTCCCAGGTAGTTCATCCAGTGGGCCACGTGGCAGACCCCGGTCCAGTCAGATGCATAGATCCTGCCTTCTTCCAATACAGTCCCCATGTTCTTTTAGGGTGACAGTAAATTAAATAGTCCCACACTTGGCCAGGTATACCAGTTCCTCCAAATCTATGTGGATGCCTTTATAAATCACATTTCAGGTGCATAGTCAGAAAAGAAAATTGGGGGAGTTCATTGCATCTAGAGAAAACTGCATGTCTCCTCCTCCAGCCACCATTTTGTCACCACACTTACTCTTTCCCCTTCACCCAGCCTTCTTCTGGAGATCCTTTACAAATTTATCAGCTTTTTCCAACTTCCAAAACAAAAAAGTGGTCCCCTCATGTTTATTCTTCAAGGTAGCTAGGTAGACAAGATAGTTTTCCACCTTCAGGTTCCGTAGCTGTGTCATTACCACATTGAACATTTTCCTCCTTTTAAGCAAGTGTGCTGAATAATCTTGGAAAATGTAGAGCCGCTGGCCCTCGAACATCAATGTGTCCTGCTCATGATATGCTTTCAAGACCGCCTCCCAGTCCTGGAAATTGTGAAAATGCATTATCACCTGTCAGGGAGGCTGATCTGCTGGTGGCCTCGGCATCACTGCTCGGTGGGCCCTTTCCAGTTTAAAATGGCCATTCTTAGGCTGAAGGCCCAAAAGTTCTGGCAGGGTGCTGGCACAGAAATCCAAGATGTTCGGCCCCTCTTTACCTTCCGGGAGCCCCCTTAGTCTTAAGTTCAGGTGGCGTTGGTAATTTTCTTGGTAGTCGTGTGCTTCCTGGAATTCCTCTAGCTCTCTTTGCAGTTGCACCACTTGCCCAGGAACCACCGCCATATCGTCTTCAAGCCACGAAACACAGTCCTCTACTTCGGTCAGCCGGTTCGCATGAGAGGTCTGCTGCTCCAAGATTTCTTGAAGTTTTGTATCTAGTTTGTCCTCCAGCTTAACTAACCTGGGCTCCAGGGCCACTATGACCTGCCCCGTTAGTTCCTGCCCTAGTGCACTGGCTTCAGCCGCCGAGAGGGAGATCACCGTTGCGCTATCTCTTGTACCTCCAGCTGGTAGCTTTTTGCTATTTTTACTGGCTAAGCATTAGCTCTTGCCGGAGTTTAAGGATAAATATTCATCCATGGTGAGTTCTTCCACCAGCCTAGGTCATTGGATGCAGTAAAAATAGAGTTAAATGTATATTAATTTTACTTTTATTTAACCGTCGGGACAGAACACTAAAGACACATCTATCTTATTTGCTGCTCATCAGTGCCCCCCAGAAGTACTTTTAAACAGTGCTCCTGTCCTCAAAATAGCCTTCCCAGCCATTGGTCCATTCTGGTACTAATCATGTTTAAGTCCAGTGTCTTTCCTGATGACAGCACTGCGTGGTCACTCGCTCTGCTGGCAGCAGGTGGCCATATTTAAACTGCAGCAGAAGCTGCTTTGGCAGTGATGCAGGAGGTGTCAAAATAAATCTAAATGCCTACAGCTCTGCTCCAGACCTCCTATACAGACTTCCAGTCCTGGGGTTGAGAAAGCAAAGATTAAGTGGCAGCAGTCCTGTTGAGCCCCTGAGCTGAGCTGCCCCCGAGCCAAGGTAAGCGTCACACTTTTGGGAGGGGATTACAATTTACTTAAATGAATGTAGAAAGATAGGATTTGCAGAAAAGGACCACTAGGACCACCAAGTCTGCCCTGTGGTTCCCTGCCTATTGATAATTCCACAAACCCTAACCAGTCTCCAGGGACCTTCCCCCTCATTGTTTCAGTACTAACATATCCTTATGTTTATCCCATGCATACCTGAAGCCTTTCACTGTTCTAGCAATTACAACTGGCACTAAGTTCCATGCATCTAACATCCTTTCTGTGAAGTAGCATTTCCTCACATCCTTCCTGAAATTTCCCCCATCCGATTTCATTGTATGATCCCTAGTCCTGGAGCTCATCTTCTTTTGGAGAGACTGCTTCCCTACACTCGGTTCCCTCCTGTGAGATACTTGAAGGTCTCAATCATGTCACCATTTGCTCACCTGTCCTCTAGAGTACACATATTGAGCTCCCTCAGTTTATCCTCATAGGCTTCCCTTGCAACCCTGTACCATCTTGGTTACCCTTTTCCAGACCATCTCCACTATATGTCTTTCCCGAGGTGTAGTTTCCAGAACTGGACACAGTATTCCATGTTGGGCATACTAAACAGCAGTTCGATGACAGCATCACCTCTGGCTGGTGATGTCCCACCCTATGCATTGCAGCATCCCACTAGCTCTGTCCACAGCTTTTTCACACTGCGTTGCCACCTTGAGGTCTGAAATAATAACCATGAGGTCCCGTTCC
Organism: Neoceratodus forsteri; assembly: GCA_016271365.2. NCBI lineage: Eukaryota > Metazoa > Chordata > Ceratodontiformes > Ceratodontidae > Neoceratodus > Neoceratodus forsteri. The sequence goes on from CM028130.1 coordinate 1,137,886,914, forward strand.
TGCCTAGTGATTGTCAACACCCAGCCACCCTATACGCAGCACCATGGTTCCACATGATTTTGCACTTTTTGGCACTGAACCCCAACTGCCAAGCCTTCGAACACTCCTCTACTTTCCCCAGATCCTTGCAAATAGTTTCCATTCCCTCATCTACTTTATTGCAGATCATGGTGTCATCTGCAAAAAGATAAACATTCCTTCAGTTCCTCTGCAATGCCACCTATGAAAACATTGAAAAGGATTGGCGGCCCGGCCCGCCGCGACGATGTTGACTTCCGCTATGCATTAGCGCACCCGGTTCGGGAACGAGCCCGGGAAGCTGGAGGTCGCCGGGGAGAGGGCTTGAGCGTCCCAAGGACTGCTTGCGTCCTCTCGGGGAGGGTACCAGAGCTCGTCTTGTCTGACCGGTTGGAGACCCGAGGTGTAATCAAGACCGAAGACTGACAGGGAGGCGATGGTTAGACGCCGGGCGCTGATACTTTGACGTTAGGGGACACGACACGTCGCAAGAGGAACACCGGAAAAAGCACCTTGCGGCCTCCCGGTAGACGGAGCACTAGGCCCCGACCCTCAATGCCCCTGCCTGCCCAGAGACAGCATCCCGACGAAGCACAGTGTCTCGGGTGAATGGGCCCCCACCCCGTACCCCGCCTGGGGGGATAACCAAGGCTCCATGGGGGATGGACTGCTCTGGTCCACAGGCAGGTGAGCGAGGGCTGAAAAGGCCGTTAGTGTCTCCAAGAGAGGGGGCGAGGGGAGAAAAAAAAAAAAAGAAAAGGACTGGTGCCAGCACTGAACCATGTGGTACCCCGCTAGTCATCCCCCACCCCGTCCTAAGAGTGGGTGCTATTTACCACTACCCTCTGCTTCCTATCCATTATCTAGTTGGTAACCCGCTTTACCAACAGGTCAGCTTCATAATCAGACTTCTGTGCAACACAGTGTTTAAGGCCTTGCTAATGTGTAGCGAGGCTATGTCCACTGCCCACCCACTGTCTATTTCCCTGGTCACCCAGTCAAAGAAATCTATTAGATTTGTTTGGCATGACCTTTCCCATTGAACCCATGCTGCCTGGGGTCCTGCAGCCCATTGGTTTCTAGGTAATTAACCAGTCTCTCTTTTAGTAGGGTTTCTTTTAGGCTCCTGATCACTTGAAGTTAGGCTGACAGGCCTGTAGTTACTAGAGTCTTCCCTACTAACATTGTTACGCAGAAGGACCTCATCAGCCCTTCTCCAGTACCACTCCTGTTTCCAGTGAGCTGTTGAACAATGCTGTCAGTGGATTAGGTTATAGAGGTAGCAGCTACAACTTCCTTGACCTCCCTCAGTACCCTGGGCTGTGTCCCATCTGGTCCCATAGCCTCATCCACTTTCGTGGCTGGAAGTACTTTCATTAATCTATCCCTCCCCACCCGTTTTACTTCTTTTTGGTGGCCTGTCTCTCCCACCCCACACACACACACACACACACACACACACACACACACACACACACTGCTGTGAAGACTCAGTAAAAGCGCCTGTTCAAAATGTCAGGTTTTTTTTGGTCTCCTTCCCTAAAGTCTTCCCCTTCCACCTTTCTTATCCTCACTATCCCACCCCTAGCTTTTCTCTTCTTGCTGGTGTGACATGTTGCAAAAATAGAGTCTTATTCCTGTTCCTCACTTTCCTTGCAATCCTTCCTCTGCCTTTGCTTTAGCACTCCTAACTGCCTTTCCTGCTTCTTTCTCTCTGGCCAATGACATCCCCTCTGTCTGCATCTTTTCATACATCCAGATATATTCAGGTGACACAAAACTTTCTGTCTTTATTTTATTTATTTATTTTAAGTTTCTCTTTTTATGCCTTCTCCTTGGTAGGCATGTACCCCAGGTTTTCTCCCTTCCCCTGAGACACTGGCCTGGGGTGTGACACAAGCATGCATACAAGCGTGCGGTGCGCATCATCTGCCATCATTTTCCCACTCACTGAGCTGCTCCTGGGTGCACTGCCACCTATGGTCACCTAGGTGGCAACCATGTACCAAAGCAGGCTACCCTCCCTCCCCAAAGAGATCATCCTCTGGGACGCCCAATCATCCTCCCCCCGGCTAGTACCCCATGATTCAGGCTTGCTTCCTAACTCAGGTCACTGGGGTCATGAGTAGTAGTGCTACCACTCCGCCAATGGGCCAGCTTTATACTTCAGCTCCTGAGTGGGAATCATCGCTCCAGTCAAATGTCAAGATAGTCTAACATAGATTAAGCTCAAACCAGCTTTATGTCAATACCAGAAAGACTGTCACCATGACTTCTGGAACTAAGTAGAGTGGAGTAGAGTACAGCCTCTCCTCTAGCCCGGTGTTACAATTATTGAGTGTGCCCCCCCACCCGAAGTTACCATCTCAAGTACTTTGGTGTTTGGCTGGATCAAAGCTTTGACTTTTCCACCCACGTCAATGCCATGCAAAGAAAATGCTACCATAAGCTCAGCACACTCGTTCACAGTAAGTCCTGCCTCCTGTGCCTGGTTTACCACAAGACTGTTTTAAATATGATCTTGCCAGTGTTTGACAATGTGGATTTAGGTCACTGTGCTGTCCATAAATTCATCCCTGTTAGACTGCCCCCCCCCTTTCATTCCTTCTGCCAGTTTGCTTTGAACCCCCCGACATACAGCAGAGCAAATCAGGATGCAACCCAATACCTTGCAGTATTACTGCAGAGTGCTACAGTATGCTGCAGGAAAATGTAAATTATGTAACTACTGTAATTCTTTATCTTGGACGAAGTCTCCACCACTCATTCACACTAGTGGGACTACACCAGAGGCGCTAGGACAGGGTTTTAAATAATTAATTAGCAGTTTCTATCTTGGGACAATACTAACTGCACAGAAATTATTTATATAGGTTTTCTAGAAGTGATATGTTTGTTAAACACAGTGAGGCAAGTGCTGTACATTTTCACAATGTTTTAGCACTTTTATGAGCAAAACCCTAATCAATTTTTAGAGTTAAATAACACCCTGTAGGACCAAGCAGGAGCCAACAGTCTTCAGGATGGCCAGCGCCAGTGTAGGACTACGCATGCGCAGCACCGCAAGACCAGCTTGCACCATATAGGCCATCTCAACACTGATCCTCCAACTGCCTCAGTACTTTTTTTTTTACTGAGGAGGTGCAGCATAAACTAACCTAGTGAAACTAACCTATGTCGGATATAAGATAGTACGCATGACCCTTGTAAGATGGGTCAATACAACAGTGTCTTCACAGCCAAGCCAATGAGGGAGTGAAGACCAAAAACAAGACAAGTGAGCTCGGGGGATGGTAGGTGGGCATGTGAAAGAGTGGTGAAGACTTCGTCCAAGAGGATCAAAAATTACCGTAGGTATGTAATTTACATATCTTCCTGGACATAAAGTCTCCACCACTCATTCACACTAGTGGGAGAATATTGAACCAAAATAATTCACTGAGTAGGGTGGCAGGAGAGAAAGGACCTCACTCCGGACATAAGTCCTTAAGGGTTGCCCTGCCAAAAGATGGATTCTGTCTGGCTTGGACATCCAAGGCGTAGTGCTTCACAAAGGTGTGCAAAGAGCTCTAAGTACCTGCATTGCAGATGTCTGCAATAGGCATATTCTGTATTTCTGCCGGAGATGCCACAACTGCTCTGGTAGAGTGGGCGTATACCCTGCCTTCAAGTTTGACTTGCGCTATCGCATAGCAATGGCAGAGACATGCTACCAGCCATGCCAAAATACACCTGATGGCAACAGGCTGACTCAGCCAGGCCATGCTGAACGAGACAAAGAGTTGCTTAGATTTGCAGATCTCTTTTGTTCTGTCGATGTTGAACCTCAAAACTCTTTTTACATCCAGAGAATGTAGGGTATGTTCCCCAACATTCTGAAAGTTTGCAAAGTAGGTCTGAAGGACTAAGGGCTGGTTCAGGTGGAATTCCAGGACTAATTTTGGGAGAAATTTAGGGTGAGTTCTGAGAATCACCTTGTCCTTGTGAAATACAGTACAGGGAGGGTCTTTGACCAGAGCATGTATTTCGGACACTCTGTGAGCGGAAGTAATGGCTACAAGGAAGGCAGTCTTCCAGGTCAGGAACTTCAACTCGCAGGTTGCTAGCGGCTCAAAAGGTTTACAAGTGAGCATGTCTAGCACAAGGTTGATATCCCAAGTGGCTACCAGTCTTCTGACTGGTGGCCTAGTGTGGAGGATACCCTTAAGGAACCTCTTAACCCGGGGCAGCTGAACCACTGACATATTGTGGATAGGCTCGTGGTAAGCCAAAAATCGCACAGAGGTGTACCTTCAATGTCGAGTATTGTAGCCCTGCATTTGACAGGTCTAGCAAGTACTCTAATACTTTGTTTGGTGAGCAAGAAAAGGGGTCCGGGGAGGACTTTGCACACCAGTTGGACAATCATTTCCACTTTGCCGTATAAGTTTTCCTAGTTGCCTGTTTGCGTGCTGCTAGCAAAATGTCTGAGACTCTGTGGGAGATGTTGAATCTACCTACCTCTATCTCCTCAGGTGCCAGGCATGGAAATGAAGGGACCTCAGGTTGGGATGGACCACTGGGCCATGGGTCAGAAGGTCCATTTGAAGTGGTAGTTGTCTTGGTGGAACTTCCAATAATCTGTTGATTAAAGGAAACCAAATCTGACGAGGCCAGAATGGAGCGATGAAAATTATTCTCCTCCTCCTCCCTTCCCCCCAATGCCTCCAGCTTGAGCAGCACCCTCTGAATTAAGGGAAGAGGAGGAAATGCTTACAGAAAGAGTCTTGTCCACCACAGTCTGAATGCATCCTGAAAGAAAACACCAGGTTCTGGATTTCTTGAGCAGAGTAAAGGTAGTTTTGCATTGAGTGAGGGCTCAAAAAAGGTCCAGGTCCAGAGTGCCCCACTCTTCGAAGAGCAACTGCATGACATTTGAGTCGAGAGACCACTCGTGTGGATCTGCCTCCGTTCTGCTGAGGCGATCTGCCAGGTCATTCTGGATTCCTGGAAGGTAGACCACCTAGATCAGGGCTTCATGCTCAAGGCACCATTCCCACACTCTCATTGCTTCCCTGCACAGTGGGTAAGAGTGTGCTCCACCACTGCTTGTTGATGTAATACATCACTGCCTTGTTGTCCATCTGAAGGATAATTACTTTGTGACTGAGGATATCCTTCAGGGCTTGGACAGTGTACAGGACAGCTCTCATTTCCAGGACATTAATGTGTAGTTGAGACTTGTCCTGACTCCATAGATCCTGGGTGTGGAGATCCTGACAGTGAGCGCCCCAGCCGATCAGAGATACATCGGTGGTGATGGTGATCTGTGTCTCTAGTTGGGCAAAGGGAAAACCTTGAAGAAGGTTGTCCTCCTGAGTCCACCAGGTGAGTGACCTCATTAGGGGTTCCATCACCTTGATGCAAAAGTACTGTGGGTGGGTGTGTGTTCGGGGACCACCGAGTACCGAGCATCCACTGTGTGGTTCTCATCTGCAGGTGAGCCAGAGACACCGTGAACACTGATGATGCCGTGAGACCCAGCATCTACTACATCAAGCTTGAACCAAGTCATTTTCCTTGATGAAGTGAGCCATCTGGAGGATATCATTTCTCCTGTCTTCCAGAAGGAAGGCTCTTTCCCTGGAGGTGTCCAGGAAAGCTCCTATGAAGAGGAGTTGTTGGGAGGGCTGTAACTGTGATTTTTCCAAATTCAACAGAACTCCCATGGATGTGACAAACTTGGAAGCAGTGGCCACCGCTTCCTGTGTCCCTACTCTGGAGGGGCTTGCTAGGAGACAGTCATCCAAATATGGGAATACTTGAATTCTGAGTTTCCTGAGATGCACTGCGAGAACTGCAAAGCATTTCGTAAAGACTCGAGGCGCCGAGGACAGCCCAAAGGACAGGACTCTGAATTGGTAGCGTTTGCCCAGAGTCACAAAGCAGAGATACTTGTGGTGGCTTGGGTGCACCAGGACATGTTGGTAGGCATCTTGCATGGCTAGGGAAGCCAGCCAATCATTTCGATAAATCAGAGTAGGAGTGTACCGAGCGATATCATCTTGAATTTCTCTTTGAAGAGGAATTTGTTCAACTTCCTTAGGTCTAGAAAAGGGCGCATGCCGCCTGTTTTCTTTGGAATTAGGAAGTAGTGGGAGTAGAATCCTGTGTTCCATTCTGCTTGCAGAACCACTTCCACCGCCCTGTTGTTCAGAAGGCACTGAATCTCGGAAGCGAGGAGGTCTGACTAAGTGATAGACAGTTTGGGCTGTCGTTTGGGTGGATGATCCGGAGGGGTATCTGCAAAATTTAGAGAGTAACCCTCGCAAATTATCCTGAGGACCCATTTGTCCGTGGTGACTGACTTCCACTGGTTGTAAAACTGGGTCAGGCGGCCCCCTACTGCTGAAGAAGAGTCCCTCTCGGGCAGCTGAGGTGGGACTTGGGCCAAGTGTACTGGTGTTGGGGGACTCCATACTCAAGGGGATCAGATGGGGCAGCAAGGGGTAGAGGCACAGTCAGATATGGGTGGAGTCCATACCAGGATTAAAGGCAAACAAGGCAGGACAGGCCATCCTAAGGTGCATAAGGAGGGGTAGGAGGAAACCACACATTGTGGTACATGTGAGGAGAAATGACCTAGCAGAGGAAATGGTGGCGGTAACAAGGGAGAGGACTTGAGAAAATGGGAAGGTTGTGCGAGGAGACTGGGGACTCTGTGGCATTCTCTGAGGTGATCCCAGTACCCTGCGCAAGCATAGTGAGAAAGGAGAGGATTATGGAGTTGAACAAATGGTTGGCAGAATGGTGTCAGACTAAGGGGTATGGGCTTGTGGGCGGCTGGGGCAGTAACTGGGATAATAATCTGTTTGCAAGGGATAGGCTGCACCTGAGTTGGGAGGGGAAGGAGGTATTGAAGCAAAGACTGGGGAGGTATATTGCGACAAAGGTGGATTTAAACTACATGGTGGGGTGGCAAGTAAACAGCAGGTAGGCAGGGATCCAATAGAGTGGAGTCGCATCCTACCCCCCAGGCTAGCAGACAAGGACTCGGGGCGGCCAAAAAAGGAGGGAGTAGAAGGGAGGAGATGGAGACCAGTGAAGGGAAGGGGACAGGATGGAGGGCGGTCTCGTTGAATGCAAGAAACTTAGGAAACAAATCAGCTAAGCTACAGGCACTTTTAGCAGTGTGGAGGGTGGATACTGCAGCTGTCACAGAAACGTGGGCAACTGATCACCGGGACTGGGATCTGGCAATCCCAGGAAACAAATTATGCAGGAAGGACCATAAGGAGGGGAGCAGGGGTGGGGGGGGGTGAGGTAGCAGTCTATGTGAGGGACAGGATCAAATGCACAAGGGATGAGGGGGACGAAAGGAGAACAGAGGCAATCTGGCTGCAGCTCCTAGACTCAAGGGGTAGGAAACTAAGGTTTCTGTGTGAGAGGCCTTTCGGCACCATGCAATTCTGCTTAAAGTTGGACCAGCATAACATTCTGTAGTGATCTGCATATGCAGCCCATGATGCTTTGCATTGTGGGGGCATGTGTGATTTTGTATTTTCTTGAAACTTGGCTTCCCAGCCAAATGCCCTTTGGGGTAACCCTTGCCTCAGTGTTTACGCACAGAGGTTCTTTGTCTTTTAAGGTTTGGGATGGTATACAGGCCACCATCCCAGTCTGAGGAGCTTGACGGAATTAGTGGAACAAATCAGAAAGGTATGTAGAAAAGGGAAGGTGGTCATCAAGAGGGATTTCAACTTGCCAGGGGTTGACTGGAGCATTCCAGTCACCTCCAGTGGTAGGGAGCAAGTGTTCCTGGACACAATCCAGGAGAGTCTCCTGACACAATTGGTTAGTGTACCTACTAGGCTAAAGAACACTTTAGATCTGGTATTGTCGACTGGGGTGGCAGTAAGGGAAATAAAGGTGGAGGACCTACTAGCCGACAGCAATCACCAAACGGTGTGGTTTAATATCATGATGTGCGAGGAGTCAGAGAAATCAGTCACTCGGGTGGTAAATTTCAGGAGGGCGGACTTTGGGAGGATGCTGGAAGTACTGAAAGGGAAACTGAAGGGCATAAGGCAGGAGATGGAGGCGGAGCAGAAATGGGATATTATTAACCGGGGGATTACAGAAGCCTGCACCAAGACACAGATTAAGAGGACCAGAGCAAGAAAACCATGCTGGTTGAACAGCGAGGTTGTGGAGGCAGTGAGGGCAAAACAAGTGGCGCACCAAAGGTATAGGAGGACGGGGAAGAAAGTGGACAGGGAGGAATATGCAGGATGGTCCAGGGAGGTGACCAGAAAAGTGAGAGAAGCCAAGGCCCAGAGGGAGCTGAGATTAGCGCAGGGAATTAATGGAGGGGAAAAAGACTTTTTCAGATACATCAAGGAGAAAAGAAAGTGCAAGAAGACAATAGCGAGGATAAAAAGGGGTGAGGAGTGGATGGAAAAGGGGGAGGAGCAGGCAGAAGCACTGAATGAATACTTTTGCTCAGTGTTCACAGAAGAAAAGGGGGGACCGCTACCACCATGGGCTGGGAGAGTGGGGACAGGGGGAGAGGAGGCAACAGATGGAAGAACTGAGGCAAGTAGAGTCCTAGAGAGACTGAGGGCACTGAAGGTAGACAAGGCACCAGGGACAGATGGTATCCACCCCAGGGTGCTGAGGGAGATGGCAGAGCCGCTGGCGGATCTGTACAGCGCCTCACTGGAGTCGGGATATGTGCCACTGGACTGGAGGATGGCACATGTAGTACCATTACACAAGAGCGGGCCAAGGGATGAACTGTGTAAACATCGTCCGGTAAGTCTCACCTCCATAGTTTGCAAACTCATGGAAATGATACTAAAGGAAAGACTGGTGTCATACCTGGAGGACAATGGCCTCCAGGATGTGAGGCAGCATGGGTTCGTTTCAGGGGAGTCTTGTCAAACCAACTTGATACAACATTATGACTGAGTGACAGGTGAGCTGGATAGGGGTCATGCGGTGGATGTTCTTTACTTGGACTTCAGCAAGGCCTTCGATTTGGTGCCTCATGGGTGGCTTGGAGGAAAGCTAACTGGTGTAGGGGTAGGGGAAAAAATGATGAACTGGATTACAAGCTGGCTGAGTGAGAGGCTGCAACGGGTGGTGGTGAAAGGGGAGCTCTCAACTCAAAGGCCGGTGACAAGTGGGGTGCCACAGGGCTCTGTGCTAGGGCCAGTATTATTTGGGCTCTTCATATCAGACACTGCACACAGGGTGGTGAGCAAGGTAACTCTGTTCACTGATGACACCAAAATTTGAGCAGTGGTGGATGGAGGGAAGGGATGGAAGCAACTGTAGAGGGACCTAAGCAAGCTAGAGGAGTGGTCAGAGAGGTGGCAGCTGGGGTTCAATGCAAAGAAGTGTAAGGTTCTGCACTTTGTGGCAAAGAACCCAAGGAGAGAATACTGGCTGGGGGGTTAAGTTGGGGATCACTGAGGAGGAGAAGGACCTAGGAGTAATGATAACAGGGACCATGAACAACACTGCCCAGTGCAGGAGAGCGGCTGCAAAAGTGAACAAAATGCTGGGGTGCATAGCGAGGGGGTTTTCGTCCAGGTGAGGAGAGGTGATCTTGCCCCTCTACAGGTCGCTGGTAAGGCCGCACTTACAGTATTGTGTGCAATTTTGGAGGCCATACCTAAAGCGTGATATCAGACTACTGGAGGGGGTGCAGAGGAGGGCAACCAAGATGATATGTGGAATGAAAGGGAAAGACTATGACAGCAGACTGGGAGATCTGATTATGTACACTCTGAAGGACAGAAGGGACAGGGAGACATGATAAAGACATTCAAGTACCTGAGGGGAATCAATAAGGATGGGCAGACAGGGTATTTAAGCTAAGGAGGGGAAGGGACACCAGAGGGCATGGGTTAAGAATGGGGGGGGGGTTTAGAAGGGAAATGAGGAGATACTATGTCACAGAGAGGGTGGTAGCAAAATGGAACACACTGCCAGAATGGGTGGTATAATGTAAATCTGTTAACAGCTTCAAAAGGGCATGGGACAGGGAACAGGGGAGAATGAGGAGGGGTGGCAGTAGGATGATAAAGGGAAGGGAGGTGGGGCAGCTGCAAACTAGGGGTGCTAGCTGCACACTCAAGCAGACTTAGATAGACCAAATGGTCTGTTTCTGCTGGCATGTTCGTAGTATTTTTTTTTTAGTTTTTGTTTACCGGGTAGGTGCACTAGCCACGAATGACTATTTTCAGGCACGACCCGGGACAGTACAACAAAGAACAGTGGAACAGCAGCACACATGGTTACAGTAATAAACAAGAAGAGGGATATAGTAAAAGCTATAATACAAGGAAAACAATAAGTAGTAGTTACAAAATATTGGTAAACATAAGACAAAATGGCATCAAAGTTTAATAATAAGTGCAGGAGTCATGGATTCGACCTGAGGAGAGACAGGGTTAGGTCCGAAAATAGGGTAAGTGGAGAGAGAGAGAGAGAGAGAGAAAATGAGGAGATGATCAGCTGTAACATAAGATAGGAAAAAGGAGGTGTTGAATGGAAGCGGAGACAATCAAGGAGTAGGAGGAAAGATGTTAAGAAGATTGGGGTCAACAGGTCTAGGGAGGTTTGAAACAGGAGCATTTACAGGACAGGATTAGGTGATTACGATATGCATTATTGAAGGCATCATGGGATGAGGCCTGGCGAATGTTTAGTGGTAGGGAGTTCCAGTGTTGGGGGGCATGACAGGCAAATGCACCAGCGCCTTTAGAGGTAGAGTGCCTAGGGATGAGAAAAGGGGCAGAAACTGCCGAGCGAAGGTCATAGAGGTACGACTGTGTTTGAAAGAGACCTACAAGGGATTTAGGAGTTTGTGATCTGATAATGCTACCAATTATGGATCCAAAGGCATAAGACTGAGACTGGTGGGGCGGAAGCCTTCCAAGGTCAGAGCAGAGGGTGCAGTGGTGTTTCACACAGTGGGATGAGAGTGCATACCGACAGATATTATTGTAGGTGACATCCCATTTCTGAAGACTGGATTTGCTTGCAGATGTATAGGTGACAACTCCATAGTTTAGTGAGGGCAGTAGAACTCCACGGGCTATAGCAAGTCTAGCTGAGGGGGTGAGGGCATAGCTGTCTCGATAGGCAATACCAAGTTTGGTATTTACCGACTTACAGGTTTGAAGTATGAGTACCGGAAGTTAGAGAGGAATCAAGCCGTGATACCCAGATATTTAAAGAGCTGACCACCCCAATGGATTTACCACTAAGGTGGAAACTTTAAAATCGCTTGGGGCTTGTTTGAGCTTACAGCTTGAGCCGAACAGCATAGCTTGAGTCTTGGACTCATTTAAGACGAGTTTGTGAGAATTCAGCCACTGTTGGATGAGTTGAAAGTCATGGGAGAGTCTTTCATTGACATCATCAATACATTTGGCACTGGTGTACAGGACAATGTCATCCGCGTACAGTAGGGAGGCAGTCTGCGACAGGTTAGAGTTGATATTGTTAAGGAAGATAGAAAAAAGCAGTGGGCCTAATATAGACCCTTGGGGGACCCCTATGTTAATTGTGGTCGTATCCGAGGAGGTAGAGTTATATTTTATGAATTGAGTTCGGTCAGATAGATAGCTACCGAACCAGTTTACTACATTAGAGGAGAAACCAAGAGATCTGAGTGCAGCAACGAGAAGAGGGTGATCAACCAGATCAAAGGCCTTGGTCATATCGATGAAGATGGACCCAATAAGGAGAGCAGAGTCCTTGGCCTTAAGGACATCAGAGGTAAGCTTGAGTAGGGCAGTTGTAGTGCTGTGTCCCTTACGGAAACCTTGCTGAGCTGCATTTAGGAGGTCGTTTTTAAGGAGAAATTCAATAGTTTGGGTAGCTACAAGTTTTTCTAGAATTTTACTAAGAACAGACAGGATTGCAATGGGCCTATAATTGAGTGGGTCTTTGGGATCAACTTTTTTTGAGAACAGGGGTTATCCTTGCCATCTTCCATATATCAGGGACATGATTTTGACACAGTGAGAGATTAAAGATCTTGGTTAGGGGGGCAGCAAGGATGGGGGCAGCTAGTTTTAGTAACTTGAGCTCAAGATTGTCCGAGCCCACTGCCACATCCTCAGGTATATTATTAAGTAATCCGAGTACCTCCTGGGATGAGACAGACTTGAAATAAAAGGTTGGGTGATTAACATTTGTTGGACTATGAAGAGACGACTTAGCAGGGAAGGAGGAGGTGTATTTTGTTAGGTCGGAGAATTGATTATTGAAGAAATTAGCTATGGTGAGGGGATTGTTGCAGTGGACACCATTGAGAGACATGTCATTAAGGGAGTATGGCGAATTTGAGTCCATAAAGAATTTAATGTGGGACCAGAATTTCTTTGAGTCTCCATAAGAGTTGGTTAAAAGATCTTTGCAATAAGAGCTTTTGGCCTGTTTGATATCCTTTTTACAGGAGTTACGCAGGGCTCGGTAGGTGTTTAGATCTGTTGTAAGGCCAGATCTCTTGTAGTGGATCCAACTTTTGTCTCTTAGACGTAGCTTTCTGAGGAGTCCTGATTTTAGCCACCTAGTTTGCCTGTTTTTTACTCGGCGTGTTACCAGCTTGCAGTGTTGCTCCTGCAGCGCTTGGAAGTGGGATAACAAGATGTTTAGAGAGGACTGAGCATCATTAGCTCCTAAGAGAGAGCACCGGTCAATACAAGCAATGTCTTGTAGAAAAGCTTGGGGGTTGAAGTTAGTATAATCACGAAAGGTAATGAAGCGGGGCTGTGTAAGTAAAGGCTTCCCTTTGCCCCAAATGCAGAAGATGGGGGGATGGTCAGTAATAGCATCAGCTAGTACACCTGAAATGACAATGTGCTCAGGGTGGTTAGTCATGATCCAATAGAGCAGGGTGCCAGTGTTAGAGTGGGGGGAAATTTTAGTAGGTTCTAGGATAAGCTGGTGGAGATTAAGGCTTTGGATGCTTGACAGGGATGTGGGTTGAGAGCTACCCAACCAGTTTATATTTAGGTCCCCAAGGATAAGAACTTCATTTCTTCCACAGAGAATGACGGTTCGATCCAGCAGTTCCTCCAGTCCTTTATGACCACTCCTGGGGGGGGTTGTAGACACAGATTATATGTAATTTCTTACAGCCAAGGGTGAGGAGGGTATGAAGCACTTCACAGTGGTTGAGGGGTGACGAGCTAATAGCAGAAAGTTGGAGGTGACTTTTAAAATAAATTGCTGTGCCCCCACCTCTTTTGGGGGGGTCTATCGAGTCGCAGGAGGTTATAGGATGGGATGGTACACAGAGAGTCTGGGGTGGACGTCTTGAGCCAGGTTTCTGTGAGGCAGATTATATCTGGCTTGTAGAGGGAGGTCCATGCTTATAGTTCAGCAAAGTGTTTCTCCAGGCTCCTTATATTATGGTGGATGATTGTAAGGCCTTTAGCATTAAGGCTGGGGTTGGTTATACAAATTATTGGGCCAGGGTTAAGTTGGACATCACCTGAGAGCAGTATGGCTAGAAGGAGTAGATACCACAGCCTTTTGCGCATGTAGGAGCTGAGGGTGTTTAAACGAGGGGGGGCGGAAATTTTTAATCGGCATGTGTAATCATAAGGATCCAAGTTCTGCTTACTAGAAGGGGAGTAGTGGCATAGTGAGGTGTAGGGACAACCAGGAGATTTGAAAAATAAAAGTCACTGGGTGTGTAGTGGGGAGGGGCTTTAGCAGCACTGGGGATAGGTGACACAGTAAAGAGAAACAGTAGCAATGCGGAGGCAAGGAGAAGTAGTAAGGTGAATGGCTTCATGGTAGACTACCTAGGGTTAAGAGAGTAGGTCAAAAAGACTAGTGAGGATGCAGGGGGTAGGGGGGACAATGGAAGGAGCAAAGCAACGCACTAAACACAGAATCCAATCAGGTGTATTAGGCAGGAAGAGAAGATAGTAGAATAGTGAGCAACCGCCCTGTGGGAAAGCCAATAAAACAGGAGCTGGCAGAGAGAGGAGGAGCTAGATGTGTATTTAAAGGAAGCCTGGGCGGGGTAGGGGTGGGAAGAAAATGCAGCTGAGTAGGTACAGATTAGGGTCAGGCTGGCAGAGAGAAAAACGGCTGTCTGTAGCAGGGGAAAAAGCGCTCCAATCTGCTTAGCCAAGCAGGAAGGAGGGCCAATCACAGTCCAGCAGCCAAAAGCCGCACCAATCGGAGAGGGGCCGGTGCTAATCGGCTTCAGCGGTAGTACCTGCTTGGGGAATCCAATGCAGCGAGCTCCAGAGGCGGGCAAAGTTGGTGGTCCGAGTCGGGCGGCGGCCATGGGGGGTTCTGTTGGGCCACCTAGTCATCCAGTGCGCCGCTCAGGTGCAGGGGAGTCCCTAAAGGAGCAAGGAGAAGGTAGAATAAATATTAGAGCAAAAGGGGGCAGGAGACTAGCGGCAGACACTCAGCAGGGGCTGTGGAGGATTAGGACAGGGAACAATGGAGCAAGAGAAGGCGAGAATATGTTTGGGAGGGGAGGTCAGAAAAGGACAAAGGAGTGAGGTCATAGCAGTTTAGGTGGAAAAGCAGATGGAGAGACGGTGGAAGGGAATGAAGACAGAGAGTGAGAAAACCTTGAGTAAAAGAAGGATGGAGACAGGAGGGAGGTGCAGGGGCACAGGGGAGAAGTTAAACAGAGTGGAAGTACTTTAGGAGAACTGAGGGTTACCAAGAGAGCCTTGAAATTAGTCAGGCAACAGACTAGGAGATTATATTGCGACGAGTTTAAGCAGAAAAATATAACAGCATGTAAACAGTGGAGGCAAATAGTAGCACTGTTAAACAAATAGAATACAGACAAAAATCCTGAAATGGCACCAAGCAAATATGTTCGTAAGTCTTCAGAGGGTGGCACTAGCTGCCTTTTTCGGGCCCTGTGCCTTCTGCCAAGTTTTCTTTTGTGGCTGGGGGGCTTGGTTCTTGTTGAAGGCTCCTCAGCCTCTGCCACGAAAGGACTGATGGTTAGGAAACAACCGGCGATGTCCACTCTGCTGAGGGGCAGCAGGGGCCAGCCCGGCTGTCTTAGCAGCAGTCCTAGTTTTCTCGGTGGCATCTAGGGCCTGCTCTACTTGTGGGCTAGACATAGACTCCATTAAATAGAAAATTCATGACTCTCTGTTGACCATCATTTGTGAACCCCAAAGTCTGTAACCATGAGTGATGCCGGGTGCATATCCCAACTGCTGTTGCTCTCGAAGCAGTGTTAAAGGCGTCCATAGCAGCCTTAACTTGCTGATTATTGGATTCAATGCCTCTAGTAATGGTTTGGATAAGCTCTGAACTAACGTCCGATTCTGGAAGAGCCTCCACAGTGGCTTTAAGAGAGTGCCAGAGGGTATACTCATATTGAGAGAAATAGCCCTGATAGCTAGCAACACGCATACCTAGGGTAGCAGCAGCGAACACTAGCTTCCCTAAGGTGTCAGTCTTCCGGGATTCTTTATTTACTGGATAAGCCATGATATTCCAGAGGGAGAACAGCTTTGTCATTTTCTTCTAAGACCACTATGTCGTCCGCAAAGGCTTGAGAAGCCAGGATTGGTCTAACCTTCAGGGGAGCGTATTTCCTGTGTATGGACTTAGCCACAGATGGAATGAGAGCCAGACTGTCCCACACCATCTGTGAAAGAGTCTCGAAAGAGGACTGTACTGGAGGTGTCAATTCCACAGGGACATGCAGATACTGAAGGCGCAACAGCTTCCCAGGATTCACCTCAGAAATCTGGAGAGAATGGGTGCTGTTCATATTCTTCAGGAGAGACTTAAAGGATAGCTCCTTGACCTAAGGCTGTGCTGAAGTAAAGGGCTTACTTTCCATTACAAAGGATGAATCTTTTCCAAAATCGTCCCCTAATTGCAGATCAGGATCAGGTTCAATATTATCTCCTACTAGCCCAGAAAGGACAGTATAGAAAGGAAAAGGAGAAGAGAGAGCAGGAGGAGGTGCTCCCTGAATCAGAGTTGAAAAACACAGCACCTGAGGTGGCGCCAGTGCCAAAACGGCACTGGCGCCGATTGCAGCACCAGTTTCAGTGCCGCCAAGGTCGGAGCCATGGGCTGCAAGCCGAGCAGCGCCAGGCAGCACCTGGAGATGCTAACCCCAACACCGAGCACCCAAGGCTGAAGACCTGAAAACATGAGTAGGACAAGGTGGTATCTGTGCTGGCCCCTGTGCTGCAGCCATGTTAGGGAGAAAAGCACAAGAGCATGGCGTCAACAGCACCGAAGGTGTCATACAACTAGGATGACCCAACCGCCCCACCCATGGGTCCAAGGCTCCCAGGCTAGAAGGCCCCGGGACCGGCTCTGCAGGCACGGAAAGGCGGGACAACCGCTGGACCCATTGCTCCATCAGTGGCCCAGTGATGAAACTGCTCACCAGAGGACCCCCACAGGGGGCAGGGAAGACCTGAGTAGATGATCAGCACGCCGGAACCGAGGTCGCAGGAGACCCCGACGGAGGCCGGGCTCCTCGCCTCCTCCCCCCGCCACCGACGATCTCTGTGCAGAGATGCGACAAGAGGCGGTAATTCGAGGTACAGTTTTCTTCACCAGTGGGATCAAGAACCTGAGGCCGAGTGTTCCTGACCTCGATCAGGAATGGGCTACTTTTGTGCTTTCGGAAGGACCACCCTTCCTCCCAAGCATCAGACTACCCATAGTCAGATCCCCCGCCTCTATAGAGGGTGGCGGCCTGGACCAGCCCTGCTGCTGAAATAGCTTTCAAGCGAAGTGTCCCTACCATCACCGGCCCAATTCATGGTCAGCACCATCAAAGGCGAGCTGATGAAGACTTCTCTGTTCTTCATTAAAAAAATACATATTTTTTAAATAAACAAAAATAAAACAATCAAATACTGAACAACTATGCTGCTATCATACAGACATGAAGACTTGACTCCCGACAGGCGAACGATGTTGTTACTGAAGCGCACTCGATGGCGGGAAAAAAGGAACTGAGGCGGTTGGAGTAGCGACGCCGAGATAGCCTATATGGCGCGAGGCAGTCTCGCGGTGCCGTGCATGCGCAGTCCCACCCCGGCACCAGCTCTCCTGAGGATTTTTGGCTCCCGCTCTGTCCTAGCACCTCCAGCGTAGTCCCACTAGTGTGAATGAGTGGTGGAGACTTTTTGTCCAGGAAGATCAATGTAATTCAACGGCAATTAAGCCCTTTTGTCATGCAGTATTGTGCCATGTCATTTATTGCAAGGTACTTGATTGCATCCTGGCTGGTTCCGCTGTAACTGCTCCCTCTACCAGTCCCTAAAGCCCTCTCCACATTATCAGTTTTTCCATGTTTTAAACCATATAAGTATTGCATCCAAATGGTAGCATGTTAAAACCGTGCTAAGTCCGTGTTCAAAAACCGTGTTAAATCCCTGCTCAAAGCAGGGTGTTAGCACAGTTTCTGACCAATGCAGTTGCCTTAAAGTGCGTTAATAGCTGTGTGATGTGATCCATGCTGTAATACAATTGATGGCAGCCACCACTACACAGTAATCTGTTTTTGCGCAGCAAGGAAGGAAAAGAGAACTCACAATGTCGAGCTCACAATGAGCTCCCGAACCGAATCCTGAACCGAATGGTGTAACTGTACTCTGGATTTGCTGCTGTGTCCGATCAGCAGTATTCCGGCATGCATTGCAGCACCTGCAATGCTTTGTGATACTGCCACAATCATGCTTGGGAACTCAAGCAGGCAAGCACCGTGTCAGAGGGCAATACAGACACTCAGACAATCATATTCAAGCATTGAAATTATAATGTTTTTAAAAAGGTTTAGTAAAAATTGATGTCGGCATGGACGAGGCCTAAATCTCCGCTCTCCTGACCTCCATCATCATTGCCTCTGTACTGTACTTTATATCCCTCCTAGCTAAATTCTGGTCCTCCACTTTCCCTTACTACTTATTCCTCCATATGCATTCATGCTAACCTGTCCTCTGACTCCCTGAGGTCTTCCGATGTCCCCTCTTTTCTTATCCCCCACTGCAAAACTTTTTCTGATCAATCTATCTTCTCATTCCATCTTAATCACCTCTGGAATAGCCTCGCCCTCACTATTTGCCCCCCCCCCACTGTCTGTCAAACCGCTCCTGCATGCTCACATCACTCCCTGCTACTCTCATTTTCTCTCATTCCCAGTCACGCTATTTTTCCTCTCCTTCAATAACCTGATCCTCTCCTTATTATCACTAATTCTGCTCTTCCCCCTTTTCCCTTTGTTCTCTAAAGGCTAAATCCCTCCCCTTTTTCTCTCCGATCCCTTGGGTCCTCCCACTATACACCTTTGGAATCCTGTTGACCAATCAGAGTGCTTCAATTTCCCAAGACACTGCAAAAATGATAAAAATGTACACACACTACATACTAATGTAACCACCCAGTCCCCTCGGGTTACTAGAATCCGGCACGAGGTCAGAATGTCGTAAGACATTATGCCACAGCAATATACAGCGCTGCCAATACAGTGCAATATATTGCCAGCGGTATAAGTCTTTTTTTGCAGGTGATCTGCCCACCGCACCGCCTGCTACAGGGAGGCTGCACCCTGACTAAAATATCTAACTGGGGGCTAACAGTTAAAATCACACAAAGTGCGAAAAATGTAAAAATCCATGCATCTGGGACCCAGAATCGAAACCTGGTCCCAAATGAACTACATGCCTTCCTTGTTGCAAGTGGCTCATCCTGTCGAGCCACGGCAGCTGCTTGGCAGACCCTGTCCCAGCAGAGGTCTTATCCTCTGCCTGGGAGAGGGTGCACTACGGTGCACACACCCTTTTACAATTTTGCACCCTCTCGCTCTTCCCTACCACGCTGTTCCTGTTGTGCGGTTTTGTCATATGCTGTAGGGTGTACGACAAAGGGACCTGAAAGGCTAGAATCCTATCAGTATTATTGTTTGGATGGTAGCAGTTAGCTGGTATGTAGCTCATTATGGGCTTCCTACATAATGACATAATTGTTTACTCAGCTAGCCTGAGGGAAGAATGATTAGGTTATTAGGAACTCTAGCAGCAGCATAAGCCACACTGTCTAAACAGCTGCTCTGGGAAGCTTAAAATGTTCAGTTAGTTGTCAGCCTGAGTGAGTGAGGAAGTTTGAGTGGCAGAAGGACTGTCAGTTGGGCTCTGAGGTGAGGGCCCAGCATTTCTCACCCTAGTGGACTGTCATTTCCAGTTTCCAGTGAAGTGGTGGAGACCAGTGCTACAGCAGGATTTCCTGATTTCTACTCCCGGTGAAGTGGAAGGAACTGCTTGTTCTCTGTGGACTCAAGCGACAGTCCCCTGAAGGTTCTGTGTGTATTTTTAGCTGCCTTGAAAAGGACTATGAGAGACTGTTTGATCCACTACCCAGGAGAATGCCTTTTCCTTTTGTTGTTCCATTGCCCAGTGGATGAGACAACCAGTTGTGTGTACTGTCCTAGGAGACAAGGTCTCCACATACTTTGGGGGAATTGTAGTCTGGGGTGGGTGTGCCCATAGATATGGCTGGATCGCACCTGTCAGTGCCCCTAGTTCACCCAAGTGAGTGAATGTTCTGTTAAACCGTTCACCCAGGACAGTGCAGTTTGTTCTTTGGTCACCCTAGTGTGTGACGGAGTTAAAGTGTGGGACCTCTAGCATTTCAGTGGAAAATGGGGGTTTCAATGGTGTAACCCTCAAAGAATGGCAGAGACTGTCAGCTGGGGTGAAGGGTGGGGGCAGCTTACAATGCAGGGCTTCCTGGTTCGTAAAGGGCACCAGTTATACCTGAGCAAGGGCCAAGCTGCAGGTTTAGGTGTGTGGCTAAATTTCACTTAATTACACCTGTAACCCCCTTGTTACCCGGGGTTACTAGAATCCCAGTAAGACCTAGTGGTAGGCAGGGAAGGCAGCTTGTGAAACTCCAGTTAAATGGGTTTCCCACTGTCTCACTCTGTTCTCAGTCTCAGCTGAGACTGAGGGATGACATCACCAATAGAACTATCGCAGCTGCATGAGCCACAGCAGCAGTTAGATGGAACGTTGGGAGTTTTGAAGTCAGTGTCTTCAGTCAGTCTTCAGTGAGTGAGTGTGAAGTTGGGAGCTTGCTGTTAAAGCAGCTCAGCGAAGGCTCTAGGAGCCTCAGCCCTGACAGAGGGCTACTTTTAGTTTAGAAGGGTGTGTGTCTCCACCTTAAAGAGAGACACAGAAGATTACTGAAGCAGTGGAGACCGCTGTTTTCGGGTCTCAGTGCCCCCTCCCTTCGGGGGGCGCAGGAGAAGGTTTCCCTGCAGATTCCTGGGGCAACCCCTTAGTTCTGCTTTTGGAGGAAGAGCTGCCTATGTGTTCCAGTGTTTATTTGGGAGAATAAGAAGAATTGTGAGTCGCCTGTGGGGCACCTGCAACGTGAGGGTGAGTGTCTGCTCTGGCTAAAAGGGCCTATGTTTTTCACCCTGGGACTTGTGTGACAATGTGGGGATTGAACTACTACAATATTGGGAAGCCTAGAGTAATGGGCTAAGCAAAGTAAAAGTAGGTTCAAGTCCAGAGTTTGTTGGGATGCAAATAATATGTAGAGAAGATGTGACAGACGTCTACCCATAATCTACATTTGAAGGTTTTCAGTAAAGGAATTGTTCAGTTTCCAGGGAAATGGCCGGGTATGGGCTTTGGGAGCTGGAGGTGGGTGGCCCCCCATGTTTAGTGACCAGGTCCACCTCTACGGATTTCTTCTGTGGATTTCTGCTTTACCTCAGGCACTTGGCCAGTGATGAGGGAAGTACCCAGACGTGGGATTGTAAGGAAAATTCTCTCTAGGAGTCGAAGACTCTAGTGTGGTTTGGGGAGCCACAACAGGATAATTGGTTCATTCTTCCAATGGACCGCAAATGGAATAATTGGTTCATTCTTCCAATGGACTGTGGATCAAGTGGCCGGCGGGGAAGCCGAGCCAGTGGGGAAAACCTAAGTGTGTACAAGTCGGGCTGTGTACCCAAAGCTGCGTGCAAGTCCGGGCTGTGTGCCTGGTGGGTTTAGAGCCTGAAGGCTGGAAATAATGATAAAGTGTTCTGCTGTCTCTAATCTGCATTACCAGGAAATGTAGCCCCATGGGGGTCCGTCTAAGCTTTGTTTGTTCAGCTTGGATGTGAATAAAAGCCACACTGAAGAATCCCATTCCTGGTCCTGGACATTACAGTTGTTGCTTCCTGTGTTCGGTTCATTGGTGCCCCTGTTCGAGTAGCCAAACCTAGGTCCCCTGTGCCGAGTAACCTCATCCTCCCCGAACCCAGTCTCCACCAGGTACTGCTGTCAGCTTCGACAGCATGCCACCTGTCGTTTTGCTAAAAAGGCAGGGGTGAGGGGTTACACACCTATGTTCGAAGAAGAGTTCTGAGTGTATGGCTGAGTTTGAATAAATGACACTTATGGAAGGAAAATGTTCGGGTGCATGGCCAGGTGTCCACTAAATGCACCATTTGAGAAGAAGATGTTCTTTTGTGTGTTAATGAACTGTACTGCATGCAAGGAGAGTTTGTGAAATGTACCTCTCCTGCCTAGACCAACCCTTGGGGGTCCACTTCTGCTTTAAATTTCCATCTGTTGAATAAAGCCATACTGCACAATCCCAGTTACTGTTCTCAACATTCCGATTATTGCTTCTGGTTGTTGGATTTACTGGGGCCCCCTCAGAAATTTAGATCTAGCATATGCCTAGCAGCCTCCACCCAGGACCTGGGTTGCATATGTTCACACAAGGTTCATGTTGTTTTGTTTCTGTACCCCCACCCCTCTCTTCCTCTAGAAAATGAGCCAGGTATACATCCTACCGCCAAGGGTGGTAACAACCTTTTTGTAAAGTAAATGGTATGCCAGTATGTGAGTACCAGTATTCCAGATTTAAATGGGGGGGGGGGTACTAACTAGTTTAAAAGGTAGCTGTGGGGGTTACACTAAGCATATACATAACACATATGTACGTACAAATACACTATACTAAACACATATTCTATACTGTACAGTTATTTAAAACATACACAGTACATATAGGATACTGCATGATGTTTCATACACAACAAGGCTATTTTTTACCCGAGTGGTTACTATGACGACTGTTGACCTCGAGAGCGAAGCTTGAGAGGTCCTTCAGTCGTCAAAGTAACCGCAAAAGTAAAGAGCAGCCTTGTTGTGTTTGGGATGCCCTACACTGTTCTATATAGTGTATGTATGAACCACGGCGAAAGGAGAAACACGAAAACGGAATCTGAATAAGAATAGGGGCAATCTAGGAAACAAACAAAAAAAACTGTAACAGTCTCCACTCCTGACCTCTGACCTATAAACTGTGCAATCTTGTCTCCTCTGACAGACGACTGGTCGCTTTCCACTGCAGCCATCACCGACCTGAAAAGTAGTGAGCATGACTACCTCCTCTCAACTTTTACTATGTGCCAGTTAAAACTTATTTTCAAATCTCTATTAATTGCGCACTTCACTTGCAGACCAGCGTGGAAGCTATGACAAACAGCTTGGGAGCACTGTCAGCTGACGTCACTACTGCAGCAGAAAGTTCTGCTGTTCTGCTGCAGTACAGGCGTCACTAGTGCAGCACAACGACTTTTTACAGAGCATGGAAATCCATGCTGAACTACGTTCTGCCGTACAGTGTATGTTGTTTGTACTTAAAAAGAGATTTTCCAGTACTCTGAATAACTTTTTAAAATATGATATTCAGAAACTGAATACAGGCTGGCAGTATAGCCTAGAGCAGTGGTTCTCAAATGGTGAGGCCAGCCTCCCAAGGGAGGCCCCAAACTGTTCCAGGGGAGGCCAAGTCTGAGAATGTACATTATTTAAATGTTTAAGTTTTGTATGTTTCATGTGACAGGATGAAGCAAACTAAATATGGATAATGGCAGCTTAATTTCTTCACTTATGTACAAACGGGTGACCAGGAAAGGCCAAATGAGCCAAAGCTTGTTTCTAGGTGTGTATTTATATGTAAATTGGTGACTGGAAGGCACACTGAGTCAAGGCTTGTTTTTACAGTAGGTACTTCTATGCAAACGAGTGACTGGGAAAGGCACACTGACCCAAGGCTTGTTTCTACAGTAGGTGTTTACTTATATGTAAATTTATGACTGGGAAAGGCACACAGAGCCGGTGTTTGTTTCAGGTGTGATCTGAGGTGAGGGTACAGGAAGTTGCTTAGCAACAGGATAAGAAAGGGGGAGATGAAGTGGTTACGCTAGTTGTTGCACATAGAGAGGAAACAGAGTAACAAGGGCCCTAGGGCCGGATTCACAAAAGGCAAATCAGGACGCAAGGCAACTTGCGTCATAAAAAAAATGGTGCAAGTAGCACTGCGTCCCCGAGCTGCGCCCCGGTGAGAAGTCACAAAGGTGGTACCATGACATGCTGCAGGCTGCCTGCACCTAATTGCACCAATGCACCACAAACCCCCTTGCGACATGGTGTAAGGGGGTTTATGCCAGCATTTGCACCCTATTCAGGTAGGGTGGCTGCTATGTCCACAAATAGGGATTCAGAGACAACCACCAGTGAACATCTGTCAAAGACCATTTACAGCAACAAAAAGCTGGCGTAAGTGGTCTTTGCCGTTCACTGGAGGTTGCCACTGTGCCCCAGCTCTACATCCCCTGTGGGCTACAGATAAGCCCCAGGTCCCAGGCATGGCATGCACTGTGCCAGGATGGGTGTGTGGAACACCCCCCCAATGCCCAGACTCACACACAGACACGTTGAGAGCCCCCCCCACATGCCGTGGGGCAAGATCCCCCCCTTCACCCCGTAACTCCATGGTAGTCTAGTGGCCACCCACATGCCCTGCAGCAAGATCCCCCTTCACTCCCGTAACTCCCTGGTAGTCTAGTGGCCCCCACCCCCTACCTGACAGTGCGAGCCCCACACTCCCAATACCCGCCGGCGACTGGCACATCTCTGCTCACCACCACGGCTGATTAGCCATGGATCCGTGCTGCTCGCACCGTACTATTCGCCTGTGACTAACAGCAGCTGTCAGTCACAGAGCGCACATTATTGCAGTACGCAAGCTTGGCACAGTTCAGTCAGGCAGCTGGCTGTGGTGGTGAGCAGAGGGCTGTGCCAGTCGCTAGCGGGTATTGGGGGTGGGGCCACTGACACAAGGGAATTACGGGAGGGGATATTCTAACACGGGGTTGGGGCTGGGGTCCACACCCAACGAGGGTCAATCGGGCCAGGCATGGGGCACCACAACACCGCTCTGGCGGATTTCTGCCGCCCATCCCGCTCTGGCGTCAGGCATACATGGGGCCATGACACCATGCACTGCTACTGCAAGTCACGGGATGCAGGCTCCTAGACTCTGCTCCTTTCTGCATCAGGCGCAGGGTCCAGGACACAGTGGCCATTGCCGTAAGCTGCCATTGTCGCAGCTTGCAGCAAACGTCTGTGACTCCAGTCCCAAGAGTCAGAAAACTGGAGTGACAAGGATACCCTGGGGTGTGAGGTTGGGGATGGAGAAAAATAAGTTGAATAAAAAGAGAATATACTCAACTTCATTGGTCTCACTTTATTCCGGGTGTACTGTGCAAAATATTATATTTTTTCTATGAGGAGGACCAAGGTTTTTTTCCAAATTTGAGGGAGGCTCAAAGGGCCGTATTCACAAAAGGCAAATCAGTATGCAAGGCAACTTGCATCAGAAAAAATGGTGCAAGTAGCACTTGCGTCCTAAGTTGCCTCCCGGTGGGATTCACAAAGGCAGCCTGTGACATGCAGCAGGCTGCCTGCACACAACTGCTCCAATGCGCCATAAACCCCCTTGCGACATGGCGTAAGGGGGTTTATGGCAGCATCTGCACACTATTCAGGTAAGGTGGTTGCTATGTTCACAAATAGGGATTCAGAGACAACCACCAGTGAACATCTGTCAAAGACCATTTACGCCAACAAAAAGCTGGCGTAAGTGGTCTTAGCCGTTCACTGGAGGTTGCCACTGTGCCCCAGCTCTACATCCCCTGTGGGCTACAGCCCCCTCCATAAGCTCTAAGTCCCAGGCATGGCACGCACTGTGCCAGGATGGGTGTGTGGAACACCCCCCCAATGCCCAGACACACACACACACACACACACACACACACACACGCTGAGAGCGCCCCCACATGCCCTGAGGCAAGATTCCCTCTCCATTTCCCATAATCCCTGGTAGCCCAGTGGCCCCCATCCAATGGTGCAAGCCCCCCACACACACTCCAATTCCCGCCAGTGACTGGCACAGCCCTCTGCTCACCACCAGCCCAGCCACCATTGAACTGTGTGAAAGTCACGTGCTTCATTAATATGTTAGCCTGAATGACAGCGCTGTCATTCAGAGCAATGTGATATTACAGTATGCGAGCTTGGCACAGTCAGTCGGGCGGCTGGGCCATGGTGGTGAGTGGAGGGCTGTGCCAGTCGCCGCAGGGTATTGTGGGGGTGTGTGGGGGGGCTTGCACTGTCGGGTGGGGGGGGCCACTAGACTACCAGGGAGTTACAGGAGTGACAGAGGGGATATTCTAATAAGGGGGTCGGGGCTGGAGTCCACATCCGACGAGAGTCGATTAGGGCAGACATGGGGTGCACCACAACACTGTTCTGCGGGCGCATCTGCTGCCCGCCCCGTTCCGTGGCTTGCGGCATACATGGGGGCTGCGCCTTACCATGCACTGCTACTGCAAGTCGTGGGACGCAGGCTCCTAGACCCTGCTCCTTTCTGCATTGGGTGCAGGGTCCAGGACGCAGTGGCCATTGCCGTAAGCTGCCATTGTCGCAGCTTGCTGCACACGTCTGTGAATCCAGCCCAAAATCTTTTCCACGGCTTGGGGGAGGCTCACTGTCACAAAGTGTGAGAGTTAATGGCCTAGAGATTAGAGTAATGAGCTTAGTACATCCAGCAGACCTGGGTTTGATTCCCACAACCCCCACTTGCATTCTGTGTGACTCTGAGCAAGTCACTTGAATACCCTAGTACTCTCAGGTCACCACCGAAAACAGGCACTTGTGCCCAGTGGGTCTTACCTGATAACCAAAGACTAAAAAGCCCATACCTGGTTACCAAAGACTAAAAAAAAGAAACAATTCAGCTTAAATAATTAATTTTCCATATTTATCTCCCTCAATCATTGTTTCTGGGGATATCTGCTTGAAAAGAAGACTTTTGTCCCTGGCCCTCCAGTGTTAGTCTCTGATGAAGTCACAGCCCTATTTGTAACATCATAACCACTTCTGCAGCACTACATGGGGCTGTCACAAACACAGGATTGTGATTCCATTAAAGACTACAGAATGAACAGATGACACCCAAGGACAGCGATTCTGTTTTAATGCAACTGACTTGCAGTAAAGTATGAGGGGACACAAAAACAGTACATTAACTGAATACAAACTCAGTTGTGGGTCTGATTAAATAAGCTGTTAGAAAATCACTTTTTAAACTGAAGGACAGACACCAAACTCTCCTGACACTTTGTGCTTTTATTCTGACTGGTTTTACCAACAGGATTAACAATAAAATCACCTTTTCAGCAGTTCTGACAAAAAAGTCACACAAATATTCTGACATTTAGACAATTAGGCCTGTATCATTTATACAATACAGCCTGTGCTTGCCTGCGTAGCCCATCATCTGTTTGATTCAAAAACAGTCAGCCCCTGTCCTTGCTGGCTACTTACCTCTAGCTTCATTCTCCTTTTTCACTTCACCACAACTGTTACATTAAAATTAAAAAGCCTAAAAAATGGTAGGAGAACGCTATATTTATATATAGAAGGAAAAGTCTGCAGCCCTACCACATCCAGCTGGGCTGTGTCTCATCTTGAACTGCTTCCTGAGTCTTACGTGCATTTCCTGCTCACTGCTGGCCCTCCCTCTAAAATCTGCAACAATAGGATGTAAAGTAGGTACTTAATATTCATAGTCTGGACATTATTCAGGTTATTAATACTCATGAGTACCATCTATGTGGCAGTAATATTCATAAGGCTGCCATAGAAGGGGAGGAGCTGGGGTAGTTCTTCTGTAAGAGAAAATGAAAAGGACAGCACACTACAGGTTCACTGAGGGCTACCAGTTTCCAGGGAAGCAAACACTGAGAGTACTTTTTTCTGTACTGTAAATCTTTTATTATTGCTGTGTATTAGAAGATGTGTGTTAATTTGTCATGCCACGATATCAGTCTAGTCAGTAAGGTACTGCAGAACAAGTGTTATGCTACAGTAACATGTGTCTCTGGCATGTTGTGAGACATTAAACACAGCAAAGTACTTATTACCCCCAACAAGTAAAGTTCAACAGCATAACATATGGGCTGGAGTACATTATTGTGACTTTAAAATGAATCCTGTAGAATTATATTTGTTTTGTATGGGTTTTTTAGATGAATTTAGGCGTGTGTTGTACTGAGATATCATGGCTGAACTGCCTCTAGATCAATTGGCTTTCAAAATTGTTTCTATTACTTTTATACTAGCAGCTGGTATATGCCTGCACGGAAAATTCTCCAGTCATCTTTTTGTTTGCCATGGAACTTAACAACATCTAAACAGTTTTAAAGGGGCAGACTGTTTGTGTCACTTCACCTCTACTTCTTGTGTTCCTATTTTCAGAAAATATATTCATCCCCCACCCAAATAATTAATATATACATGCACCTGGCTGAATAAAGTTTAGGGGAAACTACAGTATGTGCTGTTTTTCCCTTTTTTTTCATTTTTTTTTTTTAATGAACAGCATTCTGTGCAGTTATTTTTACAGAACCAGGAATTTGGTGTTTTGACTGTGTCACTGCAAAGGTACCGCACCCTAACGATAAGTCACTGACCCATCAGACAAGAGCTCCAAGTTCTTAATCGATGCAGTGACATAGTCAAAAATGCCAAATTCCTGGTTCTATGAAGAAACTTGTACAGAACATTGTCCACACAATGAAAACAATACAGAACACAATTTTTGCATAAACCTTAGGGTGGCCATTTTTGGCTTTCAAAATTGTTTCTATTACTTTTATACTATCAGCTGGTATATGCCTGCATGGAAAATTCTCCAGTCATCTTTTTGTTTGCCATGGAACTTAACAACATCTAAACAGTTTTAAAGGGGCAGACTGTTCGTGTCACTTCACCTCTACTTCTTGTGTTCCTATTTTCAGAAAATATATTCATCCCCCACCCAAATAATTAATATATATATGCACCTGGCTGAATAAAGTTTAGGGGAAACTACAGTATGTGCTGTTTTTCCCTTTTTTTTTAATTTTTTTTTTTTAATGAACAGCATTCTGTACAGTTATTTTTACAGAACCAGGAATTTGGTGTTTTGACTGTGTCACTGCAAAGGTACCGCACCCTAACGATAAGTCACTGACACATCAGACAAGAGCTCCAAGTTCTTAATCGATGCAGTGACATAGTCAAAAATGCCAAATTCCTGGTTCTATGAAGAAACTTGTACAGAACATTGTCCACACAATGAAAACAATACAGAACACAAGTTTTACATAAACCTTAGGGTGGCCATTTTCTTCTGGAGGTAGTTTTCCTTCTGAGGCATCGACCCATTGCATTGACTGCATTATGGCTCTACTTGAGCATTTAATTGTATGTCTAATGCATATGTTCCCCCACCCCAATGTGGTAACACTGTGAAATGTGTAACATTTTGTCTCCTTCATTATGCAAATGTGATATAGATCACTCTGACTGCTGTACTGCCATTTCACTGAATTTGAATACAGTTTATTAATTCTTTCAAAACTCAATAAAATGTAATTTAAAAAAAGGCACTACTGGAATCCAACCAGCGGAGACAGGGATGAGAGGAGGACCGCGGGTACTACCTGTTTTGATCTATTTACCTCCCTGCGTCCCCTCTCTCCCTCTGGTCATGAAGCTTTCTTTCTTTTTTGGGGGGCACCTGACACCGCTCCCCCGACCGCCCGCCTCACTGGCCAACCGAAAAATGGAACTCTCTCTGGCATTCAGGACACCAAGTCCCTAACGACCAGGGAGGCAACCAGCTGTCTAGTGTGAGCTGAACCTTAGGGACGGCACAGGACTGTGCCAGCTTCAGGGGGCAGACTGCATCAGGGAAAAGGAGAGAAATAAAAAAAATAATTTAAACTGCAGGCAGCAGTTTATTTCTCTTTGGCTCCTACCACTTTGAACCCCCCCCCCCCTTGCCTCCTTGACTACCAGGGGCACATGGGCACCTTACTGGGAATACTGGGGCTTGCTCGGGACCCCATCTTTGGGGCATTACACGTTAACACCCAACCTGCAGGTGGGAGGCAACCTGCCAGAATGTGGGAGAGTGGGTACTAGAGGACTGTTGCGGTGCCTGGAGAACTTTCCCCTCCATTACTGATAGCCCTCAACCTGCAGCCACAGATTCACGCCTACAAGGGTTGGGATTTGTGGTTCCTATGGAGCAGGTGCTAGGGCTGTGCCCACCTGGGGCTATGTCACTGTCCGTCCCTGCCATCCTCCCATGAAGCGGTCACATCCAATCGGCTGTATGGCTTTGCAAATGGTACCCCCGCCAGGTGCCACATAGCCACCCTGTCATTGCCACTGTCTCCTCTATGCCCCTAGGGCACCCCCATGCTCCTTCTGCCCCAGCCTCCTACTTTCAGGTCCCCCAATCGCCACTGTGTCTTGCAGTGGCTCATGGCCCTTAGACCACCTCCTGACTGTACTAAGCTGAGCCCCCTGTTGCATCCACAGTGGGGCTTGCAAAATTCCAAACAAAAGTGGATGATAGGGCCGGCCCACTGGTGCAGCAGTAGCACAACCGCTTGCAAAGCTGGTGATCTGGGTTCGGGAACGAGCCTGGATCACTGGAGGGCCGGCCGAAGGGAGGAGGATTGAGCATCCTAGGGATGCTCTGCTCTTCCGGCAAGGGAGGGATGTCACTCCAGCTGCAACACCACCACCTGGGTGCACATGGGTGGCAGTGCAGCTGGGGGTGCCATGTTGGAGGGCAGGATGTCAGCTGGGGCCTGGAGTGGCATTACATCTCTGCGCGCACCATCTCCTTGGACCTCAATGCACACTGCCGTTCTCAGGGAGGGAAGCAAAACAGATCAAGAAAATGCAAAATAGCCCTGCTCCCTCACCTGGTCAGTGGCAGAGCTAGGGGGGCAGTCGTCCCTCCTGGCTGCTCCAGTGTGAGTAATGCTGCCCCACCACCATCTTTATTCACTGTTTAGTGCTCATTGTGGAGCCCAAGATTGACTGAATAGCCCTTCCCGGCTCCCAAATGCTCTTAAATCTGGCTCCGCCACCACACCTGGTGCCAGTGACCGGTACATGGAACAGCCCAACACCAGGGTTGATTGGTGGAGAGGAATGAGCCTCCCCCCCTTGCCCGCCTGAGGAGCCAAACCACGGCAGGATGGGGGTAGCTCCATCTGGGACACCCAAGGCAGCGGGTGGGGAGTGGAGATACCAAGGGGGCTTGAGCATCCAAAAAGTATAAATAAAAAAAATGGATGATACAGTCCCGCCATGACACAAGCCCCCCTTGTAACCTGGTGCAAGGGCGCTTCTGTCGCAAGGGTGGCACAGGGTGGCTTGAGTGCAAGGCATCCCAATTTTGATGCAGCTTGCATTTGAAAATCAGGATTGCCACAAACTTTGATGCAAGGTGCCACCTGCATCGTATCCATTTGGTGCAGGCACCTTGTGCCAACGTTTGCCCTTTTAAAATTGGGCCCTTTCTCTATTCTTTCCTATCTTTTCTATTATTTTATTTATTTTCTCTATATGTCTGTTTTCCTATTTTGACCCAACTGTAACCTTTAATTCTAAATGTCCCCTTTTCCTTACTTCCGTGCTGTCTTATACCTCTTGTATCTCTCTCTCTCTCTCTCTCTCTCTGTTTCTGCTCTTGCTACTGTATTTTCTCCATATCAACGTAATATTCTTTACTTTACAGGTCTGACAAGACGTTGACTCCTTCCTTCCCCAACAGATAAGTATCACTCTGTGCCTAACTTTCCACTTGGATTACTTTCTAAAAACTGCAGATCCATTGTGACCCCCTTTTCTGTATTTTATTTTACAGGTCCTATGGACATCATACCTTAAAGACTCCTGCCTCTGGCTTCCTTGTACTCAGGTAAGAGACTCTCGGCTTATGCTTACAATTTTTGTGTTGACGGTAATGGTGTGGCTGCACTCATTACAGTGTG
This sequence comes from Neoceratodus forsteri, assembly GCA_016271365.2. Classification (NCBI taxonomy): domain Eukaryota; kingdom Metazoa; phylum Chordata; order Ceratodontiformes; family Ceratodontidae; genus Neoceratodus; species Neoceratodus forsteri. The sequence continues at coordinate 1,137,918,154 of CM028130.1, forward strand.
TGTGTGTGTGTGTGTGTGTGTGTGTGTGTGTGTGTGCGCGTGTGTGTGCAGAGCTGGCCGTGCATGAAACCTATACTTGGTGGGTTGACTGTAACGATGCAGCCACGCCCGTTGCAGTGTGTGTATCTGTCTGTATGGCATATGTGTGTGTGTGTGTGTGTGCGCGTGTGTGTGTGTCTGGTCCGAGGGGGCATGAACATCACAGGTGTCATTTTAAATCTTGCCCAAAACATGCTTTTGCACTTGTGGTGCGAAATGACAGCTTGGCTAGTATTTTGTTTTCAAAGCTTTTATAAATGATTTCTGTCATGATCAGAAGGGAAGAGTTCTAAAAAAAAAACCTGTATTTAAAATTGCTGGTCAAAATGTAAAACAAAATTATAAAGAAATGTTGTGTGCAGCAGCAGCCACTGGCCCAATGGGTACTGTATTGCCCTTATGTGCAATTGATCTGTTTTTTGGTAGAAACATAGACAATGGCAGCAGAAAAATACCAATTCTCCATACAGTCTGCCCACAGTTCCCTGTCAAACCCTGAGACCTGTTGTCCATTCAGGGTACTAGAATCACTATGCACCCACCCACTCCCCTCCTTACTACTACCTCCCTGAACAACAATGCTCTCTACCAGCCATGCTTGTATCCAGTTACAGTTTTGGTGCCCGCCACCTATGCTGGCAGAATAGTCCATGGTTCTACCACCCTTTCTGTTAAATAAAACTTTCTCATGTCCTTCCTGAACTTCCCTCCCATCTGTTTCCACTCATGCCTCTGTGTATGTGAACTGTTACTCATGTTAAATAGTCCCTCACAATTCACCTTGTTTATACCTTTCAGAAAATTGAAGGTCTCTCTCTCATATCACCCCTCTATTGTCTGGTCTCCAGCGAGTGCATATTCAGCACCTTGAGACAATCTTCAACAGATCTGCCCTGCTGGCCCTGAATTATCCTGGTCACCCTTTGCTGCATTGACTGCAACCTGCCCTTATCTTTGCTGAGGTGAGAACCATAGAACTGGACATAGCATTCGGTGACAGTTCAGCTCAGTGAGCAGGCTGGGCTGAGGCTGGGAGGAAGGTGCTGCAGCATGCAGCATGGACCTCGGCCTATATTTTTATTAACTTACTTAGTTTTTGTTGACTAGGAAAGGATTAGGTAATTCTGCATATTTTCAGTCTCATACTGGTGGGGTTGACACAGATGGAAACTAATTGAAATTGAACCAGATTAAGCTGTTGGTATTTTTTTTAGTGAATGAAGGAACTTTGGGTAGGACACCAGGAAAATTGCCCTATCCCCCCTGCCACAGAGACCTCTCTCTCACAAGTCGCTGGCATTACCCTCACTACTTCCCCCATTAAAATTCTTGGATTATACTTTGGCAGTAAGGATGTCGCCACGCATAATTGGACCTTAGCCCTGCATAAAGCCAACATCTTGGTGAATTCTTGGAAAGGCCAGGTAATTTCTAAAAGGAAAAAGGTATTTTTGCTTAAAACTCTGTTGTATCCCTTTTTCTGCATGTAGCCCATGTATTTCCAGTTCCTTTCACCCTGGAAGCCAGAGTAAATAACATATTTTTTCAAGGATTTTGGGACAGCCGCCTCAATCCTGTGAAAAGGCTTTATACATACCCTTATTATTGCCACAGGGGAGTACGAATGATACACCCAGTAGTTTTGTTCAACAGTTTATTTACTTATTAAATGGAATCTCCCCCCAGTACTCCGTTCAGTCCCTCTTCCTATCTGATTTCCTGATTTTTACTATTGTGTTTGTTCTTTGTGCCAAATCTGGCAACAGGCCCAATTCCAGTTACCCAGGAATTTCCGCTCTTACAAAACTCCCTCCTTTCTTGTACTTACATTTCTAAAGTTTAGACAGTGGCTAATCTCTCCAACTAAGGTTCTTTCTCTTTCCTGGAAGCAATTATATCAATACATCCTTTGCTCTCACTTTTTCGAAACTCCATCACTAATGGAGAATAAGAATGGAAAATGTGATATGTTTTTTTTACAACTGACAGACCCTAGAATACCCTTACGATTATGGGATGTTACCTGGTTATCCTGTCTTGGATGACTGGGAGTTTACAGTACACTTAAACATAAATCCGTACAAGAACGGATGTGCCCTCGAGAGTCTTGCCCTGGCATTTCTGAGACAATGAGACATTTATTTTTAGAGTGCCCTCATAACCAAGGTTTATGGACCCTCCTGTTGCATAAATGGAAGGATAAGACTTTCGTCTCATTCTCTTATGATATTCTAATCTTTGGGTTATATCCTCCTGTACTCACGAAATATCACCCCAGTACCCTAACACTGATTTTTGCTCTGTGCAGGTTTTATTTATGGCAGGCACAACGTGATTTTCTTTTACAAAAGAGAGACTATTCTTCTGTACAAGTTTTTAATCAGGTTGTGAAATGTTTAAAAGATACTTATGAGGAGGAAAGAAAAAAAATTATCAGCCTCATTGTTTTAATTTCATTGGAACAATTGTACTTGTTTTTTTATGCGGAATTGATTTTGTATTATGATTTTCATTATTCTGTTCCTTTTTTCTCTCTCCTTTTTTGATTTTTATTTTGAAGAATGGTATTTACTAATGTTGTACGCGTAGCATTGTAATTATGTTCTATAAACCTGTATTGTAAGAATTGTATACTTGTGTCAATATTATACTAAATATAACATTCCTCTTTTCTCCAGTATACCAGATATACTCCAATATACTGGGTCATGAAATGCCAGAATTACCAGTTGTGGCTGCTACCTCATCCCAGGCTGATAACCCAACTTGGGCCGCAATGGTCTCCATGGCAGCAGCCAGTGCAGCAGGAATAAACATTTGTAATACTAACAGTGTTCCCCAAGTTAACAAAGAAGGTTGAACTAAAGATACTGGTATTAAAATTAAGGAAGGCATGTCAGGGGAAGTAAAGAACAAAAATAATTCTAAAAATGCAACCATCCTGAACACTAATTCTGATAAAGATAAAAACGGCCCACCATCACAGCAACAAAGGCCTCTGTAGTCAGAACTTTTAAAAAAAAGCTCTGAAGCTGCACCCAGAAGAAACGCAGTAAGACTGAGGTATAAAGTGGGGTTAGAAATAAAACCTGACAGAAACTATGAGGGGGAAAAAACTGTTAAAAGAATCCCTCAATTTCACACCAGCTGGCATCTTTGCTTTCATCCATGTGTCTGGAGAAGACAATCATAATATTAGTTTCAGATCCCCCCATGCATAGGAACAGTTCTGGCTGAAATACAGTCAGGTGAAATTTCCTCCCTTGTGGACAATCTTTTTAGCCATACCTATAACAAACCCCCTGGTAAAATTTGTCACAGTCATGTTCAGGAATGATGGGGTACATGTGGAAGATATCCTGCATTGGCTTAATCAATGGTGTGAAGTACTCAACACCCCAGAAGCTATTTTAGATGCAGAGCAATTCTGGACGGGGAACTAGAAATTTAAAATTAAGCTGAGACAAACTGAGGAGGGAATGTGTCATCTGCCAAACATTTTTTTTCTAGGGCAGGACCGGGGGGGGGGTTCTTTTCTACTCTGGTCAACTCAGAGCTTGTTATAAATGTGAAGCTAAGACCCACCATCTGTGACAAACCCAGGTGTGACATTTGGAATCAACTTGGGCATATTAGTGTGCAATGCACTAATCATTCACAATGCAATCTACCTGAAGAGACAGGGCATCTTTTTTATGAGTGTCCATGGGCTGCACAAAATAAGTCAGATACTATAAATCTGGACGAGCTAATTTGGAAAAGCTCAAGCTGTGGCAGTGATTCCCAAAGATGATCCCCCCACCCTTCTCCTTTAGTGCTCACAGAAGACCAGAGGATTTCAACAAATTTAAAACAAACAACCCATGGGGAGCATGACATTGCCAAGAACTTTTCAACTGACAACTCTGGGCCTGTTTCGTCATTACTCACTCCAGTGTGTTATTGTGACATCATAACTGAGGATCTCCTGGAAGACCCCACCAAAATGCCACCCCACAGTCATGGGTTACCTCCCCAACCTAAACATAGATCTTCAAGGAAAAATAAAACTGCAGTTGGAAAAAATACAGACCTTGATACTGAGAACCCCTTTATAGTACTAACAAATACAAACTGGGGAGAATGTGAAATGGAGGATCAGTCAGAGACCTCCTCCAATGTCTCCGACCAACCAAAAACAGATGAATATAAGTACGATGGTAAGGAAAGAGGAGGAAAAAGAACTAAGGATTGACCATATACAATGCATTGCTTTGCTTCTGTAAATGTCTGTAGTATACAGACTTAGAAGAAAAGACAGGCAGTTTTTCAATTAGCATTTGATTCAAATTCTGATTTCCTTTTTTTACAGGAAAACTGGATGAACTCTGTTTCACAACTGTGCCTGTATAAGGCAGAATGGTTTTGGGACCATCCTATTGGTCATTCAGCCCTAACAGAGCTGATGGAGTGGGGATATTATTTAAAGGTGATAGATTGCAACTCTCTAAAATAATAGACTTGGTTCCAGGAAGAGTGCTCATTATAGATGGCCTATGGTGTAAGGAAGAAAAAAATTACTCACCTTAGTAATTATGTTTCTTCTAATGGAGTCTTGCTGTATTCTGACTATTGCAGTTAGCCCCAGCACTCAAACTGCCCCAGAGAGTAGAGGGTTAATTTTCTATGCAGAGCATAGAACGTTGAGCTCGAGCTTGGTTCAAACCTCTGTCTGCTGCACTTTGAAGCGCAACTGTCAGATTCTTATGTGTTAATACTAACTAACTACTATGTGGAAATTGTAAAATTTTTACTGGCCAAATGGTAACCAAATATTTTGGATCCCCAAAAAACTCAAGTCAAGAAATCAAAAATCAGGTAGTGAACAACTTAAGACTGTTAAATTAATAATATAACCCACTCCCCCTCTCTAAAAGGAGGGAGTACCCAAATACACCCTAGGGGTGCAACACTACTCAGCCCACTTCCCAAAACAGGTTCTGAGAGGACGTGAGGTCAGAATACAGCAAGACTCCATTAGAAGAAACATAATTACTAAGGTGAGTAATTTTATCTTCAAACAACATGAAGTCTTGCTGTATTCTGACTATTAGCAGACACCAAGCAGTACCTCCATGGAGGAGGGATCAAACCTACCTTGGGAATAGGCTCTGCAGTACTGCAGTCCCAAACCAAGCATCACTCCTAGCCTGGATGTCCAGGGAGTAATGCTTGGTAAATGTATGGACTGTTTTCCAGGTGGCTGCTTTACATATCTCTAGCAAAGGAATATCCCTGGCCACAGCCAGGGAAGCAGCTGTACCTCTAGTTGAATGAGCCCTCAGGCCTGAGGGAGGTATTTTGCCTAGCTTCTCATAGCAGAATTCAATGCAAGAGACAATCCACCTGGCAATAGTTCTCTTAGTGGCAGGTTTGCCTTACCCACTTCCCCAAAAGTGAGAAACAACTGAAGGGAGTCAAACCTGTGAGCCTTATTATGATCAATGTAGTAACTAAGGGCTCTTTTAACATCCAAACTGTGTAAACTTCTTTCTCCTGAAGAAGAATGATCAGTGAAGAACACAGGGAGATACATAGATTGGTTCAGATGAAAATCGGAAACTACTTTAGGTAAAAACCTCCCTTTAGTTCTAAGGACCACCTTACCTCTATGGAATGAGATAAAATCAGACTCCACTGACAGAGCTTACAATTCACTGATATGCCTGGCAGAGGTAATAGCTACCAGGAACACAGTTTTCCAAGTCAAGTACTTAAGCTCTGCTGAAGACAAAGGCTCAAAAGAGGGGGTTGCATAAGCTGAGCAATGCAAACATTAAGATCCCAAGCAGGGGTAGGATCCCTAAAGGGGGGATTGGTATGAAGCAATCCCTTGAAAAATTTACAGAATACAGGGTGAGATGACAGTGAGGAAGGCTTTCCCGCTGACAGAAAAATAGAAACAGCTGACAAATGTACTTTGAGAGTAGCTATTCTGAGGCCTAGGCCATTAAGATGAACCATATAATCCAGAACTGTAGACAATTCAGCAGTGTCTGGGGATATATGCTTCTTGGAACACCAAATGCTGAATCTTTTCCATTTGGAGTTGTAAGTTTTTCTGGTGGCAGGCTTTCGAGAGGCTTTGAGAATATCCAGAACCCCTTGGGACAGATGCAAATCTGCATACTCTAACTCTTCAAGAGCCATGCCTTGAGATTGAGAGACTGAAGATTGGGGTACCAAATCCTCCCCTGAGAGGAGGTTAACAGGTTGTAATTCCTGGGAAGAGACAGGGGAAGATGGACTGCTAGGGACAGCAACAGGGGGTACCAAGGCTGCCTGGCCCAGTCTGGAGCAATCAGAATCACTTTACAAGGTTATGACCTTACCTTGACCAGAACCTTGAACAGTAGAGAAAAGGGAAGGAAGGCATATATAAATTTCCCTTCCCAGTTCAAAATCAGAGCATCCAGAGGGACTGAGCCCAGTACTGGGAATCTGCAACAAAACAGAGGAAGTTGGTGATTGTCTGGGGCTGCAAAGAGATCTATCTCTGGAGTGCCCCACCTTGAAAAAATCACTTTCAACACCAGAGGGTCCAGGGACCATTCATGATGGCCCTGGGAGATCCTGTTCAATGCATCTGCTAGCACATTGTCCTTCCCAGGAAGGTGGACTGCTATCAGAGAGGTCTGCAGAGAATAAGCTAGGGATCACAATTTCATGGCTTCCGTGCACAAGGCTGTGGACTGAGTACCTCCCTGCTTGTTGATGTACCACATGGTGGTGGTGTTGTCTGTCCTGACCTGAACCACTTTGTTCTGCACTGACTGGGAGAAAGCTTGCAGGGCCAGAAAGACCGCTCTGAGTTCCAAGAGATTGATATGAAGAAGGTATTCCTGAGGGGACAACAGTCCCTGGGCTGTGAGAGCCCCCACATGGGCTCCCCACCCCAATAGAGAAGCATCCATGGTTAGGACCACAGAGTGAGACTGAGTGACGAATGGGACTCCTTGCCTGAGGTTGCCCTGATCCTGCCACCACTAGAGAGCCTGGATCAGAGTCTGGGTCACTGGAACCAGTTTGGTTAGAGAATCTTTCTTCTGAGATCAAAAGGCCCTCAGGTGAAACTGAATGTCCCTCATCGAAAATCTGGCCCCGTGGACCACTGCTGTAGAAGCTGCCATGTGGCCCAGAAGTTGAAGGAAGTGCCTTGCTGGCCGAGAGACCAGAAGGTGGAATGAAGAAGCCAGCTCTACAATAGCCCTTGCCCTTTCCAGGGGAAGAAAATCTCTTGCTTTGACTGTATCCAACTCTGCCCCTATGAAGGTGAGGAGCTGTACAGGCTCGAGAACTGACTTGGGAAGATTGAGAAGGAATCTTAGGGAAGTGAGCACTTGCTGAGTCACTTGAAGGTCTGATTTGACTTGGTCTGGGGACTGACCCACAATGAGCCAGTCGTCCAGGTATGGAAATATGGAAATATTTTTCCTTCTTAAAAAGGCCACTACTACTACTGCTTGACATTTTGTGAATACCCTTGGAGCTGATGTCAGGCTGAAGGGCATAGCTTTGAACTGATAATGCCCTGAAGGCAATTCAAATCTGAGGTACTTTCTGTGGGAGCACCTGATGGGAATGTGAAAGTAGGAATCTTTTAAGTCCAAGGAGGCTAGCCAGTCCCCTGGCCTTAGAGAGGGAAGGATTATTCCCAGAGTCACCATTTCGAATTTTGGTTTTATAAGATGTTTGTTCAGGTATCTTAAGTCTAGGATGGGTCGCCACTCCCCTGTCTTTTTTGGGGTAAGGAAGTACCTGGAGTATAGACCCTTGCCCCTGTGCAATGTAGAAACTCTCTCTACAGCCTTTAGAGCCAGTAGAGATGAAACCTTTTCCTCTAGGGCAATGGTTTCAGAGATGCTTGAAGGTGGAAAAGATCTGGCCCTCAGCTTTGGAAATTTCTTGAAGCTGAGAACCAGCCCTTGGCTTACCACCTCCAGGACCCACTTGTCTGAGATAACTGACATCCAGTCCTGGACGAAGTAAGCCAGCCTGCCTCCTACAGGAATGGGGGAGTCGACCCGGGCTGACACATTAGGGTGTCTGCTTGGCAGGAGCCTTAGGTTGAGGGATGGATGCAGCCCTGCTCATCCCCCTTCCACCTCTCCCTCTGAAGAACCCCCTCTGAGGAAAGGGAGAAGAGGCCTGTGCTTGGTAGAAAGGCCTATGAAAAGGCCAGCGCCTGCCCCTAGCCTGCTGCCTTTGAGGAGTTGCCCACCTTTCCTCAGCCTGTGCACTCCCATAGGTGGTCCTATACTCATCCATCTTTTTCATGTAATTCTCTGTCTGCTCCCCAAACAGAAAATTACCCACCACAGGGAAATCCATGGCCTTAGCCTAAGTGTCCTGTGAGAGACTAGTACATCTGATCCAAGCCATTCTCCGAAGAGCCACAGATGTAGCCGTGACTCTAGAGAACACATCATTGGAGTCCATAGCAGCATGGAACTGTACCTTAGATGCCTCAATCCCATCAGCAGCCACCCCCTCCAGCTCCGAGGCTAGCTGGGGGGAGGCCTGCTTAGCCAGTGCCAGTACAGTGTCCCACCTGGACTTCTGGTACCTGGCTGCATAGGCCATATAATTAGCCTGCCTGAGTCCCAAGGTGGATGCCATGTACTGTTTCTTTGCCATGGCTTCCAGCTTCCTAGAATCTTTATCTGGGGGTGTGAAGCCAAGGATATATTAGCCTTATCACAGGCTGCAGCCTGCACAACCCCAACATCGCTGCATTGTTGATACAAGTACTCTGTACCAGAACCTGATAAGGTGTACCTTTTGTCCATCCTTCTGTCGACAGGAGGTACAGAATTTGGAGTTTTTAAAATCTTTGTGTCTATTTCCCAAAAGACTTATGAAGGGGAATAGACAGCCTCGTGGACTGTGGGATGTCCATCATCTCCACATAATCAGGTTCCTCTTGTTCCTCTACAGCTTCTTTCACAGGGAGCTGGAGGGTTTCTGCCACTTTCCTGTAAAACATGTAGTGGGAAGGGGACTCAGAAAACCTAGGAGGGGAAACACCAGAAGGCCTGTTTGGGGAGATGTCCGGTTCAATGGGCTCAACCAGACCTCCCACACCATTGTCATCGTCATCATCATAATCTTCATCCCCTTCCAAATCTGGTTCATAGAAATCTTCAGGGGCATAATCTTGAACTGGAGGAACCAACTGAACCGAGCGCCTGCCAGAAGGCGCCGGATCAGACGGAACTGGACGAAGCAATTCTACAATCCTTATCACATTGGCAATCTCTTCAGCGGTCGGAAAACGGGTCTCTGGATGCGAACCGGCCGATTTTTTCTTTTCTTTTTCTTTTTGTAGGAACCGATCCCTCCGGATTGGCTCTCCTCTTGCCCGAAGAAGTATCGCCCTGGTCAGAGGCACTCCCTCAGGTTCGGTCGGAACTGAACCGAGCTGGCCATCCAAGTCAGCGGACTTCAGGCCTCCTTATCCCTGAGCCTACCTAATCTTTTTTCCAGGGTAGACTTGAGGAAATTTTTACAGATTTGGCAGTCTGAATTGAGATGGTCAAACCCCAGACAATAAACACAGGTGGTGTGGGGATCAGCCTTAGCAAAGACCTCCCCCCACACACACTGCAGTGTTGAAACCCAGTGGGCCCGGTTTTAATTTTGGGTTTCTCAGACATAGCCATCCTAACCACAGACTTACCCTTTTTATGGCAAACAACCAGGCAAGACACCCTTGTCGGTTTCTAACCGTGTCACAGGTATTAGAAAAAACCACATGAAAATGCAGTTTTTTTAAAACTGATAAGGACCGGTAGCCACACTCTAAGTTTAAAAACAAAGACAGAATATACAGTATAAATCACTAAATGGACGGTTCAGCCAAACCGGTTGAAAAATCAATTTTTACAATTTCCGCAAGTTTACTATGTCTAGTTCACTACCTAGTACTTACTGTACCACAAACAGAGATCTGAACCGAAACTTGCGAAAAATAATTGGTAGAACCGAGAACTTTAACCGACTTACGAACCGTGAGCAAAGGAGAAATCTCCAGAGCGGCCATTCAGTTAGCCGGAGTAACGAATCTGACAGTTGTGCTTCAAAGTGCAACAGACAGAGGTCTGAACCGATCTCGAGCTCAACGTTCTATGCTCTGCATAGAAAATTAACCCTCTACTCTCCAGGGCAGTTTGAGTGCTGGGGCTAACTGCAATAGTCAGAATACAGCAAGACTTCATGTTGTTTGAAGCCAGTTGTTTCATTAATATTTATGGACCCCGGGTAAAAGCTGATAAGTTAAAGTTATTTGAGACAATACAACCCTATCTTATGACTGCTAAAGTGCTTTACATAGGAGGGAATTTTAATTGTGGTATGAAAAAACTAAAAAATATTGAAGGGAAAAAAAATTATTGTGATTCCTTTGTCTTTCAAAAATGCATATCTACAGCAGATCTAGAAAATTGTGCAGACTACTTAACGAAGGGGCCAAAATATACTTATAGAAGTGGCAAGTCAACCACAAATATTGATTTTCTGTTTGTTTCAAAAAACATGCAAATCAAAAACATGGAACATATTCCAGTAGAATTCTCAGACCATTTACTCCTAAAAATATGTATGCTAAGAGACCCTGACATATGTACTGTATTAAACAAAATAGATGGAAGCTTACTTGCTGGACGCTTCATGATGCCTCTGTAATTATGGGAATTCATTGCCTTTTAAATGCTAGAGTATCAGTTTTTTACCTCTATGATGACATAGGGGATTGTTGGAGAGACACAAAACAGGACCTTAAAACTTGGTTTCAGAATTTCAGGGTTACATCTGCTAGAAAAGACCTCTTTCAATATTTAAAAGTAAGATCCCAGTTACAACACCTCTTCTCCCTAGCTCCATATTCGAGAATAGATTTAGGTCCACAAATAGAAGTTCTTAAACAAGAAATGTTAAAATTACAATATAATAGGGCAAGTTCAGTTAGCGCTGAATTAAGATATGGCACTCAAAAAAAATCCTCATGGGAACCCATTCGAAGCCTGCAAATCTAGGAAAGATGCCACCTCCTTTACTTCGCTCATAAATGAAAATGGAGACATTGTATCTTCCCCTGTTCCATTAAAGGAAATTGTTTCACAGCATTTACAGTCATACAAAATAGTAAATCCCCCTGATGATAACAGTATCTTTACATATTTGAAAGGGTGTTCTAATATCCTGGAAAGTGTGAGTGCTAAATCACTAATACAGCCAATTACAGCTATAGAAATAAATCAGGTCATAGGGGAACTTAAAAATGGAGCTGCTCCAGGGATCGATGGTTTACCATACGAGGACGTGGGCTAGAGAGGATTGTATGCTGCCAGGGATGCGGAGCAGCCATATTCCTGGGAGTGGTATGGAGGGCAGGAGGCAGCATGGTATGCTGGCAGATAAGTCGGCTTAGACAGGAGATTGGGTGGCTGAAGAGGGAGCTGGAGACATAGGGGAAAGGTTAGGGAGGAATGTGGGCATGAGGGGAACCTGATGAGTCACTCAATACAGCCAGCAGCAGGCCAACAAAAGGAAAAGCTAGAGGGACGAGGAGGTGGGCCACACAATCATGTGCAGTCACAGGAAGGAATGAAGACTGGTAGTGGGTCAGGTAAAGGAACAAGGCTGCAGCTGTGCCAGTGCAGGGTTATAAGCCTCAGGGAGGGGTGACTGGGGACAATCGGGTAAAAGGGATTACCAGCACAAACAGATTCCAAGTTTTAACTACTCTGGAGGAGCAGGAAGGGGTAGGTAGTGTAGCTACTGCGTTGGTTGGGGGACGGCACTACAGAAGAAAAAGGATGCAGCACATAATCGGCAGGCGCTAGTGGTAGCCCAAGTAACCATAGAGACAAGGGGCAACAGTAAGGGGGCAATGCAGTAACACCTGTGGGGATAAATAAGCAAGGAGATGTTGGGCAGGGGGAAACAGCAGAAGGGCTGGGTGGGTTTGGAATAAAGGTGAGGAGGTGAGGAGGAAAACTCAAGCGGGGGAGAACGCAACTCAAGGAAGGCACATGGGAACAGTAGTGAAGGGGGAAGCAGGGTGGAGGGTGGTGTAAAAAGTGTAGGGGAAGGGGAGGAGGAGGAGGAGCACAAGGGGATTGGTTTTGAAGTGGAAGCCGATACACTGGCCATAGTTGGTAGGGGGGTGAGGATAGGGCATAGAATGGGGAGGCAGGGGGTGTAACTGGGGAGATGGGTGGTGGGATTAGGTTGGGGCAGGATAATGTCGAGCAACAAGAGGGAGATCATGTTAGGAGGGAGAGAGTCATAATTCTGGGGGACGCAATACTTAAGGGTGTAAGATGGGGGGAAGGGGTGCCAGAAAAAAACAACATCTGGGTGGAGTGCATGCCTGGCATGACAGCAGAAAGGGTGGATCAGCATATTGGTAGATGTGTAAGGAAGGTGGGGGGAACCACACATCACTGTGCACCTGGGAACAAATGATCTGGAAGGAAGAAAGATAGGAGGTTCAAGATAGCTTCAGGGAAGTGGGGAATCTGTACAGTGAAGGGGAAGGACAGTAGCATTCTCAGAAGTCCTGTCAGTGCTATGAGCAAGTACAGACAGGAAGTGCAGAATCATGGACTTCAACAAGTGGCTGAGGGAATGGTGTGAGTCCATGGGGTATGGATTGGTGGGAGAGAGGGGTAGCACATGGGGGAACACAAATCTGTATGCAGGGGATAGGCTACATCTCAGTAAGAAAGGTTCACAGGTGTTAAAGCAGAGACTGGGGGAATTTATCAGCAAAATATATAATTTTAACTAGCTGGGGGGGCTATGGAGGTGGATTGAACCAGGAGAGGGGGTCCAGGGGACCTCCCCCCACAGCAAGGATAGAGCCAAATTTGACTAAGATTGTGGATGGAGGGGAGGGTAAGGAAGCAGCAGGGAAATGTACAAGGTGGAAGGTGGTATCGCTAAATGCTAGGAGCCTGGGTAACAAGATGGCTGAGTTGCAGGCGTTGATGGCAGAGGGGAAGGTAGACATAGCTGCCATTACCAAGACGTGGGCAACTCAAAACCATGACTGGGACTTGGTTATCCCAGGATTTAAATTATTCAGGAGGGACAGAGAAAAAGGGAAGGGGGGAGTAGCCATTTATGTTAGTGAAGGGATCGGATGTATTAGGGAGGAGGGGGAGGAGGGCAGGTCAGAAGTCACTTGGCTGCAACTTCATGCCCCGAAGGGAGCTAAGGTCCAATTGGGGGTTGTTTATAGGCCCCCAACCCAGAAAGAGGACATGGATAGGGAACTGGGAGAGCAGCTAAGGAGACTCAGTTGCAAGTGGAGGACTGTGGTGGTGGGGGACTTTAATCTACCAGGGGTGGATTGGAGCATCCCAGCTACCACATGTGCCAGGGAGCAGATCCTCCTAGAAGCATTCCAGGATGGCTTCCTGACCCAAAGGGTGACAGTGCCAACAAGAGAGAAGAACATTCTTGACCTGGTGCTGGAGGAAAGGGACCTGGGGGTAATCATATCAGATGATCTTAAGGTAAGCAGGCAATGTGAGAAGGCAGTAGAGAGGGCTGGAGGGATACTGGGATGTATAGGGAGAGGCATCACCAGTAGAAAACATGAAGTTGTTATCCCTCTGTACAGACAGTTGGTGAGACCCCATCTGGAGTACTGCGTCCAATTCTGGAGACCCCATCTCTGCAAGGACATAGACAGGATGGAGGCAGTCCAGAGGAGGGCAACTAAAATGGTGTAGGGTCTGCAAGAGAAGCCATATGAGGAGAGACTAAAGGAGCTTAATATGTATACCCTTGAGGAAAGGAGGGAGGGGACATGATAGAAACTTTTAAGTACCTCAGTGGAATCAACAAAGTCCAAGAGGGTAGCATCTTTCAGAAAAAGAGATGTGCAAGAACAAGAGGACACAATTTGAAGATAGAGGGGGACGGCTCAGGGGCAATGTGAGGAAGTATTTTTTCACAGAGAGGGTGGTGGACGCATGGAACAGCCTTCCTGAAGAGGTTGTGGGGTCTAAAATTGTGGGAGAATTCAAGAATGCATGGGAGAGACATAAGGCAATTTTTGTGGGAGGTAGGAAGAAATAGGCTGTTGATTAAATAGGATCTGCAGCTTATCCTGTAGGTAGGGAAATGGGCAGACTAGGTGGGCCAAGCAGTCCTTGTCTGCCGTCAAAGTCTATGTTTCTATGTTTCTATGAAGCATTGGTGGGTAGTGATCACTGCACAGTGTGGTTCTCTATCAATATGGGTAGAGAAACAGCCACTACAAAAACTAAGGTCCTGGACTTCAAAGGGGCGGACTTTGGTAGGATGGGTCACATACTGCAAAACACATAGCTAGCATCCACTCACACGTGGACGCACAACAGAAATGGGTGATAATCAAGCTAGGACTAACTGAATCCACTAAAGCTTGTGTCAAGAGCCAATGTAAGAAATCCAGGACCAAAAAACCAAGCTGGATGACAAGGGAGGTAGCGGAGAAGTTGAGGGATAAGAGAAATGCATTTCAAACCTACAAGAGAACCAATAGGGCAGAGGACAGAGAGGATTATGTGAGGAAATCCAGGTAAGTGAGCAGAACGGTAAGGGCTACAAAAGCGGCTAGGGAAAGGAGATTAGTGCAGGGGATAAAAGAAGGGGAAAAGGATTTCTTTAGATATATCAGGAAAAGAGGAAGAGCAAGGATCAAATTGTTACATAGAAACATAGAAGTTGACAGCATATAAGGACCGCATGGCCCATCCAGTCTGCTCATTTTTTCTACCTTATGAATGTGCCATAGGCCTTTACTCTGTCAATGGCCTATTTATTCATACTCATCTGCAATGCTCCCTTATGACTATTCCATGCCTGTTTGAAGCCCTGCACTGTATTCATATCCACCACTTCCTGAGGTAGGCCATTCCATGCATCCACCACCCTTTCTGTGAAAAAGAACTTCCTCATATTACCCCTTAATCAGCCTCCCTCTAATCTCATGCTGTGTCTTGTCCTGCTATTTTTCTTATATTGAAACATGTTACACTCTTTCACCTTGTTAATGCCCTTAAGATGTTTGAATGTTTCAATCATATCACCTCTCTCCCTCCTTTGCTCTAGGGTATACATATTGAGCTCCGTTAATCTGTCCTCATATGTTTTCTGATGCAGTCTCTGCACCATTTTGGTTGCCCTTCTCTGGACTGCCTCCATTTTGTTAATGTCCTTGTGCAGCTGCAGCCTCCAGTACTGCCTGCGATACTCCAAATGGAGCCTAACCAGTGTCTTGTAAAGAGGGATTATTACCTCCCTCTTACGACTTGTGATACCCCTACTAATACACCCCAACATCCCTCTAGCCTTACCTACTGCTTTAATGGTCTGCTTGGATGATTTCAGATCATTTGTGATGATGATGCCCTAGTCTCTTTCTTCCCTTGTGATTGCCAGCAACTCCTCTCCCAACCTATAGGTAGCTTCAGGGTTTCTTTTCCCTATGTGCATGATCTTGCACTTCTTTGCATTAAACCCCAGTTTCCACTCTTCAGACCATTTTGCCAGTTTTTCCAGATCTCTTCTCATTCTGCCCACCCCATCTGGATCATCTACTCTATTGTGGATCTTGGTGTCATCTGCAAACAGGCAAACCTTACCCTCCAGTCCATCTGCAATGTCACTGATGAAGATATTGAAGAGGACTGGCTCCAGGACTGATCCCTGAGGTACTCCATTAGTGATTTGCATCTCTTCTGACTGTATACCATTTACCACCACTCTCTGTTTTCTGCCGGCAAACCAATTTGCCACCCAATTGACCAACTTCTGACCCACCCTGAGCCTACCCAGCCTTCTAATCAATCTTCTATGTGGAACAGTATCGATAGCTTTGCTGAAGTCAAGGTAGGCGACATTAACTGCACCCTCTTGGTCCACTACTCTGGTTACCCAGTCAAAGAAATCTATGAGATTAGTTTGACAGGACCTTCCTGTTGTAAACCCATGCTGTCTTGGTTCCTGTGCTCCTGCGGATTCCAGGTGTTGCACTATCCTTTCCTTAAAGACAGCCTCCATCATCTTGCCCACTTCTGAGGTAAGACTGACTGGTCTGTAGCTCCCTTCCTCCTCTTTGCTGCCATTCTTGTGGAGTGGGATCTCATGAGCCCTTCTCTAGTCTTTTATGGCCACTCCTGTGCTCAGAGTTTCACTAAACAGTTCTGCTAATGGCTCTGCTAGTTCCACCCTTAGCTCCTTTAGTACCCTGGGATGTATGCCATCAGGTCCTATTGCCTTGTCCACCCTGAGCTTATTATTTAGCATTTGTTTACTGGGTAAGTACACTAGACAAGTAATATGCCTATTTTCAGGAACGACCCGGCAGATTACAACATAGTGAAAACAGAGTGGTACAGGATAATACAGAAGCAACATGGCAGAATGTCAACATGGAAAGAACATTAAACAAGGTGACTCAATGGTAATGCACTTAGTTACATCCAGTTCCAACAGTGGTAAAGTACACAGCTTAGTGAGCACTTGTAGGACCCTTTCTTTTGTGAAGGGACTTGTGCACACCTCTCTCCCCCGTGTCCATGGTGCTGAGCTATGTGCCCTGCCCTAGCTTCCCCTCAGTAAATACAGAGCTGAAGTATCTATTTAGGATAGCTGCTTTTTTTTGGTCCTCCTCCACATACTCCCCCTTATTCCCTTTGATCTTAGCAATACCCCCTCTGGACTTTCTCCTTTCACTAATGTATCTATAAAAAGTCTTGTCCCCTTCTTTTACTGCTCTTGCTAGTGTTTCCTCGGTTTGGGCCTTTGCCTGCCTTACTGCCTTCCCTTAGGGAAGTTTGGTATGCCTCCCTATCTTCGTCCCACTGTGTTCTCTTATATTTCCTGAAGGCCAACCTTTTGGCTCTGATCTTTTCTGCTACTGTTTTTGAAAACCAAAGTGGCTTCCTCCTTCTTTTGCTCTTGCTTTTCTCCCTAACACAATGGGCAGTTGCTTCAAGTATTGCATCTTTAATACCTGCCCACTTTGCCTGTACCCTCACCTGTATTTCTTCTTGCCAGGGCTAGCGTAACTCTGTTGGCCATCTTATCAAAGTCAGCTCCTCTGAAGTCCCATATTTTTGCCTTGGAATAGGATGATTTAGTTCTAGCGGTCAAATTGAACCATACCATGTACTGGTCACTGGCCCCCAGGTGACCTTGTATCTGGAAATCTGTGATCCTTTCCCTGTTAGTCAGTACTAGATCCAGGATAGCCCTGTCTCTTGTGGGTTGTTGTACCAATTGTTTGAGGCCCTCCCCTGCAGGGAATCCACTATGTGTCTAGTTCTGGTGGATGTCCCTGCTGGATCAGGAAAGGCAGTGGGTGGGTAGATAAGGAGGCTGAGATGGCAGAAGTATTCAGCGAGTACTTATGTTCAGTATTCACAAGGGAGAGAGATGGGTCTATACCTGAAGGGAAAGATGGGGTGGGGGGGGTGAGGCAACCACAGATGGAGAAATCATGATGGAAAGGGTGCTGGAGGGCCTTAGGTCCCTGAGGGTGGACGAGGCACCTGGGCCAGATAGAGTTCATCCCAGGGTGCTGAGAGAGCTGGCAGAGGTCCTGGCAGGGTCATTGGAGACCTGTTCAATACTTCTTTAAATACGAGGTGTGTGCCCAGGGACTGGAGGGAGGCACAAGTGGTACCGCTCCATAAGAGTGGGCCCAAGGATGAGCCAGGGAACTACAGACCAGTGAGCCTTACTGCAATTGTAGGAAAACTAATGGAGGCTATCCTCAAAGAAAGGCTGGTGCAATTTCTTGAGGATAATGATCTACAGGATGATAGGCAGTACAGGTTTGTCTCTGGCAGATTCTGCCAGACAAACTTGATTGACTTTTATGACTGAGTCACGAGGGCACTGGACAGGGGTCGTGTAGTGGATGTACTCTACCTGGATTTCAGCAAGGCCTTCGATTCAGTACCACATAGTAGATTGACCTGCAAGTTGAAGAGTCTGGGAGTAGGGAGGAAACTAGTCAGATGGGTTGAAAACTGGCTGCAGGATAGATAGCAGATGGTAGTGGTAGGTGGTGAGACATCAGGACCCAGGGCAGTGACAAGTGGTGTCCCACAGGGCTTGGTACTAGGACCAGTCCTGTTTAACATTTTCATCACAGACATAGCAGTAGGGATCAAGAATAAGTTCAGTCTCTTCGCAGACGACACCAAGATCTGTGCTGAGGTGGATGGGGGCGAGGAGGGCAAAGTACTTCAGGGGGATCTGGCAAAACTGGAGAAATGGTTGCACACCTGGCAGCTTGGGTTCAATGCCAAGAAGTGCAAAGTGATGCATTTGGGAGCCAGGAACCCAGGATACAGTTACTGGTTGGAGGGTGTCCAATTATCCACATACAAGGAGGAGAAGGATCTAGGGGTACCTGTGATTGGGAAGATGAAGCACTCGGCACAGTGTAGGAAGGCAGCAGCAAAGGCAAACAGGATGCTAGGGTGCACAGCAAGGGAGATTACATCTAGAAGTAGTGAGATCATATTGCCCCAGTACAGGTCCCTGGTGAGGCTGACCATACTTAAAAAGGGACATCAAACTACTGTAGGCAGTGCAGCACAGAGCAACAAAGATGATCCTGGGGTTGGGGGATAGACCTTACGAACAAAGACTAGCAAAGCTTTATATGTATACACTGGAGGATAGAAGAGAGAGAGGAGGTGATATGATTGAGACCTTCCAGTACTTGAAGGGGATGAACAGAGTGGGCACCAGATATATGTTCACTCTTAAGAGCAGAAGGGAAACCAGAAGACACGCTCTTAAATTGGAGGGGGGGGCAGATTCAGGAGAGAAATGAGGAGACACTATTTCACTGAAAGTGTGGTGACAGGGTGGAATGCACTGCCAGAGGAAGTCATATCATTGCAGATAGTAGGGAGCTTCAAGAGGGGGTGGGACAGATTCAAAGGGAGAGTACAAACCAGGAAGGGGCAGGGGGGGAGGAAGGGAAATTGAGGGTGGAATGGGCAGCTGCAGTCTAAAGGACTGATGTGCTGCACACTCGAGCAGACTAGATGGACCATAAGGCCTGTATCTGCTGGCAAATTCATATGTTCATATATTCAAAATAGCAGTCATTTTGGAAAGAGTATTTGAATTTATAATAGGGTCGCAAAAAGGTCCCAAATTTTTTACAAAGGGGCTAGTTATATTTCTGTACAAAGCAGGAGATAGAAGGAAAACACAAAATTGGAGACCTATCAGTTTACTGAATTCGGACTTTGAAATACTGTCCCAAATTTTGACCATACGGTTAAGAACAGTGGCTGCCTCCTTAATACATCCATCTGTATGGGAGGTTTAGGAGGGAGGTCAGGAAGCACTTCTTCACAGAGAGGGTGGTGGACACTTGGAATGTGCTGCCAGAAGAGGTCATCTCATTTAAGAGAGTCTGGGATAGACAAAGGGGGAAGATAAGGATCATGAGAAAAGAGGATGGGAGGAGTGGGGAGGGATGGCAGAGACATTAGCTCAAGCTGTGGATCCTGCAATATGAGCAGACTTGATAGACCAAATGGCTTTCTTCTGCTGGCTTCTTCATATGTGTGTATGTTCGTAACTCAATTATGCAGACTAACAGATAGGAAAATTCAGCATGGGCTTATTATCTTAAGAGAACTTTCTGAATTTCATAAAAAAAGTCATAGTCAGGCTTTATTATTTCACTTGATCAGAGCAGTGATCGACCGAGTAAACTATACCTACCTTTTTATATTTTAAGAATGTATGGAATTTCAGAATAATTTATTAAATGGTTAAAATTATTATATTATTCAGCAAATCTTAATCCTATAGTTGTAGGTCAGATAAGTCAGAAAATCATGGTCTCAGAAGGCGTCAGACAAGGCTGCCCTTTAAGCCCCCTGCTCTGTGTTTTTTCCTCTGGATCCACTTCTTAGAAGACTTATATAAATCATCACAACATAAAAGGCGTAACTGGATGCCAGCCCTTAGATACAATTAGTGCTGTGGCATATGCAGATATCATCTGCTTGACGGTGCAGGATGAGCACAGCATAAATGCTGCCATTCTGGAACTTCAAGATTATGCCTCTGTTTCAAATGCCAAATTGAATTTGGACAAAAGTAATTTTTTTGTTGTTTGTTTTTTGATATTGGTACCCCTGTAAATCAGATTGTAGGAGAAATTCTCATCTCTAAAGAGCATATAAAAATCTTAGGGATTACGTTTGGTTTTCACGATATGGCTATACTTAATTGGCAGGTAGCCCTGAAAACTTGTAATAAAAAAGTCCAACAATGCAAAGACTGGAAATTTTCAAAATTAAAAAGAATCCAGATTATCAAACAATTTTTAATCCCCTGTTGACTATACGTAGGCATGACTTTCCCACTACCCCTTCAGTTAGAAACATGCATTTATAGTACTTTTACCCAAATGTTGTGGGGAAGTCAACTGAATCCAATAAAAAGAATCTTTACATGCTTACTGTTAGAGAAAGGGGACTTGGAATGACTGACCCAATAGCATTGTTTCATACATTATAAATATCTCATAACATAAAGATAGGGTTATTAAATTCTAAAACTCTTCCACAAAAATGGATCATGAATAACTTAATTTCTCTTTAAAATGGGAGACATCCCCTCCTAAGATTACAAAAGCTATTCAAATCGAAGACTATATAAAGTCAACAATTCAGAAGCTACATAAATGGAAATTAGATAAAAAATCAAATTAATCAAAATTCCAGTGCACAATTGTACAAAACAGCAATGAATGGCATTAGTCCTAGTGCCCCTGATTTAAAGAATTGTACATCTCAAAACAGAAATAATATATTAGAGATTTTAAAAAACAAACAATACCCAAAAATATGTGGGAAATAGTGTGGTTACGTTCATATGGAAGAATAAATATAAGAGGGAATAATAGACACAACGTATTAGAAGAAAGATCATGCCCTTACACTGATTGTTTCACTGCAGAAGAAACCATGTAGCATTTTTTGTTTGATTCTTCTTGTGCTAAAGCATTATGGTCCTATTTAGCTCAAAAATGGGAAATACCCTGGCTAACTAATTTAATATGACATTTTGGTTCTTGGTGTGCATCCTCCTTTTCTGAAAGAATTTCATGCAGGGACCTTAACAGTGGTTTGTGCCTGTCTAAAGTATTATCTGTGGCACGCCAGATGCCAGTGGGTTTTAAAACAGAAGCGTATGCTGTATATGAAATTTAGCAGGGTTTGTGAAACTGCTTTAACTATTTTTGAATCAGCTTGCACTTTTCATCCCTTAGCCAGAGTGAAAAAATGGTGGAAAGGGTTTTCCTTTTTTGCTAAAATATAAATAGAGTAGTTATTAGAACTTGATTATGTATAAGCACATGTATTTAGTGGTGGAAGTGTGATTTCGGGTTTGATTATGCACTGGTGTGATGTCTCTTTGATGTATTTCACTGTGTTTTTCAATAAAATTCCCCTATTCTCCAGTAGGGGTCCCTACGCTGTAGAACTCGATGCCAAGATGGAGACAGTTATAATGGAGGTGCACGCTACACCATCGGGAGCTGGAGAGATGGCTTCCTCTCCAGGCTCAATACATCCAGAGGCTGAAGTAACTTTGGGGAAGGTCATTCTCCAGACCAAGAATGTGGTAACTGAACTGGACGAACCCTCTGCAATTTTCCAGGACCACCTGTTTGAATGGGCTAGGCATTTGGATGACAGAAACGTCCATGATGAAATACTTACAATGAAGCAGAACTTACTTTTTTTAATTGTGGAAGAGGATCACACGTCTGCTACCAGATTGGAGTCAACACCTAAGGTATTCCTTGATCGAACGAGGATGGCAGGTAGGCCACATATTTTGCTCCCTACTGATAGCGCCAGTTGTATCACCTTACCTTCCTGCCCTGCCTCTTCCCTGCAACAGACTGGTGAGATAGACTCCTACCAGGTTTCCCTTGCCCAGCAGCTCATAGATGAGGACGCTGTTTTTCAGATGGCTGACTGCCTGTCGACACTTCAAAACTCTGCCCCTGCCTCTTGCATTTCTCCTGCCATTCAGGGTGAGCAAAGGAGAGTGCCAGTGAGTGGTATTGTTTTTCCCTCGGCTTGCATCCTTCTACATGAGGCTCAGGACAGGACACCAATGGCTGAACCGTCGGGTACAGCAGGGAGCATTGCCACAAGCTCACAGCCTAGTATGACTGACTGAGAGCTCCAGGACTGTAGGAGTATCTTTGGAGCACCTTTAGTTCCGCTTGAAACATCAAGTGGAGTGTCAGAAGCTCTCCTGGATGCTGATTCCTTCATAAGCCACACTGTTTTACACCACTAACTTAATGGACACTTGTAAACAGGCACTGGGGACCGCATCTGATTTAAAGGACTTGACTGATTGTGTCCCAGCTGCCATTTCTCTTGATCCAGGAGCTTCTACAAAGACAGGAATTCTGCTACCCTGCCAGAGAAAATCTGCTTTATTACCGAGTATTTCCATTCCCATCATGAGAGGGTAATCTGATGATCATCTTCATCCAGGACTTTGAGATTCCAGATCCCTGAGGCCTGGAGTTTTGCCCACAATGTCCACTATGCAAGCCTCCTCGGGGCATGGTCAGCTGCGGAGGCCCTTTTGGCTGCTGGATGGAAACGAGCACCAGATGGGACTTCCTGGGTCATGGAGCAGAATCCCATTCCCCCTCCTAGTTCTGACCTTCTTAAGCCAGGATTTCAAGACTGTGCTAACAGCAGTTCACAAGTATCGGACATGGTCCATGCCAGCTCCTCTGCTTGGACACTTGCTAAGCACCTTGGAGGGCATGTTACACCTGGATCTGGGACTCAGATTTCTAATGGTACACCGGACTAGATCAGGGGAATCTCCCCTCCCTCTGACCATACTGAATTGTGCCCACCTCCTAAAAAGATGTTGGACTTATTTTCCACTGCTTGGGAACCCATTCTGTGCAGGAATGTTGTCCGACTGTGATATAGAGGGGGTATGGGCTACTCCCTTATCAGACTTATGTTTTTAGAAAACTGTTGAAAGAATCTATGGGTTATTTGGCTGCAGACCTATATGCAGTGATACACACTGCTGGAAAGGAAACATTTGATATTAGTTTTTGTACTTCTGTCACATTAGACAGATTCAGGGTGATTGAAATATGACAAGATTAATAATTCCCCCCTGTGGACCCCTTTTTTTGACATCCCTTTGACTAAATCCACTGTCAAGATGGTGACTTTTCCATTTCATAATGAATGTGTCAATATTTCGGATGTTCTATATTGGGTTAAGAAGAGGTGTGAGGTGCTGGACTCCCCAACTCCCATAATAGATTCCGACCAGTTATGGACTGGGGTCTGGAAACTTAATGTTCAGCTGCTCCAGTCGGCATCTGGCATTGCACATCTGCCTGGGAGTATTTATATTGTCAGGGATAATGGAATCTGCTTCTACCCCGGGCAGCCTAAAATGTATAAGTGCAGGGCTCGAACCCATTTCAGCTCTACTTGTGATGCTGCCCGGCACTCAGAATGTTTTAAATACGGGCATCTCCTTCGAGAGTGCCCCAACCCTTACAGATGTAATTTGTGGAAGACACAAAGCCACTCATTTCAGGATTGTCCCTGGGCCTCTCATAATCAGAGCGATGGCCTAAACCAGGATGCTGTAATACTGCAGGGTCAATCCCAGGAGGCACCAGAAGACCTCCTCTTTCCACCTGCTGACCTACCCCCCCCCACTACCCCACTAGCTGCTGTTTTTTCTGACGTTCTGCCCCTCCATTGGTTACGGAGGTTTGGTGTGCTGACTTGACTTAGGTGGAAGGAGACTCTCCATCTTTCATGGTCACAGACATTGCAGACTCTTTAGACCCCCAGGTGATTCTCCCAGCACCCCCTGTGCCCTTGCCAACCCTGCCTACACCACTACAGGAGGACATTTTTCAGGTCCCTGCAAAGAAACGTGGGAAGCAGGGAAGGGGTAAAGGAAATGTTTAGCATCACCCTTCACTCCATTACATAATTCCTTTTCTGCCCAGGCCTCCCCTTCAGAGTGGGGTGAAATGGAGGATGAGGGTGATATGTCTGACATGTCCATAGCTTCCTGTATGAAGGATGCACAGTCAGAATGTGAAGACTCCCAGGGCTCCCAGAAAGCAAAACAAATACATGGGAGAATATGTTCCCAAACTGCAGCAATGGGTGATAAACCTCCATGAACTGTCTACTCACCATGCTTCTCTTGCCTTTTTTGTCACTTAATGTAAATAGCATTAAGTGATACAAAAAGAGAATGGTTACTTTTTCTCTCTTGCATTCTTGAATGAGTACTATTATTTTTTTTCAAGTCACATGTCTCAAGACTGTTTATGACGTGGAGTCAGCCCAAAAATTGTGGGCACGAGGTCCCTCATACTGGTCTCAAGGCTTGGACAAGTGTGATGGCCTTGGAGTTTGTCAGTCAAGGATTTGACTTACGAGTCCACAGATTGGTGGACCTCTTCCCTGGTAGAGCTCTTCTATTGGATGCGAATTGGGGACCTATTTCCCATAGATTAATCAACGTGTATGCCCCACAGTCCAAATCTGAGAGGGTTCGCCTCTTCACCCTGGTGCAACCTTATCTTTTTACGTGTGAACCCCCTGCTGGGGGCTTACCTGTTTGCCGCCTTGGGGGCTGCCATTCCCCATGTCTGGTCTCCCACCCCCCCTTTTTCCCCACAGTAAGTCCTGGTTCCTGGCCTGACCCCAGTCATCCAGAGTCCTCTGTTTGGCCCCTGCATTTTCCTTTTTCCTGCAGGAGAGATCAGGGCCAGAGAAGCTAGCTTGCAGAACTGCTGCCTGTATCTGAACTTCAGTGCAGGACCGGTGCTCTGCGCATGCGCAAAAGCATAATTTGGTTTTGGCCATTCTGTGGCCATATGAGTCATCTCTCTGGTGGCCCCAGTCCCTTTGTAATGCAAATGGAGGACCAGAGACCTGGAGGAGGTGAAAGAGTCCCAGGAGAAGCAGGGAGAGTGATTTTTCAGAGCGCCAATCATGCTCAAGAATCTGGGAGCCACCTCATGAATATTAATGATGTGGCTCTGAATAATAATGAGGAGAGCCTGTCTAGTGCTGGGGAAAAAGTTTATCGGCACTAGCAACAGGCAGGAAAGCATATAAAACTTATAAATAATCTGATGGTGTAACAGAGGAAAGTGACTGCTACCAGTCCATGGGGGTTCTCATAAAATAAATGTTATTTCTGGCTGAAGCAAAGGAATAAAGGAGACTTGGGTGAACTGTATTGGGACTAAGTGTGGCTGCCTGGGGCCAGTCTAAACTGCTGCAGCTGCAAGAGAAGGGTTAAACAAGAGAGGTAATGTGTGCAGTCGCTTCACAGAGCAAAGGGGCTCCTACAAAATGGTGGGACTGTTACCACAAATTAATGTTTTTTTCTGGCTGTTTTGGGTTTTGAAAGTGGGGGCATTGGTGGACTGCATTTAAAATGTGTTTGCTCAGCAGCCATATTAGTGGGCTTTGTCCACAGTATCAACCAGTCAGAAGGCCAGGATTTCACAGGAGGGCTGTGGGACTGTTTGAAAGGACTGTTGAGGGGGTACTGGGGAAAGTTTAGATGCTTTTTTTCTGCAGCCAATAAGGCATCGAGGGAGCCTCATACATATTCATTTTGGTAAAGGACAGTGGTGCGAGCCATGGGGTGCTACCAGAAAGCTCCCAAAAGAGGGAACGTTTGATTTCTGGATCAGTTCAGTGGGAGCCCCTCCACGGGGGAGGGGGTGCCCCAGCCCCTATGGAGAGAATGGGGCTGCAAGACTGGGAAAGAGCCTGCCTGGGGGCTGCCTGCAATCTGTCCCCCAGGGCTGGTCATGCTTTTCCTCATTTGGAGAGTGAAAAGGAAGTTTGTTCTATCAGCTTTGCTGAGAAAAGAGAGAAAGCTGCAGGGTTTTGCTACAGGCTACTGTGGTTAAGAAGTGGCACCACAGTGGTGAAAGTCTTCAGAAAAAAGGATGATTGGACTTGGAAAATGGATTATGGAAATGGACTGTCTTTATGTGAAGAGGATGAGGAGAGAACTTCTTCAGTTTTCGTCTGCACCACAACAGTGAGACACCAGTGTTGAGAGATATGTGTGTGAGGGAATTGTGAAAAAGGAAAAAGGTTCTGTCCTACTCTGGGAAAGAAAAAGCGTCTAGAGCAGTGGTTCTCAAATGGTTAGGCCAGCCTCCCAAGGGAGGCCCCAAACTGTTCCAGGGGAAGCCCAGTCAAGTCTGAGAATGTACATTATTTAAATGTTTAAGTTTTGGATGTTTCATGTGACAGGATGAAGCAAACTAAATATGGATAATGACAGCTTCATTTCTTCACTTATGTACAAACTGGTGACCAGGAAAGGCCAAATGAGTCAACGCTTGTTTCCACGTGTGTATTTATATGTAAATTGGTGACTGGAAGGCACATTGAGTCAAGGCTTGTTTCTACAGTAAATGCTTATATGCAAATGAGTGACTGGGAAAGGCACACTGACCCAAGACTTGTTTGCACAGTAGGTGTTTACTTATATGTAAATTTGTGACTGGGAAAGGCACACAGAGCCAGTGTTTGTTTCAGGTGTGACCTGAGGTGAGGGTACATGTACAGGAAGTTGCTTAGCAACAGGATAAGAAAGCGGGAGATTAAGTGGTTAGGCTAGTTCTTGCAGATAGAGAGGAAACAGAGTAACAAGGGCCCAAGAGTCAGAAAACTGGAGTGACAAGGATAACCTGGGGTGTGAGGTTGGGGGTGGAGAACAATAAGTTGAATAACAAGTGAATATACTCAGCTTTATTAGTCACTTTATTCCGGGTGTACTGTGCAAAATATGATATTTTTTCTATGGGGAGGACCAAGGATTTTTCCAAATTTCAGGGAGGCTCAAAATCTTTTCCATGGCTTGGGGGAGGCTCACTATCACAAAGTGTGAGAACTAATGGTCTAGAGAGAACAGGGAAGGCCATAAGGTTTAAGGACTGGTGTTGGCATTGGAAAATAAATAATAGAAACTGGACTGGAATCTGGTTCTGAGAAGTGGAAGAGAGGCCCTCTTCTGTGTTCATCTGCACCTGCATGGTGAGAGGAAAGAGTTTTGTTTGATTTAGGGACCGAGAGAAACCCTGAATCAGAGAGAGATAGAGAGAAAGAGAGAGAGAGAGAGAGACTTGCTGGAACTGTGTATGAGCCAGAGCAAGAGTGGCTGTTGTTTTGAATCTGAGAGACTGTAAAAGTAAAGAGATGGGCATGTGCCTACTAGGGCCAGGGACCTTCTTGCTGCTCTTGAGATACAGCTGAGGAAACAAACTGCTGTTGTGAATCTGGAGTCCAGACCCTGCCATTGCCCTCAGGGTCTGAAAGACAGAAAAGCTGAAGAAACTGCTCTGGTTGCACATCAGAGCTGGCCAACAGAAGAGAAAGGAAAGATCCAAGGTTTCCATCTTAACCCGGAGCCAGGTGGGGAACTCGGTACTCCCCACCAAGTGGGGTCTGCTGGCTGCAGGGGACCACGAGTTTATTCCCGAGTGCTAGAGCACTCTGACCTGTGAGGGAGCTGGGCTGTGGAGTCACTCCTAGGTCTGGGTCCTCTGGGGTTTAGTGGGCATTGTGCAGCAGCTCTGCAATGGGCCTGAATGGGCTGAAGGGGACAAGCTGCAGGATCTTCAACCAAGCTGAAGATCCAAGGTGCAGCAGCCTTGCCCCATCTTCAAATCTGTCAATCCATTGATCATAAGGTTCTGCTTCTGCTGTTTCACCAGCCCCAGGATTTCAGTCACAGAGCCACCAAAGGACTAAATCTGCAGAATGGTGAGTAAAAGCAGAAATTGCCCTGCAAATCCTGGGGATGTGCATAGTTGCTTTAATCTTATGCCCATGGGTGCAGAAAAGTTAAAATAAGCAAAGGAAAATATAAAAAGTTAATCTGATTCAGCAAGCATGCCAATGCCGGCTGACCAGCTGCACCACAGGCCTGCAACTACAGGGTTGGGTTCCAGGGACAGATCTCTGGGGGGTTATCTGAACTGGTACCAGTTGGGGATCTGTGCATGGTAATGCCAGCAGCAGTTAGCTAGATAGGGAGCTGGTGGCTGCAAGAACTAAAATGTGGGGCTTGAATCAAAAGGGGAAATGATGTTTTGAAAATGCTGATTGTGCAAAAAATGCTAAACCTCTAAATGCAAATCTAAAATGTTGTGCTTAACCTCTGTTCCATTCCCCCCTTCCTAACCCTCCCATGTAAAATATGGTGTTACTGTTTTAGAAACGTCTTGACTCAAGGGTAGGGTATGAAATTCATAAGTAACCCCTAGGTGGTGCTATCCCAAGGGCTACTACCCCTGCCTGTTTGACTACGGACAGGTTGAAGGGCCTAGGTCCTATGGTGGGTGCCTCCACCCAGAGGTCAGTGTTTGTAGTGGTTAGACTAGCTTGGTCACAGCCCTCTGGGACACTGAGACCCCCTTTTATTCCCTCTAGTGGCTCACACAGTACACCAGAGTTACAGCCCCAATACCCCACGTATACACACTGTTCACTCATATAGATACCACTTACCCTTGAGACTGATTCTGCAGCATGTCTCTGAGGACCCCCTGTAAAATAAGGTTAAACAATGTACACAGCAAAACACAATACTGTTTCCATAAGTACCAACACCATAGATAGTATATAGTATGACAACAACAAATCTGATTTATTTAGGGGGCAGTAACACGGGAGGGGGAAATCAGGTTAATTGGTGGCATTAAATCACAGTACTGTGCACACATACAGGGTCTGAAAAGTCACACTCTGGGTACCCAGGTTGTGGGGGGCTAGCCAGGTCTGTTGCCCGGGGTTGGCTGGCAGGTGCAGATGGATAGGGCCCTGTAGAAGAAAATATATGCACAACACCCAATTGTAATCCGGAGCCAGAGGGCTCAGTCCATGAAAAAGTGAAACAACAAGAATTAGATGACACACTTGTGATTGAAAAACAAGCTGCAGGGGAATACCCTGATTTGTACTCACAACACCCAAGCTGAGGATCAGATGGAGAATGTCCCTCTGTATTGCCAGAAGAGCAGGGCATGAGGACAAGGTCCTTGTGACTGGACCCCACTGCAGTTGATATCAAATGGATGTAGTCCGAATTAAGCTGGGGTTTGCTTCCAGCTTCAGCACACAATTCACTGTACAGGGGATTTGAAATAGCAATGCCCCACAAGCACTACGCACATTTATATGTAAAATGAAAGTACTATACCAGGCAGGCTGCTCCTTGATCCCGATCGCAATTACTGCAAAATACCCAGGAGCACACACAGCAGCTTCAGTTCCTGACAGACCGAGCGCAATTCAGCAATTTCTCCAGTCTTCTACAGGGTGAGCCTGATTTCACACTTCTAGTGCTTCTTTCTCCTCACAACTGGATTCAGTCCAAACTGGCACTCACAAAGGCTGCAGACCAAACTCAGGGCCTCACATGTGCTTCCCCCTAAACTATACACCACAGAAGCACACAGCTCCTTCTCTTCACTGCCACAACTGATCTGATCTTTCCAGTCACAGAGCAGGGCATTTTCTTTAGCTCACGCTATTCTGTTGGCTGATTCAGCTGTCACTCACAATAAGACTCCCTCTGTTGGTAGAAAAAGGCGCCAAGTCAAATCTACATTTCCAGAGTCACTGCCCATCTGATCCCTTGTGCTGGCTCAAATTAGAGTCCAAGTTCTGATTGGTCCAGAGGCTCCATTTTAGGACTCCTTAACCCAATTGGCCCAGCACAGCAGTTTAGGTCCAAAATGGAGAGGTAACACACACAGAGTCCCAGCTGCAATAAAGGCAGGTTAGACAAACTACAATTTTGCTAATGCTTTAAATTATTACAGGCAAACAGTTACAGCTTTCAGATGGGCTCCCTTTGCACCTTCAGCGACTGCAAGATGGAGCGATTACTCCACAGCTCGGGTGGGATTCGAGCATTAAATACACAGTCCCCCCATACAAACTAATTAAGTCTGCAAGCAGACAGCTCTTAAAGAGACAGTACGTGGAGGCTCAAATAGCACTCACTTGCAACCACAGTTAAGCAGCTCAGATGCTGAACACCACCCAGGCTTGGAGCATTCAAGCAAGCTCCTGGAAGACTTTTGGGAACCCCCATTTGCAGGAGGGTTACACATAAAAAAAATGTACCTGTCCACTGGGCATGTACGTTTTATAAATGCATGCCGTTATGGTTATTTACATGCCACCCTTTTTTTTACTATAACATTTATATTTTGCTTACAGGGTCAATAAACACAATTTATTAAAATGGAGTCCTGTCTGTGGCTGATTATATGGTCTCTATTCTTAAGCCTGCTGCCAGCCCCAACCCTTTAATATGTCAACTACTTTAGCCAACTCTAAAAGGGATTTAAAACAAATTATCCTTATCCTTAAAAGGACTAACCTCCTAGCTAACAACCCCATCCCTTACCTGGACTTTTAAAAAATGTTACCTTCCACATGCTTGCAATTAGTTTTTAACTTTATTTACTCAGTACCCAGTATCAGTTTAAAGTTAAGTAATCACTGCAACCTCCTGTGACTCCACTGATAATCAAGCACTTGTACATCTTCCCCAACTTGCTACTTACCCCCTCTATGTTTGGCCTTTCCCTATCCTTATTTTCCTGTAAACTCCCCCATCATTTCCCCACCATATCCCTCCTCCTCATCCTTCTCCACTCCCATCTCTCCCTTACCCCTCCCTCTTCCCTCCCTCTACCCTTCCTCCCTCTTTCAATCCTCCCCATACCCTTGTCTGCAACCTGACAAAGGTAACCAGCACTTGGTTATCTGCTCTAAAGTCTCTACTATCTACCTCCTCCAGTGTCTTGCCACCTTGCTTACGGTTTTGTCTCTTATTTTATCCAATATTGTACTCTGTTGTAATCTTCTAATGTTGTAAAAGTTGTACTGCCTGTAACCTGTCTTTCTGTGTTTGTAAATCTGCTCTGTTTGACATGGAACCTTTGTAAATGAGCATCTTCTGAATGGTTATAATCTGAGACTTCAATAAATAAATACAAATAAATAAATAAATAAATCTGTCTGTCAAATTTTAAATAACTACACGAAAGATTTTTTATTTCATTTTACATTTCAGACTGATCCTCAGTAAATCACTGAACACTGAGTGACATTCATACATCCTACAAAATCAATCCTAATGATTAAGGAATAGAAGTATTTAATTTTTCATCACTCACTTCCTTTGTTTAGAAAAAAAAAACGAAAACAGGCTGGGGAGAATAGCCTAAGAAAGAACAGGGCTAAAAAATAATATGCAAAGGCCCCACTGCATCTTAAATTCCACACTCAAAATGTCCTGGCTTGCTCAAGCAATAAATACTGCTACACATAGAATATTTATTAGGATTCTTCTTTATTGTAATTTAGTCCCAACGTTTCACCCGTTAATTAGGCTTCTTCTGGGAAACTGTAAAGAAGTTTAAATTGAGATATATTTTAGATTTATGTACATATTCTTATTTGTAGGCTTACATGCCCATTTTTCTCACATTCAATACTGTACAATCGCCACACATCTCTCAAACTCAAAACATGTTTTTTGTCAAATTTTAATTTTATGAACATATATATTTTAATTTTTATTATAAATTCCAACTAATACACCATTAAACTGGCCACCATTTCTTAAATCATGTATAAACATTGTCTTACTTTTTAACATGGCCTTTAAGGCTCCTTGGCTGCCAGGATGCTCTTCTATTCAGTTAATTCTTATGTTCAAAATGTACTGTACCTAAACAACCAGTTAATATTTTATGAAAATCATAGAATAATAGTCTAAACTGTATTAAATCAGGGTTTAGTAAATAATGAATTATAATTCACCTTGTGAACAGCTTTCAGTGTTTCCTTTAGAGTGTTTGAAGGGGGACTCTTGTCCTTTTATGCTGTTAACACACGTAATCATAATAAACATCTTAATTCATACAACATTGCCATATATCACTTAAATTGAATAAATAAATAATCCTGTTGGTACCTTCTATACTCTAAGGCAGTGGCTGGTCCCTTTTAAAAATTTATTTTTCTCCTTTGTCGGAAAATCTAGTTACAGTACACTAAAATGTTAATTTTCTTTTTAAATAGAGCTGTTGTCAGTTTTTTACCACATAACCTGCTTTCAACATCTGCTGCTTCAGAATTTATACTTCAGATTCAAAATTATGTCCATTGAATGCTTTGAAATTTCAATTTAAGTTGGTGAACACATCCAATCCTCACATATCCACAGATTATGGTTTAAAACCTTTTCTAAATTTCTATGTCACTTCGTCAAATTATGGTGTCTAAACACAGTCTACTTTCACATGTTTTAATTTACTAAGTATTATCTTCTTTGTGCTCTAAGTATGAGTCTAGTGACTCTTTCATTTTTAACTCACAAGAAGAGCCAACGCTTCATCATTACTTACTTTCAAAACATTTCTTTTGCTGTTCTCGTACAAGCTTTCTGGTACCTAACTGGCAGCATCTAGTGCTTCTTTTCCTTAACCTTTTATGTTCACGGGTAACTGCACATGGTGATGTGGTGATGTCATCCTGCATCGTGGTGTTGACGCAGTTGCTCTAGCAACCCATGCAGCCCACACAAATACAAAAGGTGTATCAAACATTTCTTTCTAGTAAATACTGCATTTTTCACTATTTTCACACCCATATTCTGAGTACATAGCTCTTTGTTAATGAATTTAGTTCTGTGTTTTACTTGGTGAATTAATCTATATGCCATGGTATTTGTTCCCTAATGTTCAGTTTCTAGTTCTGTGTATGAGTTTTTTACATGTATAAATCACCAAATGTTTCATTCTTTAGTTCCTGTAATTCATAGTGTGGAAAACGGTACTTACTCATGCTCACATTCTGGCTTTTCTCTTATCTTTCTGAATCTGAATTGAAACTGGCAGTACCTAGCACCTTAATCCGGATACCCAGAAGCAGAGGGAACCTTTTTTAGACAGAGAAAAACAGGGTGCACAGGGACAACATCAAGAAGGGATAAACAATCAGGACCCAGGGCAGGGAATTTTGGAGATATACGACCTCAAGTGGAAAGAACAACAAAACACAGGAATAAGAGAAATAGAAGATCCAAGTGGAGGAGGAAGAGGAAAAGCTCCCAGAAAAATAAAGAGGGGGAAGCAGTAGTTTTTAATTTAAGTAACAGACTACCAATGGAAGATGAGAAAAGAGTATTGTCCCATGGCCTCTCCCATTCAATTAGTAAAGAGATTAATAGATTTCAAATTGAGGCGGATGTACAGAAGTTTTATAGGAAATTATGAATCAGCATGCAATTCATTAATATGGAAGACATGAATCCAGAGAAAACCAAGTTAAAATTGGCGATGGGAATTAAATCAAAATATATGCCATTTACAGGAGACAGTCATGCAGTAGAGAACTACACTGAGATGGTTGATAAACAAATTTAGAACATCTTGAAAACATATAATAAACCAATTAAACACAATTTATCTAAAAAAAAAACAAAGAACAGCACTGCAAAATTTAGAGAAGGACACAAGTATCATAATCAAAACCTGCTGACAAGAGGGGGGCGATAATCATACAAGACATGGAAGACTATAGAGAGATGTGTTTGAATTTGCTTGAGGTAACTGAAAATTATGTTAAATTGGATGGTGACCCCCTACTAAACACTGAGTCTTTAATCCAGACCACTTTTTTGAAATGGAGACAATGGGATGGTTGAGAAAGTGGGAAGCAGAAACTATGGAAATGAAGTTCCCAAGGGTACCATTGTTTTATGCTTTCCCCAAAATCCACAAGAACCTGGATAAACCTCCAGGCAGTCCAATTGTATGGGGTATTGGATCGGTCTTAGAACCGATATCTAAATATGTGAATTTTCATTTACAACCTCTCATTGAAACATTACCAACATACATAAAGGATACAACCATGTATTGCAACTTATTCAGCAACTGAATATATAAGGGATTCCAGCTGATAGCATCTTGGTGACAACAGCTGTAAAAGATCTCTATGCATCTATACCCCACGAGCAGGGTATAGAAAGTGTGGATAAATTATTGGACAGTCGACCATGAGAGAAAAAACTGAAAACAAAGGTATTACAAGATCTAGCTGAAATAGTATTGCAAAAAAACTATTTTAAGTTCAAAAACCAGTTCTTTGGACAGATAAGGGGCATGACCATGGGGAGTACCATGGCCCCAAATTACGTTAATGCATTCATGCATAATTTTGAAACCTTATTTATTTTGAAATCTAAGGAACAGATAAACATCTTTAGATACATCTTATTTTGGAAGAGATTTTTAGATGATATATTATTAATTTGGACAGGTGATTCAAGATCGCCAGAACATTTTAAAGAATATATTAATATGAGAGACCAGAATTTGCACTTTTCATTCAACAGTAGCCAAAACAGAATAGACTTTTTGGTCATAACTATCTACAAAAACAAGAATAAATTGGAAATTAAATTGTTCAGGAAACAAACAGATAGGAACACAATACTTCATTAGAGAAGTTTTCATCCAGAAAAACTCATAGAGTTTCCCTACTCTCAGTTCCTTAAAGCTAAAAGAAATTGCAGAACTGATAAGGAATATCAGAAAGAAGAAAGGATTATAGAAGAAAGATTCATAGAGAGAGAATCTGGTAAGAACCAGATAAAACAAGCTAAAGTGAAGGTGTCGAAAATAGACAACAAATGGTAATACCTAAAATGCCAGACATAAGTGATAACAAAGATAATAATATAGTATTCAGTACTGAACATAATCAAATCATGATGGCATTAAAAAAAGTGATTCTTGACAACTGGAAGGTATTGCAGCAAAATCCCACAACTGCTAATGTTTTTGAAAAGATACCATATGTGGAATACAAAAAAGCATCAACCATTAGGGACAGGATAGTCCACGCGCAACATAGTGATACAAAAACTGCAGTTTCAGAACTTTTGTTGGG
The DNA here is from genome assembly GCA_016271365.2 of Neoceratodus forsteri. NCBI lineage: Eukaryota > Metazoa > Chordata > Ceratodontiformes > Ceratodontidae > Neoceratodus > Neoceratodus forsteri. The sequence continues at coordinate 1,137,953,328 of CM028130.1, forward strand.
TCCGTTAAAAGATGCAATGTATCCATGTAGCAAATGTGTGGTGTGTGGCCACACTTCATGAAAACAACATACAAACACCCACACACTGGGAAAGAATATAAAATATGGTCTCACATCACAAGTTCTACTGAAGGGGTTATATATATATATATATATATATATATATATATACATATATATATATATATATATATCATACAGTGTCCATGTGATCAACTTTATGTAGGGAAAACCCTTAGGAAGCTGAGAACTAGAATTTCAGAACATAAAAGTAGGATTAGAAACAAAGATGAGAACTCCCCTTTAGATAGATATTTTAATGAAAGAGGACACTCACACTTATACAAATTAGGTTGTGGGGATTAGAATATGTAGAAAAACCAACAAGAGGAGGCGACTATAACACTATGGTAGAAAATAGGGAAATGTACTGGATGTACAAGATGGGTGTTATTGATGAGAAATGGGGGTTGAATGAGGAAGTGAACTGGCAAGTCTGTTGGTAATAGCCAGTTAACGAGTATAAATAAAAAGCTAGTGAACAAGCACATTAAAAAAAGAGAAGTGGTACATTAGAAAGTAAAAAAGTATATTAGCTAGTACTATCTGTGCATTGGACAGAAGTTAGCAAGATGACCAAACAGCAGAAATGCAGATATTTTGTTATTCTTCTCATTTGCTCAGGCTGAAACTTGCAGCCGAATGCAAGTCTGTGGAGAGAGACATGGGTTGCCTAGCAACCGCATCGCCGGAGTGATGCATGGTAACATCCTCACGCTGCCACCTGATTCTCTTCATGGACATAAGAGGTCGAGTCAGAAAGGCACTAGGTGCTGCCAGTTTGAATTCAGATTCAGAAAGATAAGAGAAAAGCCGGAATGCGAGAATGAGTAAGTACCATTTTCCACACTCTGAATTACAGGAACCAAAGAATGAAACCATTTGATGATTTGGTGATTTGTACATGTAAAAAACTCATACACAGAACTAGAAGCCCAACATTAGGGAACAAATACCATGTTGTATAGATTCATTCACCAAGTAAAACGCAGAACTAAATTCATTATCAAAGAGCTATGTACTCAGAATATGGATGTGAAAAATGGTAAAAAATGCAGTATTTTCTAGAAAGAAATGTTTGATACACCTTTAGGCCCGGATATTTAGACTGAGCCAGGCTGTAGCGCAAGCCTGGGTGCAGCGCAACATGGCTGCGCAGGGGTGCTGACAGGGTGATATTCAACGGAGCTGCGCCATGGCACAACAGCATTGAATATCGCACTCTGGCCACCCGCAGTGCACATGGCGCAGCGGCACTGCACCAGCGCAAGTGGCCAGAATGGAGCAGGGGGATGCGCTAGTGCAAGTCCGCCAGCGCTAGGTGCAACAACCATGATATTCAAACGTGTACATGCAAATGGGGCCATAATGCATGCAAGGTGCAAATGGGGTCATTTGCATGTCATTATGGCCCCATTTGCAAGCAAGTGCGTTGATTCCCAGCGACTTGCGCCTGGCGCCCTGCCAGGCTACAGCCGTCGGGGACCGATGCCCCCTGTAGAGCGCGGCAAAGTGTCCCACTACCTGATCGTGGGCATAAGCTGAATAATAGAATCGTTCTATATCCCTGGTGGTCCAGTGGACCGCTCACCTGTCGTGAGCATAAGTTGAATAATAAAAATCGTCCTATATCTTGGTGAGTCAGTGGACTGCTCTGTGTCGAGCATAAGTCGAATAATAAAATCTCATACACTATATACCCTGGTGGTCAGTGGACCGCTTGCAGCATGAGTCAGCGGACATATGCTGTAAAATACTGATCACTTATCCTGGCGGTCCAGAGGTACCCCCTCCCACCGCCCACTGGCCACCACCCTGCCCCCCAGGTCAGCGGCGGCGGCAGCCCCACACCTGCCGCCCAGCTGCCCGCCGACCCGACTCCCTATGGTAGACTTGCGCATTGGTCCTGGCGTGAGCCAATGGACGTGAAGCCGTCCATACCGATCAGATATATGATGGATCATTCCATATCTGGACTCTCGGCTGAACTACGCCTATTAACTCATGCTGTGAATAACCTCCCAGCCATAATCGATTAATGAAAAACAATAAATCAGGGGAAACCGCCGCCGCGGGCGGGAGGGAGCAGGGTGGTGGGGAGCTCAGTGGGCAGGGGAGAGGTGCCGCCCAGACTGCCAGATATGAGACTAGTATTACAGGCACACGCCAGCGCTGCAGGCGGTCCACTGAACCACCAGAGATATAGATTTATTATTCGACTTTATGCCTGCGATCGGGCTGCAAGCGGTCCACTGGACCACCAGGGATATTGGACCTCTCCATTTTATTACATATGCCCACGATCGGGCTGCGAGCGGTCCACTGGACCACCAGGAATATAGGACATTTATTTCTACTACATATGCCCACGATCGGGCATGGGGGGGTGCCACCACAAAGGTGCAGCCAGAGCTTGGGTGGCCACCCACAGGTGGCAGCTGCCGTGTTGCGCCCTGCACTACGGCAGTTTACCTGTGGGTGACCAGCTGTTATTTCTTTTTTGGGGGGCTCACCTGTGTGCAGCGCAAGTAGGGGTTGTGCATGCATGGGCTCAGCACATCCCGGGCTGAATATCGGGATGTGCAGAGTATGCATGGGCACGCTCCCCCTACCTGCGCCAGATACATTACTGATGCGCTGCGGCACATCGGGATTTGTGCCAGGCTCAGTCCCCATTTGAATATTGCACTGGGGCACAACCCTTCTGAATATCCGGGCCTTTGTGTTCGTGTGGGCTGCATGGGTTGCTAGAGCAACTGCGTTGACACCACGATGCAGGATGACATCACCACATCACTATGTGCAGTTACCCATGAACATAAAAGGTTAAGGAAAAGAAGCACTAGATGCTGCCAGTTAGGTACCAGAAAGCTTGTACGAGAACAGCAAAAGAAATGTTTTGAAAGTAAGTAATGATGAAGCGTTGGCTGTCCTTGTAAGTTAAAAATGAAAAAGTCACTAGACTCATACTTTGAGCACGAAGAAGATAATACTTAGTAAGTTAAAACATGTAAAAATAGACTGTGTTTAGACACTATAATTTGGCGTAGTGACATAGAAATTTAGAAAAGGTTTTAAACCATAAGCTGTGGATATGTGAGGATTGGATGTGTTCACCAAATTAAATTGAAATTTCAAAGCAAGCAATGGATAAAGTTTTGAATCCGAAGTATAAATTCTGAAGCGACAGATGTCGAAAAGCGGATTATGTGGTAAAAAACTAACAAGAGCTCTATTTAAAAAGAAAATGAACATTTTAGTGTACTGTTACTAGATTTTCCGACAAAGGAGAAAAATAAATTTTTAAAAGGGACCAGCCACTGCCTTAGAGTATAGAAGGTACCAACAGGATTATTTATTTATGCAATTTAAGTGATATATGGCAATGTTGTATGAATTAAGATGTTAATTATGTTTACGTGTGTTAACAGCATAAAAGGACAAAGAGTCCCCTTCAAACACTCTAAAGGAAACATTGAAAGCTGTTCACAAGGTGAATTATAATTCATTATTTACTAAACCCTGATTTAATATAGTTTAGACTATTATTCTATGATTTTCATAAAATATTAACTGGTTGTTTATGTACAGTACATTTTGAACATAAGAATTAACTGAATAGAAGAGCATCCTGGCAGCCAAGGAGCCTTAAAGGCCATGTTAAAAAGTAAGACAATGTTTATACATGATTTAAGAAATGGTGGCCAGTTTAAGAGTGTATTAGTTGGAATTTATAATAATAAAAATAAAAATAAATAGTGTGGCCCAGATATTAAAATGGGTTGCGCATGGCGCAAACAGTGTTGTGCCATGCACAACCCACTGATCGCCCGGTGCGATATTTAAAAGGGAAAGTGCACCTGCACAATCCTGATGGCGGGCGCATCAGTAATGTCTGAGCACAGGTGGAGGGCATGCCCATGCATAAACTGCAAAGCCCGATGTTCAGCCCAGGCCGTGCAGAGTTATGCAGGTGCAACCCTACCTGCACCAGCACAAAGCTGAACCGAAAAAAAAGGATCAAGTCGGGGTCCACCCACAGGTGAGCTGCCGCGTTGCAGGCGCAACACAGCAGCTGCCACCTGTGGGTGGCCTCGACTGTTCCCGCCACCTGGCAGCGCCCATGCCCGATCGCAGAAGTGTAACCCCCGAGTAGCCCGATCGCAGGCATTACTGTAATACCCCGAGTAGCCCGATCGCGGGCATTACTGTAATACATCCCCTGGTAGCCCGATCGTGGGCATTACTGTCATACACCCCGAGTAGACCGATCATGGGCATTACTGTAATACATCCCCATTAGCCCAATTGCGGGCATCAGTAACCCCCAAAGTCCAATATCCCTGGTGGTCCAGTGGACTGAACAGAGCCGATCGCGGGCTGCATTCCTCACCCCAAGTCCGAAATCCCTGGTGATCTAGTGGACCCCCACCCCACCCACCACGGAGCCCACCACCCCGCCCCCATCAGCGGCGGGCAGCACCACCTGCCTGCGCCCCGCGCGCTGACTGACAGCTCGGTAGGGCTGCCGCCCGATGGTTCAGGCATGAGCCAATGGGCGTGCAGCTCTCTACTAGTCAGTCAGATCGTGAATGAAAAATAACAGCTGGCCACCCACAGGTGAGCTGCCTATTGCAGGGTGCAACCGGCAGCTGCCACCTGTGGGTGGCCACCCAAGATCCGGCTGCACCTTCGTGGTGGCACCCCCCCATGCCCAATCACGGGCATATGTAGAAGAAATAAACGTCCTATATTCCTGGTGGTCCAGTGGACCGCTCGCAGCCTGATTGCGGGCATATGTAATAAAATGGAGAGGTCCAATATCCCTGGTGGTCCAGTGGACCGTTTGCTGCCCGATCACAGGCATAAGTCAAATAATAAAATCGTCCTATATCCCTGGTGGTCCAGTGGACTGCTTGCAGCCCGATCATGGGCATATGCTGTAAAATACTAGTCCCATATCCCTGGCGGTCCAGTGGCAGCCCCTCCCCACCCACCCATGATCCATTCACATATCTGGACTGTGTAGTAGTGAGACTGCCGCCCATTGGCTCACGCTGTGGACCAATGGGCATACAGCCCCGTGGGGAGTCGGTCGGGGTCGGTGGGGTGGCAAGCAGGTGGGAGCTGCTGCCCCGCAGACCGAGAGAGCAGGGCGGTGGGGCTCAGTGGGTGGGTAGGGTGGAGGGTCCACTAGATCACCAGGGATTTCGGACTTGGGGTGAGGAATGCCGCCCGCTGATTTGGCTCTGCTCGGTCCACTGGACCACCAGGGATATTGGACTTTGGGGGTTACTGATGCCCACGATCGGGCTAATGGGGGTGTATTACAGTAATGCCCGCTGATCGCTGACTGCCAAGTGTGTACAGTAATACCCGGATCGGCTACCAGGGGTGTATTACAGCAGTAATGCCCACGATCGGCTACTGGGGGTGTATTACAGTAATGCCTGTGATTGGGCCATTCGGGATTACTGTTATGCCCATACGATCGGCTACTCAAGGTCCACTGGACCACCAGGATTGAGATATGCATTGTCCCTTACGGGACGTGATGTGACCAGGCTGCAGGGGGCGTTGGTCCCGATGGCTGCTGCCTGGCAGGGCGCCAGGTGCAAGTCGTAAGGGATCGGCGCACCTGCATGCTAATGGCATGCAAATGGGGCCTTAATCAGATGCAAATGGCCCCCGCGCGCCTTGGATAAATTATGGCCCCATTTGCATGTCACCCTTTAAATATCGCAGGTGTTGTGCATGGCGCAATGGAACTTGTGCCTAACGCATCTCAATGGTCCATTCTGACCACTTGTGCTGGTGCAGTTCCACTGTGGCATGCGCAGTGGGGGTGGCCAGGGGGCGATATTCAAAGCAGTTGCGCCATAGCGCAACTCTGTTGAATATCGCCCTGGCCACACCCCTGCGCAACTATTTTGAGCGGTGCAGGGGCTTGCGCCACAAAATGGCGCAGTTTGAATATCTGGGCCTATATGTTCATAAAATTAAAATTTGACAAAAAACATGTTTAGAGTTTGAGACATGTGTGGCAATTATACAGTATTGAATGAGAGAAAAATGGGCACGTAAGCCTACAAATAAGAATATGTACATAAATATAAATTATATCTCTCTTTAAACTTATTTACAGTTCCCCAGAAGAAGCCTAATTAATGGGCGAAACATTGGGACTAAATTACAATAAAGAAGAATCCTTATAAATATTCTCTGTGTGTAGCAGCATTTATTGCTCGAGCAAGGCAGGACATTTTGAGTGTGGAATTTTGGATATGCCAAATTTTGGCAAGCTCCACCAATTACCTAATTTACTTTTTTCAAATATTGGTGATTTCCCTGGGCAGAAATTGTAGAACCCCATTGCATCTTAGCCTACCGTAAGGTATTTTTGTTTTTTGTTTTGCCTTTTTAGTCAGTGATTCCTCTGTCTTAGCAAGTGTTAGCCACCTCTTGCTTAAAGAAGGTCAGGGCAGTAAACCCAAACTTGCATAGTAAGCAGAATTTTTTGCTTACTTGTTGCGCAAGTGTGACTCTCTGAAAAACACTCCCTTTGCTGATAAGCAATACCATACAGCACTGACAATACACCATGCTGACTGCTTTTGGCAATGTGAGGCAGTATAGCACAGTGGTTAAGGGCACTGAGCTACAAACCTGAAGACCTAGGTTTGAATTCTATAAGTCCCCACTTGCATACTGTGTGACCCTGAGCAAGTCACTTAACTTCTTGTGCTCCCAGGTTGTACCTGGAAACAAGTTCCGGCTTAGCGTGCCTTTCCTGATTAAACAATTTCCCCCTCTCCACCTTTTGGTACTGGCCTGACTCTTCACACAGAACACTCCCAACATTCAACCAGAAGTTCATTCACAATGCAACACATCCACAAAATGCTGTGGCAGGCTAAGTTCCACTGCCTTGTGGATGCCCAGAACAAGGAACTCGCACAGCATGCCACTGGTGCAATACCTCAGCGTGAAAGTAACATGGGGGGGAGTCGGAGGGAAGAAAGTGCAGCAGCAGCCTTAGGTGTCCTAGTGGGCAGACACAGGAAAACCATACATGTCCCCAAGTAAAAGTGCCTGCCCTGGCGCACCTAAGGTATAGGAATTTCACACTCTGCTCAACAGCCTGATTTAGTGTGCACATTACTACCTGAAGTTGAAAATGCCAAATGCTGAATTTGGCAATTTTGGTTTTGGTAAGTCCATGTCTGAGGTGACTGTTTGGGGAGGTGGGTTGGTACAGTATCCCAGGGGGCTGTACTGGTAAAAAATATACCCACTTAAAATGTACTCTGAGTGGAGGCACTGCCATTTTTATTTTCATTCTTGGGAAAGGACCCTGGTATCAGCTAATGGGAACCCAGGCCCCTTAACCTGGTTAGTGGCCTTCCAGGCAGGGGTAGTAGTCCTTTTAAGAATGGTGCCAGGGCTACTTACATCTTGCTTAGTGGTTCTAGGGGGTGATTTTAACTGTGGCCTTGGATGTCAAGATATGGGAGGCCGCACCACAAAGATTGTCTGTGATTCAAATTTTTTGAGTTCTATGATAAAACAGACCAGGCTTCATGGTAGTCATGATTCCTTGGTGTGTCCACCTTAACTCACTTTTACTAAAGGTCCCCTCACTACACAAACTGATTATTTCCGCGTGTCACCAGACCTTCAGTTTACGAAGTTGCAAGTCATCAAGGTGGAGTCATCATACCATTTGGCCCTATTATGCACTTGCGTCTTTGACCATAATACGTCCATACGGCACCATCTGTGGAGACTGAATACAGCCGTCTTGGGAGACAAGGCATGTGTTGCGGGCTGGATGAATGCATTTTATGCATGCTGGTCCATAGTGGTGGCCTATGATGATTTAGTGACGTGGTGGTTGGACTCCAAAATAACTTTTTGATCCTTTTTTCAGTTTCCACACTTAGCGTCTGTCCAATGGAGCATATCTACAATACCTGGACTTGCGACACAGGCTTCAAAAATTGATTTATATTTCCTGTGACACTGGAGTAGATAATTCGGTGGAAAGTGAGAGTATAAAATCCTGCATGTTTGCAACCCAGTATGATAGGGCCACATCCTTGTCTCAAGAAGCGAAATTTGGTACACAGGGCCGGAGTCCAGCCCTGGATGATTTTAAAGCATGTTGGGCTCGACTTAACCTTCATCACATGTGGACTCTTCGCTCCCCAGAAGCGGAGGGCATACATGTCTTATGTACACGACAAATTTGGCACTGAATGGTGTTCCTTTACCCGCTTTCCACCATTCCCATGCTTACATGTCCCCTGTTTATCTGCACAGGAGGGTGTCACTTTAACCATCCCAATTACAGTGCAGGAAGTGACGGAGGCCATTATGTGCCTGCTCAATCATCTAGCCCTGGGACCTGAAGGCCTTCCTTTGGAATTTTATAAATCAATTATTGATCATTTGACCCCTACTCTTCAGGTATATTTTACACAGCTACTGAGTTCTGTAACTTCGGATCCCAACACAGGTGAGGCCTATTTAATTTTTTTATTTAAATCAGTTGACTGCACTCTACTGAAAAACTGGAGACCTCTATGCCTCACAAATACAGACCACAACATTTTTGCCAAAATCCTAACCAGCTGTCTAGCTGTGGCAGTTACCATGTTGGTTTCTAGTGTCCAGTGCTGTGTGGTTCCAAAATACCATATTTCAGACAATCTTATAATGTTACGTGAAGTTTTCTATAGAAGCGCCGGGGGAATGTGAGTGGGTATGTCCTTTCCCTTGACCAGGAACAGGCCTATGATACAGTGCGTTTGCCTTTTCTCTTTGCTGTACTACATCAGCACGGCATCCCGAGTCAGTTTATTCACTGGATACGAACACTGTACTCCAGCACCACCTTGCTCCTCCCAGTGAATTCCTGTGTAGTATCTCCACTGAAACAGACCACAGAAATTAGACAGGGTTGCCCGCTGAGCCTGTTGTTATATGTGTTTTATACTGATCCCTTTTTATGATTAATACAGGCATCCACCTCACTTCAAGGCTTACAACTCATGCCGGACACCCCTGAACTTTGGGTTTTGGTGTACGTTGATGATGTGTGTGTGTTCTTGGTGGATACTGCCTCAGGGGTGGAGGTCGAGTCCTTAGTGGCCACCTTCTCCCAGCAGTCCAGGTCCAAAATTAATTTAAAAAAATGCAAGGCCATCCCTTTTGGGATGTTGATCCTGTCACAGCAGTCTCACTGCGCCGGCATCCTAGTCTGTCATGAGCTTGTTAAATCATTGGGCATTTAGCTCAATCACAAGGAAGGAGAGGTCTATAATTGGACGCTCCAGCTGAGACATGCAGAGGCCATTTTAGCCCAATGGAAACAGGTTTTTGGCCAAGTTGAAGAGGGTACACCTGATAAAATCATTATTGTTGCCATGTTTCACCCATCTGACCTATGTTTATCCACCCCTCCATCTCTCAAGGTAAAGCTGTACAGCATTTTGTTTAAGGTTTGTGAGGCTCACGACTTACCCAAACCAAAGAGCAGGTTACATTCGGTGAACCCTATAGTTTTCTATTTTTGCATTTTCTTTTCCAGTAACCTAGCCCATTTTTAGGGGCAGGCAGAAGCCATGGATTCCCTTAGTAGAAGAGTGGTTAGTCCCCCTTATGACACATTGGAACACCCATGGGGCATGGGCCTCCGGGCCGTTATTGTGCCCCTTGGGTACCAGAGTATATATTGGATGCCATCAACAAATTGTTTCGGTGGGGAATACATCACATTGAGTGTACTCTACACCCAAGAAAGTCAATTTACCAATTAATTTTGGACACTGCTTACACGTCGCCAGTAGTTTTAAAATGTTGTCCCCCTGTGGCTACGCCTTTGGCGTTCTCAATTAATGAACTCATCGGTTCCATTTTACATGTGGGATATTGTGTGGTTGAGCCTACATGGCAAAATGGCACTTAGGGATTCCCATAAGCATAAGTCAGTTTTGAAAAGGCTGTCATAGATCTACCTGTGAAGATCTCTTTGAAACACAATCACATTTCCTCTTTGAGTCTCCCTGCAGTAAAGACTTTTGGAGGCATCTTAGCATCACCTTACTTAATCCCATTTTTTCTACCGTCACTTATGAGATTGTGGTCCTAGGCCAGTGTCCAAGGTCATGGTCAGAGTTCACCATGCGCACCCTTCAGGTCTGTTTTGCCATGTGTAAATATTTGTTATGGCAAGCCACATGTGCTTTTACATTACAACAGAAGAACATACTACCACAGATTGTTGTGCATATGGTTTATGTCAGGTTGAAATTCTAGTATGGTAAGGACTGGGATTCATTTTCTGCATTAACTTTTCGTGAGGCTTGGCAGGGATTTCATGCTGCCTTTCAATAGTCACGTGGTCTCTTGTCTGCATTATACACTGCGGGCATACTGACTTGCTGCATCCCATTTAAATGACTCACGTGTGGGATTTCCTTGTTTTTTCAACCCCATAGTATTGGGCGAGTGCGCCTCCAGAACATCACTGGGCTTCTAGGATCTGCAGAGGCGCTAGCGTACCCTTCCCTAAAATTGTTCCTTAATGGATGCTCCTATAAGGCTGTGGCTGCAGTCTGAACAGTACCACAAGCGCAAGAGCAGCCTTTACTCCATCTTGGGCTTTTATGTTTGTTTTATGCTGAGATGTTCCCTCAGCGTTGCCTGGTTATGATAGGCTAATTTGGCCAAGCCCTCACCAGGAATGATTCTTATTCCCTTTTTTTTATTTTGCTTTCCCTTTTTTTGTACTGGTTTTTCCTTAGGTTTGTTACCATATTTCTTTTGGGAGGACTCCTATAGAGTCAATCTTTTCCAGTATTGGTCCTAAGCCCTTGGACAATTGGACACACGCGAGATAGTATGCGCCCTTCATTCACAGATTAGCTGACCAGTTGTCACAGCACTGACTGTTTTTATTGTTTTGGGTTCTTTGCAATATTATGTTCAATGAATTTACCCTTTTATGATTTTTTTGGGTTTCTTCTTTCTTTTCCATGAATATCTATGCTTTGGTTTCATTTGGAGAATGTGATTACTGTCTGTACCTATATTGTTTGATATTCTTTTGCTCAATAAAATTCCCCCTAGTAGGGGGAACTGCTGGCCATCAGTAAAGATGGCTGCCCTGGTTGTTGGAGACACAGGAGATGCTCAGCAGCTTGCTGACTCCCTCATGGATATCATCTTGTCTGAAAGGATGGACACTTCCATTTAGGTAGACTTGCAACATTCCTTTCTGCTGGATTATACAACTTTGGCTCAGTTAGTTCACCCAGTGGCACTGCCATTGAGCACGACACTTGGTTGGACTGTACTAGATGACTGCTGCTTTCATTTTGGATGACCACCTGCTATAGTGCGGTATGCCTGATCAAACAAATTGCCTTTTGAACTTACTGGACAATTCTGAAACCCCTATGGATTGTACTACACTGCAGTTAGGTGCTGGCATGCCACCAATACGGACTTCAACCCCCCTGGAAGCTTCTTTCCTGCACGCCTCGATTAATCAGGACCACCTGGAGTTACATACCTTTCAGGAGTCAGTCGCTGCTTCTTCAGGTAACCTGTTCCCTTCCCAAACCTCTCGGCCAATTGCGTGGAATGACTGCTCTGCCTGCAAATGTTTTGTTCCTCAATTGCCTTTGCTAAATTCCTCTGAAGTTGATCCGGCAGCTCTTTCACTCGCTCTGGCTACCAGGCTGGCTGATACTTCAAACATTCCTGTTTCATTAGTTAGACCAATGCCGGTGATGCACATTTCAGCACAGCCTGACTCGGAACATTTACTTTCCGGACTGTTGGCATCCACAGACCCTCTTGGGATGGGGTCCCAGTCAGATTTACTAGCACCTGCTACACCTTTAATGTGTTCACCCTCTATCAGGGGTCCTTCTGATTGTGGTCCAGTACTGCTGTCTGTTTCAGTGGACTTGATACCCAGTACTGCCACTGAGCCTTCTGTTTCCAGTGACACTCCTCAATTGTTTACACTTGTACCAATGGCCACTGATTTTGAGAAGGCAGCTCCTTCTCCTCAGCCAGCATTCTTAGCTCAGCCTCTTAGGCAGAAGATGGCACCCCACTCGCCCCGGAAAGGTGACATTTTGACTAATATGGGGGTTTCTAAGGTGTTGCTTCCTGAGCTGCACATTACTGAATTTGATGCAGATTTTGAGTTGTTACCCACAGACTGCATGGCAGGGGACTTGCCAGCCACTTCACCATCTCAGATGGCCATTTGTTCCATGACCTCTGGGGCAGATTGGAGCCCTGACAAGGCTCTATAGAGGGCAGGCCAGATGGCAAGTCCTGGGTCATGGACCCAGCTTACCTACCTGCTTATTGGATTAATACTTGTGATGAATCTCACCCTGGGAACCCCTTGGATTCTGAGGTTCCTCCTCTGCTCTGTAATCAGCCACCCTTACATCCTTGGCTTGGGACTGTGGCTCCTCCATTTCTGACTCCTGATGCCAGCTCTCAGGCAGCCACATCATGACTGGAGATTCTGAGTTTAGTTTCCACAACTGCAACACCGGCACCTCAAGGCCTCTTGGGGGCTTCGCATGAGACCCCATTTAAACTGTTGAAACTCTTTCGGGCTCAGCCAGCTCCTTCACCTCAGCAGAATGCAGTCCATCTTAAATGTGTTGGGATGGAAGACCTAGCCCCAGACTGCTCCTTCTTGATTGAGAGACTGTTGATGGACTCCCTGGGGTTTGTACCCGCAGACGTCTTTGCTATCATATATGTCTCTGGTTCACTCTTCTATGATATCAGTTTTCAGCTTCATTCCTCACTTGATAGATTTTGGATGAAGTACAACTCTTTACAGTACACAGAGCTCTGGATCTCTTTTCAGGCTATTCCCCTTATCAGACCACCATTCATACGGTGACAGTGATGTTCCGTAATGAAGGGGTAACCATCCACAATGTGACCTACTAGTTGCAGCAATGTTGCGAAGTGTGTGGCCTCCCAGAAATGATTTTGGACAATCCCTGCACCATCTTGGCCGCCCTTCTTTGGACTGCCTCCGCCCTGTCTAAGTCTTTGCGAAGATGCAGCCTCCAGAACTGAACACAGTATTCTCGATGAAGCCTCACCAGCGTTTTGTACAATGGCATCACCACCCCCTTCTTCTGCTAGTGATACCCCTTCCTATACACCCCAACATCTCATTTCCCTTCCCCACAGCATTGTTACACTGTTTGGCCACGCTTAGGTGATCTGAGATGATTATCCCTAAATCCCTCTCTTTCCTGGTGACTGTCAGCAACCCCCCCCCCCCATTCTATAGCTCTCTGCAGGGTTTCTTCACCCAGGTGCATGATTGTGTACTTTTTTGCATTAAATTTCAACTGCCACACCTTTGATAATTTTTCCAGCTTTCCCAGACCCCTCCTCATTCTTTCGACCCCCTCTGGAGTGTCTACTCTGTTGCACATCTTGGTATAATCTGCAAATACGCAAACCTTCCCCTTCAGCCATTCAGCAATGTCACTGATGAAGACATTGAAAAGGACTGGACCTGGAACTGATCCCTTAGGCACCCCACTGGTCACCCTCTTTTCCTTGGATTTGATCCCATTTACTACCACCCTCTGCTTCCTGTCCCTCAACCAGTTTCTAACCCAGTTTTTCACTTTGTGGCCCACCCCAGGTTCCCTAGCTTATTCACATGTCTTCTGTGGGGTATGGTTGAAGGTCTTTTTGAAATCGAAGTAGGCGATATCCACTGCTTCTCCCTGACCCGCCTCCTTTGTCACTCAGTCAAAAAAGTCAGTCAGATTTGTTTGACATGACCTTCCTGCTGTGAAACCATGCTGCCTTAGATCCTGTGCTCCCATGATTTCTAAGTGTTCCACAATCCTTTCCTTAAGCAGTGTCTTACCCATTACTGAGGGGAGGCTGTCCGGCCTATTGTTTCCTACCTCCTCCCTGCTACCACTCTTGTAGAGAGGGACTATATTTGCCCCCTTCCAGTCCTCTGGAACCACCCCTGTATTAAGTGACTTGCTAAACAGGGCTGTCAGCTGTGCTGCTAGCACCGTCCGTAATTCCTTTACTATCCTGGGGTGTATATCATCTGGCCCCATTGCTTTGTTCACCCTCAATTTTGTGAGTTCCTCCAGGACCCTCTGTGCTGTAAAAGGACTGGTGTTTACCCCTCTCCTCCCATTGTTTCTGCTGCCTAGCTGTGGTCCCTGTCCTTCCCCCTCTACCGGGAATACTGAACAGAAGTATTCATTCAGTATCGATGCCTTCATCTCCTTTGAGCCTTACAATCCCTCCCCTGGCCTTCCTTCTATCGCTAATGCATCCATAAAATGTCTTGTCCCCCCCTCTTTACTGTCTGTGCTAATCTGTTCTGTTTGCACCTTTACACTCCAAACTGCTTTCCCTGTCTCCCTCAGTCTCTCTAGGTACACCGCCCTATCCTCATCATTCCGAGTCTCCTTGTATTTTCTGAAAGCCCCCTTATTGTACCTCACTTTCACTGCCACTTCCATTGTGAACCATAGTTGTTTGTGACTTCCTTTTCCATTGTCATTCCGCCTAATGCACTTTGTCGCCTCCACTATGGCTTCTTTTAGGTGTGCCCACCACTCCTCAACCCCTCCCCCTGGATCCCTTCCTGTCAGAGCTTCTTTGATCCACCTCCCTGTCCTAGCGAAGTCTGCCCTCTTGAAATCCATAAGGACCCTTGTCTTTGTGTGGCTCTCCTGCGACACTGTACTAATGCTGAACCACACTGTATGGTGGTCACTGGACCCTAGGTACCCATCCACCCAGACTTCTTTCATTCTGTCTCCATGGTTAGCACAAGGTCTAAGATCACCTTGCCCCTGGTGGCCTCCTGAACAAGCTGCTTGAGGCCTGCCCCCTGCAAGGATTCTATGATGTCTCAGCTCCTGACTGAGGCAGCTGCTGGGAAGGTACAGTCCATGTCTGGCATGTTAAAAACCTTTCAGAAAGATCACAGAGGGTCAAGATTGATGGGGTACTCTCAAATATCAAAAGGGTCACAGTTAGGGTCCCACAGGGGTCAATACTTGGCCCTCTCCTCTTCTGCCTTATGCCTGTTCATAACACAATAGAGAATGTGTAAAGAAGGCAATAGGATCCTAGGAAACATACTTATGAATAAAAGGAGTAGGAGAGAGGGGGTGTTGGCGCCCCTTTATGGCTCTCTGGTGAGGCCGGTGCTTGAATATGGTGCCCCTTTCTGCACCCCTCAAGGTGTTGGATGTACTGTTGCTGTGGAGAGGGTACAAAGAAAACTAACTAGGAAAATAAGAAGGGTAAAGGAGAAGGCCTATAAGGATAGATTTAAGGAACTGAGAATGTTTTTAATGTCATACCAAAAAGTAAGAGGGGTCTTATGCAACATATATAGAGCTTTTAATGACAAAATTATTTGGGAAATATCCGGTCTCATTAGAGAAATCCAAGGCAGGGATATATGGCGGCACGCCTGTCAGTTGAGAGGGGATTTGTATAAGACTACAAGGTGAGGGAAATGGTTTAACCAGAGAGTGGTGAGTTCATGGAATGCATTGCCCAGGTTGATGGTGGGAGCCAACAATATGGCTTCATTTAAAAACCAGTTTGATTCATATATGGGGGAAAATAAATTAGAATACATCCACTGTCAGTGGCAAGTCTATGAATGGCTTAATAAGCTAATTTGACTTGAAACCATAACCTATGAACCTATATTAACTGACTTCCCAAAACCTGCCCCCATTCCAAAATGATACTATACGCCGATAATGCGGTAATCTAGAACAGTAACTCCCAAATGGCTACTCTTACCAGAGACCTCCAAACCAGTTTCAAGACCCTCGAAGAATGGTTTGTAGGGAAAAAACGTTCTAAACAAAAAAAAAACTAAAATGATGTTCGTGGGGCAACATAACAATAATAAGAAGGCACCCCCGCTGACCATCCTCAATACACACAGCACAGCCCTGGAACAAGTTGAAATCTTCAGGTATTTTATTTATTTTTTTATTTATGTTTTTGATAATCAGGTGAGCAAACTGATCCAAAGAACCATTTTCAGTTGTGACCCAGGCCATTCAGTGGCACAGACAATAGGTACAAGTTATAATACAGTAGATGCATATAATACAGTGAGTACAGTGGTATCAGAAACAGTGATACATAAACATGATATCTTAACAAGCATTTGTCAGTGCGGAATGTTGATTGCATTGGTCCGTTAAGCTCGCTCATTGCCCTTCTGTCACTCGCTCGTTCTGTTTCTCCCAGTGCTGCAGGCTGCTGTTTTGTACTGGCTCCTGCCTGCGTTGGCACCCTTTTCTGTCCGTAAAGAAATCTGCAGCTGTCCCGACAGAGTTCTGTTACGGTGGCTCACTCCTCCCATCTCTCACTCGCTCATTCTGTTTCTCCTGGTACTGCAGGCTGCCCTTTTGTACTGGGCTCCTGCCTCTGTTGGTGGCTTTTTCTGCCAACAAAGAAATCTGCAGCAGTCCTGACACAGGTCTGTTGAGCTTGCTCATGACCCCCCTCTCTCTCACTCGCTTGTTCCCTTTCTGCCAGCGCTGCAGGCTGGCCTTTTGTATGGGGCTCCTGCCTGCGTTGCTGCCTTTTTCTGCCCACAAAGAAATCCGCAGCAGTCAAGATAGAGCTCCATCGAGCTCGCTCACTCCCCCTCTGTCACTTGCTCATTGTGTTTCTCCCAGCGCTGCAGGCTGCCCTTTTGTACTGGGCTCCTGCCTGCATTGGCACCTTTTTCTGCCCACAAAGAAATCCGCAGGTGTCCCGACAGAGCTCCGCTGAGGTCACTCACTCCCCCGTCTCACTCGCTCATTCTGTTTCTCCTGGCACTGCAGGCTGCCCTTTTATACTGGGCTTCTGCCTCTGTTGGCGCCTTTTTCTGCCCACAAAGAAATCTGCAGCAGTGCCAGCAGAGGTCCATTGAGCTCACTCACTCCCCCTCTGTCACTTGCTCATTCTGTTTCTGCCAGCGCTGCAGGCTGCCCTTTTGTACAGGGCTCCTGCCTGAATTGTTGCCTTCTTCTGCCCACAAAGAAATCTGCAGCAGTCACGATAGAGCTCTGTTGAGCTCACTCACTCCCCATCTCTCACTCGCTCATTCTGTTTTTCCCAGCACTGCAGACTGCTCTTTTGTACTGGGCCCCCTGCATGCATTGCTGCCTTTTTCTGCCCACAAAGAAATCTGCAGCAGTCCCAAAAGAGCTCCGTTGGGCTCACTCACTCCCCCTTCCTCACTCACTAATTCTGTGTCTCCCGCTGTTGCAGGCTGCCCTTTTGTACTGGGCTCCTGCCTCTGTTGGTGCCTTTTTCTGCCCACAAAGAAATCTGCAGCAGTCCTGACAGAGCTCCGTTGAGCTCGCTCACTCTCCCTTCTCTTACTCGCTCATTTCATTCCTGCCGGCGCTGCAGGCTGCCCTTTTGTACTGGGCTCCTGCCTGCATTGTCACCTTCTTCTGCCCACAAAGAAATCTGCAGCAGTCACAATAGAGCTCCGTTGAGCTTGCTCACTCCCTCTCTGTCACTCGCTCATTCAGTTTCTCCCGCTGCTGCAGGCTGCCCTTTTGTACTGGGCCAGTGCATGCATTGCTGCCTTTTTCTGCCCACAAAGAAATCTGCAGCAGTCCCAACAGAACTCCGTTGAGCTCACTCACTCCCCGTCCCTCACTCGCTCACTCGTTCTGTGTCTCCCGCTGCTGCAGGCTGCCCTTTTGTATGGGGCTCCTGCCTGTGTTGGTGTCTTTTTCTGCCCACAAACAAATCTGTAGCAGTCCTGACACAGGTCCGTTGAGCTTGCTCACTCCCCCTCTCTCACTCGCTCATTCTGTTTCTGCCAG
This sequence comes from Neoceratodus forsteri, assembly GCA_016271365.2. Classification (NCBI taxonomy): domain Eukaryota; kingdom Metazoa; phylum Chordata; order Ceratodontiformes; family Ceratodontidae; genus Neoceratodus; species Neoceratodus forsteri. The sequence continues at coordinate 1,137,971,297 of CM028130.1, forward strand.
TGCTGCAGACTGGCCTTTTGTACTGGGCTTCTGCCTGTGTAGCTGCCTTTTTTTGCCCACAAAGAAATCTGCAGCAGTCACAATAGAGGTCCATTGAGCTCACTCACTACCGCTCTGTCACTCACTCATTGTGTTTCTCCCAATGCTGCAGGCTGCACTTCAGTACTGGGCTCCTGCCTGCGTTGGCACCTTTTTCTGCCCACAAAGAAATCTGCAGCTGTCCCAACAGAGCTCCGGTGAGGTTGCTCACTCCCCCTGTCTCACTTGCTCATTCTGTTTCTCCTGGTGCTGCAGGCTGCCCTTTGGACTGGGCTTCTGCCTTTGTTGGCGCCTTTTTCTGCCCACAAAGAAAATCTGCAGCAGTCCTGACACAGCTCTGTTGAGCTCGCTCACTCCCCCTCTCTCACTTGCTCATTCCATTTCTGCCAGTGCTGCAGGCTGCCCTTTTGTACTGGGCTCCTGCCTGCATTGCCGCTTTCTTCTGCCCACAAACAAATCTGCAACAGTCATGATAGAGCTCTGTTGAGCTCGCTCACTCCCACTCTCTCACTCGGTCATTCTGTTTCTCCCACCGCTGCAGGCTTCATGTTTGTACTGGGCCCCTGCGTGCATTGCTGCCTTTTTCTGCCCACAAAGAAATCTGCAGCAGTCCCAACAGAGCTCCGCTGAGCTCACTCACTCCCCCTCTCTCACTCGCTCATTCTGTTTCTGCTGGCGCTGCAGGCTGGCCTTTTGTACTGTGCTTCTGCCTGCATTGCCACCTTTTACTGCCCACAAAGAAATCCGCAGCAGTCACAATACAACTCCATTGAGGTCGCTTACTCCCCCTGTTTCACTCGCTCATTCTGTTTCTCCTGGTGCTGTAGGCTGCCCTTTTGTACTGAGCTCCTGCCTGAGTTGCTGCCTTCTTCTACTCACAAAGAAATTTGCAGCAGTCATGATAGCGCTCCGTTGAGCTCGCTCACTCCCCCTTTCTCACTCGCTCGTTCTGTTTCTCCTGCTGCTGCAGGCTGCCCTTTTATACTGGGCCCCTGCGTGCATTGCTGCCTTTTCTGCCCATAGATTCTGCAGCAGTCCCAACAGAGCTCCGCTGAGCTTGCTCAGTCCCCTCTCACTCACTCATTCCATTTCTGCCAGCACTGCAGGCTGGCCTTTGTACTGGGCTCCTGCCTGCATTGCCACCTTTTTCTGCCCACAAAGAAATCCGCAGCAGTCATGATAGAGCTCCGTTGAGCTCACTCACTCCCTCTCTCTCACTTGCTCATTCCATTTCTGCCAGCACTGCAGGCTGCCCTTTTGTACTGGGATCCTGCCTGCATTGGCACCTTTTTCTGCCCACAGACATATCTGCAGCTGTCCTGACAGAGCTCCGTTGAGGTCACTCACTACCCTGGCTCACTCCCTCATTCTGTTTCTCCTGGCACTGCAGGCTGCCATTTTGTACTGGGCTCCTGCCTCTATTGACACCTTTTTCTGCCCACAAAGAAATCTGCAGCAGTCCCGACAGAGCTCCTTTGACCTCACTCACGTCCCCTCTCTCACTCGCTTGTTCCGTTTCTGCTGGCGCTGCAGGCTGCCCTTTTGTACGGGGCTCCTGCCTGCATTGCTGCCCTTTTCTGCCCACAAAGAAATCTGCAGCCATCACGATAGAGCTTCATTGAGCTCACTCACTCCCTCCTCCACCCCTTCCCCCTCTCTCAGTCTTTCGTTCTGTTTCTCCCACCGCTGCAGGCTGCATTTTTGTACTGGGCCCCTGAGTGCATTGCTGCCTTTTTCTGCCTACAAAGGAATTTGCAGCAGTCCCAACAAAGCTCCGTTGAGCTCAATCACTCCCCCTCCTTCACTCACTCGTTCTGTGTGTCCAAGCATTGCAGGCTTCCGTTTTGTACTGGGCTCATGCCTGCGTTGACGCCTTTTCCTGCCCACAAGGAAATCTGCAGCAGTCCCAAAAGAGCTCACTTGAGCTCGGTCACTCCCCCATCTCTTACTCGCTCGATCCTAATCTGTCCCAAACTCTGATTTCCGACAGCGACTGTGGTATTCTGTGCCAGAAGCACAAAAACACATTTTGGCCAGGATGTGAAAAATGACAGCTGTACTGTTCATAAGGAGGTGTGGAAAAATGGAAGTGTTGTAAATGTGGCGAGAAAATATTACTAATTTTCCAAGTTACAAGGGTGCGTGAAAACTGCACAACGTATGCTTGTAACACACTTATTTTATGGAGTTTCATCACAAAATTTTCAACATAGGCATTTTAGGACCTCTGCTCATGAACAGTGTCAGTGTGATTTTCATAATGTGTCCCAAACACTGATTTCCCACAGCGACCGCACAATTGTGCGCCAGAAGAGCGAAAACACATTTCGGCCAGGATGTGAAAAATGACAGCTGTACTGCTCATAAACAGGTGTGGAAAAATGGCAATGTTGAAAATATGGAGTGAAAATATTACAAAGTTGCAAAGGTACGAGCGTGCATGGAAACTGTGCAACGCACGCTCATAACATACTCATTTTAAGGACTTTCATCACCAAATTTTCAACATAGACATTTTAGAACTTCTGCTACTGAACAGTGTCACTGTCTTTTTCATAATTTGTCCCGAACACAGATTTCCCACAGCGACCGCGCTATTCTGCGCAGGAACTGTGCAAACACATTTCGACCAGGATGTGGAAAGTGACAGGTGTTCTGTTCATAAGGAGGTGCAGAACAATGGCAATGTTGAAAATCTGAAGTGAAAATATTATCAATTTGCGAACTTACGAGCGTACGTGCAAACTGCACAATGCACGCTCATAACACATTCATTTTGTAGAGTATCGCCACCAAATTTTCAACATAGGCAGTTTAGGACCTCTGCTCATGAATACTGTCACTGTCATTTTCATAATCTGTCCCGAACACTGATTTCCCACAGCGATCGCTCTATTCTGTGCCAGAACTGTGAAAACACTTTTCAGCCAGTATGTGAAAAATGACAGCTGTACTGTTCACAAGGAGATGTGGAAAAATGTCAATGTTGAAAATCTGGTGTGAAAATATTTCAAATTCGCAAAGTTACGAGCGTGTGTAGCAACTGCGCAACGCACGCTGGTAAAACAGTCATTTTTGGGATTTTTTCCACCAAATTTGCAACATAGGCTTTTTGAGAGCCCACCTCATGGACACTGGCACTGTCATTTTGTTAATCAGTCCCGAAAGGTAATTCTGCACAGTGACCGCAAAATCACCTTTCGGGGCCGAGTAATGCCATGACAGTGATAGAATTCATGAGGAGGGGTCCCAAAAAACCCATGTTGAAAATCTAGTGCCAAAATTCCAAAAAATGCCTGAGATATGCATCAAAGTTGAAAAAACCCTATTTATTCCATTATACAGCAACTTTCCTCAGTTCGCGGTCGGCTATGAAGAGTGCAGACGTGTTCCCGGTCCACCGAAGATCATCGCGCCGGGCTCTAGAGGTAAGTATGGGGTGAGGGGATGTGTGGGGAGGCAGTGTGCGCAGTGGGTGGGTGCGGGTTGTGGGCCAGGGAGACTGCGAGGGACCGTTTCCTTTCTTTACAGGTTAAATTAAAAAAAAAAATTGCAGGAAAGTTTTCTTTTTTTACAGAGCTATTTGGCACGCTGGGTTGGGCTCCCAGCGTGCCAACAATGTTTGTTTGAGGGGGCAGCTCTAGCCGATGGGGATTGGGCACCCCTGCCAGCACAAAAAAGGGGGCAAGAGCTGAGGGGGATTGGGCACCCCCGCGGCACAACTACACTGGGTGTTTGCGGGGGTTATGCCAACAGGGAGTGGGCTCCCCCGCCCGTTGGCAAATGAAACTTTGGGGGGGCATAATGCCAATGGGGAGTGGGCTTCCCGTCAGCAAAATAAATGTTTTGTTAGGGGCACTAAAGCCGATGGGGATTGGGGCCCCTGTCAGCACACAAACACTCTGGGGGGTACATGCTGCCGAGGGGATTAGGCACCCCATCGACCCTGGGGTTCAGGAATATAGTTTGTAACATGGTGGCAAGCCGCCGCCATGTTCAAAAACAAAATTACAGTACTAACGTTCTACCCAGCAATGACGGATCGCTCCCTCATTGCAGCGAATGGCTGACGCTGCAATGACGAGGTGGCCCCTGATTGCTGCAGCTGAAACGTTTCAAAGTTGTGGCACGCTGGCTGAACTAGTGTCACCAGCAGCGTGCCATGGCATTGGGGAAAGCGGGTCAAGCCTTAAAAGGCTGTGGGGCATTGGGCACAACAGTGCTGTGCCTCCACAACCTGCTTGTAGAGCAAGCTGCCGCAATATGTTTCTTGCACATGCGCACAATCAACATAAAAATAGGGGTTAAGGACATAAAAAACTAGTTCATGATGAATAAAGCGATGCTTCTTTGCTTACAAAGAACTAGGACATACACTTACAGCAAAACAAGACATTATTCAGGCAGTCCAAGGTTTACAAATAAAATGCATAAGGGATTACACTATAGCAATCAACATTTTCACACTGGAGTCAGAAATGTGTCAATTGTATATGTAGTAGCCAGTACTTAGGAAGTAAGGTACCTGGGTATCACCCTAGATGACACCCTCTCATTTGCCACCCCATGCTGACAACATAAAAAAGATTAAACAACAAGTTGGAGCACTCTACAGGCAAAAACTGAACCTTACCCCAGAAGCAGGATGTCTGGCAGTCTCCGCAACAATACTTCCCATCATAGACTATGGTCTCCCCATATATGGTGTGGTCTGTGAGATGATCCTAAATAGGATACACCTGGTCCTTAATAAAGCATGCTGCTTTATTTGCAGTGTGGATGGACTAACACACACCTGCTCCCCTGTACATAGAAACATAGAAATTGTCAGCAGATAAGGACCACTAGGCCCATCCAGTCTGCCCGTAAGCCCTATACTTGTTTGTAGTCTATGGCCCTGTCTGGTCAGTGGCTTCCTGACACTCCTTCCCACCTCAAGGTACCCTTGTGTCTGTCCCAGGTATGTTTAAACCCCCCTACTGTGCTCGCCCCCACCACCTCTTGTGGCAGACTATTCCATGTGTTCACCACCCTCTCTGTGAAGAAAAACTTCCTCACATTTCCTCTTAACCTGCCCCCCTCCAATTTCATATCATGTCCCCCTTGTTCTTGTGCTCCTTTTACATTGGATGATGTCTACCTCCTGCACCTTGTTTATGCCCTTGAGATACTTGAATGTCTCTATCATGTCCCCCTGCTCCCTCCTTTCCTCCACTGAGTACATATTGAGATCCTTTAATCTCTCCTCATATGTTTTGTGGTTCAAGCCCTGTACCATCTTGGTTGTCCTTCTCTGGACCACCTCCACCCTGTTGATGTCCTTGCGAAGGTGTGGCCTCCAGAATTGCACACAGTACTCTAGGTGAGGCCACACTAATGTCTTATACAATGGCATCACCACCTCCCTCCTTCTGCTAGTGAGTGATACCTCTGCCTATGTATCCCAGCATGCCACTGGCTCTCACTGCAGCCTTTGTGCTCTGCTTTGACACCTTTAGGTCATCTGAAATGATGATCCCCAGGACCCTTTCTTCCTGGTGATTGTCAGCTCCTCACCCCATCCTGTATCTTTCACCAGGGTTCCCTCTTCCCAGATGCATTATTTTGTTGTTGTTTTTTTTGCATTGAACCTCAGTTGCCACACCTCAGACCATTTTTCCAGCCTCCCCAGGTCCCTCCTGATTTTCTCCACCCCTTCTGGTGTATCCACCCTGTTGAAGATCTTGGTGTAATCTGCAAACAGGCAGACCTTTCACTTCAACACTTCCGCAATGCCACTAATGAAGACATTGAACAGGACTGGCCCAAGGACTGATCCTTGAGGTACCACGCTGGTCACCCCCTTCTCCCCGGACTGGATCCCATTTACCACCATCCTCTGCCTCCTGTCAGTTAGCCAGTTTTCAACCCAGTCTACCACCTTGTGCCCCATACCCAGATTACCCATCTTATTTAGCAGCCTTTATGTGGGACAGTGTCAAAGGCTTTGCTGAAATTGAGGCAGGCGATGTCCACCACCTCCCCTTGTCTACTTGTCACCCAATCAAAAAAAATCTATAAGACTCATTTGACATGACCTGCCCACTGTGAATCCATGCTGGCTTGGATCCTGGGCACTGTTTGCTTCCAGGTGTGCCACTATTCTTTCTTTCAGCAGTGCCTCCATGATCTTTCCCACCACTGAGGTGAGACTGACTGGCCTGTAGTTCCCCACCTCCTCCTCCCTACTACCACACTTGTGTAGAGGAACTACATGTGCCCTCCTCCAGTCCTGTGGAAAAACTCCTGTGTTGAGTGACTCTGTGAACAAGGCTGCCAGCAGTGCTGCTAGTTCCCTACGCAATTCCCTTAATATCCTTGGGTGTATGCCATTTGACCCAATGGCTTTGTCCACCTTCAGCTTTGTGAGCTTCTCAAGGACTCTCTCCACTGTGAATGGACTGGCATCCACCTCCCCCCCATGCATCTGTTCAGCAGATATGGTCCCTGACCCTCCCCCTCTTCAGTGACTACTGAACAGTATTTATTCAGTATTTCTGCCTTGTCTAGGTCTCCCTCCTTACACTCTCCTTCATCCCCTTTGAGTCTTATTATCCCTCCCCTGCTTTTTCTTCTGTTGCTGATGTACCTGTTGAATATCTTGTCCTCTTTCTTCACCGTCTGGGCTAATCCCCCCTCAGTCCATGCCTTAACACTCCTCACAGCCTTCCCCGCTTCCCTTAGACACTCAAAATCACTCCACCACCACATCCCTCCTTTGCCTCACCAACTCCATCCTTACAGGCATTGACAAAAGGGAAATAACCGCAGCTATTTTTATAGACCTGGCAAAAGCCTTCGACACGGTCTCGCACCCCTGTTGCTGTCTAAACTTGCCCAAACTGGTCTGTCGGCGGCAGTACTCAACTGGTTCCACTCATACCTATCAGGTAGGCCTCAATCAGTCTGCATCGCTACGGCTCTATCTCCCCCCCCACCAGTGGCGTACCTCAAGGGTCCGTACTCGGCCCACTGCTTTTCTCAATCTTCCTCAATGATTTGCCTGCTGTTTGCACACAAACTGACATCCATATGTACGCGGACGATACGGTGCTGTTCGCCTCTGGCCCATCTGGAACCGCCATGGCAGCATGCCTTCAGAAGGATTTCAACTCCATCCAACGCTGGTTCCTTGAGAACCAACTATTCCTAAACTCAAAAACAACTGTCTCCCTCACCTTCAGCTCCCGAGCCAAACTAACCTGGCTTACTGATGCACCCACATTCTATACCTTGAATAGAACTCCGCTTGAGGCCTGCTCCACATATCACTATCTCGGCATCTGGCTAGATCAGTACCTTGACTTCTCAGCGCACGTAGACGCACTGCACAAAAAACTACATCCCATGCTGGGAGCTCTCCATCGTAACAAGTTTTGCATCCCTCTACCGACCAGGCAAGCAATGGTATAAAAATGATCCTCCTAATTTTGGACTACAGCGATGTTGTCTACGGTGCTGCCCCCCCAAACATCCTTAGCCAGGCTCGACCCCTATTCAACTCCTTCTGCCGGTTCACCTTGGACCGTTCTCCCAATACCCACCACTGTGACCTTTACCAGTCCCTTGACCTCCCCTCACTCCAAAACCGGCGATTGCTGCACAGCACTAGAATTACTGCTAAGTTCTGGTCTCATTTGCTGCCCTCCTACCTATCAACATCCCTAACCGCCATCCCCCCCACCTACCTACGATCTCAGGAACACTGACTCCAGGCTCCTGCACATTCCCCACAGATCCACCCGATCAGGTCAGGTAGCTTTCAGTTTCAGGCTCCCCAAATTATGGAACTCACTGGCAGCCGACAACAGACTCACCACAAGTACTCCCCAACGAAATGCCCATCTCAAAGCACATTTCGCTACCAACTGCTCATGCTTTCCCCATCGCTGACTTCCCTGCACAACTCCTATCAGCTACTCGCACAACCCACTCCCCATTCTAACATCCTACTTGCTCCAGTCTGGGCTCCATTTTTCGCACTCATCGCATAATGGTACTATATGTTACTGAACCTACTACTGTTGCTGTATGATACGCACGCCTTACCCATATTGTACGAAATCTATTTTTTTGTTCACACTATGTAATTGTTGTAATTCTTCCATTCTACTACACCACTGCCTGAAATACTCTTCATAGTTGTATGAACCGTTTTTTCATCTCAGTTACTGCAACCATCCTCCTGGGCCACTGTCTGTTATTATCTGCTAATTATGTATGTACTGTTTTGTCTTATTTACTGCACTCTTGTAACCCCCTACCCCAGGGCGCATCTGGAATCGAGTGGTACTCCGCTCAGTATGCCTTCCTGGTAAATCTCTGAAATAAATAAATAAATAAATAAATAAAGTACACCTCCCTGTTTTCCTCCCTTTGGGTCCCTTTATACTTCCTGAAAGTCACCCTTTTAGCCCTTACTTTGTCGGCTACCTCTTTCAAGAACCATAGTGGTTTCCTCTTTCTCTCCCCTTTGGACACCAACCTGATGCATTGGTTTGTCACTTCCACTATGGCACCCTTTAGTTGTCCCCACTGCTCCTCAACCCCCCCTTACTTGCCTCTTCTCCAGGGCTACTCTGATACATCTACCCATTTCAGTGAAGTCCGCCCTCCTGAAATCTAATACCTTTGCCTTTGTGTGACTAGCTTGCGTCTCTGTCCTCATGCTAAACTGTACTATGTGGGGGTTGCTGGATCCCATCTGACCTTCCACCTGGATGTCTGTGACTGCGTCCCCATTGGTTAGTACGAGGTCCAGAACTGCCCTGTCCCTGGTAGGATCACTCACTAGCTGTCTGAGGCCTCCCCCCTGTATGGCATTCAGGATGTCATGGCTCCTAGATGAAGCAGCTGCTGGAATCGTCCAGTCTACATCTGGGATATTGAAATCCCCCAGCAGTAATACCTCACCCTTTGTTGCCATCTCATGAATCTGATCCACTAGAACCCTATCCCCTTCCTTCCCTCATGCTGGAGTTCTGTAGATCACCCCTGTGTGGATTGATATGCCATTTGCTGGCTCAAGGGTGACCCACAGTGCCTCTGTCTCCCCCTGTCTACCCTGCACCTCCATTGCTTTAATGCCTTCTCTTATGTACAGGGCCACCCCCCCCCCCCCTTTTTACTCCTCCTATCTCTCATGAATAGGGCATACCCCAGTATAGTCATGTACCAGTCATGATTAGCAGTGTACCAGGTCTCTGTTATTTCTGCTATGTCCAGGCCTACCTCTACTAACAATGCCTCCAGGTGTGGGATTTTATTTCCCAGGCTTCGGGCATTTGTAACCATGGCCTTCCATGGTTTGCTGCCTGCCCCCCCATTCTGTTGTTTGTTCTCCTGCTTCTTTCCCCCAACCCCTTTCTCTTTTCTATGTTGCCGTCCTACCCCCGCCTTTTCCTTTGTAACCATTGAACCAAGCTCCCCTGAGCTAGACTATGTGCCTAAATGTAATGTAACTGACATGGAACCTTTGGAAAAGAGCACTTGCTGCTCAAAGATGTATCTCCGAAAATCAAATAATTAAGTAAATAAATAAAAAATGGCCCAGCAGCAGTACTTCCTCCTTTGCTGCCATCCTGTGCCTTTCCTCCACTATTGCCCTATCTACAGTACCTCCTCACTCTGTGATAGAGGCTGTAGATCACTCCTGTGTGAATTGCTGTGCCATTTCCTGACTCAAATGTGACCCACAGTGCATCAGCCTCCCCCTTTTTACCCTGCACTGCCATCGCTTTAAAGAAGACAGGAAATTATTTTTGCATAGTTAACTGCCTTTCCATCTTCCTTCCCATGCCAGTTATGTATTCTGATATGTGAGGATGATTTTTTGATAAATAAATAATCTAGCTGTGGGGAGCCCTCATAGAGTTCCACTCTCCTCACCAGCTACTGCTCTGGATTTTCATATTTCTAAGACATTCTATGACATCAGAAACTCCTATTCCATGCTATTTATCTGAATGGCCTGGAATGGGAGTTTCTGATGTCATAAAATGTTCAGGCAGTATGAAAACAGAGCAACAACTGCTGAACACAGAGGGATTAAAGGTAGTTACAAAGGTAACTAAATGTGATTATTAATTTAACAAAAAAGGTCAAAAACATATCCGAATAGTGGGTAGCCAATAAAAGGACAACAACAGGGCATCTAGAGGTCTAAAAACTGTTTTCTATCACCTTTAATACCTTTTCTGATGTAGAGGGCCACCACCACCCTTTTTTACCCTCCCTATCCCTCCTGTGTAGAGCGTACCCTGGTGCATTGACCTCCCAGTCATGGTTTTCAGTGTACCACGTCTCAGCAATTGCTACTATGTCCACATCCACCTCTGCCATCAAGGCTGCCAGGTCTGGGATTTTGTTTCCCAGACTGCGGGCATTTGTATACATGACTGTCCATGTCTTACAGCCTGTGCCCCTTGCATTTCTACCTTTGCCTTTCTGCTCCTGCCTTCCAACCCTGTTTTTATGTGGTACTGCGCACACGCAAGCCACATCTTGTGGTAGTAGGAGAAATGCAGAGGTGTGTCAGTGTTGGCGAATGGAGGGCATGCTTTAGTAGGTGTGTCCCTCATTCCCCAATTAGCCAGCATGCTAGTGCTGACACAAGAATTGTGTAAAGTGCCACCAACTTGAATGACATGTGCTGCTGCAGTTGGAGACAAGCTCATCATGCAGCGGCACAGATGACACGCCTCCCGTACGTGCCTTTCCTGGTGAAACATTCCAATAAACATGGCGGAGGAAGGAGCTGCCTCCACACAATCCCCAGAGAAAGCCGACATTGGGGGTGCAATCCTCATGTCGGCATTTCCCCCCCCCCACATTGTGTGGCACACTGGGAGCCCAAATTCCCCAGTGTGTCCAACATTTATTTTATTTCACCTGTAAAGAAAGAAACGATCCTGTTAATGTTCATTTTTTTTTCTGTACCTGAAAAAGGAAACAGTCCCTCGACTTGTCCATGGCATCCCTCCCCAGCCCGCACCCACCCTCTGCGCACCCCACCTCCCACACCCCCCTCACCTCATACTTTCCTCCAGAGGTCCGGTGCTGTGGTCTTCGGTGAAGTGGGAACATGTCTGGACTCTTCAAAGCCAAACTGCAAAATGAAGAAATGCCAGTAAGCTGTACAATGGCATAAATGGGGGGGTTCAACTTAGTGGGATAGCTCAGCCATTTATTTTGAATTCTGGTTCCAGATTTTTAACATGTGGATCTTGGGACCCCAGCTCATGAACTCATGCACTTTCATCTCGTTATTCAGTCCTGAAAGGTCATTTGGCAATCACTGCACGGAATCAACTTTCAGGACCAATTAATGAAATGACAGTGCCACTGTTCATGAGGTGGGGTCCCAAAAAGCCTATGTTGCAAATTTGATGAAAAAATTCCCAAAAAATTACTGTTACAAGCGTACATTGCGTGGTTTCCATGCACACTCGTAACTTCGATAATTTTTAATATTTTCACTCCAGATTTTCAACATTGCCATTTTTCATGCCTCCTTATGAAAAATATAGCTGTTATTTTTCACATCCTGCCCAAAATGTGTTTTTGCACATTTTGCGCACAGTGGCACGCTCGCTGTGGGAAATCAACGTTCGGGACAGATTAATAAAATCACAGTGCCACTGCTCATGAGTGGAGGTTCCAAAATGCCTATGCTGAAAATGTGGTTAACACAATCCCCAAAATAACTGCGTTACGGGTGTACATTGCGCAGTTTCTATGCACGCCTGTGTCTTCAACAATTTTTCATATTTTCACTCCAGATTTTCAACATTGCCATTTTTTTACACCTCCTCATGATCAATACAGCTGTTGTTTTTTACATCCAGCCCAAAATGTGTTTTCGCACCTGTGGCGCCAAATGGCACAGTCGCTGTGCAAAATCACCTTTCGGCTAATGAACTGATAGTGCCACTGTTCATGAGGTGGGATCACAAAAAGCCCATGTTGAAAATTTGGAGTGAAAATACCAACAAACACCCAGGGCATTAGGGTTTCCAACCATAACGCTGCACCCTGTAGAGACTGACAGGGGTCGGGAAGTGACGTGGGATTGTCGGCTGTAATGCTCATGCCATTCCACTCCCATTCCCACCCTGCAGCCGGTGACAGGCATTGAGGTGTGCCTTGGACTTTTCAGCCCCAAAGTTCACGTCATTCTCCTATACTGCACCCATCTCAGCATATTTCCTTATAGAATGGGGTGAGCATAAGGCCCAAAGACCCCAAGACACACTGCAACACTTTTCAGTGTCTGCAGGGTATGGCAAGGTGAAATGGCATGAGGGTTATGGCCAACGACCCAAAGGCACACCCCAATGCCTGTCAGTCTCTGCAGGGTGGGGGTGGGGTTGGTGTCAGTTCAATACTTCACCACTATTCCTATTATGCATCTCTCTAACTCCTGCACTACCAATACCAATACCAATGCCAGCGAAGACAGCATTTGGCATTGACAAATGCTTGTTTTTTTCTCCTGCTGCACATTTTCCTCTACCTTATAACGAGCCCAGTCATATCTGTCCATGTTTCCCAGCCTGTCCCTCTTGTACGTCTACACTTGCCTTCCTGTTCCCCTTTTCCAACCCTGGTTTCTTCCTTTTGATGCCTCCCTTCCTCTGCCTTACCCCTTGTAATGAGCTCAGGACTATTTGCCCACAACATTTCCTCCTGATCCATGCTGCTAGCTACTCTAACCTGCGGGGGTGGACTGCCTAAGTCTCCCTGTTCCCGACTGCTGCCCCCACTTGGCAAGTTTAAATGCTTGGCAAGGAAGCATCTAAACTTTTCATTGAGGACCGCAGTCCCCTCCTGGATGGATGTTGAATTTGCTGACCCCAGTGGTCATGAGGGACCGCACAGGAGCCCTCTCCCAAGTCGCACATCTCTCTCCCGGACAGTGAAACAGCTGTCCCTGTTGGTCGTGAGGGACCGCACAGGAGCCCTCCCCCAAGCTGCACATCTCTCTCTCCCAGACAGCAAAACAGCTTTCCCCGGTAGTCGTGAGGGACTGCACAGGAACCCTCCCCCAAGTCACACATCTCTCTTCCGGACAGCGAAACAGCTGTCCCCGGTGGTCGTGAGGGACCGCACAGCAGTCCTCCCTCAAGTCGCACATCTCTCTCCCGGACAGTGAAACAGTTATGCGCAGCAGAAAGAGCACCAAGACAGAAAGGCTGTAACAGTTGAGTGGCCAGAGAAGGTTGTGTTTTTGAATTTGGACTTTTGGCACCTAAAATCTCCATCATAGATATTGTACCCCTACTTCTCCGTGCTGAACTTCTTGTCGGTGTAGCATTGGAGATAGTCTGTGACCACTAAGGACAAGTAAAGTGTATAGCCCTAGTGAGCCTTTTAACCCAATACTTCAAGGGGATTGTTAGACTGTATTTTCAGTCGGAGCAGTAAATGAAATGTAAAGTGCACAGCCTAGGGAGCCGTTTCCAGACAAACACCTTAAGGGGGGAGTGTTAGACTGTATTCTCAGCTTGAGCCTATGTACTGAAAGGGGATTGTTAGAAGTATTTGTTTCACTGTTACGGGTGCTGGTAACCGCAAATGCGAGTGTAGCACTCAGGAGCAAAGCCTGCACAACCCTGAACTTAAACAGTTTGTTCCGGCTCTGACTCGGTGCACCTTCACTAACTTGGCTCCGTTTTTTCGATCTGGTGCTTTTTCTTTGTTGTTAACTCAATCCAGAGTCAGATCACATTATGGGCAGGACCCCAGGCAGGGAGTTAGTTAAACTGAACACTGTGCTTTCCTGTTTCTCCCCCCTCCTCACTGTCTCTGCCCTTCCTCCACCTACCTGTATATATTAACCTTTCTCTCCTCTCCTGTTTCTCTGCAGCTGTCCCCGGTGGTCGTGAGGGACCGCACAGGAGCCCTCCCCCAAGTCGCACATCTCTCTTCTGGACAGCAAAACAGGTATGCACAGCAGAAAGAGCGCCAAGACAGAAAGGCTGTAATGGCTGAGTGGCCAGAGACGATCCCCGCCGGCGCAAGCGCCAGCTGCCCCACCACCCCCACCACCACCCTTGGTCAGCTCTTACATATATAAGGCAAGTCACATGACTATCAAAATCTGTCAGCTCATTCTTCCATCTGCAGCTTATATTTTTTCAACCACTAGTGGCCGCTGCCTCGCTATACCTCCTGAATCTTGCAAACCCCTAAAACCGTACATCACTACTAAATTGTACTGTGCACCATGGCACTTCAGTCTTTCATCTCACTGGTTTTCCACCCTAAAAACAAGACCCTTCCCCTACCCCTAGGGAATGTAGGTCTCTTCCTGCTGGCCACATCCACCTTAATTGGATTGCTATTGGCCACGGATTTCTCTACAAATGAGCAAAAACTCCTTTACCACTGCACCCATACTCACTTGCCACCGTGCCCAGTAAACATGCACAATGTAACTACAATTATAGACATATCACTGTCATCCATAATGCTGGCATCCCTATCGTACGTGGAACAAAGACTGCTTGAGCACCTGCTTTACTACACTACACTTCTTAAACACCCATGGTGGCCTCCCACCTGCCCACTCTTGACCCTTCTGCTTCTAGCCCTCCTAGCCGGTGATGTAGAAACAAATCCGGGCCCAACGAACATACACATTAACCACATGGATGCAGCATGGGCAGGAAGTCATGGGATAAAGATTGCCCACCTAAATGTCCATAGCCTCCCTTCCAAACTTGCGGAGTTAGAGGCGTGGGTGACCCTCTACAAGCCCCACGTGCTGGGTATATCCGAGACCTGGCTAAAACCGTACCATGACTCTACCTTGTAAATGCTCCAAGGCTACTCCCTCCTCTGACAGGATAGGCCGGGAAGAAAGAGAGGAGAAGGCATCGCGCTGTATGTCCAAGACCACATAACAGCTGCCATTGTTGCCTGCTCAATGACAGACTCCATAAGTGAATGGGTTATCACTGAGCTGACTGTAAGTGCAGCAGAAAAACTTTATGTTAGCTGCTGCTACAACCCCCCTCCAGCCTCTATGCAGGGGTTGTCTACTTTTCTCTCCAGCCTGACATGCTCCACCACACCTAGGGAAACGTTCCTGCTAGGGGATTTCAACCTAAACTGGACTGTGACTCCAAACCCGGACTACACAGCTCTACTAAGGTCCCACAACTTGGATCCAGTAATCTCTACCTCAACCAGATACAACCAATGCACTCTTTCCTTGACTGGATCTTAACAAACCGGCCTAATCTAATCCTCCAAGCAGGGACCATATCCGATGTGATTAGTGACCACATCCCCACCTATATAGTTCTGAACAACAAGTCGGTTCGCCCCCACCTAAAATACTGTCCTTGAAACTTCAACACCCCAAACCATGACCTTGTGATCAGGCATGCACTGTCCTTAAACTGGTCCTCTCTATATTTGACAGATAACATCTCTGCCACGGTAAATCTACTCACCAACACCCTCCGGAAACTTCAAGACAAGTATTTTCCTATCAAGTCCAGGAGGGTCAGAGGCAGCTGCACATGCTGGATAACTAAAGAGCTGCTACTGCAAATGAAGGCCAGGGACTCTAGTTGGAAGGCTTTCAAAGCGTCCCCATCCCCCCCCACCTATGGAATGCCTATAGCCAACTACGTAATGCCTGTAAACAAATGGCAAAGTCACTCAAAAAGAAATATTTTAATGACCTTCAGCAAAACATCCTGGGAAATCCTCGTAAATTCTGGGCAACAATTGGGTCTATACTACACCCCAAGACTAACAAGCAAATAACCCAACTTATGTTCCCAGCAGGCATAATGAATGATCCTGTGGGCATCGCAGATCTTTTTAACACATACCTTAGCAAGCTTCCTCCACACCCTCTTTCTACCAAAACAGTAATGGTAACCCCCTCACTCCTCTAAGCCATCGTGCCTCCACCCCTCCATTCTACTTCAGAACCATTGGGACTACTACTATTGAAAGACTCCTGGAAACCATCCCCCATAGGGGCAGCCCTGGAAGTGATGGCCTGTACCCTGCCTTCCTGAGGATCATCTCCACAGCCCTGGTAAGGCCATTAAAACACATTTTCAACCTTGCTCTGTCCTCATCAACAATGCCTGACACCTGAAAACACGCCAATGTGATGCCCATTTTCAAGGCAGGAGACCCCCTAGCCCAAGAGAACTATAGACCCATTTCCCTGCTTCCTCATCTTAGCAAACTGCTAGAGAAGGTTGTCCATATCCAGTTATCAGAACACCTAAATAAGTACAACCTCCTAAGTCCCCTCCAGGACGGTTTCTGTAAGCATCACAGCACCTCCTCCGCCCTGGCAATTTTCTCAAACCACATCCTCACAAATATGGACATGGGCAAGGCTACAGGTGCAGTCTTTGTCGATTTGTCAAAGGCGTTCGACCTAGTGGACTACATTCTCCTTCTCTCCACCCTTCGACAATTTGGCTGTGCCTCTGGACCCACAGACTGGTTCTATAGCTACCTCACAAAGAGGTCCCAATCCTTGATCATAGGCAAAGCTGCCTCAGTCCCCTTCCCCACAAGCACCAGGGTTCCCCAGGGATCAATTCTCGGCCCCCTTCTCTTCTCCATGTTCATCAATGCACTACCTGCTGAGAGTCTAAATTGTGATGCGATTCTCTACGCAGATGACCTAGTCCTGTACCACAGTGACAAGTCCTTGATCCATCTCCACTACCCTCACAGGCAACTACAGGGTGGCGGAAAGCTGGTTCACATCCAGAAAACTACTACTAAATGAGAAAAAGATGAAGGCCATGCTCTTCGGATCTAAGCCCTACTTAAACAAGACTGCCAGATCAAACACTGCCCTCACCGTACTTACTACCGCTGGCCCCCCACTCGAGCAGGTCACCTCGTTCACATACCTCGGGGTTACCCTCGACTCCTCCCTCACGTTCAATGATCATACAGCCCTGCCCATTAAAAAGATTAACCAGAAACTAGGTGCAGCCTATCGCACAATTCACCTGCTTTCTCCAGAAGCTCACCTCGCCATCGCGCAAGGAAACCTTCTCCCTCTCCTTGATTACTGCTCCCCTATCTACTCCCCAACACCCACAAAGCAACAATCACGTCTATACATGGCATATAATGCTGTCTGTTGCTTTGTCCTTAAAGCATCCCTGTTAACCCATCACTGCAACCTCTATGAGTCCTTAGGATGGCTCTCCCCTCAGGCACGCCAGAACTATGTGGCGGGCTGCTTGGCGGACAATGCTCTCAGAAGTAACCAGCTATCCCCCTATGCTCCCCTACTCATACCTAGAGCAGCCACTAGACCCCTTAGGACCTCTTCTTTTCCAACCCTCGAAGCTCCTCGTGCCTCTACGATGATGGGCAGCAAGGCTTTCTCAGTAACGGCCCCCTCCCTCTGGAACAGTCTTCCCACTGCCATTTATGCATCCCCATCCCATGCGTTGTTCAAAGCCAACCTTAAGGTCTGGCTTCTGATGGAGTCCTCCTGCAAATGCTTGCCAGGCAGAGCAGAATCCCATGAACCACTTAAACTACCAAAACTGCTGGCCACTGCCCCTACTCTCCGGAGCACTATGAACATACATTGCCTTGCTCAATGTCTCGCACTGCCTACCTTGCATGCTGCCGCTACTCAGCCGGCCCCAGCAATCTGGCCGGGACAGGTGTCTCCACCTACTCCTCTTTGAAAGCAGTCTGACTGGCTCAAACTGCTACTTATGCTTAGCTTATGAAACTGTTTTAGCTGCTTTGTGCATATACTTAAACAAATTCTCCCCTGCATTCTAGGCCTGTATTTCCTTGTCTCATGTTTGTTATCTCTATGCCTGTAAACATTATAAAAATGATGACTGTTCTTACTGTCCTAATGTTGTTGTGACCACCTTACACTACAGTGTGAATTTGTATCTACTCCTGTAATTCGTATTTCCCTGTACTGCCACCTTGTGGCCCAGGTCGTGACTGAAAATGGTCCACTGGATCAGTGCACTTACCTGGTTACCAAAAACATAAATAAATAAATAAAAGATACTAACACAGCATTCCTTTACATTTCAGTTCTCATGTGCTGACATTTACCTGCGGTTTGCTGAGCTGCTGAGCTGAACAATGGGTGACAGGAAAAGAAAGAGATGCGTCCCTGATATCGCCCAAAAGATTTGCATTCTAGACTGCCTAGACAGTGGGGAGAAGGCCACTGTTTCTGACCTGCACAAGGCAAGAGACAAGTTAAGGGCATATGCGGCTACAATGGAAAATGCGTCTGGTGCTGACAAATGTAAGACCATGAAGACTTTCCAGGATGAGCAGCTCGACAGGTCTTTGTATCTCTGGTTCATACAAAACAGAGTCAGAAGCACCCCAATATCTGGGTTGATCCTGAAGCACAAAGCCATGCAGTTTCACCATAATTTAAACAGTGAAGACAATACGTTTATGGCTAATGAGGGCTAGCTTTTAAAGAAATAAAAGTATTTTGCTTAAAACCTCTTTGGTTTGTTTCCACTATGTGACTACAGTGCCCCAGTGTAATTTCCCCATGTAAATCAATGGAACCTCGTTTATCCAAACCTCTTGCTTATCAGAAACAAATCCTTTGTCTACTGTTTGGTTTGGATAATCAAGGTTCTACTGTAGTCTCTTTATTGTTTGAATGGCTTGCTCCATCATACCATTACTCTGGGGGTATTTTGGTGAAGATGTTACATATTTAAACTCATGTTTTCTTTGAAAGTTTCTGAATTCAATGCAGGCAAATTGAGGGCCATTTGTCACAAATATTTCTGGAATACCATATCTTGTACATTGTGATTTAATATGGTTAATCACAATTTTGCTTGTTATATTTTGCAACTTGGATATCTCAGTGTATTTGGAGTAGTAATCAACCATTGCTAGATAAGTTTCCCCTTCAAATTCAAACAAATCAGCCCCAACCTTTTGCCAAGGCCTCTCTTGTATCTCATGTGGCTGCAGCAGTTTTCTAGATTGTGCTCTCCTGAACTGGTTGCAAATACCACACTTGGCTACCATGTCACTAATCTGTCTGTTCATTCCTGGCTAGAATAATAGATCTCTAGCTCTGCACTTTCCTGGATTTTCTGGGACTTTTCAGCAATTCCACTGGCAACCAAGAAAATTTCAAATTGCTGCTTGAATCTTCTCCAGTTTTCAGCAACATTTCCCTGCAGACTGAGAGTGGAGGGAGGCAGCAGGCGTTCTATTCTGACATCATGTAATAATCATGCAGACACCAACATGGAGTACTCTGGTAACTTTACTGTATAGCACTGAGATCAAACTGCAAAAGCACAGGATACTGCCTGCCAGATAAGGGCTTTTATATAAATGTTGACGCATGCGCAGTAACAAAGCATACGCAAATCACGTACGCTAATTCACTTCCTTACACTTCCTGCTGCTTAAGGTACAGACTCACCCAATTAGAAACTGCCAGAAACTCACCAGCAAACAGAAGCCCCTAGTCCACCCCAAACAAAATGGTTAAGGCCACTGAATTCCAGTTAAGCAAACACACAGCAATTTGAAAACAGTTAATCCCTTGAAACCCAACGCCTACTCTTCCTACTGCTTAAGGTGCAGACCCACCCAATTAGAAACACCCAGAAACTTACCAGCAAACAGAAACCCCCACACTTGCCCAAACAAAATCATCCTGAAAGGGTTGGAGATACTACACTGGCCGAAAGTCTATGCTGCCAGAGCCTGAGAAAGCAAATACTACCAGTAGTGATGGGGTTTCTGCTACTGGTGTGGCGAAGACAGGCACTGAAGGAGATATTGCAAAAGGCCTGAAAATTCTGATTTGGTACTGCACAAGTTGTTGAAAGAAAAACATGTCAGGAATCACCAGTGGGACCCAGTGAGGGAGTGAACTGGGATCCTGGACTAAGCCTGCTCCATGAAACTGATGCAATCTGTTAATGTTACTGGCCCCGGTATCCCCCTGGGACTAATAGGACTGTCTACCAGGGTACCAGACAAGACTGAAGGGGTGGACTGAGTTGTGTTACTTGACAGTGGCGTCCAAGTGACTGTTGTACTTGAAGACTGGTATCAGAAGCATTTAAGTCATGTGCCAGTACAGCCACTGGAAGAACTAGCTGTCTGGGGAGTAAGCAACCAGCCTTACCCATATCAGGGTACACTGTCATTTCAATAGAATTTCCCCAAAGTGTTACCCAGACCCCAGTGGAGACTCTTGCCTTGGTGTGCCCCAACACTGGAATGAAAGGTGAGACACCAGTACTGGTTGGTACCAACACCAACATATTTCAGCGAGTGGCTCAGCTATGCCATGAGATGGAGGATCCGCAGTCCGTACACAGCCTACAGATACACCCATGGATATGAAGTATCTATGTGAATGGACCCACTTCTGGTAAGGCAAAGACCAAGGAAGAGCAGGTAGGAGTGATCTGCCGAAGAGATGCCCGACCTTTGGTTCTACCCACAAGTGTTGAGTGCCAGGTAATTGGGGAAATGGAGTTTGAGCCACCTGCCAGAAGCCCTACTTACACTGTGGACATGCCTTCCAATGGCAAGCACCCTAATAGCCTACTAGTACAGAGAGGGATGGTGCCAGCTGCTCCCCCCACCCCACACATCTACTAGAGTTCAGAAAATGAATGTTCTTTTGAGGAATGAGACTGACAAAGAAGTGACTATTTGGAAAGAATGGACCTTAGCACATGTCTACCGAGAACAGGCTGTATGATTTGCAGTTCTGACCAAGCCATTAGTAAAAGGCTTGATCCTAACTTTTTTAATTTTGGAGACTTGCCACTACCAGAAGCTTACAAGCGGAAATTGAGACAAAAGTTAGCAGGTAGGACTAATGTCTTTTTTCCACCAGTAAGTTTGATGTGAGATACAGTCATGGTGAAGAGCATCACATATGTCTGAGTGACAACCGACCCTTTCGAGAAATGTCCTAATATCTAGCTCCAACAGATGCAGAAGATGTTTGCAACCACTTACAAGAATTACTAGCCGTTGGTATCAAATCCTAATCCAGAAGCTCATATGCATCCCCTATTGTGGTAGCCCGCAAGAAGAACGGGGCTGTCTGTTTGTGTATTGACTACCAGACTTTAAACAAGCACACTATAACCAACCAGTACTCTGTACCATGTGTGGAGGATGCTCTGGCCTGCCTTGCCAGCAGTAAAGGGTTTTCCATACTGGACCTTGGAAGCGGATATTACCAGATTAGCAGGGCTGAAGAGGATAAGGAAAAAAACAGTTCCTTTGCCCCTTGGGATTTTATCAGTTTGAAAGGATGCCACAGGGCATATCGGGGCACTGGCAACTTTCCAGAGGTTGATGAAAAAAGCAGTGGGAGATATGAATCTGCTGCAAGTGACAGTCTATTTGGAGACCTGATTGTTTTCGGACGCACCCTAGAGGAACATGAGGAATGCATGATGAAGGTTATGGACAGACTCGAAGAATCTGGACTCAAAGTGTCAGTTGACAAATGTTAATTCTGCCAACCCTCTGTAAAGTACGTTGGGCACCTTGTTTTAGCAGAAGGAGTCCAAACCGACCCTGACAAGGTCAAGGCCCTGAAAACGTTGCAGTCCTTTCTTGGATTCGCGGTTATTTCCGGAGATTTGTTCAGGATTTCTACAAGGTGGTCCGACCACTTACCAATCTCATGTAGGGGTACCCCCCACTACTAACTACAAGAAGCAGTGGGGAAAAGAAATGCCCCAAAAGACGTGCTACAAAGCAAATGAACCATTTGAAGATCAGTGGGATCAGAACTGAGAAAATGCATTCAGGGAAATAATTAAGAGACATACTGAAGCTCCTGTGTTGGCCTTTGCTGACCCTACTAAACACTATTTCTTACACATGGATGCCAGCATGGATGGGCTGTGAGTAGTACTGTATCAAGTGTACAAAGAGGGACCAAGACCTGTTGCTTTTACTAGCTGGAGCCTGACACCAAGTGAAAAGAACTACTCAGTGCACAAGCCAGAGTTTTTGGCTTTAAAATGGGCAATCACAGATCAATCAATCAATCAATCAATTTTTATTTTACCTGGAGAAAAATACAGTTGTGCAAGCTAATTTACAAGGTTGTCCTGGGTGGACAACTTAAGGTGGTAATACAATATAAAGGTACAAAACCAAAAACAAAATAAAAAAGAAGGATACAATAAATAATACAGTGAAAAATACAGTGCATGATATATACAAAAGGGTTAAATCATGTTGTAAAGTGAACAGTGACAAAGTGCTATACGCATGACAACATTTCATGTACGTGTCAAACAGGTCAAAATTCGGAATACATATAGGAAATGAGAGTACTAAATGTCATGACCAACAAAACACAACATACAGTGTTGTGACAGAGGTATCGGGAGAAGGGCAGTGGGCAGTAGATCGAGGGTGAGATGTAGGGACAGTAGAGGGGTAGGGAGGGAGAGGGTGAAGGCCAAAATATAATGGAATAAGGGGAGCTGCTAAGCAGTGATTTGAAGACGATGCCAGAAACGAGGGTCAGGTGAGAGAAAAGGCAAGAGGGACACCTGTAGGTAGAGTAGATTTGGTCAGGGAGGGGGCTGCAAGAAGAGGACAGGGAGAGGGTGAGTCAGAGAGGGACCACGAACAATAAGATCATCTCACAGTGGGAGTAGTTGCTGAGGGAAGTTTCATGACTACTTTTATGGGGCAAAATTTACGGCAAGAACTGATAACAATTCTCTTATCTATGTCAACATTACTGCCAAGTTGGGTGCAGCAGGTCACCAGTGGTTGTCTGTCCTTTCCATGGATGACTTTACCCTAGAGTATCGGAAGAGCCTGAACAATACAGATGTTGACGCCCTATCTCACCGACCTCACCCTCCAGAGGGGAGCCAATGGACCTGTATGACCCCTGCAACTGTGAAAGCTGTATGTACAAAATATGTGGACGCAGATAGCGAGACGCCCGTTTGTCACACCAGGGCCATTGATGCAATGGGAGCCCACCCTGATGCTATGCCAGAAGCCTATTACAACTTTAGGGGTTGGACATCAGTAATTTGCCCCAGTCAAAATGGAAAGAACAAAGAGAGTTGCAGTGGCAAGATTATGGAATGCGAGGGGTAATCTCAGCTTAAGAAAAAGGAGAAGGTCCAGATAAAGTGCCAAATTATCATCCTGATGTCCCAATTTGGTTGAGAGAGTGGAGCAAGTTGTCCTTGAAAGAGGGAGTGCTTTTCCGAATGGTCCAAGACCCAAAAACAATGGTCCCCTGTTACCAGTTGGTACTGCTGTGGAAGTACTGCAAAGTTGTTCTTAGAGCTCTTCACGAGGATATGGGGCACCTCAGGTTCAAGCATACCCGAACCTTGTGTGATGCTGATTTAATTTGCCTAGAATGGTGTCTGATGTAGCACAGCACTGCAAGAACTGTGCCAGGTGTGTCCAGAGAAAGACTTTGCCCCAAAAAGCAGCACCACTTGTGCACATTTTGAACCCGGGCACCACCTTCCAATGGGCTACTACCCCTGCCTGCTGCCCTGAATGCAGTTTGAGGGGCCTGGGTTCAGCTCTGATTGGCAAGAGGGGCTCAGTACTAACAATAAAATGTTTGGTGTGGTGTCTCCACCCAGAGTGATTTTCAAGTGAATTAAACACTAAACTAGCACAACCCTCTGGGAAGGTGTACCTACCCACAGCACCACCCAGTGGTCCCACACATGGAGTTACACAAAACACTTTAAGTTGTATTCACAGACACAATTACTGGTGAGTGCTAATAGTATGCTCACAGTGCATGCACTTACTAACAAGGACTGGATATCTGGAAAAAAACACCCTGTGCACCAGTAAGAAATAGTTACCAGCAATAGCAATGTATCCTTTATCTTCCCACAATAGACCAGTGCACCAGTAATGACATGCTCATGGACCCAGGTAACATTTAAAGAACAAACTGATGTATTTAGGGGATTGAACAAGGGGTGGTGGATGCAAAGTTAAATTAATTAGTACGTGGGTTTGGCAATGCTTTTTTCTCTGGAAAAAAAACATTTAAAACAATACATTCACCCCCTGGACTGTCCAGTTAACCTCACTGGGTACCCAGGATATGCTGTATTGCAGGCCTGAAGCATTGCCTCGGGTTGGCCAGCGTTACAGCTGGTTGGAGCCCTTAAACAAATAAATGATTTAAGCTTTACTCGACTGTAGGAACACTAACAGACTCTTGATCACACAGAAATTGTATTCCTCAGGCCTGAAGGCCTACTAAAACAGTCTAACCCACAATGATAACTTGAAAAGCAAATCAGATGGTAAAATACTTTTATTTTGTGTTTCAGGGTCTCTCTGGTTGTTTGCTGCAGGCTGCAGGTTTCTTCTTTTGTAACATGGACCAGAGCTTGCATAACTCACCCCCACTTCAATGCATCCCTCTCAAGGGTGGCCACAACTCTTGGTGATCTTCTCCATAGGAGCTGACTCCCCAAACTGGTCTCTCAGCAGCTTCGGTAGCACAGGCAGCAACAGTCTCTCAGGAAAATTATTAGGCATCACGAGGCTAAAGTCTGGCACAGTCTCAGATAGGCCGCACAGCTTACCCACTCGTAAACTGCAGTCCTGGAATTGTAAGCTGGCAAACAGAAGCGCAGGTTTCCCCTTTTTGGGCAAACAGACTGGAGACAATTTTGGTGAACCCAGACTTCAGGTTCAGGCACAGTCCATTGGGCAAACAGGCCTGTCACTGGCACACAGCTTGAGGATCTCACAGACATGCTGACCCTCTTTCAGTTGGGAATTCAGCTCTGAGGAAATTACTTCTTTTCTCCCTTTTGGAGAGATGCAGTTTGGTCTGCAGACTTGGCAGTCCCAACAATTAAGGCAGGAGTTCAGGCCAAGGAGAAGTTTAGCAGGCCTATTCCCAAATTCTGCGAGCTGAGAACAGAGCCTCCTTACTCATTGGAAGCTCAAGGTGGACTCCCAGTTTAAACCGTCCCTCCAGATTGAAGAACAGAGTTTCTCAAATCCAGTTGGCTGTCCAAGCTGTCAGTCACAGTCCAAGTCTTTTAATTGGCTAAAATATTGGCACCAAGAATTATCCCTGCTTTTTTCCCCCAAAAGTCTCTGGCACAGTCCCAAAAGTCTCTGCACGCAATTCTGGCTTTCCTATTTGGCTGACAGGCTGCAATATGGCTGCTTTATACAGTTCCCTAAGCAGTCCATACAGTCCCCCACAATAATGTTCTGGTGCAGCCAGCATAAACACTGGCGCGAGCCGTCCGCCAGCACAGAAGTGCAAAAAGAAATATGTCAGCTCACAGTCTAGCTCCTCTGGCCCCATCTTGGGCAAAAAGTAAATCCAGGGGCTGGGTGGAAGATTAGAGGCACTACAGGACTTGGGCTGTGGTGGTGCCAATCAGGGGAAGATCGGGGACAGAATGGGCAGGCGGGAGATCAGAAGGCAAATAAGGTATGCCCCCACGGGAGTGGGTTACAATTAAAACCAGTAAGCCTATGGAACTGGTGTGTATGGATATTTTGTCACTGACACCAGATAGTAATGGTTATAGCCATATTTAAGTCATCACTGACCACTGTACAAGTTATGCACAGGCCCACCCAACAAAAAATTAGACAGCTTGGACTGTTGTGCAGAAACTCGAGGAGTTTGCAACTCATTGATACATGGCTATGTCAACACTCTTTTACAAGTTAATAGCCAACATTTGTGGGGGACAATCATGATGGGCCTTGAGCCTTCTTTTGTCCTGCCAAATCCAGTAAATCCAGTAAATTATGATATAGCCCAGCATATTCACTCCGATCAAGGTCTTGACTTTCAGAACCATCTGGTGAAAGAATTTCTTGCTGCACATGGCATCCAGCAGTAACGCACCACTCCATACCATCCTCAAGGAGACCCCAACTGGAAAGGTTCAATTGCACCTTGTTAAACATGCTAGGAACATTGGATACAGTACAGAAAAGAAACTGGAGCCAGCATGTGCCCAAGTTGGTGCACACCTACAATTGTACATGGAACAGTGCTACAGATGTTTCTCCGTACCTGTTAATGTTTGGCCAAGAAGCCCATCTGCCAACTGACCTAGCTTTTGGAATGTCTGCTGATGGAACCTCAAAAGAATCCTACCTTGAATATACAAAAAGCCTCAAGAAGCAACTGAAAGAAGTCTATCAATTGGCTGCAGACGCCGCCGGGAAAGTTAGTGCCTCAAATAAACTCAAGTATGACCAGAAAGTGCTTCACCAAGTTTTGCAAGTTGGACATAGAGTTCTCCTCAGAAATCTTGGCCTCCATGGAAAGCACAAGATAGCTGACTGCTGGACTTCTGAACTGTATGGTGCCCTGGAAAAGTTAACTGATTTACCTGTGTACTGCATTCGTGAATAATGTGGCTGGGGGAATGTTGAAACTATTCACTGTAACCACCTTCTGCCTATTGGTCAGCTAGATCCCACGTCAGAAATTGTAACCAAGCCAATGAAAAGATGGCACCAACATCTTCTGAAAGCACTATGTGCAATTACCCTGTTCTACTGTTTGCCATAAACGACAGTTTAAACAATGAGGAGGATGAAGAAATGTACTGGTATATACCGCCTATAAATGTACCCAGCACACCAGTAAACTCTATGGACTGGCCACAAGTAGGTCATGAAGATATAGACCCCTTGTACTGTTTAACCCCAGTTGGAGATCAAGAAGTACCTTTTGCAGATATGAATATAGAAGCGTTGGTAGACTTTTCAACAAAGACTGATTGGACACCTGCTATTTCAGAACAGGCCCCTGTGTTGGACACAGTGTCAGAAGAGGGTAGCATGCACCCTATTCCAATGGAAGATACAGTAGTACTCCAAAAGTCTAGTAGAGTCTATAAACAACCCATAAAATTAACTTATGAGCTCCCTGGTGCCTCCTCTTAAATCCCTATAAAAGTAGTGCATGAGTACATGCCGCCCATTGTTTATTCCATGTCCATTGTTAACCACTACTGTACTGAACTGCATCTTGGGGTTGGAAAATGTACTGATTATATGTCTAAATGAGTTAAAACTGATGCCAAATGCGCTGCTAATACGTTTATGTGTGTTAAAACTGACATGATGGAGAGGATGCTGGTGTCTAGTTAGAAAACATACAGTAATGTTGATGTGTTTGTCATGTTTTGAGAGTTAGAAATTGTAAGGCTATACCTGTGGTTCAATGGGGCAGAGCAACTAACCACGTGCCCAATCGAGCCTTAAAAGGCCACTCCTCCTTGTTACTCCTACGAACATTTTCTCGTTGCGGCTGGAGGCGACGTCCTCCCTCACTCCGGGCTGTTGTCCCATTTCTGCTGTACTTCTGGCTGCCAGTACTCTTCTCCTGTCCATGTCTTCTCCTGGTCCACCACTCATTCTGCGTATGTTTCCGCTGTTCCACCTTGCCTCCCCCCACCTTTTTTTCCTTCCTGCACTCTTTCCCTCGTTTGGTTGTTTCTCCCCCCCTTCTCATTTTCCTCCCTCCTGTCATTCTTGGTCCCCCACCTAAGTTCCCCCTTTGTTGCTTCCTACCCTGTCTGTTCCCCTTCCTATCCCCTCCTTCCTCCTGGGTGTCCTTGCACCTTGATTTTATGCCATTCCTTCCTTCTCCACCTCTTGGTTCATTTTGGGTTTTTCTCTCCGCCTCACCGGCCACAGCCCCAATTCCTCACCAGCACTTATGAGTGTGATGTCATCCGTCTTGCTTAGATTTCGGCTGCTGTCTCACCAGAAGCATCTCAGTTTCTTGGATCTATGTCCCCCTCTCTCCAGCTGTCTGCCTCTGAATTTCCAGTCCACCGAGAATGATTCCTTTTGTATGGTTCCTCAACAGTACTTCAATGCTCAGCTTGCTGTTTTACTACCTACTGCTACTATTATTTATTCTTTGCTGCACTGCATTCCACTTCAACACATCCTTTCTCTCTCATAACCTGCTCATTCTTCTTGCTTTCCTCACCCGTTCACCACCACTTACAGACCGCAGAACTTCAGTACACAGTGCTCTGCCATGGAGAACTTACTTCCCTGCAGTTTTAGGATTCCCTGCTTTCTCCCTCCCATTGTTTGTTCAGTCCTGCTCACCTTGGGGTTTACAGTTTCAGCCTCTGCCTCCATCTACACCCATTGGCCTACTGTTACTAGTAATGACCGGCTCTGTATTTTACTCTATCACTTGTCAGCCCAGCCAGCATAGCATCCCAGCTACAGCTGCTGGCATTGAATCAATTTATTTTACCTCCCCGTTTTAATCGCTGACTCAGTTTATATATCTTAATGTTTCATAGCTATCTGGTGTCCTGATGCCTAGTTAGTGCATCTCTGTTTTTCCCACAGCAGAGGTCTATGTTGTTGCAGTGGACATTGTGGCTCCAGGTAGAGGAGAAGCCTTATAAGTTTCCTGCATTACCTCTGTCATTGGCTCCACCCAGCTTTCTTCTACTGCTCAGTATAGCCTTCCTATTACTGCTCGATGCAGCCTATAGCCCTACCAGTACTTGTGCATATACCAGCTTTCATGGCATTAATGCAATCAGCATAGCACATCTATTCATTCTTGAATCTAACTTCTTCACACACTAGCTTCGTGGCCTCATCCTACCTTGCCGTTGGCTGCAGGCTTTGCGTGGACATTGCCGTCTCTCCCACTTGTAAAATATTCAAATCACTCCTAATTTGGTTTCTTAATGGCCCTGTTGGCATGCACTCCTGGTTATAATGTGCTGTCTGCCTTATCTAGACCCACGTCAGGGTCCCCATTGCTTAGTCCGACCTACATGCGGGTCTCAACATCATGATTGAATATCCAAGCATGACCCACGTGCAGGTCCCATGATACTTCTCATCTTCATCATCTCTCCAATTCAGAGACATGCCAACTGCGTCCGTTATTTTCATGGCTCAGAGCTAGTCTGTGGCAGACGGTCTTGCTCTGCACCCACAAAGTCCGCGTCTTGGGCATGTGATTCTCGGGGTGGGCTCCTTCTTATCTGGGACATAGTAGGAATGTCCTCACTCCAAAGGGACCTTCAGTTGTCTCCTTTGTTGGCAGCATCTCATGATGTGGCATTTGGACTTCAGCTCCGTTGGGTGGGGCCCTCACCAGCTGGACCCCTTTAGCTGACTGAGTGGGTTCAGCAGCCCCTTCACAGCTATTCTCCCTCTGATCGACTCTGGTTCACCTGGTCTATTTTAGGTTTGTATAGGCCAGTTGAGTGCCTTTGCAGTCATTTCTCTCCTCCTTTACTTTTGGGCGTCTAGTTGCAGAGACATCGCTTGCAACCCTGGGGGCATTCCTGTTGGAAGGGAAGAGCAAGAGCTTCCTTCAAATCAGAATATTTTCCACTTCTCTTAATCTGGTCTCTAAATTGCAGTAGCAGAGCTGTCACTGAACAAAATTATCCCAAAGCCTGGAGGGAAGGCGACCTAGGCCTCGGATCCCCAGAGGTTTCTTCCCAAAAGGGTTTTTTCCTCTCCTCTCCTCTGTGCCAATGGTGTTAATATCTAGATAGGTTAGTACTATTCCCTAGGTTCAGTATATAGGTTCCACTGTTGGATGAGGCAGATGGTGGCCCCATGGCTGTTCCCTCTCTCCTTAGGAAGTCATGCCCTCAGGTGGCCCAGTGACGCTGAGGGTTGTGGTGCTGGACAGTGCACCTCACGCCACACCAGCTACCCAGGTTCGGGAACGAGCCTGGTCATCTGGGGTTGGCAGGGGAGGACTAGGATTGAGCATTCACAGACAGCTCTCCTAGTACTGGGGTGGGTTGGGGAAGATCCACCGCACTGTAGTGACCTCTGGGGATGCCCAGAGGTACTACTAGTGCTGGTGTGAGCAGGGGGGCAGCACGGTGAATGTCAGCACACTGTACCTGGATGTCATTGCATGTCCGTGCGCCAGTGGGAGCTATATAGGGGAAAAAGGCTGGGCGTGACCGTGCAGCTTGATGGTCGCGCCCTGCACTGCCTGGAGGACTCTTGAGGAGTCCCGTTGGGGAGGGTTCGGGGCTGTCCTGGCTCAGAGAGGCATGGGGGGCCCCCCGGCAGGATGGCAAGACGGCCGTCCTGGATCCTCCCAGATGCAGTTCGAGCCACTTAGCTCTCCGGGTGGGCAGGGTTGGCAGCTGGATGCCCCAAGCTGCTGCACACCACAGCAAGGTGGTATAAATACAGCTGTGATAAAAAAAAAGGAAGTCATGCCCTCATGCCTCCTCCAAACCTATGTGCAGCTCACTATTCATCTGTTGTCTCCTGCTACTCTATTCAAGCTCCTGACCATCTACACCTACCGACCTATGTCCAGGTCTTCAATACTGATCTGCATTCCTCGCCTCCTCGAGGCAGTATAGCACAGTGCGTTGAGGCTCTGAGCTGCAGATCTGGAGACCTGGTTTTAATCCCACAGCTGCCTAGGTGCATACAGTGTGATCCTGAGCAAGTTACTTAACTTCCTTGTGCTCCCAGGTCGCATCTGGAAACAAGCTTCAGCTCAATGTGCTACTCCTGGTTAAACAATGTTCCCCTTTCCCTTTCCCCTCATTTGCGCTGCTCGACACTCTTTTTAGGCACTCCTTTTGGGCTCCTTCCTAAGTTACCTTTAGCCAAGAGAATCATTCCCATGACACATCTAGGGGTGGAACCCTCCTCTAGGGTTCCACACCTTCGTACCCCTACAGGGTGGTATATCCCATGGATAGAGAGGCGAACAGCCAAAGTGTGTCCAAATTGCACAAGCATAATAATATACCAAGTTGTGTAGGCCCATTGAACTGATTGTATAGATAGAAATGTTCCCAAAAGTGTGATGGTTTATACTGCCAATATGGAAAATTAAGGCAATGTCTTGTCGAGGACACCAAGATTTTTGGGGGGCAGTATGTAAGCCCCCCCACATCCCTGTGTGGGGCTTACCTGTTGGGCTATGGCCCAGTGCTTCCCCCATTGTCCTGATTTCTGCCTCCAGTCCCCTGGACTGCTGTAAATGGGACCGGAGGGCTTCCTAGGAGCTCCAGGTGGGATTCGGACCTGGGCTCTCTTCCTTTCCTCATGGTAGCCACCACTAGCTCGCTCTGTCCTTCTGCCCCATGGGAAAGCAGGGCCAAGGTCTGTTGTGTTGTTTGTGCTTCTGGGTGCCCAAGAGATGCCCCTACCCGGTTCAGTGGTAGTTAAGACCAATCCGGGAGGTAAACTAACACAGATACACATGCTGAGGCAGCGCATGTGTAGCCGTAATACTTAAAGGAGCCATGGCTCCCTAAAAAGTATATGGTAGAATGGCCACAATCTAAAGGGGTTCCCAGCTCCATGGCAGGCAGAGGACCCAGGGTCTAAGAATAAAACCTCCTCCAGGTGTATGGTTGGTGGTTTCCTGGTCTCCAAATGAGCAGTGGGACCAAAAACTGTTATGGCAAGGTGCGCATGCACACCCACAGCCTGGGAAGGTGCGAAACAGGTGCCTCTTTTTTCCGGAGCCACAACAGGCAAACCGGGCTCCCCTTAACTGAATTAAGGGTTTCCCTGGCCTCATCAGGGCAAGTGGGGCCAGGGCAAAGGATCATCTGCCTCAAGGTGGCTTGTATGTAAATTGGGAGGCTGCAAAAGCTAAGCAGCCAAATGTAAACAAAGATGGCAGCTCCCAGTACTCTCTCCACCACTAAGGGCTCTGGGAGGGGTTATAGTGCACCCTCCAGTAACTAGGGACAGTTTGGGCCAATCAGGTTGGGAGCAGGGGGGTGGCTATATAATGGACTGTGCCCTGGGTTCTGGGAGGAGTTTCAGCTAGAAGCTAGAGGTGGAGACTGTGTTGGAGGGCTGCATGAGCCAGCAAGCTTGCCTTGGTGCATGTAGGCCCCTCTGAACCCAGACAAAACCTTGAGGCAGACTGCCTACTAGCCCAGCTTCCCTGAAGGGAATTTGAACTGGACTGCTCATTTGGTTTTCCCAGTGGGATTTACCTGAACTGCTGTGTTAAGCCATAACCTTTCTGTTTGCCAGCTAGGAGGAAAAGATATTTGCTCTGAACTGAGACTGTTAAAAGCCTAACTGTGTTTAAGTTGAAGGGAAGCTGAGTGCCCTGGATGCTGTGGGTGACAAGCCTGGGTGGTCCCCTTGCGAAGATGACGAAAAGCCCAAGTGGCAAAGATGACAAACGACCTTAGAGGCAATGATGGTGAAAGTCCTGTGGGGCAAAGATGATGAAAGGCCCATCACGGGTGAAGAATCCAACTCCTGTTCGAATCTCCAGCCTGCAGTTGTTGTTCCTTGAGAGACTGTCTGCTGATTTCAGTGTGGTACCACTAGTCTGTGTCATTCCTCAACTCCTCAAGATTGTCAATAAACTGTGAGTACCTCTGGGCTGCAGCCCTGGGAAGTTTCTTCTGCAATTTAGCTAGCTAGCTAGATATATAAAAGGCAGTGAAATCCTGGGCAGGACTTGGTAATCTACAGGGTAAGCCCAGGCAGAAGATTGCAAACTTTCTTGTTTCCACGTTTTGAAATCCCATTTAAAATTCTACCAGTTCACGTTTAAAAAATGGTGATCCCCCTGCATTCCAAATGTGCAGCAACTCTGCGACATCTGGTTGACCACCAGCAACCCGGTGAGGTATCCACTGCAACAATTACAATAATTATGGCCGTGGTTGGAAGCTGGGTGCACCCACTGGGGTGGTAGGGGACTGCGTGGGGGGCAACTGTTAAAATCCTGTTGTTTTATGCCTTTTGCTTCCCCTTTACCCCTCCCCTATAATAAATATGAGGTTAGTTTGCTTTATAATACTGGTTCATGGTTATTGCTTGGTGTGTATTTATACTGTGTGGGGACAATCTAACTGTGTGTGCGGGGGGGATTATTATTTGTCCCTGGGGGGAGGTTAGGACCACATTAGGTAGCCTTTCTGTACCCCTGCCCCAGGTGGAAGCACCAAACCTGTTCCTGATATTCTATTTGTGTCTGCAACTAAAAGAACCCAGGCCAGCCTGAAGATAGGTCGGTGTGTGAGGAGGCACCGAGTGCACACAATAGAGAGATCGCCCCACTTACATACATCTCACAACTGCAGGTCAAATACATACCTAGAAGCCAGCTGTTCATGATATCTCCATGCTCAAACATGTGGTGCAGTGCTGTTTGTTGAAGGATGTATGGGTCATGACAGGATCCAGGGTATGTTGCAATGACATCCAGTATCTTGCATGCACCGTCACAGACAATCTGCACATTGATTGAGTGTATTCTTTCCTTTTAATGTATGCATCCTCATTCATTGTTGGTGCCTTCATGGCTATGTGTGAAGTCAATTGCATCAAGGACTCTTGGCACTCCAGCAGTCATAGGCTGCCTACTTTGCCATTTGAAAAGTACTGTACTTCGCAGATGACACAAAACTATGTAGGAGGGTGGCTAGTTAAGAGGGAATAAGGGGTATGCAGAAGGACCTACAAAAGCTTGAGGAGTGGTCAAAGGTCCGGCAATCAAAATTCAACGCTACAAAGTGCAGGGTAATGCACCTAGGGTTCAATGTGTACATAACTTAGTGATGAGTATATGCTTGTGCAATTTCATTGATAGACTGATAGTATTTGAATGCTTATGTTGTTGACTATGATAAATAGATACTTTGGCCTTTTGCACTCTGTCCCACAGGGAACTACCACCCTGTCAGGGTACCATGAAGGCATAGGAACCCTCTTGAGGAAGGCTCCATTCCTAGAGATGCCATGGGAAGATAATTCCTTTAGACTAAAGGTACCTTAGGAAGGAGCTCCCAGGGAGAGAGGCGTGCCGCTAGAGGAGGAGGGGATGATGGTGGGGCAAAGAAAGAATGCATCTGAATGAGACTGCAGGAAACTGGCTTAACTAGCTCAGACAGGGGGTGTGGCTAGTTACTCCCACCCATTGAACTACAGTCATGGCCTTTGATTTCAATGTGTGCTCGCAACTTAGTGATGAGTATATGCTTGTGCCATGGCTCCTTTAGGCTGATAGTATCTGAATGCTTATGTTGTTGACTGTCATGAATAGATATGCTGGCCTTTCACACTGTCTGTTCCATGGGGAACTACCACCCTGTTGGGGTATCATGAAGGCAAAGGATCCCTCTTGAATAGGGTCCACCCCTAGATGTGCCGCAGGAAGATAATTCCTTTAGGCTAAAGATACCTTAGGAAAGAGCCCCCCAAAAAGTCGAGCAGCAAATAGTGAACACAGAAACTGGATGAGCATGGATTAACAGAGTTGTGATTACATGTAACAGACATTGAAGGATTGTGCAATGACTGACTATTTTGGTATTGATGGCAGAAGGAGCATGACTTCCATAAGGAGCAAGGGAATGGCAGAGTAGAAAGAAGTCCATCATCCATCTCCAACTCAACAGCGGAAACCTACCTGGGTCAAAATGTACTACTACTTGAGGGATTATCTAACCCAGGGGTGACCAACCTATAGCTCACGAGCCACATGTTGCTCTCGAAGCAGTTTGATATGGCTCACGAGGAGTTTGTCAATTACGTGTCAAGTACTGTCACAGTCTTTTAAATTTGAGAAAGGTCAAAGTACAGGAGCTATAAAGTGCCCTGAGTGCTCAACAAACTACTTTTAATAAGCCTGCAAGCAAATCTAAAGCTCCAGAGCTGCTATGAATAATTATTTTAAAATGACAAATATTTTTTTTAAATACTGTAACTTAATAAAACTTAACAGAATATGAATATTGACTATGATATTATTTTAACTCCTAAATATGGGTAAAGATGGGTATGGTTAAGGCTGCACATTGGGTATGGTACGGACTGCATGTTGTTATGGCTCACGTCTTACACAGAAATTTAAATGTGTCTCACGACCCTGAAAGGGTTGGACAACTCTGACTTAACCTTTATGACCTTCGGCACAGAGGAGAGGAAAAAAACCCTATGAGGGGGAAACCTCTGGGGATCCAAGACCTTGGTCGCCTTTCCTCCAGGCTTGGGATGAATTAATGACAGCTTACTACTGCAATTTACAGACCCAATTCAGGGGAGATTTTTAGAGGAAGGGCTCTCACTCTATCCCTCTAATGGGAAAGTCGTGGTGGTGCTGAGAGTAGAGACCTCTGCAGCTAAAGGGGAACCCTGCTGGGCCCTCCTCCACAGGGTGAGCAGGAGAGCAATGGACACTGAAAGGCACTCACCTGGCTTCCAAGTGAAGCCTAGGGGAAGAAGCCAAACCCAGGAGGGGTGGGAGCAGGAGGATTGAACAGTCTTCACCCTTGAGGAGCAGGAAGGATAAGGGAGGGTACAGAATGGAGACCAGGTGAATCGTAAGTGGCTGTAGGGAGAATAGCTTTTGAAAGTACTGTCGACACTGTCAGCAGCAAAAGGAGCCCCCTGGGACTTGGAGGCCCTATCCTCTGGCATCGGAACTCTTAAATGTTACATCAAGAGGTGCCACTGACGCTGTCTGCACGGCCAAATACTTCCTCCAGAATGGAGGACCTTCTCACCTTAGTGGTAGGAGAGAAGGACCCTGCCCCCAGCGAGGGACCCACCCTTAAGATGTGCACTACAAGGGGGCAGAGCTGTACTAAGTAGACAGAGGCAGGGATGCAACTGAGAGTGCAGCACTGGCAGTGCAATTGGCAGAATTGAGAACAGCAGTAGATGGCATGAATGGACAGCAACTGTTAGCACTAAGTATATGAGACTGCATGAAGCGAGGTGCATCTGGTAGCACTGAGGACAGAGAGACAGCATGAATACATGAAGACAGCATGAGGTGAAATGCAACTGCAATTGGTAGGCTTGAGTATGGCAAGGAGGCATGCTGGAGCAATGGAAAGCAACAATTAGTACTGGTAGGAAATGCAGTATCATGGAGAATCAAACTAGTATAAGCCCCCGCTCCCTGGTCTAGGGGTATTTGAGATGATAAAGTTCATTGGGAAGGGGCACCTTACAGCCAGAAACACAGTCCACAAACCATTGTGATGATCAAATAAACTTGTACCTGACAGCCAGCTTCACTGGTGGACAGATTGGCTCCGTCGGGGTGCAGAGATGGTAGCCAGGGTGCAGCCTGAATGTACTAGGGGCAAAACTTGTTAGACAGTAGATAGGCAGGAAAACAGTACAACTAGTTACTCCATACTAGTGAGGCAAATGTCCAAACAGCAAACGGTCTGGGTTTGTTTATTTAACTTCCACAAACAGTTCATAAGGCTCAAACCAAAATGTAAGCAGCTCCGTGGAGCTGGGAGCACAGCTGATTTTGCCACAGGAATAAATGGCCGCAGCCATGGTACATTTCTTGGGGCACTTAGTCCCAAACCTGGGTCCCACCTAACATGGAGCCTAAGCAGGTTCCTGATTGCTCTTGGGGTTGCAGCAATTTACTAACATTATTTTGCTGTAACTAATGATCAGGCTCACTTCCCCTCTTAGTCTCAGTGGCAGGCTTGGCAACCTTTAATCACAGGTGAGTGCTTTATTTTTTTCTCCTAGCTCCCTGTACACATAGGTGCAGCTTCAAACACAGCCACTCCATGGAGCGGAGCCTGCACATCTGATGCCTAGCCCATCCCACAGACCCACACATGGAAACTCTCTATGGGCATGGCTGGCACCAAATTTTGCAGCTCTAAGGGGGCTAAACATAGGGCTCAGTCTTTTTTTCATTATGAATGATGACACTCCTTACTGGTGGACATGGGACTTCAGCAATGGGACCCTGAATCTGCCACCTCGAGGTTCCCCTGGCCCTGCCTATCACATTCTGACACAATACCTGCTCAATGGCAGCCACCAGTCTTTATTTTGGATTACTGGGCATGATCTACCTGACCCGTCGCAGTGCCAAGGATCACGACACAGGCCGTCTTCCTCCAGGCCTTGGCTCCTCCCCACATAGCAGATTCAGTAGCTCCGAGCTCCAAACACATGTGCAGGCAGCACCTGGATAGCCCAACCATCTTCCAAAGCACTCTTAACAGGGGTCCAACCTTTGACAGGGCCGGAGTGGCTATCACCCCACCCCAGTACCTGGGCCCATGGCCCCAATCCTTTGACTCTCCCCAGACTCCATGGCACAGCAGGCACGAAGACCCTGCATTCCTGCCATGTGGTGACTTTTATACTATGAATGCCAGGGCCCTGCCCCCTCTATGGGTCCTGGTACCTTAACTGGCACTACGGCTCCCTGGGCAATGTAGTAAGCTCACAACTTGGGGGGCTTACATTAGGAAGCAAAGTAGTGCTGGAGTAAGTAATAAAACCACTAAACCCAAAAGGAGTGGTTGCTAGGCTGTTAACCAGGTGTGAGCAGCCTGTGATGAACAGGAGACTGCAAATGGTACAAATAACAGTGTAGGTAAGCAGGGAGACTGCATTCGGTACAAAAAGACAGCAAACATGAGAGCTTGGAGGAGCACAAGGCAAATTAAATGAGAAAAGGCAAGGTACTAGGAAGACTAGGAGAACCCAAAAAGAAACAGAGCTGAGAAGAAACACAGAACCAGAAAACATGAGGGCAGCACAATATAGCAGACAGAAAAGTACAAACTGCAGCCAGGAGACTGGAGCAAAATACTAACCTAGGAAGGAGGAAGAACAAAGCAAGGAGAAATCCCACAAGCACAAAATGAAGCAGGAGGCAAACACGGGGCACAGAGCTCCAGCAGAACCTCCAGCTGCAAAGAAAGAATGCATCTGAATGCGACTGCAGGAAAGCTGGCTTAACTAGCTCAGATGGGGTGTGGCTAGTTGCTCCCACCCACTGAACTGCAGTCATAGCCTTTGATAAAAAGAACCCCAAGACAGAATTATTGGATGGGGCGCGGGGGGCAGAATCAGCACTACAGATGAGGTGTGGGATCTAGGAGTTACCATCAATAACTCCCTTAAGCAAATGATTCAGTGCATCAAGGCCTATAGCAAGCTAACAGGATGCAGAGATGTACTGGGAGGGGGACTGACAGCAGAAGAAAAGAGGTAATACTTTCCCTCTACAGATCCCTGGTGAGACCACAACTGGAGTACTGCACCCAGTTCTGGAGTCCTTACCTCAGAAAAGACAAGAATAAGCTGGAGTCAGTGCAGCACAGAGTGACCCGAGTGATTCAGGGACAGCAGAGTAGATCCTATTAGGATCACCTCAAGGCACTGAATATTTACTCATTGGAGGTCAGGAGGGAGGGAGGGAGGGATATGGCTGAGACCTTCAATTTCCTCAAAGGAATTAATAAAGTGAACTGAGGGGAATTATTCAGTCTGCATACGAACTCATGGCCACATGGATTCGAATGTAAATTAGCAGATGGGGGGAATCAGGAGGGACATGCGGAAGTACTTCTTTATGGAAAGGGTGCTGGAACCTTGAAACAGTCTGCCAGCCGAGGTGGTGAGAGTGAACACAGTCAGGGGATTCAAGCAGACTTGGGACAGAATGAAGGAAATTGTGGTTGCAAGGGGTGACCGGCCCAGAGAAGAGAATGGGGATAGGACCAGGATGGAGGAAAAACAGGTTTCAAGGAGGGTTCCAGGGATTTAGAGAACTTGAACAGACTGGCTGGACCTTTGGTCTTTTTCTACCATCATTGTATATGTTTCTATGTTTCTATCTGCTGTTGTTGTGGGTGCACTGGATATGTAATGTAGTGGTTTGTCTTCCTTAGCAGTCATTCAGGAATTGGCCCACACATTTGGACACTGATGACTGACACAGCCCTCTTGTGTCACCTGTTGGTGTCTGAAATGTCCCTGTTGCCAGGAAACATAGGGAAGATGGCACCTTAACCTCTACAGAGACAGCATGGCTACTTACAATTCTACTCTCCATGTCATGTTGCAGTACATCACACAGCTCATCAACTGCAGACTTGGATAGTCTGTATCTTGCTATGCACTGTTCCTCTGTTAGGTTTTTGTATGAAAGTCTTTGTCGGTAGATCCGTGGTGCGTGCCTTCTTCACAGCTGTCTGGCAAGTTGTTTCTGAGTATGGTCCTGTGCCCATTGCTGCTGCTATTGGTTTGCTACCTCTCAGTGTTTTCCTTGCTGTACTGTACATCACAGTAGTGGTATGCCCGTGGATCTAATGACATGTTTACTGCTCCCTGTCACAGTGACTAGCTCTATTGTGGCAGTGTGTCCCTTTTTGTTGTATGGTTTGCCTTTCACTCTCTCAGCATGTTGATAGATAGTGTGACTTGTCTATCTCTAGCCCTCTTGTTTGAGCCTTTTTTTATTCTCAGTAGAGTTACACCACCTTCTACGTGGTGTAACTTCTGTGTAGTTTCTTCTGCAACATTCTGCTCTGCAGGTGTTGAAAATACTGATCATGGGGATGTGCCATCCTTTTCTAGCTGTTATTTTCCTGCAACTGCTGGCACAAGTGCGTTTTTTTCCCCCACACCTGTGGGCCTTTTGATGATTTGGTGCAGCGCAAGTCATTGTTTTTTCCACACATGTGCACTTTTTGTGACAGTTTCCACAGCCTGCACCTAAATCTGACTTTTGAATCTCTGGCCCTGGCTGTCCAGCAGGAACTTACGTAAAGCAGGTGCATAAGCTCATGGAAACCAAAACAGTAATTCAGACTCCACGACGGGTGTTCCTGTCTATAAAATGAACAACACAGTAAGTGCCTAGTTGTTGTCATCGTAGTGTGTAGCTTGGTGCTTCCACTGTGGAGTTTTATTGCTACTCAGAAAAGATACTTGTGGTATCGTAGCTAGATAAAGTTTAATATATTGCTCTTATGAATCTCTCTCACTCTCTTTCACTATAAGTGAGGGAGAGAGAGAGAGAGAGAGAGAGAGGAGAAGAGAGTGAGAGAGACTCCTGAGAGCAACACATTAAATAATAACATGTATGGCTTGTTTTACATGAGGAGAATTCCTCTTGTACAATACCTTCCTAGGAAATTAATTCAGCA
This sequence comes from Neoceratodus forsteri, assembly GCA_016271365.2. NCBI lineage: Eukaryota > Metazoa > Chordata > Ceratodontiformes > Ceratodontidae > Neoceratodus > Neoceratodus forsteri. The sequence goes on from CM028130.1 coordinate 1,138,011,343, forward strand.
AAAAGATTTACATGGTATGTTATGAGATAAGTTTGGCATACTGTTCCTTTAAATTTAAATTCTCTGTATTTGCATCCCTCAGTGTCAGTCACATGTACACCACACTAGAGCATGTACTCTACCCGTAGCTCCTCCTACTGAAGCAGTCATGAATATTAATAATCTGAATGGGTGTCAGATATTACTATCAATTGTCTTGTTTAAATATTATGGCAAGAGGCAGGCTTGAGAGAAAAAGAGAGCAGCTGTGTTCATTGAGTTCCTATGCATGGTGAGCTCTACGACTGTGTTGGACAGGAAAAGACACATTGGTCCCAGGAAGTAGTCAAGCTCCAGGAAATGAGCTACAATACACCCAGTACACAGAGCTGCAAAGAAAAGTGCATCTGCCGTGTAGCTTTCCTTCAGGATACTTTGTTTCGCAACCCCCAGCATTTTTTTTTTTAGTTTTATAGGAAACCTAGAGACTGACTCAAGTTGAAAAGGGAGAACACAGCTGCCAGGACGTAAGTAAACAAGAGGAATTGGAGGCTCAGTTTTACAGCTGAACAGTCTCAGACCAGACCATGCGCTTCCAGATTTTAACAGGGAAAAATGCAAACGATTCATATTTCAAGAATTGTGGGGAATATCAGTGTCAAGTGGCATTTTTAACCCCAGAAAATGAAAAGCTTTATACCAGAAACTGTGCTCAGAAAACCCAATGTATAATTTTTATTTTGATCCTTGTGGAACAATTAATAAACTATGACATCCAACTGAAAAAGAGGAGGAAAGCCTGACGCAGAGTGTGGTTACAGTTATATGTTAATTTATTAATGAGCAGTACCTTGTGAATTGACATTACTGGAACCAATTATACAGAGCTGGGATGGGGACAGTGGAATAACAGCCACAGCTTAAGCACCACTGCATTGTAATAATCAGGGCTTGGCTTGATTCCGTTTTGGCAGCATCTGATTTCCTCCCCCCAAAAAAGCTTTCCAAAACAAACAAGCATTTGTCAATGCCGAACGTTCGCTTGCAGGTATTTGCAGTGGTGTTTGGCATGTATGGTGCTTTACCCTAATGCCCTGTGCGATTGCTGGTATTTGCACAATAAATTGTCAGAATGACCTTGTTGTTACCCCCATTGTGCGCTGCATAGGCGGAAACACGTTTTGGGCAGGATGTGAAAAATGACAGCTGTACTGCTCATAAGGAAGTGTGGTAAATGGCAATGTTGAAAATCTGGAGTGGAAATATTGAAAATTCGAGAAACCCATGAGCGGTGGGAACTGTGCAACCATGCTCAAAACAGTCATTTTAGGATTTTTTTCACCAAATTTTCAACATTGCCATTTTAAACCTCTGCAATGAACAGTGTCACTGTGATTTTCTTGCTGTGTCCCATATTGATTTCAAGACACCAACTGCGCCCATTGTGCAATTGCTACATGGGGTAAAGACGTTTTGGGCAGGATGTGAAAATTACAGCTGTACTGCTCATAAGGAGGTGTGGTAAAATGGCAATGTTGAAAATCTGGAGTGAAAATATTGATAACTTGGAAACTTACGTGGCATGTGAGGAACTGCACAACGTACGGTCGTGAAACAGTTATTTGTAGGAATTTTTGCCAAATTTTCAACATAGCCATTTTAAGATCTCTGCTCATGAGCAGTGACACTGTGATTTTCTTAAGTGTCCCATACCTGAGTTCGCATAACCGACTGTGCCATTGTGCGCTACATGGGCGAAACACATTTTGGGCAAGATGTGAAAATTACAGCTGCAGTGCTCATAAGGAGGTGTGGTAAAATAGCAATGTTGAAAATCTGGAGTGCAAATATTGAAAATTAAATAAGCGTCTGAGTGCGTAGGAACTGCGCATAAGCTCGCGTCAGAAACAGTCATTTTAGGAATTTTTTCTCAAAATTTTCAACATAGCCATTTTAAGACCTCTGTTCATGAACAGTGTCACTGTGATTTTCTTAATGTGTTCCACATTGATTTAGTGAACCGACTGCGCCTATTAGTGCGCTACATGGGCGGAAACACATTTTGAGCGAGATGTGAAAAATGACAGCTGTACATCTCATAAGAAGGTGTGATAAAATGGCAATGTTGAAAATCTGGAGTGAAAATATTGAAAATTCGTAAACTTATGAGCCTCAGTAGGAACTGCGCAACGTACGCTTGAAAACAGTCATTTTTTGGAATTTTTGCACCAAATTTTCAACATGGGGTTTTTGGGATCCCTTCTCATGTATGATGTCACTATCATGGTGTTATTCAAGGCCGAAGGGTGATTTCGCACAGTGACTGCGCAGTGCCTGCGAAATCACCCTTCGGGCCCGAATAACGCCATGACAGTGACATTATTCATGAGAAGGGTCCCAAAACCCCATGCTGAAAATTTGGTGCAAAAATTCCAAAAAATGACTGAGATATGCAATAAAGTTGAAACCCCCTATGTAGCCCATTATACAGCTTACGGCATTTCCTCAGTTCGCGGTCGGCTTTGAAGAGTGCAGACGTGTTCCCGGTCCACCAAGATCGCCCCCGAGTCCGGAGGTAAGTATGGGGTGAGGGGGTGTGGGAGGCTGGGCGCAGTGGGTGGGTGTGGGTTTTGGGAGGGGGCTGGGAGACACGCTATGGGACCGCTTTTGTTTTACAGGTTTAAAAACACAAAAGACAATGTGGGACGTTTGCCATGCTGGGGTGGCTCAGCATGGCACAAGATGTGTGGGGGCCGAAATATCGGGATTGGGTACCCCGGCCGGCAACTACGCTGGGGCTGAGGAGCCGATGGGGGATTGGGCACCCCTTGCCGGCAAAAGAAATTAGCCGCGCCATGCTGGGGTGGGCCCAGCATGGCAGCAGCAGGATGGCTTGTGGGTTGTGAGCCGACGGGGATTGGGCACCCCGCCGGCAAACAAAGAACGCTTGCCACGCTGGGGTGGGCTCCCAGAGTGGCAGGAAAGCTTTTGGGGGGGCGGCGTGACACGCGCGCGGGGGGGGGAGCGCATGATGGAGCAGATGGCACGGCGCTCAGTATGGCAGCGGTGTTTTCCTTTGAAGCAGAGGAACACCGTTGTCATACTGAGCTCCTGCACCCTTTGGTGCAGGACCGCCATGCCTGCTCTAGGGAGCAGTGCACTGGATGGGAGAGGCACACCTCCAAGTGTGCTACTCTTCCAAGACGTTCCTTGCGCATGCGTGCAAGTGAACGTAAAAAGGGGGAAGTATTGGGGAAAAAAAACAAACAGTTTTGTTGGCATGGATGTCAGAAATGGTTGATTTTTTTGAAAGGGATATTTAGTAGTAATATTTTATATCTTCCAAAAAATGGTTTATCTTTTGGAGCATGTACTTCCAAAATGTGGGACCCATGGAAGTGCTTAACATCTAACAAACAACTTTACTGAAGCCCCGATTAGGATGACAACAGCATTTTGTGTTGAGCAGTGTTCCGAGTTTAATCAAAATAATCAGACTAGTATGATAAAAATTATAAAAGCTGTTACTTGTGGTAATCTACTGTAAATAGCAAGGGAACAGAGAACCAGAGCAGTTCAGGTTATCGTGACAGCTTTGGACCTTACCTTTTTATCCCTTTTTGGAACATCATTTTCCATCTTGTAAAATTATCTTTTCTCCTGCCTTTTAGTTTGCTTTAACATTTTTTAAGCATGGGCGGCTCTAGGACATGGCCGGGCAGGGATCATGCCCCAGTACAAATCGACTGTGTCCTAGCTGTGCCCCAGCAGTGATACATAGATACATAGCTGGCAGCATAGTCTGGATTGAAATTGCCCTGCATGCTCGGATACAAGCCCTCTGCACCCTGTGCCCTAGTTATCCTTAATTCCTTGAGCTGCCACTCTTTCTAAGATTAGAGATTGTTAATGACAAGCATCATTAATTAAGGAACTAATAATAGACTACAGCTGGCTAACCATATTTATAAATGGGTAAAAAAAAAAAATACTGTTTTACCATTAGAGCAAATGCATCACATGACTGCATGTTATTCCCCCAACAACCACACACCTTCACCTTTTTCATGTGTCTTTTATCTCTATGTATTCATTTTGTGTCCATTTGAAAGTGTTACAATACACGTTGGTGTGTGCAGTCATGCTCAGATATAGGCACTTCCTGGGTGGTTGAAAACAGTTGGTTTTGCCCCAGACCTCTCAACACACCCAGGGTGTACATATATCAAAGCATGACCATATAACTTCTTGTGTGTTATCACATACTTATTTACACATGTGAGGATAAGAACCATAGCTCATGAGTGGGGATAAGTAAGCAGTAAGATACAATAAAGACACAATGGGTGTGCACAGAACAGAGCTAACTGTACGACCAGTAATGTAGTAAGGCACAAGGCCACAGGTCGAGTGCCTTCAGTCCCTGGAAGGGTGGTTAGATCTGTTCAGTGCAAACCCCAGAGTGTCTTATTGTATTTGTAAAATGGGTCTATGTATTTTAGATGCATGGAAAAAGCAAGCAATAATACCCAACACGGTGGGCAGTATTGGGCTATACTGGACTGCCCAGGGGTGTAATGAGGCCTGACACCACACGCAGAGGGCCTTATAGCCCCTGGAAAGTCCAGTATAGCCTGGAGTCCTGACACCACAGGCGGAGGGCCTTATAGCCCTTGGAAAGTCCAGTATAGCCCAATCTTGCCCACCCTAGAGGATAATATTGCCCTTAGAATATGGGTATATGTAGAGCACATTTTTAGAAATAAATAAAATTGCTAAAAGTAAAAAAAAAAAGAAAATAAATTTAATTAAATAGAATTTCTTGTAATTGTACCAGTAGAGGGACTACTTTACAAGTAGAGGACACTGATGCTTCTAAGAGCCTCTCAGTGCTTGTCCCTCCCACCCAGCAGTAAGATGTGGAAGATAGTTACTGTTTCTACAATAACAAAACAATGAGAGTAGCAGATTTAGTAGTAGCTTTTTATTTTTATTTTGTGACCGTTGTATAGTGAGTGTGGTCCCAATCAAGAAACACGCTCTCTCTTTCACCGTGATAGGAAAGGGACATTCAGTAGCACAATTCACATGTGAGGAATGACAGCGGATTTGGTTAGAAGATCTGTTGAAATGTGTGATCTGCACTACCAGTGAGCCCTTTCGTTATTTAAAAATTAATTATGCTGTGTCCCTGGATAGTGAAAGTAGGGTCTGAGCATGGGAAATTGAGTAGTGACAGACAAGACGATCGGGAACGAGAGCAGACAGTTTCATTTTAAAGTGAGTGCTCGGATAGGAGTGAGTGCTGTCCCAGTGCAAGTTGTGAGCACGTCATTGGGACTGGGGAGACTGATGGGTTAAAGAGAGATTGGAAAAGCTGTTCTGGTAACAGGAACAGTTTGGCTGGAAGGAGGGAGGACACAAAATTAGATAACTGGTACCAAAAAATAAATGGCGGGGGTGGGGCTCAGTCGCTCACTGAACGAGGAAAGAAAATGGCAGTCATGACAATTTTGAAAATTCTATTGGACAGAGTGATCCTGCAAAAAGGCAGGCAGGGACTGGGACTCATTATTTCTGATTCTGGACCAGGTGGATGGTAGCCATAGCCAATCACGTGTCAAGATTTTGCCAACCCATTTATAAGAGCTTTAAGTAGTAGAAAAAGTAAAATCTTTCCCTAAATGTCAGCCTGGTGGTGTGGTGGGCTGAGGTGTTGGTTGCCTCACCACCTGCCAAGCTGGTGACCCAGGTTCAGGTACGTACCAGGGTCACTCAGGGGCTGGCCGGGGGGAGGAGGATCAAGTTCCCATAGACTGCTGTCCTCCATTGGGGAGGGGGGTTCCAGGCATCTTGTTACACTATCACCACCTAGCAGAAGCTAGTGGGTGTGACAGGTGTGCACTGCGGGAAGGGAACCTGGCACAGTCCCCTGCAAATGACTCAGCCCCAGGGGAAACTGGAAGGGAGAAACGCAGGAGGATAACCAGCCAGGCCATCAAGATGACGGCGGAAGACTTTGCAGGTCCCTCATGTCCAACCGAGGCACCAACCCCCCACACAGTAGTCCTGGCAAGAGGGAAAGTAAGTCCCATGTATGGTAGGTGACGGGGTTGGGCGTCAAGGCTCAAGGGGGGATGGTGGGGCATCACAGGCACAGAAACTATTGATGAAGAATTTGGCTAAATTTAGCCTAAATTATTTCTGCTTGATGGCCTTTTTTTTCTTTGTTGCTTGAGAATTTTTGCTTATCTTTGGTAGCTGTGATTTTTTTCATATGCAGTTTTCAGTGAGTGCTGTCTGTTCTGCAGAGAAAGAGAGACAGATGACATTAGCAGTGTAGCAGAAGAAAAAAGGAGAGACAGCTGGAGGTGCTGTCTGTCGAGGTATTTTTCCTTTTTTCTTTTCACTACTACTTTATGTTGGGGGATGAAGTAGCCTATCAGGACTGAGGCGCAGATGGGAATTGGCAGCGAGACCACAAGTGCAAAGAGTCAAGACTGGAAGACAGTCCAAGGATTGTTAAAAGTTAGGATGAGTTTGTAAGTTTGTTTTGTTTTTAAACTTTTGCTCTGTTTCCTCAAATAAGACAGTATTCATGCAGTGCAGGGGATGGGTAATGAGGAGTGCATGCAGATACATCCACGTAAGCAAGTGAGCAATCGGTGGTGGCTGCTGTGATGTGTGAAAGCAGATATTGCTACAAACTGAAGGAGGCACTGTGCAGTGCCCCTGTGTTGACAAGTCCTGACTATAGCCGACCCTTTATAGTCCAGACTGACACCTCAGATATGGGTATTGGGCAGTACTGAGTCAGACATCCAACCAAGGGAAAGATCACTCCATAGTGTGCCTGAGTAAAAAGTTACTTCCCAGGGAGCAGGCTTACTCTATTGTGGAAAAAGAGTGTCTTGCGATAGTATGGGCCCTAAAGAAGTTAGAGCCATACTTATATGGGCAGCATTTTGAGGTACAAACTCACCACAACCCCCTGGTTTGGCTGACACAAATGGGAAAAATTAATGGTAGACTATTAAGATGGAGTCTTGTCTTGCAAGGGTATGACATGACAAACTTACATAGGGCTGGAGCGACCAATCAGAACACAGATGGCTTGTCGCGTCTATATGAGGAGTGAACTGACTTAGGGAGCTCATCCCATGCAGGGGACAGAGCCCCCAGATTCAGTCTAGGTGGGGAGGAGTGTGACGCTTGGCCAGCTGGTTATGATTATTGTATGATATTTGTAATATAAAAAAAAATAGTATGTGATTGTCTCACATAAGACAGCCTAACCTTCCATGGGCGCCCGCCCCCCCGCCAGGTTTCAGTGAAGCTACAGGATATGTAAACTGACCAGGAACCAGTTAATTAATTAACTTCCTTCCAGAGGGCGTTTTATTATCTTTTACGGCCTGTTGCTGCTTTGAAGTTGGGAAACTAAATATACATTTTATTACAGGACAGGACATCATTTAGCTGATTACTGTTGGCTATATCGCACCTAGGTGACGGATTGCAGGGTTGTAAACCTCAAAGGAACTGGTTGATGAAAGACTCATAATTTTGGGAAATTAGTTTTTGCTGATGTCACCTTATTTAATATATCTCCTGATAGGACATCATGTTTGTATTTTTTTTTATTCTAAAAGGAGGAGCTATATGACTCACAGAAGGGGTGTGGAGACACAATTTAAACTGATACTTGTGTCTGAAATGAATGTCATATTATCTTGGGAATCCAAGAGAGAGAGAGAGACACAGCTCTCTGATTTAACTTTAAAGGTACTTACAGAGGTAATATATTAGATAGAAAAGGTCTAAATGTATTATGGTAGGAGTTTGTTTTGTACTTTTCCCTTGTTCTTTTATGTGATTGTGAGCTCTTTGATATATTGTTCTGTGTTTACAATTTTTTTATATTTTTATCATCTTTTAGTAAAGTACCGTTTATTTAAAAGAATGCCTGGGTGTCTGCCAGTTCTTTTTGCATGTGACATATAGATGGTTAAGTCTGACAATTGTTCAACAGCTTGATGGTGTTACTAAACTGGGAAAAGGTAAGAATATACCTAAGGTCTCTTATAGAGTTTTAAGGGTTAATTTTGGAAGCCTAGCTGGGTGCCCAAGCATAAGATTGTACCTCAATTCCTGAGGAGGGTACATGTGTGAGCCTGTACATTGGGTACGCTAGCATAAGATTCACAGTTTGAATCCCCCCAGAACTTGATACTAAAGGTGATTTGGACCCAAAAGCAAACAGGATGGTTACCCTGTCTGTGACCTGTTCACACTATTGCACTCGGAGGTTGGCACTGTGGGAACAGAGGGCCTGACCTGCTGAGTGTGCTTGTGACAAGGGCACTGCTCAACTAACAGATCCTTGTTAATTGAGTAGTGCCCTAGATATGTTTGCAATGGCCATCTACAATATGAAAAAATAGAGTTTAGAAATGGCCCCATTCTTGTCTATGAAGCACGCCCCTACCCTCACCATAGAATGACATCACAAAACAGTGTGGATCACAAGTGGAAGGGATTGGCGACTCAGCTCCTTGAAGCCAATATACTATCCCTTCCCTTTCAAAATAGGGACATACAAAAAATCAGATTTTGCCACCATTTGACTACAGGGCAGGTAGGAGTTCTACATGGTTCTTGAGGGTTAATGTTAAAAGTACCAGGAAACGGACGTAATAATCCCTCTTTACAAGACACTGGTCAGGCCCCATCTGGAGTACTGCATGCAGTACTGGAGGCCACACCTTCACAAGGACATTAACCAAATTGAGGCAGTCCAGAGAAGGGCAAGCAAAATGGTGCAGGGACTGTATCAGAAAACAGATGAGGACAGATTAATGGAGCTCAATATGTATACCCTAGAGCAAAGGAGGGAGAGAGGTGATATGATTGAAACATTCAAACACCTTAAGGGCATTAACAAGGTGAAAGAGTCTAACAGTCTAACATGTTTCAATATAAGAAAAACAGCAGGACAAGAGGACACAGCATGAGATTAGAGGGAGGCCGATTAAGGGGTAATGTGAGGAAGTTCTTTTTCACAGAAAGGGTGGTGGATGTATGGAATGGCCTACCTCAGGAAATGATGGATATGAATACAGTGCAGGCCTTCAAACAGGCATGGGATAGGCATAAGTGAGCAATACAGATGAGTATGAATAGATAGGCCATTGACAAAATGTTTTAATGGTCTCAGATCTGAGCCTCAAAGAGGCTCATTTACGGCCTGGCACATATCAGCACATGCTGGTGTTCCTGCCATGCTCGACTATTTTACCTATTTGCTTTCACTGGACTTGCAGACCAGTACCTTAAAGGTCCACCTGCTCTCAGCATCTGTTTACTTCTCAGTTGGACAGAATGTTTTTTCAAGCCTCAGACCCTATCTTCAAAGGGTTCTTTAAAGGCCTGGTCCATTTGCACCCCCTCACAGGCAGGGAATCGGTGCAAGTATGGGACCTAGATGTGTGCATAGTTAGGTTCATGGGTCCTCCTTTTTTGAGCCTATGTTTTCAACTTATTTGAAATATCTTAAAAAAAAAAGATGTTTTCCTTGTGGTAATGATTTCTGCCACAAGAATCAATGAGCTCAAGTCTCTCTGCATTGAACAGGACCACATTTCATTCCACAGAGACAAAATTATTCTGGGAGCAAACAAGGAGTTTCTCCTTTAAATGACTTCGGATTCCCATTTGAATCAAACCATTGTACATAAATACATAGATACATACATACATAGACAGTGTTGGCAGATAAGGGACTACAGTCCACCAGGTCTGCCCATCTTATCTATCTTTTTCACTGAACACTTTAGTTCTGGCGAAAAGAGTCTTTATGGTCTGGACATCAAAGGAGCTTTTAGCTGTTACTTGACTACCACTAAAGTCCATAGGCAGGACAGAAAACAACTGTTCCTGACCTATGAGAATGTGAGAAAGGGTAACCCAGCTTCAAAAAGATTAATTTCTCGCTGGATAGTACAGCATTTTCAGTTTTTGTTATTCTAAGGCTGGAAAGGAGCCCCCAACAGGGTTGAGGGCCCATTCCACAAGGGGCACAGCTACTATCATAGCAGCTGTTGGGGATGTTCCCCCGGTGGACATCTGTAAAGCAGCTACCTAGAAAACAGTACACACCTTTACAAAGCATTACAGTCTGGATATTCTCTCCAGGGGTGATGCCAAGTTCAGCACAGCAGTCCTGCAAAGTCTGTTCACAAAGTAAGGTTCTGTGCCCACCTCCAAAGGTACTGTTTAGTAGTCTGCATAAAGTTATGAATACCTGAATATTACTGGGGTTAGAAGAAAAAATTACTTACCATAGTAATTTTGTTTTTTCCAAGTGATACTCAGGTATTCATAACTTGCCCACCCTACCTCCCCTTCTGGAACCTTTAGCCTCTGCACTCCTGAATACTGTGCTCTCAGGGGTATAAATGCCATTTCTGGCACACATGTTGTGATTGTGTTCATTATTGTTGTCCCCCTCTCCCTTTTCAGGTGGTTTGGACATTCAAGGGTATCCTTTCATATGTTATGTCCTCCAGTTGGAGGCCCCCTTTTTGGGGTGTTAAGGAAGCTCCCTCTATTATTATTATGATTTATAGTGTGTTATTATTATTATAATTATTACACTTAATCCCCATGGGCCTGTCTTTCCAGGCTTCCAGGAAATCTGAGGGGTTAGAACTAAGGCAGTTAGTATAAGGCAGCGTTTGAAAAGCGACTCATGCAAAAGATTCCATCATTTGCATATGTTCCAAATTCTCTCTGGGCAGTTCTACTTAGAAGGCTGACTGCATAAAGTTATGAATACCTGAGTATCACTTGAAAGAAACAACATTACTATGCTAAGTCATTTTTTCTTCTGCATCATAGGCCAGATCAGACACCATTAGCTGCAGTCTGATTTTCAGCCACCTCATTGGCTCACAGCTTGATACACCTCCAGAATGTGCTTTTCTTCATAGACTATATCAATATGTTTCATTTGCATTCTGTAATCAAACATAAAAAGGCCGAAATTGTTTTGTAGAAAGTATGGCAATGGTGTAGAGTCAATACCTAGTATCATATTTACTCTGAGTGGGGATAACACTATATAAAATGAGCAGGGAGATTACTGTGTCCTAACTGCTCAGCTGCTGTGAAATGTCAGAGTACTGCCACTGGTTTAAAAAAGTGCTGGTAATCAGGAGGACACAGTGCACTAACGTATCAATACATTTTGTAAAAAATTCCTGAATTCAATTACAAACATGGCCTCCACCATTACTCTCACAAAAAAAAAATCAGCTAGGCCCTAAGAATGAAACTCCCTCAAAACATAAAAAAATAATAATAAAATGTTCTTTCCCTTTATAGTCCCTTTTTTTACACATATACACACACACCAAATTATAAAATGAAGTGTTACTCATAGCTCTTCTTGTTTGAGCTTCTTTCCTGACCATCAAAAATCCCCTTCCTAAACGTACTTGCCTACTGGGAAAATCTTTTCTTCGTAACCCTGCCCAGATAAAATTAAATCAGTGGCTTTATTGAGGCCTTCTGTTGTGTGTGTTTGTGTGGGGATAGGTGAGCATTCTGATAGAAGACTTCTGCAGAAGTTTGAATTCCTGCATTCCATGATAAGGAAACATTCCAACTACTGAATGTGTGGAAAAACAGATGATAGACAGGTGGGGATGCTTTATAAGTGGAATAGGACAGTCCAGAGTTTGGCTATTGTGCTATCTAGTAACATTCCCCCTGGTGGTTGAAGGCTGCAGTTGCACCTCAGGCTGAAATCCACCAGAGACTGTGTTACCCTACCCACTTTTTATTCCTCCCATAATACCACAAGTTGGCTGTGCAGGCATAAATAAGTGAAGCCAGGTATTGGGAATGCTATATGTACAGGAATATCTTGCTATAATAATTCCCCCAGCTCTCTTACAATGATTACAATTTTTTTGAATCACTTTTTCTCACCAGATTTCTTTAAAAATACGGAGTGTCTGCCTCACCATAAAGGTAATCTTCCAGAATGGTGTACATTTAAAGGTAGCTATGCATTGTAATATTTCAGTTTACTGAGTTTAAAATTTTCAGATACTATAATTTTCTTATAATAACTGGGTCGTGTTTTTTCCCTAAGGAAACCAGGTTTGTAATTTGCCGCTATAAAGGATTGTTTATAATGGCAAACACATGCCAGGTTTCCCTTGCTCCTTATATGTGCCAGCCATCGGACTTCCCTTTGTCGGGTTGAGCCCTGCACCGTCTCTTGCTCTATGTGGTAAATAAATCTTAAACAAAACAAAAAACTGGAATGTCACGTAAAAGAATTTAACACTGCTTACAATTTACAGCTCAGAAACTTCCACTTAAGAAAAAATAAAAGAGACAGGTTACTGCAGCTGTTCAGCGATGTAGCCTTATTTTATACCATTTGCGGTGGTGAAAAAAACATGACCCAGCACTTATATAAAATAAAACATGGGTTATGTGTAAACCTTGAAGTTTATACACACCCTCGGTGTTGGATGCTTCACTTTCGGGGTTTATGTAGCATCCAACACCTCGGGTGTGTGTGAAATTCTTATTAAGCACACAACCTCATATATTATTTTTTTTTAGTATTATTTTATTTTCAAAGGTAAGTCAAACATTACACCATCAAACAGTTGACAACAGCAATTTCAGATAATTTTCTGATTATATTCAATGTCTTTCTTCCAGCTTCAAACCACATTAAAGAAATAGTATTTCTTAATGGAAAAAATATAATTATGTAGTTGCTTAGTAGTAATGATTTCTGACAAAAACATCAATACACCTGTTTTGTGTTCATTTTTTTTTTTCATTCTTGAACAGAAATATGTGTTTTGAGAAACATAGAATTTGACGGCAGATAAGGACTGCTTGGCCTATACAGTCTGCCCATTTCTTCCTACCTATACTGTTACCAATAATAAATGAGAAGTTTCTAAACATTGCTGCTCTCTGGCCACCTATAAGGAATAAGTCACAGGTCTTGGTGGGGTGTTGGTTACAATCAGAATTGTGTGCTAGAACACTGTACTAGTACATACTCAGCAAGAATGTTATATATAAAGCTGCACTCTGTACGTAACGGAATCCTACATAATGGAATCCAGAATGATTACACACATGTGGTGATCTTATCAACTGGGTGCTGACCACGAAGATCGCCAGTCCCAGCTGCACATGCAGTGTCCCCTCAAGCAGGTGGACTGGCTAGGCAATACTGTAGTTCGAATGGGGTTGGGTGGATGGAAACACTCAGTAAGGAGAGGCAGGACACAATCTATAAGTTTGATGCCCAACAGGCTTTATTCATATTATAGGGGAAGGTAGACATGGTCACAAGGGAAGAAGGGAACCAAACCTCGGAAGAAGAGTAAGTGGTACTCTCTACTAACTCTAAAAGGTGCACCTTGGCTTAAGGTCATTACTTATAATACTCTATGATATGCTTCTCTAAAAGAGCTAAGAACAAATGCAAACATCTGCAACTGTATCAAGAGATGAGACAATTTCACAGTGCACAATGAACATCAGTGATTATCCTGGAAGTTTAGGTGTCATAAACCTCTCAAAAGTCTATAGGATCAAAGGAATTCCAAGTGTTCTTGTTGTCTTCGTGCACACAGCTGAAGAATAGGTAGCAGTGGGGAAAGCAGGACTCTTGCTTGGCGTCAAGTTACACTAGTGGAAACCAAGGAGAGGTTGGAAAGGGACGTGGAGAGATTTTTAAACAGATCCTGGTTCTTTGGCCAACTCACTCTCCAGGATTGCCAGAATACTTGTAACACAAAGGGATCAAACCTGGCTGAGCTCTTCCCTGGCACAAACCCTTGACCAGGGCTGCCAAGGATGAAGAACACAAGACTTGGCGAAGAATCCACCTGAAAGTATTGCCAAGAGTGAAGATTCTGCTGCCGTTTCCCTAGCACCAACCCTCGACCAGGGCTGCCAAAGATGAAGAACATAAGACTTGACGAAGAATCCACTTGCAAGGATTGCCAAGGATGAAGAACACGATCTGCTGAAGCTTCTTTGGTGAGGATCCACCTGAAGGATCACTAAAATCAAGCTGGATCCCAGAAGACCTCATGGTGCATGCAGGATGGGACAAGCAAGAAGAGTAGGCTATGAGGTGAAGATCCGGATTCCAGGAGTTCAAAACCAGAAAACATTAAACCGGTGGATGTGAACACACTTTGTCCATGATGGACTCGACTTTCAACGAATGACTGGGAGTGACGGTTGAAACTTATTCCAAGGCATTTCACTTCCAAGCTGACTGAACCACAAAAAGAACCAAGAAGAGGTGGCCATGACTCACACTAAGGAACGTCGAGTTTGACTTACGGCATTCGACAGAGAGAGAAGATGTTGTAAAGTTCTTCGCTGGCTGTAGACTACTTCAGTGAAGAATCAGCTGCTGCAGAAGATTGAGTCCACACACTTTGCACTAAACACTGGTATTTCTACTTTGCACTAAACACTGGAATTCAATAGTCACAGTGGCAATTTGCCTGGAGCAGGGGAAAATTGCTGAAATCCTGGGCAATTGTTCATTGCAGGGGCAACTTGCCTGGAACCGGGCCAAACTGCAGAAATCTGGAGCAATTGTTCATTGCAGGAGCAATTTGCCTGGAACAGGGGCAAATTGCAGAAATCTGGGGCAATTGTTCATTGCAGGAGCAATTTGCCTGGAACAGGGGCAAATTGCAGAAATCTGGGGCAATTGGTCGTTTCAGGGGCAGTTTGCCTGGAATGGGGTAAATCGCATGAATCCAGGGCAATTGTTCATTGCAGGGGCAATTTGCCTGGAGCAGGCATAGATTGCAGAAATTTGGGACAACTGTTTGTTCCAGGGGCTATTTGTCTGGAGCAGGGTCAAATTGCAGAAATCCGGAGCAATTGTTTGTTGCAGGGGTAATTTGTCTGGAACAGGGATAAATTCCAGAAATCCAGGGCAATTGTTCATTGCAGGGGCAATTTGCCTGGAACAGGGGCAAATTGCAGAAATCCTGGGCAATTGTTCATATCAGCAATAAATAACCACAATCTTAGCACAATACAGTCCCTGTACTTTGCAATCCACACAACATTTCAAATGCTTAGGTAAGATACAGTTCATATAGACAGTTCATCAGCTGACAGTCATTCGATAGCAATTGTGTGCTAAGCTCCCCTTGTTCTGACTCTCCACACTAGTGAGGCCCTTTTCCACTAGGATCTGGCTACCCCTGAACACTTCTGGGTGAATGCCCTCCTCCACTTTGGGTTTCTTTTTTTTCCCCCAGTAATGGCGGGGTCCATTTAATCACTGTGGGCCCAAGGTTGCCTACTGTTATCCCTTAAACTGGCTACCCCTAGACTGTGGGGTACCTTCCTCTACTGGGCCACCTTTCTCTTATCCCCATTAGGCATTCCGGGGCTTCCCTTAGCTGGACCTCTTCCATAATCCACTGTTTGTGATTGACAGGTGGTGATAATTCATGCTTAGAAATGGATTATTGCAACCTGTCAATCAAAAAGTGTGGATTATCACATTTAGAAAAGTGTTTCTGTAGCACTCCACATTGTCAATGAGTAATCATAACAACTGGGTATAGTGCACCCCTAAATTTAAATTGTGCCTGTTAAGCTGTGGCATTCCAACTGAATAACTTAAATTTTTTCTCATTCGCTGAGGGGATTGGGAGCCACTTTTTGTCTTGCTAGAGTGTTTTTAATGGTCTCCTATTTAGAAAACCTTTGAAAAAAAGGTGCCACAGGTAAGTACAGATTTTAATTATTGGGAGTTTAGGGTCTTTGGGGGTCACTCGTCTTTAGTGTCAGTTTCGCCCCTGGCTTGAGGTTTTTCTGCATTTTTACTGTTTCAGGTTAAACTGGTGATTTTGGGACAACTTGGGAGGTTTCACGAACATACATATGAACATGCGAATCTGCCAGCAGAACAGACCAACTGGTCTATCAAAGTATGCCCGAGTGTGCAGCTGCACCCTAGATTGCAGCTGCCCCAGCCTCCACCCCCACTGTTCCTCCCACCCCGTCACAGCCCCTGCCCCAGACCTTTCCTCTTGCTTTGTCCCACTCATTCTTAAAGCTTCCGACTGTCCTACATGTTACCACCCCCGCTGGTAGCGCATTCTAGCTAGACACCACCCTCTCAGTGAAGTAGTGCCTCTGCATCTCCCTCTTAAAACATCCCCCTCCAACCTTAGTCCATGCCCCCTCATCTTCCTACCATTCCTCAGTTTAAACACCCCCTTGGAGCTAGGTTTATTTACTCCCCTCAAGTATCTGAATGCTTCAATCATATCCCCCCATCCCTCCTGTCCTCCAGTGTGTACATATTCAGCTCCTGCAGCTTGACTTCATAGTCCTTTCCTTCCATCCCCTTTGACATTTTTATTGCCCTCCTTTTTACCCCCTTCAGTAATTTTATATCTCTCCTCAGGTATGGCCTCCAGTATTACACACAGTACTCCAAATGTAGTCTGACCAAGGATCTGTAGAGAGGCAGGATCACATCCCTATGTCTGGATAAGAAACCCCTTGCGATACAACCTAGCATCTTGTTTGCCTTAGCCGCTGCTTTCCTGCACTGGGCCGAGTTGTTCATGTTCCCTGTTACCAACAGCCCAAGGTCCTTCTCCTCCTCTGTGATCCCCAGCCTCACCCCACCCAACCAGTAGTCCCTCCTATGGTTTTTAGCCCTGAAGTGCATCACCTTGCACTTTTTTGCGTTGAATTCTAGCTGCCACTTCTCCAACCATGCCTCTAGTTTGGTTAGGTCCCTTTGCAATTGTTTCCATCCGTCCTCTTTGTCCACCACCGTGTCCATTTTGGTATCATCTGCAAACAGACTAACCCTACTCCCAACTCCGTGTGCTATATCAGAGATAAAGAGCCCAAACAGTACCAGGCCCAGCACTGAACCCTGCAGCATGCCGCTTGTTACTGCTTGGTGAATCCTCACCTCACCTACATTTTTACCGTTTGTATGGCTGGTTGCACACTTCTGCATCCCTTCAGTTTCCCACCAGTGTCCCACACACATGCACAACACTAAAGGCATTGCACAGAACTAAGTGACATTGACTTGTATTGCACAAGTGCATGCACGCATAGAACAGGTACGTGCACATTTGTGCATGCACACTAGTGCCTCCATGAGCACAGGGGGCACACGAGCACACAGTTAGAGCTTTTTGAGCATGCAGATGCTGTTTGGCAGTTGGCTTGTAGCTTTAAAACAAACAAGCATAATTAAGTAAAAATCTGGGTGGGGGTCTTGTCACAAATACTAACACATTTAAACCTGAGGTATTTTCGGTGCATTATTACAGTACTACACTTGCCTTTCTGGTTTTAATTTAACTAGCAATGGGGCAAATAATAATTATATTATTATGGCTTACATAAATCCAGCAGTCCTGGATTTGCTTCCCATGACTCACTCTTTCGCTCTCGTAGTCCAACAAGTAATAGGGATTAGAATTATTACATAATTATGGTTTATACATTCAGCAGATCTGGGTTTGATTCCCATATCCTCCACTTGCATGTTGTGTGACACTGAGCAAGGTGTTTTAAGACAATGCTGTGGAAAATAATTCTTTATCCCAGAAAAGATTGGGGCTAAGTATTATTTTATCTCACAATTGTTATTTGGCACAATTATATTCTTGACATCATGACTTATCGGACACCATTAATTAGGAAATAATGTAAGTCCTGCAACAAGGGTGATGAGGCCCTCCCCATTGGTTCTTTTGCCCTAATTGTGTTGCTCAACTCCCCCCAATTGGTTCTTCGGTCTGGGGAGGGGGGAGTACCTGGTTCTTCAAGGCAGTGGCTGCAGAATTGCAAGATATTACTTTTGTGGCTCCTGAGTAAGCTTGAGCCCCGATGTCCTGCAGGACATCCCTACAGATACACTCGACCCCAAATAGGGCCCCTCAGGTCAGGGGGGGCCCCATCCAGGTACATCCAGGTGCAGCATAGCGAGCTTAGACTGCAATAACTGATGTACAGGTAGACCCCTACCCTGCCTTTCCGAAGGTCAGGATGATGATTACGCGGCTCTTGGGGAAGTTCCTGACCGGAAATTAAGTTAAAAGGAAAAAAAAAAACAATCAGGGATGATTTTCCTTCCCTGATTCATATTAAGCCCTTGTCTTTTTTGAATAGCTGAAGCATGTAGTCCTTTTCAGCTCAGGCGGTCAGTCTGTGGAGATGGCGGATGTTAGTCCGTCTCTGTCTGCATCTTCTCCGGCTACTATGTGACCAAATTTTATGAGCAACACTGGGCCGGTGTGGATCAAAAAAAGTGTGTTCCCATCCATGCCATAGTTTTTCCTTTTAAGGAAAATGTCTCATGGGTAAAATGCTACTCCACTGGAAGACAAGGCCATTCTGTATTTCTGAAAACACACTGCCCTGCCTATAGATGGCTCTATCAGTTTTTCATAATTTAGCGGGTGAACTCCGTGTATAGGAAGGGGTTTTGCCTCTATTAGCACACAACAGTGGTGCATCTTGTGAATATTTTATTGGCCAGAGCTTTTGTCATATGAGTCACTGCCCTGGCCAGTTTTGTTCCACCTCTTTCCCAAAGGGCAAGCCTTTTTAGCAATTCATGGCCATGGCTCCACCTTCCAGGTGATTATTTACTAGAGATTTTTGGGCCAGACCTCACTACCTGAGATGACCATGAGGGCCATGTGGCTTGTCATTGGGTCTGGATAAGATTCATAGCTAACCTGTTGATCATCTCCTTCAGAGAGGCCTATGGTTTGATTCTGCCCTAGAGGCTATTTAAAGAGCGCAGAATACCATAACCCAGTGGGAACACAGTAATGGCTGGTGCAGACAGTTCCGAGGGGAGTTACGTTCCCTTAGAAATTGGCTCCTGGAAATGCAGGAGCCTACTCGGGTAACCAGGTTACAGTATCAGAGGAGCACTGGCTAGAGACCGTGCAGGAGGCCCAGCACCACAAGCATGGTGCCTCATTGGTAGATTAGAGAAGTTTTTTCTCAGATGGGCCAGAATAATGTCAGACACTTTATTAGGGGTCACTTCTCCGCCCCAATATTGAAAGGCGTCAGAAAGGCTAGATGCCATCAGAGCTCCTGGCTCTCTTCCGGCCAGAGTACAGGTCTCACTATTCAGTGAGCTCAGGGATCCTGTTAGTTTTATTTTATGGGCCCCAGAAATGTGAGAGTTATCAGATTTCTTAATTCAAGAGACTGTACCATTTTTGTGCTCCACAGTCCTCTGGATGGAGCCCTGGAGATCATTCACCGGGCTGCTCAGGGAAAGAGGTTCTTTCTTAAGCCCCAGTACATCTGACTGATGCCTGCAGTCATTCTCCCTATGTCAGTCCTAATCAGAGTATTTCAGGTTTGGTACTGGATCACCCTCCAGCATAGGGTGTGTCTTCGCCTGAGCATCAGCTTCTCTGAGTCCCTTGAGGGTGTTGGTAGTCCTTGTGGCTTACATCCTGATTCAATGATCTGCTTATTCATGCTGGAGGGCTATCCGATGCAGATTCAACAACAATTTCGTCGACCGGCATCAAAGTGATGAAATTTATGTCAACTGCAAGTTGTGGTTGACATAAATCCCGAAGAACTCACGGTCTCTGTTTCTATCGAGGGGCTTCGCCCCCTGAACCTCTCATGGGGGCTCTACCCCTCGCATCCCCATACTAAATATAGTCAACTCTGAGTTGGAGTTGATTCGGGAAGGGGGTGCAGGACCGAGAGACAGTTTGCCCAGGTCTCTGGCACACCAATACAGTGAACTGTCGATGTTGTCACCATCAACGTAGTTTGCTGTATTGGTGTCGCTATCGGGGAGGTGTACCATGCAGAAGGCCAGTACTCAGCACTCTGGATCTGCCAGAGTCACATGTCTAAAGGTGAACTAGACGCAGTGCTCTTCCAAGCCATCTCAGAACTTGGATGCCTGGTGGTAATTTTTCAGCACAAAGTCAGGAAAGGTTTTGCAGTCTTTTTTCCCAGGCAGTGACTTTTGTCAGTGGCCCACTGGCTCACTGATGTCTGACCTCAGGATAGGCATAGACAGTTTTAATCCCATGGGCCCACTTCTACATGTGGCCTATTAAATGGGTTCATTTTAGGCCTGGAATCCATTGATGGATTATCAGACAGTTTTTGTCTTTACCCCTTAGCTTCCTCACTTCCTGAGATAGTGAATGAATGTGCAAGATCTGAGCAAGTTCCATTAGAATTTCCGCAATTAATTCTCACAACAAAATGTCAGCCTAGCTGAATGGGGGACAGGTCGGAGCCATTTTCCCACTCAGGGAACCTGACCAGCCTAAAAAAGCATCTCCACAGATGGATGGAGACGGCCCGCCTAGCTCCCCTTAGTGTGCATTTGTGATGCTACATGTGGCAGACACTTATACATAGCCATTAACGTTTAACATTAACCACTGAGATGTTTCAAGAGGTCACCAGACTGTCGACAGTTCCCTGGCAGGGGTGTTGAACCTTTGGGTGGACTGCTTAAGTTGCAGTCTGTTCATACCGTGCAGTGGAAATTGGACTGGAGGTGTTTTTGAACTCCTGTACAACTGGTTTGGTCAACCTCAGATCAATCTGTTCACCTCCAGCCACAGGGCTCAGATCCAAGAAGGTTCTTCAGTCTCATAGATGACCACAGATGAGGGAATGGACCTTCAGCAGAGCATATTTGTTTATTTTTATTTATTTATTTATTTATTCGCGTTTTGGTGACCGGGTAGGACCACTGAGACAATTACAGTCCCTTTTTCAGGGTCGACCCCGGGTCGTATATGGTACAGTAAAGCAAAACAATTGTACAGAGAGTCAATGCAGTACAGAATCAAACTTGACATACATTGTACAGTGGATACAATAATGTAGGGCTAGTCATGAATATGATATCTACATATCTATAAATTCTATATACATCAGGACTAAATTATACATAGGCAATTTATGTCACATTTGAGCACGAACAGAAAGGGAAGAGGAGGGCTGTCAATTATTAGTGACTGATTAGGGAGGGGGAGAGGGAAGGGGTGAGGGGGTAGGGGTTGGTGGTCAGGCGGGCTAGGGAAAGTTAAGAGCTTCAGCAGAAGCAGGAACAGGAGGGAGAGGCTGCAAGACAGGCATACAGATTGGACTTGAATAGAGGAAGAGAGGGACTAGTCAGGATGTGGGGGGGAGGAAGTTCCAGTCAGAGACAGCAGCAAAAGAGAAGGACCCCCTAGTTAGGGATAAACATAGATTGGGGAGGACTAACAGGGGGAGGGAGGAGGAGCGGATGGTGCGAGGTGCCTGCCAGAGACATATCAAATCTCTAAGGCAGGGTGGAGTAAAGAAGTGGGCAAGTTTAAACATAAGACACATGGAGATGTACTTCAATTTAGCTTTGTAGGGCAACCAGCCTAGACAGGAGAGGATGTCACAGCGGTGTGATCATGAGTTAGCCCTCAAGGCAAACTTACCAATCCTATGGTAAGCCTGGGAGAGGAGGGGGAGAGATGAGGTGTTAGCAGAGAGTAGCAGGGAGGCTCCATAAGTCAGGAGGGGAGTAAGAGAAGAAGAGGCTCTTCTTAGGCAGGAGGCAGCGGTGAGATATGGGCATGTCCAATAGAGCAGGCCAAACTTCTGATGCATATGTTTAACTGTATTGGAGATATGAATGTTGAAAGAGAGTGATGGGTCCAATGTGAAGCCCTGGTATTTGAAGGATGGGACTGCCTTCAAGGTTTCTCCCATGATCGATGTTATGTTAAGGGTGGGAGAAGCAAGCTTGGAGGAAGAACAGGGGAGAAGAGCATGCATTTAGTTTTCCTGGTATTGAGAATGAGCTGCTTACGGCTGAAGCAGTCCTCAAGGGAGGTGAAGTCAGTGGCAAGTTCTCGACTGATTTGGTTGAAGTCTGGTGATGACCGATAGATAATTGCATCATCTGCATAAAGATGTACTGTGGCACCACCACAAAATCGAGGGAGGTCGTTAATGAAGAGTGAGAGTAATAATGGTCCTAAAATGGATCCCTGCAGCACGCCGTGGTTTTTTTTCTGAAAGGGAGCTGTCCCATTTAACTTTTTGAGAGGAGCAAGATAGGTAGCTTCTTACCCGATTTAGGGCATTTTTATCCAGACACATGACATGTAGTTGGTGGAGCAGGAGACTATGGTTTACTAGGTCAAATGCTTTAGTGAGGTCAACAAAGATGGCTCCAGTGGCACAGCCCTTGTCCATAACATGGAATATATCCATTGTCACTTTTATCAAGGTCGTTAAAGTGCTGTGATTCCTTCTGAAACTGTGTTGATGGGGGGACAGCAGGTTGTGAGATTCCAGGTAGTCCTGAAGGTGGTTATGAAGAATGCACTCCTGTATCTTTGCTAGATGGCAGAGAATGGATATAGGACTATAGTTATCGACAACAGTATTGGACCCTCCCTTATGTGCTGGGAATACCACTGCCACCTTCCATTTATCAGATACCGAGTTGGAGATGAAAAACTGGCTGAAGAGGTCCCTAACTGGGCGAGCAAGGGCAGAGGCACCCAATTTAAGAAATTCTGCCTCAAGGGAGTCATGTCCAGATCAGCTCTCTGGATTTAAGTGTGCGAGAAGCTTCCGGACCTCTTTGAGAGTGGCAAGTTTTAGGTGGAACTCGGGGCAGTCCACAAGGGTATTCGAGGGAAGCAGGACAGAGTTAGGAGAGGAGGGGTTATGGAAGAGCGAAGTATATTTGTGCAGATCTGTAAAAAATTAATTGAAGCCGGAGGCAATGGGAGTAGAGTCAGTATGGTCAGAGCTATTGGCATGGACTGAGCTCGGCTCAGGGTATTAACAGCTTTCCCTTTTAACTCATTCAGGCCTAGAGACGTCTGTAGGCGGTGTCTGAAAGCATAGCCCCTCAGGACAATAACGCCTGTAGACGTACTCAACTGACTTTCACTCAGGCCCAGAAACGTCTGAGGAAGTCAGCAGTTTTTACCTACCTATTAAACAAAACCGAATTGCTTAGAACTGAATGCATAGCACCGTTAGAAAGGTAATTTTACTCTGAACAATTTTACGGCAGATACTTTGTGTCTATCATGTATACTTTAGGAGTTATTCATATTTGTTTAAGGTATGGTGTGCATGGCTAACATTTGTCTCTCAAGCCTCACCTAAGCACCTTGAATAAATCTGAAAAAAAACCCAGTTGTTTGGTATTTCAGCTACTATAAAATAAAAACTAAATGGATTACAATTGATTGCATAGCACCATTAGAAAGGATATTTTGTGCTGAATAATTTTGCCACTGATACTTTGTGTCTACCACATATACATTAGGAGTTATTTGCATTTGTTTAAGGTATGGTGTGCATGGCTGACATTTGTCTCTCGTGCATCACCTAAGCACCTTGGAAAAAATCAGAAAAAAATCAGTTGTGTGGTATTTCAGCTAGTATAAAATAAAAACTAAATTGATTACAACTGATTGCATAGCACCACTGGAAAGATAACATTGTGCTAAACAACTTTGCCACTCATACTTTGTGTGTAGCACTTACGGTTCAAGAGGCAGTCACATTTGTTTGTGGCATGCTGATTATGGCTTGATTTTGCTTAGAAAGGCCCAGGATGCAGTGCTAAGAGTATACAGGGCACAAGTGGCAGAAGTCTCAAAGAGCTCTTGTGGTGTGAATGAGTTAAGAGGGAGTTTACTTGCTGCCAGAATTTCTTTGGGTTGGAGAGGTGTTCCGTTTGAAGGGATTTAAAGTGGAAGTGCTTGGCTTTGTGCAGGGAATGTTTGCATTTATTCCTGAGGTGTCTATAGACTTGCCAGTCCAAGGGGAGTTCACTTTTTTGTAGACCTTCCAAACTTTATCACGGTGCGACATGAGCACCTGAATCTCCTTGGAGAGCCACGGAGCCTTGACGCCCTTGGACCTGCACTTTTTCAGAGGGGCATGTTTGTTAACTAATTGAGTGAAGGTTGAGATAAAGAAGTCTAGGGCAAGGTTAACATCTGGGAGTGAGTTAATGGGTTGCCAGTCAGTATTATTGATGGATGTGATAAAGCTGCCTACGTCAAACCTAGACATGTCACAGACTAGGGATATACTGGGAGGGGGGTTAGGACAGTTGTTTCTCCACACACAAAAAGTGGGGAATGATCGCTTATGCAGTCAGGGAGTATACCCACAGCTCTGATCCTCAGTGGGCAATTAGTGACCATTCAGTCAAGTAACGTATGTTTACCAGACTTGGTGTTGATTCGTGTAGGGTGCTGGATAGGCTGAGTTAGGCAGGAGTCAGTCATTGTGGCGTGCAATTTTACAGCATCTGGGTGAAGCCAATCTTGGTTAAAGTCCCCACAGAGAATGAGGTCATCTCCGGGGAGATTAGTTAGGGAAGCTAAGAGTGAGGATAGGCCAGAGGAAGCTTGACTAGATGGCATGTAGACACACCCGATTATTAGTTTTTTGACGTTTCTGAGGTTTAGGGAGGCAAAGAGCGATTCAGTTGGGGGGGCCCTCCCCCCGGATCAGGGAGCTCTGTGACATCCAGATTAGACCTGAAATATAGGAGTACACCACCACCTCTCTTACCTATTCTGTTTTTTCTGATACAGCTGTAACCAGGTAAGGACACCTCATGCTGCTCGCTATTACCCATGGGCTCCCAACTTTATACGCTGATGACCTCATAGTCCTGGCCAGCTCCTGTGATATCAACATCATCAACTCTAGGCTAAACTCTGATTTTGATCATATCCAGAACTGACTTGAGGGCCACAAGCTTATTGTCAACCTGAAGAAGACCCAGTCCATGCTATTCGGGTCAGTGGCTAACACCTCTTCCTGCCCAGCACCCCTAAAAATATATGGAGCAAATGGCTCCATCCTGCCAGTCATTGACTCGGCCAAGTATCTAGGGGTTACCCTAGATCCTCAACTTGATTTCACCACACATATCCGGAATGTGTGTAAAGCCTCGAATGGCAAGCTTGGCCTTGCCTACAGAGCCAAGGACTGCCTCGCCCCGGCCACCCGACTTGCCATAGCCAGGAGGATACTCCTTCCCACACTTTGCTACGGGCTCATTGCCTTTGCTCCTGTACCATACTCAAGTCTTATGAAATGGGACACTGCCTACAACAACATATGCCGCTTCGCACTATCTGCCCCCCGCCTTACGCATCGATGTGAGCTCTACTGACGGCTGGAGTGGCTCCTCCTGAAAAGCACCGCACCTTTGTCCTTGGCAACCCTGTCGATAACATAGTCAGAACAGCCACTCCCTCGATACTCGCCCTTCCCCTTAAACACGCAACCCCTGTCTACCATCTCAGATCTTGTGCTGCACAGGCCCGACTGGTTCCCAGGACCCACACCCTCACAGGTGACTGGGCCTTCTCCTTCCACGTGCCAAAAATGTGGAACTCCCTTCCAGCCATAGTTCCTGCCTCTCCCTCCCACCACTGCTTTAAAACATCCCTATGGAGCTTCCTCAAGTCTGCTTCAGCCTGTCTATGTTCCACATAGACCTGACGTACTGTCTACCTCTCCTGACTCTCTGGGGGGGCCGCCTTGAGAGCTGTCTGAATGGCTGCTGTTGAATCCCCTTGAGAAACCGGCTAAAATACTGACCGTCACCCTCCTTGTATGGCGATCCTGTCTTATCAGTACCCTCCTCCTTCTGTATAGTATTAACTATCTCCCATGTTAGGTGATTATTTTTTAAGGTTATTACTAACTTGTACTGCAACAATTTTTGATGTTACCTTGTTGTGTAATTTCTCCAATTGTCATTTTGAGATGTGATTAGTTTATAGTTATTTATCTCTGACTCCCTATGTTGTTTTTTGTAACCTATTGCTTGACTGCTTGCCTTACCATGTTTGAGCATGAGCTGTACCTCCCACCTGTTGGAGCCTGCGGCTCCTGTTTGTTACCTCGACTCTGTATTATGTTCCCTGTATGCTATGTAACTCTCCCGGGTCGCACCTGAAAATAGGCACTTGGTTGTCTAGTGTGCTTACCTGGTTAACAAAAGCAAATAAATAAATAAACTAATTAATGGCCAGCTTCAGTGAAGATTCAGATATGCACAGAATATCTGGTGCCATCTGCAAGACCCAGGCATCCAGTTCTGCCATTTTAGGGCGTATCCTACAGATGTTCAGATGTGCATTTCACAGCCCCTTTATCGGGGTATAGACATAGATGTGAGTGGGTTAGGAGCATTACGGGACAGTCCCGGGTTAGTCTCAATATCACCAGCACAGACAAGCAGCAAGAGGGTGTAGAAATGTAGCTCAGGTGAGGCATGGGATGAGAGCATACTTAGGTCGGTTAAGCCATGAGGTATATGGAGTCATTTTTGAAGCCAGAGCCTCATTAGTGCAGCGTCCTGTTTTGGGAGACATGGGATGTATAGGAGCACAAGAGAAGATTCAGGCCATAGGTGGCAGGGGGGAGATGTGAACTGTTCCAAGATGTATGCCGTATGACCCTGGCAATAATCTGGTCAATGCAGCAACTTAGGAGAATAAGGCATGACATGGAGTGTGAGTGGAGTCAGGGACAAGAAGGTATCAGAGGAGAGAGAGAGAGATGCCACTGGGGCAGAGGCAGACAAGGGTTCAGTGAGAACCAGGCTGAGAGGGGGTAGGGTAGGAAAGAAGTAGAAGGAGAAGTTGTGGGGAGGAGGGTACAGGGGTACTAGGACAGAGCAGCACAGTCCTATGCACAGAAAGGCAGGGAAGGTGAGCACCAGGGTATTGGGTGGATGCAGGTGGGGAAGACGAAAAGATGGGCAAGATACAGTGCGGAGGTAGAAGTGTCAGAGTAGCAGGTGAGGTAGGAGGAAAGATGTGGAAGATACAGTGCAGAGGTATTGGTGTCTGAGTTTGGTGAGGATAGAGCCAGGCAAGGGAACTCAGGAGAGGAGATAAATAAGTAAGAAAGGCTCAGTCAAAAACTGTGGCGAAGCAGCCAATGAACACTGGGATGGGGGGCTTACTGCATATTTAATAGAGGCCAGGGTTGAGGTGGGAGGGCGGGAGGAAAAAAAAAAAATATATATATATAGTACTTTTAGTAATACCTTTTCTCAAAGGATATGTGTGTATATATACATATATATATATAAATTAGAGGCAAAAAATCAATTTAATGCATCAGTTAGGGTTGTTCCACAGTGACAAAAGCGAGGAAATTCGATATTAGGGTTGAAACCCCCCTTGCACCCTTCCAGCCCACCCCCCCAACCGGCATCAGGTGCGTGTTGGGGTCGTCGACCCTAACTCTCACTCCATCACATGTGGAAAGAAGCTGAGGAATAGGAGAATGGGGTGAGAGTTGGGTCGGTGACTAACGCACTGATGCCGGTTGGAGGATGGGCTGTAGGTGCACGTTGGGGTCGTCGGATAAAGAATAAAGAGATAATAATCAATTGAAATGAGGAAGCTATGGAGGGAGCTGCTCCTTGTTACCTGCTGAGTGGCCAAGTAGACTGTAGTTCTTGGACTTAGAGGATCTTGTACAGCAAGCACTCTTATGCCTTCTAGTATGCAAAGACCAGCCCAGGGTCTCTCTCTCTCTCTGCACCCCAAAAAATCCTGGAATGATAAAGCTTGCACCTGGGTTCCTGAGAGAGGTGGCTAGTGGAAAAAGAAATAAAAATTGTATATATATATATATATATATATATATATATATATTATAGTCACAGTAGTGCCACCATAGTTAGGGTTGAGTACCCATTTAAGGTTAAATCTGAAATTTGGCAGCTTAATATTTTTGCCACTGTATGATGGATTTACCTGAAATTTGGAATACACAGTCTGGTACCATAGATCTCTGGATCTACCAAGTTCTGTAATGGTCGGATATATAGTTGCGGAGCTATAGAGCGCTGAAAAGCGCATAAATTACGCATTTTTGCGCATTCTTTGCTTGCACCTTTAGATTGCACGGTTTATGCGACCGGTCCAAAACCTTCAGGGAACATGCAGCCAGGGTCCCCAATGTGACTTTCGAAGATTTCGTGAAAAAATATTAAATGGTTCAAAAGTAATTATAAAAACAGGTTTCCCATTATAGTCAATGGGAAAAGTTAAAATATACGAAAGAGTCGCAAATGCAGTTTTTAGTGTTGCTAATGACCCTTGTAGTGTCACAAATGAGTCATCTTGGTTTCAGTTGGTGGTCACAGAAATGCTTGGCATTTAAACTTGGGACGCTCTAGGGACACAATTCATGTTGTGTTCACCTAGTCGAGCCATGAGGATGCTAGCCATGTCTTTTCTGGGGTGTAAAAAAAAAACAGAAACATGTTTTTCAAATTTTTGTAAAAAGTAGTGTCGCATATGCAACATTTTTGTGATTTTATTTGTGAAAGTGTCGTGATTTGCGAAAGTACTTTGCAACACTATGCCCAAAACAATAGGGAATCTTTGCCACACTGCTGC
Organism: Neoceratodus forsteri; assembly: GCA_016271365.2. NCBI lineage: Eukaryota > Metazoa > Chordata > Ceratodontiformes > Ceratodontidae > Neoceratodus > Neoceratodus forsteri. Next base: position 1,138,039,857 of record CM028130.1, read on the forward strand.
AAAAGAACAGTTTGGTCTTTAGGGCTGAAATTTGGAGGGAAGAAAGACAAGATCCCACAGATATGCTGTTTGGTGGTTTGATGACAAAACATCAGAGGGCTGCAAAGTTACAGCACTCTGAAGTTGATGATTTTTCCCATAGGCTAACATTACGGCGTCTGCCACGCCTTTTGGGGCCCGTAACTCGAAAACGCTTTGAGGTATGGACTTTTCTTAGGAAGAATTTTTAGCCCCCCACTAGGGGGTTAAATGCAAAACTAGCCAGGAAAGTCATAAATAATATGATATTTTAAATTTTTTTCAACGTCGTACAGTTCCTGAGATTTAAGCAGTTTAGTATTCCAAGTGTTCATGTTCTGCTCCGAGGGCCATTATTATGCATAAATTCTTTGTATTCACTGTGCTTCTGAATGCACCTTTTTGGGGAAAAAAGTGTGTGCATTTGCTTTACTGTTACAGTTAGCGTTACTGCTTGCGTTTCTGTAACTGTTTGTGTTATCGTTTCCATTTACGTCACTGTGTGCATTACCATTTGTGTTTGCGTATGTGCTTCCGTTTGCGTTTCCATTTCCATTTGTGTTTCCTTTGGTGTCATCATTGGTGTTACCGTAAACATTTGAGTTTCCAATTGCGTTACCATGACCGTACGCGTTAACATTTGCGTTTGCGTACGTGCTTCCGTTTGTGTTTGTGTTTCCGTTTGTGTTAGTGTTCCCTTTGGCATCATCACTGGTGTTACCGTAACCGTTTGTGTTTTCAATTGCAATACCATTACTGTTTGCGTGTTCATCACAATTTGTGTTTCTGTTGGCCTTAGCGTTTGCATTTTCAGTAGCGTTTCCATTGTCGATTGCATTACTGTTTCCTTCTGCGTTGCCGTTGCCATTACCGTTTGCATTTCAGTTTACGTTTGTGTTACCGTTTGCATTTTCATTACCGTTTGCATTTCCGTTGGTGTTAGCGTTTGCATTACTGTTTTTGTTAACACTTGCATTTCTGTTGCCGTTAGCGTTTGCATTACCATTTGTGTTACCATTTCTGTTTTTATTAATGTTTGCGCTTGCGTTTCTCTTACCGTTTGCATTATTGTTTACATTTGCGTCACCATGTGCATTACCATTTGTGCTTGCATTTGCATTACCGTTAGCATTACTATTTTATTTTACCTCACTGTTTCCACCACCGTTTGCGTTAGCATTACCATTTGTGTTTTTGCGTTTGCGTAGTGCAGTGCAAAACATTGTTTTTGCAATTTTTCTGCACTGTCTTCTGTGACACATAGCACAGCCAGTGTGTGGTTGATTGATCTGAAAGTTGGCAGTTAGAAAGACCTTTGTTCAAGGAACATGCCAGTTTTTGTTTGTTGAACAAATGTTGTTTCGGTCCAGAGTTATGGCCATTTGAAGTTGGCCTGCTTCACAGTTACTGATTTTTCATCCACCAGGTCCGCCATTTTAGTGCATTTTCTGCTGCGATTGCTGCCCTTTTGTGGTGGAAGACTTCTTAAAGGTACAGAAACATAAAAACTGAATATCTCTGGAATGGTTTGGTCTTTTTACATGAAATTTGGAGGGTGCTGAGTGGATGTCTTGGAGATGTGAATTATGCTGTTTACATGTTTGAAAAATAATTTGCTGCGGAGATACTGCATGACACAGTTAATGTTTTGCATGTAGTGTTTTCCATGGTGCTACTGCCTTTACATTTATAGCAAAGGTAGCCCTAGTACCACAGAGGTGCCTTACAGTGGTTTTGTGTGTAAAACATTAACGGGTGCATAATTATGCCACTCCGACAAATTAAAATTTGGTTTATTATGCTTCAATAACTTCTGAACCATGTGTCTGATTTGCCTGGCATTTGGAATGTACAAAGATTTATAATTCATCTTTTACTGTGCCAATTTTCAGGTCGCAAGCACTTACAGTTGCTGAAAAGTGCATATTACATTGTTTGCTTGTGGCACTGTGTGACCGTTGAACGGATGTACACACAATTCTGGACACACGGTGTGTCATGGTACATGTCTTCATTTAACAATTTTCATTTCAGTTGGTCATACAGTTTTTGCGCAGTGAAATGACAAAAAATGGGCCCCGTGCTCCCCCATCACATTCCATTCACTATTTATAGTGCACATTCTCAAAAAGAAGGAAAAGTCATGGCAAAAATCTCCATTTAATGCATCAGTTAGGGTTGTTCCACAGTGACAAAAGTGAGGAAATTTGGTGTTAGGGTTGCCACCCCTTGCATCCCACGCCTACCCCATCCCCACCAACAGGCATCGGGGTGTGCCTTGGGGTTGTCGGTCCTAACTCTCACCCCAGTTTCCTATACTGTACTGCCTCAGCTTATTTACATGGAATGGGGTGAGTTAGGCCATCGACCCCAACGCACACCCCAATGCCTGTTGGTGGAGACTGGTATGGAGTGAAGGTGGCAACCCTAACAATCGAATTTCCTCACTTTTATCACTGTAGAACAACCCTAACTGATCCATTAAACAGAGTTTTGCCATGAATATATATATATACTGTATATATATAGATAGATATATAATATGGGATACATGATGAGCACAGTGGAATATGGAAAATATTTTCACTCCTGCAGAGTGAGCCTGGATATTTCACGGTGCAGAAGGCACGAGTGAAATATACAGTGCTCACCAGGCAGGAGTGAAAAGTATTTTGTAATCATTATGTACATCATGTGTCCTATTTATACAATGGGGCCTCACTGCTGCAAATGTACAGTTTGCACGGGGTTAGCGCAGGTTTAGCGCAGCTTTATGCGATTGCGTGGCTTTGCAAGGCTTTGCGCGGGTTTAGCGCAGGTTTTGAGGGTGTAATAAACAGTATTTATTTTATCTCTGCTGATGTCATCAGAATTTATTTCACTGCAGTGAAAATAACATGTTTTATTTCACTGGAATATGTTTCACCCCCATTGTATAAATATATATATACACACACACACACACACACACACACACACATATACATTTAGAAGTTAGTACTTGGTCCGTTACCCTCAAGTTTTTACTGTATAAATTGTTCATATGCTGCACTTATTAATGTTCATTACTTTTTGTAATCTTCAGCACTGTCTAACACTGTGCTTTTGCTGTATAATTTGTATTAACGATTGGTTGTATGTTTGTTTCCCTGATACCCTCTCCCCCCAGGATGCACCGTGAGACAAGCAACTTATTGTCCAGTGTGCCCTTCCTGGTGAAACATTTCAATAAATAAATAAATACATTTATGTATATGTGTATAGTTTTCTCCAAGAAGACTACTTGACTCCTTGATGGCTGCCAGAAATCATCTATGTCTGTAGCCTGTGGGGGCCACTTCTCATTTTTCCCTTGGGCCAGTTGCAAAGAGTTCTTCTACAATGGCCCCTATTCCGTAATTTTTGTGTTTTTCTATAAGGAGGCGGAGAGGCTGACTTCAGTTCACTAAGAGGTCGGATTCTGCTATCGCAGCCTCAGTTTTTTTGGCTTAGGAACTCTTAGGCACGTGTTTGTAGAACACGTCTGCTGTTGGATCTTGTTTGCTGTGGGATCTCAGGGTTCTGAATGCTTCTTACAAGGAGTTTTCTGAACCACTCTGATCTTCACTGGAATGTTGTATTTCAGGCTACTGATAAGGAGCCGTACCTTATTAGGCATAAGGATTACCTTCCAGGAGTCCAGGACATAGATATATGTATGACTGTCCGCAACCTCCTCTATTCAAGGGAAGGAATTGTATAAGTTTGAATTTATCTTGCATCATGAGGATATACCTTAAACGTATGTCTGAATTTCATAATTTCATCGTATTTGTGCTTTTGGGGCACCCAAACAAGGACAAAGGCCTCTAAAACCCACCCTAGCTAGGTGGGTGGAGGCCTGGGTTGCCGAAGTCTATGTGGCAAAACAGAAGAGGCCTCTGGCTCTTATCAAGGCTCACTCCACCAAGACGATGGCAACTTCCTGGGTGGAGAGGGGCAAAGCCACAGTTATCAAATGTATGCACCACACATTCATGAAACATTATAAATTGGATGTTCAGAGTTCTGCTGATGCAGCTTTTGGTCACAGAGTGTTGCAGGCAACAGTTCGCAAGTCATTTTGAAGCATCTGGCATATGGGATAATATTCTCCCCCTTCCCGGTTTTGTCTTGGTACTGTTCCTTAGACCCCAGTTGTTATGATTACCCATTGACAATGTGGATCACTACATTAAAAATAAATTAACTTCATACTTACTGTAATTTCCTTTGCTGTTAGCTCCAACATTGTCTATGGGACCCGCCCAGGAGCTTGGCTCCTGAGGGAGAATCCTATCATGCATGCTAGGAGAGAGGTCTATTTTTAGTAAAATTCCCCTACATGGACCTCTCTCTATTCTGCTGCACTGTACTCTGATATGTATATTTATATGCTGATTTATCAGTTATCTGCGACCGCAGGTTAAAAGAAGGTAGTCATTATCAGTAAGTCCCCACCCCCAAAGCCCCCCCAATTAGGCTTTTTGCCACCAAAAATATTTTTTAGATGTTTTTACTCACTTTTTTTACTTTTGTAAAAGTCCAGGATTCATAAACATGAATCATCCAAAAGTGCGACACCACACCATTCACCTCAATAAACCTAATCAGAGGGTAAAGTTTTTGGGGGTGGGGACTTATTGATAATGACTGCTTTCCTTTAAAAATGTTTCATTGGTTAATGAAGGTGTATTTTCCTGTTGCAGTTTAGTTCTCTGTATCAAAGACAGGACCTGTATCATTGAATATTAGCTTCAATTCACAGATCCTGTTTTGAGGCATACTCAGGCCTCCATTCCAGAGTGGTGATTCCTGTGAGACATGTTGTGGCTGCACGGATTCTCTACAAGAAGAACTGAATACTTCAGGCCTCCATTTTGGGTCCAAGAAATGCATCCCTTTGTCGAATGTCAGATCGGAAGGTAAGACAGAATTTTATTATTGCAAGTATGTGATTGTTTTTATTGTGTATATATATATATATTTATATATATGTAGCTCTCATGGCACTACAAGATAAGTAGTAAATAAGGCTTATGGATTACATAAAATACATAATACAGAAGCTACATGGAACATTTTTAAAAACTTACAAAGAAAATGTAAAAACAAAACAAACAAGGCAAAGAAAAACTTTGAACTTAAATTGGCAAGACAAGCAAAGAAATCTAATAGCAAACAATTTTATGGTTATATTAACTCAATGAAAAAATCTAAGAATTAACATAGAGGATAATGGCTGGGGATCGGGTGATAACCACACTGTAATTACCTTGAGTGGTTGCTATGGCAACATGGTAAACCTCGAGAGCGCAGCTCGAGAGGTTTACTGTAGCCCTAGCAACCATGAGAGGTGATTTCAGCGTGTTTGCCACCTGATCACCAGCCATCATCTTTTACAGAGTATGGTCAAAAAAACACAGTTTGCATTCTATGTGTGAGAATTATGGAACTCTGGTGCATTCTTTTTTGCTTTGTCACTGTTTGGAAGTTCCGAAGTGTGGTTAACAACTTTTAAAATTCTGAACAGTGCATAACAAAGCTGTGTGACTGCTGATTATGGTGGTTAATAGGCACTTACCATACATTATATCAATAATAATGGATGGGGAAAACTTCACTGACCCAGTAGAGACAGCCAATATACATTTTATGAATATTTTTGTTCAGTATATAATAAGTCAATAAATACGTCTCATGTAAACACAACAGTAGATTGGGAAAAGAGACATATGAGGTGACAATAGAAGAAATAACTGAGTCAATCATAACATTAAAAGATCATAGCTCAATGAGACCTGACAACTTGACTAATGAAATGCTAAAAATCATGAAAAATTATATATGTGTCCCATTAAAAATACTATATGAAAAGTCACTAAATACAGGATTTATTCCTACGGATTGGAAAATCTTGAATATCATCCCCATTTATAAAGAAAAAGACCCAAAACATGTACATCCAATTACAGACCCATCAAGTTTAACCTCTGTTGTATATGAAGTGCTTGAAATTATAATTAAGAATGAAATTCTGGACAAACTTAATAACACAAGCATATTTGACCCTAATCAGCACAGTTTTAAAAAAGGCAGATCCTGCATGAGAAACTTGGTTAGTTTTTATGAAAATATAAGTGAAAAACCAGATAATAATAAATCTAAGGACATAATATTGTTTAATTTCAGTAAAGCCTTCGATATGGTCCCCTATTGGGCAATAACTGAAAAGCTACTTAAATATGGTATAGACAAGGACATTATTGTATGGATAAACAATTGGCTGGCTAATAGAAAATTAAGAGTACCAGCCAGGGGTCATTTGTCCAGAGAGGGTGAGGTAACAAGTGGAGTGCCCCAGGGTTCAATGTTGGCTCCAATAATTTTTCAAATTTTTATTGCAGACCTAGATGAAGGGGTTAGGAATAATATCATAAAATATGCAGATGACACTAAACTTAGTGGACAATGGGAAACTAAACAAGAGATATCATCATTACAAAATGATATAACTTCTATTGCCACATGGACAGCACAATGGGGGATGCAATTAAATGCTGAAAAATATTGTGTATTACACATGGGTAACAAGAATCAAACACACAGGTCTATATTAAACAATAAAAATATCCAGAATAAATTATCTGAGAGGGGATTTGGGCATATTAATGGACAAAAAGTTTGAATTTAAACAACAATGTACAAATGCTATCTCAAAAGCCAATAGAACTATTAAAGTTGAAATAAAAACATAAAAAATGGGTCTAAAACCATTCTTCTCCCATTATATATTTCATATATTAGGCCACTCCTTGACGACGAAAGCCAGTTGTGGAATTCTTACAAGAAAGGATTTATAAATCGAATAGAGAAAGTACAATGCTATAACTAAAATCAATAAAAAAATCTGAAAGATAACCCTTATGAAGAATGGTTAGACTCTCTAGGGCTTCACAGCTTAGAACTACGAAGATTGCGGGGGTAATATGTTATTTTATTTTGATCCAATGAATGACCCCGAGTTAATGACTGAAATAAACATAGAGGCCCAGATATTCAAACTGCACCAGGCTGTGGTGCAAGCTTGGGAGCAGCTCAACTTGGCTGCGCAGGGGTGTGGACTGGGCGATATTCAACGGAGCTGCGCCATGGCTCAGCAGCATTGAATATCGTACCCTGGCCACCCGCAGTGTGCGTGGTGCAGTGGCACTGCACCAGTGCAAGTGGCCAGAGTGGAGCATGGGATGCGCTAGCGCAAGTTCCATTGCACTATGCACAGCAACCGCGATATTCAAAACTTGACATGCAAATGGGGCCATAATGTATGCAATGCGCAAATGGGGCCATTTGAATGTTACTATGGCCCCGTTTGCATGCAGGTGTGCCGATCCCCGATGACTTGCGCCTGGCGCCCTGCCACCAGGGCAGCAGCTGTCAGAGTGACGCCCCTGCAGCCGCAATGTGCTCCACAGCCCGATCACGGGCATTTGTATAAAAAATAGAACTATGTCCAATATCCCTGGTGGTCCAGTGGACCACTATCTGCCCGATCGCAGGCATTTGTAAAAAATAGAAAGAAATAAGTCCAATATCCATGGTGGTCCAGTGGACCGCTATCTGCCCGATCGCGGGCATCTGTATATAAAAAGGAATAAGTCCAATATCCCTGGTGGTCCAGTGGACCGCTATGTGCCCTATCGCGGGCATCTGTATATAAACAGGAATAAGTCCAATATCCCTGGTGGTCCAGTGGACCGCTATCTGCCCGATTGCGGGTATCTGTATATAAAAAGACATAAGTCCAATAACCCCGGTGGTCTAGGAACCCCTCCCACCGCCCACTGAGCCCCACCGCCCGCTCCCCCATCAGCCGGGCGGGAGCACCTCCACCTGCCCCGCCCGCAGACCGCGGCTGACACCATCAGTAGGGCTGTCGCCATTGGTTCTAGCGTGAGCCAATGGCGGTACCGCTCATACCGTACACACATTCCAATGGCGATTTCATTCACATATCTGGAATGTATGGTATTGAGCTGCACACCCATTGGCCCACGCCAGAACCAATGGGCATGCAGCCCTACGCGATGTCAGTTGGCGGACGGCGGGCGGCAGGCGGGTGGGAGCTGCCGCCCGCCGGCTGACGGGGTGAGCGGGCGGTGGGCCTAGTATGGTGGGAGGGGGTACCCTAGACCACCAGGGATATTGGACTTATGTCTTTTTATATACAGATGCCCACAATCGGGCAGATAACGGTCCACTGGACCACCAGGGATATTGGACTTATTTCTTTTTATATACAGATGCCCGCGATCGGGCAGATAGTGGTCCACTGGACCACCAGGGTTATTGGACTTATTTCTTTTTATATACAGATGCCCGAGATCGGGTAGATAGCGGTCTACCGGACCACCAGGGATATTGGACTTATTTATTTTTATATACAGATGCCTGCCTGGCAGATAGCGTCCACTGGACCACCTGTGGAGTGGAAATATATATTTCTTTTTATGACAAATGCCCGCTGATCTGGCACACAGCGTCCACACTGGACCACCATGGATATCGGACAGCAGTCTTCATTTTTTAACAAATGCCCACAATCGGGCATGGGGGGCGCCGCCAGGTGCAGCCGGAGCTCAGGTGGCCACCCACAGATGGCAGCTGCCGTGTTGCACCCTGCAATGCAGCAGCTCATCTGTGGGTGGCCATCTGTTGTTCCATTTTTTTTGGATTAACTTTGTGCTGGCACAGGTAGGGGTTGCGCATTCATGGCTCTGCACATCCTGGGATGAATATCGGGTTGTGCAGAGGCGCAGGCACGCCCCCCACCTGCGCCTGCATAGATTACTGATGCACTCCGCACATCGAGATTTATGCCGCAGCACTTTTCCCTTTGAATATCACCGAGGTACATCAGGATTCAGATGGCATAACACTGTTGCGCCATGCGCAGCCCTTTTGAATATCTGGGCCACAGTATGAACCTGATAGATTTAAAGTAAGAAATCATCCCTTATGGTCAAATCTAAAAAGTATAAATCAAATCAAAGAAAACACTTTTACACACAATCAGAGCAACTAACCTATGGAACAGATTACCTGAAAGTGTGATCAAAGTAAAAATAAAGAAAACTTTAAAAGAAATCTTGATAACTACTGTATATACATACGGGAGAAAACATGAATTACTTCATTATGACATAAAGAAGCTACCACATGGGCCTCTGCCTTTTATTGACAGTCAGTTGGTCGGACCATTACACCATAAGGTTCAGTTTCAGGGCCCCCTCTAATAGGTCTGCCCCTACGGAGATGGTCCAATACGGCCCTTTAAGGGGTATTGGCCCCGATGACCTAATGGCGGTGCTGGATCTATCGAGTCTGTCGGGTGAATGCATGAGTCCAGATGGTCTTGTATTTGCCTATAATAAGGCTGTGGGAGATGCTCTGGACAAAATTGCTCCTGTTCGTGTTCGGCCTCTTACCATCCGTCCAAGGAGTCCATGGTTTGATGGCTCCTTGAAGGAATTAAGGTGAGTAGGCCGAAGGCTGGAGAGAGCCTAGCGGAAATCGGGCCTTGATGCTGACAGGTTTAGATTGCTGGCCCATTATGATGGAAGCAATCAGAAATCACTCGTAAGAAGGCAGAATTCCTGTCCAGAGAGATTTCTGCTGCAAAGAATCGACTGGCTCAGCTTTTCCGGACTGTGGACAGACTGTGCAATCCAGTCTGTCTTCAGCCTAGAGAAGCCTTTTCTCAGCTTAGATGCGAGGAGTTCGCTCGCTTCTTTGCAGATAAGGTTGCCAGCATCAGGTCCGGCATCGGTCCGACCTCTCCTACGGGGGATTGTGGTGGACGACTGGTGGTATCTTATCCTTGGCCTGTCTGGTTAGATTTTCACCGCCCGGAATTCGTGGACATTGTGAAGATCATCCAAACAATGCGACCAACTAGTTGTAGTTTGGATCCGGGTCCTACACCGCTATTAGTAGGTTGTGTAGAAGTTATCTACCCAATCCTTGCTGACATTATCTGGAAATCCTTGGAGAGGGTATTTTTTCCTGACCTCCTTAAAGAGGCAGTAGTTCGACCACTCCTAAAAAAATCCTCCTTGGACCCAGACTGTCTAGCTAACTACTGGCCTATCTCTAACCTGCCATTTGTTGGTAAGGTTATTGAAAAGGCAGTTGCATTGCAATTGGATGATCATCTTACTTCTCACAATGTCTATGATACTCTCCAGTCTGGCTTCAGGAAAAGGCATAGTACTGAGACTGCCCTTGTTCGGGTATTGAGCGACCTCCTAATGGCCAGAGATCGAAAGGCTTGTACCATTCTGGTCCTTCTTGATCTTTCTGCTGCATTTGACACTGTAGACCATGGGGTGCTACTGGAGGCGACTATGGGTCTTTGTGGGCTGTCTGGTACAGTCCACAAGTGGTTTTGTTCTTACCTCACTGGCAGGTCTCAGAGAGTTGTCGCCGAATTTATTCCTCTGACGCCTTCTCCTGCCGTGTGGGGTACCACAGGGCTCCATTTTAGCTCCCATGTTGTTTGCAGTGTATATGCTGCCATTGGGAGAAATCATCAGGAGATACAGTTTGAGTTTTCACTACTATGCAGATGATACTCAGCTGTACCTGTCCTTTCTCCCGATCAGAGTGATGCACTCTCTGTACTTAATAACTGCCTGGATGAGATCAGAATTTGGATGAGTTCGAGCTGGTTGAGACTTAATCCGGATAAGACTGAGGTATTGGTTGTGGATCCAGGTCATCCTGGAGGGGTTTGGGTGTTTGACAGCTATCGGGTTTATTACTTGGTGGGTGCACGCTTCTACCTCTCAACAGGTGCGAAATCTGGCGTATTTTTGATGATGGTCTGACCCTGAAATCCCAGGCGCCAGCTGTTGTCAAATCCTTTTACCATCTGAGGAATATCGCCTCGGTGAAACATCTGATTCCCCGAGGACCTTCCAACTTTGTCCACGCCTTGTTACTACCTCGTCTGACTACTGCAATTCCTCTACCTAGGGGCTACCAGGGCGTATATCTGCCGCCTTCAGCTGGTGCAGAATGCTGCAGCCAGGCTTTTGACTGGGACTCTTAGAACCAGTCACATTACGCCTGTGCTTCGCGAACTGCACTGGCTGCCTGTTCGGTGGCGGATCACCTTTAAGGTTGGTTTACTAACCTTTAAAGCCCTACACGACCAGGGACCCGGTTACCTGAAAGATCTTCTGGCTCCCTATTGCCCCCTCCGTCCTCTCCGCTCCGCCAGTGAGGGATTGCTAGAGATTCCCAGGGTTCGTTTGAAGTTATCGGGATCTCGTGCCTTTGCCTTTTCGGCTCCAACCCTGTGAAATTCTCTACCCCGCTGGTTAAGAGAATGCCCGACCGTTGACAGTTTTAAAATTGCTTTAAAGACATATCTTTTTACCCTGGCTTATTCTTTATAGTTATGGTTGTTTAATGCTTGGATTTTGCTGTTCTATTTATTTTTGTGCAGCGCCTTGATTTCGAAAGGCGCGCTTTATAAATAAACAAATAAATAAACATAAACATATTGCTCCTAATTTCTTAGTGAACCTTAGTGAACTGGGGAGTTGCTGCTAGTGCATGGAGTCCTCATGTGTCCAACATTCTAAAACTTGGGCTGTGCCATTCCCCTGGTAGGGGCATACTATACCCAGTTGTTATGATTAATCATTGACAATGTTGGAGCTAACAGAAAAGGAAATGACGTTAGTGCAAACTTAATTTCTTCTTTCTGTCCATGGGTTATTGACCTTAGCCATACAATATAACTGGATCAGTGAAGTCATAACTATGTATAGCACCAATCTGCAACTTTTAAAAACTGGTTACAAATAGTATTGCTCGGAATCTGCTGAACTGAGTCCATCAGATTCTAGGCTTTTTTCAGAATTTTGGAATTCAGGGACGAAGATCTAAATTCAGAGACTCATTAATGGATGTGGAATCTGATTCCACATCCAAGTGTAGTATTCCCATTACCTGATGCTGTTGGTAGGGTCCTGGCTCAGGCAGCTGTATGGAAGGATTAGTGCTGGGGTGGGTCTGTGACATGTCATGTATTGGGATGATCTAGTTGATTCAGTTTCAGTCAGCAGCCCCCCCCCCATCCACACTCTTGCTGTCCATGTGCCCCCTTAAAAGGCCAAGCCCCCCAGCTCCAGTGGCCCCTTTCCTTTAGCATGAGTTCTCCCAGCCACTTCTTGTCTGACTCACCCCAGATCCTTCCTAGACCTCCTCTTGATAAGTTCCTCCAATGCTCCTAGTCTGCCGCCTTTTAACAGGCAGCATTTTTACAAGTGCAGTAAATAAAAATGTATTCCACTGGCCTCCGCCACTCTCCCCGCTCCTGATCATGACCTGTCACATGAATCTTGCTTCTCCCAGAGTACCCGGGAGGTGGCCGACCAAATCAAAATCCAGGGGAAGAGGCTGTGCCAGACACTTTTTGCTATAGCTTCTGGTAGAGCCTGCTCCCAGTGCTTTGCTTGGGGAAGGTCTAAGAAGACGACAAGGAGTGGCTAGGGGGGGAATCATGCTAAAAGAAAGGGGCTGGTGGACTACTGGACCTGGGGGGAGGCTGTGGCCAGTGGACTGGGGCAGCTGGGCTGGGCTGGTAGTCACCCGAGAAAGCTGAATCATAAAGCCATCTGATGTGGATTCCAGTTTTGGTGGGATGATCCCATGGCACGCCACAGATGCACCAACCCCAGCAGCAGCAATCAAATTCCACAGCACACATCACATATGATAAGGGGTGGGGAGGGAGACTGCCAGGTCCAATTACACAGTAGGAGTCCAGAACAGCTGTTGGCCAGTCGGGTACTACTGCAAATTCAGAGGCAGTCTTTGATTTGGAACTTTTGATTCAGTTTCCAGTTCTGTTCCTGCATTCAGATACAGAACAGAATCAGACTCAGAATCAGAATTTTCGAAAATCTGATGTTTGCAAACAGAGTGGATTCCAAAGGATCTGTGCAACTCTAGTTAGAAACACATCTAATCTGTCATGTAATTAATTGCTATTAAAGCATTAATACATAACATTTAAGGTGCAATATTCATCTTTATAAGCTGGGGTCTGGTCATTTCTGTCTCTGATTGGTCAAAATCTGATGTTTGCAAACAGAGTGGAATCCAAAGGATCTGTGCAACCCTAGTTAGAAACACATCTAATCTCTCATGTAATTAATTGCTATTAAAGCATTAATACATCACATTTAAGGTGCAATATTCATATTTATAAGCTGGGGTCTGATCAGTTCTGTCTCTGATTGGTCAAAACCTGGTCACAAGGGGCTATGTTAGCTTAGCACACTGCATTGCGGGGGGTGTACTAACAGTAAACCATAATGCTCTAGGGTCAAAAGTTCAGTATGCATATCAAACCACCACATGACAAGTCATCAAACCTGCACACTAGAGGTGAACAAAGCTGGGAAAGTTTGCCTGCAAAATTCTGCACAAAGTTTCCTGGCTTTGCAAAGTGTAACCTCTTGTTCACGAGGCAAAGTGCCAACTTCACTTAATGGAAACAATGTGTGGCGGCACATTGCCAGCGAATTTGGTGGCATAGTGCCAGTAAGTGTAGTTTAAACTGGACAAAATAGCACTTCACTCATGAAGAACTATGTGAAGTACCTTTAAAAAACTGCTCCTCCCACCCCACCAACCATTCTACATTAGTTATCCCCCACCCTGCCATCCTCTGCAGTGACAATATCCCCTCCCCCCAGTGAAGTTCACTGCTTGCCAAGTAGTGTGATTTCTTTATGAATTAGCTAGTCTCCCTTCCCTGTTCCACATGCCAAAATGACTCCCCCCGCTTTCCCTTACCAACTCTAATGATTAAGAGTTCCCCTACCTCCCTTACCCCCATCTGAGCACCCCAGAAGATCCATTTTTGGTATACCTGTAATGAAAAAAAATTGGTCCCCTGGTGCATAGACATCCACTCTGTTCAGTGTATCGCAAATGCCATGAATGAATTTTGACATCTTTGCCTGTAGTAAAACCTGACTGGCTGAGGTCAAGTCCAGTCAGGCTTACTGCAGAAAGACATCAGCATTCATTCATGGTGTTTCCAATATGCACACAGAAGAGAGTGGACATCTCTGCATGGGGGCAGTCTTCTTCATTACAGGTACACAGAAAAGGGATTATTTTGGGTGCTTGGGGGGAAGAGGAAGGTGAGAGCCAGAGAGGGGTTGGGTGTCGGGAATCTTATTCATAATCAGGGTCAGATTGGGTGGGGGGTCACTTTTGGTGTGCAGGTGGGGGAAGGGAGACTGTCTAAATAATATAAAGAAATCATGCTACTGTGTAGGCAGTGAACTTCACTGGGAGGGAGGAGAAAGAGTATTTTTTCACTGCTCAAGATGGCAGGGTTAGGGATGACTAATGTAGAAGGGTCTGTCTGGTGGGAGGGAGTGCTTGTTCATAGACATTGGGTGGAGAGGTGGACATTTAGCCATTTGGGGCTAAAAATAATAACTGGCTAATGAAGTTTGTTCAGCTATTGAGAAGTTTGTGAAGCTTTGCAGAGTATGAAGTTTCTCGACTTCATACCATTATTGCCAGCAAAGTTTAAATTCACAGCATCCCTACTCCAGACCCACCCTACAGAGGGAAGAAAGCCAGCTAAATATTTCCATCACATTTAATTCCAGGGGTCAACTGTAAAATTTTCTTTGCACTAGCCAGCAGGACAAGTTGATTTAAATTTGTACTAGCCCGCAGATGGTTGCACTAGCCCCCAATTGTAATGGTAAATTTTGATCACTTATACAGGAAAAATGCAAGCCAAGAAAATGCTTTGATTATTGCACATTTATCTTGCTCCCACATTGTTTCCAGACCCATCAGAAAAAAAGACTGCAATGCCATCTCACACAGTGTGGCACCTCCCCCACTGTTTTGTACCATGGCCTCCTCTCTTCCTCTTTCTGCACCCCCCGAACTAGAGGATAACACAGCAGCAAATGTTCCATCAAGTAGATCTAGCTCTGCACACACAATAGCTGGCATAATCATGCACCTCACCATACTCTTTCCACCACCCACAGGGCAATGAACAGAGGCAGGCAGAGAAAGACACTCTCTGCCCCCATCCTGCGATCAGCTGGATCCCGGCACTTCTGGAATTTTCCATACAGTGTCATGTGAGCCAGGAGCACATCTAGGATTTATTTGTGGAGGGGGCTATACAAACCTAAAGGGCTTGGGAAACAGAAAACTATGACATTTTTATTTTTAAAAGTATCAATTTAACATGCTGTGCCCCAATAGTAACAGATTTTTTTACATTCTCCTTTCATTAGGCCACGGTAAACAGTACACAGGCATGATACTATACTACCCCGGTTTCTATATAGGATGATCTATATACCACAGGAATGCTTATTTTAACCTTTTAAATTATGTATTTTATTACAGTATTGTGTACCATACATGCTCCAAAGCTTTGTTTTTAGGATGAAAGGACATGCTGTGTAGGATAAGAATGGGAGTGTATAGATGGCAAATTTTTCTCCCAACACAGTCTGAGCACTCCTGTCTCTCCGAGAGCCCAAGCCAGACTGCCCCATGCTGTAACTGTCCCTGGGGTTTCACTGCAGAAATGGCAGCTTCTGATTGGCTCAAAACAGCTGTCCATCAGTACAATTATTAAACATTAAGTCCCTTCGATTATTGATGTGATTGATTTGAGTGCCTAAAATATGGTTCACACCTCCTCTCAGAAGCCATTTCTTTAAAATCTAGGTGCCTTGGATGCTGATTGGCTGGCTATGGGGGTCAAAGGACCAAACATGGCTGCTACAGGAAACAGTCCCACAGTTTATATAGAAGCCCCAACTTTAGAGTCTATATGTAGCCAAACAGTGCAGTTTTTATCAATGTTTGCCCCATAGTCCCTTAGCAGCCTCTTTCCTTTATCACTTGGCTGCAAAGTTAACTTTTTAAAACACTCTCCTCTGCCTGTCACCAGTACCATTTTACCTTGTCCCCCAGGCAGCAAACAGGCTCTCATTATTATTTATAGATGCCTCATTAATATTTATGAGGCAGAGCTATAGTGCTTATTGGCGCTCTTAAAATAAACATTTTTACAGCTTTTTATGTGCCTTCTATGTGTCTCCGGCCTCCGACTAGCTGATTCTGGGAGTCGGGAGCACCAGAGAGGCTCCCAATATGCTGTAGTCACGGTGAGGAAACAAGAATGTGCTACTGCACATGTGTGGACCACCGCTCACACATTCGTGCAGCAGGCAGCACGGCGGTCCCCAGCTTTGCTCCTCCAGCCCCAGTTAACTAAAAAAATAATGCAGGAGCCAGACAGAGACCTTAGAGGCACACAGGACCCTGGACTTGCAGCGGTGCATGGGAGAACAGGCAGGCAGCCCCCGAAGGGCAAAAATAAGGTAAGACTCACCTGAGGGGTGGTGGTTACAGTAGTATACTGCTGTATGTTAACATCATCAGTCTAAGTGTTTCAAAGAATCAACTCACCACACAGTATGCTAAATATAGAATAATGGCTGGGTAGGGGGTCATAACAAGATTTTACACACCCCGAGGTGGTCTGTAAAATTTGAGTCTTACACCTCCTACCCAGCCTTTATTTTCTATAATTGCTGGGAAGTGTTTTCTCGCCACAGCAGCAATATAAAGTAAAGATATTTATACGGAGCCGCGGACCGGTCGCGTTTCAGTACGGTCTGCGGCTCCTGATAAAAACAATTGCTTGTTTGATTTTTTTTCTGTTTTTTTTCTTGTCTTAGTCAGCTGATGTAAAAAAAATGTTGCCTAGTGTTTTAGAAATAACTTACTGCCAGTGCCGCTGATCGAACTGTGCAGAGCTGGGGAATGTCGTCTGCCACCGAGGAGTGAAGGAGTGGTGGCTGCACATGCTCAGTGTGTGAGAAACCCAGCACGTGTTCGTGGCAAATATAACCGGGTTTCTCTACGGGAGAAAATGCTCCCCAGTTATTATTGTGGTATAATACCCAACTGTGCTGTTTCATTCCTTAAATAGTCAGATTTTGATCATATACAGTTTAGACTAAGAATAAGGACATAAAAAGACTACAGGTCTTATCGAGTCTTCCCTGATGTCATACGTTGAGTTGCTGTGCCCCTCAGGAGTCTACTCTGTTGCTGCCTTCCTCTTAACGTAGAAGCATATAATTTACCAGCAGATAAGGACTGCTTGGCCCACCTCAGCTGCCCATTTTCTCCTGCCTATAGTATCACTGCAGATCCTGCTTGACCTCCGGTCTATTCACCCCCGCCCCCCGACTTCCCTTTCCTTAAGATTCTATTACACTTATCCCATGCATTCTTGAACCCCACCACTTCTGCTGGAAGACTGTTCCAAGAATCCACCACTCTTTCTGTGCAGAAGTATTTCCTCTGAATCTACCCCCTTCTAGCTTCTTATTGTGCCCCCTTGTCCTTGAGCATCTCTTTTTTTCTAATAAATACTTCCCTCCTGTGCCTTACTTGCCCCCGTGAGGTATTTACAGGTCTCTATCATAGCCCCCCCACTTCTCTTTTCCAGGGTGTACAGTCAAGAGTGCAAAGGTGCAAACTGAAGAAAAAATAGCCCAGGCAATTAAGAAAGGAGACAAAACCTTTTTCAGGTACATTAGCGATAGAAAGAAGGTGAGGGGTGGGATTGTAAGGTTAAAAAGAGAGGAAGGGGGTGTGCAGAGGAGGACCTAGAAAAAGCAACAGTCCTGAACAGATATTTTTGTTCAGTTTTTCACAGAAGAAAGGGAAGGAGAAGGACCACCATGTAAGCAATAATACCCAACAGGGTGGGCGGTATTGGACAATACCGGACCGCCCGGGGCATAATGAGGCCCGACGCCACAGTATTGCCCAATACTGCCCACCCTGGAGGGTATTATTGCACTTAGAAAACAGGCAACTGTATTCTGTTTGTTTGGAAAAAAAAGAAATATGTTTAAATGTTAAAATACTTAGTTGTTTAAGCTTTCTGGAATAAAATAGTTCCTCCGTAGCATTTGAGTGCTGCTTTTTTTCACCTTAAACCTAAGGATGTTTTAGTGAACCTCCCAGAGTTAACTTCTTGACCTGGTTGTCATGGTTAGTTGACAAACACACACACACACACACTACTCACACTCACTGGGCTTGACATTTTAAAGCATTTTTTTTACCTTGTTTCTCTCTTCGTGCTGCTGCAGTGTGAAATGTGATGCCCCCCCCCGCTCTTACAGTACTGTAAGTTTATGAAGCTCAGCATTGAAGGCAGAGAATGGCCAGCGCTGTCAGGAGTGCGAGGACAAGGGTAGCAACTGCCTCAAAGCCATTAGTACTGATGGCTTTTATTTTACACAGGTAGCCTGCGTGGAGCTGCGGGCACTGTGAGTGATAAATAGAAAAGCTGGTCTGGCTGACAGCTTGAACAGTCAGTAAGTGTTTTTTTCTTTTTTCTTTTTTAAATAAATAAAAAAG
This sequence comes from Neoceratodus forsteri, assembly GCA_016271365.2. Taxonomy (NCBI): domain Eukaryota; kingdom Metazoa; phylum Chordata; order Ceratodontiformes; family Ceratodontidae; genus Neoceratodus; species Neoceratodus forsteri. The sequence goes on from CM028130.1 coordinate 1,138,058,415, forward strand.
TGGTATGCTGCTGGCATTTGGGATGTTCAGGAAGTGGGGACAGTACGGGGCAACTCACGGCGAAGCCAGTCTCAAGGACGAGTCTTACTTTGCTGTTCTGCCGGGAAGATTGGCCCAAGGAGCAGCAGTGGCACTTGTGACCTTTTCTGCCCAGGTATGGAGACATACTGCTGGCTCTGTAGTTCTACTACATCGGCCATTTTTTGGGAGAGGGCAGCATGGTATCTCTCTCGAAGTATGGGCAGTTTGTTGGGCTGCAAAACAGTGACTAGTGTATTTTTTTAACATTTTGTGAGTTTTTTAATGACTGTATGTCTGGTTGGACAATCTGCTGTACATTAATTGTCTTTTAGGGTGGCGGGTCACAAATAGCTCGCTAAGCGAGCAGGGAAGCAGTGGTGGCTAACAGAACTTGAAAATTCGGGGTACCCAATAATATACCAAGTAATGGGGCACCCCGTATTGGCACTCGTTTTCTAGTGAGCTCAATTGAGAAATACCCGCCCGCTAAACTTACTATCCTAGCCAATGAGAATGGTAGGATTTACTAGCCCATTTTCTAATAGGGGATAGGAGCACCAGTGAGAGAGAGGTGGACACCAGCCTGTTTACAGACAAAACAGTCCTAAAGGAACTCAAGAATCTGAAAGGGGACAAGGCTTTGGGGCCAGATGGGGTACATCCCAGAATATTAAAAGAACTTTGAGAGGTGCTGGCAGCACCACTACAGCCCTATTCAATAAATCAATAGAGACAGGTGGTTCCAAGGGACTGGAGGAGGGCAAATGTAGTCCCTCTTCACAAAAGTGGGAACAGGGAGGAGGCTGACAACTACAGGCCAGTCAGCCTGACCTACGTGGTGGGGAAGTTAATGGAGTCACTGCTAAAGGAAAGGATTGTGATATTTCTTGAATCCAGTGGCACACAGGATCCAAGGCAGCATGGATTCCATTGGGAAGGTCTTGTTAAACAAATCTGATAGATTTCTTTGACTGGGTGACCAGGGAGGTAGATAATGGAGGGCCGGTGGATGTGGCCTACCTAGATTTCAGCAGAGCCTTCAACACCATCCCACATAGGAGGCTGATAAATAAGTTGGGCAGCTGGGAGTAGCCCCAAGGGGCAAACTGGGTCAGAAACTGGTTGAGTGACAGGACACAGAGGGTTGTGGTAAATAGCGTTCAATCCGAGTAGAGGGGATGACCAGGGGTGCCACAGGAATCCGTACTGGGTCCAGTCCTCTTTAATGTTTTCATAAGCGACATTGCAGTGGGGCTGGAGCGGAAGGTATGCCTCTTTGCAGATGATACTAAGATCTGCAACAGGGTCGACACTTCAGAGGGGGGGTGGAAAAATGATAAAGGACCTAAACATTCTTGCGGAGTGGTCAAGAGTGTGGCAGCTAAGATTCAATGCAAAGAAGTGCAAAATCATGCACTTGGGGTGCAGAAATCCAAGGGAGGAGCACAAGTTGGGGGGAAGTACTGATGGCCACCAGTCAAGAAAGGGACAACCTGGGGGGTAATCATATCTGATGACCTAAAGGTAACCAAACAATGTGAGAAGGCTGTGGGGAGAGCCAGTGGGATACTAGGGTGCATAGGGAGAGGTATCAGCCGCAGAAGAAGAAGGAGGTGGTTATGCCACTGTATAGATCAGTAGTGAGACCTCATCTGGAGTACTGTGTCCAGTTCTTGAGGTCGCATCTCCAGAAGGACATAGACAGAATAGAGGCAGTCCAGAGAAGGGCAACAAAAATGGTGCAAGGACTGCACCAAAAGTCATATGAGGAAAGACTAGAGGACCTCAATGTGTATTCCCTGCAGGAGAGGAGAGATGGGGGATATGATAGAGACATTCAAGTACATCAGGGGTATAAACCAAGTACAGGAGGGTAGCATCTTTCAGAAAAGAAAGTGTACAAGAACAAAGGGGCATGATATGAGGCTAGGGGGGGTAAGCTCAGGGGCAACGTGAGGAAGTACTTTTTCACTGAAAGAGTAGTGGATGCTTGGAACAGCCTCCCTGCGGAGGTGGTGGGGGCAAAAACAGTAGGGGAATTCAAGAATGCATGGGACAGACATATGAGTACTCTAGCCATAGGGAAAAGAGGGTAAGCTGTAGATCAACTAGGGTCTGCGGTAATGCATTAGATAGGGAAAAGGGGCAGACTAGGTGGGCCACACGGGCCTTATCTGCCATCACCTTCTGTGTATCTGTGTACATATTTAGGTCCTTAAGTCTCTCCTCATATGGCTTTTGATGCAGACCCTGCACCATTTTAGTTGCCCTCCTCTGGACCGGCTCCACTCTGTCTATGTCCTTTTGGAGATGTGGTCCCCCAAACTGGACGCAGTACTCTTGGTGAGATTATACTAGTGATCTATACATAGCCAATACCACCTCCCTCTTTCTGTTGGTGATACCCTTCCCTGTGCACCCCAGTATCCCACCAGCCCTCACAACAGCCCCGTCACACTGCCTGGCCACCCCTAGCTCATCCGATATGATCACCCCCTGCTTGGTGGTCATTAGTACCACTCCTTCTATTTTGTACTCTTCCCTTGGATTTCTGTGCTCCAAGTGCATTACTTTCCACTTTTTCATGTTGAAACCCAACTGCCATACCCTTGACCACTCCTCGAATTTTCCTAGGTCACTGCTTATCCTTTCCACCTCCCAGAGTGTCAATCCTATTTCAGATTTTGGTGTCATCTGCAAAGAGACAACCCTTCCCTTCTAGCTCCTCTGCAATGTGACTTATCAGTCAAGCAATTCTTTATTTATATGGCGCAATTCTCTGATGAATCAAAAGTGATTTACATAAAATAAACACATATACATATGATAAAATACTACAGTACAATATCCAAAACATTGTTTATCTTTCTTTAAACATAATCCACTTAAACTGTTTCAGGGAATGCCTGTCTAAACAAGTGTGTTTTTAGTTCACTTTTGAACTGCTCTATGGTCTGGCATTCTCTCATCTGGCAAGGTAGAGAGTTCCACAGGGTCAGGGTTGCAAATGCAAATGTACGGGCCCCTGATGTCTTTAATTGAACCCTGGGAACCTCTAGCATTCCCTCATCAGAGAAGCAGAGTGGGTGGGAGGGACGGTAGGGACATAGGAGGTCTTGCAGTTAGCCAGGCCCCTGCCCATGTAGGGCTTTGTAGGCCAGCAAACTGACCTTGAATGAGATCCACCACCTGACAGGCAGCCAGTGCAGATAGTAACTGCGGAGCACAGGTGTAATATGGCATGACCTAGATAGGCCAGTCAACAACCTGACTGCCACATTCTGTACTTGCTGCAGTTGGCGCAGATCAGCCCCTGCCAGTCCTAGGTAGAGGGTGTTGCAGTAATCAAGGCAAGAGGTCACAAAAGCATGAACCAGTGCTGGTATATCACCACTTATAAAGATATTAAGGAGGCACCCCACACTGAACCTGGAGGCGCCCCACTGATCACCCATCATTCTTAGAAACACAGAAACATAGAAGTTGATGGCAGATAAGGAAAGCAAGGCTCATCCAGTCTGCCCGTTTCTTTTTCTACCTTATGAATGTGCCATTGACCTTTGCTCTGTCAATGGCCTATCTATTCATAATTATCTGTATTGCTGCCTTATGCCTATTCCATGCCTGTTTGAAGCCCTGCACTGTACTCATATCCACCACTTCCTGAGGTAGGCCATTCCATGCATTCACCACCCTTTCTGTGAAAAATAACCTCCTCACATTAACCATTAATTGGCCTCCCTCTAATCTCATGCTGTGTCCTCTTGTCCTGCTATTTTTCTTATATTGAAACATGTTAGACTCCTTCACCTTGTTAATGCCCTTAAGATACTTGAATGTTTCAATCATATCACCTCTTTCCCTCCTTTGCTCCAGGGTATACATATTGAGTTCTGTTAATCTGTCCTCATGTTTTGTGATGCAGTCCCTGCACCATTTTGGTTGCCCTTCTCTGGACTGCCTCAATTTGGTTAATGTCCTTGTGAAGGTGTGGCCTCGAGTACTGCACACAGTACTCCAGATGGGGCCTAACCAGTGTCTTGTAAAGCGGGATTATTACCTCCCTTTTATGACTTGTGATACCCCTACTAATATACCTCAGCATCCCACTAGCCTTACCTACTGCTTTAGTGGTCTGTATGGATGATTTCAGGTCATCTGTGATGATGATGCCAAAGTCTCTTTCTTCCCTTGTGACTGCCAGCAACTTCCCTCCCAACCTATAGGTGGCTTCAGGGTTTCTCTTCCCTATGTGCATGATCTTGCACTTCTTTGCATTAAACCCCAGTTGCCACTCTTCTGACCATTTTGCCAGTTTATCTGGATCTCTTCTCATTCTGCCCACCCCATCTAGATCATCTACTCTGTTGCAGATGTTGGTGTCATCTGCAAACAGACAAACCTTACCCTCCAGTCCATCTGCAATGTCACTGATGAAGATACTGAAGAGGACTGGCCCCAGGACTGATCCCTGAGGTACCCCACTTGTGACTTGAATCTCTTCTGACTGTATACCGTTTACCACCACTCTCTGTTTTCTGCCCATCAACCAGTTTGCTACCCAGTTGACCAACTTCTGCCCCACCCCAAGCCTACCCAGCTTATTAATCAATCTTCTTACGTGGAACAGTATCGAAAGCTTTGCTTAAGTCAAGGTATGCGACATCAACTGCTCCCCTTTGGTCCACCACTCTGGTTACCCAGTCAAAGAAATCTATGAGATTAGTTTGAGAGGACCTTCCTGTTGTAAACCCACGCTGTCTTGGATCCTGTGCTGCTATGGATTCCAGGTGTTGCACTATTCTTTCCTTAAGGAGTGCCTCCATAATCTTGCCCACTACTGAGGTAAGACTGACTGGTCTGTAGTTCTCTGCCTCCTCTCTCTACTGCCACTCTTGTGGAGCAGGATCACATGAGCCCTTCTCCAGTCTTCTGAGACCTCTCCTGTGCTCAGAGACTCACTAAACAGTTCTGATAGTGGCTCTGCTAGTTCCACCTTTAGCTCCGTTGGTATCCTGGGATGTATGCCATCAGGTCCCATTGCCTTGTCCACCTTGAGCTTATCGAGCTCTTGTAGGACCCTTTCTTTTGTGAAGGGACTAGTGCACACCTCCTTCCCCCTGTGTCCATGGTGCTGAGCTGTGGGCCCTGCCCTGTCTTCTCCTCAGTAAATACTGAGCAGAAGTATCTATTTAGGATAGATGCTTTTACATGGTCCTCCTCCTGACATGCCCCCTTATCCCCTTTCATCTTAGCAATACCCCCTCTGGACTTTCTCCTTTCTCTAATGTATCTATAGAAAGTCTTGTCACCTTCTTTTACTGTTTGTGCTAGTGTTTCCCTGGTTTGGGCCTTTGCCTGCCTTACTGCCTTCCCTACTTCCCTTAGGGAAGTTTGGTATGGCTCCCTATCTTCATCCCGCTGCGTTCCCTTATATTTTCTGAAGGCCAGCCTTTTGGCTCTGACCTTTTCTGCTACTGTTTTTGAGAACCCAAGTGGTTTCCTTCTTCTTTTGCACTTCCTTTTCTCTCTAACGCAATGGGATGTTGCTTCAAGTATTGCATCCTTAATACTTGCCCACTTTGCCTGTACCCCTTCACCGGTATTTCTTCTTGCCAGGGCTAGCTTAACTCTGTTGGCCACCTTATCAAAGTCAGCTCCTCTGAAGTCCCATATGTTTGCCTTGGAATGGGATGATTTAGTTCTAGTGGCCAAATTGAACCATACCATGTGGTGGTCACTGTCTCCCATTATCAGAACCTCCCCCTTAGCTGTCATGTTTTGTATATCTTCTAACAGTAATGTATCTTTGTCCTCCCCCTGGTCTGGAGGCATGTAGACAACTCCAGTTCATATGGCTGTCCCATTTCCTGTTTCCAGGGTGACCCACAGTTCTTCTGGTTCCTTATGTATGTTCTGAATTTCTGTAGCTTTGATGTTTTCATTGGCATAAAAGGCCATTGCACCCCCCCCCCCCTTTTTGCACCTCGCTCTCTTCTGAACAGTACACAGCCAGGTACTGAAGTCTCCCAAGTGTGGTTACTGGTGAACCATGTCTCGCTAATGGCTACTATGTCCAGTTTAGCCTCTGTCATTATTGCCTGCAGGTCTGGGATCTTGTTTCCTAGACTGCGAGCATTTGTGTACATGATTTTCCACTGGCTAGATTTTGGTGTGTTGGTTGTTGGGCGAGGTCTTGCATTTCCCCTGTGCATCATATGGGGAGCTGGACCTTTTTCCTTACCTGGTGATGCAAATGAACTACAAGGTAGGTAGGTAGGCAAAAGTTTATTTTTATACAGGTAATACATGTGATTTGGACTGATAGTCCAGTTTACAAGACAGACCTGTGTAATTTCTATCTAAAAATACAAACTATAATTATAACATCAAAAACTAGGATATGTCATAATACATACAGTCTTCCAAAATAACACACACACACATTCACATAAAGTTATAAATGTTACTAATATAGCAACAGTATAACAAATATAAAAGAACTACCATCAAACCTTTATAAAGTACAGCAATTAGTCAGACTTTACAGTGCATGAAGACAGCAGTTAACAGTTACAAATATGGGCCTTCAAATCTCTTATTGTATGAACAAATATTGAATAATTTACAATTTCCCTTACATCAGAGGAAAGTGAATTCCAAATAATAGCAGCTTGATGATTTAAAGTCCTGTCCCCATGTTTATTTCTTGACTTTTCCATAATCTTATTTAAATGAACTGACCTAGTTAAAACCCTTTTTGTGTGTTGATTCACTGGGAATAGTGATTTTGAAATTGGATGATTAAGACAGGAATATTTCATTTTATGAATTAAGGTTAACCATTGACAGATATAATTTGTGTCCAAAGACAACCAATTTAATTTACTTAACAATAAACAATGATGAGTACGATAATTTCCCTTAAGTACATATCTAGCCACTCGAAAATAAATGTTATCCAATCTGGCAAGGAGTGTTTTATTGGCTATTCTATATATCAATTCACCATATCTTAATACTAGAATAATTAACTGTTCAGCCAATTTCTTCCTATCTGTTAGTGTTAGACATTCTGTACTTCTCCTTAGGGCCCCCACCCTTTTGTTCACTTTTTTTGCTAAAGTCATGATATGTTGAGAAAAGGATATCTGCTCATCAAAGGTTACTCCCAAATAACTATAATCCATTACCTGTACCAATTTAGTTGAATTAATTGTATTTATTTGTAATTTAGAATAAATACCATTTTTTTAATTTTTAATAGAAATTTCATGCACTTCTTTTTTTTGTGTTCATAATCAGCCTTGACCTGGTGAACCATCCCTCAATTTTTAGAAAGTCAGACTGCAGGTTTAATTGCAACTCATCATCAGAGTGGCCAGATGCAATAATTACCATATCATTGGCACATAACTGGATTTCTGGATGCTCAGCCACTAGTGGAAGATCATTTATAAAAATAAGAAACAAAAGAGGTCCCAGGATCAATCCCTGAGGGACACCCCGGTGCCCCCCCCCCACTCTCAGATGAATAACCCTGGACCTCCGCCACCTGGGAGCGATTACTCAAATAAGATTTAAACCAGTCAAGAGGGCCATCACTGATTCCTAACCCTTGCAGTCTCTCAATCAATAAAGGGTGGTCCACCAGGTCAAAGGCCTTCGAGGGTTCCCCCTTTGAAGGCACGAAGCCGAAGCGCAGGGGTTTCTGTTGGAATTTTTGGCAACAATAAAATGCTATCTTAGCATATATTCATTACATTTTGGAGTGCTCCTTTCTTTTGTTGTACTTATTTGAGGTTAGCAACCTCTGTTGGGAGCACCCCCTCGCTAACTGAGTGCCGCTCAAAAAACTGTGTTTTGACCACAGAAATTACTGCCATCTCCATGCTATTTGCCAATGACCTGTTTAACAAATCATTAAACTCTAAAAGGGCTGTAGTAGTAGAATAATCCTTTCTAAAACCAGACTGATTTGGGGTTATAAGACTATATTTATTTAAATAATCCGTGACCTGAACAGAGATAAGTTTCTCCAAGCTTTTTGACAATAGAAGTAACAGGGCTATAGGCCTATAATTGTTAACTTCTACTGCACTTCCCCCCCTTATGAATCGGGTTTACCCTACTTTCCTTCTAAGCTGATGAAAAATGACCAATTTGAAGGCTCCAATTAAATAAATAGGTAATAATTGGTGCTATATGATATGCTGCTAACTTCAGGAACCTACCTTCAAGACCATCCCTACCAAAAGCCTTATAAATATTTATTTTTTGTAATACCTTATAAACACTAGTGATTGTGAGATTCTTAAATCTAAAAGGGGGCAGTCCATCTTGTAAAGGAATAATTTTTTGATGTTCAATTTCTTGCTTATAAGGGATCTTACATTTTGGGAGGTTAATAAAGTAACCATTTAATGCATCAGAAATAACATTTGGATCATCAATAAGAGTATCTCCATTTTTTAGCCTTGTTATTTCTTTATGGGATTTCCCTCCCAGATTGGTTAGTTGATTAATTACTTTCCAAAAGTGCTTTGGGTCTGTGCTCAAATCAATTTTGTTTCTATAAGACTTTTTAGAAGTCTTAACTAACCTTTTGCATTTATTTCTAACTGCCTTAAAAAGTACCCAATCCTTTTCTAAATTAGATTTCAATGTTTTTTTTCCAGTCTCTATTTTTGGTCTGAATTTGTTTTAAAAATCTATCATTAATTCAAGGCAATTTTGAGGTTTTTCTTAAAGGGACACTGTCAGCCTGTTTTGCATCATATTATTTCTAGTTAAAACTCCACATTTTATGATTGCCTACCTTCTCCAAAATTCATTCATGTTGCTGTTTGTTTTGTCTGTCTGCTTGTTTAGTAGAACTGAAATGCATGCTAATGTATATAAATAAACAACTTCGTTTTGTTTCAAATCCTGTAACTATTCCTATTGAATGCATCCTGAACATCAGAAACACCTCTAAATAGTGCAGTCACTCATGGTGCAATAGCCTCCTAAACTCCCACTGCATCATAAGGGGTTAGACTATGTCGGGGATGTTCCCAAGCCCAGGAAATATGCAGTGGGAGCTGATCAAGGAATATAAACAAACCTGTTTTTGTGTGGTAACACCAGTATGGTGGGCAGTCTGTTTTTTACTTTTTAAAAGAAAAAAAGAATCAGAATCAAACTACAAGCTACATCAGCAATCTTTACACAATGTTGGCAATCATAAAATGTGTTTTTTAAACTAGAGACATTATGAGGCCTAAGGGGGTTGCCAGTGTCCCTTTAAGAATTTAACTTTAGATGCGTGCAGATCACAAATTTATCCAAAGGTCTGAGTAAAATGTTCCATTGCAACATCAATGTCTGGGATTAGTCTATGGTGGTCCCATTTCTCCTTACCTTTACTGTCCAAAAATCAGGTCTCAGTGAATTTTCTAAAGTCTCTGGTCCAGTTCTGACATTGATTGGGAAGATCTTGCTGGAACTGGTACCACAGCAGAGTAACCCAAACTGGATTGTGATCACCAAGGCAGGGAGGTAAAATACCTGAAGCTTCAATCTCAATTTGAGTGGAAGCCAGAATTAAATCTAAAATTGACCCATTGGTTTCATTAGAAGTGAATCTGGTTGGGCTTTTTATAAGTTGTTTTAGCCCTAATGTAGAAACTATGTCCTTTAGGAGTCTTCCCCGTGAATGTTTCCAATCGCAGTTTAAATCACCCATCAAAAGTAAAGGCCTACTTCCCACTTTGTCTACTATTTTTGTTAATATTATTTCTAAATCTGATATATTTAATTTTGGAGGTGAATAAACTACTGAAATAACTAACCCAATCTGTTCCAAATACACTACCAAATATTCTATATTCTTATCACTGCCTTGTAACAAAATTTCTGATTGACTAAGAGCTCGCTTTAAAAGGAGCATTACCCCTCCCCCTCAGGATTTCCTATCTGTCCTCCATACTTGATAATCATGTGTACCGAGTTCATGATCATGATATTTATCAAAAAGCCATGTTTCACTTAATCCCATTACACATGGGTTGTGTTCTGCTAGTAGTGTTACCAAAATGTCATTTTTTGCCCCATACTTCCTGCATTGCCATGTAAAAACTTAATATTCAAAGCATCAGGCCCAGTGTTTATTTCAGTGTCTCCCCCCAATATCAATAACAAACAACAGGCCCCTGAAAAATTCATAACTGGAGTACTAAGTCTATAAGGATTTAAAGGTCCGTAGCAACCCCCTGAGTTTAGATATCTCCAATATACCTGAAAGGAATTTCTCCTCGGTTTATTTCCGATATTTTTCTGTGGTTGATTATAAGGAATCAACCAATTTATTAAAGATTTGTATTTTGTTAAACTATTAGTTTTACTAAAATCTTTTGAGGCAGCAATGCTCAGGAGGGAGCAAAGGATTATAAAGCTTATGAACTTTAACAGTAGCATATTCTTATATACAAATAATCAAGTAAAAATCTTTTGCTAAAACGGCACTATTCTATAACCTAAGCAAGGTCTGTAACTTGTAAATTTTAATTGCTAAAATTAAATAATCATACTAAATAAATTAAACATTAGAGAAAGCAATAGCCTCAAGTGCCCTGAAAAGACAGTAGGTGTTCAGACAACTTTCCCTCGACAGCGAAAATAAACTAAACTGATAATTTCACTCATCAAAGTGCCAGGGCAAACCAGAGATAGTCTCTTTATTGCCAAGCTGTTCTGATAAACATTACTTCATAACTACACTAACATTACAATAGTAAATCCCAGCTTATATTTATATTTTTCTCTTAGGAGTAGTGCTCACGCCACACACACTCACACCACATTGCTCGCGTTGTGAGTTGCGCGATGCTTTAATGCTGAACTACCAATCCTCCTCTGTGTGGCTGATCCTGGTTCACCTCCCACTTGCTGCAGAAGGTTGAAATTCATTTCTCTGGTTACCGGATACAATGGGGGCTGCAGGGTTTAAAGTCAGGAAGACCTCAGAGGTGGGAGCACTGGCACACAACACCGTGAAGCTGGTATAAAGTTCAGGTTTCAAAAGTCACTGGCTAAAGCACACTGATGGTATAAAACAGCAGGTAGATGTTATTAACAGCAGCTGTGATTGATGTTTGAGCAGCTACAAACATGCTGAACTCCTATTTGATCGTTATCTGAGGGGGGAGGGGTGTTCTTCCCATTCGACGTATCTAGTGCTGCACCCCTTCCCCATTTGCTAGTTTAAATATTCTGCAAAGACATCAAACTTCTGCCCCAATGCACTGACTCCCTTCTTAGTCAGATGCAGTCCATTAAATTTAAACAACTTTTTCTCCCAAAACTGTTGCCAGTTGCCTAAAAATTTGTGTCCTTTTTCCTGGCACCAGCCCTTGAGCCACATGTTTAGCTCCCCTATCTCCACTTCTCTGAACTTCCATCCATCTGCCCCCCTCTCCCAGACTGGCAGGATCTCAGAGAAGGAGATGCCGGATGAAATGGATATAGTTTGTCACCCAGCCTGGTCAGGTGTTCCTTGGTCTCCACAACTGACCGGCTGATAAGATTGTTAGTCCCTATGTGTACCAGGACATTGATGTTTTCTCCTGCTTCCTGTACAATTTTAGCAATGCGGACAGTGTCTCTCCACGCTGATGTACCTGGGAGACATCTGACCATTATCCCTGGCTGGAGATAGGTATCAGCTCCCCAAATCATGGAGTCTCTGATGATCAGAAGTGTTTTGGATTTCCTTTTTGCTTTTTTTGTTTCGGTTCCTGTTTTGGGTGAGTTTTGTAGTGCTAGCTCCTGTGCTGCAGTGTCCTGCTCAGCAATGTCCTCTGCCCCTTTGTTTGATTTTGGAGCTAGAGGCAGATACCTGTTTGTAGTTTTTATATGGTTTGTGGAGGTGATATGTTGGAGAGCACTGAGTGATGGGGCACCCGATTTGCCCCTCCTAACCACCTGCCAACCTCCCGGACCAACTACCCTATGCGGTCAAGGTGCTACTGTTGGATGTTGGGGAAATAGCAGGTGGTTCTTATAATATATTTCCTCCTGAATATGCGATTTGAGGTGAGCAATCTCTGCCCATGCTCCCTGGAGCTGAGCCCTTAGATCTCCAATGGCCCAGAATGTAGGACAGTGTCCTAAATCCTCTATAACTGCCCTTTTAAAAAGTGTTCCTCAGTACCTGCAGTTAATAATATCCATTCCAGATAAGTTGCTGGGTTTATAATCTGATCAGAATAATTAGAAGGAGGAAAACGAAAGCAAAAGTTTGATTTTGTGTTTTGTTTGTTTTTTATAACTTGTTATAACAAGTTAAATTCTTCTGAGTGAACTCCATTTACCACCACCCTCAATTGTCTATCCCCTAACAATGTGTTATCCAGTTTACCACCTTTGGACCCACACCTAAGCTACCCAACTTGTTTACTAGCCTCCTATGTGGAACGGTGTTGAAAGCCTTACTGAAATCTAAGTAGTCCATGTCCACTGCTCCACCCAGATCTACTTACTTGGTTACCTTATTTGACATCACCTCCCCCCCCCATGAATCCATGCTGCCTCAGGTCTTGTAACCCACTGGATTCAAGATATCTTGTTCCAGATAACACCACTGAAGCTGTCACATTGTGTTTTGGAACCCTGTTATAGTCCCAGCATTGACCACATTACTGGGCAGATTGTAATAGAAACAGGAAAAGCCCATGCTGCCCAGTGCAGGCTGATGGTGCAGCTTAGGGTCTGGCTCACCCTAATGTAACAACGCATGCAACAGAATACCAACGCACAACATCAAAGACTGAAAAATAAACTATGTCAGTATATGATGTAATAAACATTTTATTGTCCAAATGACAAAACAAAGGATTTAGTGCAGAAATGGAACTGGAGACCACCAGTGTAGTGCCCCGGTGCTTTGAACTACTATTTTTTCTCAGGGGGTCCGAATCTCCAAAAGTGTGCACTGGTGTCTTGTTGTTTGGGTAGATTGTTCTACCTGTCCACCACCACCTGCTCTGTGAAAATTACTTTCTGATGTCCCTTTTGAATTGCCCCCCTTCCAGTTTGAGGTTGTGCCACATGGTGGTTTTACTGTTTCTCAGTTTGAACAGCTCAGTGGATCCCTGTTATGTCCCCATATGTATTTGCATATGACTACTGTGTCTCCTCGATTCCTGCTGTGCTCCAGAGAGCACATATTAAGGTAGTCCAATCTCCTCCTAGGACCTGCCTTGCTGCCCCTGGATCATCTTCATAGTTCTCTGCTGGATAACCTTTCTCTCCATCCTTTTCCAGATGTAGGCTTCAAAACTGCATGCAAACATCCTTGTGTAGTCATACCAGTAACTGTACAGTGCCAGTTTTACTTCCATCCCATGACTTGTGAACCCCCTCCTGATGCAACCCAGCATCCAGTTGTCTTTCCCTTATGGCATACAGCATTGGGAAGCAGTTTTCAAACGGTTGTTAATTATCACCCCCCGGTCCCTCTCCTCCATTGAGAGCTCCAACTCCACTTTAGCTTTTGGTAATACTAATGTAAAATTATGCATTTGCATACCACAGCCTGATTGGCCCATGAGGATTGGGATGTGTGGGTAATGCTCAGGACAACATAAGGTCCTATACCTTTCATTGTTCTTGCATTCAGTTGTTATTTTTTTCCTTTCATTACTAAAGGGATATTTTTCTCTCTTTTTAATCTTTTTGAAACTGGGATTCATTTGAAGTGCCTCTGTGGCACCAAGTAGAGGGAGGCCATCCTAGCACACTGCAGCCCAGGTTCATGCTCTGTGCCCTGGATGTCAGAAGTGGATACAGGTGAAGGAGGAGCGTGCCCCTGCTTGGCACATAACTCCTTCGTGGAGACACACTTAGCGATACCACTGTTTGACTGCCACCTGCTGATTGCAAGGTGTTGAAGGCTGGTCATGTTAGACAGAAAGTCTGGGGACAGTTGATGTCAGGGTGTCTGAGTATCATGGAGAAATGTTGTACACCCACTGACAATCAAGGGAGTTGGAAAAATAAGAGGACAATAGGACATGGTCCTGTGTGCACAGATGGAACCCACTTTCTTCCCATGCCACATTGAGTCAGTCCACTGGCCCTTTTGCTCTGGTCTTTTCTCACTTGGCTCAGTCCCTCTCTGTGTATCCTGATCAGTGTAGAGTGCCACTTAAAGGAAAAAAGCTACACATATCTAGGGGCACAGTCCATGAGTGGGGAGGTCCAGTTTGAACTCAGTTACTGAGGTGGACAGTGTGTCAGTGTTGTGGAAGAACATCCTGCCAAGCCATCCACAAGGTCACAATAATGCACTCTGGCAGCACTGGCCCTAGCTATTCCAGGGCCCTGTGTGAACCTCTTTGCTGGAGCCCCATATCAGAAGTCACACAGACCCCAAGGAACATCTTCATCCCTATCATGGGCTCCCTGTAGCTTCATTTTAGCTAGTTTTGTGCCATTTTTGCACTTTACTTAAATTAGTACATACAAGAACAGGAAGAATGAGGCCAACTGGACAGCTGAGTTTTTTGTGGGGCTCCTCAGCTCTTGAGGCCCTGTGTGAATGCACAGTTCTGCAACCCCCCTAAGGCCGACTCTGCAGTCCGAAGCATGTGTCATTGTGAGACTGAGTTATTTCTTGGGTAATTTAATGCACTGGGCTGAGCCTCTTGTTTAATTCTCACAGTTACCCCTCCCACCACCAAATTTGAAAATAATGTTGTTTACTGCCAGGTAATTAAATATCAATATTATATGACACCTTAAATAAAGAGCTACAGAAAAAGGGATCTACACACACCAGTTGCAGAATTTTATGTAGATTATATATATATATATATTTTTTTATTTTAATGCAGGTTTTCGAATCCCAAAGGAACATTTGTTATCACCATTTGCGATGGATGAAAAACTTCCACTTTGTGATGTTATTAAGAAAGAGGCTGATCCACAAAATGTTCCTGGTGAAAGCTCACGCAGTAAGTAGATGACTGGATGAAGGACTTAATTGTTTGTTTGCTTTTTCAGATCGTAATGGGATCAGGGGAAGACTTATGAACAGAGACTGGGAAGCCTCAATGTGTACTTAGTGGAGGTCAGGAGAGAGAGGGAGACATGACATTTGCACATGAAGGACATTATAAAGGTGGACTCAAGTGAAGTGCTCACATTTAGTAGATATAATACAACTATAGGGAACTGCAACAAACTGTTTGGGGGGTAAATACGGGAGGGTCACTAGGAAGATCTGTTTTATACAAAGGGTGTTGAAAAGCTGAAACAGGCTTCAGGAGATGCTGGTCAGTACAAAATCTGTGAAGAGTTTTAAGAGAGGGTATGACAGGCATAAGGTGCTGCAATGGGGTACAGGGGTGTGGTTTGACATGAACCTCTATAGGGCATGTATCTCCACACTAAGTAGATTTGATAGACAGTAAGGCCTTCTTCTGCCAGCACATTTTTATGTTTTTATGTTTCTACTATACAATATATTTATATTTCAAAGTCCAAAAGAGCAGACAGTTTGTGTTAAACAGGGAATGGAGAGCTGGAAAATGAGAAGAAATCCTGAATGTAGCTGATCGGAGTCCGGTAGTGCTGCCACCCAGATAAGTCAGTCCTGGTTTTCAGTTGTTCCTCATCTAGAGCTGCAAGACTGGTTCTGTCACAGATTCACGCAACTGTAACTGCTGCACCAGCAGTACACACACTCCCCATTCTGTGTTATGACACTTTAGTAATGGGATGTGTCAAAAGTATGATATTGCAGGATGGATAATGGTTAACTGTTTCTGATGTTCAACCACTTTCTTGCCAACTTGAGCTTTTTAGGGGAATTACAAACTAAGGTTCGACTTGGTCTGAGCTAGGAGAACCAGTCAAGTCAGGCCAAACTTTAAGGTGCAATTTTTGATCTTACTTCAAGGGGGTTCCTGCAGCAGGTCTTTACACATAAGACTGCACCCCCTGGCATCAGGACTGCACAGCAAAATTGTAGCTAGCAATCATCAGCGGGGACTGCTCCCAGCATCAGGTGATGAACATCAGCGTGACTATAAAAGGGGCGGTCCCCCACCCGCCCTCCAGTTCTTTTCTGCCGTTGACCTGAATCGTCTGACCTAACGCGGTAGAACAGCTTCAGTCGCCCGCCATTTTCAGATGTTTTTCGTTCTTTATTTCTGATCTTTCTATCCATCCTCATAGCAGTGTATGTCTTCTCATCAGCCCAAGAGAAAGTGCTCCAAGTGCAGTACGCAGATCCCGCACGGGGGCAACCATTCCCCTTGTGTTCTCTGCCTGGGGCCTAAGCACAACATCGCAGAGTGTTCCATCTGCCAGGGTTTCAACCAGGCCACGTGCACCTTTGATGCCCATTTAATGACTCAAAGACTGGCATCAATGGAAAAAGAGCTCCAGGAGTTGAGGGAAAGATCATCATCACTGGCCCCAGAGAAAAAGAAGAAAAAGATGGAGAAGGAGAGATGCCGGGAGTGGAGCCACTCTCCACAGAGGAAATCCAGCCAGACAGCTGATGCAATCTCAGATGGGGCCTCCACCCCCCATGCATACCCCACCTCCAGGGCCCTCTTCCGCTCCAGTGGACAGGACACCCCCTCGCTGAGGTCAGCAGGCAGTCGGGGGTATCCTCTTCAGAAGAACCAGCTATGGTACCTGCTTCGAGCCCTGCCGTTAAGTCACCCTCCGGCTCCACTACTGGGCACCCGGCCAAGGCTGATCAGCCTGACTCTAGCCTCCCAGCTTCTGTCAGCCTGGCTGTGGTCTGTAAGTCAGTCGATGGCTCCTCTGTCGACTGCCAGGCCATCACCTCTAAGTTGGACACCAGACCACCCAGCACCTGCGTGGTGTCTTCTCGCCCATTGGACTCCCTTGTGGACCCCGACGCCGGGCAGAGAGAGCTCACAGGTCCCTCTTCATCCTACCAGGGTTCTCCCTCTAGGTATTCACTGTCCTTCTCCAACATTTTTGGGCCTGATCACCAGGATCCTCTTCCGTTGGATGCTTTACAGGACCTGTCGACAGGGACTCTTCCAGACCTCCTCCCTTCGCTGGGTTCTGTTCCACCGACGGATCCTCACCTGATGCTGGATCCCTCGCCAGACACCTTTGGGAGCGGTATGGATTCAACTCCCTCGATACCTTTGAGGATTCCCCCTCCTACTCCGCCATCAGACCCACCACCTAGCGGTCCTTCGGCATCACCTTTGCCGGGGCCCTACACTCCTCCATCTGGCCTGACTGGGTACTATCCTGGATACACACCGCAGTATCCACAGTATCTCATGCCAAGGGATCTGTCACTGGGATACCCTCCTCTGACGCCGGGTCAGGCCATGCAGTACCAGGGATACCAGTACCTTTACTGGTACCAACTGCCTAGTTACCCTTCTTACCCCGCAGGGTACCCAGGTTATCTGCCACCCCCACCTCCTCCTCCTCGACCACCACAGCTGGAACAGGAGGCCATTCCTGTCTGGTGGAAGGATGCAAAATCTCAACTGCTCCAGGAGTTGGGTCAGCCTCAGCTGGTGGTCAGGGCCACCCCACCTCACAGGGTGTTACCTGGTAGCCCGGCACCTTCCAGTCGAGCCTCAGACAGAGGTTTGGGTGTTCTGCCCTCAGGCATTACAGATCATAGACTCCCAATTCTGGTACCGGAGGCCTCTTTGCACAGTAGGCCGGAATCATCTGAGTCAGATGAAGACTCTGATATGGGGGACAAATCAGAGCCTCACTCTCCCATTGAACCTCAACCGAAAGAATCCCCAAAATCCTCTCTGGAGGACCCATCATTTGCGGAGCTCGTACGGACTATTCAGAAATCCTGTGGATGGGCCTCCCAAGAATTGGATCCCAAATGCAGAAGACTAGCAGAACACCTGGACTTGGTCAATGCGGACCCCTTCCCCATTCCTCCTTAGACAAAGCCGCATGAAAATCTTACATCCACAATTTGGCAGCAACTGTCGTCCATCCCGGCCATTTCAAAGAAGGCCAATAGGACCTACCACCCCCCAGAAGGGGATTCCCACCTCACTGCCCAACCTAAGGCCAATTCTATTGTAATCATGGCTGCTCACAATAGATTGGCCCAACCTAAACATCTTTGTGCCTCCCCACCAGACAAGGAGATGAAGCAGATGGACCAGGATGGTCCTAAGATCTATGCCTCTTCCACTTGTGCATTCACTCCTTAAATTACGTGGCCCATATGGTGGCTTTCCAGAATTCCTCTTTGTCGGATCTGGTAAAGGATCTTCAGGAGATTCCTGATGAGCAGCTCAGGAACAAGCTCCTGGAAAAGGTTAGGATGAATAAATCATCCTGCCACCGTGCCCTCCATGCCACCTACGACTCTGTGGACTCCGTAGCATGAGGTGCAGATACTGGTATCTGCCTTAGATACTTTGCTTGGCTTTGCCTGGTGGGGCTGGCTCAAGATGTGCAGAGTTCCCTTCTGGATGCTCCCTTCAGGGGTCCAGTTCTGTTTTTCGGTGATGCCAAAGATATTATCATGGAGCTGCAAGAAAGCGGCAAATCCTTAAAGGATGTCTGCTCCCTTTACCATTTGGGCCAAAAACCATGGCGGCAGCCCTTTTGCCACCAGCGGAAATGGAATAAACAGAACCAGGGCAGACGACAGACCATGCATCGCTCCCTGGGTTCTGGCGCTCAAACCCCCCAGGCCAAGTTTCCCAAAACTGCCTCTGGGTGGAAAGCACCCCTCCCCTCTGCATTCTGACTACCAACTCCCCCTCCCTTCTATTCCCACAGAGGAACCGGTGGGGGATGATTCGGCCTCCACCTGGACTGGTGGAAGGCAGTAACCGCAGATGTATGGGTTCTTCAACTCATAACAAGAGGTCACTTGATAGAGTTCCTTGAGAGACCTCCCTCCAATCCTCTGAGAAGATCGCACTACCTGTCAAACCAACAACTTCTGGTCTTCCAAGAAATTCAAGCACTATTGCAGAAAGCAGCCATAGAGTGAGTTCCACCAGAACAAACAGAAAGAGGATTTTACTCCCATTTCTTCCTGGTTCCCAAAAAGACGGGGGATCTAAGGCCTATCCTAGATCTCAGCAT
The DNA here is from genome assembly GCA_016271365.2 of Neoceratodus forsteri. Taxonomy (NCBI): domain Eukaryota; kingdom Metazoa; phylum Chordata; order Ceratodontiformes; family Ceratodontidae; genus Neoceratodus; species Neoceratodus forsteri. The sequence goes on from CM028130.1 coordinate 1,138,077,558, forward strand.
GCTCAACCTCTTTGTAGAGTACAAGAGGTTCCGCATGTTGACCTTCCAGGGACTGTTACCCCTGCTCCAACCCAACACTTGGCTGTGCTTTGTGGATATGCAAGATGCTTACCTCCATATCCCCATTCTACCAGCCCACCGCCGCTTCCTGAGGTTTTCTTTTCTGGAGGATCATTTCCAGTTCAGAGCCCTTCCATTTGGTATCTCCTCGGCACCTTGGGTGTTCACCAAGTGCCTAGCAGTGGTAGTGGCATTCCTATGCTGCAGGGGCATTTATGTGTTCCTGTATCTGGATGACTGGCTTTTCTCAGCCCCTTCTCCGGACAGTCTGAAGGAATCCCTTTTCTTCACTTTGGACCTATTTTCCAGTCTGGGCATTTCAGTCAGTTTCCCTAAGTCCCAGCTGTTACCCTCCCAGCACCTACAATTTATCGGAGCAGTGCCAGATACGGTACAGAGCAAGGCCTTTCTTCCAACCAACAGAGCAGAGACCCATATCTCTCAAGTGGCGCTTGTTGCTTCATCCCAGTGGACCATGGCGCGTTCGGTCCTACGACTGCTGGGATTAATGGTGACTGCCATATCCACAGTCCCTCTGGCCAGACTGCACATGAGGGTTACCCAATGGTCTCTGCAAGTCCAGTGGGACCAGAGCCTGGATGACATGGACCAGAAAGTCCTAGTCTCCAACAGCCTGCAGAATCATCTCCTTTGGTGGCAGGACTCAGCCAACCTTTCGGTGAGGGTCCCTTTCCACCCTCCATCTTCCTCCATGATTCTTACCTCGGATTCCTCGAACTTGGGATGGGGAGTGCATCTGGGAGATCATTAGACTCACGGCTCTTGGTCACCCATGGAGGAGAACTTTTACATCAACATTCTGGAGATGATAGCGATGCTCTATGCTCTCCAGGCCTTTCAGTCTCTTCTGGTTCTGGGAACACTTCTTATCCAGACAGACAACATGGCCACTGCTTGGTACTTAAACAAACAGGGAGGCATCCTCTTTGTAGGGAGGCAATGCAGGAGTGGTACTGGGCTGTACAGCATGGCCTATCCTTGAGAGCAGTCCATGTGCCAGGTGTTCACAACATTCTGGCGGACAGTCTCAGCTGATCAGTCACCAGGGCTTACTAGTGGGAGCTAAAGCAGGCAGTAGTAGATCTGTTTCTTCAATGGGGTCGGCCAGACATAGATCTCTTCACCTTCCCACCCAACGCAAAACTACCCAGCTTTTGCTCGCTCGTTCCAGGGCATGGTGTTTTTTGGCGAGACGCACTGTCTCTTTCCTGAACATGGAGATTTCTGTATGCTTTCCCGCCCTTTCCTATCCTACTGAAGGTTCTGCTGAAGCTTCAGGCAGAGGCGACACACATAATTATAATTGCCCTCCTATGGCCTCTGCAGATTTTGTTCACGTTGCTACATCAGTTGGCACTGGAACCCCCAGTATCTCTTCCTCTTTCTCGTGACCTTCTGTCCCAGGAGCAGGGCACCCTGGTACATCCGATCCTCAAGTTTGTTCATCTTCATGCATGGCACCTGTGGACTTGGTGATTTCTCACTATGGCGTCTCTTCTGGAGTCGCTCAGGTCTTAGTGAAGGCCAGAAAACCCTCCACCAGATCCACTTATGCTATGAAATGGAAGAGATTTTCCATATGGACATCAGCTAAAGGCTTAGATCCTTTCTTCTGCTCGACCTCCCAAGTTTTAGAGTACCTCTTACATCTGTCTGAGTTGGGCCTCAGTTAGTCCTCCCTGAAGGTCCATTTCTCTGCGGTTTCAGCCTACCACCTTCTGGTGGAGGGCAAACCCCAAGCACAGTTAGAGGTTTCCAGAACTTTCCTGAAGGGGATCCTTCACATCAGACCTCCGGTCCGGAATCCTGTTCCCCGGGGTTCTTAATTTTATGTTACAGAAGCTTACTTGGCCCCCCTTTGAACCAGCAGCAAGCTGTGATATGCGTTTTTTAGTGTGGAAAGCTCTCTTTTTAGATGCTATCACTTCAGCTCGAAGAGTTTCGGAGCTTCAGGCTCTAGTTTGTAGAGAGCCTTATTTAATTTTCCACAGAGACCGGGTGGCTCTGCAAACTAATCCATCCTTTCTTCCGAAAGTGGTTTCGGAATTGGCACTTAACCAGAATGTAGAACTGCTGGTGTTCTTCCCAGAACACTCCAACAGGGGGGGGAGTATCTCCTGCACATCCTTGATGTGCACAACATTTTGAGATATTATGTCTCAAGGACTAAGGAGGTTCATAAATTGAACCAGCTCTTTGTAGCCTTTGCTTCCAAGTTCCAGGGCAAGGCTATCATGAAACAGACTTTGGCAAGGTGGCTGGCAAATTGTATACACTACATTTACCAGAAATATGAGACGCCCCTTCCGGGGACGGTTAAGGGCCACTCTACTGAGGGTGTGTTCACTTCCACCACCTTCTTCAGGAATGTGTCCACTGCAGACATCTGTGCAGTGGCCACTTGGTCCTCTGTCCACACCTTCATGAAACATTACAGTCTGGACATTGCTTCTAGGCACAGGGCAGGCTTTGGCCTAACAGTCCTGCAAGGTGTCCTGTCATGAAAGACCTGTAGTTGGCAGACATTTTTCCTCCTTCCAGAACCTCGTCTCTGACTCCTTCTTTTCAGTTGACTGCTTGGTATTCAGTCCTATGTGTAAAAACCTACTGCATGAACCCTCTTGAAGTAAGATATAGCAGTTACGTAAGAACATACCGTAACAGTAGATCTTCGAGAGAGGTTCCTGCAGTAGGTCTAGATTTCCCACCCACCTTCCCCCAGCTCCTGCGTTTTTTCTCTTTATTGCCTTCCCAGGACTTTATTTCATCCAGGGTACAGGGTCCCAGGAGTTTTCCACTCCTTTTTTCTGCTTCCTCTTTAGAGGTCTCTGGTGGAAGAACTGGAGGGCGGGTGGGGGACCGCCCCTTTTATAGTTACGCTGACATCCGTCACCTGACACTGGGGGCAGTCCCTGCCGACGATTGCTAACTACAATTTTGCCGTGCGGTCCTGACGCCAGGGGGCGCAGTCCTATGTGTAAAGGTCTACTACAGGAACCTCTCTCGAAGATCTGCTGTTACAGTAAGTTCTTACGTAACTGCTGTTTTTGTTGGTTCAAAAGAACAAAAACAAAACAAATAAGTCCACAAAAATGGCAAAAATCACACAAAAAGCAATAAGAAAAGCTACCTAACCCCTACTCCCCTTACAATTTATGTATTTCAAAAGTTTTACCAGGGTAGACATACTGAGCTGGTTGCAGCTTATTTCCAGATGTGTCTCAGGGGAGGAGGGGTGCAGGGAAGTAGGCAATACAATTAAGGTCAGTAAGTATAATAAATTAACAGTTGTGCAAATAAAGTCAGTGTAGTGTGATACTTTTCAGCAAGGTGCCTATGCTAATGTAAAATTTACAAATGCTGGGGGCTATGTATGAAGGTGAGCCAGGTATGTACATTTTGCATGTATCCAGGCGTGTGTAGCTACACACCTGCAGACAGATGCAGGGTGCATAGTATGCACAACCATGAGCTTCCGCAGGATGCCTGTCCACAGCCCTGTCCCCAGCACGAAGCTGTGCAGGGGCCAGTTTGAGGGACATAGGCAGGCATCCAATTGGATGCCTGTCTTGGGTCCCAGAGTGGATCCCCTGCCCCACATGAGCAGAGGATTCTGGGAATGTGTGGGACCATCGCATAAAATACCAAACCTGCATTATGGCAAAGAAAGTAACCATGAGCCTCGCTCCGCCGGGAGTCCAAGCACTACTTAGTTCTAGGCTAAAGCCACGTAACACTAGGGGCTCCGATTACCAGCTCCTTCAGGTTCCCCGACGTCGCACCTCACAAGGCCAAAGATCCTTTGCTTTCAGAGCACCTAGCTGGTTAAATGTGCTCAATCCTGACACCTCCTCCACTGCCACCATTGGCTTCTTCAAACATAAACTCCACTCCCACCTTACCAACTCTAGCACCTGTGAGTGCCACGTATAACCTCCTTAGCCCCCCTCATTTTGCCACCTCCTTCTATCATCTACTACATCCCCCCCTTCCTTTTCCTCTGTTGTTACTCTTTTAATTCTTCTTTCTTCTCAACACTCCTGACTCTCCTCCCTTCACCCCCCACCTCCTCTGATCCCTCTATGATCGTTTCCCTTCTGTTAACTAATTTCAGCCTACTCCCAATTTGATGACAGTGCTCTTTGGCTGCTATTTCTGCCTCCCCTACCTCGTTCCTCATTCTTAACTTCACCTTCCACCCACCCTCCACCCATCCCTCTGTTACTTGGTGTTTCACAAGTATACATTTGAATTATCTTAGCAATTTATTGAACTGTCCATTGTAACCTATTCATTGCTTTTTTTTTGTTCGTGTTCTTGTAACTTTTATTGTGTTTGTTCTCTGACGCGGAACCTTTGTGAAAGAGCCTGGCTCAAAGGTATTTGTAATCCTAGCTGGAAGAAATAAATAAATAAAAATCTTTTTGTTAAAGCATGGACGAGTGCCTGAATCACTGCTCCCAACCTTCCCTGTCAGCCCGGTGGGCTGTGGCAGCACAGTGGGGGAATTCATTACCCTGCCATAGCTGGCAGGTGTCATTGGGGTTGTGCGTAAAAGATATGACAGGGTTCCTGCTGCTGTATCTTGCACCACCTTTCCCAGCACGCTGCACCTTCATGAATGGCGCAGAGTCTGAGCACACGCCTAAACATGCTCACAGACCAACCATGCAATCTAGGTGGAAGGGAAACCCATCCCTATTGTGCATGCATGCAGGGGGCCACAGTACCTTGGTGTTCAGCACTGACACTTGGGATTGCCCATGCGCCGCTGATCTGTTGCATGTAGACAATCCATACCTTAATACGTAGGCCTCAATAACAGCAGTGATAACTATGAATTGGCAAGGGAAGGCAGGGTAGACTCATAGGGCAAAAGCAGGGCAAAAATTATTGGGGGGGCTCATGAATCTAACATCCCCCTCACCCCGTTTTCGTCTGTCCTGAGCAGGTGGGTCTGATGTAGGGATCCATGCCATCTTCCCAGTCCTTTGGTGCCTTGTCTTTGTCTTGGCAGGGATTCTCATGATCCACATTGGAAAGCCTTTTGATCCCCCATACTATATGCATTAAACTGGCATTTAGCAGTGCAGCTTTGAGATGAAATGGATATTTTTCTCTCTTTTTTTTTTTTTTATCTTTTTGAAACTGGGATTCACTGGAAGCACCTCTGCGGTGCCAAGCATTGGGGGCCACTTTGACATGCTGGCAACCCATGTTCATGCACTGATACCTGATGCTGGAACTGGATGCAGGTGAAGAAGATACCCCTGCTCGGCACATGCCTCCTTTAGGAAGACAAACTAAGTGATCCTGTTGCTTGACTTCCCCCTGTTATTTTCTGGTTCCATGGTGAAGACTGGTCATGTCAGGTAGGATGTCTGGAGAAGGATGACGTTGGGGTATCGGATCATCATCGAGTGATGTTGTGGTGTGCCCACTGACAATCAAGAGGGGGGGGGAACAGGAGTACAATAGGACAGAGTCCTATGCAGGCAGATGAGACAGACTCCCTCCCCACGCCTCTGTGAGCTGGCCCAATGGCCTTTCATTCTGGTCTTGTATCATTCAGTGCAATCCCTCTCTGGGTATCCCAATTGGTGTAGGACATTGCTTAAAGTGAGAAAAGCTGCAAATAGCTAAGGGCACCATCCATGAATAGGGAGGTCCAGTTAGGGCTTGGATACTCAGTGAAGGACAGTGTCCTGGAAGAAGGGCCATTGACAAGGTATAGAGGCAAAAATGTAATTAAAAACAAACAACTGAGATTAACTTTTCAATCACAGTAAGGCACCCAGTGTGTGTGCCACTGTGGGATTTAGTTACTTCTCATGTGGTTTATTGCACTTGTCTGATCCTCATGCTTAAATCCCACAAAGATCCCAACCCCCACCACCACCTAGTCTGAAAATAATTTTTTACCTAAAACAGAACTCCAGGAAAAAGGAACCTACACAGACCAGTTGCAGAATTTTATGTAAATCATACAGTATTTTTCTATTTTAATGCAGGTTTTCAAATCCCAAAGGAACATTTGTTATCACCGTTTGGGATGGATGAAAAATTTCCACTTTGTGATGTTATTAAGAAAGAGGCTGATCCACAGAATGTTCCGGGTGAAAACTCAAGCAGTAAGTAGATGGCTGGATAAAGAACTTTGTTTGTTTTTCAAGATCATAATATGGTGGCCAAGATGATGCAGGGCCAACAGTCCCTTGGTGTCGTGTGTTGGCAGAGATTCTCACAAGACCCCCCCCCATACTGTAAGCATTTAACTGGTATTTTACCTGGCAGCCATAATAAGGTGAAAGGGATATTTTCTCTTTTTGGTTTTTATTTTTTTGCAACTGGGATTCATTGGAAGCACCTCTGTGGTACCAGGCAGTGCAGGACTTTCCTGGCACACTGTGACCCAGGTTCATTCTCTGAGCCCAGGATATTGGGAGTGGATGCAGGTGAAGGAGAAAGATGCCCCCACTTGACACATGCACCCTGTGGAGAGACATACTAAGCCATATCGCTGCCTGACTTACTCCTACTGGTTGTAGGGTTTTGATGACTGTTCGTGCTAGGTAGGATGTCTGGGGAGGGTTGACATTGAGGCATCCAAGCATCATGGAGTAATTTTATGGTATGCCCAGTGATTATCATTAAAGTGGTGAAAATAGGAGGACAGTAGGACAGGGTCCTTTGTGGGCAGGTGAAACCCACTCCCTCCCCATGCCTCAATGAGCTGGCCGACTGGCCCTTTTCTCTTATTTTGCCTCACTCAGTGTGGGCCCCCCTCTGCATATTCTGATCAGTGTAGGATACCTCACTCATGGGCCCTCTCTGCATATCCTGATCAGTGTAGGATGCCTCACTCGTTGTGGGCCCTCTCTGCATATCCTGATCAGTGTAGGATGCTTCTCTCGTTGTGGGCCCTCTCTGCATATCCTGATCAGTGTAGGATGCTTCACTCATTGTGGGCCCTCTCTGCATATCCTGATCAGTGTAGGATGATTCACTTGTTGTGGGCCCTCTCTGCATATCCTGATCAGTGTAGGATGCCTCACTCGTTGTGGGCCCTCTTTGCATAGTCTGATCAGTGTAGGATGCCGCTTAAAGAGCTAGTGTACTGCCTAAAACTAATATTGGATTTTAAAAGCAGTCAACCATTACCTTTTATATCTGAGGTACTTTTTCTTTTCCTTTTGTTTAATTAGAACATTGTTTACCTGATGTTGGTAGGTGTGATGTGTGGAACAGCTCTTAGTCTGGCAGCTGACATATCTTGCTCTTCTACCCCACACTACTGTACATCATCAGCATTGTGACCACACTGACTGTGACATCGCTGCTACTTAGGAACAGCAAGTGAGTGACTGCCAGCTCATTCGCCTGTGCTGTCACTGTCAGTGAGATCATAATGCTGATGATGTAGTGTGGGGCAGTAGAGTTAGAGATGTCAGCTGCCAGGCTAAGAGCTGTTCCATACATCCAGCACAATATTATCGCATTGAATACTTTCTGATGAGCAAAAAGAAAAAGAAAACTACTTCAGAAATAAAAAATTACAACTGACTACTACTTAAAATTTGCATTATTTTCCTGTCTGCCTGTTTTGACTCCACTAGCTCTCTAAAGGGGAAAAAAAGCTGCACATAGCTATGGGCACCGTCTGTGGGGGGGGGGGAGTCCGGTTACAGCATGGTTACTGTGGCAGGTAGCGAGGGTCAGTGTTGTGGCAGGAGGTCCTGCCAGGCCACTTACAAGGTACAGTGGAAAAAAGTAATCAAAAAAATGATGACAACTAGGATTTAATTGATAATCTCAATCAGGCACCCCAGAATGTGTGTTGTTGCTGTCGGATTTAGTTACTTCTCATGTGATTTCATGCCTTCTGCTGAGCCTCATCCTTAAATCCCACAAAGACCCCTCCAACATAAAAATTATTCTGATCTACTATCATGTAATTAAATATCAATGCAGCATGCTTTTAGTTATTTATTTAAAGATTGGTAGCTGGGAAAGGCACACCGAGGCAAGGCTCATTTCCAGGTGCGACCTGGGGAAGGGGGAAACAGGGGTTCACAATATAAAAAAATTCACAAAATCAGCTGATTTGATACCTTTTATTGGACCAACAAAGTTGTTAAAAAAGAAAAATGGTGCTTTGAGCTTTCGGATTACACAGAGTCCTTCATCAGAAAATCAATGACATTGATTTCTGATGAAGGACTCTGTGTAGTCCAAAAGCTCAAAGCACCGGTTTTCTTAACTTGTGTTTCAAGGACCAATACAGCAACAAAACTTTCTGTGACAATATAAAAAGACACACTTACATTTGGATATAGTGTACATAATGGGGTAGTGCAATAATTCACGCATAGTCGGGCCTGACAGTTTTCCTCAGGGTTAAATTTGAGGACACCTAAAATGAAGAGCTACAAAAAAAGAACCTACACAGACTGCAGAAAATTAATTAATATTTTTATATTTTAATGCAGATTTTCAAGTCCCAGAGAACCATTTGCTTGAGAGGGACTTATTAGCCCTCCTTACTAACACCAGGAGTTTAAACGTTATTAAGAAAGTGGAGCTTGAGCTAATATTGCAAAAACAACATATAGACCTAGCTGCAATTAATGAAACTTGGTGGACAGATACCACTAGCTGGAGTAGAAATATACCAGGGTATACAGTATTTTATAAGGAGAGGATTGGGAGGTATTGCACTGTACATCAAGAAGGACATACAGTGTAGACACATAAATGTTGATGGGCCCATAACACAGAATGAGCTCATGTGTGTTGAAATACTTAGAGCCAAAATTAAAAAAAACTCCTTGTTGACGGACGCTATAGACCACCAGACACTGAATTAGATGACCATATTAAACTGCTGAATAGCATTAATGACCAAATTCAAGACCAAGAGGTCTTCTTAATCCTGGGGGACTTCAATGTTCTGAGTATTGACTAGCACATGGGTACAGCAGTGAACAGGCAGGAGCAACTATTGTTAGCTATGTGCACTGAAAATGAATCACACCAGATGGTGGACAAGCGAACCAGGAATATAAATATTAATACTAACAGATAAAGCCAAATGAATTAAAGAAATAGGGGTCCATGAACCATTGATCAACAGTGACCACAATATTGTCCTATTCAGCATTAATACCAAACCCAAAACGATAGCTGGTAAAACTATAACTAAGAACCACAACAGAGCAGACTTTGAATGAACTAGACAGAATCTATTAGAATAGGATTGGGAAGCTGGATCGCCGTCCACTGAGTAGCTATGGTTTAGAATTAAAAACAAACTATTGGACCTAGAAGAGAGATTTGTTCCAAATAAGGCCCTGTATAATGACAGAGGTAAAGTACCATTGTGGTTTACGGTTAAGGTTAGGAGCCAATTAAGTAAAAAAAGAAGGGCTTATAGAGCTATGAAAAGAGATAATAGATTTTATTTATTTATTTGCTTTCAGTAACCAGGTAAGTGCGTTAAGCAAGAGACCTGCCTATTTTCAAGCATGACCCGGGAAAGTACAGTACATAAACCAGAGAATTAGCACAAAAACAAGTACAGATCATTTGCAGTAACAGACATCCGAGAGGGACAGACAATAATTTGAATAGATTAAACAAGCAAGCACAAGTAGCAAATTACATAACAGGGTTAAATTACACAGAGATCCTATAATATTAACAAATACAAACAGCTACTGAGGACATGTAAGCAGATTATTAAAGCTGAAAAGAGCAAGACTGAATTTAGGCTTGCTCACATAGATGACGACGGCAAATCCTTTTTTGCGTACATAAATAACAAAGCTGTAGATGGGCCCTAAGAGAACTGGGGGCACTGAGAGCACAGATCCTGCAACCCAAGCCAGGATTTTTAATGACTACTTCTGCTCCATTTATGAGAAAGGGAACACTGGTGTGAACTGTAATGATAATACTAGCAAACCAGATGCCAGAGAATCTATATTTAAGAAAATTACAAAACAGGAAATAATTAGCAAGCTAAAAAGCACTGATACATCAAAGTCAGATGGATTGCATCCTAGATTATTAAAGGAAATAAGTTCATGGCTGGTGGACCCATTGCTGAAACTTTATAATTCATTTATTTAATTTTTGTTGACCGGGTAAGTACACTAGACAAATCCTGCCTATTTTCAGGCACGACCCGGGGGAGGGGGATACAGATGAATGCCAATTGACCTGAACCAGATTAAGCTGTTGGTGGTATTTTTAGTGAATGAGGGAAATTTGGCCAGGACACCGGGGAAATTCCCCTACTCTGCGGCTGCTTTGTGGCCAGTAGGGGACTTGCTGACGTCAGTCTGCATTATGGAAGACAAGGAGGAACTCGATCGAGTACTGGATGCAGGAGAGCGAGCTGTGCTTTTGGATATGGTCATGACGAGTGACGAGAAAGATTCTGTTCTGCAGCTTACTGAAGTTGTGCTAGAAACTGCACCCGAGGTTTGCATGGACTTACCGGAGTTGGCTGGTGATATTCCAGCGTCGGAGATGGTGCATTTAAATGATACAGTGGCTGGTTTGGATTCAGGAAGTGGAAATTTGCCTTCTGTTTCGTCTGTTTTTGATTGCAACAATTCCCTGTCGACAGGAGCTCAGGGTGTTGGATCAGACATTTCTGCACCGGAACAGGTTTCTGTGGGGACGGCTGCTGCTTGCACTCCTACTATTTCACAAGCACTGCGACATCAGTTCAGACTGCCACAGGTGAACACGGAGGGTTTTCTTCGGGACTGGTCAGAGACTAAAGCCATATCCGAATCTGGCTGGAGGAGAACTGATTCTGGCAAATGGATTCCGGACTTTTCGTGGAACTCTAAGCCTGACAAAACTACGTCGTCAACCATACATGCCACTGAGAGGCAAAACCTGAGCTCAAGTAATGACTCTGTTTGTGCAGACAAGGGTATTTCTGGTAAACTGACCTTAGTGTTAAGGGAGAGTGATTTGGCTTTTTCAAAGCCAAGCACTTCCAAGGCTGGTCTTTTAGGTTATGAGAAGGGGCAGGAAGGCATTAATTTTTCTAATACTGAGTCTGTTACACAACAACATTCTAAGAAACTGCCTATGTCTGAGTTGTTTAAAAATAAATTAGAACAAGCACCACGACGAAATGCGGTGCGGTTACGTTATAAAGGAGGTCTATCAGAGCACCCTGAAAGATATTATGTTTCTAAACAACTATTAAAAAGTTCTATGGGTTTCTTTCCTTCTGATGTGTAGGCATTGATACATATATCAGGGGAAGACTCCTTCGATGTTAGCTTCAAGGCTAATACTCACCTGGAAAAGTTCTGGGAGAAGTATGCCCTACTTAAAAATACCCACTTATGGACCCCCTTTTTTGCAATCCCACTCACTAGACCCCAGATTCGTTTCGTTACTATAATGTTTACGTAATGAAGGTGTAAATGTAGTGACATATATCACTGGCTTCAAAACAGGTGTGATATTTTAGGCCCCCCAGATGCGTTACTTGATACTGAGGGTATTTGGACAGGTGGTTGGAAATTTAAGGTGAAACTCTTCCAGGTTAATGCTGATATTATTCATCTTCCTAATAGTTTTTTCTTGGGGAAAGATAGGGGGGTTTGCTTTTATGGTGGTCAACCAAGGGCCTGCTATAAATGTGGGGCTCGTACTCACATAAGTAGTGTTTGTGACATGATGAAATGCTCCTTATGTGGGGGGTTTGGACATTCCATGGACTTATGTGAAAACATTTTTCAATGCAATTTATGTGATGAAAAGGTCATGCTTTTCATCAGTGTCCTTGGGCTAGACAAAATTGTTCTGAAGGTTGGGATCAAGATGATCTATTGCATAAAGCCCAAACTAAGAGAAGGGATTCCATGGGAAGTATCCCTAGTACGCCTATTAATCTTGTTCAGCAAGCGCCCAGTGGGATGGCTGACACTATGAAAGTGGGGGAGGTAGCTGTAGGATTGACTGAGTCTCAGGTTCCAGTTGAGAAAATTGCCACCGTAACTAGGCCTTTGGTATCCAGGAGACAGAGTCCTGCAATGTCCATGCCTCCCCCTTTCAAGACCGTAAAAGGCAGACGTTTCACTAGGGCCTCGCTCAAACATTCTGCCATTGGACCGATCCCTACAGATAATTTTTTTTACCTTTACAAGATGAGGCAGGGGACTCAGACTTGGAATCTGATACATCTCATAGGTCAGAATTGGTCACTGAAGATGAAGATAGCAGAACTACGGAACTGGCAAAAGAAAAAAAGGGAAAAAAACGGAAAGTTAGTCAGAAAAATGGTCCTTGATTTCAATTGGTTTTTACATGGCTATGCTGAAACTGGCTTCTTACAATGTATGTAGCTTAAAAGCATTTAAGAAACAGATTTCCATCTTAGCATATTTAGATCTTTTGAAGCTGGATGTAATCTTTTTACAGGAAACCAGGGCTTCTACTGTTTTTGAAGTAGAACAATTAAAAAGGCGTTGGATTTGGGGACCATCTTTTTGGACTTTTGGGCCAGATGTGGCAGATGGGATTGGGATTTTATTTAAAATTCTAATTTCAAACTTTCCAAGTTGATAGATGTTAGGCCAGAAGGGCATGATTTGGTTATTCGTTAGGGATTTTTTTCGCTTTATTAATATTTATGCTCCTCAAACAAAATTGGCCCGGATTGAATTGTTTGACGAAATTAAACCTTTCCTTTACACCAAAAAGCATATTGTATGGGAGGTGATTTTAATTGTCGACAGATGTCAAATATTCTGGGTGTTTAGGAAGAAAATATATTCGATCTGAATGCTCTGAAAACATTGTAAGAGATGCGGTCTCTTGGATGTTTATAGAAGCATGCACTTGCATTCTGGAGCCACTTATTATAGACACACATATGCCACACGAATTGACATGGTATTTGTTTCTCACTATATTACACCTTGGTTTTGTACAGTTAAACCCACAGAATTTTCTGATCACCACATTTTAATTTGTGATCTTAGTTTAGCTAATATCCCACCTAGAATGTTGTCTACATTGCAACGATGGAGGTTAAATACATCTTTTTTTAGAGAGTCCAGGTTTTTTTCTCAAGTTAGAATTTTTTTTTGCAGCTAAATTTTCCACTATTGCTATGTTCTATACCATCTATGATTGGTGGTTGAATACAAAACAGGAAATCAAGCCTTTATTTATTAGTTGGGGAAAATTTAAGGCTAACTCAGATTATTTACAATATTTAATGCATAGAAATCAACTATATAAATTGATGTCTTTTCCTCCGAAAGATCATGCTCTTTATAATTCCTCAAATTAGAGATTAAGAAACAGATGAAGTCATTTCAATATGACAGGGCCAAGTCTTTGGAAATGGAATTCAGATTTGGAACAGAAAAAACACCTATGTCTGATCCTTATCAAGCTTGTAAATCACGCTTAGAACAGACACTAATGTCAGGTTTATATAACTCGACTGGGGAAGTGGTTAATACAGATATGGACATGTTGTTGGTAATGCAACAACATGTCCAAGACTCTTTTGCAGCACGTAATGACTTTTCAGTAGATACTTTTCCTATCCAGACTTTAGGACTGTATGCAACTTCTTTTGACTCAACCTATTTCTACACAGGAAGTTGAGGAAGTAATTAATCATTTAAATAAAGGGGTTTCCCCGGGTTTAGACGGGATACCTAATGATTTCTATAAAGTCCGTGTAACGTATATGGGGTATTTTTTACCTCTAGTATTTAACTATATGTTAACGACAGATATTTCCTGTAAGGATTTTACTATTTCTCTCTTGTCCTTTATCTATAAAAAGGGTGATAAGAAACTTTTGACCAACTGGAGGCCTATTAGTCTTCTGTATAGTGACTATAAAATTTTAACCAAAATTGTATATAATCGTTTAATAAAGGTAGCGGACTCCCTCATACATCCAGCTCAGACGTGCGCCATCCCTGCTAGGAAGATTCAGCATAACCTTTTTTTACTAAGGGATCTTTTTGAAAGTTGTAAAATTACTGCTAGATCAGGATTGGTGGCAGCTTTGGATCAAACTAAAGGTTTTGATGCAGTCTGTCATTCTTTTCTTTACTATATATTGTTACAATATGGCATTCCAAAGAAGTTTGTTCAATGGACAGTTTTTGCTATATATCCAAGCAGTTACCATTCCTATAGTGAATGGATTTCTTGGAACAGAGATTAGTATAGGTAGAGGGGTTAGGCAAGGATGCCCATTGAGCCCCCTTTTATATACTTTTGTATTGGACCCTCTTATTTGGAGAATTATTTGGGATTATAGTATAATTGGTCTTTCTCCTTCACCACAGTTAGACACAGTGAAAATCACTGCTTATGCAGATGATGTGACTCTTTTGGTAGCAGATGCTCCATCTTTGAGGACAGCATTGGATGTTTTTACTTTTTTTGGACACTTTTCAGGGGCTATACTTAACATGGATAAGAGTTTTGTTTTATCTCTAGACCCCGTACCTCCTGATTTGACTGATTGTTTAGGTATATCTTTTTCAGTATTACCGCAAAAGATTTTAGGTATCTGGTTTGGAAATGGTGATATGGCAGTTTATAATTGGGAACAGCAGCTGTTGCTTGGGGAATCTAAAATTAACTTATGGAAGCACTGGAAGTTTGGAAAAAAGAAAAGAATTTTGATTATCAAAAAATTTCTGTTACCAGTATTTGTTTATTTAAGTCATCTTTTTCCACCACCATTTTCTATAGAAACAAGGTTATATAACGTATTTTTCCAAATGCTCTGGGGTAATAGGTTGAACCCAGTTAAAAGAGATATTACTTATCTTCCACTTAAAAAAGGAGGTTTACAGATGGTGAACCCTGTTGTTTTTTTTTCACTCTGTATTCTTATTCTCTTCCTTCCATTTTATATGGCATGAAGCTATGTTTACCGTGTAGCACTGGGTACAGTCTATCTGGCATAAGTATTTTTTAAATGGCCCATGTTTCCTCCTAAAATATTAGGTTCTGATGATCTTCCGGGATATGGAATTTCATGTTTGAAAAAATTGTATCAATGGAAAGTACCTTTACAAAACGTATGTTCCCTAAATAGGAAAACTTTTTATACATATATTGTATATGAAGTTCAGCAAGTGACTCTTCTTTTCTCTAATTGTATACCCACTAAAATGACTTTTGCTTTACATAAATTAACTGATTTTAGAATCCCTATAAAGACATGGGATGTGGTTTGGATTTCAGCACAAGGGAGATTAGGTGTTGGGGTAATTTAAAATATAAACCACAAAGTGATAGATACTGTTTTAGGCCTATATGTGTTAATGAGGAAGAAAGTCAATCTCACTTTTTTTTGGAATGTATGGAGAGTAAGGCATTTTGGGGTACAGCTGCTTTACACTGGAATATGCCACACTTAACTTTACTTTCATATGGTACATTGATTTTGGGTGACTATACAAGGGTATGGGGAAAATACCATAAAAGTACCTTGAATTTTTTTTTGCACTATTACAGTATTTTCTATGGCAGGCTAGATGTCAGTATGTATTGCAACAACAGCAAGTTTTGCATTCCGTTATTATTTCACAAGTTGAGGCAGACCTGTCTGCACTTAGAGTAATGGATACTAGCAAATATTCTGTAGAAAAAGTTGTTAACTTATGGAAATGTTTCCTGTTTTTTGATGTTACATGTTCGGTGAATTATTTGTATTCCATTTATGTATGTTTATTCATGCTTTATGATTGTATTTGGTTTATCTGATATCTTGATTTTTCTATTGTGATGTTTTGTTTTTTGTGTTCAATAAACTTCCCCTACTCTTTTCGATAAGTGCCATGGGATCTTTAACATCCACCTGAACTACCACCAATCCAGGCAGATGGGACTTCGGTTTAACGTCTCATCCGAAAGATGGCACCTCAGAAGTGCAGCACCTGTCTCATGCTGCACTACAGTGTCAGTACTGGGATACTAACCCAAGTGCCAGATGTGGGAACTGAACCCACAGCCCTCTGATCTCCCGGCCTCAGAGGCGAGTGTGCTACCTGCTGAGCCACTGACACTATAACATGTCTCTAGAGACAGGGGAGGTTCCTCAGGACTGGAGGACAGCTGTAGTGGTCCTGATTTTAAAAAAAAGGTGACAGGGGAACATGGGAAATCATAGGCCCATAAGCCTGACAGCAATCTTGGGGAAATTATTGGAATCAATAATTAAGAACAGACTGCAGCAAGATATAAGTAATAATAATCAGGAGGATAAAAAAAACAACACGAGTTCAAAAAACTGAGGTCATGCCTGACCAATAATTTGGTGCTCTGTGAACAAGTAAGTGGATTATTAGATAGGAAGAAGCTGGTAGATGTGGTGTACCTTGATTTCAAAAAGGCCTTCGACAAGGTACCACATAGAATATTGATACAAAAAATGCATGAGGTGGGTATTGATATAACACTTGTGAAATGGATTGATTCCTGGCTAACGGAGAGGACTCCGAGAGTTCGAGTCAGAGGCTACTTGTCAGAGAGTGGTTCAGTGACAAGTGGAGTCCCTTAGGAGTCAGTACTGGGGCCAGTATTATTTTCACTTTTTATTACAGACATGACCAGAGGAATTAAAAACTTCTGCACAAAACTTGCGGTTGATTCCAAGTTGGAAGCAGAGGTAAACTCTGTGAAGCAGGATTTAAGATTAATGGAGGGATGGCTAGGAACAATGGAATGATTTTTAACATCAATAAATGTGTGGTAATGAAAATGAAGGGAACATTTATACACTAAATGGTGTCCAACTTAGAGCTGTAAATAGTGAGAGAGACTGGGGGTGTTGGTCACAAATGACCTCAAGTTCAGCAACCAGTGAAATTAAGTAATTAAAAAAGCAAATAGAATAATTGGTTGCATTAAGAAGGCTTTCACATCAAGAAACAGGGCATATATCATCCCCCTGTATAGAGCACTTGTCAGGTCCCACCTAGATTACTGCACCCCACTGTAGAGTACCTACATGGGGAGGGACATTGATGGTCTCAAGAGGGTGCACGTGAGGGTAACCAAGATGACTGATGGAATGGGAGACATGAACTATGAGGACAGACTGCAAATACTAAAGTTATACCCGCTGAAGCTTAGGTGCACTAGAGGTGATCTTTTACAAATGTACAGGATATCCAGAGATAGTGACCTGATGCAGGGTCTGGTATTATATACTACTAGTAGGGACATGATCCTGAGAAGTCATGGGTACCAACTAAAACTGACATACCCTAGGAGGAATATGAGGAGGTATTTCTTTACATAAAGAATTGTACCATTATGGAATGGTTTACCTATAGAGATAGCTGAGTCCAAAACCTGTCATACCTTTAAGGATAAACTAGTTAAATATCTTTTACCAGATTACTGTATACTAACATACTAAAATGCCAGCAGAATAGGCCTAATGGTCTTTCGCATCTGCTCATTTGGTCAGCCCTCACCCTGGGAGCTGACCTTGCTGCCCCCCTCACCTTCTCTGACTTCTCCCTTCCCAGTTCCGGATATTCTCGCTGCATTGGATTTTGCTTCCAGAACCCTTCACCTGTACCTGTCCCACCCCCTCTTGAACCCCTCCACCGTCTCTGCCTCCACCAGCCCCCTAGGCAGTGCATTCCATGGCTCCACCACCCTCTCAGTGAGGTAGCACCTCCTCCTTTCTCCCCTGAATCTTCCCCCCTCCAGCTTCCACCCATGCCCTCTAGTGGCCCCCTCCTCCTTCCTTCGAAGCACCCTGACTGGTTAACAATTTCCCTGCTAGTGCGGAAGATGGACAGCATGGATACTACCTTCTTTCCATCCTATGCTCCTAGTATAGAATGAAAAAAAAAAACACTTTGTAAAGTTGTTAAGAAACAGACTGATCCACAGAATGTTCCTGGCGACGAATCCAGCAGTAAGTAGATGACGTGATGAAGAATTTCTCTGAGGTTGTTTTTTCAGATTATCATTTCAAAATCCAAACCAGCCAGTGGTTTGTGTTAAATGGAGAAAATAAGAAGAAACCTTGATGAGGGTATCTGAGTCTGGTTGTGCTGCCACCCAGATAAGCCAGTCCTGGTTTTCAGTTGCTCCTCATCTAGAGCTGCAAGATTGGTTCTGTCACAGATTCACACTACTGTAACTGCTGCACCAGCAGTACACACACTCCCTATTCTGTGTTATGACACTTTAGTAATGGGATGTGTCAAAAGTATGATATTGCAGGAGGGATAACAGCTAACAGTTTTGGATGTTTGACCACTTTCTTGCTAGCTTGAGCTTTTGGGGGTAATTGCAAACTATGGGTAAACTTGGTCTGCATGGAGAGAACCAATTAAGCTGATCCAAACTTTATGCTGCAATTTTGGTTTTGTTGGTTTGAAAGAATGAAAAAAGCTACCCAGCCCCTATACATAGAAAAAAAAAAAAACAACCAACAAGAAGATCTGCCTAACCCCTACTCCTTTTACAATTAAAATTATTGGTAGGGGGCCCTCCATCCCCCCCATGTTACTACTGTACTGACGTGATGGTCTGGTGCCCAATCCTTGGGGGTAGGGATCCATGCCATCTTCCCAGTTCCTTGATGTCTTGCCTTGGCAGGGATTCTCATGATCCTCATTGAAAGGCCTTCTGATCCCCCCCCAACCACTGTACAGATTAAACTGGCATTTAATAGTGCAGCTATTAAAAGATGAAAGCACTACCTATTAGGGAAATTTATTTATTTATTGAAATAGTTTCACCAGGAAAGGCACACTGAACAACAAGATGCTCGTCTCCCGGTGCGACCTGGGGGAAGGGGGTACAAGGGGGTTGGATAACACGCAGGTTATCAACTGAGCAAAAAAAAGAGGCAAATAGCAGCATATGGCTACAACTGCATTAAACTACAAGCAACAACACATGGAGTACATTGGATATTGTATGGAACATATAACAATTACCTGACATATAGCAGCAATACAAAGGGAAAATTTAGCACAAAGTTATATGCAGGTATAAACAACAGGAGACATAGAACACATGATGGTGCAGGACGAAAAGGCACAGGACAAAAGTGCATAGGTTGGGGCTATATGCCAGCATTTGTAGCAAAGCTAAGGTTGCTGGTCAGGCAGTGGGGAGGGGAGCAACTGGCACATGGCCGAATCAGGTACAGAAGCAATTAGTGGTGAGGAAGTTAGCTAGGGCGGTAGAAAGAGAGTGGGCAGAGGAGGAATGCCGAATTTGAGGTGGGAGATCATTCCATAACTTGGGTAACCAGTATGAGAAGGTGGCTTGCCCGGCAGTAGTCTTCCGCCTAGGGATTGATAGTTGGCGGTAGTTGCAGGATCTAAGATAATGGGCAGGGAAGGGGGCAGCTAAGAGCACAGAGGAGAGGTAGAAAGGGATGGTGCCAAGCCATAGGTTAGATACATATTTGGCACGGTGTGAAATGTGGCAGTTTCCGAGGGATGGTAGTGCCAGGGAACAGTAGAGATCGCAGTGGTGGGTAAGGGGTGAGTCATCGAGAGCAAAGCGGCAGAAGGCATTAAAAAGTGTGTCCAGCTTAGATAGGGTGGACTTAGGAGCTGCACTGTAAACAATGTCACAGTAATCAAAGGAGGAGTGTATCATCTTCTGGACCAGTTCACGTCGGATGGGGGAAGGGAGGCTACTGCAGTTCCTATAAAGTGCACCAGAGCATGGGGTGTAGTTTTTTTGAAATTACATCGATGTAGTCTGAGAAGAAAAGATGGCAGTCGAGCCATACCCCCAAGTAGCGGAATGAGGAGACATCTTTGAGTTTTTGACCATCCAGGGTGTGGAAATAGGGAAGGGATGGGAGTCTGGACAGGCGTTGTTGTGTGCCAAAAGTCATCGTGACAGTTTTTTTTACATTTAGGGAGAGCTGGTGAGAGCTGAACCATTGCTGTACTTTGCTGAAGTTGGCTTGGAGGTTAGTTTGCACCAATTTAGGGTCAGAGCCTGAGGAGAAGAGTACAGTGTCATCTGCATACATGTGGATTGAGGTAATAGAGCAGATGAGCGGTAAGTCATTTAGGAATATAGAGAACAGTATGGGTCTCAGAACCGACCCTTGGGGGGACACCGGAGTTAAGGGAAGGGGGGAGGAGATAGCATTTGCGACTCTAACAGACTGGGTTCTGCCAGAGAGGTAAGATCTGAACCAGTTGGTGGCAGCAACAGAGAGGCCTGATTCAGCAAGACAAGAGAGCAATATGGGGTGGAAGACGGTGTTGAAGGCTTTCGCAAGGTCGACGAAGACGGCTGAGGTGATCAGCCCACTGTCCATACCAGTCAGGATGGAGTCGGTAAGCCTTATCAGTGGAGTGTCCCTTTCTGAAACCTGACTGGTAGGGTGTGAAGAAATTAGAGTCGGTTAGGAAGGAAGTAAGTTGGGTGAGCACAAGGTGCTCTTGTAGTTTTGCTAGTACTGGGAGGAGGGAAATAGGGCGGTAGTTGGAGGGGGAGGTGGGGGTACCTCCTTTTGGGAGGGGGATGACAGTGGCGTGCTTCCAAGCTTGGGGGATGGCAGCGGCAGCAAAGGACTGGTTTAAGAGTTTGGCAAGTGGAGTTGCTATGGCGGTGGCAGAGAGGTAGAGGAGTTTAGGGTCCAAGCCATCTGGGGATTTGCCTTTTGAAGGGTTGAGAGAAAGTAGTGCATCTAGGGCATCCGCTGCAGAGATGTCATTGAAGGAAAAGGAGCGAGGCCTAGTCAGGTTTGTTACGTCTGTAGAGAGCACGATAGGTGCAGGGTTTGGCAGGGCAGAGAAGAGAGTGGCAGCACAAGTGGAGAAATACATGTTGAACGCAGTAGCGACTGCTCTTGGCTCAGCGAGAATGGAGTTGTTAATATTTAGAATTGGAGTGGGATTGGCAGCTGATGGGATGAAGAGGGAGTGAATGACCTTCCAGAATTTTGAGGGGTTATTTAGGCTGGATTGTAGGGAGCTGCTGAATTACTCTACTTTAGCTAGGCGAGTGGATCTGGTACACTTGTTTCGGAGCATGCAGTATTCGGAGAGATGTTGTGGGAGGCGTGAGGATTTATGCGTTTTCCAGGCTTTGTCATGCAATCAGTTCTTGGGTGATCCATGGCAGGTGGTTGCCTCGTACCCTTGTATGTCACAGCGGGGCATGTTTGTCCCTTACACTGAGGAAAGTGTCTTTAAAGTGGAGAAAGGCATCGTCAATGGAGCCCATAATGGGCCGGGGGCCCAGTTTGCTAATGCAAGGTCGTCTAACACCGAGGCGAAATTCAGGGATTTGAAGGAGCATTGGACTAGAAATTTAGGGGGGGATTTTGAGCAGTGGATTTTGCACACCAAGAAAGTAATGTGGTGGTCACTGAGGGAGTCAGGAAGAATACCGGTATTTATGACGCCGTGAGGGTGTGTGATAAGAGCCCAATCAAGGAGTGAGTGGTTAGCAGATTTTAGGTTAAGCCGGGTGGGCTCAGCAATGATTTGAGAGAGGTTTAGTGCAGCAATTTCAGTCCTGGTTTTGTTGAGGGCAGGAGCTAGCCAGTTGAGGTTTAGATCGCCCATAATATAAAGTTCCCCTGTCGGGGTTAGGCAGGAGATTTGCTTGAGGAGGTTGGTGACAGCAGAGGATGGTGTACCAGGCTGGCAGTATATTTCTGCAGTGTAGATTGGTAGTGAGAAGGGGAGTGTCAGCTGGAGTAAAATTAATTCATAGATTTTAGGTTCGGACTTGGCTAGGATAACCGAATAGTGCAAGTCTGAGTTGACGTAGATGGCAACTCCGCCGCCTCTTGTGGCTCTGTCCTGGTGGGCCAAAGTGTAGCCTGGGATGGTGACAGAGGAGTTGCTAATGTTTTTTTGTGAGCCAGGTTTCGGACAAGGTGAGGATATCCGGAGCATAGTGGGCAGCAAGTAGCTGGAGGGAGTTAAGTTTATGGACTAGGCTTCTTATACTTAGGTGCAGGAGGTGCAGGCCACATGGGACAGGATCTCCAGGGAGAAGTGAGGAAGTGTCCAATGTAGGAGGGGGGCTTTCAGCGATTGAGAGGGGGTGTGTGGTTTGGGGGCCAGGGTTTGGGTGGATGTTACCTACGGCAAGGAGCAGGAGCACAAGAGATAGGTAATGGGCGAATAGCTGTATGTGACTGATGGTGAGTAGACGTCTCTTAGTTAGAAGGCTTGGGTGATTATTTGGAGCTGGGCAAGGGGGGGGGTAGTTGGAAAGTAAGCCAGGAGAGTGATGGGACGAAGAGAAAAGGGCTTGGATGTGTGGCTGAGTGAATCCAGGCTTGGGTGAAAGGGAGAGTGGACGCCGGAGTGCAGGAGTGGGGAAGTCCAGTGAGGTTGGGCAGGAAAAGGGGGGGTGGCAAGGGGAGGGAGGGAGAAGAGAACATAGATGAGCAGTGGCAGGAAGCCTAGTAGTTGGGCCATGGCACGGACCTAGCGTTAGAAAGCCCCTAACTGTTGTGGCAACTTTAGAGGTGACAGGCATTGAGGGCCAGGGAAAATGAGTGGTTCCTGTGGGAGGATGGAGGACCAGTGAAAATTAAGGCCTAGATAACCAATGAGCCATGGCTGACAATAGCCTGTAGGAGTGAGCTAGAAAGCCGGGGCGGGGTTTATGTGTATTTAATCAGGACCGAGGCTGGGAGGGCCAAAAAATCAGCAGCTAGGGCTCCCTTCCTGGAGGTAATCAGTCCCTGAGGGTAAGTCCGTACCTGCGCTTCTGTGAGAGGCTGGTGGCTTCACACCAGGATTGTGGGTGGCAGTCTGGCAGGTTGGGTTCGTCAGAGAACCACGGCTGTGGCTCTCAGACTACCTGAAAGGAGAAGGCAGAGGAGAAATAAATAAGAAAGTCAGAGGGGGTGGGGCTGCTCATGGAGCTAAAAAGAAGTGCAGACTGGCTTAAACGAGGGGTGTTGTAGACCAAAATGTTAGGCAAGGTGCCTCAAAGTCTGAGAGAGCAATAACAGGGCTATTTAAAACACAATACTAGAGTAAAAAGGTGAAAGGGGGGAGGGGTTTCAAAGGCCTGAGCTGAGATCGCTACTGGTCTTATGAGGGAACACAATACAGGCATTTACATTAAATCAGAAAACTTCAGCTATAAAATGCAAGCAAGACAGTTTTAACAGAAAACATAATCTAGTACAATATAATCACACATTAACAGTGCAGAGCTATATGGAGCCAATCGGAGTACTCCTGGGGCTGACTGCAGCCAGTGGGTCACAGCAGTAACAGATTCTGAATTTAAACCCAGCGACAATTGTCCTCACGTAAAAAAAAGCAAAATCGGCAGCTATGGCTCCCTTCCTGGAGGTAATCAGTCCCTGAGGGCAAGTCCGTACCTGCGCTTCTGTGAGGGACTGGTGGCTTCACACCTGGACTGCAGGTGGCAGTCTGGCAGGTCAGGTTCATCAGAGAACCACGGCTGTGGCTCTCAGACTACCTGTGCTTCTGTGAGGGGCTGGTGGATTCACACCTGGACTGTGGGTAGCAGTCTGGCAGGTTGGGTTCATCAGAGAACCACGGCTGTGGCTCTCAGACTACCTGAAAGGAGAAGGCAGAGGAGAAATAAATAAGAAAGTCAGAGGGGGTGGGGCTGCTCATGGAGCTAAAAAGAAGTGCAGACTGGCTTAAACGAGGGGTGTTGTAGACCAAAATGTTAGGCAAGGTGCCTCAAAGTCTGAGAGAGCAATAACAGGGCTATTTAAAACACAATACTAGAGTAAAAAGGTGAAAGGGGGGAGGGGTTTCAAAGGCCTGAGCTGAGATCGCTACTGGTCTTATGAGGGAACACAATACAGGCATTTACATTAAATCAGAAAACTTCAGCTATAAAATGCAAGCAAGACAGTTTTAACAGAAAACATAATCTAGTACAATATAATCACACATTAACAGTGCAGAGCTATATGGAGCCAATCGGAGTGCTCCTGGGGCTGACTGCAGCCAGTGGGTCACAGCAGTAACAGATTCAATTTAAACCCAGCGACAATTGTCCTCACGTAAAAGCAAAATCAGCTATGGCTCCTTCCTGGAGGTAATCAGTCCCTGAGGGCAAGTCCGTACCTGCGCTTCTGTGAGGGACTGGTGGCTTCACACCTGGACTGCAGGTGGCAGTCTGGCAGGTCAGGTTCATCAGAGAACCACGGCTGTGGCTCTCAGACTACCTGTGCTTCTGTGAGGGGCTGGTGGATTCACACCTGGACTGTGGGTAGCAGTCTGGCAGGTTGGGTTCATCAGAGAACCATGGCTGTGGCTCTCAGACTACCTGCGCTTCTGTGAGGGGCTGGTGGCTTCACACCTGGACTGCGGGTGGCAGTCTGGCAGGTCGGGTTTGTCAGAGAACCACAGTTGTGGCTCTCAGACTACCTGTGCTTTTGTGAGGGGCTGGTGACTTCACACCTGGACTGTGGGTGGCAGTCTGACAGGTCGGGTTCGCCAGAGAACCACGGCTGTGGCTCTCAGACTACCTCCACACCAGTACACACTGTACTTAGTGAAAGGCAAATGCAGCAGTGGCACCTCATGGAGCTGGGGATTCTGGACCCACTGGACCTGTCTGATCAGGTAGTGGCAGGTCTGGGCTGAACTGAGGAGCCATCAAGCAGTCCTTTTAATACTAAATAAACTCATTGCCAGGCCAGGTAGTGACAGGGAGTTGAGGAAGGGGTAAATGATGGTGACAGTGCTGGTGGGGAGAGGGGACTATTTTATTATGGTAAGAGGCAGAAGTAGGACTACAGGCAGTACTGGGGAGTCATCAGAGAGCCCTCCAATATGGATTGTAAAAACACCTGAAGATGGCATTCACCCCCTCCCCATTAGGATAGAGGGATTGCTTGTTTCGGGCCTTCAACTTTTTGAATGGCACATGGGTCTGAGGGAGGATTGGAGAGTCGAGAGCTGCTTTTTAGGGCTTATCTGCATAGCAGACCAGTTGCTATTGGAATCAAAGTCATGACTTGTTATGCAGCTGTCCCATTAAAATGCATTGGTAGACTGGGATGCACCTTTTATAGCTGTCAGAGAGTAAGTGTGTGCCTAGTTATTGCTCCTTGCATCTGTCTGTAACACTCTGATAACTTTCTGTTGGCTGCAAGGAGGAGAGTGCATGAGAACCTATTGAGCAAATTGTGCTGCTCACATGAATGTGCAGATGACTTAGGTGATACACTGAAGAAGTCCTCAGGTTGTTTAGCCTAGCGCCCCCCCCAAAAAAAAACTTTAATGACAAAAATGACAGTGAACGAGGTCAGAAAGGAAGTACTTATAAACTCTGCCCAACTTTGTGAATGGAAAGCTAACTTTAATTTTTTTCAAAAAAAAAAAAATCACCTATATAAAACTAAGAGTTTTCATGCTACTAAATTATTGCATTTCAAAGACAAAGAACAGCCTAGCTGTGGCACCATTTGATGTTTGTAGGAACTAGGAAGTATCTCTCCCAACCTCTCTGTGTAGTGAAGAAAATAGCTGAGTTTTCAGTCAGTCCAAATAGCCTGGCCATGGACTGGGAAAGCTGGCGGGGGGATCAGTTGCGGGAGCAAGAGGGGTTAACAGGGTGATGCAATTTGCAAAACAAAATAACTTTCATACACATTGTACCCCAAAGTGTTTTACAAGGTACAGGAGTTCTATACTGATTACGCATGGAATGTAGAATAGAAAATAACTTATGGTGTCCAACCGGGTCCAGTTGAATTAAAAAAAATTCTGGCCCCCTCTCCCAACTACTTAATGGGTCTAGTGAGCAGTCCTGCTCATCAATGAATAACAAAAAAATCTGTCCCCCTCCCCAACCACCTGACAGATCTAGTGCCCAATCTGACCCATCAGGGAATAAAAACAATTCTGGCCCTCTCCCTGCTCCAGCTACCTGACTGGTCCAGTACCAGGTCCAATACCCAATCCAGCCCATCACGGAATACAAAGAAATACTGAATGTACCTCTGTCTCCCAAACTACCTGACAGATTCAGCACCCAATGTGGCTTGTCATGAAATAAAAACATCTGTCCCCCTCCCCAAACTATCAGACAGGTCCAATGTTCAACCCCAGCCCATCAGGGAATACAAAAACTGTCCCCCCTTAAGATATCCGATGCCCAATCTGGTCTGTCAGGGAATAAAAAAAAACCCATAAACCTAGCTGGCCCAGTGGCATAGAGGACTGAGGCACTGTGCACCTTACCTCTCACCACGCTGCAGACCCGAGTTCGGGAATGAGCTCAGGTCACTGGGGCTCGGCCAGAGGGAGGAAAGGACTGACCAGCCAGTGGACAGCTCTCCTCTCCTGGGGTGGGAAGACTTGCCGATTTGGCCCTTGTCTGCCCCAGGGTGGAGGGCTGGGGTTAGCACCAACAGCACGAGTGACATGAAGGTAGGGGCCGAAGTGCCATAGCATGTGTGCATCTCCATGCACACACACTTACATGTCCCCACAGCAGGGGACCAAGGAAGAAAACAGGAACATGAAGCTCTGCCTACCTAGCTCCTTCCTGCATCATCACCTGGCCACCAGCTCAATCTGGATGAGAGTCACCGGGTGGGGGAGGATGACCTTCCCCTTCCCAGCCCCACCATGGTGGGGGGTGCAATCCATGAGGGATCTCAGGCTTGGTGGTCGGGGAAGTGAGTGCTGAGTGACAGAGCTGAGAGCCTGCCTGTGCAACTAGCAAGGTAAAAAGCTGTATAGGGAAAAAAAAGATAACCTTCCCACAACAACCTGACAAGTTTAGTGGCCAACCAGGCCCATCAGGGAATAAAAAAAATGGACCCTTCCCCCAACATCGCAGCAGGTCCAGTGCTCAACTCTGCCTGGTAGGCAGTAAAAACAATCTGTCCCTCCAAAAAAAAACAACATCTTACTAGTTCAGAGCCCCACCTGGTCCATCAGGGAATAATAAATGTGTGTCCCCCTCCTTCCAACTACCTGATGGATCCCATAACCAACCTGTCCCCTGTATGAAGCCAAGGGGAGATGTAGAGGAGCAGCAGCAAACCAGTGAGTGGAAGGTGGAAAAGGCAGGGTAGTAAAACACTGCTTTCCCCATGCCCATTCACTCAAGCCACAGTGAAAGCTCAAACACTGTACAGTAGGCTTGAGGCTACAGCCTCACTACTGCTGCTATCAACATGTTCAGGGGGGCATCTCCACCTCCTCTGGCTCGCTGCACACTAGCATGGCAGACTGGTCTGAGGGGGATCGCTGGCACACACTTCCAAGGCTGTAACCCCAAGTGCCAGTGTGATCCTGGCTTCAACACCCGACTCTCCCTCTCTGGCTCTTTCCTTCTCTTGGACCTCAGTCTCAACTCTACACTCTTCCAGAGATGCACATAGGGATCAACACTGCCAAGCAAGCTCCAACCCAGCTTGCAGCAAAATGATCTGGTGCTTAACCTGGTCCATCAGGGAACAGAAATCTGTTCCCCTCACACAAACTACCTGATGGGTGCTGTGCCCAGCTCAGCAGGAAATAAAAAAAAAATCTGCCCCCCCAACCAACTACGTCATGGGTCCAGTGCCAGTATAATCTGTCAGAGAATTAGAAAAATATGTCTTCCTCCCACTCCCAATAACCTGACAAATCCCAAGCCCAACCCGACCTCTTCAAGGAATAAAAAAACATCTCTCACTCCCCCAGAACTACTAGATGATCTGATACCCAATATTTCCCATTAGGGAATAAAAAAATTAAATAAAACTCTCCCTCTCCTCCCAACTACTTGACAAGTCCAGTGTCTAAGCCTGATCACTGGAGAATTAAAAATAAATAAATGAATTGTGATATTGGGGGGGGTATCAGTGAGTTTGGTGCTGGGGGAGAAAAGTAATAGTTTGTTGTTGGATGAACTTGAACCACATTTTATAGTATAGGGAGCATTACTGAAAACCAGTATTGCTGCATCAAAGCCCTCACTATGGGCACTGTATACAACAAACCTGTAAAACTAACGTTGGATGTGGTCCTTAGATAACTACAAGTACAACATCGAGACTGGTGAGCCAGTAAGGCCTGCCCCAGGTGTCCTGTGTATGGTCCTTCCCCTCCATTGTGCATGCTCAGAATGTGCTGCCACCCAGACACCTCCAGCTGTTAGATTAGCAGTGAGCTGCACTCACCCCCCCCCAAGGGAGGAATGAAGTCCTAGAAATACTCAATCCTCCCTTTCCTGGTTGGCTTGCATACCACCGTCTCCGTTCCTGAACCCGGATTGCTGGAGGTAAGGCGCTAACACCTCAGCCCTCCATGCCACCGGGCCGGCCCTGCTAACCATAAGTGATAGAAGTCTACTTTCATATCAGTTCAGCAAACCAAACCTTTTGGACTTTTCTGGGTTCATTGTGAAAAGCTCAGAAAGTCACATCTTAAGTTGCTTGCACAACACTATCCACATCACACTGGAGGGTTTGTATATCCGCACCTAGGTTGTGGGTATGAGTGGATATAAGGGATTTAAGTTATTTTAATTACTACACCTGCCATATAAATACTCCACTCCTCGTCCTGGCCTATCATGTCACCTTAGTAGTGGGATTCCAAAATTATGATGTTGCTGGGTTGATAATTGATCACAAGTGCTGACAAGGGATGTCTTAGCAGGGCTGGCTTGCCAAGGTAATTTTTTTTTCACGTTGGATACCAGAAAACCCTTTTTCTTTTTCATATTATTTGTAAATGTTTATGTAGTCTGTTTATCAAAGATAGCCAAGGTGAGATGTATATAGTATCTCATTTTCAGTTGGGTCTTGGTTTTATTCATTTTTTTACAGCAGGGTGGGCTAAAACACTGAAAGGCTAAGAGATTTATTCAGGGTCTCACAGCAAGTAGATTGGAGGGATTGAACCTGGTTCCCAAGACTGTGCACTAGCCACTGCATTTTCTTTTTGATTGTTTTTGCAGTTTATTTGATCAAGATAACCCAGCTGAGATGCAACACCTCATTTTCAGTTGGGTTCTGTTTTTACGCATTTTTACAGCTGGATGAACTGCAAACTTGCTCAAGGTGAATAACCAGGTGTGATGGGATTTAAACCTAGGTCTCCTGGTTCCCATAACTACTCTGGCCAATAGATCACACTGCCCTTATTGCTGCCAATGTGACCCGAAGTAGACAAAATATGCTCTTCAGTGCTCCGATGGTCAGATTAGTCACAATATGCCAGGCTATATATCTCATTTCACACACACAAACCAAAACTGTGCCCCTGACACAACTAATTCAGTCTAATGTTCAGATTGTCTTGTTTATTCTTTTGTACCAATACTTTCACTACTGTGAAATTCAAATAATGGCCTTTCTTCTTCTTCTTCTTTTTGTCCCTAACCATACTGAATGTGACATGGATCTTAAATAAGAACTTTCTGTTGTCCAGCAGAATCACACAGTAGAGATTTCTCAGCCCTAACTAACCATCAATGGACTCACATGGGAGAAAAAACATTTAAATGTACAAATTGTGGGAAGAGATTTAACAAACAGTCCGGTCTTACTTATTACCTTCCTGTTCACACAGGAGAGAAGCCTTTCAAATGTACAGACTGTGGGAAGCGTTTTAGACAGTTGAAAAGTCTGTCACAGCATCAGCAGATTCACACAGGAGAAAAATCTTTTGAAAGCACTGACTACAATAAGAGTTTTATCCGGGTTTTAAGACTATCAAAGTATATTAAAATTCGTACAGAAAAGTTGTTCTTTGAACCTCAAGATTTTGGGAAAAGGCTTGCAAAACAGGTTGCTCTTAAAAAAGCACCGACACATTCAGACTCGAGTAAAACCTTTTAAGTGTACTGATTGTGAGAAGAGTTTTACAAAGCAGTCAGCTCTTAACAACCACAGTCCAATTCATACAGGTGAAAAACCTTTTAAATGTACAGATTGTGGGAAATGTTTTATACGAAAATCAACTCTTACTACCCACCAGCGAAGTCATGCAAAAGAAAAACTTTACCAATGCACTGACTGAGGGAAGAATTTCACACGAAAACTAACCCTTATAATCCATCAGAGAATTCATACAGGGGAGAAACCTTATAAATGTTCCAACTGCGGGAAGAGATTTATACAGTTGTCAAGTCTCTTGGAACATCAACGGACTCACATGGGAGAGAAACCATTTAAATGTCTAGATTGTGGGATGATGTTCAAATATCAGTCCACACTGCTAAGGCACAAGTGGGTTCTCAACGGAGAAAAGCCTTTTAAATGTACTGACTGTGGAAAGAGTTTCATTCAAAATTTTTACCTTAGACAGCATCAGCTAATGCATGTAGGAGCAAAACCATACTTATGTATTAAATGTGGGATGAATTTTATACAGCTGAAAGATCTCACAGAACATCAGTGCAAGCACTCAGGAGATAAACTGTACCTTTGTACTGAATGTGGAAAAAGTTTTCTACATCTAAAATATCTAACAAGACATCAGCAGATTCACACAGGTGAAAAACCATTTAAATGTACAAGCTGTGAAAAGAGTTTCACACACCGATCAAGTCTTGGTATCCATCAGCAAATTCACACAGGAGTAAAACCATTTAAATGCATTGACTGCGGTAAGAGTTTTGCACGGCAGACAAGTCTGTCAGAGCATCAGCGGATTCTTACAGGAGAAAAACCTTTCAAATGTTCTGACTGTGGGAAGAGTTTTACACAGCGCACTACACTCTCAAAACATCAGCGGATTCACACAGGTGAAAAACCTTTTCAATGCACTGATTGTGGAAAGAGTTTTACACAGCAATCACATCTTTCAGAACATCAGCGGATTCACACTGGCTCGGATGGAGTGATGAAGTGAGAGTGACGAATCGTTGGTGGAGCAATTTGTGACACTAGTGACAAGCCACAGTTATTTCGTGCTCAAGTCTTGGTGAGTACCTTCACGTGGTGGGCCCTGTTTTAACAGAATCTCACCAAGGTGATACTACTGTATAGACAATATATAGTATGGAAAGAGACAAAAATGAAACTGAAAGCTGGGCGCACAGATCCCAGCATAAAAAAAGTGCCCAACCCTAGCCTAGGCACTAGGGCAAGGGTTGGACGATGTGATAGTGCCGTATCCTTGAGTAATAGTACCATCCCTGCCACAGTGTCAGATCATGGAATGCATGGTCCCACAGTGGTAGTAGCAGCAGAAGCCAGCAAGCCACAAACAGTAAAAAGACTGATAGGCCAGCCCAGAGGACTGCAAACAGTTAAGTGGACTTACGAGGACAAACTAGAAATTATGTATTGTTATTATTATGCGACGCACCCTGAGTTTCCAGTAAGAGGATATACCAGCAGACTTCGGAACAAATTGCAGCAGAGAGAAATAATTGCCACAGACAAACTGAACAGTGTGACAGATGCAAACTTTAGATCCCTAATAGGACAAATAAAAACAAAAAAATACATAGATGAGATTAACTTGGGCAGACTACAGAAGGAAGCAAGTGAAGAGGTAGCAAAAGGGAAGGAAGAGGTACCAGAGGCTTTCATAGCAGGAAGAGCAGATACATGGGACACAGCAAAGAAAAGGGATCTGATATGGTGTAGCATTTATGCCAAAAAGAAAGCAGCTCTTACCAGCACAGCAACGAAAATTACAGACATATTCGAACAGACATATAGACAGAGACATCCAGATATGGCAAACATCACAAAGAAAGAATAACCACACAAAAGTGGAATGTAATGAAAAGTGCACAGTTTAGTGATCTAGAAAGGCAACACATCGAAATAGAAGTCCTTGAACAGTTAAAGAAAGAAGGATTTGAGGTAGAGACTCAGCCTCCACCAATATCATCTGGTAAGCCGTTACAGCAGACAACTGCTCAGCCAATATTAGTGCGTGAAACGAAACATGACACATCTCCTAAAGACACCCAGCAAAGTGCACATCAAGTGACATATCCGAGTAAAACAGCTGAAGTTCCAGTTCAACCCATACAGAGATGGAAGAGCAGGAAATGCCAACTACAGGAACAACCCTTAACCAAGAGGAAGAAAACATGAGAGAAGATTTGCTGGACCTAATTGACATGGACAAATATATTAAAATACATCAAAGGAAAGACTGCAAAAATTACGCACATACACAGTTAGGGAACATAAAACAGATAAACAAAGTTATTGGAACCATCCAGAGGATCCATATGATGTCACTGAAATAAACAGAATACATTATTGTGCAGCGAGACTAATAACAAATAGAGAAGTGCCAAAAAGCAAGGAATGAGGAACAAAAAGAGAGGAAATTCAGCATACCACCATGGAAAAGCGGATAGAAGGGACAATTATGGAACTAAGATCAGAAGTATCACTGCTGGAGGAGTTTAGAAAAGGTAATAGATCAATGAAAGTCATCAGGAAAGTGGGTGAAATCAAAGAAAATGCTGTATTAAAACAGATCAAGACCTAAATTTTACCATCTCAAATAACAAGCTTAAGATCTCTGCTCAAGCGAGAAGCTCAGGAGATACGTGAAAGGAACAATGAAAAATGCAAAATAGATGGTTTAGAGAGACCGAAGAAATTCTATAGGGAGCTGGAAAGAAAACAGCTAACATAAAAACTCCGCCAGTAAAGAAAAGAAATTGAGGAATTCTGGAGAAGTATTTATGAAGACCCAGTTGAACATAATAGGGATGCAGAGTGGATACAGGAAATAAAAGACAGCATTAAAATGGTACTACTAGAGATATGGGTGGCCTGGCGAACTGCTAAGGAGATAGAAATGAAGATAAGGAAGGCCTCCAACTGGAAACCCAGGTCCAGATGCAGTACCCAACTTCTGGCTGAAAGTACTAACATCTTTGCACCAAGATTTAGCTACCTCAAAAACTATTTATACGCACACCCTGACTTGACACCCATCTGGTTAACAACAGGGAATACACACTCCTTATTAAATCTGAACCTGCCAGTCTCCCCAAGAACTATCACTAATAACCTGTTTACCAACAACATATAAACTATATACTGGAATCGATGCAGATAGAGTCTACAACCATTTAGACTGCAATAAACTCATGGCAATAGAACAAAAAAGGTAATAAAAGAAAATCATATGGCACAAAGGACCATCTCATGTTGAACAAAGCCATTATGGAGAGCTGCAAAAAATGCCGAAATCTTAGTGTAGCATGGATCGACTACAAAAAAGCATTTGACAGTATCCCACACTCCTGGATCACTGAGTGTTTACGAATCTACAGGATACATCCCACACTGATAAACTTCATCACAACAACAATGACAAAGTGGCAAACCACCTTGCAATTAAATCATGAGAAAGGTCAAATCACCATTCCAAATATAAGTATCCAATGAGGGATATTTCAAGGTGACTCTTTGTCACCACTTCTGTTTTGCCTTGCCCTCAATCCCTTGAGTAGCCTAATCAACAACCTAGGCTATGGATACAGCTTGAACCCCAGAAACAAAAACAATCAACAGCTAACATCTCACCTTCTATTTGTAGATGACCTAAAACTTTACAGTTCATCTGACAAACATTTGAAAGAACAACTACAATTGTTAAGACCTTCTCTGATGACATACGGATGACGTTAGTCTAGACAAATGTGCCAAAGCAACATTTGTAGCAGGAAAGTTAACTCAGAAAGAAAAACATGAATCTGGCGGAGGTTTGTGACATAAAAGAACTTGAGCAGAGGGAGTGTATAAATATCTGGGAATAGAAGAAGGAGCAACAGCACAACATGAACAAATGAGAGTAAAAATAAGCAAGGAATATTTTAGAAGGTTAAAGCTAATTTTGAAAACTGCTTTGACAACATGAACAAAGTGCAAGCTATAAATCAACTTAGCCCTTCCAGTGATATCATACAGCTTTGGTGTGATAGACTGGCCACAGAAAGTGTTGAACCAGCTAGATATAAAAACAAGAAAAATGTTTCATGCTCACCAATTAATATACAAAAATCAGTGTATGCCAAGATTATACATCCCAGGGCAGAGGGAGGCATGGGCCTCATTGAGATTGATTACACATATAGATCCACAATAGTGGGGCTACATACATACTTACTGACATCCTTAGACCCAAATATAGTCAAGGTCTTGCATCATGAAGAAAATAAGCCTAAAATGACTTCACTCATCAAATTAGGAGAAGCCTTCAGAAGGGTAGCAGAGATTGATGACAATCCAAAGGTAGATACGGAATTGTCAGCAACAGAAAATGCAAAGAATCAGAAAAAGGAGTATAAGGATAAAGACCAACAGAAAAGAAAAAACAATTGGAAAGTCCATAATTATAGTGGAAAATACAGGGAGCTACTGGAGCAACCACAGGTCGATCAAGCCCTGACCCATGATTGGTTAAAAAGAGGTGAATTTAGGCCACGAGATGAGGAGACTAATAATGGCAGCCCAAGATAGTGGGCTACGACAAGATGGTTCACAAAATCCATAGAAAAACAGGAGAAACAGACAAGTGTAGGTTCTGTAGTACAGAATTAGAAACAGTTATGCATCTTGTGCTGGATGTGAAGTACTTATGGCAGAAGGCCTGTATACTGAAAGACACAACAATGTAGCAAGATTGATCCACTGGAAACTGTGCAAACACTACAACATACAGGTAGCAGAGAGACACTGGAAACATGAACCACAAAGAATCACAGAGAATGAAGAAGTAATGATCACATGGGATCACCCCATACCAACAGCCAAGAAAGTGGAAGCAAGAAAGCCTGATATTGTAATACAAGAAAAGAGGACAAAGGTAGCATTACTGATTGAAATAGCCACCCCTAGTGACTACAGTGTGCTGCGTACAGAGAGACACAAAATCATGAAATACCAAGATATGCAGTCAGAAACCAAACTGATGTGGAATAAGGACACACAGATTGTTCCAGTAGTGCTTGGAGCAATGGGACTAATCAAAAAGAATTTTCAGGCACATTTAAATATGCTACCAATATTTGTGACACCTTATGAACTTCAAAAGGAAGCTATTTTGGGGACGTTGCGTGTGCTGAGAAGAGCGCTCTCAGCAAACATCAAAGATTAATACAGTACTAATTTCTTGAGTTTTGAATATGCCCTGGCTAAAGAATGGGGTCCATTCTTGCCACGGTATTAGAAATCCCTAAACATTTGGAGACACTAACCCCGAGAAAAACCTTTTAAATGTGATGTCTGTGGGAAGAGTTTCACACAGCAATCAACCCTTACTAATCACCAGAGAAGTCACACAGTAGAGACGCAGTTTAAATGTACTGATTGTGGGATGAGTTTCAAATGGCTATCTCTTCTCTCTGAGCATCAGAGGATTCACACAGGTGAAAAACCTTTTACATGTAATGACTTTGGGAAAAGTTTCAGAATTCGCTCAGCCTTTAATAACCACACATGTCTTCAAACAGTAAACAAATCTTTTCACTGTGCTGACTGTGGAAAAAGTTTTACACGTATGGATAATCTCACCCAACATCAGCGGATACACACAGGAGAAAAGCCTTTTAATTGTACTGCTTGTGGCAAAAGTTTTACTCAACAATCAACACTTTATAGGCACCAGAGGACTCACACAGGGGAGAGACCTTTCAAATGTACTGATTGTGGAAAATGTTTTTCACAGCGAACAAAACTTTCAGAGCATCTGCGCATCCACACAGGCGAAAAACCTTATAAATGTGCAGACTGTGGGAAGAATTTCACACAACAATCAACACTTTTTAACCACCAGCGAATTCACACAGGGTTGAGACCTTTCAAATGTACTCACTGTGGTAAGAGTTTTACACAGCGGACAAGACTCACAGAACATCAGCGGATTCACACAGGTGAAAAACCTTATAAATGTGTAACCTGTGGGAAGAGCTTCACACAGCATTCAACCCTTACTACCCATCAGCGGATTCACACAGGAGAGAAACCTTACAAATGTACTGTGTGTGGGAAGAGTTTTAATCAGCCATCTAGTCTATCTGATCATCATCGGATTCACACAGGTGAAAAACCTTATAAATGTAATGACTGTGGGAAGTGTTTCACCCAACAAGCAACCCTAACAAACCATCTGCGTATTCACACAGGGGAGAAACCTTTTGCATGTACTGATTGTGGGAAGAGTTTTAAACAGCTATCGAGTCTCTCAGAACATCAGCAAGTGCACAAAGCAAAAAACAGTATTTGAATGAACCGCTTGAGAAGAGATTTATATTTCAGATTAGATGTCCAAGGGCTCTTCTGCCTGTCTGGTTGTTGTTCAGGTGGATGTTAAAGATCCTATGGCACTTCTCAAAAAGAGTAGGGGAATTTTCCTGGATTTCCTGGCCAAAGTCCCAACATCCACTAACCTACCAGCAGATTCATCTAGTTGATATCAGTCAGTCTGTATCTAGGAAAAGAGAATACAAAGCTGTTGTTCAGGTTTTTGTTAGTGTGTGGGCTGAAAGGCCATAGCTACATTTAAAAACAACAATACGCAAATACACTGTTAAAAACAGATAAAAGTTGAATATTCATATTCATTATAGAAAAATGCATTATTTGGTTTTCTTTCACCATAGATATTCTGTTTTAGATGAATGTACAAAAGATACAGGGGCAAATAAAAACTGCCTGCTTCTCAGAAGATAAAAGCCCCCCAAAAATTTTAATTCTATTTATCACTGCGCTGCAGGTGGGAATATTCCCCGACTCATTGCACCCATGCCCACCACCAACATCCTCCAATAGCTGCCCTGGGACCAAGGCTCGCAGCTTACCCCCTGCGGTGTAGTCCCTGAAAGGGAGACTGAGATCCACCATGTTTTGGCCCCAGGGCTGACTGTGGCATCATTCAGTGTGGGGTCAGAGACTGTGACACACTGCATTGCCACACAGAGTTTTCCCTTGTGTCAGCCCCCAAGGCTTGGAAGTGCAATCACTTCGGTGTGTGAGCATGCATGCTCCTACGTATGCCCCAGAGACATCCAACACTGCCTTCCCCTTCTGCTATGTAGTCCAGGCTTGGTGTACATCCAAGTGCTGGGTGCCATCATCCCCCCCTGGATGTGGAGAGCTTTCCCTGGGACACTCATCTAACCTCCCCCCACCCAGTCCTCTGATGCTCCAGGCTCGTTCCCGAACCTGGATCTTCAGCGTAGTGAGCAGTAGCACTATCACTACACCATTGGGCCAGTTTAAAAAAGTTGTTGTTCATCATTTCCAAAATCATTATTCCACAGATGCAGACTTAGCCCATTCTTTCTAGAGATTTCATGGTTACGACAATTGAAAGCATAATGGCTCCGGCTCTCCACTGGTCTAGAACAATAGGGATACACATTCTGGCCCTCAGTTGTATCCCTGTTCCTATCTTCAAGTAAAGATCCGAGTCAATCTTTGAAACCTCTGTTGGGTCATTCTCATGAAAAGGTCACTTTTAGAAATTAGATTGAAATATATTTCTGGTTTATGTTCAGTTTTTATCTTTGCAGAAAAAGGAGGTTAACCAATGGGATTCTTGTGAAGTCTCTGT
Source organism: Neoceratodus forsteri (assembly GCA_016271365.2). NCBI lineage: Eukaryota > Metazoa > Chordata > Ceratodontiformes > Ceratodontidae > Neoceratodus > Neoceratodus forsteri. The sequence goes on from CM028130.1 coordinate 1,138,115,168, forward strand.
ATGCTATGTCTAGCTTTGCTAGGGAAGAAAATATGTTTGCCTTCTCCTCCTGTTCAAGTCAATCGAAATAGATATTGCAGCCAAGGCTATATAGTGTTACATTTAGCTTGGAAAACCATGAAGCATTACAATTAGGGATGTCATGATAATTGTGTTTCATGGTAACCACAGCCATTTTCACTGATGATACTGATACTGTGTTTGTTTTCCTGTATTGTGACAAACATTTTGTGTGATGTTCCACGATATGTCTTGATAAAGTATAAGAAATTCAGTTCTCAGTCTACTACCCTGTTTTTCCCCAAAACATTTAAGGTGTGGGGGGTCCCTTCCACAAAACCCAAACCAGAGTCTGTAATGTCACAATAATATGGTAACCATGATAATTTGTTTCATGGTTATCATACCTTGAACATTTTCATATTATCACACATCTAATTACAATAGCCAGATTTAGCTTCATTCAAGTGCATTTTTGGAAATCGATTATCTGATGTTTCAATGATTTTAGTACAGTACGATACCAACCAAATGAAAACTAGACACACGAGGGGTGGTATTCCCACTTTTGCTTTCTGCTGTTGTCTGTTGGTGCAAGCAAAAAAGAAGCACCCACTATAGACACTGTAAGATATTAATCAAGGAGCAAAGCACATAAATAATGAAGCATAAAAACAAGATAGTACTTACTTCTCTGAAGAAGCCCCGCCTAGACAGAGGGAAACGTAAGTTTTTTTCGCCTACACAGGCAATGCTGTAGCTACTGGAACTTCCCTTTCCCCTCTGTTTGATATTATTTGTCAGGATGGCTTGCCTTTTGTATGGATGTATTTTCTGCACTTGATTTTTACTAGAAGAATAAAAGTCTGTTAAGTACTATCATGCTTTTGTGCTATATTATTTTCGTGCTTTGCACCTTGATTAATATCCTTTTTTGCTTGCACTTTACTTGTTTTGGTGAAGCACCTTATATAGACAGTTGGTGGAGCACCAGGTCCTTTGTCTTTTGTGCTGTCTGTTGGGGTAGATGGCTGCCATTTTACAGCCCAGAGCTGGCTGCACTTCAGTGGTTCTGTAATGAGTTATACGTTGAATGTACATAGCTATAGATATAGAGAGTAGTGTATGAGCAACCCTACACAACAAGGCTGTGTTTCCACTGAAGGGGTTGAGATGGCATCATAGGGGTCTTAAGAGTGAAGCTCAAGAGGTCTCCATGATGTCATCTCATCCCCTGAGATGGAAACACACGCTAAGTTGTGTGGTTGATCACAGTGTGTTAACTCTCATGGAGTGGTATAGAGGAAACAGAAGTGGAAGGGTGATGCAAACCACAAATTTAGAAGCCATCTAACTGGAAATGAGAGCTATTGTGGAGGGCAGGGGGAGTAGTGCTGGAGTAGGGGAAAAAGACAGAGAGCAAAATATAACACAGTAGAAGAAGTGGGAGCAGAGTTGAGAATGCTGATGGAGCAAACAAGTGACCACAAGGAGGGGACATCGGGCAATGCACACTATCGACCACGGACAGCCAAGAGAGAAATATTTGAACTAGCCAGTGAAAACTAGGTAGGAAACAAAATCAGATGTAATAAACTTCTTAAATAACTCACCCTATGATAGTGCATTTTGAGCAGTGCCAAGAGTGAGCGCGTTTGAAAAGCAGGACACAAGGAGATCATAGTAAGCACAGGCTTTAAAAGTGAAAAGTTGTACTATCATTGTGACATCAGAATGATACAACATCAACTTTTCATAACTGTTGAATTGTTCTACAACAAGAAAATATGGTGCTGTGACAGAAAAGGGGACCAAAGCCATGTATTCCTTTGATTCATTTATTCTTTTCCAAATATGCATCTGCTTCAGGTGCAAGATGGTTACCAGATCACATGATCAAGTAGCATATGACAGCTTATGTCAGCCAGGGTGGATGGTCTGATGTTCTCATGGAGAAGTTAACAGGAAAGCTAGGGAGGAGGCAATAAAGCAATAAACCCAGTGGGGAGTCCTTCCTGGAGATGTTCCCATGTTGAACAAAGGATGCAGGACGTCATAATGTTAGCAAGGAGGTGCTGAAGGGTAGGTGGAGACACACACACACACATATTCAAAGAAGGCTGGGACAACATGGAACTAATCACTCAAAGTGAATAAGACCCCCTCCCCATATGGAGTTGGTTTACTAGGTGCACATTGCACTTACAGTAGTAAACCAACTTTCGTACAACAATTTTTGTGTATGTTGTTGTAATCCATGTATTTTACCCCTGTGCTGGGTAAATTGACTGTATGCACTTATTCCTGTATTTTTGCATTTGATCTCATGTAGTTTTAGTTTTATAACTTTGTCTGTCCGATGAATATCCGTGCTGTATAGGTTTTTGATTCATGTCTTGCCTGTTAATTAAAAAAAAAAAAGACAAATGTATGTTGTTGGATTCATATGCTTCTGTATCCCCTCCCCCGAGGATGCTTCATGAGATGAGCAATTGTAATTGTTCAGTGGGCTTTTCCTGGTGAAACTTTTCAATAAATAAATATAATAAATAGAAAATAAATATATTGAGGGGCTGTAAGCAGGCTCGCTGTTTTGGACTGGCACATATGTGAACCCCCACCCTCGAAACATATAGCTCTCCTCCCCTTCCCCCAAATTGCTTCCCCTTACTGGCCTCCCTTGATCTCTCACAGAATATAAGGGACCCTGAATGCTCTCCATAGGTCCCTCTCCTACCCTCCAAGGGCTTGTATCTCTCATCTGTACTCCCTTCCCCCACCATCCCTCTTTTCTCCCTAGACTTGCAGTCCTCTTGCAGGGTTCTCAGTATCCTGAAGGGGTCCTACTGCATCTAGGCTTGACTCCTCTCCTTCCCCCTCCCCCATCTACCTGTCCCCCTAGCCTTTACAGTTCCTTGCAGGATTATCAGCATCCTGAAGGGCCCCTACTGCACCTAGGCATGTCTCCTCTCCTTCCCCATCCCCATTCTACCTTTTCTCCCTAGCCTTGGCAGTCCCCTTGCAGGGTTCTCAGCATTCTGAAGGGGTCCTACTGGGCCTAGGCTTGTCTCCTCTCCTTCCCCTCCCCCACCTACCTTTCTCCTTAGTCTTCGCAGTCCCCCTTGTAGGGTTCTCAGCATCCTAAGGGGGTCCTACTGTGCCTAGTTTCGTCTCCCCCTTCCCCTCCCACATCTACCTTTCTTCCTGGCCATTGCAGTCCCCTTGCAGGGTTCTCATCATCCTGAAGGGGTCCAGTTGAGCCTAAGCATATCTCCTCTCTTCTACTTGGCCACTATCTTGGCTTTCCATGACTACTAGCAAGGTTCAATGCATCCTGATGGACTATTGATTAGGCCCCATCCCTTCCAAACGTGCAAATTCTCTTCCCTCAAGGGTTCAATTCTCACTCACTCCCTCTCCTATCACTCTCTTAATCCCTATCTACTGACTTTCCCCAACCCCCTTGCAGGGTACCCCAAATCTTGAAGGGTTCTCTATTGGGTTAGGTCCTATTCCCCCTCCTAGCATTAAGTCACACCTCCTCCATCTCTCTCCTCCCTTTTTTAAATCCCTACAGCCTTATCCCCCTTTCTGTCTAGCCCCACAGCCCCCTTGCTGGGTTCCCCACATCCTGAAGGGGTCTCTCTGGGACAATGCCTTATCCCCTTCACGCTGGTTCCCCTAGTCTCCATGAAGGGTTCCTCGCATCCTGAAGGGGTCTCCAGGGACACTTAACCTCCTTCCCACACCTCACCCGCTCCCTCTCCTTTCCCCCTCTTCTTTCACGTAAGCACTTGTTTATTTATTAACCCGGCACTTATTATTGTCCACTCTTTCTACCTATTATGCTCAACACTGTGGTAACACTGTAACACCTGCCTTACAACTGTATGTTAATGTTGATCTTGTAACTTAAATGTTTAATGTCTCATTTCTATTGTACCCCTTCCCCCCAGGTCACACTGGGAGACAAGCAACTTGTCACTCAGTGTGCTTTCCTGGTGAAACATTTCAATAAATAAATAAATAAATAAAAGACCAGAGCCATGCTGTACAAAGACTAGCCAACAGGGAAGATAGCACAGTGAAGGACAGTGCTTCTGTAACTAGGGCAGGTAAAAGGTTTTAGATAAGGATAGCTCAGAATTTTGCTGTACATCAACTATCTGTTAACTTGCTTTAGTTTCTGTTTCTTAGTAGATGTGCAACCCTTTTGTTGTCCTGTAAATACATCCTGTTATAAATACTTGTAGTATTTTAGTAAAGCTTCTATTTTTATAGAATCAGTGACTGCTTGTTTTATTTAAAAGGGTAATTCTACTATTTCTGCTAGACTCTGTTTGCAGTCTGTTTCTCAAGGAGCACTCTATCCACAGTTATTGTGTTGACCTTCCTGACATGGAGCAAGGAGAAGGTAAAAAAAACAGGTTTCTTGGTACCTATTGGTAAAAACCTACTCAATGTTTGGGCGAATAGAGTATGGGGTTAGAAGTGCTTATGTAACTGTAGTTTACTTTGGCTTTTCTCTATTCCCGCCCTTGATAAGTAAGCTAGGTAGTGAGTAGGGAATAGAAAGCCCAAAAAGAATTACCAATAAATGTTCAAAAGAGTGTGATTACCTCCTTCAAATCATGGAGAGTATGACCAGTAGCACGCAGGAGAGGAACCCCCCCCCCAAGTGGAGGAAACCTCTGAGGACCCATGACTACTGACCTGCCCATCCTCAGGACCAATTAAGAGGAGATGAACCTAGGTTCTAGCAACCATAAGCTAATTTTGGGAGAAAGGTGAACTGCTTGGAGAGATGACGGTCCACCTTCAAATCCGTGGATGATGCATTCTGGAAGGATGATTCTGAGGCTGAAGAGGTAGGTCTATTCTGAAGGAGCATCTGAATCCTGAGAGTGGAGTAGGTCCAGTCAAAAAGGGGCGAATGTAGTCTAGGTTTCTAAGGTGATGATGGATGATGTACAGAGGGATTACAGAGGCTAATGAGCAAGAAGAGCATGATGTGATAAATATGCTACCAGACTTTGAATGGTAGGAATATGATGGTTATGAAGTCAGAAAGTAGTCAATCTTACTATGTAGAACGTTTTGATGTTCAAGTTAGAGTCTGAGGGTGAGGAGTTAAGTGATGAATGATAAGTTACAATGTAAGCATCCATGAAGCAGAAGAAGGAGTTGGACTGAATCTTTATGTACCTGGTATGAGTAGTGATGTGAATGATTTTAGACAAATGAAGGAAGATTGGTATATGCAGTAGAGATGGTAGCTGAATGTATATGGAATGATTGGAAGTTCAGTACAAGGAATTCGAGAGTTGATGTGAGCATTGATGTTGTAATGATAATTGAATAGACTCTTGCTGGTTCATCAGTAGAAAAGTAGATATAGGTATTTCTATGGCACAATTGCTGTGACATGCAGTGAGGTGGCCATGACTGTTTTGCCTTACTGGCAGTCCAATGTCTAAATACTGTGGGAAGCCTGGAAACGGGTATATGAAAGAGTCAATTGACTGATATGGCAATAGAGAGTCAGGAAAAGTGTAGAATGCCAGAGGTGCCTAGCACTGTAGTTAAATATAGATCTGTTAAGAGGCAAGACTGGGATAGTGATTGACAGCCAGATCGGGTTGCGGATGTTCAGATTGAGAATTAATGGAAGCCTGCTCTCGGTGAAAGTCTGCACTGGAGGAAGTATGGGAGGTGAATCATGAGGGATGTAGTAGAAGGACTGCTGGATGGGCAGCTGACCTGACTGATGGTAATATGACGAAGGAATGCAGATGATTATAATAAGTATGGTGGCATCCAGGAGCTAGATGACAGTGGTTTGGATAGAATGCATTTATTAAGGTAGCTAGGCACGGGACAGCCAATGATGGGAGTTCTGGGAAGGTATCCGTGAAGAACTTAGGACATCCAAGGACTACTGAGGACATAGAAATCGAGTAACATGATCAACAGAGTTGATGCTCGTAGGAGAAGCTACAGAAAGGTAAAACGGATGATGTCAGTATTGCTATGAGGTATTTTGTGGTTTCCGTTATCCATAACAGTGATGATGATTACAGAATCATTGCATGACAGAAGGAATTAGGTTACTCTTCCATGTAAAAGATATCCCATGAAACGTGGTATATAGGGCAGCCATAGTGCTTGAATTGATAGGATGTGTAGGGAGTATCTAGTAGAGTTGAATGAGGGATGAGAGCTTCCTATAGTCCACTCGAATGGGATTCCAGAACTGATCCTGGGAAGATGAATGGGAAGTATAGATGACTCTATGGTGATGTATGAGTCTATGAGGCAAGTTGTCAAAGGGTTGTTTGCTAAAAGTAGTTTTCCACAGGTGAAATGAACAAGTTCTCTGTCGAGTAGTGGATGGGAGCTGTTAGAATGGCCAGGGTGGGGGGGGGCATGCTGTGGAGCCCGAGCAGTATGGTTGCAGGATTAGGAAGCTCCTCAAAATTGAAAAATAAAAGTAAAGTCTTAAGGGTTTAAAACAAAATAAACCTACTCATTCATGCAGAAAAGAACATCGGAACTATCGTAGACCTGAAATGGGGAACCCCAAGAAGGACAAAGCAAGTGGGGAGAGCGCCAGAAGTAGATCAAATGTGGGCACTCCAGCAACACGATCGATGCATGGCTGACCACTTCTAGACTCTAGTATGGAGAGTGAGGAGGAGACACTGCAGACGCTGGGCCAGAAGATGAATAAAATGTTAGCATCTATGGCAGGACTTTCAGAGCACTTTGATGCCCTTACAAATAGGGTAATCCTCCTCGAGACAGATTCGGGAGTAATGAAGACGGAGGCGAGTGAAGCAAAAAAGCAGTCAGAAGCTGCGTTGGGTACGGCTGCGAATCTACTGAAAGAGAATTCTCATCTGCGGGCTGGTCTCGAAAATTTAGAGAACCAGGCCTGGGCTACAAATCTGAGGATAATCGGTATTCAGGAGCGCAGTGAGGGAGACCATCTGAGCCTATTTTTAAAAGATTGGCTAGAGCAACAACTGGGTCAGCCCCTGCAAGAGAGGACATGGGGGATCCAGAAAGCATATAGAGTTACTTTCCGGAGCAGGCCCAGCAATACGGACTCTCCAAGGATGATAGTAGCGGTCCTGGATAGTATGGGCACTCGAGATTTTATCTTATCCTTGGCCAGGCAAAAGCGATCCCTTCTGCACGATGGAGAAAGAGTGTCTCTGTACCCTGATCTAAGTTTTGCTACTCGGCAAAAAAAAAAAAAATTTGATGGGACAAGGGCGATGCAAATATTCCACATAACATGCTTTTTCCTGCAAGATTGAGGTTGACACACCACGGCAAGATATTTATCTTTTCGGATCCAGCTGACTCTTTGAAGTGGGCACAAAAGTTCGCAAAACCGAGCAGGAGAAGGCTGGAGTCCTCCAGGTCGGGTACGGAGGATGAAGATGACTTGGACACTTAAAAAGACATTTTTGTTTTAAGAAAACCTCAGGTCTGTTGAATTAAAATTTCTGGGAAAGCACAGTTAGCCTCCCTTTTTGTCATATTTGTGTTTTAAGAAATACTTAGTCACTTAAGTGAGACTGGACTGAGGCAATAAAAGTTCTTGTGGGGAAGGGAGGGAGTTCCCCTTTACCTTTCTGGGTTTTATATTAAGGACTCTAATAGTAATGCAAGTTTGATTAGGTAACAGGTTTTCAAAGTTATTAACTCAGGACAATATTTCTGTTGGGTCTTCGTTTATAATCCACACCGTGAAGTACTATTATGGTACAATAAGTTCGGCTAATGCATGCTGCGTTGTTAGTCTCATGCTAGAGACAGAATTTATGTACTCTTAATGACTTTAAATTATTAATTTTAAAGCATGCCGCTCATGGGCTCAAGATACATAGCCTATATCATGGTATTTGTTTATTTAAACTTTGGGATTTTATAGTCCTTTGTTGTACCCCCATGACGTATCTTATAGATGTAAGACGGATTTATTAAATGTTTGTATTAAGAGGGGTGGCACCCTCAAAGAATGTGTGACCAAATCCTAATGTACTACATCAGGTTTAGTAACTGTATGTTTGCTGAAGATAAACAATAAACATAAAGTTTAAAAAAAAAAAGAATGGCCAGGGTAGGAGTATGACTAGATAAATGGGAGGCTTAAGTGACCAGGTAAGAATACTGGTCGGAGGTGGGCGTTAGCTGCCTAAAAAAGCCTCAGCAAACAGGAAGGAGCACCGAGCCACCAGGGCGGCAAAGAGAAGGCAGCTATATAAGGATGAAAAGGAAAGTCTGGAGCGGACATCCACAGACTGGAGGAAGGAGTCCAAGGTGAGGACTGCAGAGGTCAAGTGTGCAGATTTCAACAGGTGCAGACAGGAACAGAACCGGGTCAGTGTCACAGCAAACTGAATTAGAATGGAGGAAAATAGCTGCAGGCCATGAGGTGGATCCATGGAAGATAAATAAGCAATTCCAGGTATCGAGAGCCACAATGGTGAGAAATGAATGTCCCACATCTGGAGATGAAGACAAACAACAAGTGCAGGGGACAGAAGGCACTGCGGCGATGAAGCATGAAAATCTCATTTCCAAAGGAGAAAGAGAACTCACATGGTTGTCAGGGAGGGGTGACCAGCAGCAAGGAAGTCCAGGAGGCAGTGGAACTGACTAAAAGGCAGAGACGGAACAAGCTAGCGGTGTCCAAATCCAGAGCGCGAGGAGCTCAAAGTAGGGATGAGCATGATGAGTCCCTGGAGGTGCAGGATGTAGACTGGTGAGGAAGGATGTGGAAGGCAAATAGAGTACAGGGGTCCTGTTCCTGAAGGGAAGTGGCAACCAGGTATTAGGTGGAGATTGCATAAGGGAAAAACAGTCAATTGCAGAAACAGACTCCTGTACCTGGTATTCAAGGTGAGAAGACCATCAGTCAATGCCTCCAGGCAAAGAAGAAGAAGAAGAAGAAGAAGAAGAATCAGCATTTATGTAGCACTTTTCATACACAGTATCCCAAAGCACTTTACAAGCAATGCTAGACTGGTAGTGAAGTGACTGAATGTGTGGTGGCGGCCATATCGCACATCATCACCCACACACAGCCTGAATAATTGCATGAACCAGTTTATGGGAAGGGGAATGTTGGCCAGGACACTCGGGATGTTCCCTGCTCTTGCAAAGAGTGCCCTGGTCTTTACTTCCACCTGGACACCCACCAGAACAACACCATCATGGGCAGAAGGGACCTTGGTTTAACGCTCCATCTGAAGGACAGCACACCCAGCAGTACAGCATCTAATACTGCACTCGGATGCCAGCGCATTTTAGGTGCAAGCCAACCCGATGTGGGACGAGAACCCACCACCTTCTGGGTCCAGAGGCGGATGTGCTACCAACTGAGCCATGCTGACACCTTAAAGGTAGGATGTTGAATTCAAAGGGGTACAGCGGTCCCGTTCCCGAAGGGAAGCAGCATCCAGGTATTCAAGTAGAGGATGTATGAGTTAAAACAGTGGCATGCAGACACAGGATTCCATCCGTGGGAGGTGGTGTGAAACGACCTCCATTCGATGCCACCAGGCAAAGAGAAGATGTTGAAGTCAGTGGGTATAGCGGTCCCATTCCTGAAGGGAAGCGGCAACCGAGTATTCAAGTACAGAATGCACAAGGTTGAAACAGTCTATTGAAGATACAGGCTGCCATGCCTGGTAGTTGGTGCAATATAATCTTTGGTCGATACTGCCAGGCAGAGGTAGGATGGGAAATGCAAATGGTGTATAGTAGTCCCGTTCCCGAGGGGAAGTGGCAACCGGGTATGAAGTAGAGAATGCAGAAGGATGAAGCAGTCAAATGTAGATTCAGGCTCCCATCCCTTGTAGTGAAGCCGAGACGACCTTGACTTGAGGCTGCTAAACGGAGGTATGATGATGAAGACACATGGGGTCAAAATGTCCTGTTCCTGAAGGGAAGCTGCAACCGGAATCAGGCAGAATACAGAAGTATGACAGAGTAGATTGCAGACATGGCTCCCATCCCTGGTAGTCAGGGCAAGCTAACCTTCACTCAATGCCGCCAAGCAGAGTTAGCGACAGAGGATGTCAGGTTTGGAAGTAGTAGGTAGTAGTGAGTGTAATGAAATCCCATTCCCTGGTAGACAGGGCAAGCCTACCTTCACTCAGTATCTCAGAAGGTATGAGTTAGGGACAGAGTCCGGATGAACTGCTGGTATGGGCTGAGCAAGGAAAAGGTAGGTAGCTGCAGAGTCTTAGATAGGTAATTGTGAAGCAGTATAAATGGGAAGGAAGCAAATCAGAGTAGGAGAATGGAAGGAGTCATAGGAATACTCATAAGGGGGAGTGCAGAGTAATCTAGGAAGGAGCAGACTGATAGCGATGGAATGCAATTAATGATGGAAGCCAGGAGGAAAACCAATGATGTAGGGTTAGGAGGTGCCACCAGAGGCATGGAAAAGTGAACAGGTGTGAACGTTGCAGGTAACAGGTAAGCTGGAAGGTGAGGAGCAGCAAGGGTAGAACAAGGGAACATTATTCTTGAAACTGAGAAGGGTATAGGTGCCAGAAGCAATATGGTGAGGGGTGCAATCACCAGACTACAGTGTTGGGTTAAGTTACTTTTTCTATTACTTTCTATTTCATTTAGAAACTTGATCCAGGAAGCTCTGTGCAGTCACTAGCAAGGATGGAGACGTACTAGAAAAAGTAATACACCTGACAGTTACAGTTACTTATTTATTTTTACACAAAAACAATACAAATGTAATAAAAAACTATAACAGATGAAATTTATTTAAAAGTAATATGTTAGTTACTAGTTACTTTTAAATTCACGTGTGAAACTGCCCGACTGTCCAAAGTTTTAAAGGAGCTTTGGAAACCTATCTTTTTAGTAAAGCGTATAATGATTTTTGAATATTTTTAATGTTGTTTTAATTATTTATTGTTTTATGTTATATTGTACAGGTGCCTAGATTTAAGAAAGGTGCCTTATATAAATAAAGAGTGATTTGACTTGAATTGAAATAAATGTGATCAGTTACAGTTACGTATTACTTTTAGTATAAAAAGACATAAGTAATTGCTGTAACTGTGGCAGGTATTATTTGTTCCAGTTCTTCTATTTTTGCTAGTGACTGTCAGAGCTTTCTGGAACAAGTTTCCAAAAGTAACAGAAAGTAATAGAAAAAGTAACTTACTCAACACTGCCAGACTAGGGGTAGAGGTAGCACAGGTCTGGACTGTAGAAGGGGTGTAAATGGAGATGGAGTGCCGGGGGCAGAGAATCAAAAGGCCCAAAAGGAAAACCAGAGAAGCAGGACAAGGGCAGGGATGGGGGGGGGGAAGAGGACAGAGCAGTTGGGACTACAGATGACACCAGCAGGATCCAAGGACAATGGGGGAAACACGGGAAAAGGGGAAGTCAGAACACATACAGAAGCAAAATAGAGGGGCACAAGAACAAGGTCAATGAAGGTGCAGGCAGGTGGGCCAGATAGGGAGCAAGCAAGAGGAAAAATGAACGGATACAGGAAGGGAAGAACCATGAGACTGGAAATGCCAAACAGGCACCAATCACAGGGAGGGAGGAGAGTTTGTTGTTGCAGCAAGGTCTGCACATGGTGAAGAGTTAGCTGCAGTACAATGCAAGGGTCATAGAGCTGGTCATGTGAAACCAAGTGCAGCCAGAGCAAGGGCAACAGTGTCCAAAATAAAGCAATCCAGAATTGTGTGGCAGACAAGAAAGCAGCCTCATCCCACGTTGGTACAGCCCAAGTGAATGCCCAGGAACGAGGCAGCAGAGGACACCACCCGGAGGAGCAGTGGAGGCAGCAGTCCCTGGAAAATGCAGACACGAACAATACAGAAATTGACTTGGAGGGGGGGAGTAGGGATCCAGGCTGCAAGCATGCCAACAACGGAAAACAACAGACGAACTGCATGGCAGATATGCATATCGAGTAGATCAGATGGAAGCACTGCTGGGGACTGGAAAGCAGAGCTGCACTACCACAGAGTACTGCAGTTGGAGCAATTAGGGAGTAAAAGAGGAAACAATGCCAGGAGCAGCGGAGTGAGTTAATTTCCACCCAGCTGGAGGGGTGCCGCATAGGTGTAGGACCAGCAACGCAACTGAAACCAAGACAGCAAAACTTACCAATACAATGATGTGAGGCAGAAAGCAACACATAGCAGGTTAATATGTGGGCGCAGAGGGATGACAACGCATCCCAGAAGAGGAGGCAAGAATGGAGAGGCTACCCGAGAGTGATGAGGCCAAGAACGGAGGGAGAGCCCAGGGGCCGGCAATGAGGAAGAAGAGCGTTGAACAGGTACAGGAAGGGAAAGAAAAATGGACATTGGACAGGAGGAGGGAGAGAAAGTGAAGGGGGGGAAACAAACAGAGTAGGATGGACAGGGAGCAGCAGAAGCAAGAGGGAGAGAAGAAGTCAGGGAGTAGACTGCACAGCTACGACCTCGGTGAGCTCAGGGAAAGAAAGGAGGAGAGAAAGGAGGAGGCAGCTCAGCCCACGAGCCACACAGGAGCCTAGGCACCAATTGTGTCACAATACCAAGGCGGAGAATCATCATGGGAGGCTGGCCTTGTAGGAGATGTGGAGGAGCTATTCCCCCATTACTGAACTCTCACGAACAGTCCCAGTGGTTGGTGGTGGTGACCCGAAGTCCCTGGTGAGTGTGAGCTCGAATATTGGTGGCAGAGTGGTGGGATCCGTGTGGCAACTGGTACAGTCCAATGCAGAGCAGCAGATAGTGTGCTTTCCTGTGAGGCAGAACTGAGAGAGAGAGAGAGAGACAGACAGACAGACAGAGATCACACACTGGTAATGGATTGCCAGCAGAAATATACCTTTTAACAGTCACGACACAGGATTTCAAAAGGTTGCATTGTTTACTTCTGTCTGTTTTTAATTTCTAGACAGTTTAGTGCAGCGTAGCTAGAGAAAATTTCATGTACAGCAGCTTTGTGAGCCTGAGCAAGTCACTCAACTTCCTTGTGCTCCCAGGTCGCACCTGGAAACAAGCTTCAGCTTAGTGTGCCTTTCCTGGTTAAACAATTTCCCCTTTCCCCATCCCCCTTTGTGAGCTGTGCGCAGCAAGGGGGATTGTCCATGAGGGCATGACAAAGAATGCACTTATGGAAGCCCTGCTGGCACATGACCAGCTACAGGAGGGGCAGACGGTCTCAAATGGGCATAGCCCAATATCTGATCAGCAGACAGTCACTGAGGACAGTGACCCAGGTAGCGAGACTGAGGTCCCAGTGACTGCGCAAGGGTCACACCTTGTGGCACAGGGGCTGGGGAAGCTGTGCAGCCCAATCAACCTCAGCTTGAGATCCTGAAGGCAGAGCTTGCACTGAGGGATGCTGAACTGCAGAGCGCAAGGCTGGAGGCTGAGGAAAGAGAGAGGGCCCAGCAGCATAAAATCCGGATGCAGGAGGAGAGAGTAAGGCTGAAAGCAGAGGAAACAGAAAAGATTCGCCAGCATGAGATCCTTATGTGAGAGGAAAGAGAGAAGATTCACCAGCATGATATCCTGATGTGAGAGGAAAGAGAGAAGGAACGAGAAGAGGGAGACAGAGAACAATGACACTAGATCGATATGGAAAAAACGCTCCAGCAAACACCACAGCAAACCATAAGTAATGGCGAGGGAGATTCAACCCATGAAGCCACAATTAAAAAATGTTCCCACAATAGAGAGAGGGAGATGATCTGGATTTGTTTTTAAAATCATTTGAAAGGGTTTGTGGTCAGTTTAAATTAGATAAAGCTTTGTGGATGAGCCACCTGATCCCATTACTTACTGGCCATGCTTTGCATGCATTTGCCCAAATGGAGGATGATGATTGCATGGACTATGATAAAGTTAAAAGAATGTTATTAAAACATTTTGAACTGACTCCTGAGGCTTATAGACTGAAATTTAAAGATTTAAGAACAGGCCCAAGAGACAGTTATGTAGAACTGCATGTCTAAATGTGTGCTTATTTAGACCATTGGGTAGATGGGGCCAAGGCAAAGACTGTAGAGCAAATTATAGTTTTAATTTTAAGGGAACAGTTTCTTAAAATTGTACCTGATGACCTGCACATATGGCTGCTGGACCGGGCATGCAACTCCGCGAAGGAAACAGCAGAAAGTGCTGACTTGTATGTGGCCAGCAGACTACATTCGCAGTATAGGAATTATGGGGGTGGGGCAGCACATGGCTTTAAGGGGACCCAGGGAGGGCAGCCTAAGGGAAACCAGCCTGCACCCAAGCTCAAAACAGAACCCACTGGTTCTAAAGGGAACAAGGAGCCGGGAGCAGAGGTAGGGGCGTCATTTAGGGGTTACCAGGGGTTGCATTTGCAACCCCTATGAAAATTTTATGACCCTTATGACAGGGCTCATGACCCCTGCCTTTGCCATGACTTAATGGACACTTGGCCGCCGTTGGCCGACTGAATAAAAAAAATTTTTTTTTTTTGCCTCCCCGGCATTACGTGCCTGTGCACTTGTGCTGTTTGGAGGAGGTTTCAAGGAGTCTGTGCTGGCATCGTGGTGCCTGATGCATGCTGAGCATGTTCTCTCAGCCCCCCATCCCCCCACTCACGACCCCGACATCCATCCCTCCCTCCCTGAGCTGGCATAGTTGCTAGAACTGTCAGTGCGCAAGCGCATCCCCCTTCAATCCTCTCTCTTATCTCTGCTGTGTCCTTGTACTGTCCCGCCCTACCTCACTGAACAGAAGTGTCGTGGAATTCAAACAGCTAACAAGAAGAAAAGTGTGAATGGAATGGGAATGGAACTAGGCAGCTGTTTCAACAAGAAGATCAGAAGAAGTGATAACTGTTCCTGCCATCCCCCAATGGAAGTTGGAACACTGCCTTCTAGTTCCTTTCACACATCTGCATTTTCTGGAAGACTTTGTTGGAGGAGGCTGATGTCAGAATTGCCCATCTTTAGCATCTCTAGGTCTGTTAAAGACAATGTGGCACACAAGAAGGCAAGCTAGCAAGGACGATATAAAAGGACAATGTACCATCTAAATAGCCCATTTCTCTTCTTTGCTAGCCTGCCTGAGTTTTTGTTTGTTGCTGCTGCTGCCCTGGTGTCCATATTTCCTTGTCCCCGGCATTTAGTTTTCCTGACTCCTTGGACCCTTAGTCAGACGATCGGACCTGTGTCGACCTTCAACCTTGTTGCCTGCTTCCTTGATTACAACAGCGTCAGCCTGAGCCTTTCTGCCTCACCCCTGCATAAAATTTCTGTGCACTTCTGCACACATCCAGAGGTAAGTTGCCATCCCCATTCTAGATACTGCATAGACTGGCTGAGGGGGATTTGTTTTTAGTTTGTGTGTTTAGTGCTAACATCTGCTAATGACAGCATCTGTTTAGCAGACAGAAGTCAGTCACACTAAATGCAGCACTGAAGTTCATCAGTAACCATTTACTGTATCTATCAGTAATCAGTCCCCCTGCAATGTCTGACCATCTCTCTCTGGTTCTGGTTTCTAGATGTTTCTGTAAAAATTAATCATCTTTTCTATTAACATTTTGGCAAAATGTTAGTAGAAAAGGTGATTAACTTTTTACAGAAAGAAACATCTATAAACCAGAACCTTTTAGTATTTTTTTTTTCAGTCATATATGATGGAGGCAGTATAGTGCAGTGGTTTAAGGATCTGAGCTACAAACCTGGAGACCTGGGTTTCAGTCCCACAGATCCCACTTGCATACTGTGTGATCCTGAGCAAATCACTTAACTTCCTCGTGTTCCCAGGTCACACCTGTAAAAAAGCTTCAGCTTAGTGTGTCTCTCCTGGTTTAAAAAAAATGAAACAGTTAAAATGACTTTGAACAAGATTTTACACTGAAGAAAAAAACAGCACGGTTTGTGTTCCTGAACTGCAGTCATTTTATTTGACTGAAGTGCAGTGTGTTTGCTTCAAATCCCTAGTCAGATCATGTTTCCTTTGAAAGCAGATTTACTGTGTGGTGTTATTTTTATTTTGTACTCACAGGGATTGCTACTGTTTGTTACTAACATTTCATTGCTTTATTTTTCTCTGATTCAAATTGTTGCTGGTATATCTTCTTCTGCATTATTACAAGGTGTGCCTACAGGTGTATGCTAACAGATTACTGCTGTCATCTTCTGATTCAAATTGTCTTTTGCAAGGTATATCTTCTGTTACTGCTTTATTTTTCTCTGTAGCAAAGTGTTTCTTACAGGGTATATCTTCTCTGAAATTATTACAGGTGGTGCTTTACAGGTTTTACAGTTTTATCTAACATTATGATAAGCTTTCAGGGTTACTGCATTTGTTGTTGACTGTTTCTCCTCTTACCTCCTTGTTCTTTCATCCGTGGTTGTTCTTTTTCGGCAGGGGAAGGGCCCAGCCACTCACCCCCATCACCAACCACCCTACACTACACTCCTTTTATAGGTACCACAGTTGTGACATTTCCTGTAGCAAAGCAGGAAGGGGCAGATCAGTGGGGCATCCACAAGGTGAGCTCATTTACAGGGGCACTAGTAATTTAACTTGTTATAACAAGTTATACAAAAACAAAACACAAAATCAAACCATTACTTGCATTTTCTTCCTTCTAAATACTCTGACCAGGTTATAAACCCAGCAACTTATCTGGAATGGATATCATTAACTGCAGGTACTGCGGAACACTTTTCAGAAGGACAGTCTTAGAGGATTTAGGACACTGTCCTACATGCTGGGCCATTGGAGATCTTAGGGCTCAGCTCCAGGCAGCATGGGCAGAAATTACACACCTCAGATTTCATATTCAAGGGGAAATACATTATAAGAACCACCCGCCATTTCCCCAACATCCAACAGAAGAACCTCGACCGCAGAGGGTAGTTGGTCCAGGAGGTTGGCAGGTGGTTAGGAGGGGCAAATTGGGTGCCCTATCACTCGTGCTCTCCAACATATTACCTCAAAACCATATAAACACTACAAACAGGTATCTGCCTCTATTTCTAAATCAAACAAAGGGCAGAGGACACTGCAGAGCAGGACACTGCAGCACAGGAGCTAGCACAACAAAACTCGCCCAAATCAGGAACCAAAACAAAAAAAGCAAAAATGAAACCCAAAAAACTTCTGATCATAGGAGACTCCATAATTTGGGGAGTTGATACCCATCTCCAGCCAGGGGTAATGGTCAGATGTCTCCCAGGTACATCAGCGTGGAGAGACACTGACCGCATTGCTAAAATTGTTCACAAAGCAGGAGAAAACATTGACGTCCTGGTACACATAGGGACTAATGATCTCGCCAGCCGGTCAGTTGTGGAGACCAAGGAACACCTGACCAGGCTGGGTGACAAACTATCATAGAAACATAGAAACATAGAAGTTGACGGCAGATAAGGACTGCAAGGCCCATCCAGTCTGCCCATTTCTTTTTTCTACCTTATGAATGTGCCATCAGCCTTTGCTCTGTCAGTGGCCTATCTATTCACAGTCATTTGTATTGCTCCCTTATGCCTATCCCATGCCTGTTTGAAGCCCTGCACTGTATTCATAGCCACCACTTCTTGTGGTAAGCCATTCCATGCATCCACCACCCTTTCTGTGAAAAAGAATTTCCTCACATTCCCCCTTAATCAGCCCCCCTCTAATCTCATGCTGTGTCCTCTTGTCCTGCTATTTTTCTTATATTTAAACATTAGACTCTTTCACCTTGTTAATGCCCTTAAGGTGTTTGAATGCCTCGATCATATCACCTCTCTCCCTCCTTTGCTCAAGAGTATACATATTGAGCTCTGTTAATCTGTCCTCATGTGTCTTCTGATGCAGTCCCTGCACCATTTTGGTTGCCCTTCTCTGGACTGCCTCAATTTGGTTAATGTCCTTGTGAAGGTGTGGCCTCCAATACTGCATGCAGTACTCCAGATGGGGCCTAACCAGTGTCTTGTAAAGAGGATTATTACCTCCCTCTTACGACTTGTGATACCCTACTAATACACCCTAACACCCCCTAGCCTTACCTACTGCTTTAGAGGTCTGCTTGGATGATTTCAGGTCATCAGTGATGATGATGCCCAAGTCTCTTTCTTCCTTTGTGACTGCTAGCAACTCCCCTCCCAGCCTATAGGTGGCTTCAGGGTTTCTCTTCCCTATGTGCATGATCTTGCACTTCTTTGCATTAAATCCCAGTTGCCACTCTTCTGACCATTTTGCTAGTTTATCCAGATCTCTTCTCATTCTGCCCGCCCCATCTGGATCATCTACTCTGTTGCAGATGTTGGTGTCATCTGCAAACAGACAAGCTTTACCCTCTAGTCCATCTGCAAGGTCACTAATTAAGATGTTGAAGAGGACTGGCCCCAGGACTGATCCCTGAGGTACCCCACTTGTGACTTGCATCTCTTCTGACTGTATACCATTTACCACCACTCTCTGTTTTCTGCCTGTCAACCAGTTTGCCACCCAGTTGACCAACTTCTGACCCACCCCGAGCCTACCCAGCTTATTTATCAATCTTCTATGTGGAACAGTGTCAAAAGCTTTGCTGAAGTCAAGGTAGGTGACATCAACTGCTCCCTCTTGATCCACCACTCTGGTTACCCAGTCAAAGAAATCTATGAGATTAGTTTGACAGGACCTTCCTTTTGTAAACCCATGCTGTCTTGGATCCTGTGCCCCTATGGATTCCAGGTGTTGCACTATCCTTTCATTAAGGAGTGCCTCCATAATCTTGCCCAATACTGAGGTAAGACTGACTGGTCTGTAGTTCCCCGCCTCTTCCCTGCTACCACTCTTGTGAAGCGGGATCACATGAGCCCTTCTCCAGTCTTCTGGGACCTCTCCTGTGCTCAGAGACTCACTAAACAGTTCTGCTAATGGCTCTGCTAGTTCCACCCTTAGCTCCTTAAGTACCCTGGGATGTATGCAGAATATTTAAACTAGCAAATGGGGAGAGGGGTGCAACACCCCATACGTCGAATAGGAAGAACACCCTTCCCCCCTCAGCCAGTGGTCAAACAGGGATTCAGCATGTTTGCAGTTCATTTGCATCACCAGGTAAGAAAAAAGGTCAGTCTCCCCATACGACGCACAGGGGAAATGCCAAACCTCACCCAACAACTAACACACCGAAATCTGGCCAATGGAAAATCAAGTACACAAATGCTCACAGCCTGGGAAATAAGATCCCAGACCTGCAGGCAATAATGTCAGAGGCTAAACTGGACATAGTAGCAATTAGTGAGACATGGTTTACCAGTAACCACACTTGGGAGACTTCAGTACCTGGCTATGTACTGTTCAGAAGTGACCAGGGTGCAGAAAAGGGGGGGAAGGAGTGGCCCTGTATGTCAATGAAAATATCAAAGGTACAGAAATTCAGAATACACATAAGGAGCCAGAAGAACTGTGGGTCACCCTGGAAACAGGAAATGGGACAGCCATAAGAACTGGAGTTGTCTACAGGCCCCCAGACCAGGGGGAAGACATAGACACATTACTGTTAGAAGATATACAAAACATCACAGCTAAAGGGGAGGTTCTGATAATGGGAGACTTCAACATGCCGGATACAGATTGGTCAATACCAGCAGGAACATCTGCCAGAACTAGACACATGGTGGATTCCCTGCAGGGGGAGGGCCTCAAACAAATGGTGCAGCAACCCACAAGAGACAGGACTATCCTAGATCTAGTACTGACTAACAGGGAAGGAATCACAGATCTCCAGGTTGAAGGTCACCTGGGGGCCAGTGACCATCACATGGTATGGTTCAATTTGGCCACTATGTCTAAATCATCCCATTCCAAGGCAAAAATATGGGACTTCAGAAGAGCTGACTTTTGATAAGATGGCCAACAGAGTTAAGCTAGCCCTGGCAAAAAGAAACACAGGTGAGGGGTTACAGGCAAAGTGGGCAAGCATTAAGGATGCAAAATTTGAAGCAACATCCCATTGTGTTAGACAGAAAAGGAAGTGCAAAAGAAGAAGGAAACCACTTTGGTTCTCAAATACAGTAGCAGAAAAGTTCAGAGCCAAAAGGCTGGCCTTCAGGAAATAAGGGAACACAGCGAGATGAAGATAGGGAGGCATACCAAACTGCCCTAAGGGAAGCAGGGAAGGCAGTAAGGCAGACAAAGTCCCAAACTGAAGAAACACTAGCACGAACAGTAAAAGATGGTGACAAGACTTTCTATGGATATATTAATGAAAGAAGAAAGTCCAGAGGGGGTGTTTCTAAGCTCAAAGGAGAAAAGGGGGCACTTGAGGAGGAGGACCCTGTAAAAGCATCTATCCTAAATAGATACTTTTGCACAGTATTTACTGAAGAGAAGGTAGGGCAGGGCCCACAGCTCAGCACCATAGACACAGGGGGGAGGGAGGTGAGCACTACTCCTTTCACAAAAAAAAAGGGTCCTACAAGAGCTCACTAAGCTCAGGGTGGACAAGGCAATGGGACCTGATGGCATACATCCCAGGGTACTTAAGGAGCTAAGGGTGGAACTAGCAGAGCCATTAGCAGAACTGTTCAGTGAGTCTCTGAGCACAGAAGAGGTCCCAGAAGACTGTAGAAGGGCTCATGTGATCCCGCTCCACAAGAATGGTAGCAGGGAACTACAGACCAGTCAGTCTTACCTCAGTAGTGGGCAAGATTATGGAGCCACTCCTTAAGGAAAGAATAGTGCAACACCTGGAATCCATAGGGGCACAGGATCCAAGACAGCATGGGTTTACAAAAGGAAGGTCCCGTCAAACTAATCTCATAGATTTCTTTGACTGGGTAACGAGAGTGGTGGACCAAGGGGGAGCAGTTGATGTTGCCTACCTTGACTTCAGCAAAGCTTTCGACACTGTTCCACATAGCAGATTGATAAATAAGCTGGGTAGGCTCAGGGTGGGTCAGAAGTTGGTCAACTGGGTGGCAAACTGGTTGACAGGCAGAAAACAGAGAGTGGTGGTAAATGGTATACAGTTAGAAGAGATGCAAGTCACAAGTGGGGTACCTCAGGGATCAGTCCTCTTCAATATCTTCATTAGTGACATTGCAGATGGACTAGAGGGTAAGGCTTGTCTGTTTGCAGATGACACCAACATCTGCAACGGAGTAGATGATCCAGATGGGGTGGGCAGAATGAGAAGAGATCTGGATAAACTAGCAAAATGGTCAGAAGAGTGGTAACTGGGATTTAATGCAAAGAAGTGCAAGATCATGCACATAGGGAAGAGAAACCCTGAAGCCACTTATAGGCTGGAAGGGGAGTTGCTGGCAGTCACAAAGGAAGAAAGAGACTTGGGCATCATCATCACCGATGACCTGAAATCATCCAAGCAGACCTCTAAAGCAGTAGGTAAGGCTAGGGGGATGTTAGGGTGTATTAGTAGGGGTATCACAAGTCGTAAGAAGGAGGTAATACTCCCTCTTTACAAGACACTGGTTAGGCTCTTATGGAGTACTTGCGGTAGCATTGGAGGCCACACCTTTCACAAGGACAGTAACCAAATTGAGGCAGTCCAGAGAAGGGCAACCAAAATGGTAGGACTGCATCAGAAGACATATGAGGACAGATTAACAAAGCTCAATATGTATACCCTTGAGCAAAGGAGGAGAGGGGTAGTATGATCAAACATTCAAACACCTTAAGGGCATTAACAAGGTGAAAGAGTCTAACATGTTTAAATATAAGAAAAATAGCAGGACAAGAGGACACAGCATGAGATTAGAGGGAGGCCGATTAAGGGGGAATGTGAGGAAATTATTTTTCACAGAAAGAGTGGTGGATGGATGGAACGGCCTACCACAAGAAGTGGTGGCTATGAATACAGTGCAGGGCTTCAAACAGGCATGGGATGGGCATAAGGGAGCAATACAGATGAGTATGAATAGATAGACCACTGACAGAGCAAAGGTCGATGGCACATTTATAAGATAGAAAAAGAAATGGGCAGACTGGATGGGCCTTATGGTCCTTATCTGCAGTCAACCTCTATGTTTCTATGTAATTGCTGGGGTCATGAGGATGGGGAGTAAAGATGAACTCAGATTTGGTTCACTTTGAGCTTTGGTGACATCAACATCAACTGTCTTGATGAAAGACAACATAAGAGTTAGCAGTTGCATTGTCAGAGGTTATGGTATTGAAGGAGAGCGTATCCAAATGTTAAGTAAACAAAAAATGTTTGGCTAGTTTGACCTATATATTGTGATAACTATGAAGACAGAAGCACTGCTTCAGATATTTCTTCAAAGCTAAGGTTTCCACTGGCTCAACTGATATGCATTTATTTGATTCACTGCCCTGACTTAAGCATATATGGCTGTTCTTATGATTGGCTAGACAGTGTTTACTATTTGTATTAATTAGTTATTGGTGGCTTTGCCTTAGTTTCGAGTCCCCCTGACTCTGTACTATATTGAGGCTTGTATCCCACCACGGCCACTGGTTGTAAGGGTGCTAGCTGCACATTGGAGCAGACTTGATAGATCATGTGGCCTGTTTGTTCGGGCAGATTCGTATGTTGTATGTAACTCTACCTTAAGTCTTCCTTTGCTTCTACATTAAATCTGCAGTGTGCAATTTTGTTTTTCAGATCTGGGAACTCTCAGTTTAGTTTTCTGCCACAGTGAGTCTTGATTACAGAGGGAAGAGTTGCTTTCTTACTGTTATGGGTTTTTTTTTGTGGAATGTTAGAGATCTCAGCAACCACAGGGGACAACTTCCTAAAAATACAGTGAGAACACACAGTGCAGCTCAGATATCATGTACAGTCTTTTCAATGCAGAGTTGAAATCAGATAATCATAAATAGTCTTTATCTGATTTCAACTCTGCATTGGACTCCTCCAGCCTAGAAAATGAGCCGTGAGAAAAACAGTTTACTGTCTGACTCTTTTTGGAGAAGTTATGCCAGAGTCCATATGACCAAAATTGCATAGCCAGAGCTCACACCCAAGAAATGTGATGGTGGTCCATTCAATATGGGGAGAGATTTTTCTAGTATCTTTGTACTGTTTCATTTTGTTTTATGTACTGTATTGTCTGTATCCTTTAAACATATTAATAACAAATAATTTAAAAAATCTAACAATATTACATGAACTTATAGCAACAACTTCTCTACAGTTGAACTACAGGCACATGCTGTTGCTCAACTGTAGAGAATGTGTTGATATAAGTTCATCTTGAAGTGCTTAACATGTGGAGTAGACTACCCACTGAGAAGGTTGGGGAAGGTAGCACATTTTAAAGCTTTTAAAGCAGGATGAGACTGATTTCTGAGGGAACATGCTGCCATTTACAGTTGCACAGAGCTGTCACAAACCCACTCAACCGGTCAGCCCTCTACTCCCAAAGTGCCAACCTCCGAGCGCAGTCTTGTGAACAGTTAACAGAAACAGGGTAACCCTCCTGTCTGTTTTGCGGGTTCAAATCAAACTTTGGTCTCAGTTCTGGAGGGATTCAAACTGTGAACCTCTTGCTAGCATACCCAATGCACAGGCTCAGATAATTCTGTCTTCGGGGGGCCAGATTTCATTGCCTATGGGCACCTAACCAGGTGTACAGAAATGAACCCTTAAAAACTCTAATAAAGACCTCAGATTAATTTTAACTTTTTCCAGTTTGGTGTCACCATTCAAGCTTATGCACAGTGTCTGCTTTAACCATATATATTTCACTTGTTAAAGGAAGAAATTCAAAGACAGACCAAATAGGCTCTAAAAACAGAGTTTATTAAAATAGATAAAAAATATGTAAAACATAAAATACAGAACCATATATCACACAACATGCAAATCTTTTAGAAGAACAAGGTTTTAACGTGCAATTCCCACTACAGTACTTAGATTTTGTCTCTCTCTCTCTACCTGTATACTTGCTTAAAGTGCTCAAAGATGTTTCT
Organism: Neoceratodus forsteri; assembly: GCA_016271365.2. Taxonomy (NCBI): domain Eukaryota; kingdom Metazoa; phylum Chordata; order Ceratodontiformes; family Ceratodontidae; genus Neoceratodus; species Neoceratodus forsteri. The sequence goes on from CM028130.1 coordinate 1,138,139,083, forward strand.
TTGTCAGAGTGTAGATAAAAGTCTCTGAAGGAAAACAGAATTCTGTTTAAAAGCTGGCTTTGCCCACCTCTTTGCATGAGGTCACCTAGCTCCTCCTTTGTTTATGAAAAATCATACACTCAGTATATTTTATCATATTAAAAGGTAAGATAATTAAGGTTACATCAGCAGAAACTCCTTTCTTCATATGACTTTCCCAATCAAGTCTGTAAATTTCCTTTCATCTATAAGCAGTATCCCCTCTCACACAGACATCAAAGCATTTATGATTTCGCACCAGAGTGCCAGATAACCTGCACTTTCCCCTAAACGTCATAAAAGTTTATGATTTTCCCTCTTAGCAACTACAGCTATATTTAACTTAGATAAATGGAGATCCTTGATTAAGGCCTGTTCTAGCCTGTAATTAGCTTCTGGCATTCCAGGTAATACCTTGTATCTAAAACCTGTGTGTGTGTGTGTCTGTGTGTGATTGTACATGCTGTCTCAGCATCTCTCATGAGAGACAGTCCATAACACATTTTTATATTACAAAAAAATCATAGTGTTCTCAGAACTGGCTGTCCACATGTCACAATCCTCCCCACCTAGACTGAATTTGGGGGCTCTATCCCCTGCATGGGATGAGCTTCCCAAATCAGTTCACTCCTCATAGACACTAGATAGCCCATCGGAGTTCTGATTTTTGGCTCCAGCTCTATGTACGATTGTCAGATCATACCCTTACAAAGCAAGACTCCATCTTAGCAATCTATCATTGTTTTTCCCCATCTGCATCAGCCAAACCAGGGGGTTGTGGTCAGTCTGCACCACAAAATGCTGCCCATACAAGTATGGCTCCAACTTCTTTAGGGTCCACACTATGGCAAGACATTCTTTTTCCACAGTGGAGTATGCTTGTTCCCTGGGAAGTAACATCCTACTCAGGTATGCTATTGGGTGATTCCTCCCTTGGCCAAATGTCTGACTCAGTACTGCCCCAATACCCATGTCTGAGGAGTCAGTCTGAACTATAAAGGTTTTGCTATAGTCAGGACTTGTCAAAACAGGAGCACTGCACAGTGCTTCCTTTAGTTTAGAAAAGGCTTCCTCACAGGCTGGGCCCCAGGTAATTTTCTTAGGCATCCTTTTCTTTGTCAGGTCAGATAGGGGAGCAGCCAGGGCACTGTAATTGGGTACAAATTTTCTGTAGTACCCTGCTGTCCCTAGAAAACTCCTGACCTGCTTCTGTGTTTCTGGTCTGGGCCATGCCTAGATTACCTCTATCTTTATTTGGTTAGGATAGAGCTGTCCTTGGCCTACCACATGCCCAAGGTATGCCACTTCTCCCATGGCCACCTGGCACTTCTCGGCTTTGACAGTGAGCCCAGCCCTCTGTATCCCGCCCAGCACGTCCCTAAGGTGGGAAAGGTGTTCCTCCCAGCTTGTACTAAAGATGGCAATGTCATCCAGGTATGCCATGGCATACTCCTCAGCACCATTTAACACCTGGTTCACCAACCTTTGAAAAGTGTCCAGGGCGTTCTTCATTCCGAAAGGCATTACTTTAAATTCAAATGTCTATCGGAGTGTTGAAGGCCAACCTCTCCCTAGCTCTGTCCATCAACTCTACCTGCCAATACCCCTTGGTCAGGTCAATAGTCGTAAGGTAGGTCGCCCCTCCCAACTTGTCCAGAAGTTCGTCCATCCAGGGCATCAGGTGGGCATCTGACTTCATGATTGCATTCAGTCCACACAGAAATGAGTAGAGCCATCTGGCTTGGGCACAAGGACTACAGGTGAGGCCCAGGGGCTGTGGGATCTCTATATTACTCCTAAATCCAGCATCTCCTCCACTTCCCTCCTAATGTCCTTTTGGACAGCCTCTGACACCAGATATGCTGTCTGCCATATGGGCGTCTGTGTCCGTCTCCACATCGTGCATCGCTAAGGGGGTTAGTCCAGGCTTGGCGCTAAACAATGGGGCAAAGTCTGCTAAAACCTCTCTTACTTTCTGGATCTGGTCTGGGGCCAGCTGGGGAGACAATTTTACTGCCTCCACAGAGGACTCCTGCTTACTTTCCTCCAGCAAGTCCAGAAGGGGGTCTCCTTCATCTGTCCCCTCCCCATGACTACACACTGCAAACACCATGTCAGCCCTATTTGCATATGGCTTCATCATGTTGACATGGTACATCCTTTCTGTCTGTCTTCAGTCAGGTAACTCTATAATGTAGTTCACGTCATTTACCTTCCTAACCACTTTGTATGGTCCTGCCCACTCAGCCTGCAGCTTGTCTTTCTGGACCAGAATAAGGACCATGACTTCCTGATCCACCATGTATGAGCGAGCTCTGGCTCTGTGGTCATACCACACTTTTTGTTTCTGTTGGGCAGCTGCCAGGTTGCTCTGGGCTGTCCCCTTAAGCTCCTTCAGCCTTTCCCTTAACCTAAGGAGGTAATCCACAATAGGAGTTCCCTGGGTGGCGTGATTGCCTTCCTCATCCTCCCGGATCAAGTCTAGGGGCCCACATACCTGGCGTCCATATAAAAGAGTTTGAAGAGGGAAAATCCTGTCGACTCTTGGGGCACCTCCCTGTAGGCAAACAACAGGTGGGGAAGGTATTTCTCCCAGTCCCTCCCATGCTGTTCAGCAAATGCCTGGAGCATTGACTTCAGGGTACCATTGAATCTTTCCACAAGCCCACTGGCTTGTGGGTGATATGGTGTCGTGCATCTCTGCACCACCCCACACTTCTCCCATAAACATTTCGTCAGGTCCGACATGAAGGAACACCCTCAATTGGTAATAACCTCCTGCGGAAACCCAACACGGGAGAAAATCCCAAGTAAGGCATCTGCCACTTTGTCTGTCCTCAGTGAGGATAGGGCAACTGCCTCTGGGTACCGGGTGGCATAATCTACCACAGTCAGGATGAATCTCTTCCCTGGGCAGCTGGGGGTATTTAAAGGCCCCACAATATCCATTCCCACCTTCTGGAATGGCTCCTCCACTATGGGCAAGGGAATCAGGGCAGCTTGGATTTTCTGGCCCGCCTTCCTTATTCTTGGCACCGGTGACAAGACCTGCAATACTCCTTCACCTGCTGGGTGAAGTTAGGACAATAGAAATTCTGGGCCAACTGCTGCGTAGTGCACATGATTCTCAGATGACCAAACAAGGGAATATCATGTGCAATCTTGAGCAACTGCTCACGATACCTCTGGGGAACGACAATCTGCCTGCCTAGCACCCCTCCTTCTGTCTGCACAGCCTGAGTATACATAAGCCCATTTTCCCAATAAACCTTATGTCTGCCATCACCTCCCTGTGCACCGTCTGAGTCTGCCCAAGCCCTCAGCTTCTCTAAACTAGGGTCACTTCTCTGAGAAGCTGCAAACCCCTCACACATTCCCAAGGCATGGGACAGGTCCCCTTCAGTTGCTAAACTAGGGTCCCTATCACTAGCATCAGGGCACTCAGGATCACTGTCAATCCCAACCCTCTGACAAGGGGTCACCCCTCCCTCTTCGGAGTAACCCTCTGTAGCTGTGTGGTTACTTGCTATTGGGGAAATTTCTACCCCTTTTTATCAGTCTCCCCCTCTGGAGATATAGGCTAGGGAACCACCCTCTCAGTGGTTTCCACAATGGCTTCTGTGCGGTTCAGGGAACTACAATTTTCCCTTGCTGTTTGGCTACGGGTAACTGCACATACCATCCCCTGTTGGAGATTGTTGTCCAGGACCACATCCACTGCTAATGTTTCGACTACAGCCACCTGTTGCACAGTTCCCCCTGTTTCACCCCAGTCTAAGAGAACACTAGCGAGGGGCAATGTTTTCTCATCACCCGCAAAGTCCTGTACAGTGACATATTTATTGGGTATAAGCTGACCAGACTGTACCAAATTCCCTTTACCAAGGTCAGGGATGCCGCTTTGTCCCTTATCCCCTGCGTCTGTACACCATTCACCATGACTGGGTGCATGTGTTCCCTCATGTTCACTGGCATGCTTCCAGGAACACACAAACAACCACCTTCTTTTCTAGCACCTGGTTGTGTATTATTGCTCACCTTTTTGGGACACTGTCTGGCAATATGCCCAGTTTCTTTACACAACCAACATTCATTTCTTCTGTCAGAGAAATCTTTTCTGTGAAACCTGGGGCTAATTGGTTTCGGTGGAGGCAGTGAGGTTTTCAGCTGTCCTGAAGGCACGCTTTTCCCTTTCTGCACTGCCACGCCCACCCCATTCGCTCTCAGAGCAGGTCTGCTCTTGGCATAGCAGTCCGAATGTTCAGCAGCCTCTTGCACTGTTTTGGGATCTCAGTCCTCTAGCCAGGTTTTTAGCCCTGCTGGGCATGCTCAATAAAACTGTTCTAACAAAATCACATTTTCAATTTTAATCAACAGAGTTTGCCTCAATTCCTTCCCACCAACGTTTTAAAAACTGACATCGTTTTGTGGCTAGCTCCTCATAGCTCATGTCAGGGCTTCTCCTGAGCCTACGGAATTTAGCTCCATATGATTCAGCAGTTAATTCAAATTTTTTATACAGTGCAGCTTTAAGTTTGCTGTAATCATCACTGTCCTCATTGTCCATTTGACCCAATGCATCCTGAGCTTTCCCAGTAAGTAGCGGGGATAGCTTGAAGCTCCAGAACTCTCTAGGAATTTTAGCCAGAATACAAACTTTTTCAAAAGAATTTAAAAAGGCATCCATATCCTCCCCCTCTTTAAATTCGGCTAGCAATTTGGAGTTCAATTTGTAACCCAGTCCTGCAGTCCCAGTTAAACCCAAGCCACTTACCTGCTCTAGTGTCACTGGTTGGAGTCGTAGCTTCTCCAGTTCATGTTGCCTCTGGCGCTCCTGCTCCTCAATGTCTGCGTTTCAGTGTTCTTGCTCCCTCTTCTTCTCTGCAGCTCTTTGGCGCTCACACTCCTCACAGTCTGCCTCCCGTTGTTCTCGCTCTGCCTCTTGACTCTCTTGTTCTCTCTTCTTCTATAACTCCAGCTCCATCCTGAGCAACTCAGTTTGCAGCGTGAGTACTTCTGGATCCAGGATACTGGTGACCTTCTCCTGCTGCTGTGGCCCTTCGCTGACAGTGGCCTGTTGCCCTCATCGGATCAGGACACTGCACTGGCCGCTAGCCCTGCCACACTCGAGGTTTGGTCCTTTTCAGTCATGGTCTGTGACTCGCTGTTCGGGGTATCTGCTACCATCAGGGCATCTATGAGGTTCTGCTTGCTGGCTTTCACCTCGAATGGGATTCCTCTGTCCCCGCACAACTGCCTTAAGTAGTCTACAGTGTGCCTGCTGTAGTTGGAAGCCATCTTCCCTAACTACTGCTACTCTGCCTTGCACTTTAGGAAAAAAAAATAAAACGGGTAGGAACTTGACTGTACGCCAAGAGATATAGTTCTGTCTCTGTTTAAAATAAAACTCTGCCTTTTTCTTTCTTTGCAAGTGAACTGATGGTCTCAAGCTGACACACTGAACAATAAAAGCTTGTAATACCAGAAATGTTGCCACTGCTGCCAACCAATCTGTCACAAACCCACTCAGCAGGTCAGCCCTCTTCTCCCAAAGTGCCAACCTCCAAGTGCAGTCTTGTGAACAGTTAACAGAAACAGGGTAACCTTCCTGTCTGTTTTGTGGGTTCAAATCAAACTATGGTCTCAGTTCTGGAGGGATTCAAACTGTGAACCTCTTGCTAGTGTACCCAATGCACAGGCTCTGATAATTCAGTCTTCGGGGAGCCAGATATCTTTGACTATGGGCACCTAACCAGGTGTACAGAAAAGAATCCTTAAAAACTCGAATAAAGACCTCAGATTAATCTTAACTTTTTCCAGTTTGGTATCACCATTCAAGCTTATGCACAGTGTCTGCTTTAACCATATATATTTCACTTGTTAAAGGAAGAAATTCAAAGACAGACCAAATAGGCTCTAAAAATAGAGTTTACTAAAATAGATACAAAAATATGTAAAACATAAAATACAGAACCATATAATCACAACACATACAAATCTTTTAAAAGAACAAGGTTTTAACAGTGCAAGTCCTACTACAGTACTTAGATTTTGTCTCTCTCTACCTGTATACTTGCTTAAAGTGCTCAATGATGTTTCTTTGTCAAAGTGTAGATAAAAGTCTCTGAAGAAAAACAGAATTCTGTTTAAAAGCTGGCTTTGCCCACCTCTTTGCATGAGGTCACCTAGCTCTTCCTCAGTTTATGAAAAATCATACACCCAGGATATTTTATCATATTAGAAGGTAAGATAAATAGAGAATAATGGATAGCTCACTGGGTATTACCGGTGAGTAATACCATCGAGAGGTTCTGGACACCTAGGAACCTCGAGAGCGAAGCTTGAGAGGTTACAGTGTCCAAAACCTCAAGATGGTATCTCACCGGTAATACCCAGTGAGCTATCCTTAATTTTTTTTAATATATGGATGAGAGATTGTTTTGTGCGTGTCTTTTTGTTACGGGCGGTTGGCTGTTCAGTGAAGGACTGTCTCAGTCCTAGCTGTACTGTCAGACTTTCTGTTAATCTGTGTCTCTTTTCTCCCTGTCGCCCCTGCTGCCAAGACAGGCACAAATGGACAGTTTTCTTTAGTCCTACTCTTGTCCTATGTTGGAGAAGCCACATAAGTAGTTTTCCAATATTTAAAAAAAAAATCCATAAACACGGGAAGCAGAACAAACATTTTACGGTCTCGCCAAGCGAGAGACCGCCGCCATGTTTGCGACGGTGTTTTGGTCACCCACAAACAGAAAATGGCAAATCAATAGCCAGGTTTTCATGGTGACTGTTTGATTGATGCTTGGCAGGAGTAATCATTTTGGGAGTTATGCACTTGTGCTGTTAACCTTTCCCGATAATGCTATCGTTCAGTTCCCAAATTATACTATTATGGGACATGAACGATAGTATTATCACTCTTGAAGGGTGGTATTGTCTCTTCGGGAGTGATAGTACTATCGAATAAAAACTGTATGCTTTAGTAGCATATTAAATCTGATATCCATATATTAATTAAAGTTACATCAGCAGAAACTCCTTTCCTCATGTGACTTCCTCAATCAAGTATGTAAATTTCCTTTCATCTATAAGCAGTATCCCCTCTCACACAGACATCAAAGCATTTATGATTTCACAACAGGGTGCCAGATAACCTGCACTCTTCCTCTAAATGCCATAAAAGTTTATGATTTTCCCTCCTAGCAACTACAGCTATAATTAACTTCGATAAATAGAAGATCCTTGATTAAGGCCTGCTCTAGCCTGTAATTAGTTTCTGGCATTCCAGGTAACACCTTGTATCGAAAACCTGTGTGTGTGCGTGATTTTACATGCTGTCTCAGCATCTCTCATGAGAGACAGTCCATAACACATTTTTATAATACAAAAAAATCATAGTGTACTCAGAACTGGCTGTCCACGTGTCACAATCCTCCCCACCTAGACTGAATTTGGGGACTCTATCCCCTGCATGGGATGAGCTTCCCAAATCAGTTCACTCCTCATAGACACTAGATAGCCCATCGGAGTTCTGATTTTTTGGCTCCAGCTCTATGTACGATTGTCAGATCATACCCTTGCAAAGCAAGACTCCATCTTAGCAATCTACCATTGTTTTTCCCCATCTGTGTCAGCCAAACCAGGGGGTTGTGGTCAGTCTGCACCACAAAATGCTGCCCATACAAGTATGGCTCCAACTTCTTTAGGACCTACACTATGGCAAGACATTCTTTTTCCACAATGGAGTATGCTTGTTCCCTGGGAAGTAACTTCCTACTCAGGTATGCTATTGGGTGATTCCTCCCTTGGCCGAATGTCTGACTCAGTACTGCCCCAATACCCATGTCTGAGGGTCAGTCTGAACTATAAAGGTTTTGCTATAGTCAGGATTTCTCAAAACAGGAGTACTGCACAGTGCTTCCTTTAGTTTGGAAAAGGCTTCCTCACAGGCTGGGCACCAGGTAATTTTCTTAGGCATCCTTTTCTTTGTCAGGTCAGATAGGGGAGCAGCCAGGGCACTGTAATTGGGTACAAATTTTCTGTAGTACCCTGCTGTCCCTAGAAAACTCCTGACCTGCTTTTGTGTTTCTGGTCTGGGCCATGCCTAGATTACCTCTATCTTTATTTGGTTAGGACAGAGCTGTCCTCGGCCTACCACATGCCCGAGGTATGCCACTTCTCCCATGGCCACCTGGCACTTCTTGGCATTGACAGTGAGCCCAGCCCTCTGTATCCCGCCCAGCACTTCCCTAAGATGGAAAAGGTGTTCCTCCCAGCTTGTACTAAAGATGGCAATGTCATCCAGGTACGCCATGGTGTACTCCTCAGCACCATTTAACACCTGGTTCACCAACCTTTGAAAAGTGTCCAGGGCGTTCTTCATTCCGAAAGGCATTACTTTAAATTCAAATGTCTATCGGAGTGTTGAAGGCCAACCTCTCCTAGCTCTGTCCATCAACTCTACCTGCCAGCCCCCTTGGTCAGGTCAATAGTCGTGGGTAGGTCGCCCTCCCAACTTGTCCAGGAGTTCGTCCATCCAGGGCATCAGGTGGGCATCTGACTTCATGATTGCATTCAGTCCACACAGAAATAAGTAGAGCCATCTGGCTTGGGCACAAGGACTACAGGTGAGGCCCAGGGGCTGTGGGATCTCTAGATTACTCCTAAATCCAGCATCTCCTCCACTTCCCTCCTAATGTCCTTTTGGACAGCCTCTGACACCTGATATGCTGTCTGTCATATGGGCATATGTGTCCCTGTCTCCACAACGTGCGTCGCTGAGGGGGTTAGTCCAGGCTTGGTGCTAAACAATGGGGCAAAGTCTGCTAAAGCCTCCCTTACTTTCTGGATCTGGTCTGGGACCAGCTCGGGAGACAATATTACTGCCTCCACAGAGGACTCCTGCTTACTTTCCTCCAGCAAGTCCAGAAGGGGGTCTCCTTTGTCCGTCCCTTCCCCATGACTACACACTGCAAACACCATGTCAGCCCTATTTGCATATGGCTTCATCATGTTGACATGGTACATCCTTTCTGTCTGTCTTCAGTCAGGCAACTCTATAATGTAGTTCACGTCATTTACCTTCCTAACCACTTTGCATGGTCCTGCCCACTCAGCCTGCAGCTTGTCATTCTGGACTGGAATAAGGACCATGACTTCCTGACCCACCATGTACGAACAAGCTCTGGCTCTGCGGTCATACCACACTTTTTGTTTCTGTTGGGCAGCTGCCAGGTTGCTCTGGGCTGTCCCCATAAGCTCCTTCAGCCTTTCCCTAAACCTAAGGAGGTAATCCACAATGGGAGTTCCCTGGGTGGCGTGCTTGCCTTCCTCATCCTCCCGGATCAAGTCTAGGGGCCCACGTACCTGACGTCCATATAAAAGAGTTCGAAGGGGGAAAATCCTGTCGACTCTTGGGGCACCTTCCTGTAGGCAAACAACAGGTGGGGAAGGTATTTCTCCCAGTCCCTCCCATGCTGTTCAGCAAACGCCTGGAGCATTGACTTCAGGGTACCATTGAATCTTTCCACAAGCCCACTGGCTTGTGGGTGATATGGTGTTGTGCATCTCTGCACCACCCCACACTTCTTCCATAAAAATTTCATCAGGTCCGACATGAAGGAACCCCCTCGATCGGTAATAACCTCCTGCAGAAACCCGAGAAAAAATCCAAAGTAAGGCATCTGCTACTTTGCCTGTCCTCAGTGAGGATAGGGCAACTGCCTCTGGGTACCGGGTGGCATAATCTACCACAGTCAGGATGAATCTCTTCCCTGAGCAGCTCGGGGTATTTAAAGGCCCCACAATATCCATTCCCACCTTCTGGAATGGCTCCTCCACTATGGGCAAGGGAATCAGGGCAGCTTGGATCTTCTGGCCCACCTTCCCTATTTCTTGGCACCGGTGACAAGACCTGCAATACTCCTTCACCTGCTGGGTGAAGTTAGGCCAATAGAAATTCTGGGCCAACTGCTGCGTAGTGCATGCAATTCTCAGATGACCAAACAAGGGAATATCATGTGCAATCTTGAGCAACTGCTCACGATACCCCTGGGGAACAACAACCTGCCTGCACAGCCTGAGTATACATAAGCCCATTTTCCCAATAAACCTTATGTCTGCCATCACCTCCCTGTGCACCGTCTGAGTCTGTCCAAGCCCTCAGCTTCACTTCTCTGAGCAGCTGCAAACCCCTCACACATTCCCAAGGCATAGGACAGGTTCCCTTCAGTTGCTAAACTAGGGTCCCTATCACTAGCATCAGGGCACTCAGGATCACTGTCAATCCCAACCCTCTGACAAGGGGTCACCCCTCCCTCTTCGGAGTAACCCTCTGTAGCTGTGTGGTTACTTGCTATTGGGGACGTTTCTACCCCTTTTTATCAGTCTCCCCCTCTGGAGATATAGGCTGGGGAACCACCCTCTCAGTGGTTTCCACAATGGCTTCTGTGCGGTTCAGGGAACTACAATTTTCCCTTGCTGCTTGGCTACAGGTAACTGCACATACCATCCCCTGTTGGAGATTGCTGTCCAGGATCATGTCCACTGCTAATGTTTCGACAACAGCCACCTGTTGCACAGTTCCCGTTTCACCCCAGTCTAAGAGAACACTAGAGAAGGGCAATGCTTTTTCCCCACCCGCAAAGTCCTGTACAGTGACATATTTATTGGGTATAAGCTGACCAGGCTGTACCAGATTCCCCTTTACCAAGGTCAGGGATGCCGCTGTGTCCCTTATCCCCTGCGTCTGTACACCATTCACCATGACTGGGTGCATGTGTTCCCTCATGTTCACTGGCATGCTTCCAGGGACACACAACCAACCATCTTCTTTCCTAGCACCTGGTTGTGTATTATTGCTCACCTTTTTGGGACACAGTCTGGCAATATGCCCAGTTTCTTTACACAACCAACATTCATTTCTTCTGTCAGAGAAATCTTTTCTCTGAAACCTGGGGCTAACTGGTTTCGGTGGAGGCAGTGAGGGTTTTAGCTGCCCTGAAGGCATGCTTTTCCCTTTCTGCGCTGCCACGCCCACCCCATTCGCTCTCAGAGCAGGTCTGCTCTTGGCATGGCAGTCCAAATGTTCAGCAGCCTCTTGCACTGTTTTGGGATCTCGGTGCTCCAGCCAGGTTTTTAGCCCTGCTGGGCATGCCCAATAAAACTGTTCTAACAAAATCACATTTTCAATTTTATCAACAGAGTTTGCCTCAATTCCTTCCCACCAACGTTTTAAAAACTGACGTTGTTTCATGGCCAGCTCCTCATAGCTCATGTCAGGGCTTCTCCTGAGCTTATGGAATTTAGCTCTGAATGATTCAGCAGTTAATTCAAATTTTTTCAACAGTGCAGCTTTAAGTTTGCTGTAATCATCACTGTCCTCATTGTCCATTTGACCCAATGCATCCTGAGCTTTCCTGGTAAGTAGCGGGGATAGCTTGAAGCTCCAGAACTCTCTAGGAATTTTAGCCTGAATATAAACATTTTCAATAGAATTTAAAAAGGCATCTATATCCTCCCCCTCTTTAAATTCGGCTAGCAATTTGGAGTTCAATTTGTAACCCAGTCCTGCAGTCCCAATTAAACCCAAGCCACTTACCTGCTCTAGTGTCACTGGTTGGAGTCGTAGTTTCTCCAGTTCATGTTGCCTCTGGCGCTCCTGCTCCTCAATGTCTGCATTTCAGTGTTCTTGCTCCCTCTTCTTCTCTGCAACTCGATGGTGCTCACGCTGCTCACAGTCTGCCTCCCGTTGTTCCCACTCTGCCTCTTGTTCTCTCTTCTCCTGGAACTCCAGCTCCATCCTGCACAACTCAGTTTGCAGCGTGAGTACTTCTGGATCCAGGATACTGGTGACCTTCTCCTGCTGCTGTGGCCCTTCACTGACAGTGGCCTGTTGCTCTCCTCATTGGATCAGGACACTGCACTGGCCACTAGCCCTGCCACACTCAAGGTTTGGTCCTTTTCAGTCATGGTCTGTGACTCGCTGCTCTGGGTATCTGCTACCATCAGGGCATCTATGAGGTTCTGCTTGCTGGCTTTCACCTCGAACGGGATTCCTCTGTCCCCGCACAACTGCCTTAAGTAGTCTACAGTGTGCCTGCTGTAGTTGGAAGCCATCTTCCCTAACTACTGCTACTCTGCCTTGCACTTTAGGAAAAAAAATAAAACGGGTAGGAACTTGACTGTACACCAAGAGATACAGTTCTGTCTCTGTTTAAAATAAAACTCTGCCTTTTTCTTTCTTTGCAAATGAACTGATGGTCTCAAGCTGACACACTGAACAATAAAAGCTTGTAATACCAAAAATGCTGCCACTGCTGCCAACCAATCTGTCACAAACCCACTCAGCAGGTCAGCCCTCTACTCCCAAAGTGCCAACCTCCGAGTGCAGTCTTGTGAACAGTTAATAGAAACAGAGTAACCCTCCTGTCTGTTTTGTGGGTTCAAATCAAACTTTGGTCTCAGTTCTGGAGGGATTCAAACTGTGAACCTCTTGCTAGTGTACCCAATGCACAGGCTCAGATAATTCAGTCTTCGGGGAGCCAGATATCTTTGCCTACGGGCACCTAACTAGGTGTACAGAAATGAACCCTTAAAAACTCGAATAAAGACCTCAGATTAATCTTAACTTTTTCCAGTTTGGTATCACCATTCAAGCTTATGCACAGTGTCTGCTTTAACCATATATATTCCATTTGTTAAAGGAAGAAATTCAAAGACAGACCAAATAGGCTCTAAAAATAGAGTTTACTAAAATAGATAAAAAAATATGTAAAACATAAAATACGGAACCATATATCACAACACATACAAATCTTTTAAAAGAACAAGGTTTTAACAGTGTAATTCCTACTACAGTACTTAGATTTTGTCTCTCTCTACCTGTATACTTGCTTAAAGTGCTCAATGATGTTTCTTTGTCAAAGTGTAGATAAAAGTCTCTGAAGAAAAACAGAATTCTGTTTAAAAGCTGGCTTTGTCCACCTCTTTGCATGAAGTCAGCTAGCTCCTCCTCTGTTTATGAAAATTCATACACCCAGGATATTTTATCATAGTAGAAGGTAAGATAAATAGAGAATAATGGATAGCTCACTGGGTATTACCGGTGAGTCATACCATCGAGAGGTTCTGGACACCTAGGAACCTTGAGAGCGAAGCTTGAGATGTTAGTGTCCAGAACCTCAAGATGGTATCTCACCGGTAATACCCAGTGAGCTATACTTAATTTTTTTTTAATATATGGATGCGAGATTATTTTGTGCGTGTCTTTTTGTTACGGGCAGTCAGCTGTTCAGTGAAGGACTGTCTCAGTCCTAGCCGACTGCCGCACTTTCTGTTAATCTGTGTCTCTTTCTCCCTGTCGTCCCTGCCGCGCACAGGCACAAATGGACAGTTTTCTTTTAGTCCTACCTTGTCCTATGTTGGAGAAGCCACATAAATCATTTTCCAATATTTAAAAAAAATCCATAAACACGGGAAGTAGCACAAACATTTTACGCTCTCGCCAAGTGAGAGACCGCCGCCATTTCTGCAAAGGTGTTTTGGTCACCCACAAACAGAAAATGGCAAATAAATAGCCAGGTTTTCATGGTGACTGTTTGATTGATGCTTGGCAGGAGTAATCATTTTGGGAGTTATGCACTTGCGCTGTTAACCTTTCCTGATAATACTATCGTTCAGTTCCCAAACGATACTATTATGGGATGTGAATGATAGTATTATCACTCTCGAAGGGTGGTATTATCACTTCGGGAGTGATAGTATTATCGAAAAAAAAACCTGTATGCTTTAGTAGCATATTAAATCTGATATCCATATATTAATTAAGGTTACATCAGCAAAAACTCCTTTCCTCATGTGACTTCCCCAATCAAGTATGTAAATTTCCTTTCATCTATAAGCAGTATCCCCTCTCTCATAGACATCAAAGCATTTATGATTTCGCAACAGGGTGCCAGATAACCTGCACTCTTCCTCTAAACGCCATAAAAGTTTATGATTTTCCCTCTTAGCAACTACAGCTATAATTAACTTCAATAAATAGGAGATCCTTGATTAAGGCCTGTTCTAGCCTGTAATTAGCTTCTGGCCTTCCAGGTAACACCTTGTATCTAAAACCTGTGCGTGTGTGTTTGTGTGATTTTACATGCTGTTTCAGCATCTCTCATGAGAGACAGTCCATAACACATTTTTATATTACAAAAAAAAATCATAGTGTACTGTCCATGTGTACAGTCTTTTCAATGCAGAATTAAAATCAGATAATCATAAATAGTGTTTATCTGATTTCAACTCTGCATTGGACTCCTCCAGCCTAGAAAATGAGCCATGAGAAAAACAGTTTACTGTCTGACTCTTTTTGGAGAAGTTATACCAGAGTCCATATGACCAAAATTGCATAGCCAGAGCTCACACCTATGAAATGTGATGGTGGTCCATTCATTATGGGGGGTATTTTTCTAGTATCTTTGTACTGTTTCATTTTGTTTGATGTACTGTATTGTCTGTATCCTTTAAACATATTAATAACAAAAATTAAAAAATCTAACAATATTACATGAACTTACAGCAACAACTTCTCTACAGTTGAACGACAGGCACATGCTGTTGCTCAACTGTAGAGAATGTGTTGATATAAGTTTATCTTAAAGTGCTTAACATGTGGAGTAGACTACCCACTGGGGAGGCTGGGGAAGGTAGCACATTTTAAAGCTTTCAAAGCAGGATGAGACTGATTTCTGAGGGAGCATGCTGGCATTTACAGTTGCACAGAGCAAACAATCTATTCTTAATCTACATGGGCTCTAGGTGATGGAAGTGGGCAGTGGATCCCCCAATAAAGAAAAACAAGCTTTTGTGTGCAGTAGTCATCGCTTGTCACATACACTAAGTTCTATTGAGGGAAACCAGGAATATGTTTGCTGCAGATCTCAATAGTCCCAGAGGGAGTGTGTATGTGCGTATGTACGTGTGTGTGTGTGTATATGTATGTGGGGGGGTGGGGAGGCAGTCACAGTATCATTAACATTCCATTCATTGCACAGTGGAATCTAATGTTGACCTAAGTATCCCCTGCCCTCCAGTGCTTGTGAGACCCTCAGCTAAATGAATCCCCTTCTCCCATGGAAACAAAATCAGTGACTTCATTCATCAGTATTACCTACTTTATTTCGGCTGTCTATTATTTCATTTTCATTTAAGTCTTGTTTTCCAGCTACGGTACCTGCTAGTATGTACTGAGAGAGATCCTTTCCTAGCAAGTCAGTGTTTTTATGTGGGGGTTGGGGATTGGCTGTATGCCTGGTTACAGACTAATTTGCTTAATTTTATTTTCTTTTTTGTAACTATTTGAGTGAATGTCACTCCAAGCATTAGGATAACATAACAGTCTGCTATTTTATGTGATTGTGACTTAAAACTGAAACTAATCAGTAATACAGCAATGTTAGTGTTAATTAGCACTCTTTGTTGTGAGTGTTGTTGAAAAACTCTTAACTAAAATCTAAAATCACTTAGATGAACATCTGTGTAATGGTTTCCTAGGCTAATATTGCTAGTACCGAGTTGCCTCTTTGATTGTGCAGTGTGCCTTAATGGGTTCTGTCTGTTCAGTGCTAATTCTGTACACTGTATGTAATAGATAATCAATATAATGGTGTGATTTGTTGCAATCATACAACTGCAACTATCACGTCTCAGGTGTGTAGTAACGTACAAGGAGGTTGAGCACTGCCGCTGGCTTCCTCCTACCATCTCAGCAGTGATGTACACAAAGAATCATGTTGCTGAAGTGACCAGTGGGTCTTTATTAATTTACATTGTACCTTTTAAAATCCATAAAGACTCACTGCTCACTTCAGCAACATGATTCTTTGCTTACATCACTGCTGCTTTGTTTGTAATCATGACTATTGGAGAACTGTGTCAAATCTAGAGGTTAATTTTCCCAGTAGAAGCTGGTTTTAAAATACTGGTTCAGGTTCTGTTATTGCTGTAGCTATTCATGCTTTTTGTTATTCTAGTATATGTTTCTGATTTACATGCTGCTGATAAGAACCATTTTAGAACTGTACGAGGTAGTTTATATCCCTGTTCTACACTTCTGTAGTTAGCACAATACATTTATGTTCTGCTATATGTAGCCCCTCACCCCTGCCTTTTTGCAAAAACGACAGGTGGCATGCTGTTGAAGCTTACAGCAGTACCTGGTGGGGACTGGGTTCAGGGAGGATAAGGTTACTCGGCACAGGGAGCCTAGGTTTGGCTACTCTGCGCAGGGGCACCCAAGTAAATCCGAACACAGGAAGCAATAACTGTAATGTCCAGAACCAGGAATGGGATTCTACAGTGCAGCTTTTATTCACATCCAAGCTGAGCAAACAAAGCACAGACGGACCCCCACGGGGCTACATTCCTGGGAATATGCAGATTAGAGACAACAGAACACTTCTTTACATTTCCAGCCCTCAGGCTCTGAACCCACCAGGCACACAGCCCGGACTTGCACGCAGCTTTGGGTACATAGCCAGACTTGTACACTACTTGGGTTTTCCCCACTGGCCCGGCTCCCCCGCCAGCCACTTGATCCGCGGTCCATTTTGGGAAATGAACCAGTTTTCCTGTTGTGGCTCCCCAAACCACCTTAGAGCCTTCGACTCCTAGAGGGAATTTTCCTTCCAATCCCATGTCTGGGTACTTTCCTCATCACTGGCCAAGTGCATGAGGCAAAGTAGAAATCCACAGAGCAAATCCATAGAGCTGGACCTGGTCACTAAAGATGGGGGGGGTCTCCCACCTCCAGCTCCCACAGTCCATACCCGGCCATTTCTCTGGAAACTAAACAACTCTTTTCTGAAAGCTTGGCAATGTAGATTACTGGGTAGATGTATGTCGCATCTCCTCTACATGTCTTGACTTCCACTATGTGCTGGACTTGAACATACTTTTATTTTTGGCTAAGCCTATTACTCTAGGCCTCCCACTACTTCAGTAGTCCAATCCCCACTATCACACAAGTCCCAGGGTGAAAACATAGGCCCTTTAGAAAAAGCAGAAACTCACCCTACGGTTACAGGTGCCCCACAGGTGATTCACAAATCTTCTTGTTTCCCAAAAACTCTGGAACAAATAAGGCAGCTTCTCCACTAGTAGAAAAAACCAGGGGGTTGCCCCTGGAATATGCAGGAAAACCTTTCCTGCCCCCATCCCTGGAGGGAGGGGGCACTGAGACCCGAATCAGCGGTCTCCACCACTTCAAAACTATCTTCTGTGTCTCTCTTTTGGTGGAAACACACCTTTTTTCTCAATGGTAGCCCTATGTCAGGGCCGAGGCTCCAAGAGCCTAACCAGAGCTGCTGTGCTCCTCTCTCAGCAAGCTCCAAACTCCAACTGACCTACAGACTACTGTTCAAACCTCCCAACATTCTATTCCAACTCCCTGCTGCAGATTCCATTGTGGCTCATGCAGCTGCGATAGTTCTATGGTGATGTCATCCCTCAGTCTAAGCTGAGACTGAGAACAGAGTGAGACAGTGTGAAATCCATTTAACTGGAGTTTCACAATCTGCCTTCCCTGCCTACCACTAGGTCTTACTGGGATTCTAGTAACCCCGGGTGTAACAAGGGGGTTACATATAGAACTCTGAGGTTGTTTGGGACATAAACTAAGTCATACAGTTCTAAAATGATACTTACCACCAGACTGCAAAGCAGAAACTCCCACTGAGTTACTGGAAGGCCTGTTATAGATGGAACAATAACATAATTTTAACAAGCACCTAAAAATAGCTTCTACTGGAAACCATAACTTACAGGTTCAGCACAGTTCTCCTTTAAAAAAGGGTTTCAGCCAATGAGAATCCTGTATTTAATTTTACATTAGTATCAAACAACACCAGGTTGTAGCAGGATAAAATATGACTTCTGCGATAAAAATCCTAATGTGTGACCAGTTCCCATCCACACCAGCACCATGTTACTAAAAGGACAACATGCTGTTGTGGAGTCATGGACAGAGGCACATAATGACACAGCATGGCAATCAACCCTCTTCTCATAGGAAGTCCCCCCCCCCCACTGCCGATTGTGTTACTTTTACCAGCTATTGGCAAGCTGCAATCTAAAAGGTGCAAAAAGCACATTGAAAATAGTTATGTTATTAGAACAGACAGACCTGCACTTTTTGAGATGCATTTTGAATGGTATGGGTTGCTAGTTAACCTGTCACTTATATGACAGCATGTCCAGGAATATGAAAAGGTGCTCCAGTGTATCAGGGAGGTGCCTCCAGTCAGATACCAGTCCAGCTTGCCAGAAGTGTCTCCGGTCAGCTGCCAGTCCAGCTTGCCATCAGTGTCTCCAGTCAGTTACCAGTTAAGTTTGCAACCAGTGTCTCCAGTCAGCTAACAGTCCAGTTTGCCAGCAGTGTCTCCAATCACCTAACAGTCCAGTTTACCGGCAGTGTCTACAGTCAGCTAACAGTCCAGTTTGCAAGCAGTGTCTCCAGTCGGCTGCAAGTCCAGTTTGCCAGCAATGTCTCCAGACAGAGAGAATGCCTTTGGATCTCAGCTCATAAGGGCATGGTGAAATGTAAAATATGAAGCCTCTCCCCTGACCGATGAGTGGCTCACCTTCTTGTTGGTGGTCAGGCTGATCATAATTCAGCCATTGATCATAATTTGGTCAAATAATGAGACTAAGAACCCCTCTAACATGTTAAAATGATGAAAAAAGTAAAAACAAAATGGAACTAATTTGAATGAATTGCAGACTTTAAAGCAGCTTTGGAACAGGGTACTGGTATTATACCTGTAAGCTTGATACCTAACATTACAGTTCGTCATCAGTGCCCCCAGTCAGGTTGCTAGCTACCAGTCCAGCTTGCTAGCAGTGTCTCCAGTCAGGTTGTTAGACACCAGTCCAGCTTGTCATGAATGTCTCCAGTCAGCTACTAGTCCAGTTTGCAAGCAGTTTCTCCAGTCAGCTACCAGTTCAGCTTGCCAGCAGTGTCTCCAATCAGGTTGCTAGACACCAATCCAGTTTGCCATGAGGGTCTCCAGTCAGCTGCCAGCCCAGTTTGCCAGCAGTGTCTCTACTCAGCTACCAGTCCAGCTTGCCAGCAGTGTCTCCATTCAGCTACCAGTCCAGCTTGCCAACAGTGTCTCCAGTCAGATACCAGTCCAGTTTGCCAGCAGTGTCTCCAGTCAGCTACCAGTCCAGTTCACCAACAGTGTTTCCTTACCAGTCCAGCTTGCCAGCAGTGTCTCCAGTCAGCTACAATTTCAGTTTGCAAAACCCAAGCAGGGTAAGCTGAACATGTCACTAGTAAATATTTCTCAGAGTAATAAAGCTAAACCAAATGTACTGGGGTGTCGAGTGAGCTGAGTCCAAGAATACAAGAAATAACCAAGGACATAGGTACTTTATGTTACAATGGGCATGGGTGGTGCCCTATACTTATCTGTAGTTTTTAATCGATGGTCTTGTAACACTGAGGGTTTTGGTGAAATGCTATGGAGGGGGTGGTTTGGGCAACATACTGGACTGTGGGTACTCTGTAAAGGGGGCTAGGGTGCAACTTATTGACCATGGGGAGGGGTAACAAAGTAACAAAATCTGTTTCAAATTACCCCTAAAATGCACCAAATTTTAAAATTGTTATGGGGGCCTAGGGGGCCCCCAGACCCCCAGCCTATGGTTTTATTTATTTACTTATTTTTGAAAGTCAGATTTACAACCTTTTGAGTCAGGGACTCATTTACAAAGACACCTCGGCACAGGGAGGATAGACATGGTTACGGTGTGAGATACAAAAATGGTAACATACAGGTGCAATACAGATAAAAGAACACAATATAACAGTAATTTACAGGATAAAGTTACATGCAGTAAATAGCAATCGTATAAAGAAGAACAATAGTAGAAGTCACAACCCTGGTCGACGAGGAAATGCCTATGTGGAAGGTGGGAAACAGGGGGAGGAAAATGAAAAAAAAAGGGGGGGAGCAGACCAATGGACATTGTTAGGCTATGGGACAGAAATGGGGAGGGACCCCAACATTAGGTTAATTAAGGGCAACTACAGCCTGTCTTGCAACCCCTATGATTTCAGTGAAATGATGCCCCTGGACAAAGGAATGCTGGATTTGCCAGAAAGTGAGGCATCCATCCTATGACTGCCCTAAAAACAGGAGTAAAGAGAAAAAACTGGGGGGAGGGGGTGACCAAGACAGTACTCCGTTGTTGGAAAACTGTGCACACACACACACACTGTAGTGCCACCAAACTCCAGGAAGCATATGCACCCTCTTCTAATCAATGGGACAGTAACACAGGGATTGAGGGTGACAGGTGCTTCCATCTCCATGGTTAGGCAGGATCTGATTCAGGCAGAGCAGATTTTGCCGGGCAGTTCTCCAAGATTCGGGAAGTCACGGGTCCAGTGGTCCAAGTGCCAATGGCTCAGGTCTTCCTGAGCTGGGAGGGTGGCCATGGGGTACAGGAGGTGGGAATTGTACCCGACTTCCCTGTGGATGTGATCATGGGGAATGATTTTGACCACAGGGAAAACCTAGTATGTGTTACTACCCATAGCCAGGCAAAAGGGCAAGATTCTGGGAAGGAGGAGAGGGTGACACAGCCTGTGCAGACCCATCCCTCAGCATCTGAGGAAGTGGCTAGTGTGGGTGAAGGGCTAGCTAGGAGTAGTAGCCCTGAGCCCCAGCTGCAAGAAGAGGAGGTTGCCTTGGCTTCTGATGAAGGGGCAGCAGATCCCCAAAGCACTGAGGCTGGTGTTTGTCAGTGTGGGAGCTGAAATGCACCTTTATTTTCTTGAAAGTACTACATTTGTGTATCACACTTAAAACTCTCACTGAATTATTTCCTGAAGTCTGGAGTGCTGGATTCTTTTTTTAAGTTTGCAGCTTTCCTTCTGAAGGGGAACTAGGGAGGAGCTGGGCAGGGCCTCTCAAGGGAGTAAAAAAGTCAGTTTATTGGGAAAATAGGCTGCTGTACAGGGAGTGTACACCACAAAGGGGGCTAGAGGGAGATGTACTCCAGCAGCTGGTAGTTCCCTGGGACTACCGACAGCAGCTTCTGGCCCTGGCCCATGACATTCCTTTTTCAGGACACCTGGATATTAACCACACAAAAAACGGTGTGCCAACAACTTCTTTTGGCCAAGCATGTACACAGACATGGCAAATTGCTGTCGGACTTGTCCACAGTGCCAGCGGGTTGGAAAGGCTGGGGACAAGATGAAGGCAGCTTTGGTGCCCCTGTCTATTACTGAAGA
This sequence comes from Neoceratodus forsteri, assembly GCA_016271365.2. Lineage (NCBI taxonomy): Eukaryota > Metazoa > Chordata > Ceratodontiformes > Ceratodontidae > Neoceratodus > Neoceratodus forsteri. The sequence continues at coordinate 1,138,160,390 of CM028130.1, forward strand.
ACCCTTTAAGAGGGTAGCCATGGACACAGTGGGGACCCTGAATACCCCAAGTCACACAGGCAAATGATACATACTGGTTGCGGGTGGATTACGCAACCAGGTACCCCGACGTAGTGGCCAGGTCCTCCACTGAGGCAGAAAAGGTGGCTGATGAGCTCCTGGGAATCTTTAGCCAAGTGGGATTTCCCCAGATCTTATCAAACCAGGGGGCACATTTTTATGTCGCCCTTAATGACCAGTTTGTGGAAGAAGTGTGGGGTGAAACAGCTCCATGCTCGCCCTATCACCCTGAGACAAATGACCTGGTTGAACGGTTCAGTGGAACCCAGAAAACTATGCTCAGGGCATTTTATGACCAGCACAAAGGGAGTGGAACAAATATTTGCCCCACCTCCTGTTTGCATACAGGGAAGTCCCACAGGAGTCCACAGGGTTCTCACACTTCGAGCTCCAGCTTGGTCACAGGGTGAGGTGTCCTATAGATTTAGTCAGCGATGAATGGGAAGGTAACCATGCCACCCAAGTGGAGTCTGTTGTGGAGTACATCCCAAATTTCAGGACTAGGCTTGAAGAGCTCATGGGGCTTGCCCAGGAGTGCTTAGCCACTGCACAACAGCAACAGAAAGCTTGGTACAACCATGAGGCCAGACCCCGGGAGTACGCTGTCAGATAGCGAGTGATGGTACTCGTCCCAGTCTGACACAGTAAACTGCAGGCAGTATGGGAGGGCCCATTCTCCATAATCAGGAAGCTGAGTGATGTTAACTATATAGTTGGGCTGCCTGACAGGAAGCACAGGCAGAGGGTATATCATGTGACCATGATGAAGCCCTACTATGGTAGGGAGGAAATTATCCTCGCCATGTGCAGTGCGCCAGAGGAGGGGAACAAGGCTGATCCCCTGATGAACCTCCTTGGGGAACCTCGGGAGTGATCCTCCGTGAATAACCTCACCCTCTTAGGGCAGCTGACATGCGCCCAGGCTGAGGTGATGAGGGGGGTGCTGCAAGAATTTGGGGACATGTTCATGGGGAATCCAGGGTACACCACAATGGCTGAACACCACATGGACACCGGGATCTAAGTTCCACTGAAGCAGTACCCCTACAGGGTACCTGAGGGGGTTAAGAAAACCACACGAGAGGAACTCAGAGAGATGCTGGCCCTTGAAGTGATCCAGGAGTCCAGTAGCCCCTGGCCTTCACCTGTGGTCCTGATCCCCAAGAAGAATGGTACCACATGATTTTGCGTCGACTACCAGAGGCTCAACAGCTGTACGGAGTCTGATGCCTACCCCCATGCTCAGAACAAATGAAACCTTGGAATGGTTGGAGGGAGCCCGGTTCCTGATCATGATATACCTGACAAAGGGCTACTGGCAGGTGCCATTAACCCCCACAGCCAGGGAGAGGTCTGCTTTCATTACCCCATATGGCTTATTCAAATTCAGAGTAATGCCTTTTGGGATGAAGAATGTACCTGTAACCTTCCAGAGGCTTGTGGATCGCATCCTGGCTGGGGCAGATGAATATGCATGGATTCACATGGATGACATTGCCATTTACAGCCAGACATGGGAGGCTCACGTCAGGCACATGAGGGAAGTGTTCCGCAAACTGAAGGCTGCAGGGCTGACAGTTAAGGAGGAAAAATGCCAAGTAGGCATGGCTGAAGTGTCCTACTTTGGCACTGGGTGGGCAGAGGATGCATCCGTTCAGACCCAGTGCAAGTTGATGCCATCCAGGCCTGGCCCACCCCTGCCACAAGGAAACAGGTAAGGGCATTTCTGGGAACAGCTGAGTAGTACAGGAGGTTTGTCCCTCCCTACCATGTTGTGACCAAACCTCTGACAGACCTGACGAAAAAGAGAATGCCTGAAAAAGTTCTCTGGACAGAGTACTGAGAGTCTGCCTTCCAACGGTTGAAGAAGGCATTATGTGGGTCACCTGTGCTTGCTAGACCTAGTTATGACTTTGTAGTACACGTGGATGCCTTGGACAATGGGCTGGGTGCGGCCCTGAGCCAGGTTACACCGTTTAGAGAGAGAGAAGCACCCCATAGTGTACCCGAGCCAGAAGATTTCAGCCAGGGAAAAGTCATATGACACAGTGGATTGGGAATTACTGTGCATAGTGTGGGCCCTTCAGAAGCTGCAGCCATATCTGTACGAGGGAGTTCACTGTGGTCACTGATCATAATCCCTTGACATGGTTCCATAGGACTAGTGGGCAAAACACCAAGTTATTGCGCTGGAGTTTGGTACTATAATCATATATTACGATCATTCAGCACCAAAGTGGGGCGGAATGCCAGTGCAGATGGATTGTCGTGGCAAGGCTCAGGGCATGGCATATTCCTTTAGGCATTCCCCAGGCTCTACATGAACAGTAGTGTCTCTTGGGGGTTGCACAAAAGAGACACACCTTTATTTCTTGGGGGGGGGGGGAGACATGACAGAAAAGAAGACCAAAGCCATTCCTTTGATTCATTCATTCTTTTCTAAATATGCATCTGCTTCAGGTACAAGATGGTTCCCAGATCATGTGATCAAGTAGTACGTGACAGCTTATGCCAGACAGGGTGGATGGTCTGATGTTCTCATGGGAAACTTAACAGGAAAGTTGGGGAGAAGGCAATAAACCCAGTGAGGGAGTCCTTCCTGGAGATGTTCCCATGTTAAACAAAGGACCCAGGTGGACGTCATAATGTTGGCAAGGAGGTGCTGAAGTGTGGATAGACACACACACTCTCAAAGAAGGCTGAGACAACATGGAACTGTCACTCAAAGTGAGTGAGACCCCTCCCCATATGGAGTAAGAAATATATTAAGGGGCTGTAAGCAGCTCGCTCTCTTGAACTGGAACATCAAGACTAGAGCCCTGCTGTACAAAGACTAGCTGATGGGTAAGATAGCACAGTGAGGGACAGTGCTTCTGTAGCTAGAGCAGGTAAGGGATTTTTAGATAAAGATAGCTCAGAATTTTGCTGTACACCAACTATCTGTTAACTTGCTTTATTTTCTGTTTCTTAATAAATGTGCAACCCTTTTGTTGTCCCGTAAATGCATCCTGTGGTAAATACTTGTAGTATTTTAGTAAAGCTTCTATTTTTATAGAATCAGTGACTGCTTGTTTCATTTAAAAGGGTAATTCTACTATTTCTGCTGGACTCCGTTTGCAGTCCACCTCTGAAGGGGCACTCTACCCACAGTTATTGTGTTGACCTTCCTGGCCTTGAGAAAGGAGGAGGTGAAAAACAGGTTTCCTGGTTCCTGTAGGTAAAACCTGATGGTGACGATGAACTTGAAGTCCCTGGTGAGTGGGATTTTCTGTCACAGATGCAATGAAATCTGTTTACAATAAGGGGCAAGCATATACTAACATACTAGACGCCAGCAGAGTAGGCCTATTGGTCTATCAAGTCTGCTCGTGCTTCAGCACCCTGATTGGGTACCGTAGCCCTCTGTCTGTCTCCTTTCACTGTTACTCCATCCCCCAATCCTGCCTCCCCGGGCAAACCAGCCTCTGCTTCACCCCTTGCCTATACTTGCCCCACCCTCTCTTGAATCCCTCCACCGTAGCTGCCTGTCCCAGCTCCCCAGGCAGCGCATTCCACAGTTACACCACTCTCTCGGTGAAGTACCTCCTCCTCCTTTCCCCCCAATCCTACCACCCTCAATCTTCCAACTCTGTCCTCTGGTGATTCCACCCTCCTTCAGTCGAAAGATCTTATCTCGACTTACCTTACTCCTCTGAGGTACTTGAAGATCTCAATCATGTCCCCCCGGTCCTTTCTCTCCTCCAGCGAGAACAGGTTGACCTCCCCTAGTCGTTCCTCATATGTCATATCCCCCAGGCCCCGGATCATTCTGCTAGTATTGACCAATCCGTATCTGGCATGTTGAACTCTCCCATTATCAGAACCTCCCCCTTAGCTGTCATGTTTTGTATATCTTCTAACAGTAATGTGTCTATGTCCTCACCTAGTCTGGAGGCCAATAGACAACTCCGGTTCATATGGCTGTCCCATTTCCTATTTCCAGGGTGACCCACAGTTCTTATGGCTCCTTATGTGTATTCTGAATTTCTGTAGCTCTGATATTTTCAATGACATAAAAGGCCACTCCACCCCCGCCCCTTTTTCCACCTCGGTCTCTTCTGAACAGTTTATAGCCAGGTACTGAAGTCTCCCAAGTGTGGCTACTGGTAAACCATGCCTCGCTAATGGCTAGTATGTCCAGTTTAGCCTCTGTCACTATTGCCTGCAGGTCTGGGACCATGTTTCTCCAGACTGCTAGCATTTGGGTACGTGATTTTCCACTGGCCAGATTTTGGTGTTGGTTGTTGGGTGAGGTCTGGCGTTTCCCCTGTGCGTCGTATGGGAAGCCCGACCTTTTTCCTTAGCTGATAATGAAAATGAACTACAAACATGCTGAACTCCTGTCTGATCACTAGCTGAGGGGGGAGGGGTGTTCTTCCCATTCGACCTATCGGGTGCTGCACCCCTCTCCCCATCTGCTAGTTTAAATATTCTGCAAAGATATCAAACTTCTGCCCCAATGCACCGACTGCCTTCTTAGTCAGTTGCAGTCCATCAAATTTAAAGAACTTTCGCTCCCAAAACTGTTGCCAGTTACCTACAAATGTTGTGTCCTTTTTTCCTGGCACCAGCCCTTGAGCCACATGTTTAGCTCCCCTATCTCCCCTTCTCTGACCTTCTGTCCATCTGCCCCCCTCTCCCAGACTGGTAGGATCTCAGAGAAGGAGATGCCGGACGAAATGGATGATAGTTTGTCACCCAGCCTGGTCAGGTGTTCCTTGGTCTCCATAACTGACCGGCTGGCGAGATCATGAGTCCCTATGTGTACCAGGACGTCAATGTTTTCTCCTGCTTCCTGTACAATTTTAGCAATGCGATTAGTGTCTCTCCATGCTGATGTACCTGGGAGACATCTGACCATTACCCCTAGCTGGAGATAGGTATCAACTGCAGACCACCCTCTTACCCCCAAGGATTATACAGAGCAGGCACCTGGAGCAAAAAATGAGCCCGGGCCAGATCCAAGTAATCCTCTCATCAGGTATCCTTTCACCATGCCAGCATGTGTATTTCCCGAGAACAGAAGGCTTGCAGCAGTATATTCAGTTTCCCATCCCACAGTGTTCCAACCGTGACTGGCAATCTTCCTTCCTCCCACTACTGACTCATACAGGTACACTCCAAAGTTCCGACTCAGGTATCAGAATACCGGTAGCTAGACCACAGCAGATCTTGCACCTCTCATGCACAATGCATGTTAGTCCACCATTCACTCACGGCATATCTACTAACAACCAGCCATAAGAGCGAATGAAAATGAACAGCAATTCCCAATGTAATGGGAAACAATAAAATTCAAAAGGTACAAAAGCAGTTTTAGGGTGCAGAAGGGCAGTCTGTTTCAAATGAGGTAGAGCACCAGAACCAGAGTGCATGGGATGAAGCTTGGGGGAGTTTAGGAGGGATATTAGGAAGTAGTACTTCAGAGAAAGAGTGGTAGAGACCTGGAATAGACTGCCAGTGGAATTGGTGGAGGCAAAAACAGTAAGGGGCTTCAAACATGCATGGGTAGACATAAGGGAGTATTAGGAAATAGGCAGGGAGGAAGGAGGGTCACTGGAGACCAGTTAGGGTTTGCCAAGACAGATTCGACAGGGACCATCTGGGCAGACTGGTTGGGCCAAGCGGTCCTTTCCAACTGACAAATTCTATGTTTGTATGTTTCAAGGAGAAGCAGGGAATTACAGATCTGTCAGCCTTACGTCTGAAGTGGGGTAAACTGATGCAGACACTGATCAAAGAGGACCTTGTGAACTGCCTAGAGAGCAACGGTCTACAGGATAGTAAATAGCATGGTTTTGTGGCGAAGAAGTCTTGGCAGTCCAACCTGATAGTTTTCTTTGACTGGGTAATAAAAGTCATTCTGTAGACTTACTCTGCTTCGATTTCAGCAAGTCTTAAGACTGTTAAAGAAGCTAAAGGACCTGTGCACAGTTAGGGACATAGCTAGAAGGGTAAAGTCTGCAAGCAACTTGAAAAATAAGGTAAGGAGAATGGGAAAGAATGCAGTTGTGGATCATAAAACAGCAAAAGACGATCCAGAGCTAGTTGGACGGGGGGGGTCTGCAATGGAGTCAGGGAATTAATATATCAGTGAGCTCCAGGCATTCGTAACAGACACTGAGGCAGACTTCAAAGCCATCACAGAAACTTCGGCCACAGCGAACAATGACTGGGAGTAGTCAGTCACAGGTTACACAATGCTTAGAATAGAGGAAAAGGCAAAGGGTGGCATAACCTTATATGTCAGGAAGGGCACTGAGGCTGTGGAAGATGGGCACATCAGGGGAAGCAAAGGGGAAACAGAGTCACTTCTGGTTCACCTCAAGGTGCCCTCAATCATGAAAACATGGGTAGATGTGATCTATAGACCACCAGGACAAAGTGAAGAGAGAGGCCACTAGGGAGCTCAGGAAGACAGCTGACAAGGGGAGTGAAGACGGGGGAAGTGGTGGTGGTGGGTGATCTGAACCTGCCGAATATCCACTAGGACATTCCAGCAGCCGGGTGCACCAGAAGTCAGGCCCTGTTGGATACATTGCAGGACTGCTTGCTGGTGTAGCTGGTTAAGAAACCCACTAGACAGGCAGCCATTTTCAGTTTGATGGAGGAGCCACTGGTGTCCAGTGACCATTACTCCATTTGGTTCAGACTGGCCCTCAAGACCAGAATGCCCCAACCAAAATCTGAATTCCTAGATTTCAGAAGAGCAGACTTCAACCAGGTCAGGGAGCTGGTCTGAGACAAAATGATCAGGGTGGACAGCATTGAAGGTGTAGAGAAAAGATGGGGGTCAATCAAGGGGATCATTCTCAAAGCAACAAAGTCATGCACGAGAATTGTTACAAAACAGGTATAAAAGAGACCAATATGGTTATCGGGAAGTGTCAGAGAAGCAGTGAGGGCCAAGAAAACGTCTTTCACCAGGTACAGGGAAAAGCAGTTGAAGAGGAACGGGGAGAGTACCACATACAAACTAGGGAAGCAAAGAGGATGGTCAGGGAGCCAAAGGCAGAAAGAGAGCTGCATACCGCGGAGGGGTTCAAGGGTGTGGAAAAATAATTTTCAAGATATATTAAGGAAAAAATGAAGCAGGGAGGGGGTATTGTTAGGCTTGGAAGGGTACCAGAGGAAGATGAACAAAAAGCAGCCATCCTTAACAATTACTTCTACTTTGTCTTCACAAGGGAAGACAGTACCTGCCTGAAAGTGGCATCAAGACGGCTGCCAGAAGCATTCCTGAAATGAGGCAGCCAGTATGTATCAGAAAACGGGTAAAGAAAGGGCCTGAAGCTCTCAAAGTAAATAAAGCCCCACGGCTGGAGGGGATGCATCCAAGGGTGCTCAATGAATTGGCTATGGAACTGGCTGAACCCCTAATTGGGCTATTCAATGGCTCAACTGAGACAAGAGTAGTTCCAAAAGACTGGAGGGTAGTGAACATAGTCCTACTGCACAAGGCAGTGGACAAGGCTTTCAACACTGTGCTGCTCAAGAGACCGATTAAAGAAATAGAGCAGCCTAGGGGTGGGATCCAAAGTTGTGAACAGGGTTAGAAACTGGTTAACGGATACATGAACGAGGGTGATGGTTAATGACACTCACTCTAATGAAGGCAGAGTGACCAGTGGGGTGCTGCAGGGCTCAGTACTAGGACTGGTCCTCTTCAATGTCTTCATAAGTGACATTGCAGATAAACCGGAAGGGAATTACGGCTTTCTGCAAATGATAAGAAAGGGGCGGAAAGAATGTATACGGATGTTGCCAGCTATTCACATTTGATAGGAGACTTGAGTTGTGGTCAAGGGCATGGAAGATTGGGTTCAACTGTCAAAAAATTAAGGCCCCAAGGGTAATCACATATGATTGTTCCAGTGTTGTGGTGGAGCGTACCAATCTCCAGGAAATTTTAAGAGTCAGCAAAATTAGAGGTTGTGGTCGCTCTGATTCAAATGAATCCTTCAAAACACCTAAGTTCTTAAAGAATAAGTATTTTTAATTTTCTGTATTCATGTAGATATCACTAGCCCCAACATTTTCGCCATTTAGGCCTCTTCGGGGGGGGGGGGTCAGCCTCCTGTTCTTCGTATAGTATACATAGTACTGCCTGACGCTTTAACCGGCCTTTGGGCTCTGCCTGGTCTGTTCCATTTGAACAAGTCTTTTATAAACAAAACAACTTTTCTTGTTTCTTTGACACAGTAAGCACATTAATTATGCATTTCTGTTTTTTTGTTGTTTTTTTTTGTCACAGAATTTACCAGGAGTATACTGTGTGGAGTGCAGCATAGAGAGGCTGTCCATGCTGCACTCCACACAATACACTCCTGGTGAACTCTATGCTCAAACAACAAAAAAAGAGCTTTATAAAACTTCAGAAACAGAAATCGACAAAAAAATAGTGATGCATAATTAATGTGCTGTGTCAAAGTATTTACCACTGAAATGGTTCAGAAAGGGCTGGAAGCCCTTAAGATAAATATGGCCCTTGCATCAGATGGGATGCATCTGAGGATACTCAGGGAACTGGCAACAGGACTAACTGAATCCCTGGTAGGGCTATTCAATAGCTCAATTGAGACAGGGGTAGTTCTAAAAGACTGGAGGGTAGTGGATGTAGTCCTACTCCATGGGGGGGGGAGAGAGACAAGCAGCAAGCGGGCAACTACAGATCTGTCAGTCTTAACTCTATTGTGGGTAAACCTACGGAGACACTGGTCAAAAAGGACCTTGTGGATTACCTGGAGAGAAACTGACTCCAGGATAGTAAACAGCATGGATTTGTGGCAGGGAAGTCTTAACAGACAAACCTGAAGCACTGTATTCTTTTACTGGGTAATGAGGGTAGTGGATAGTGGCCACACTGTGGATTTACACTACTTTGATTTCAGCAAGGCTTCTGACTCAATGCCTCAAAAAAGGTTGCTGAGGAAGCTAGAGGATCTGGGTACAGCGAAGAACACAGATGGGTGAGAAACTGCTTAGAAGGGAGACAGCAGAGGGTTGCCACAAAGATCGGACCTTTGTCCAGTCCTTTTCAATATGTTCATCAATAAAATGGGTGAGGGAATACAGGGCAAGATGAGTCTCTTTGCAGATGACACTAAGTTCTATGGAAGGTTAGACAGCGAGAAGGGTGTCAGGAAGATGCAAAAAGACAGATGAACAATTACTCACCATAGTAGTGTTGTTTCTTCTTAAGGGATCACTCACTATGTTCACACTTTATGCAGTCATCTCAGCCGAGACTAGTGTCCAGAGATAGAACCTATACAAATCGTAGAATCTGGAATATAGGTTCAAACTTGTGCTCTACTCTGGCCACTGCTAAGATCCATGTAGCTGCTTTGCAAATATCTAACAATGGGATGCCACAGAGGCAGAGATACCCCTTGTGGAGTGTGCTCTTAATCCTCTTGGTGGCATGTTTCCTGCTTTTTCATAACACAACTGGATGCAAGAGACTATCCAGCGAGAGACTTTGTGGCTGGTTTGCCTTTGCCAACCTCACCATAGGTAACAAAAAGCTGGGTACTATGGGGCCTGATATCTTTTGTCTGGTCCACATAGATACTCGCTTTGGGTCCAGGCTATGCAACTTCTCCTCCTGAACTGTAATGCACTGGATAGGGTATAGGGAGGGTCACCAACTGTTTCAGGTGGAATTCAGATACCACCTTAGAAAGGAATCTTCTGTTGTTTTTAAGAACTACTTTATCCCCGAGTTGGATCATATAAATTTAGCTCTCTGCAGAGGTACTGCAATTCACTTGCCCTCCTAGCAGAGGTCACTGCAACCAGGAATATGGTTTTCTATTTGACATACTTCAGTTTAAGTTACTATAGGCTCAAAGGGAGCCTCCGTAAGCTGACCAAAGCATATGTTGAGTTCCCAGGGTGGGACAGGGTCCCTCACTGGTGGGTACAAGTGGCTTAGGCCTTTAAAAAAAACCTTTTGAAAATGGGTTGTGAGGCCAAAGATTTCCTTCCCAGCTGAGATGTATGCTGATACTGCTGCTAAGTGCACCTTTAAAGTTGAAGGCCATAGGCCTAATGACTGTAGGTGTATTAGGTATTGCAGAATTATAGGCAACCCTGCTTCTACTGGGTTTATTTTTCTGGGGACACCCCAGTAAAGGAAAAAAAAAAACCTTTTCCATTTAGAGGAATAAGCTTTCCTGGTAGCGGGTTTCCTTGAAACCTTAAGCACCTTCTGAGAAATCCAATCTGGAAAATTCTAACTCCTCAAGAACCATGCCCTCAGGTGTAGGGTCCTGGGTTTGTGAACGTTATTCTGCCCTGGGTCAAAGTCAATAGATTTTGACTGACTGGCAGGCTGACTGGATTCTTGTCAGACAGGACCAGAAGCACTGAGCATCAGGCCTATCTGGCCCAGTCTGCAGCCATCATGATCATTGTTGCAGGTTCCCTCGAGTTTCAGGGGCACTTTCTGAATGAGTGGAAATGGTGGGAAGGCATACAGATACTTCCATGTCCAGTCAAGTACCAGGGCTTCCTCTGACTACTGATCTGCAACAAAACTGCAGGAGCTGACAATTATCCAAAGATGCAAGCAGGTCTATATTGGGAGTGCCCCACTTTCCGAACACCATGGCCAGAACCTGCTGGTTTAAGGCCCATTCATGATTTCCCCGGCAGATTCTGCTTGGAGAATCTGCAAGGACATTGTCTTTGCCTGGCAGATACTGTACACTGCAAATATGTTTGCCTTCTATGGAATATGCCAGGTTCCAGATCCCAAATGCCTCTGTAATCAGTTTTGAGGATGTTTCTCCCTGTTTGTAAATGCAATACATTGTTGTGGTGTTGTTTCTCCTGATTTGGACAGACTAAGCCTGTAGCGGGAAGGGGAAAGATTGCATTGCTAGCAGTACTGCTGAGCTCCAGGAGGTTTATGTGTTCTACTGACTCCTGTGGGCTCCATGTGCCACTCACTGTGAGGTCCTGCAGGTGGATGCCCCACTCCAGCAGTGAGGCATCCATGGTAAGAAAACTTGCTGGTAATTGCTGAAGGAAGGGAATGCCCTCTCTGACATTGCTTTGTTCCTTCCACCACTGTAATGACTTCACTAGTGCTTTTGTCACTGACACTAGTTTTGAAAGTGAATCCAATCTTTAGGACCAACTGTCCCTTAAGAGGTACTTAATATCTCATTTGGAACCTGGCCCATGGAACTGCAGCTGTGGACATGGCCAGGTGCCCTAGTAACTGTAGAAAGTCTCCAACAGGTCTTGACTAACCTTCTGTGAAACACTATGCTGTTCTAGCAAAGCTGTAACTATAGTCTACAGGAGGAAAGTGTTCCCCTGTAAGGTGTTTAGCTCTGCTCCTTTGAAGTCCAGTATAGGCTCTAGCTGGGGATTCTGCAGGTTTATCAAGAATCCCAGGTTCTTCGATGTGCTTTTTACCAACTGAACTGAGCACCTTGATTCTTCTTGTTTTCCCCAAGACTAGCCAGTTGTCCAGGTTGGGGCAAAACACTGTGCCTTGTTTTCTCAGATGTGCTGCCACCACAGATAGGCACTTTGTAGACATGGCACGTGAAAACCCTTGCAGCTGAGGTGAGACAAAATAGAAGAGCTGTGAACTGGTGCTAGCAGTTCCACGGCTTGAAATGGAGGTATTTTCTGTGAGACTGCCTTGACTGGGATATGAAAATAGGGATATTTCATATCCAGAGATCCTAGCCAATGACCATTCAGTAAATGTGGTATCACTGTTCTTATTGTGACCATCTTCAATTTTTCTTCTTTCAAATGCTTGTTTAGAAACCCGAGGCTTAAAATGGGTCACCACGCCCCATTTTTCTTGTGGGTAAGGAAGCATCTTGAGAATAGTCCCCATCCCTATTGGGAGGAAGGGACTCTTTCTATAGCTCTTGATAAGAACAGTTTTTTTACTTCCAGTTCCAGCAGACTTATTTTTTGTTACAGTGTGAGCTGGAAAACTGTGTTTCTGCAGGTTTGGAAAGTGTTTGAACTGCAGATTCAAACACCGGCCCACTACTTCAAGTACCCACTTGTCTCTGGTAATGTTTACCCATTCTTAGAAGTAGTGTGCCAATCTTCCTCCCACTGGCAATGGTTGGGTGACCTGGGCAAAACTGTCAGGGGTTTTGTTTTGGCTGAAGCTCAGGTGCTGCAGCATAATGCCTGGAAGCCCTTTTTCCCCTTCCGCTATAGTAACCTCTTTGTGATTGGCACTCACAGGAGGCATAAGAGAGACAGGCTCTTGGGAAGTATCCTCTGCCTCTGCTTCCCCTTTTGTATGACCTGTAGGAGGTACAGCCCTTATCCTTCTCATTGTACTTTAGAAAGTGGTTTTGTATTCATCCACTTTTTTCATGTAGGCCTCCGATTTGTCACCAAATAATGAATCTCCCTCAAAGGAGAAAACAATAACCTTGTTTTGAGTATCCTAGAAAAGGATGGTAGTCATTAGCCACGAAAACCTTAATGATGCTGTATGAGTCAAAACTCTAGCAGCAATGTCATTAGTATCCACCGCAGAGTGGAAATATTTTGCTGCATCCAGGGCTGATCTTTCTGTGGCAATCAGGTCCTGTTGCAAACCATCATCTGCTCTTTCTGCCAATGCCAGACTTGTGTTCCAAAGTGCTTTCTGGTACTCTGCTATATGTGCTAAATAAGCTGCCTGTCTGATAAGCAGGGATGCTGTTATATAAAGAGTTGCTAATGATGAGGAAGACTCTAGACTCCTGCAGATTTTTAGTAACTTATGTTATGTTTTTAACAAGGTGTGTTTGTGCCACCTATGAAACTGGCCAATGTTTCGTGGCTGAGGGGTCTGCTTCTTCAGGGCCCACGGTGGTCCCATTTTGAAAAACAGAAAACAACTGCCTTTATTTACGATGTCATTGCGCAAATCTCAATACAGAACAATCTAGTCTTTGTCTGAGCATAATAAATTCTAAACAGTACATTCTTAACATTATTCTCTTATTATAGTGTTTTTCTTTTCTCATGGTACATTGTACTGTTCCATCCCTTATACTTAGGGCCCAAACCAGGGACTCACCGATAAATACCCTAAGGGCAAACTCTCCTGACCTCATGTGCCCTTTGTGACCTCCTTGTTGATACAGTCATTACTGTATATTAGTGCTTCTACACCACTGACCATTCACTGTGCCACCACAGTAAATTAAAGTGGCACATACAGTCATAAAAAAATAAAATCATAAAGAAAAATAAGTGTTTACTATATAACATTGCTTGCCTTTACTTATATTAATATGAAGACCAGGCAGACTTACTAGAAGCTTGATCTGCCACACTATACGTTTCACCAGGCTTGGTGGTAACACGCTTTTGTAATTTTCTAAAAGATCATTGATTAAAGTATATTGTGCAAGTTAAACAACTTTACATACTGTATTTCCCTTGTTTTATAAGTTCGCTAAGAATGTTTAAACAAATGTTGTGTTACCTGCTTATCGGCAAGAGCTAGTTCAGCAATATCTTATCCAAATATTGTTTGCTTTCAAAAACTTTTTTCTGTTTGACAAAAATCAAGTTTTAAAGTACTGTACAGCAGTTTATATTCACACCCTTTATACTTGGTGCTCCAAGCACAACTCACTTGTTTGTGTCCTCTTAATTTCACTGGTGGAACACTAGTGCTGCTACATATAGTGATCTACCTAATATTCACTGCCTTATTTTCATTCTAATCCGGAAACAGCAAATATAGTGAAAACAAACAGACAGTAAATATTTCCTGTTATACAGTAATTTCCATATCAGCACACCAAAGATCCAGTGAGTTGAGTAATTTCCATCAAACAGTTCAAAGAATAGGGAGATCACAGGCTAACCTTGTGACCAGTCCATCTATTCTTCGGTACCCTGTGATGTCCACAAAGACATATTACGTAGGGGATACAATGTATTCAAGTAGTTAAAGGGTGGGTCACATTTTTTTTTAAATGGTGCCCGATTTGCTGATGTACAGCCTCTGTACTGAGCAGTAGCTATGAAGAGTAACTAGCACATTTTTTGATTTCCTCACACTGAGGCTGGAACCAGATTCCAGAAGCCAGTACAAGTGCACCATTTTCAAAGCTGTTTTTTATATTTTGTTGCTCCCAGGGGGCTCCGCAGCAGGACAGGATTGCACTAGGTCATTCCAAGGTCACATCAATGCTTCTACATAGATCTGACCCACAAGACCTGTCCTGATATCCATTTTGCTTTCCCTTTTCTTTTCCCAATCAAACTGATCCAAGATCAATTTATGTATGACTCCTGTTTAACCAGAGCCTACCAAACCAACAGCCAACAGAGTCCAGCAGTTAAGGTACCGGACAGCAAACCAGAAGATCTGGATTAGCATCCCATTTCCCCTAAAATTTTTGCGACCTCAAATTTCACTAGACTTGTGATCCATGGTGGTTTGGTATTGTAATACTACATCTACTGTAAAAGGGTTAAACCAGCAGTGCATATTATGCAGCAAATTTTGATCTATACTTATTTGACTTCATTTTAGATTGCCCCTTACCTCCTGTCCTGTATGCTACCCTTCTTTCCCAAATTTTGAGTGAGCTTTAGCACTTTTTTTTTTTTTACATTAATACAATAAAAGGAATGGCCAACTGACTGGCACAGTGGTAGGACTACCACTCGTAATATCAGCGACCAAGGGAGTGAAGGACTAAGCATCCCAAAAGATGCACTCCTCCTCCAGAGAAGCAGGGCTGATGACTCCACAGCAAGACTGCCATCTAGGTGATCACAGGTAAAAGTGCAAGCAGAGCTACGAAGGATGGGCTGGGTCCAGTGGATGGGGACCAAGAGAAATGGAAACACTCTTGCCTGTGCAGGATTACTCTAACCTCCCCTAGACCCTGCACTGACAACTTGGCCCTTCTCTAAGTGGTCCCAACTGTGATCGGAGGGGGAGCCCAAATACCCTTGGCTCGGGTTGGGGGGCAAGCTGTGAGGGACTTTTAGAGCCAAGGTAAGTCCTGGAGAAGCTGGGTGACAGGGCTGTGGAGGTCTGCACAAAGGGAGCCAGGCAGAAGAGCAAAGGGTAGAAAAATTAGTATTAAAAAAATTAAACTATAAAAAGGAGTGCTTCTTTTATTATGGCTTGGACCAGGTTTTCATCTGCATTCTCAACTGTTTCTGTACACCAACATCCTCCCATCTCTTGCAGTTCCCTCCGCACCTCTCCCTGAGATCACCCAGGGGTGGTGTAACAACGGGAATCTGGCACCCTCCCTCCTGGAGGAAAGACACATTTGTTGGGTCACACAACTTTTCTCCCTGCAACCAGCCCCCAATGACCCAGGCTCACTCCCAAACCTGGGTCACCAGCGTCACTAGCAGTAGTACTATTGCTGCGCCAATGGCTGGCTTTTCTGGGGCTTTTTTTCTCGTTTTGGGGCTACTAAACTTCAGATAATGGTGTACATATTTAAGTCTTTCAAACAGTCTGACTGCCCCAAATTACCTCCTAATTACCATTTGTGACATAACAGTCTGTTGTCATGGTGAGCGATACGATGTCAAACAACTGCACTATGAGGTCAGTTGGGGACAAGCAAATGCTTTTTATGGAGGCTTCTTAGGCTAGAAAAACGTATTATAAACTTTAAAAAGGAAAATGTGTTGACCAAAACAGAAAATAGAGAACAAAGACATTTATTCTCTAGTAAATAGTAACAGCTGGAACATAATGTTTATGAAAGTACATACTGAAGTGCAGAGTTACTCATAAAATAAATCTGGGAAAAAGCCACTACAACTCAGTCGAATTATGACAGATTAAGAAATGAATCAAGCATCAAGGACCCCATGATACTGGCTACTGGGGTGCCTGCGTGAACCTGAAAGTGCCCCATTATCGGGAGTTGGGGGAAATCAGGACAGCCAGTCCTTGAATGGAGCGGACGGCAATGGACTCACTGAAGCACATTAAGGAGCCAGAGGCAACTCTGAGCATCCTCTACTGCCCACTGGTTAAAACAATTGGGGGCCTAGGATGGTACAAAGACAGGACAGAATAGCATCTGAAGGCATGGGGGGGGCAAAGTTATATTTGTTTCTTCTCTGTATGAATATACTGTTGCGATTTACATCTAAACGTTCTACTTTCAAAAGATTTTTGGCATAGGCAATGAATGAAAGAAACTGCTCTGATAAAAAGGACTTCAAATGTCTAACACTCTTCCCACAGTTTGTTTGTTTGTTTGTTGAATTTTGTTGACCTGGTAAGCCCACTGGGCCTATATGTCCCTTTTTCAGGGGCAACGGGGGCTAGATGGTAAGCAACTGAAACTGAACCAGATTGAACCGTTGGTGATATTTTTAATAAATGACGGAAATTTGGCCAGGACACCAGGGAAATCCCCCTACTCTTTTCGATAAGTGCCATGGGATCTTTAACATCCATCTGAACTACCACCAATCCAGGTGGATGGGACCTCGGTTTAACGTCTCATCCGAAAGACGGCACCTCAGAAGTGTAGCACCCCGCTCATGCTGCATTACAGTGTCAGTATTGGGATATTAACCCAAGTGCCAGATGTGGGAACAGAACTCACAGCCCTCGGATCACACAGTGAGTACATACAAAAGGTTTTACACCTGTGTGAAGCCACTGCTTACTAGCACACCCTCTTCAAAATGTGAAAGCCTCTATGCAATCTGGACACACTGATAGTTTCTTTCTCATGTGTAATGCCAGTGATCTCACACTGGACACATTCTTACAATCACTGAATTTTAAGATGTTCCCACCCTGTGATACCCTTCTGGTGCCTAAGCAAGGACTCAGCATTGTGTAAAAGTCTTCCGAGTTTCATTCCCGGGCAACTTCACAGATGCATGAAACTCTTTGAGTTGCCTCTACATTTGAAAGGTTTTTCTCAGGGGCAACTGTTAAAAATTTGGGGGTTTGACAATACCCTGAATAGAATGAACTACATTCTGGAGCTAGGGCAGGTTCAAAATTGGATCCAAAGGAGAATGGCGTAAAACTTCTCCCACACACCTGACATTAAAAAAAAAAAAAGTTATCGGGGTAATGTCTCCAAATTTCTGAGAGTTTCTAATATCAGGATGAGAATAGGCCCCACATTCTGAGAGTTCAGGTTAAAAAAAAAAAAAAAAATCTTACAGTCAGTTTAAAAGCATGTTTTCTGTCTTGTGGCATTGTCTCCAAGTGTTTTTTATTCCAATGCCATGACAAAAAAAAATGACCCTCATTCCTTTCTTTCTAAATAATTGTTTGTTATTTTTCATAAAGGACAGCCCGTTGCAGTTCTAAGAACACTATATTCTCGGAGACAAAGGTGTTTTTCACCCCCTCACAGTAACAGGGTGGGCTGGAGGGGAAATTCAACTACTGAGGTATTTTGCTACATTACACTGGTAAGTATAAAACTGCACAACTCACTAAGACGTGAACAAGCAAAACCAGAACTATGGACTGCTGGGTACAACTCTGTAAATATACAGCTGCCACAACGTATAGAAGATGAGCCTCATTATAAAGCCAGGACATGTTCATAATAGTACTGAGAGAGTTTGTTATACAATCAAAAACTCTTCCCATAGTCACAGCACAAGTAAAGTCTTTCCTCCCATGTTAATCCACTTACAGCAGGTAAGAGCTGATTGTTCAGAGAAACTCTTCATATAAATCGGTTTATTTGAGAAGTTTCTCAGATGGTAATGTCCATATATTTGGGAGTTTTGCCAATACCATGACAAGAAGGAAACTTACTCGAGCCATGACACATTCAGTACAATATTCGTCTTTTCTCCTTGTGCAGCTTATAGTGGGTAACAGTTAAAAGTAACACATTTAAATGTACCCAGAAGCTTTTTTTGTTTTGTTTTTAATTATCTCTGTTGCTACAAAGACCACCACTGGGGTCATTTTTTTTTTACCCCCCCCCCCCCGTTGGACCTGGAAATGAACTGTGGCTCAGTGTGCTGCTCCTGGTTACCAATTTCTAAATAAATAAACAATAAATAACATTTACCTAATCATAGATCTCATTATATTTAAACATCTTTTGCTTCTCCATGTGCACTCCATTATAGTAACCAGGAAATTACAGTGTTATTAGCAATACTGTCAATGCTCATTTTTCATAGACTACACTGGTTTTCTGGCATTAACGCTTAGCAGTTGGTAAGTGTGTGTCCTGTGTAATTGCCACTTCTTCATTCTTTGTAGCCTGTCTTTCCATTATGGGGGTCTGCCATAGTTTCCAGTTGATTAGTTTAGTAACTCTCTGGGGTAGTATCTCCAAAACCAGTTTTTTGCTTATGCCACAACAACATTGAACCTCTCTTTTGCACATGGGCATGTTAAGTACTGAGCTGGTCTGACATGGGCATGCTCAGTAATGTGCTAGTCTCTCAGATGTGCTGCAAGAGCTCTTCTTTACTCTTGTGTCACTTTGCTGATATTCTGGCAGACATTCACCCTATAAAGGTCTTACCACAGTAGTTGCACACAAACTCTTCCTCTGCTGTTGTGCTGACAATGTTTGTGTCAGACTAGCATTCTTCCCACTGATACTACATACAGTATTGAAGGATTCTCCCGTGTAGGAGTACAGGATGTTCTGACTGAAGATCTTTTTCACATTCCACATTTTAGGAACTAGAATTAGAAAACAGATTATTACATCAGGATTTTTCTAAGGCAATAAACAATTTTTTTTATTAGAGGGGAACAGTCAGCACAAAGAACCCCACACTTAAGTGTGGGGTTGGTTCCAATGTGCATGTTTTAGGCAAAAACATTTTGGTTTACTTACCGTTTACTGCAGTATAGTACATTATATCAGACTAATTTTGCTTAGTTATAGGCTGACATTTTCTTTTACTACAAATCCCAGAATCCCCTGCAGATGACATTAGAGCAGTAGGCAGCAGTGGGAGATTCAATAGCCTGCAGCCCATGTTAGAGCTTTTGTAACCTCCAATCAGATGTTTGGTTAGGTTTGTTTTATTTTTAACTAGGAAATGAACAGGGCACAGCCCTTTCTCAGTCACACCTGACATGAAACAATTAACAATAACATACAGTAATAAATAAGTACAAAGTTCAATTATTCAAGACAATTAACATGAACACTTAACATTCTCACTATACAACTTCTTTAAAAGATGTTTAAAATGTCTAACATGTTGTGCAGTTGTAACCAGATCTCAAATTATTCAGGATGCAAGATGTTTTCCAGGACTGCTTTTCTCCAGGGGCTAAGGACAGTCCTCCGTTACTCTACATAGCCTATGGAGGACGGCAGGACCAGCGAACAAAAGATCAGAGCTTATATAAACTCTAACATGCACTGCAGGCTATTGAATCTTCTCCCTGCTGCCTACTGCTCTAAAGTCATCTGCATGGGATTCTGGGATTTAACTGCTGCCAATTAGCACAAATTTCATGTCCCCTTTAAGACAATTTTTTAATAGGACACAGTCAAACAAAGAATTTCCATAGTGGAAAGCTCAAGTGAAGGCAGAAATGATAGTCAAGCTTCCATTAATTTGCCTGTGTTTCAGAAGAAATCAACATTCTGCCCCCCATCAAGAGCTATAGATGTGTTAGACAGAAATGTGAAAAAGATTTGGAGAAAATTATAAACAATCAATCAGAGACGACTAGAATATTGAAATTTAAGCCATAGTGAACTAGAAGTTCTTGAAAATTTGCAAAACAATAAAATGTTAACTATAGAACCAGCTGTCAAGGGGGGCAGTATTATAATGAACATGCAAGATTATGAGAAGGAAGTATGGAGACACCTGCATAATAGTGAGTTCTATAAGAAATTGGACAGTGATCTAGTGAAGCAATACCAAAAAGCTGGGCATGCAGAAGTTATGACAGGTTATGAGCATGGATTGATTGACGAAATTACGAGAGACTTTTTGATCACACAGTTTCCTATCAAGCCAGTAATCTATGTATTGCCAAAGAGCCACAAACTATTAATCAATCCCCCTGGGCACCCCATCATAAGTGGGATTGGCTTGCTAACAGAACCACTTTCTAAGTACATGGACTCCTTTCTAGATATAAAGATATAAAGGACTCAGGAGATAGTCTGCATGTCCTGGAAGATGCACAGATTCCTAAGGGGGCGTTGTTGGCAACTTTGGATATAAAGGCCCAATTCACAAGGTAGGCATAGGCTTAACGTCAAGCCTGCGTCCACCCCGGTGCTACACCATCACTTCGGCACACCATACACCCAATTCACAAAGGTTGCGTGCCTTTGTAACACTTTACCTTGTTTACAGTGGCTTGCACCAGACGTGGTGGAAGCCCCGTATTATGGGCGGTAGCGGTAGACCAGCGAAAAGTTGGTCTAACATCGGGCCGTGGACACTCCAGCTGTGAATCCCATCCTACGGCTGGGGACTGCAGCAAGCCCCAAGCACCCATAGTTCGGCGCACTTGGGGCTTGCACCGGTCCAAACCTTTTGTGAATCGGGCCCAGAGTCTTCATACTCTAATGTCCCACACCAACAAGGGCTAGCAGCATTACAATACTATTTGGATTTGAGAGAAGAGGGGGCTACATTACCAACTGAATTTTTGGTTAATTTATCAGAATTTGTTTTGAAATTTGTTTTGCATTTAAAGGGAAGAATTACTTGCAAACAAAGGGAACAGCAGTGGGGGCTACTTTCACTCCCAACTTTGCCAATTTATATTTGGCAAAGGGAATATGTGCGTGACCCAGAAATGAAATTCAATTTTGTCTCAGTTGGAACTGTGGAGATGTGTTATCAATGATGTCCTGATCATGTAGCATGGAGCTGGGGTGAGCTTGCAAAATTTTTTTTTTTTTTTCCCCACACACTACTGAGAATTTGAAATTCAATATAAAAAGTAGTCCAAAGAAATAGAATTTCTGGACACTGAGATCAGAACTGATAATAAAACACAAAGTTGAAACCGATTTAAAAAAACAACTGACTGTAATACAATTGTATTGACCCACAGCTGCCACCCGCGCCACACGATCAGGAACATCCCTTTCACAGAATTAAAAGAAACTGCAGTACACCAGAACTGTATAGGGGACAAGCAGAGGAACAGGAGAGGAAATTTCGGGAAAGAGGGTATTGCATGTCAGCTATAGTAAAAGCAAGGGACAATGTGGATGGTATCCCAAGATCTCAATTGTTGCAGGAAAGAGAGAGGCAAACAGAGGACACATTGGGTAAAATCAACTTTGTGACGAAGTATTCACCAAATGCCACTGAAGTTGTAAATATGATCAGAAGTAACTGGCATATTCTTGAAACAAATCCTTTATTAAGAGATGTTGGCAATGAACCTCCAAAAATTGTCCACCGAAGAGGGATTAATTTAAGAGATCGATTGGTTCATTGTAATCAGCAACCATTGATGAAGAATCTAAATACATGACTCCCCCTCCAAAGGGTCCATTCCCATGTGGCAGATGCAAATCATGCAAAGTAATATCTAAGACGTGGGAAATGTTAAATCCAAGAAACGTTAAAATGATGGCGTTGAAAACCTCAGTCACTTGTGATACTGAAGGGGTGATATATCCATCTATGTGTGTGTGTGTGTATATATATATATATATATATATTTACTGTATATTTATATAAAATTTGGTAATTGGGAAAGGCACACTGAGCAGAGGCTCGTTTCCAAGTGTGACCCATGGACAGGGGAAACAACTACACACAAAGGGAAAATTACATAATGGCAATAATCAAGTACAGTATACAGACAAAACAAAGTTACGTATGGGCAAATATAAGCCTTAACACAGTTGTTCAAGACCACTGAGAGACAAGAGAGGAAAGGAGGCACAGGAGGATGAGGGACAGCAGCAAGAAGCAACAGGTGCAAGTCTGAGCAGGAGCTTAAGGACAGGGAGCGAGAAGGTTAGACTAATGGTAGAGGAAAGCTGATTCGAAAGGAAGGGGAGGCGGTAGGAGAAGGCAGACTGACCAGCAGTTGAGTGGGGATGGTGAAGGGAGGAGTAGCGTGATTCCCTGGAGCACAGTGGATAAGTAGTAGTGATGGTAGGGTATAGAACAGAGGAGAGATATGATGGAAGGGTCCCAAACCAGTATTTGGCGATGAAGGCTAAGCAGTGGGCCTGTTGACAGTGGGGTAGGGAAGTGACAGACAGAGAGAAGTAGAGAGAGCAGTGATGTGTGTGAAAAGGGGAATTGGCAGCGAAATGACAAAAGGCATTTAAGAGGGTGCTCAGTCTGGCAAGGGCTATGGCACAAACAGTGCCATAGACTATATCCACGTAGTCGAGCACAGGGAGATCATTTTTGTTACCAACTCATGACAAACGGAGGGAGAGGCAGTCTTTAGTTTCAATACAATGCTCCTAGTTTAAAATGAAGTATGGAGTGGATGGCATCTATACGGACTGAGAAGTCGAGCTTATCGAGCCAAACCCCAAGGTATTTGAAGGCAGGAACCGCGTCGGGGGGGGGGGGGGCCTTCTGGGGTGGTGAACACTGGAGGTGTTGAAAGCCTTGCCAGTTTTTGTCTGGTGCCGAAGATCATTGAGACTTTTTTTTTTGTATTAACTGTAAGCTGGTTTGCATGAAACCAGCTTAGCACGTTATTACAGTCTTGCTGGATAGGGGCCTCCACATCTGAGGTTGATGGGCTGGAGGTGTAGATGACAGTGTCATCCGTGTACATGTGGATGCGAGACTTGGTGCCTACAGAGGGAAGGTCATTTATGAAGAGAGAGAAGAGGACTGGGGCCAAGAATGGAACCCTGGGGGACCACAGCAAGGATCAGGAGAGGGGAAGATTGGACATTCCCCACCTCTACTGACTGCTGCTTACACGTGAGAATAACAGCTGAACCATTTTACAGCTGTAGTCGCCAAGCTAACAGAATGCAGCTTATTGAGAAGATGTGAGTGGGACACAGAATCAAAGGCCTTGGCCAAATCGATGAATATAGCAGCGGTGATGTTACCCTGATCCATCCCAGAGAGGATGGAGTCTGTAATCCACAGTAAGGGAGGGTTTGTGGAGTGACATTTCCTAAAGCCAGATTGGAAGGGGTTGGGGAAGAGTATTGGTAGAGGTAAGGAAGTCTGCAAGCCTGGAGTAGACGATGGACTTCTGGAGTTTAGCTAGAGAGGGGAGGAGAGATGTAGGCCAGTAGTTACCAGGAGAGGAGGGGTCTCCACCTTTTTGAAGGGGCAGAACTTTGGCAGTTTTCCAGGCCAGTGGAACCATGCCAGAGGTGAAGGCTAGGTTCAGAAGGTGTGAGAGGAGGAGGACAATGGTTAAGATGGAGATACAGAGAAGCGTGGGGTCTAGACTATTTGGGCTGTACCTGGCAGGGTTTAGGGACGTTAGTACAAGGCAGACTTCCTGAGGGGAGATGGGGGGAGTGGTAGCCTCCAGGAGAGGGAGTTGGGGGAGGCTCGATATGGGCTAGAGAAGGGTAGTAAGGGACAGCACACATTGTGAAGAATTTATTGAAGACAACCATGACAGAGGAGGGATCCGAGACTGGTGAGCCATCCACAGTGAGGATGGGGGGGGAGGGGGCACGCTGGGTTGGGGAAGAGTCTAAGAAGGAGTGGATGACTTTCCAGAATTTTGTAGGTGAGTTGTGATTAGTTCGAAGGTGGTCTCTGAGGTATTCTGCCTTAGCCATGCAGGCAGCCGTAGTGCACGAGTTCCTTAGTGATCTGTACACCTGGAGGTTTGACAGTGACTGGGAGGATTTTAAGTGAGCCCACGCACGATCCCATGATTTACACAAGGCTATAAGGTTGGCTGCAATCCAGGGGTGATGAGATCGTTTGACCCTGGCTTTTTTTTTTTTGAGGGGGACATGGGAGTTCCAGACACAAATGAAAGTGCCTGTGAACAGACCAAGGGCTGAGTAGATGTCAGGTGCTGAGAAAACAGGAGACCAGTCAGAGTCAATGAGGCCCTGTAGCAGGACGTTTGTATCGTGTGCCCAGAAGGATCGGTGCCAGATGTATCTGGGAGCCGGCTGGGGGGAAAACGCACCTTCTTGACACAACAGGTCAGGCTATGATCATGGAAAGCATCCAGGAGGGTGCCTGCAGCAATGATACAGTCGGAGGGTGGGAGGAGAGCACCCAGTCCAAAAGTGAGTGGTTTAGGGAATGTGGGTTGAGTAGGGGGAGGGTTAGGTTAATTAACTGGGTAAGGTTCAGTGATTCAATTTTGTGTAGGGTAGGCTTGGATGTAGGGGAAAACCAGTTTAAACTGAAGTCCCAGAAAAGGATGAGCTCACCGGAGGGGGCATGGGTGGCAATCGAAGCGATGCCACCATATATATTATAGGGTCACAGTCATGCCCCTATAATTAGGGTTGAGTAGCCTGTTTAATGTTCTAATTTAGCACTTTAATAACTTTGCAACCGATCAATGATTTGCACAAAATTTGGTATGCGCTGTCCTGTGGGACAGATCCCTTGACGTGGCAAGTTACGTTCCAGATGGTTGTGCAGATTCTGAGATCCGGACAGTGCAAAAACCTTAAAAGTCGCCACTTTCTGCAGTTTTTTCATGATCACCTTGTGCCCAGACAGTGCGGAATTTTGGTGTGATTTTGTTATGGTAGGGGTAACAGAACTGCCAGCGTTTGTTTGGTGAAAAAATATTAATCTTAAAGTTTTTCAGTTTTTAAGTTCCCATTATTTCCTAAGGGAAGATCACATTCCAGGATAGAGGTAAAAAGTTCGACAAAGGATTTGACCTCATGAAAAAGGATTCATTCTTGCGAGATCAGTTCCTTTTTCATGCAGGAAAATCCTTTTTCGCGAGCTGCCATCCATTTTTTTTTTACACTAATTAAAAAGCGTGGAAAATACTTTTTCTTCGTACCCAAAATTCTGGGTGCCCAGCTTAGCGAGAGACACCTTCTCCCATGTCCTCTGTACGAGAATAGCGGATTTTATTTAGTTCTGCAGCTGCAGCTGAACTCCTGCTGCCGGCTACAGTGTGAGTTGTAAGTCCCCTTTTCTCCCCCCTGGCGTCTAGAGGCACCATCACTCCCTGATCACTGTCCCCATATTTTCCCTGGTGTCTAGTGGTGCACCCCACCCTCTGATCGCAGTCCCCTAGTCCCTTATTTATTTATATTATCTAACACTGGGATGCCCACCCCCAATGTTGGATGCCCCAACCCCATTGTTTTATTGAAAGTGCCGACATCGGGGGGGGGTGCAATCCCCGTGACGACATTACAAGCCCCCCCCAGCAGTGTGGGACACTGGGGAGTCCACCACCAGTGCTCTGTTCTGAAATACTTTTTCATGTAAACCTGTAAAAACAAAACAGGCCCCTAATGTCTTTTTTTTTTTTTTAAACCTGAAAAAAAGAAAATGGTCCCTTGTTGTCCCTGCCATCCCCCTCCCCATCCTAACTCTCCCACTGGGCATCCCCCCACTCTACATTTGCTTTAACCATGAACAGAGGAATCCAGGTAATTGCCGATAATGCATTTCTGAATGGCGCTTTTGAACTTTTGTTCATTACTTTGTCACTTTTAGGATTTTTTCACTAGATTCAATATTGTTTTTTAGATTCCCACCATGAACACTGGCATTGTCATTTCATTAACTGAGCCCGGAAGGTGATTTCGCGGTCGCTGCACGAAATTACCTTTCGGGACCGAATAACGAAATTTCACCCCAGTGTTCATGAGGTGGGGTTCCAAAAAGGCCATGCTGAGTTATGAGCGTTCATCGAACTTTTTCTATGCACGTGCATAACTTTGGTAATTTTCAATTATTTTTGACTCCCAATTTTCAACAGACATTTTTTCACACCACCTCATGAATAGTACAGCTATAATTTTTCACATCCTGACTGAAACATTTTTGCACCTGTGGCGCGGAATGGCATTTCAGCATGGATTTGAACATTTTCACCCAAAAGGTCTATGAGGTAGGGTCATAAGAAGAATATGCTGAAAATTTGGGGTCAAAATATGAAAAAATGCCAAAGTTATGACCATTCGTTGCAATTTCGATATGTCCGCTTGTAACTTTTGAAATTTTAAATATTTTTACCCCAGATTTTCAGCATAGCCTTCTTATTACCCCACCTCATGCGCGGAATGGTGTTGCAGTTGTGCAGAATTAGAATCAGTGGCTCAGCATGTAGTACACTCGCCTCTGAGGCTGGGAGATCAAAGGGTTCTCAGAGGGCTGTGGGTTCAATTCCCATATCTGACACTTGGGTTGTCAGAGGACTCTGGGTTCAATTCCTACACCTGGCACTTGGGTTAAAATCCCAATACTGACACTGTTGTGCAGCACTGGGGGGGGGGTGTTGCACTTCTGAGATGCTGTTTTTCAGATGAGATGTTAAACCAAGGTTCCATCTGCCTGTTCTAGTGGTAGTTCAGGTGGTTGTTAAAGATCCCATGGCACTTATCGAAAACAGTAGGGGTGTTTATTAGGGAAAGAAAATCAAACAAACAAATACATCACCAAAATACAAAGGGACAGCCATTGTACAATAACAAAAAAAGAAACCCAACCCCAAAACACCCAAATATAAACTGTAAAATGCAAAGTATATAAAGATAAATGGGGAAAAAAATACAATTATAACCATTAAAACAATTTATAAGAAATAAACATAAAAGTAGGGTCTCGTCACCATGTTACTTAAATCAACAAATAATATTTAGTAATCCAAATCTATTGAACATTTACATATTTTTGAAAAAATAAAAAGAAACTCCGTAAAATGAAAAGGATTGTCAAAAAATTGTTAGGTGAAAAGATCCTATACATGTATACAGCATAAGTCTGCACCATAAACATTTAACACCAAACTACTGTTTGAGAGTTAAATAAAGATAAAGAAAAAAATTCAAGTGATAGGAACGTTTGAATTAGTAACCAAAGGACGATTCCTCCATTTTGCCCTAATATTCATCTTGTGGTTTCTTTTCAGTTCCTTCCAGTATGCCCTTTTTAAGATCTGATGTAATTTTAGTAGCCAATTCCTGATAATTCAAATCCTTTATCTGCAAGGTATACAAGCAGCTGGAATTCCAGATATGCTAACGAATAACAGCAAAAAAATCACCTGTAGAGTACTTTCATCCCAAGCACTCCATGCAGACCCAGATGCTCAGTAAATTAAAACAGGGTTTTAAATAATTGATTTGCAGTTTTTTTCTTGGGACAATACTAACTGTACAGAAAGTATTTATATAGGTTTTCTAGAAGTGTTATGTTTGTTAAACACAGTGAAGCAAGTGCTATGCATTTTCACAATGTTTTAGAACTTTTATGAGCAAAACGCTAATCAATTTTTAGAGTTAAATAAAACCCTGTAAAACTTCATAACTGAGGGTTCTAAAAAAAAGGGTACCTGCCATAAAGTTGCTATGAAGGTCCAAATGTTTGAAATACAGAAGCAAGTCAATTAAAGATGCTGCATGAATTCTATTTGCTGTGTACAATGTGGTCTACTACACAGTCTTTCTGCCAACTGCATGTTTTTGATTTTCTTTCACGTTTAACCTCTCATGACAGCAGAGCCAGTGGACATCCCAAACATGGGGAGGGATTCTTTAATTTTTTAATAAGTTCTGTAATGAGGATGAAAATATGGGAGGGCACTTCATAAAAATGTCGGAATCTGTAAAATAACCCACAATGACATAATCACAGGGTTTTATTTAACTCCAAAAATTGATTAGCATTTTGCTCATAAAAGTGCTGAAACATTGTGAAAATGCATAGCACTTGCCTGTGTTTAACAAATGTAACACTTCCAGAAAACCTATATAAATATTTTCTGTACAGTTAGCATTGTCCCAAGAAAAAAAAACTGCTAATCAACTATTTAAAACCCTGTAATCATATAACATTTTCCTATGTCCAGTCAATAGTATTCTGCTAGAAATTTGCCAAGCTTTCAGCTTTAAAAATAGCTGCCAGACAGAAGGCGGTACCTGACCTGCAGCTCCCATTCCCCGCAACTGTCCTGCATCCTAACGTCTGAACCAGGGACAGCAAGAGGTGAAAAAAGAATGGGGTCCAACATTTCCCTGTATGAAAGAGCAAAGGTTTAAGGTTGGTCATTATAAAAATAGAATAGAAAAAACTAGGGGATTCACAATCCCTAAACCCCCATTATCAATGGATAAATAGAGAGTATTCCATTTAATAGGGTTCAGACGGTTTCCCCACACTGCTTGAAGAAAAAATACTATAAAGTGTGGTTTCAAAAACTTTAGGAGGTGGGAAAACATAACTTAAATACAAAAAAAGGGGAATCAAGAAGGTTTTAATTAATTTTTTTCTATTCATTTTTTGTTTGTTCCACTGGGCCACAAGGGACTTTCCCCTGCTCCAGGCTGGAAGACCAGTTCAGTTCTGCCATCTTTCCTTCTTCAAACAGTATACCTAAAATCTTTATAGGTGTGGTCAGTAAGGTAATACCTCCTACAGTCGTTCCAACCTACCTGGGCATTTCAGCAGGTTGAGGGAAGCCCCTGAAAACTCCCCAAACTCCTGACACACATGGATAGCCTGTTCAGCTGAGGGGACATCCAAAACAAGTAAACAAGGATTGTCTGGATAAACAGTGGCCCTAAATGAAACTTCCTCATCAGGACACTGCAAATGCCTGATGGTTGGTAAGCTGTTAAGTCATCGGAGAAGAGGATCCATACTAAACACATACAGTATAGCTGAGGGCTCAATGGGCACCCCTGCCGTACTCCTGTCCCGACAGGAATCATAGGTCCTACCCAACCATTGGCCAGCAGCGTAACCATGGCAACCCGGTATAGTCTACTAAGCCAATTTACAAATTTACTTGGTATGCCATAAGATTTAAGCACAAACCTGAGATACTACTGGTTTACAGCATCAAAGGCCTGCTTCTGGCCCAAAGCCAAAACAATGCCCTCAGCCTGTTTCCTTCCTCATTCAAAAATTTCCCTAAGAAGAATCAAATTATCAGTCACTGAGCATTCTTTAACAGAACAAAATTGTGCAGGGTATATTAAATATTCAGCCATTTTGGAAAGCCTTGTATGTAGGATTTTGGTCACAATGTTAAAATCACAATTTAAAAGACTAATGGGTCTCCAATTCTCTGTCACCTGTCTCCCTTTTTGAATAAAAAAATGAGTGTACCTTTAGACATGTCCAGGGGAACCCCTGAAGTGGATAAAATGTCACTGTAATATCCGGCCATTTCCACCATCAAGTCCTGTCCCAGTAGTTTAAATAAATCACTGGGAAGGCCATCTGGGCCTGGAGCCTTGCCTAACCTCAAGTATTGAATTGCAGCACCTACCTCTGTCAGTGAGATATCTACTGCCAGAGATGGCAAAACTTCAGGTGGGCATTGTGGTAACATGAGATTATCAAAGAACCTTTCCTGACCTGCAGGTCCTCTCCATTCTTTGGAAAATAAAGAGGATGAATGCTTTGTTAATACTTCTAAACTGCCCTTCACTGAAGTTTGCAAATTGTGTTGTCCATCAACCAAACCATCAATAGTCTTCTGTGCCACCTTAGATCTGCAGTAGTCACATGGGCACACGACAGCTGCCTTCCCCTGTATCCCACATTCCTGCAGTTTCTTCTGTCTGTTTGCCTGGCCAGAATGAAATTCCATCAAGGCAGCCTTCACAGAAGTTACTTGAGTCGAATAGTCTAAACCCGTGGTGACAGTACAAGAAATATGTTTTTGAAGTTGTTTCCGGTTCTGTAAATAATTCCAATAAAGTGCATTCCTGCAGTTCTTGACTTCTTGTTTTAATAAAGCAATCAAATCTCTCTCTTGGTGTCCATCCACCATTGGACTAAAGAGTCATAAAACACCAAGACAGACTTTCTAGCTACAATAAAATGCTTAAGATGGCCAAGTAACTGAACACTTTCCAACTGAGCTGGAAAAAATCTCCATAGCCCTGGCCCAAACTCTGTTAGACTCAGTTTGCCTACTTGCAAGACTAGGATTTTATGATCTGAACATTCCACTGGCTCTGCTGTTATTGCACTACCATTTGCTGTGGGTTAAAGAAAAATATCTATAAGAGTAGCCAGGTGACCTTTAGAAAAAGTGGGTTCATATCTGGAATGTACTGAAAAGAAAGCATCCTTTAAAGCAGCAGTTCGTACAATATTTTTAAGACCGGTCATATCACAGTAAACTTTTTGTGTACTGGAAGTTCTGCCTCGGGTCTTCTAAACACAAACCACAGTTAAAATCTCCCCCAAAAATTAAATTATGAGGCATAAATAAATACGGTTGAATCAGCTGAAACAATTCAATACGGTCAGCTTTGGTCTGTGCAGCATAAACATTAATTAACCAATATAACTGCCCCTCAATGTTTACATCCAAAAGCAAGGCCCTCCCCGAGTACAAATCTAGTAATTTCAGAAGGTTAAACTGTACACCATGAAAACCAGTTTCTACACCTGAGCAGGCAACCTAGCCTATAGACCAGTAAGCAGGCCCCACACACCATTCCTTTACCCTTTTTGAAACCTCTGGTAGAGAGTTGAGACCACTGTCTTTCAAAAAGAAAATTCCCTGACCCCTAGAAATTATGTTTGAAAAGGTAGCTGCCCTCTTCCCGTGTGACTTAATACTGTTTAAGTTACACGAAAAAATGAAAAGGACGCCAGTGTAAATTAAAGGTGGCACCTTAAAATGCTTAAATCGGCAGGTTGTTTCATGCCCCATAGCAGGCATTTGGGGTAAAATCCCAATACTAACATTGTAGTGCATCATAAGGGGGATGCTGCACTCCTGAGGTGCCGTCCTTCAAATCAGACGTTAAACCGAGGTTCTGTCTGCCTCTTCTGGTGGTTGTTCAGGTGGATGTTAAAAATCCCATGGCACTTCAAGAAGAGTACAGGAATTTCCCGTGTCCTGGCCAAATTTCCCCCATTCACTAAAAATATCACCAACAGCTTAATCTGGTTCAAGGTCAGTCGTCATTCATCTGAGGCAGGTAATTGGAGGGGGGGGGCAGCTGCAGAAAGTGGGTGCTAGCTGCATACTCAAGCAGACTTGACAGACCATGTGGCCCGTTTCTGCTGGCAAGTAGTAAGTAAGGAAGTAATTATGTTTTAATGGGGGACTGAACATTTTCTGTAACGGGTACTTGAGATAGGGTAATAAGAAGGCTCTGCTGAAAATCTGGGGTCCAAATATTCAAAATGTCCAAAGTTATGAGAGGGCTTAAAGCTCAATACTGAGTGAAACGCATTAGGGACAGGTGCTCCCTTATCTGTGGGGAGCAGGTAGTGGAGATTTTTTTTTTTGATTTTTTTTATACTTTGCATCTTGGAGATTGAATGTTTGTATCCACTAGGAAATAAACCGAGCAAAGACTTTTATGGGGACCAATAAAAGTTATATTTTAACCTAAAGCACTGGTCCGGATACCTTTCTTCAATTGATGCTGACTTTAGGTAATGCTTAAATAAGCTTAATGACTGTTCATAGCAGGTGCCGGCTTCCTTGCCTTTTGATACATAACCTTCTTAGCCTTGGCACTGCACCTCCCTGGTTAAGATTCCTTTCCTACATGCCTTGTTATACATAAATTTTGTCCATGCAGTCTAATATTCTCTCTTTTATATGAAGTCCCCCCCCCCCCTCCAGTTCTCCTTTTTCCTGTTGTAATCCCTTGCTTCCTCGGCTCTGTCCCCCACCTGCTTCACAATCCTTTTTTCTAATCTGCCCTTATACATCTTTAGTATTCATAATTGTCCAAAAAGGAGGGATAAAATATGAAGCACTTATTATATTTGTAGAAAAGTTAAATGAGCTGTCTTTTGCAGTTAATGCTGTTTTTCTCCCCAGTGTGGTATAGGCTTAGTCATCCACACCCCCCAGCCCGCACCTGGTGTCCCAGGGACTTACCTCAATCCTGGTGCTTACCCCATGGCTTACTCCCCATGGTGGGGTTGACGGCTGGCGCCTTACCACCGACAAATGGATCCGATTCAGCCAGAGGGCCCTGTAGCCGGTGTGGGGCCTGCGAGGGGTAAGCATCATCCCACGCTACACCCGCCCATTGTCCCAGTTTTTCCTCCAGGAGGAACGGACATGCAATGTAACTCAGACATACTGACACACGCTACCGGCTGCTGCCCCTCCATGCTAATTTGCTAGCCCTGGCTGCCTGCCTCTGAGCCTTCACTACAGGTCAGCAGAGTGCCAGGATCTGCAGCCATCCCTCCCCAGAGGAGGAAAGCAGTCCACCAGATGCTCAGTCCTCCTCTCCACTGTCAGCCCCAATGACCCGAGTACATCTTCGAACCCGGGTCACTGCCATGGCAGCAGCTGAGGCATGGGGGCCTCTGCCCTCCTCACCACTGGGCCAGCAAATGAGCTGTCTTAAAATGATGTGACGGGCAAAAAAAGAAAAATGTATTTTGCTCTTTTGCACATTTCCGGGTTTTGGGCATTGGAATCATATTTATAGTGTTGCCTCGGGATAAAAATGGCCCTCCGTGATAAGTTTCGTGTGGAACAAGACTTTTTTTAAATTGTTTGGATGTTTTTAATTGTGTCTGTATGTTATAGTATTGTACACAGCACAATGTCAGGATTACTGAGCTATAGGACTATAAATATAGAGCAAATGCAAGGTGCGGCACCTTTGAGAAAGCACAGGAGGTACTGTACTAAGTGACACGTTAGTTTTTTAACCTGACATGACCCGGCAGCACATCTTTTTGTATGTTTCATTCTGCACTGTTTTAAACTGAAAATAAAAGTTTGCATGTCAATTCAGAAGCAAGGGATGATTTCTGAAGTTCTTTTTCTGGCTACTAGCGGAAGCTGAAGACAGAATATATCCTTGTGGCAGCAGGGAATGTTATGCACCAGCTACAGAGGGGTGAGTGCCGATTTTGTTGTCTGCTGTGGATTCTAACTAATCCTAGCACCCTCATCCTACAGTGGCAGTTTACTGTGCTCTGTTAAAATGGGTTTAGCTGGAGAGAACCAAGTTCCAAGACACTGTCTGACAGATTCAGCTAGTGGAAAGGAACAGGGAATGTGTTTCTCACTTTCCCTTTCTGCAGCAAGCTGTGTCTTCTCTCATCCGCTACCACTCGTCTGGCTTGTAGTAGTAACAGTGGGGAGATGAAAAAGAAGCAAAAGGGCAATTCAAGCAGTGTACTCCCTGTGCTGGTCAGTTTCCATGTTAGTGGCTTGTTGCGGGGGCCGGGGGTCAGGTTGTTGTGGTATGGAGATTGTCTGTGCATGGCAGTGCGGACATACTGCTGGTGGAGGTGTGCTGTGGGGGACATACTGGCCAGCATGGGCTACCACTGGATGGTAGCAGGCTGGCACATCATAGGGGGTCAGTGGGCTCAGTTATACCTGTAGCCAAGCACTAGTCGGGAGAAGCTGCAGGCAGAGGTTCCGTTAAGTTATTTTTTGTGGAAGACAAATACTTCCATGAGTCAAAATCTGGAAGTCATTCAAATTTTTTGGAAGTCAAAATACTTCCCAGATCCTACAATTTGAAAACCAGTATTCTAAGAAAAATCAATTTATGGATGTTAGTACAAATATTAGTATTAAAATACGATTTCTTTTAGAAAAATCCATAATTTCTTAGTTTATGTGCCTTCGGTTTTAGAAGTCATCCAATTTAGTTTTTTTTACATTTAGAAGTCAATGACTTCCTCCTCCTTTATTTTGGAAGTTTTTGCCTTATTTTTGGGAGTCAAATACTCCCAAAATGGAGTTAACTGAAGCCCTGGCTGCAGGCACTGTAATCACAGATGGAATGCTTGAGGCAGCGATTCCACTGGGACGTGGTGAACCCCCAACAGGTTGTGATCTCAAGTAACGCGCCCAGTGGCATTCTCCGGTAGGGTACGTGGTATTTTAATGTACTCCCATGTAATGGGGTTCTGACCAATGGGGAGCCAAAACTGAGCAATTCCCATTTTATAAATTTCAATATCTTGGAACACTCCTTTAAGGGACCTGAAAACAACTACAGAGGTCGAAATTAAGTTGTGTAGCTACTAGCCAGTAGGGTTAATGACTGGAAAATCCAACAGTTCCCTAGAATTCTCCACCTGCCCAGCCAGTGTTCTTCTTATGTCATTTTTCTATGTCACAATGCAGCAAGGCTAGTTAATGGAAAATATTATTAGCCTGGCACAAAGTCCACCAGCATTTGTCTACCAGGCTGGTGTCAGGTCTGACCCCTGCAGTTATACCTAAACTCAGTGCTCCAGATGACGGTGGCATCCAAGAGCAAAGTAGTCGAAATTTTTGACATTAGGTGAGTAAAATGCAATTTTGATGAAAGTGCTTTAAACTTGGAAAGACAGTACCCTCTGAAGTATATCTATGGAGCATTTATAAGGGTTGGGATCAGTATCGGTACTCATCAAAAACATTTCCATAAAGCATTTCTTAAAATGTGGAAAGTAAACTAGGCCAGTACTCATGTTATCTGGAGTACTGTCTGAACTAAGTTGGCCTACTGAAGGTATTATGTCTGCCAAGCAAAACATTATTTTGTATATTCTGTAGTTTTTCTGGCAAACCCGGCACCCTCCACTCAGTCTCTAGCCAATTCTACAACATGGCCTGAGCTTCCTCCATCAAAAGACAGTTTGGGGGTGCAGTGGAATTTACCAATTGGTAGGTTTAAGAGAAGAAAAAAAAGGCACTCACCAACCAGAAAGACGGCCTCAGATTCCAGAATCTGAGGCTGTAATTTCTGGTTGGTAAATGCCCAGCTTTTTTGGTCTCTGCTCCATACTGTCCGTAGCCATGAGCACCTGCTCCCGTGTGCACCTTTTTGTCAGCTGCACAGTTGGTAGGTTTGTACAGGATACTGGGACGCCAGAGTAAACAAGAGGTTGCCTCAGCAGATTCCCAGATACTGCATTTAGGGGTTGAACCAGCATGCGTTTCATCAAATTAAGGCCCTGGACACACTGGGGAACTTAAAATGGTTTAAGTGCCTTAAGACGGTTTAAATCCCCCTAGCACTATTTGCAGACAGACTACAAGCCCTTTAAAACGTTTTAACAAAAGTGTTTTTAAACCCTGCTAGATACCTAGTCTTAAAACCATTTTTAAAAACGTTTTGGAGCTAGCATAGTTTTACTTACAGGTCTGTCCAGGAGTAAAAGTGTTTTAAGCTGGAATGGTTTAACTAAAACAGTTCTAGCTGCAGTGTGTCCAGGCAAGCACAGTCCTATGTATTGGACTTAACACAAAATAGTCACAAGGAGAACAGGTTTAACACTAGCAGTGTGACCACACTAAACGGTTATCAAAAATGGTTACTGGCTAGTGCGACTGCACTGAAATGGTTTTGCCAAACTGGTTTTAAAAACGGTTTTCAAAAACAGTTCTATAGTGTGTCCAGGGCCTAAGTGTCTTATTCATTTTGAGAATATAGGTACAGCCTGTTTTGCCAAAAAAAAAAAAAAAAAATTCATGGTGACTACCAACATTTGACACTACTAAGGTAATCTCTGCCAAGAATCCAACTTTAGAAATTGGCACCCCAAAAACCTGATTTTTGTCAAAAAAAAAAAAAAAAGCCCCAAAGCTAACAATTTGTCAGACTCCTAAAGCAGACCCTGTGCACTGGATTAATTAAAAAAACAAAACAAGAGCTGTCTCTGTGGTGTCGAGATGGGCATCGCCTGGCACGCTGGCGATCTGGTCTGCACTCTGAGCCTCGGCGCCAGGAGTGGAGGCTGGCAATGGAGGAGTCAACATCATCCTTGACGCCATCTCGGGATTTGGCAAACCGCCTAGCAGTGACTCCTGGTGGTGGTTCTCAGAAGTGTACTTGGCGGCGTTGATGAACTCACGCTGCCATATGTCTCCGGCCACAGGACAATGACACGGACACACACATTGTGGGTAGTGGGTGCCCTAGAAAATAGGGAAATGGCTGCCCGTAGTGCCAGATGATGGCACTCCCATCAAACTCCTCCTGCTGCCAACTGCCCAGCACACCGTGCCTGGCCCGACCAATACCCCGGTATAAAGCTTGCATACTCCCTCCTCCCGCTTTACCGAGGGGGGGGGCCCGCAGGGATACACCGGACCACCGTGGATTGTCAGCACAGTCCCAGGGGAGCCCAAGACAAGTGTGGCAGCATGGATTGAGTCCATGGCACAGAGGGGGCATCAGCATGACAGCCCAAAGGAGTGGGGCTGCAGGGACCCGGAGGAGCAAACAAACAAAAAAAAAGATATCCACTGCCATTCCAATATCTGTATCTTTAGTCATACACTCAAAAAAGTGTATACAGTTTGCATGAAACTAGGATCTCTCTTATTAGGTTATAGTCAATGTTGGAATTATTACAGGGGGTTTGTCAGAACTCAGCTTCCCTACCTTTTAAGGGAGCCCCAATAGCTTACACATCATGGCTCCTGACTTACAGTGGGAAAGGGGAGTCAAAATAAAGACTGGACCCTAGTAGGACCCCACAGCTCTCAAAGCTCAAATTACAATTCCAACACAGGTTGTATTTTTAATTTTTTTTTTCAAAATGTTGCATGGCCCTGTCCTTGAGAGTGGTTTCCCATGCGTTGTTCCTTGTGGCAGAACTTTCAGGTTTATGGTCTCTCATATCTCCTCTTGATCCCCTATTAAACAGTGTGATGACACTGGCCCTCCTCCTTTCTCTTAGCACATCTGTCTCTACTGATTTCTGTTGCAAGTTGTGTTATTGCATCCCCTAACCCCTTAAGGATTCTAGGAAGCAATAAGCTAGTTTTAACTTTCGTCAGAAATATAACACTACAGAACAGCAAGGCTCCCCTGAGCTTTGCAGGACCCCCCTCACAGCTTTCTCTGTCCAGAACAGCAAGGCTCCCCTGATGGGTGCCGATCATGAGGGTAAGGACACACACCCTTCCCCGAGCTCTGCAGGACCCCCGCAGCTTTCTGTCCAGAACAGCAAGGCTCCCTCGTGGGTGCTGGTCGTGAGGGTAAGGACACACACTCTCCCCTGAGCTTTGCAGGACTCCCTGCAGCTTTCTCTGTCCAGAACAGCAAGGCTCCCCTCATGGTAAGGACACACACCCTCCCCCAGGCTTTGCCGAACCCCCCGCAGCTTTCTCTGTCCAGAGCAGCAAGGCTTCCCTCGTGGGTGCCGATCGTGAGGGTAAGGACACACACCCTTCTCCGAGCTCTGCAGGACCCCCCGCAGCTTTCTCTGTCCAGAGCAGCAAGGCTTCCCTCGTGGGTGCCGGTCGTGAGGGTAAGGGCACACATCCTCCCCTGAGCTTTGCAGGACCCCCACAGCTTTCTCTGTCCAGGTAAACGTTCGCCTTTTTTTCGGAAGATACAGCCACTGCTTAGAAACGCAGTACTGCTGCCCATTTTCTCACTCGCAATAGGAAGGAACGGACTGCATTTTCATCTAGTTCTTTAAATTATTATCCCCACACGAGATAGTTTTTTTTGCTTCAATTCATAGCGGCTCAGTAGAAAGATTTAAAATGGAGATGCCCTGTACTTTAAGAACTGAATAGCTGTGTTTTGCTTAAATACTCATCGTCTCAGGAGAAAAAGATTTAATAAGGGTCTCCCTGTACTTAAAGAATCTGAATTTTGGAGCCAGCTAAAAATGCTTAAATATTGCACTATAGTGTCATCTCAAATGGCTAGATGTAGATGTAATTGAACTCCCTGTACCTTAATAAGGTTTGCAGTTTGGCGCCAGTTTTAAAATGTAAAGGTTTTTTTGCTCTTACTCGCAACAGATACCGTGCCTCTACATGAAATAGTTGCAAATCGTACTTCTGAGCATTTCTCTGGTTTCCTGTTGTTATTATAGCCAGTTTGTTTTGCACTTGCACTGTTCAGTTGGAACCATAGTAAGACAGAGAGAGAGAAAAAAATGTTTTCTAGCCTTACAGCCTGAACAGAAAGTCAATACTTGACTCAAACTCCATGCTATATGGAAAAGTTACTGTGATTGCTAGTTGCCATTTTTCTATTCCCGACACAGTTTCAGTAGCTTCCCCCTCCTCCTCCCTGCAATTTTAGATTGCGACTCCACCCTCCCCCATGCTAGCCTACCTGCATCTCCTGATATTTTTGTGTTTTCTCTCTTCCTGCAGAACAGCAAGGCTCCCCTTGTGGGTGCCGGTCGTGAGGGTAAGGACACATACCTTCCCCCGAGCTTTGCAGGACCCCCCACAGCTTTCTCTGTCCAGGTAAACGTGCGCCTTTTTTCAGAAGATACAGTAGCTGCTTAGAAACACAGTGCTGCTGCCCATTTTCTCACTCACAATAGGAGCCCCACTGACGCCAAGCGTCAGCTGCCCCACCGTCCCCACCACCACCCTTGCTCAACTTTTTCTTTTATAGTGGAGGAGAGGTGCCTGGTAACGTGTTTGAACCAATCACGCAACTTTTCCACAGGCAGGTTATCAGCACCTACCACCAGAGGCTGCCTCTGTCCCTCAGCCAGTATTTTTCCTCTTTCAGCTCCTAAATTAAAACAAGGCTGCATCAATGTGTTACATATAAGCATACCCTTACATCTCATAAAAAAAAAAAAAAAAACTGCTATAGCTTTCACCCCTCTTTCAGCAGCAAAAAACGACTTACTCTACCAAACCTATAAAGCCCAAACCAACTTCTGAATTTGTACCAGTTCCTCCCATAATGCCAAGTAACACTGCTGTAACTCCCTCTCTGGATTGCAAACTGATACCACAGCTTGCTCTCCTCTTGTTAACCCTTTCCGTCATCCTGCCACTCTTCTGCCCTTCCCATACTCCTCCCCAAAATACCCCTCCTCCAGCCCCCCACGCCACACTACCCTGTGACTATTCCTGCATCAATTACCATGTCCCACCCCCACCCTCCCTCTGCCAAGTCATCTACTCCCAGAGATTATGATTACCCCGCTTCTATATGGCCATGAAATATTGCGCTTCACGTGCTCCCATATTGCAAACAAGCTACACCACCAAGCAGTCCCATTGATATGCTCCCATAAGAAGATCCTAAAAAAATACCCTATCCAGGATAGTGATTATCCTTCTGCTGCTTGTGGGAAATATACACCCTAACCCTGGCCCCACAGACCACACCCCTTACTTAAAGCAACATAGAGGTCTATAGTTGGCTACCATTAATATATGTAGCCTCCAAAAGAAACCTGCCCCACTCCAAGCTTGGGTCTGCCTCCACCAACCCAATGCCCTGGCCGTAACTGAAATATGGCTGTCGCAGCATACCCCCGACTCGGCTGTGTACATACCCGGCTACTCATTGTTTAGGTCAGACAGATTAGAGAGACGTGGTGGGGGTAGTGCACTTTATCTTTGGGAACACCTGCAAGGACTAAATATAGCAACTGTAAATCCTGCAAAGGGAGTACAGTCCCTCACAATCAAGGTTGACATTGGAAAATCAGGTAAATCTCTCTACCTAATGTCAGTATACATACCCCCTTGCAACCAAAAGGATGCTTTCGCATCCATCCTTAACATTATCGACCAGTTCCCCAAAAACTCAAGTCACAGCACTTGGTGATTTCTATTCAAACTGGCTCTCCCCCTAGACATCCTCCCTCAGGGATGCTGCTGCTGCCCAAAATCTGTCCCAAATGGTCCTTACCCCCTACTAGAGTAAACAAACACTTGGGCCCTAGTTCCCTCCTTTATCTCATACTCACGAATCACCCTGAGCGCATACAGGATGTCCAGGTCCTCTCTGACTCACTCAGTGATCACTCCCCTGTAACTTGTCTCTGGAGAAATAGCTGGAACCAGCCCCCCCCCCCCCAGGATCTCCAGGTATCGCCAACTAAAGGGGCCTTGATAGATCTTCGGAACAAACTCCGAAACCTTGATTGGTCTCTACTTGATACCCAGTTGTCGGTTGATGCCGCCCTCTCCTTCTTCATAAGTCTTTCAATTCCGCCTGTGACATCTTTGCCTCTTTTGTAAAACATGTTGAAAAAACAAAATCCTCCCCCTGGGTAAATCGATCTTTGCTCGACCAAATGAAGGTACGTGGTGACCTGTGGCACTAGCACCGTGCCCTCCAATCAGGTAGCTTCCCTGACCGACAATTATATCGTGCCGCCTGAAACTCATGTACCTGGGCTATCTGACAGGCAAAGGCGGCTTACTATAAGGCAAACCTAACTGCCACCTGGGGGAAATGGAAAGAGGTTCTGGGCAAATATAAAGGAAATCAGTGGCAAGTCTGCCTCCCCTCCCCCTACCGTGCTCATTATTGATGGTGTTGCTACCACAGACCCCAGCTAAATAGAAAATGCTTTCAATACCTCTTTCTTTGACCTCTGTACTGTTCTCCCTCCTGATTTTTTCTCTTCAGATACTGGTCATTTCCCGCCACCCACTGGCATGCCACCTTTTCACTTCAAAACAATCTCCCCTAGAGTTGCCTGCTCTTATCTTGCCACGTTCCTATGTAAAACTAGACACAGTGGTGACTCTCTTGATGCAAAACTACTATCCTTAACCCTTGACGAAGTCCTAACACCCCTCACTAAGATACTAAATATGTCCCTGTGCTTAGGGCAGTTCCCATCGGTATGGAAAAGGGCGGTAATTACACCAGTTCATAAAAATGGTGATCGTACCTCCAGTAGTAACTATAGGCCCATCTCCATACTCCTTCCCCTCTCTAAAGCTCTGGGAAAAATAGCGGCCGATCAACTTATTGACTACCTAGACTCGCACCACCTACTTTTCCATCAACATGATTTCAGAAAAGGCCATAGTACAACCACTGCCCTAGAATTCACCTCCTTCATCCATGACGCCCTAGATCTGGGAGACTTGGCTGGGTCAGTCTACATTGATCTCTCCAAAGCATCTGATACTGTCAATCATAATATGCTCATAAACTCCCTCTTCGCTGCTGGAGTATCCCAAGAAGCTACTTGTTGGTTCTCCAACTATCTCCACAGCTGCATCCAACAAGTAAAGATAAATAACACCCTCTCTACAAACTTTCCCGTTCTGTCTGGTGTTTCCCCAAGGGTCCATCCTTGGCCCGCCCCTTTTTTCACTATACCTGAACTCCTTACCTATGACCACCTCAGAGCACCTTCTCCTCTATGCAGATGATGCTGTGATTTTCAGTCGGCACTCTGACCCTGCCCAACTCCAAAAATCCCTGCAAGGCTCTTTCACACAATTAGAAGCCTGGTTTGCCTCCCATAAGCGTGTACTCAACTTTAAAAAGACAAAAGTCATGCTGTTTGCGCACCCGCAACATATACATAGCACGACAGAATTATCTATACATAACTCGGTGGCTACCAAGCTGGAACCCGTCTCAACTTTTAAATATCTAGGGGTTACCTCCAACTCCGCTCTTATGTATCGCAAGCATATTGCGTTGACATGCTCTGAAATAAACAGGAGAATCGGTCTCCTTTATTGGCTTAGACCCTGTCTCCCTCCTGATGCCCTACGGATAGCCATCTCGAGCTCCATCCTTTCTCTGGTAGACTATGGCATAGTCATATATGGCGCCGCCTCTGATACTGCACTGACCAACATTAGACGCACCCTAAACAAAGCCTGCAGACTGGTCACAGGCTGTGATCGACTCATGCATACCTGCAACCTCTACCAACGATCAGCTTGGCTAAACTTTCAGGGGCGACTGTTCTACCAGACCTGCCTACTGGCCAAAAAAAAAAAATTCAGTTGGGTCTAGCCCCCCCCCCCCGCTGTCTCCCACTTTTCAAAAGAGTTTGCCTGTGCGCTCCACCAGATATGCTGACCTTACAGCATTCTATGTCCCCTTTGTGAATACTACTACTGGCCAAAGGTCCTTTCATTGCAGGGCCCCACTCTGGATGAACTCAGTCCCTGACTATCTTATCTATAGCCAGACTAGGTCCTTTTAAACCTGAGCTGCTGAGCCACATTATGTCCTTCTCCCACTGTGACTGCTGAAAAAACTCCTCTAAAATCAAAATTTCTTTTTTTGTGTGTGTGTCTCCAATGTATGCATCAAATACTTACACCTCAGGTGTTGCCTTATGTATGTATTATATATCTGTTGTTAGCGTTGTATTTCTGTAGTAGAGAAATAGTCTGTATTCTATATTGTGCTATGCTATGTACCTGTCCTCATTATTGTATGTCGTGGAGTCTTTGCAAATGAGTCTCTGACTCAAAGGGTTGTAATTCCTAGACCATTAATAAATAAATAAATAAATATCCCAATGAAAAGCACTATGGGTAGTATATGCAAATCACTGTGAAAAAAATGTACACTAACTCAGCATTAAAGAGGACTGGATGGTGATACAAAAGCCCTCACTAACAATTTGCAAAGGCTGAAATCAGCAGACTAAACCCATTACATCCTCATTAAGATTCATTAATCTGCCACAGATGTTGCCTCAGCGCAGCAGAACCGGCCACAGGTTACTTTCCCAAATGTAGTTGATGTTAGCCTGCTTTGACCACGATATCACAGCACCAATCTTCCAGCCCTCCTACTGCATGTGTACTCCTGCATTTTTTTTGGCCCAACACCTTCTGCATCCTTGCAGTTGTCACGTCTAGGGACGTCACAGTATCAAATGCTGAAGGTATAATATCTGTAACATGGAATACCAGACTTGTGAATACTGCAATATTACGGAAGTAGTAGATTTGGTACTACAAAATATCTCTCATCAAACTCTTGTGTCAGAGAGAGCTGACACAGAAAGGGCAGTTGTTCCTCAACCCCCCCCCCCCCCAAATTTTTCCTTAAAATGCTCGAAAACCACTGTATACTGTGAACCAGTTATCATGGTATTGGAAATCAGCCACAGCATCAATATCATCACTTCTGATGCATGAAACCTTGATACCATGACATCACTAGTCATGTGTAGAGGACTCAGCATTGCATATCTACACATACAGTCATGAACAGGCACAGTCATGTTCTCCAGCAGCAGCTGCCAAGATACTCCAGATCGAATATCTGCCTACAGGCCAAGTCAAAGTTTTTGTGAGCCTGAGCCCCAGTAATCAAATATCTGGAGCTGCTGCTGCCATACTCATATCACATCTCGCTATTTACAACCACATAAAGACCTTTAGCTTTGTTTTCATGTTTTATACTTACTCATACAGCCAGAACATTCCTGGAGGGCATCTGGATCTGGATTATACAGGAGGCTGGCACCAAAAGAGGTGAAGAAACAGGACATTTCAGGACAAAGAGGAACACCTGGAGTCAAAGTGGACAGCAGGCCAGAACAGGTCGCTTCAGGAGAGGATCCAAACTATTCAACAGGTCAGCCGTCAACACAGCAGGAGCAAAGTACATTCCAGCACCAGGACAGCATCTACAGTCAGCGTACATAGGAGGCCAGAAACCAGCATTCCAGAAGAGCCTTTCGAGTCAAAGTAACCAGCAGATTGAAACCAGCCATTCCACCAGTAAGGCATCTGGCGTCCAAGTATACACCAGGACAGAATGAGGCATTTCACCAGAAGAGTTTCTGAAGTAGATGCACATAGCAGA
The DNA here is from genome assembly GCA_016271365.2 of Neoceratodus forsteri. Lineage (NCBI taxonomy): Eukaryota > Metazoa > Chordata > Ceratodontiformes > Ceratodontidae > Neoceratodus > Neoceratodus forsteri. The sequence goes on from CM028130.1 coordinate 1,138,204,060, forward strand.
ATGCAACAGGGCAAACCATCAGGGGAACACCTGGAAATAGGAATAATTATCAGGCTGAAGCAGGATACTTCACATGAGGCACATCTGGAGTCGGGAGTATGCAGCCAGTACACAATACGTCATCAGCAACACAAACAGGGAGCAGGACATTCCAAGATAAATTATGGGAAAACAATACCAACATACAACAAAAAACTGGAACAAAAACCCAAGAGCCACACTATCTGGAAGCAAGAAATTACTGAAGTGAGACATGTTAAAAATTGGGACCACTTGCCCACCCACTCTGTGTAAATTTTTAACTTGGCGTATACAGATGAATTTTTGATTGACAGTTCTTTCACTGGCACTTAGGTGTCCAGTGCCTAAAGTCCCTCAGCTGCTGGAAGAAAATACATTCCCCCCCTTTTAAAAAAAAAAACCAAAAAAAACCAGAATGCTTCATTTTGTGAATGGCTGAGCCGGTCTCAGACCCCATTAGTATTCATCTGAGCTGCTGCTGTCACTGTTCCCCTCTATGGCACTTGGACATAATATGGCTGGTGCTGCAGCAGGAGCATACTGAAGAAGCTGCTTATTCTCAAGGTTCACTTTCAGAAATGCAAGGCGCTCAACATCAGCTGCAGTAAGAAGAGAATGGTGTTCCGTATCTGCATTCCCTGCAGGACTAAAAATGCACTCGGAAAAGACACTGGATGGTGGGCAGGTTAAATAATATATGGCTAGCTTTGTCAGTGCTGGCCATACTTTTCTCTTTCTCTTCCAGTATGCCAAGGGATCTTCATGAACACCTATTTTAGTGGTATCATTAAGGTATTCCTGAATCATGAGGTGTGGTGACGTACTGGCAGCTGCATGACCATAACTGACCAAGCCAGACAGCTGGCCCTTGCACTGCATGCGATCCAGTAGTGACTTCTTACCCTTTTCTTTTGCAGAAATTTCTACGGATGTTCTAGAACATGAAGCACCTTTGGTAGCTGTCATACCAGCAATAAAAGAAGTCCCAGGATATGATGGACAAGTCTTTTCTTGCGACTGGCAATCAGGGGATGTGACCAGTGCAGATACCTTTTTGCTCAGAAGCCCTTTCCATTGCTCTATGTCCAGAGACCCAGGTGGAAGTATGTCCTGGACATTCCTCTTAAAACGAGGGTCAAGTAACGTGGCCAGGATATAATGCTCTTCTCGAAACATGGCATTTATTCTACCATTTGTAGACAGCTTCAGAGCCATGTCCTCTGCCAGAGCAAAAGCAGCCATGTCCGCCTTCTCGTTGAAGTCCTTTTTCATGTCCTCTAAGAACATCTGCAGATACCGGATTTGCGGAAGGATCTGACTAAGGCAGGTATTCTCTGCAGTAACGTCACAAACTGCTGCCTCAAAGGGCTCAAGGAGGGCAACCAAGTTCTCAAGAAGACTCCACTGAGATGTACTGAGGGCTACATCCGCCTGGTCAATTTTGTACGACATCAGATATTCGCTCACTGCTTTTCTCTGCTCCACCAGCCTCTCTAGCATATAATAGATGGAATTTTGCCGAGTGGGCACCTCCTCCTTTAACTTTTGTACTGGAAGGCCATTAGAACGCTGCAGCTGTTGGAAAGTTGTTCTAGCCTTCGGAGAGTGAATTAAGTGGCTACAGATTTTGCGTGCAAGCCCCAAGATGGTTTCCACGGGCTGGTTGTCATGCAAAAAGTCATGCACAACAAGGTTTAAGCAGTGTGCAAAGCACGTGACATGGGTGTAGCCCTCATTTCTTATGGCTTTTTCTATATTTGCCCGATTGTCAGATACAATAAATCCCGGTGAAAAATTGAGGGGGTTAAGCCAATCAGTGAACTGCTCCTGTAACCTCTGCACAATATGAGCTGCCAAATGCGCTCCCTCAAGGGAAGTAATGCAAAGGACTGCTTGCATTCTGTAGTGGGGGGCACTGGTTGTAGTAGTGGAGCTACTATGGCCTGCTGCCTGGCGAAATGAAGCCCAATGAGCAGTGATGCTCATGTAGTCAATCATTTGTGAACTGGTTCACATATTGGCAGTTATATGGATGTGGTCACTTGCCGATGCCTTTAAAGCACTGTTGACTTGTTTACACACTGTGTCATACAACTCAGGAATGGCTTTTCGTGAAAAAAAGTTACTAGATGGGACTTGGTAACGGGGTTCTAACATTTCCACGAATTCACGGAAACCTTCTGTAGAAACCAGGCTATAAGGAAGCAGACATTTAGCTAGGAGTTTGGAAATACCCAGATGTATCATCTGACTGGTGGGGTGATTACTTGTAAATGTGGCTTTCCTCGCAATGGGTTCCTGCAGAGCGATTTGTTGTTTTACAGGGTGAGGCTTAGGCAATGGTTTTATGGGTCTTGCATTGTTATCATTGGGTGTACTCTCGGTAACTGGTAGGGGTGATGGAGAAGCAAAAAAACTTGTAATAATTTTCTGAATACTAGTGGATGATTGCGAGTGGGAGACATTCATTGCTTTGGGATCTTGCTGCTCATCAAATCCACTGCCAATGGCACCAGCGGCTGCCTCAACAGGGTGCTTAAATTTTAAGTGATTTCTTAGTGCAGAGGTACCCATGTGTGAGGCCTTACCCCGACTCACACTTGCTCTACACAATGTGCATATTGCACGGCATGTGTTCTCTGGGTCTACAAAAAAGAACCTCCAAACTACAGAAGTGGACCTTCTTGCAGATGGAATGCGAGGAGCAGGACTCTGATGTGGCTGATGATCGTATGTTAGAGCAAAGTTTTCTGCTTGGGCGCTAATTCTAACTTGGTCACAATCATTGTACTTTTTCATAGAAGTAGCTGGCATGCCCAGTTTTTTACACAAAGCTAGTCTCTTCTGTGGAGGGCTCACTTTGCCTTCCTCCCCATGCGATTCCTCCCCAAGCACCACCACCACTTCTTCATCAGAGGTACTACTGCTAGCTTCCATTTCACTCTCATTACTGGAGACATACTCATGGAAGGTTTCTCCCTCTCCGCCATCCCCACCTCCCATGGCCCAGGCTTTGTAATAACTTCCCTGTGTCTTACTACACATGTGGGAGCACTGTATCTTTCTATGCATTTAGGAACAGTACCTGTCGGAACGTTCTTGCTTTCCACTAATGTATTACATTCACCTCAGACACTTCTGCCTTCAGACAATATAGCTTAATGGTCAGAGCACCAAACTGTAAACCTGGAGACCTGGCAACCCAGGTTTGGACCTCACCACCCTGACACTACGAGACCCTGCACAAGTCACTTAAATGCCCTCTGCTTAATTCTCTCTCTTTTAACTATCTAACCTCCCCTACCCATGCACGCCTGATGGTCAGTGCCAACTGATAGTGGACTGTCAAGTGCTCTGGGATATGGTGTGTAAGAAAGGTACTATATACACAACTAAATTCCTTGACTTTCCATAGGGATCTTTTTGGAACAGAACGGATTATCATACAAGAACCTGTGCATATAACACATTTAAACTTAAGCTGCTTCATAAAAATATGAAAAAAAATTTGAGGGAAGAGCACTGGCACTCTTCCAAGAGTTGTGTCTTAACAGTCTAACGTTACTTTTTTGGGAAAGGGACAAGACATTTTTGAACACTTTTTTTTTCTCCCAGGAGAAAACGTTTCCTTCTTTTATGTGTCTCTTATTTTTTCTCCTAGGAGAAACAGCTTCCTCCTTTTATGTGTCTCTTTGAAGTGAGAGGCATGCAACATTTCATGCTGGAACACAGAGTGCAAGCTTGAAGTGCTGGATCAAAAAATAAAGTTCACTGTATTTTCCAACTAAGGATGGGTAGACAGGATCCACGGGATTTTGGACATTGGAGAGGTCCAAGAAACCAGATCACACCGGATGCGTATGTCACCTGGACATCAGTCCTCTTCTCCCAGGCAATCCCAATGGCCATAGATCAAGACCGAACTGACAAAGTCAAAGTTTCATAATTTTCCTCCATCACTTCCATGTGAATGTTCTTCTTAGCCACAATTAATACTTCCCCCTTTCTTTCTGAAACAGTATTTGCAGCATCTTCACATTCCTCTGGGACCTGAAAGGAGGCAAGATTTCTATTTAGTTACCTTTATTTTCATTGTGTGCAGTACAGAAACTTTTAAGCGAAACACATTTGTGAAATCAAAGTCCATTTTTAGGTTGTCTTTTTTAAACAGTATACAAATACTTCTATATCAGACATCAAATTTGGGGAAACAAGGTATCTGGTCAAAACCACAAAGAAGGTAATGCGTGGTCAGAAACAGCACTGACATAACAGTGTGCACAGTTTCGGAGTTGATTTATATCAACACGTCTTTTGACCGCACCATTCTTCCTTCACGGTTTTGACCTGGACCCAAGAACTAGCAACTGATCACTTACGTTTCTGCAGAATCACATTTTCTCCAAAGATATATCAAGGCACTGTACAAAAACACACTAAGGGAAAGCAAGCTGAAGCCACAGGGACAGCTGTGCTGCCGCAGTCAAGAAAACAAAAGTAATACTGGGTTGCATTATGAGAGGGCTAAGGGGCAGGTCAAGGGAGGGAGTTGGTCCTCCAACATACAAGGCTTAGGTTCTACCACACCTGGAGAACTGCTTCCAGTTCTGGTCACTGCAGTACAGAAAGAAGAGATTAGGAGGATCCTGCACAAGGACACCAAGCGGATTAGTTACTTAGGATACAAGAACTTCAAAGACAGACTGGACATACTTAAATGAGCGAATCAAAAGAAGGTTGAGAAGGGACATGACTTCTGTTTTCTGAACACATAAGAGGAAAGACAGAGTAGCGTATACAAAGATGTTTGAGCTGGGGATGGGGAGTGCATTTAGAACTAAAGGATATGCCCTCAAACGGGAGACTGTGTTAAGTGGAAACAGACAGCATTAAAGGACAACTAAACAAGTTAGTAAGTAAAATGAGATTACCGAAATCTGAAAACATAGAGGTGCAGTAGAATCCCCTACCTTGTATGTGCTGACCTTGTTTTAGTCCCAAATCGCATTTTTATATTTAATTTATTTATTGAGAGAATCGGAATTACAATCCTTTGAGTCAAAGACTCCTTTGCAAAGGCTCCACGTCAGTACAGGAAAGCACAAACATTACATTTAATAACAGTTATACATAGGTCACACAGCACAGTGTATTTACATTACATATTAGTTAATCGCCTCTAGGGCCTAAGAAGACCCCCAAGTCATAGTTGTGAGACAAGTCTGGTTACAGATTCGGAGGATCATTAGCAGAGCCCTGAGTCAGAGTTTATTTACAGCTGGATTGTGGGACCTAAGGATGTAGTCATAGGATAAGCTAGACCTTTATCCTTAACTTTGCCTTCTTTTGGGATATGGACAAGGGGGAGGAGTACTGGCTACAGCCAGAAGCATCAGAGTCAAGGAGAAGGTTCGTGATACCAGTTTTGAATTGTCCAAGACTAGGGGCCAGGGAGATGGAGGGTGGTAGGTTGTTGAGCCAGAGGGGCGCACGATAACGGAAAGACCTTTGCCCTAGTGAGGCCCTAAAGTGGGAAACTAGGAGGGAGGTATTTGCAAGGCGTCTAGGGGCCCTCCTGTGTGGGACTGGCTGTATGAGGGGGTGGAGGCCTATGAGTGTTAAATTCATAAGTATTTTTTTGCTTGGAGGCAAGTGTGATACTTAAGCCTCCCTTCAAAGGTCAGCCAGTCCGCAAATTTGTAGAGCTCACACGTGTGGGTTAATCTATCACAGCCTGTTGCCAGATGGCATGTTCTGTTGAGAGCTAAGTTGATGCAATGTAGAGCGGTTTGGTCTGCGGTGCTGTAAATTACAATCCCGTAGTCCACCAATGAGAGGACTGAGCAGGATACAGCGAGACATAGAGCCTGAGGGTGTAGGCAGTGCTTATGTCTATACAGAATCCCCAGCCTGGTGTTCACAGCAGAGGAAAGGTGTTGTATGTGTGTGTGGTAGGTGAGGGATGTGTCCAGAGTGACACCCAGATATTTGAAGTTTGAGACCTGTTCGAGAAGGAGGCCCTGTGAGTTGGAGATGGTTAGGGGGGCACTACTGAGAGGGCTTTGACGATGGGCAAAGATCACAGATTTCATCTTGATGTAGTTGAATACTAAGCGATGCTCAATGAACCAGGATTTTATTTCTCTGAAAAAACCTTGTAGGGCAATTTGGAGGGAGTGAGGATGGGGTGTTTCCAGAAAACTACTGCGTCGTCCGAATGGAGTAAGAGCTTCCCGCTGCAGGATTGAGGGAGGGAGTTTAGGAAGAGAGTGAAAGAAGAGAGTGAAAAGCAGTGGCCCTAGAACAGACCCTTGTGGAACACCCATTAGGACTAGTTTATTGGAGGAGAGAGTGGTGTTGATTTTGACCTGTTGTATCCGGCCAGAGATATGGTCTTTGAACCAGGAGATGACCTCAGGGGAGAAATAGTAGGAGGGAAGGGAGTGGAAAAGTAAAGCATGACTGACTGTCGAACGCTTTTGTTAAGTTGGTGTAGATTGCACCTGCTACTGACCCTTGTTCCAGGGCCTCGTGTATGTATGATGTAAATTCGAGGACGGCAGTGGTTGTGCTTGTGACCACTCCTGAAGCCATGTTGTTCTTGGCAGAGCAGATTATGTTTGGCTAAGTACTCTGCGAGTTGGTCCGACAATTTTTTTGAGAGCCTTTGGGGGGGGGGGGTAGGATTGAAATGGGTTGGTAATTACTGGGGAAGTGGGATCACCACTGTTCAGGATTGGTGTTATAATTCCTTTTTTCCATAGAGCGGGGAATTGGCTGAGGCATAGCGACCAGTTAAGTATTTAGGTAAGATATGGCAAGGTCACATCCAGCGTTAGTCGGAGAATTTTGAGGTCGAGGGAGTCACTGCTATAGCGCAGTTTGCCAAGGCTTTGGAGAGGCAGCACATAGCCTCCCTGCAGGAGATGATTCGCAACTGGAAGGAAGGGGGGAACCTTAGTGTCTGAGTGCCCGAGGCAGCTAGGGACCGGGTCCAAGAAGTTTTGCAGGAGTATGTGACCAAGGTCTGAGAAGGTGGTGTTTAGGGTATTGGAGATGGTAGTGGGGTCCTGGGATAGGGCCCCCTCGACTTGAAGCTGCGCAGGGGCAGGGGAGACGGTTTTCCTGCAAAGAGTCTTAATATTGTTCCAGAAGTTTTTCCCTGAGCCCCATGTGGTAGTGAGGGATTGCTTATAGTAGATTGCCTTTGCTTGCCAGATGGCAAAGTTGCATTTGTTTCTGGCCACTCTGTAGAGTTGTCTGTCCTAGGGTGACTGGGAGCTTAGGACCCTGTGCCAGGGGTTGTCTCTATGGTGCATCTGGTCAAGCAGGGACTGCGAGATCCACTGGGTATCCCTGTTTTATAGGATCTGCTTTGTGAAGGGGCAAAGATGTCACAGGCAGCGTTAAAGGTGGTAATAAAGGAGGTGAGGGCAGCGTCTACAGATTGGGCAGTGTGGATGGGTGACCAGTCACATGAAGTAAGGTACGTTTTGAGGCGTGAGAGGGCACCTTTTTTGAGACGCCTTCGGACTGTAATTTAAGGGAGGCTGGGTGGGAGTTCGTTAGACCACCAGCAGGCGACTGGGGAGTGGTCACTTATTGCATCCGGTAGTACTTTAACTCTGGGGAGGTTGTTGGGGTGGTTAGTAAGGATGAGGTCGATAAGGGTGGAGGCCCCAGTTCTGGGGCCATGTCTGGTGGGGGACTGGACAACCTGGGTGAGGTTGTAAGCAAGGATGGCATCTTTGTAGGTAGTAGATGTGGGGGACAGCCAGTTCACGTTGAAGTCACCCATTATAATTACTTCGCTCCTGGAAGGGAGATGGGTGATGCTGGTCAGTACAGTTTTGTCGTGATCGAAAATAAGTAACAGAAAATAAGTAAACAATCGGCAGAGCTTTCTAATTCAGTGGTCTGGAGGTGTCACAAGATGGCGCTCCGAAGTAATAATGGTATCTATATAGGGGCTTGTTGTGTAGCGTGGAATTAAAACCTTTAGTGTCTGGGGAAAATCCTTTACTGTGCATGTGTGAGGAGGGTATCACATGTGCACAGTAAAGGATTTTCCCCAGACATGCAGTCTAAAGGTTTTAATTCCACACTACACAACAAGCCCCTATACAGATAACATTATTACTCCAAAGTGCTCTCGCTCCAGTTACATCCTTACGTTACCATGTAGCGGCCATCTTATGATGCCTACGAAGCGCTGAATTTGAAAGCTTGGCCAATGTTTACTTATTTTCAATTATAACGAAACGATATAAAAATATAATTTTGGACTAAAACAAGGTCAGCACATAAAAGGTAGGGGATTATACTACACCCCTATGTTTTCCAATTTCGGCAATGTCATTTTACCAAATAACTTGTTCAGTTGTCTTTTAATTTACAAAAAGGGTGGTTAATGTGGAATCTAGAACTGTTCTAGCTTTCAAAGCAGGACTAGACAGATGGGGGACAATGGCATTAAAGATTACACAGCATGAGTACAGGTAGCCTTCTGTATCTTAAGCTCCGATGTGTGTCTATACTCAGATGGAGCAGTCACTGCCATCCGACAGACAAGAAGTACCCCAAGTTCCTTCCATCATCACAACACTACGTTTTTATGTACAAACAGCACAACATAAATGACAATATCTACAGACCTTGAAAAAGAAGGTTTTGATGTCCAGTTAGCCCTGAGCATACTCATGGAAGACTCATGATAAAAACAAGAATTGCATGGACTGCTCCACAGCCTCAGGGCCATCGGCACAACTGCTGAAGCAAAACACGGAGATTATGGGGTCTACACAGCAACTGATGGCTGTTAGTATAGGATACATGAAAATCTTCACTCTAGGATTCCACTCAACTAATGTCACTGGGTCTCAGGGACGTATAATTAATCAAAGTACCAAAGGTACTGACAAGAACCAGACCCAAGTTGTGACATTTTAGACGATGGCATGAATGGGAGGAGGTTCTATTTTCACAATCCACATAGTTGTTAAGCCACAGTTTAAAGCATGCCCCCCAACACCCAGTATAATGCCATTCACCACTGTCCCCCACCACTGCCACCACTGCATTGTCCCCTGGACTGTTCCTCATCCCAACCACAGCGCTTCCCCTCCCCGAGGGTCAGCTGGGGATACTACAATTTAATGAATGTTGATTCCAGTACACCTGAGTAAAGGAAACCATCGGAGATTTGCTGCATACACATACCACTTGACTCAGCAATGACTGTTGGTCTGATGGGTCCAAAGGAATACATTTGTACATAACATTTCCCACAGCACACAACTTCAGCTGCTCAACTGAGAAATGAGTGGAGTGAGTGTGCGAGGGCACCAAAACCCCATTGTTTTCTTTTACTCAGGAATACAGTATGTGAAACAACTTTCACCGAATTGTTGTACCCCATTCAACCCTGGTGAGGGGATGCATTGTGGTGGGAATAAGGAACAGTGCTATGGTTGGGGTGGGGGACAGTGCTGTGGTAACAGAAGTATAAGGGGGGGGGCAGTGCTTGGTGACTGACCAACTGTCTAGATCATGGAAATGGAACCTCCCTCCTCCCATTCATGCCATAAACTCTAGGAATCTAGATGTGAGAGTTCCCCCACATAAGCATTTCCAATCTAACAACTGATAAGCTTGAATATTTCACAAAACATCAGTGTGGTGCCTTTCAGTAACCTTGGTACTGTGATTTATACTGCAAGTAAAACACTCTGGCCAGCATAATCAAAGCTAACTTTAAAGGCGATAAAGGGGATGGGAAGCAGTTTTTTGTGTTTTTTTTCTTTTAAACCTCCAGGTGCCCTCCTGTTTTCATTTAAGCATCCATCCTATATTCTGCTATGTGTTAACTCCTTTTGTTAAATTAATCTAGTTGTTGCCTTTGTAACTACTCCGAATCCCTTTCTTTTCGGCAGCTGTTGCTCTCTTTTCTTACTGCCTGAACATTCTGTGACATCATAACACCATTCCAGGCCGTTCAGATGAACAAAATGAAATGGTGTCATCGATTCCATGGAATGTCTTAGGAATATGGAAAGAAAGAGCAGTAGCTGGTGAGGAACGTAGAACTCTACTGAGATTTGAGGGCACACCAAGGCTAGGATATTTATCGAAAATTAGTCAAAGCATATCAGACTACATAAGTAGCATGGAAAGAAAGCTGGGAAGGCGGTTAACCATGTAAAAATAATTTCCTATCACCTTTAAATTATGGCACATTATCAAAGTTACTGCCAATAATACCACTTTAATGAACTGACTAGAGGTAATTACCGCTGGTAGCTAAACTGCTAAAAAGCCGTATATGGCATTTTGCAAACGTTGTTGTGCTTGCTATTTGGCATCTTATGCATTAATATATTTAGTTTACAAACTAAAGTATCTATAACAGATTCTGGTATCTGCAGTAAACCAACATCGCCTATAGTTGCTCTAAATTAGTACTTATGCCTAAAACCTGTTCACTCCGTGCATGCCCGATCACAGAAGGTCTCTAAATTAAATTAAAGTCAGGCTTAAATAAAAAATCCCTATATGGGCGGGATGGAAACCCAGGCTGAAATGGGATATCCTTCTTAGAAGTAAAGGGGAAGGGGGCTGGGGCCTCCCAAATCTATAGCACTACTATTTGGTAGCACATATAATCCCCATAGCGAGGATGGTAGCCCCAACATTTGGAGCCAGTTGGGTTGTATTGGAGGAGGAAGCCCCATTACATGGTTCCTCTAAGATATCTCCCCTGGGCGATGCCCCCAGGTAACCTTGGAGAGATTAAAAATAAATGACCAGGCACACTCTACAAATCTGGCTTCAAGTGAGGAGCATATGAGAACTCCTGGAGCTGGTCTGGCAATATCTACCCATAAAATATGCACCAAATTTCCCGTCAATGCGCCCGGACCATTGCTTGGAAGATGAGAGAAACTGGGTGTTAAGACAATGCCCCGACTGTCACAGAGGAACACATCACAGATTGTTATTTGTTACAGGAGGATTTTGGGGTCCCTAAGCTAGACTTCTTTAAATACCTACAGTGCAGACACTATATAAATTCTGGCCTGGGGGTGGGCGCACTGCTTAACAGTCCTGTGCCAGGAATATCACTGATCTATTCTATGGCACATAGGAGGGACACTAGAAAACTATCACCCAACTCTAATCTACTACAGGAAGATGTGGGTACCCTAGCCCTACAACAGATTCAGGCAAGATGGGAACAAGAATCAGGGACCCCTTTGATAGACAATCAGTGGACTAGAATTTGGAAAGATGTCCATATTTCCTCATCTTTAGCCTCCTGGAGGGAGTTCAGGTGGAAGATCTGCTCCTGCATTTTTATTAAACCTGTTATATCTAAACATTTTGGGACAAATAAGTCAGATGCCTGCTGGAGAAACTGTGGTCAGCTTGGTTCTTACTACCACATTTTTTGGAATTGTAATAAAGTAGCCTCATTCTGGCAGAGCGTGGATGATACCATAAAATAAATCCTGCAGATTCCACAAAACCTCTTGTTTCCCAACCTTGTACTGGGCCTTCCCTCGGACAGCCTTACAACATCGGCAGAGAGGTACCCATTTTATATTCTGGTTTCAGCTGCCCTAAAAACCATCACCCAAAACTGGTTGTCTACAAAACTACCTAGTAAAGCTCAATGGGAAACAAATATTGGTAATATTTAAATCACAGAGTCCATTACAGCGAAATTAAGATTCCAGGTAGAGAAATTCAATGCTTGATGGTTACCCTGCTACCACCATGTGGAGGAGAGGAAGGGGAAAACAATATTGGATCAGCTTTTAATACCATAACTATAAGTAGGCTGCCTGGCTGGCGGGGACAGACAGCAAAATCTGTCTGTATATAAGGCCCCGTCCACACTACACCGTTCAGACCCCGTTACGGACAGAAACCGTTACAGCTGGGGAGCGGTACAGTGTGTCCACACTGCAGCGGTGACCGGTACAAGACTGGTACCGCCAGTCCACACCTTGGGAACCGGGCGACCGTTACCGCGGCACCCAATCCCACAATGCAGCTCGCACTGCGCTACAGGCCCTGCAGGGGACTGTTACCGCCCGTCCACACTACCGCCGGTAATGTTACCGAGGTGGGACCGGTTTCATAACCGTTGTTGAAACCACCTCATATGTGTGGTTTCAACAGCGGTTATAGAAACGCCTTCTGTAACGTTACAGGTGTAAACGCAAACCATTGCAGTAACGGTTTGGGCACTCTGTAACGTTACAAAGGCATAGTGTGGACAGGGCCTAAGAGTCTGTGTGGAGGCCTCGGGGGATCTGACGGGGATGGGGAAGGGGGGGATAGAGCCCTTAGAAGGTGATGTCCTACACAGAGACTTAGGTACTGCCATGACAGAAGTTCTCATATCCCAAAACAAAATGATGAGCCAACATGTTTAATAAAGTAGGCTTTTATTATTAGTTCTCTCCTTTCATTTTTTCTAAAACTTTTCTTTTTTAAGAAGTGTATTGTATTTTTTTTTTCTCTCTTGCAAAAACAAGAAAGAGCATAATGATGGACATAACTATGACTGAATAGAGCCTGATTTTACACTGCATGGGACTTTTTGTTCTTCTTCCTTCCTCTTGGATGAGTGGTCTAGGAATTATAGGCGTGTGAAGGAGGAATCATTACATCCAAGGGATTCTGCTCAAGGGGAGACACCTGTTAAAGATAAAATGAGCTAGCCCGATCAAATGCTTTTTCTTTAATTCTGTTATCAAATGTGTCAAAAGTATAAGTTGATGTAAAAGATGTACTTGAAGCTCTTAACAGATACAGAATTACAAATTGCCTTTTCCTAATAACAATCACAAGTTAAAAAAAATCCCTGGTAGTAAACGCTGCCACTTAAAACTTCATATTTAGAGGCTGTAACCTCGTAAAACAATAATACATACAATGAATGTCTGTTTTCATTACCTGCATGCTAGTGGTTGTGGAGATCAACCCAACTCACACTCTTTGGCTCCCTGTGTGGAGTGTGGATTTGATGTCCTCATTGTAAGGACTGGCCAAGTCATCAGAAATACCAGCACTGCAGTCAGGGGCTGGAGTGCAAAGGCAGTTTGTTTCAGTAACTGGTAGCAACCAGGGGTCAATGCAGCCTGCATCGTAGCAGTGAGTGGGCAGCAACAGGGCTGAAGTGGGAAACAGAACATGGGCAGCGGCACTGGGCTGCAGCAGACTGGACCACTCACTCACATGCAAGCACTTGCACTACTGAATGGCAGAATGGACTGCTTGCCAAATGTTGTCGAGAGCCAGGGCAGTGGAGCAATACAGCACCAACAGAGTACCACTGGAAGTGAGCCCAAGGCAAACACGGTGGGGGACTGCAGACTGGGCTGGGTGGGTGGGTGCAGAGCCGGAGTAAACTAAAGTGCACACAGAGAAGCACCCCGTCTGCTGGGTCAGGATGGGCAGAAGAGGCTCGCAGAGGAAGGGGAGGTTGTTTTTGTTAAGAGCAGAGATGGGTGGGAGTGTGGATACTGGGGCAGGATTGAATACCAGCCAAGAGGCAAAGTTCCCTCGTAAACAGCACCAGGATGGCCAGGATCTCAAAAAGTAACACAGAGTCGCCTGTGCTCACTAGTACATCGGGCGCTTAGCAAAAACAATAAGGCAGCACAGAAGCTGAGCACTGCAGCCATCTTTATTTTATTTAAACATTTGGTAACCAGGAAAAGCACACTGAGCCAAAGGCTCATTTCCAGGTGCGACCCAGCTATGGAAATAGTCCCTTTTATTTGTGAAATGCAACATGCAACCAAACGGTGCTGGCAAGATATTAAATAACTAAAATACAAAAGACCCAAAAATGTGCAAAAATGCCATTTTACAGAGCACATAACCATTATGACTATACTATATAATATTAGTAGAATGCGGTCTGGCGCTCTGTATTTCCATAGATGGCTGGAGTGTGTAGCTTCAATGCTGCTTGGCTAGGATTTCATTCTCTGAGCCGTAGTGAGCAGCAGAAACGCTCCTTGGGAGTCCCAATATTCAGATCCCCCTCTTTGAGCCGTATCGGACAGCAGATAGGCTCCTTGCAGTCCCAATGACTGGGATTCCCTTCTCTGAGCCACACAGGGCAGCAGAAAAGTTCCTTGGGGGTCCCAGTGGTTGGGATTCCCCTCCCCAAACTGCACCAGGCAGCAGAACAGCATCTCTGGTTTTGCAATGACTGGGATCCCACTCCCTCAACTGGACTGGACGCTCCATATATCAGAATTACATTGGCAGTAGCAACAAAACAAAAAAAGAAACAAGCACCAGTCAGTCAGAAACCTATATCACTACACCAGAGAAAGGCAATGCAAGCCAGTGAACAAAACTTGGGCAAATCACATGACCAGTTTTCTGTTGAGTCGACAATGGGAATAGTTCCCTACACACCCCTGGTTAGAAAATCTAAACACAGAAAACAGTCACACCAATGACAAGAGGCTCCAGACTTCTTTTGGTGCCTAAAAAGTTAATACATCCTAGCAAAACACCCTCACACAGGTCAAACACTCATAGTGAACACCTGCAACTGGCAAAAACATAAATAAAATGTTTAAAAACGAAGTACCCCCCAAACCAATATGGGTTAAAACAGTTTGCTGAGCTGGCCCAATGGCGTGGAGGGCTGAGGCACTGCAAAGTGCCATACCTACTGCCACGCTGACGACCCAGGTTCGGGAATGGATTCAAGTTGTCAGGGGTTGGTTGGGGAGGAGAGGACTGGGTGTCTGAGGGACTGCTCTCCTCTCCCAGGGAAGGGGTGGCTTGTTGTCAGGGCCTCGGTTGCCCCCAGGTGGAGGCCTGGTGTAGAGCAGGTCAGGGAGGCAAAGTATGGTAGGGACCTGCGAGGATGCATAGGATGGGCACGCCTCCACGTGCAAGTTCTAGGCTCTGCAGGAAGGACGGGATGGGACAAAACCAGGATGAAAATGGATATCGGGTGACTTCTTGAGGCCCAGCACGTCTCCGTGCCCACGCCACCACTCGGTGGGCGACCTGGTCCGCCCCAGACCTGATGTGCGGAGATGCCCTTCACCTCAGCCCTGCCATAAGTGGGGAACTCATGAAGAGAACCTATGACTAGGCACACACTGTGGGAGGTGGACAGCCAGCCTGGAGGGGCTGGGGACCGGCCTGAGGCAGCCACACCCCAGAAAAAGGAAGATAAACACACTTGTATATGCATAAAAAAAAAAAAAAAGACAGGTGGCAAGATGCATGGTGACACCTTAACCCAAAAACTAAACAGTTCACCCATTACTCACATCCTCACAAAATATATACAAGAATAGATTGATTTCATATTTCAAAAGAACACGTGCCCCAATCGGACAACTGCCAGCTGCTTCCCATGCATCTCCCAGACCATGCACCTTTGTTACTTAAACTAAAATTTGGTCATCATAGAATACTAACCTTGTGGAGATTTAATAACTCACTGCTAAATATACAAGGGGTAGGATATTCAGAACTGCGCCAGGCAGGGGCGCAGCGCAACTGGGATACGCCAGGGCGTGGTCTGGGCGATATTCAACGTTGCTGCGCCATGGCTCCGCACCGCTGAATATGGCACCGTGGCCACCTGCAGTGCCACCAGCGCAAGTGACCAGAGAGGAGCAGGGGTATGCGCTATGCAAGTGTCACTGCGCTAGGAGCAGTAACCGCGCTATTCAGTAGTGGACATGCAAATGGAGCCATAATGTATGCAAGGTGCAAATGGGGCCATTTGCATGTCATTATGGCCCCATTTGCATGCAGGTGCGCCGATCCCCTGCGACTTGCGCCTGGCGCCCTGCCAGGCTGCAGCCGTCAGGGACCGACGCCCCCTGCTCCTCACTGGCAACGCACCCCTGCCGATCGTGGGCTGTAATATTCAATGTATACTCCCTGGTGGTCAGTGGACGAACTCCGTGTAATCGCGGGCTGTATAATTTAATTTACTCCCTGGTGGTACAGTGGTACTTGTACCCCCTTCCTAATCCGCCCACTCACCGCCACCGCCCCCGGTCAGCGTGGCGGCAGCACCACCTGCAAACGCCGCCGACTGACAGCGTACAGCTCTGACTGTCGCCCACTGGTCCTGGCGTGGGCCAATGAAGCGTGCGAACCATACTATACTACACAGTCGAAATGTGAATGGATCATTCACATTTTCGGGGACTATATACAATGCAGTCTCCGCCCACTAACAACTGTGGACTCAATCAAGCGTACAACCGTCCCTCTTGTCAGTCGGTGAGGCGGCTTGCAAATGAGAATCACTCCCGCCTGCTGACTAGCGAGTGGCGAGTCGGCCCGGAGTTGAAAGGGGTACAAGCCACTGAACCCTCGAAATAAACAGAATATACAACCAGCGGTCGATCGAGTTCCATCCACTGAGCACCAGGAAGTAAATACTATATTACGAGCCCGCGATCAAACATGAAGGTAGGTCAATGGATCACCAGGGATTTTGATTTATGTTACAGCCTGCGATCGGACATGGAGGTAGGTCCACTGGACCACCAGGGAGTTTGATTTATGTTATAGCCCGCATTCGGGCATGGAGGTAGGTCCACTGGACCACCAGGGAGTTAAATACATATTACAGCCCGCAATCGGACATGGGGGGCGCTTCACCACCGGATGTTGCCGCCAGGGCTCGGGAGGCCATCCACAGCTGGCGGCTGCTGTGTTGCGCCCAGCAATACAGCAGTCAGCCTGTGGGTGGCCAGTCGCTTACTCCTGTATTTTCAGGAACATCTTTCGCCCGTGCGCATGAGGCGTTAATGTGCCTGCATATGAGCAGCACATCCTGGAGCTGAATATCAGGATGTACGCTTATCATGGACGCCCCACATGCCGCGCATATATTACTGGTGCGCCCCGGCGCATCGGGATTTGCGCAGAGCAAATTCCCTTTTTGAATATTGTGCCGGGGCGCAACAGTGGGTTGCGCATGGTACAACACTGTTGCGCCATGTGCAACACCTTTGAATATCCCACCCAAGAAGTAAACACACTACTAAAGGAAAAGAGACAGCAAATCCTCATAGATAACACATCTCCCCTCCTCTCCCCAAGCATCCTATGGGACACTTTAAAGGTAGCACTCAGGGGAGAGTTAATTAGTATCAGTTCACGGCTGAAGCGTCAGAGAGAAGAATGCATGACCCAGCTACAACAATCCCTCAAACAAAATACAGACACTACATATGCAAGGGGATACAACACAATCAGATGCCAATAAAAAAAACTACATCACGAAAATAAGAGCTACTAAACACTAAAACAGAAATGGCACTTCGGTATGTTAAACAAAGATACTACGAAGGAGGAGCTACAGCTACGAAATTAATGGTGCATCGACTTCGACGCAGAATCTTAGAAGCTACAATCACTCACATCAAAGACCCTACACACCAAACCAGATACAAAACACAGCCTGACATTCTCTAGGCTTTTCAAACATATTAAAAAAAACTCTACACCCAGTAAACGACCCCAGGGCCCCCAGGAAATAGTAGCATTTCTAGACAATCTTAGGCTGTCCAAGCCACACAGCTAACTAGAACAAAATCAAAAGAAGAAATCTTAGTAAACATCAAAAACCTTAAAAATAATAAGAGTCTAGAACCAGATGGCTACATGAGTGAGTTTTATAAAGCTTTTAAAGAAAAGATGGTAACCCCTTTTGCTGAGGTGTGTGCCTGGGTAGCTAGGGGAGAGGCACCCCCACCAATGTGGAGCTATGCCACCATATCAGCAATTTTAAAACCTAATATAGAGCTCTCTGTGCCTCATACAGGCCTATATCAGTGTTAAATAATAGATTACAAAATATTTACCTTCTCGTATTTATGCACAGCGTCTTAACATACTACCCTATACAATAAAATTAAAACAGGTTTTGTACACATGCGTCAAACCCAGGATAATGTAAAACAGACCCTACACACTCTCTACAATGTATCCCGGACAAAGACCTCTTTCCTGCTCCTGAGTTTAAAAGCAGAGAAAGACTGACTGGGAAGCATGGAAATTTCTGTTAGTCACAATACTTAAAGTTCAATCCCCACAACACTTGTGTATATATATACACGAAAAGCCCTGTACAAAGCACCACAAGCATATGTTAAAATTAATGGACAAATTTCTAGCCCTTTTTCCCTGACTAGAGGCATTAGGTAAGGATGCCCCTTATCCCCCTTGCTATTTGTGCTATATTTAGAACCTCTAGCACAAGCCATCAGGCAAAATGAACAAATTACAGTCCCAGAACTAGCGGGGCATCAGCAAAAACTAGCTTTATACGCAGATGATCTGCTGATATATAGGTAATAGATAACCCACTCTTAGGTGTGCGGTTGCGCTCTGATATACGCACGCCTTGGTGTCGTCAACCACACCAAGGTGTGCATTATATCAGAGCGACAGCACACCTAAGAGTGGGTTATCTATCTTATAAAATGGTAAAATTGTTTTTGAAGGGGGGTAAAAGTGCAGGTGCGCGGTCGCACTCTGATATACTCATGGTCATGTGATGTGTTTTATACGATCAGAACACTGGATCTGGATGATTCCTCCATTTTATAAATAAATAAAAATATACATACCCCCACCAAAGGATTCTCTGTCTGAATTGTAGGAGCTGCTCCTTCAATTTAGTAAATTAGCAGGTTAAAAAATTAATGACACAAAAACAAAAAACCTTTGTCTTAATTACAGCCCGTCAGACCACATCAGACAAACATTTACAGAGCAACTAACTCACTAGTTTACAAAATTTCCCCCCAGAAACATGATGAACCATTACCTGGCTCTGAATCATATGGTGTAAATATTTTTTCTTATATGTGCCCCGATTTAGGAAGGGAAGGGAAGGGATATAATTTGGCTCTGTGGAGCCGCGCCGATTCCTTCCACTTCCTGGTACCTTCTCTGACAGTGATCAGCCCCCAATTCACCCCCAAACTAGCGCGTTTTGGGATGTCACTATATGAGCAGCGTGGAGGCATGCTCCATAGAAATCAAAGGGGCGCCCCTGATGAAGACTTGCTCAAAGTCAAAGCACTGGGGCTAGTAGCAGCAGCTCCACTTGCATCTGTGAGATTTTCTACAGCACTATTTGTTTCTGCTTAATAAATGATGGACTACTGAAACCTTTGGGTTTCTTCATCTTTTGAAATGGATGTTCTGGTGTGCCACAAAAACCTTTGTCTTGTCACTGTATAGAGGTAGGTAACCCATTCACCACACCACTTGCTTACAAAATATAGAGAATAATGTATGGTCCACTATCCACAACAAGCATGTGTAGCCATAGAGAGGGTGCCATGGCGACCATTTAAACCTCAAGAGCGAAGCTCGAGAGGTTTTGGTTGCCATGGCATCCTCGAGATGGTGACTCACGCCTGTTGTGGATAATGGACCATACATTGTCTTTTACAGTGTATGGTCGCCACAATCACACAAAGGAACATGAGTAAATTATCATCCGTGTCCTTACTTTTGTGTATTTTTGTCAACGCCGCTCTCTTCTGGGCCCAGCTCTCACCACTGTAGCCATTCATAAGGAGCGGATGTTTGCATAACGTGCACGTGCGCAGACGTTGGAAGTTGTTGTGCTGTAGCAGCTAGTTCGTATCTAGTGTGGCACAACAATGAAGATGACGTAGCTACTGCAGCACAATATTGTTCTAGGTACAGATTTCTACCTAGAGTAACATTCTACCATACACTATAATACACCATAGTACTTTAATAAAGTGTTTTTTAATTACTGCGTCATGCTCAAACAAAATGCGCTGGTACTTACAAACAGCAAGCAGACAAAGAAAACAGCAAACAGTTTTCTGTGTAATGCTTTCTTTTAATTTAAGGGACTCGCTGTTGAACTGAATCACCAGGGTATAGAGCTGCGTTCTCTTTTGTAACTGAATAAGCTGTGAGTTTTGCAATTTTGAATTTATCTGTTTCCGAGTGCTCTCGCCTGTGTTTGTGAATAGCTGTTGTTGGAGTAAGCATCAACTGCCACTACTGAGCGCGAGGATATTGTGTTTTTTTTTTTTTGGGGGGGGCAGCCTTCAGGAGGGCACACCAGGATGTCTGCTTGTTCTCTGTTAGCAGGCAAATGCTGCTGAGTGCCATTTTCTACTAGGGTTTTGCACAGTCTGAGGCTTCCCACTCTTTTGAAAGTGTATCTTTCAGGGCTTGGCAGACATTGAAGAAGGCTTCTGATTTGGCCCCTTAATAGATAAGTGGGTCTAATTTACGTCAGAGTCAGATATTGCTGCTTCGCCCCCCATGCTTTCCCTCACTTTTATTAGATTGGGGATAGTTTCAGATACACAGAGACAAATGGCGATATCATCTCAGTCTTTGTCGTCCAAGTCATCCTCTGGGTCCTCTTCATCGGAGGAAACAGTGCCTTCAGGATACTCAGTGTCAGTTAGGTTTAACCTCAGTTTCTTTGGCTTACTCTTGCCACTGCCTGGTTCTGAAACTTTGTTGTCATCCCGGAGTCTCTTGGCTGAGGCTAGGGCATCTATTCCATCTACAAGCTGCTCGAATAGGTCTGCCACCATGGCCTGGAAGGCTGAGAGGTCAGTTCAGCCTCCACTGGGATCCAGGGAGGCTTGGCTGGCCTCTGGGGTATGTGTGACCATGACACAGAGGGCACATAAGCTTGCCAGCTGCCTGGTCATCAGAATGTTGCGACATTTCTTGCATGCTCTCTTGGCCCTTCCCATGCTGAACTGCTGCTGACCTTAATAATCAGGCTTAAGAAACACAGTGAAACGTCTGTGATGCATGGTAATAAGCGTTTACATTGTGCTACTCTAAAGAATCGGCACTGGTGCCCTAAAAATTGTTAACCACTATTGGAGAAATCCTCTTCTTGAGGCTTGGCATTTGCCATGAGTGACACAATCCTGTAATGGTCTGAGTTGTCGAGGGTCCGTCCGTGCTCAAAATGGCTGCTCAAGGCAAAGTACACATGAGCAGCCTTAAGTAATGCACTGTTCGAGCTTGGGCATGCAAGGCGTAACACTGTAAGCAAGACTGCTGCCTAGGGCCAAGCACGCATGTGCAGACTTGCTCAAAGTCCGATTCATTTGCAAATGTGTAGGCATGGCTACCCCCTCCTAGTTCAACAGTAGTAGTACATCACTGCAGCTACAATCTATGTGCCATCAACAAGGGAGGACAGCTGCCCCTTAGAGTTGTGCTGGTGGTAGTGGGGGGAGTGAACCAGATCAGCCTGCATCAAAAAAGACTGCCCTGGGTAAAGTGCACATGCTCAGGCGTGCTTAACAACAGGGAGCCTGCTGAGCAGCACCAAAAAGCGGTGTAGGCAGCAGAGCTAGCTTCTTCCGGACAAAGTGCCCACTAATTCTGGGTATGGCTTTGTCCGATAGCTAAAAGCTACCTCGGGGTGGGGGGGGTCTGTGTTTCATTTTCTTTGTTGTTCGTTGAACTGTAGTCGATTTAGTCCTGCAGCCCTGGAAGTCATCCAAGAGCCAGAGGTGTCAAGATGCAAAGCAATTTTCGGTTATCCCCCTTTCATGCCTCGGACTTGGGCTTGAAGACTTCTGTAGCAACAGTGTTCTGGCTCTTGAGCGACCGCAGCAAGAGGGGGAACTGGTCCTGCTCATCGCTGTGACTAATGTCATTCAAAAGTGTGCCGCCATCCTCGGACTCCATCTTTATTTTGACTGGTTAGCCTGTTGTCCTGGTGGCAATAAAGAAAATACACCAGACTCTGTTTCTAGCCCACAACTGCATGAGACATGGGCAGGAAATAAATGGACATTCAGGGTCTGACAGTGAAATTATTTCAACATCAAGGCATCAACATCTAGGAGGCAGGTGGGGAAGCCCCAAGTCAGCTCTGTGCTTTAAATTTTTTTGCCTTGGTCAAAGTACTTTTTCTTTTTTTTTTTTTAGATCTAATACTCACTGGAGCACCAAGAAATATTCAGAGATTGATATTAAGACATGCAGCAGTATCATGCCCAGGAGGGGATGAATCAAAATGCTGAGGTGGTCAGGGTCGCTCTCCCCTAGGGACAGGAAAAAAAATACATATACCTATATATGTATTTATGGGATATGCAATGATCCCATCGAAAATATCTCTGATATCCGAGTGCAGCTTGACCTCTGACATCACGAGTGGCGAAGCCACAAGTGATGCCACAGGTCAAATTGCTCGAGGAGAAAATATCTGAGATATTTTTGATGGAGGCATTGTATGTTCCATTTATGCAATGGGCCAAGTTTTTTTTTATCAGTGTTATTTTCATTTTTTTAAAATAGGCATGTCTTTATTTTTTTTTGTTTCCGAATGACTGAGTGTTGCGTTCTGTAAAACTGAACTTTTGCGTCAGGACGCTGTGCCATTGTGCTGCTGGGGAGAGTGGCAAGACTAAAAAAAGAGCGAGTTGGTTGCTTTTTTGTGTACTGGGGTTTGAAAGAAATGAATGCTTTCTATGAGGCTAAAAGATGTTGTTTTTTATATTTGGTAAAGAAAGTGGGGTGGGGGAGACAATGAAAATAACTGTGTTTTGTCTAGTATTTTGTACCTTTAGGAGAAATGGTAATTAACATTGTGTGAAGCTGAAAGTTGATTTTTTTAAAATAAGTTACAGTGAAAGAACACGGGAGAAAATGAAACTGTTCTGTGTGCTGCTGGAGAGACATGAAACTGCCAGTGGGAGCTGGAAGGCAAGTGAGCAGGTGCCTTCTAATTGTGCTGCTCATGCTGCCAGCTCCCACCAATCAAAACCTTTGTGAGCAGCTGTGCTGAAGTGCAGATAGTGCCTGGTTATTACCTACAGTGAGGATAAATGCAATATTCTCACTGTAGGTCTGACCAGCCAGAAATACTGCTGTTATTTGCCACTTTTTATCCTCACCCCCATTGCATATATATATATATATATATATATATATATATATTTATTCGCACTGGGGGGAGAGCAACTGCAAGGAAAGAGTTAGATGCTTCAGGAAGATTAGAAAGATACAAGGGTCCAAATTTGCTTACTGTACAAACAAATGCTCTAGGAGCAAAGGATGAAACCAGACAGAGGATACACAAGACTAGGAAACTCCAGGTACAGAGGGAGCAGATCAGATTACAAAAGAAGAAGAATTAAGCAATATACCACGAGAGGGTGTTGGTGATGCCAGGATTTACCCACACCCTGGGGTGTTGTTCGGTCACGAGGCACAGCCGAGTGACCATCAACACACCAGAAGTGGGTAAATCCTGGCATCACCAACACTCTCGTGGGGTATAGTGCGATTATGCAATGTGTCCATTTTTAATGATTAATTATTTTGTTTTATTAATTTATTAGTATGGCAGATAAAGTAGTCCTGTGTTGCTAGGGAGAGGCTAACAGTTTGTTTTTCTAATCATGGGAGTGTGATAGGGAGTGTCCATTTCTCTTTTCCCTGCCTAGCCATGATTAAGACATTTTTTTTATAAGAAAAAAAAAAAAAAGGTGCAGTAGCATCTGTTTGTAGAACGACAGTGTGATGGAGTGGAAACTAGCAGGCTGGATCTTCGTGGTTTCTGGGGTTGGTTTCCATGATAAGGAAGGGGGTAGGAAAGTGGAAGACTGAGCTGATACAAACGAAAGGCTTCTTTGATTGTTATAACGAGAGAGAGATAGAGTTTCCAGCGTCAGGTTCCAGGAGTTAAGCGTGGGTCTGTGTCCTCCAATGTTGGGGCTCAATGTTTCATGTGTAGTGGAGCGTGGTAAAAAAATTTTTGGTACCAACTTTTATAAAAATTTGGAAATCAGTCGGCATTCCGGGTTGGCATTCACGTGGGACGACTTTGGTAAAGACAGAGAGAGGATCAGGTAGGCTTTAATTTATGTCGGGGAATATTGGGAACGGAGAAAGCGAGTAATGTATTTTTTCTGATTTTAGATGTAGTTTGCTTTGAGTCTCAGACAGCTTGAGCAGGTAAGGTCAAAGGCTAACGTGGAATTTCAACTGTGGAGACGATATCTTCATTATTAGGTCTCTGGGGCAGTGCTGCAATGGAGGGTGAAGATGTTAGGAGACAGACCTGAAAGGACAGCCATTTTAGCCCGGAAAGGATTCTGAAAAAGGGGTTCTATCAAGGAAGTGTCTCGGACAAAAGACTGTTAAAAAAAAAAAAAAAAAAAAGTGTTGTGGTTTGAAGGGCGTTTTGCGTATGTGAATGGAAGCAGAGTAGCAGTCATGAGAGACAGCCATTTAGCGGTGATTCACAAGTTTAGCAGTTGTGGATTTCTGTTGGTCGGAGTGATTTCGGGTGGGGTTACTGATTCGGCTGACTGACAGCTGGCACCTCTTCCTGTGGGGTGATGCTAGGATTTACAACGGGAGAGGGGTGCCAGTGAGCATGGAGGATTTGACTTGTGTTTAAGTGCCCACTGTATAATCAGCCTTTATACAGCGCTTTTCATACCCAATGTATCCCAAAGCATTTTCCAAGCAATGAGTGACTGGCAGTGAAGTGACTGAAGGTGCAGTGGCTGCCAATTCGCACATCAACACCAACACACAGCCCTGGGCAACTGCATGAAACCAGTTTGATTGGAACATTACAGGACACCTCGGAAAAATCCCTACA